>CM033323.1:41862002-43201863 GCA_019359835.1 Pharus latifolius
GGGGGGATCCATCCATTTGGGAGATCAAGACCTCTGATACAAGTGAGATACAATGTATCTCAACCACTCAAACAGCCAAGTCTACGGCTTAGATTAGATAATACTTGCAAGTCTCCTAGAGCTTCTTTTTGTACACTTACATAGGAAAAACCTTCGCCTGTGAAGGTTTCTTCCCGCTAGTTTGTAAACCTTTATCACATATAGTGAAATCCTAACAGGACGTAGGGCTTTTACTCCCACCATCGAGGGCCCAAACCTGTATAAACCTCTCTGTGCTCCTGTTCTCCATTTTTCTACATACCTTCCCGGAGGATCATCTTGAAAGGTCTCGCTATTACAAATTCTGCATAAGTTCGGCTGAGGACTCCGAGTCCGAATCATCGACAAGTGGAGACTGGGCGAGTCTCCGATACCTCGGTAAAAATAACTGTGTTCGTTCTCTATTCTTTCTCTCTAAATATATTAAATTGCATTTGGTTCTTCTTGGTATAAAAACTTGTTTTTATTTGAAGTTTTTAAAGCCTCCTATTCACCCCCCCTCTAGTCGGCATCCTTGATCCAACACATACCACCAGGTCTGAAGAGGCTCCCTCACGTGACCGGCCGGAGCCTCGCCCGAGTCGTGGACGCGGTGAACCACATTCCCGTCCCAGCTGAGGAAAGAGGCCCGCTGAAGAAGCAACTGCCGTCACTGGGGGTGCCCAGACATCCAGGAGGTAGCTCTACTAACCCAGAGGAAAAGAGGTGCTACCGCCACGTCGGCGGACCCCTTGGGCCCCTTCCCGACTCCGACAACGAATGCGCATCCCCCGTCAAAGGGGACAGCTACCGAGACTCCCCCCGGGAGGTGGAGGGGGCTATCCAACCACTATGCCGCCAGCTCCCACACATTCGATGGCCGCTGCCTTACCGACCGCCACACATCGAACACTACAATGGTGAAGCCGATCCCTACAGTTTGTGCATGTGTATTCCACAGCCATTTCAACGGTGGGGGGGATGAGACAGTCCAGTGTAATGTCTTCCCCCTCTACCTGACCAGGATCGCCCGCTCATGGTTTTACGACCTGAAGGCTGGTTCGATCAAGTCTTTTGCACAGCTCAAGAGCGAATTTTGTGCGAACTTCCAGGGGAACTACGTGCGTCCCCTGGATTCATCGCAGCTATACACTATCCGACAGAGGACAGGGGAGACCATCCGCAGCTTCTTTAAGCGCTTTGCCCAGGTCAAGAGCAAAGTAGCTCACGTCCTCGACTCCACAGTCATTGAGGCCTGCAAGAGCGGGATCCTCCCCGAGGAGCTCCATCGGAGACTCTCTCGAAGCTGCCCCCTCCTCCGCTAACGAGCTCTTGACTATACTCGAGAAGTACACTTGGGCGGAGGAGGATGACCTTTGGAAGAAAAACCAGGGAGTTCCCGCCCCCGTCGAACGGGAGGCTAGGGACCCCCTCAAGCGCCCCATGAGGGGCAATTGTAGCGAGCCACGGCCTCGGGACACCTTTGTCCTCGAGGGCGGAGGCGGCTCGCGCGATGCTCCCAAGGGCAACCGCCCCTTCCCCAAGCTGAAAGGCCATGGGGGGGGCGGGGTAGTCGTCCCGCGGCCATGAAGGCCCCGCGGCGGGAGACAAGGAAGGCCTGTGGTGCACTTTCCACAAGTCCAATACCCACGCTACCCGGGAATGCCACCAGCTTCTCCAACACTTCGCCGCATTCCTCGACCAGCATGGGCAGGGGGGGGGACCCCTACCTCCTGACCCTCTCAGCAGGCTTTACCGGCCCTTCTTGCCCCCGCGGGTGGGCAGCAAGACAAGCACGGGAAGGGGAGCCGTCAAAAGTGCTCCCCTTCCAAACCTCCCAAAGGCGTGTCAACGTCATCACAGGAGGGTCCGCCTCTGGGCGAGACTCCAAGCGCCAGCGCAAGGAGTACGCGCGTCAAGTAAAGGTAGTGGGGGTGCTGCATACGTCCCAGCCACCAAAGTGGTCGAACGTCCCCCTCACTTTTACAGCGGAAGACGCGCGCGGGGTTCGCTTCACCCATGACGACGTGCTCATCGTCTCCACCACCATTTACAACTGCCACCTGGCACGCATCCTCGTTGATGGCGGAAGCTCCGTCGATGTCCTGTACCTGAAGGCGTTTAAGGAGATGCAGGTCGACGCGAAGTTGCTGCAGCCTGCAACAGGGCCCTTGCAGGGCTTCCTCGAGGGAAAGACGATCCACCCGGTGGGGAAGGTGGATCTTCCCATGACCTTCGGTACCCCAAACAACTATCGGACGGAAATGGTCCGGTTCGATATGGTGGACCTCCCATCTTCCTACAACGCAATCATGGGGAGAACCACGATCAACCGCTTGGGGGCAGCGATCCACCAGAGCTATCTCTGCGTGAAGATCCCTGGGCCTCACGGCGTGATCACCGCCCGAGGCGACCAAGACGTGGCCCGTGCTTTGTACGAGCGCGCCGCGGTGATGATCGGGAGTGTCAACATGATCAAGACCCAGGGGGAGAGACCTCTTCCTCGGGGCCAGACGCCACGGCCGCACCCTCCGGGAGGTCTCCCCCCAAGCTGCGTCCGGAAATCGACCTCTGGAATGTCCCGCTGTCCCCGGACGACGCCGACAAGACCGTCAAGATCAGGGAGAATCTCCCCGAAGAGCACGTGGGGCAACTTGCGGTTTTCCTACGCGAGAACTACGATGTTTTCGCATGGAAGCCCTCCGACATGCGAGGCGTCACCCGGGAAGTCACCGAACATAAGCTCTGGTCACCCCCCGGTCAAACAGAAGCTGAGAAAACTCTCCCGTGAACGCCAAGAGGTCATTCGGGAAGCAGGGTTCATTCGGGAAGCAGGGTTCATTCGGGAGGTCTTACACCCCGATTGGCTTCCGAACCCCGTCCTCGTAAAGAAGTCAAACGGCAGGTGGCGGATGTGCGTGGACTTCACTGACCTCAACCACGCGTGCCCCAAAGACAATTTCCCGCTCCCGCGGATCGACCAGCTGGTCGACTCGACCACAGGGTGTGAGTTGATGAGCTTCCTGGACACGTATTCGGGTTATCACCAAGTTCGGATAGCGGAAGGGGACGAGGAAAAGACGAGTTTTATAACTCCCCTCGGAACCTTCTGCTACGTCCATATGCCCTTCGGACTGAAGAACGCTGGAGCAACCTTCCAACGACTCATGACGCTGGTCCTCCAGGGCCAGATTGGCCGCAACGTCGAAGTCGACATCGACGACGCAGTCGTCACGAGCCCCCGCGCGGCTGCTCACATCGACGACTTAGTGGAGACCTTCCGCAACCTCCGCACATACGGGTTGAAGCTCAATCCGGAGAAGTGCGCCTTCGGTGTACGCGGGGGGAAGCTCCTCGGCTTCCTCGTGTCCCAGCGGGGCATAGAGGACAACCCCGAAAAGATCTGGGCATTCCTAGACTTGTCCCCTCTACGCTCAGTCAAGGATGTACAGTGGCTCGCCGGCCGCTTGGCTCCGCTAAGGCGCTTCATCTCGCGGTCGGGGGAACGTGGCCTCCAATTATTCAAAATCCTTCGGGGCCTCGAGGGGTTTCGATGGACTCCTGAAGCTCAGGAGGCCTTCGACGACCTGAAGAAGTACCTCACGAGCCCCCCCAATGCTCGTGAGCCCGTCTCCGGAAGAACCCTTGCTCCTTTACCTCGCCGCAACCCCGGTCGCTGTAAGCGCAGTATTGGTAAAGGAGCAGGATGGGCAACAACGTCCCGTGTACTATGTGAGTGAAGCCCTCCAAGGGGCCAAAACTCGGTACACGGAGATGGAGAAGATCTGCTATGCCCTTCTAATGGCGTCCCGGAAACTCCGTCACTACTTCCTGGGACACCTAATCACCGTCTCATCATCCCTCCCTTTGGGCGAGGTACTCCGGAACGAAGAAACCATCGGCCGGATCGGAAAGTGGGGGGCCGAGCTTGCTCCTTTCCCCCTTTCCCTTACCGGGCGCTCCGCCATCAAGTCACAAGTCCTCGCCGACTTTGTGGCAGAGTGGACCTCACCGACTTTGTCGTAGAGTGGACCCCGCCTCTGGGTCTGGGGACAAGAGCCTCCCTGAACCGCCCCGACGCAGCGACCATTGGACGCTCATGTTTGATGGCTCCTTGTGTCTCGCCGGGGCCGGTGCGGGGGTTGTCCTCTGGAGCCCCGAGTGGAAGGAAGTGGAGTACACGGCGCGGCTCGAGTTCCCCGCCACGAACAACGTCGGCGAATACGAGGCTTTGGTCCTCGGGTTGCGCCTCGCACTCTCCCTTGGATTCGTCGCCTCCTCGTCAAAGGAGACTCCCAGCTTGTGGTTTGCCAAATGGACAAGTCTTACTTGTGCCATGACTCAAACCTGAGCCTCTACCTATAGGAGGTACGCAAGATGGAGAAGCACTGTGACGGCATGGAGGCCTGGCACATCCCCCGGAGGGACAATGACCAGGCCGATGCCCTGGCACAGGAAGCTAGCGCCCGGGAACCTCTCCCCAAGGGTGCCATCTTGGAGATCATTGAGAAGCCCTTGAAGACATCCCCAGACGCAGACAATGGGTACTGCGTCCCGGAAGTCTCCGAGATCACTCGGGTCGTGTCTTGGATGGACCCCCTTGTCTCCTTCATAAAAGGAGAGGGGGACTCCCAACGAGACCGAGGCTAAGTGCCACTGAGCCAAGGCCAGGGCATACCTCCTACTGGAGGGGAAGCTTTACAAGCGGGGGGCCTCCGCCCTACTCTGCTGCCTCTGACGGCCAGAAAGGCTCCAACTCCTCGAGGACATCCACTCGGGGAGTTGCGGGTCTCACCAGGCTCCGCGCGCCGTCGCGGCCAAGGCCCTTCATCAGGGCTTTTATTGGCCCACAATGGTCCGTGACGCGCGAGACCTTGTCTCCGCGTGCGAGGCCTGCTGGAAGATGGCCAAGGGTTCCAACCTCCCCTCCGTAGCGCTACAGACTATCCCCATCACTTGGCCCTTCGCGCGCTGGGGGATGGACCTCCTAGGCCCCTTCCCCCCAGCGCCCAGGGGCTACAAGTATGTGGTGGTTGTAGTTGACTATTTCACCAAGTGGGTGGAGGCCAAACCTTTGGCCAACATCACGTCCCGAGCTGTACAGCGGTTTTTCTAGAAAAATATCATGTGTCGTTTTAGGGTCCCCCGGGAAATCACTGTTGATAACGGGACCCAATTTGACTCAGCATATTTCTGGGAATTCTGCGTGGGCCTGGGAGTCACACTCCACTTCGCTTCTGTGGCTCACCCCCAGAGCAACGGGGCCGTCGAAAGGGTCAACGGCGTGATCCTACAAGGGTTATGCCGAAGGCTCAAGCAAGCTTGCTCCAGGTGGGGCGCATAGGCGAAGGAGCTCGTGAGCATCCTCTGTTCCATGCGCACTACGCCGAGTCGAGCGACGGGACGCACGCCTTTCTCGCTTGTGTATGGGGCTGAAGCGGTTCTCCCCTCGGAGATCAGCCTCCAGTTGCTACGGGTCGAGCTCCTGGATGGAGCTACGATCACAGCGTACCAAGCCAACGAAGCCAATCAATGGCTGAAAGTCGACCTCGTTGAAGAAGAACGTGACTGAGCGCTCCTCCGCCACGCCATCTACGAGCGAGAAATAGCGCGCACATACAACCGGCGAGTCCGCGCAAGAGCTTTCCGCCTTGGGGATCTTGTCCTTAAGCGTGTGACCGACCCCCAAGCCCAGGGCAAACTCTCCCCCAAGTGGGAAGGCCCCTATAATGTCTATACAGTCTTGGGCTCAGGGGCTTACAAGCTCTCCAACCTCCAAGACCAAGAGCTGAAGCATACATGGAACGTAGACTTAAGTTCTATCTCTAGCATCCGGGCCTTGTTCCTCCCCCGTCGTGACTTCGCAGGGGGAGACACTGCCCCCCACCGCGGTTACGCTGGGGGGGGGAGTTGTACTCACTTTCCCTCCCCCACCGCAGCTTCGCGGGGGGAGGCGTTGTATTTCAAGCTCTATCAATACAATTGGATTTTTCCCCAACTCGAGTCTGTTATAGGTCCTTACCTTACGGTCTCTCAGACTATGCCCCCATGTGAGGACGTAGGCTACCGCAGCCTACAAGTCCCTACGACGGAAGCCCCGCTCCCGTAGGGCGGCTTACAATCACCCCTCATGGACTAAGGGAGTAAGCGGCAACCCAAAGGACTGAGGTAACGAGTCAATTTGAGAGACTAGTCCCCCCTCAAACACTCAGACTCATCATTGGGCTCATCCTCCTCAGGGAGCGAAATTGTCTCCCTGGCGAGACGGGATATTCCGAAAATCTCCCCGGGGACTTACTACCCGCCTCCACGTTCTCACAATGGCCGGAGGATTTCTCACCGGGACTTTCAAAAAATTGTTCCTGGAGGTTTTGCACCTGGCTCCCCGTTCTCACGGCGACCGGGAAATTTCTCACTGGGACCTTTGGAAAATCTTCTTGGAGAATTTTTACCCTGGCAATCATTAGCATCCGGACCCTTCACTCCTCCCCCACAGCGCACGGAGCTACGCTACAACCCGCTATGGGGGGGGGGTAACTCGTGCCCAGGGATTGCCCTCTTCTGGACCATCCTTTGGACTCGAAAAGTTTCAAAAACAAGTTAAGGAACAAGCAAACTTAGCTTTCTTGAAATATTTAACCGGAGGACATCTTCCCCCTCCGGTGGGTATCGGTACATTAAACGCAAGATACAACTAGGGGGTTAACCTCCCCCCCCCCCCGGGGGGGGGGCTCCTACACCTAATAATCCCAGAGGCCCTCTGATAGCTCCCGGGCCAAGTCTCGATACAAGCTTCGTATACGTCGCTGGGCCTCCCGAAGCAGGTTCTCAGGCCAATACTCGTAGCCTGCCGGTGGGAGTATTCGAAGCGGCGGAACCCTCCGGGACCCCGATCGCGGAGGGAATAATTCGGAGCGGTGGTTGTCGAAGTTTTCTAGGTGCCACTCCAGGGGCCATCGCAACCGAATGGGCTCCCGGGAGACACCCCTACCATGTCCCCTGGAGATGAGACTTAGCAAAATTAAGGCGGCTTGGGCATCCCCCGAGTGATACCCTCTGAAGCCCAGAGGCCTAATCTCCGGGGAGGCTGCTTGCAACACTGGGGCGCCTCTAAGGTTGCGCTCAACTCTCGGGGACTCTCTCCCGAGAGTAACCTCCCAGGGCACCTCGTAAATTCAATTCAAGACTTAGAAAAAAATTCATTCTATTGCATCAAAATATTTTGTACAAGTCTCCGGGGCTTCTTCTAAGAAGCTACTGGGAGCAAAAATCCTAAAACAAAAAAGGACCTATCTAAAGGCCCGGGGGGAGGCTCATCCTTGTTCATTGTTGTCCTCCCCCCGGGAGGCCTCCGTCGGAGTCGTAGTGTCCGCCCTCGGAGGCGCCGACACCGGGAATCGCACCCGCACGATCCGGTCGTAGAAGCCCCTGGCGAGCTACTCCACCTCTCACTGGAGCGGCTCGAAGAACTTGGGAAAGCCCTGGGCGATCCACCCCCGATCACCCGAGCGTCGATCCCCCAGAGTTCCACAAGCCTCGCGGCGGCGGCCACCACTGGGATCGCCCGGCCCCGTGCCCGAGCATCAGCGGCCTCCGGGACCACGGAGTCTTGTGCGTTAAGAAAACGCACAGCCTCCGCGAGTGTCGCTCGCGCCGCGTCAGAGCTGCCCCCCGGGCCAAGGCTCACCCCAAGCCCTTCGAGGGCCAAGCGGAAGGAGCAACCCACTTCCACCACCGCCCGGGCGCTAGAGCCCTCGAGCTCCCGGAGGGCATCCTCCTTTGCCCTTGCCTCCCTCCAGAGCCGGTCATTGGCGTTCTCGGAGGCATGGAGTTGGGCCCGGACTCGAGCCAACTCCCAGAGAGCATCATCCCGCTCCTCGGAAAATGCGGTGGCCTTCCACTCCACCTCCTTCAGCGCCTTGTCAAAGCGGGCCTCGATGCCCCAGGCGAGGGCCACCCCCGGCGAGCACGAAAGTTATTCGAAGCCCAAGAGTTGGTAAAATCTTAGAAAGAAACGACCTGCCGATCCGGGAACGAACCTGGATATGGAGCTACTGCAGCTCCCCGCAACGGTCCCGGAGCATCCCCTGTGAGACATACTCCTGCACCTTCCAGGTCTGGAGCCCCTCCGCGAACCAGAAGACCTCCCCCGCGGACAGTAGGGGGGTCTCCCTCCCAACGGCTCCGGACCCGTCCGCGCCGGTGGGCCCCCTCACGAAGGTCGCAGAGGTGATGTGAACTGGAGTGGCAGCGGCTGGAGTCCTTGCCATTGAAGAGGTGGTCGAAGAGGAAATGGACGAGCTCTCCGAGGGGGTGCCACACTAGGGAGGGATGAGGAGCCCTTTCCACTTTCCGGGCCATGGGGCCCCTAGGACCTCCGTCGCCGCGGGGACCTCGTAGACCGAGGGGCTCCCCCCTCGTCCACCGGCCATTTGATGCGCGGAGGGGAAGCCTCCGCGAAACGAACCTACAACCGCTCCGGCTCCGGTAGTCCCGGTGCCACCGGAGGTGCGATCGCCGAAGGCAGCGAGGGGGCATAATTCGCCGAGTTAGACGGCCCCTCATCACCGGCCGGCTCCTTCTCCCGGGCCTCTCCGGAGGCCTCGAGATGGTGCGCGAACCCTTGCACCTCGTGCCTGGAAGGCGCTCGCACACCTCCCGACCCGGGGGTGGCATCCTGGGCCTTCACGGGCGTGGAACCTGTAACACCCTGGGTTTGGGGTGAAAATTCTTTTCTTAAAAAGTCATGCATGCATATGTCCCTTTTAGATCAGCCAAATCAGCCCTAGCTTTATTCTATTCTAAGCCCAAAACCTTAAAATATATCCTGTAGACCCAAATCAAGATCTGACTTTTCAGATTTGATCTACTATCTATCCTGAGTATAAAAGCCTCCATAACCTAGATTCAATTTCATCTATTACTCCCAGATTTATCAACTCCTTTCTGTTTTTGAAAACAGAAATATATTATATTACCCCAAATACCCTATGTTTCAGAAATTCAGATTTAATAAAAATCTTGACCAAGTTTAGACCAAATTATATCAGGATTATGATCAAGGGTATGCCAATACCTTAATCAAAAAAGTTGGCAGCCAGATTCTATCATCTAGACCCTTATCACAAATCAGTCTAGATTGTCTCGCAAGTTAGTCCTTTTCTGTTTTCCCAGAACCTGAAAAGGCTAAAAGCCACAAATCATCTCCAAATCCAAATCTGATTCAGGGAACACCTCCCAAATGCTTTTTAACACAAAATCTTCTTATATGAGTATCTCAAAATCAAATCCTAAATCCCAGAATTTTAGCATGTGACAAAATCCAGATTTTAGATACCCTAATTTACCCTATTATCAATTTCGCTCAAAAACCATTCAAATGTTTCAAATTTCATCTTCTATCTGTGCTAAATAATCTGTTAAATTAAGTTTTCCAAATCAATAAAATCAAATTCAACCCTAATCATCCAAATCTCCATATTTACAAATCAGCCCAAAGCCAAGAATTAGAAATTGCAAATCAGTCCAAATTCGACCAAAGCAGCAGTTGTGTTTTCGACCACAACCTCGCCGTGCTTGTGTGCCGTGTTTGCTCACCGCCAGCCAAGCCTCGCCTGCACCTGTGCCGTGCTCACTTCTGTTTGCATGACTGCATGTGTCCGCGCCTCAGCCGTCATCGTGGCAACACCGACGACCAGCAACTGTTCCTGCGTGCGACCAGCAGCAGCAGCAGCAACTTTTGTCAGTAACTCCATGCCACGTCGCCTTGCCGTGCCAGCCATTGTTGCCACCGCTTGAACCGGCCAGCGTCAAGTTCCAACACGCCCCGATCGCTGCTGGCAAAGCTGTTGCACCGCCTGCGCGCCGTCGCATCACCGCTCACCGCTGTCGGGCCTGCGCCCAGCCAGTCTCATCACCAGCGCCAATTCCCTTGCTGTTCCTATTCCCTCCTCTCATGCTTTGCCCCTGCTCTATTTAAATGCCCCACTGTCCTGATTAATTCTTACTTCACCAAAATTTGGCTAAGTCCCAAAGATTCTTCGTTATCACCTTCTTCTCCGGCGAGCCGCTGAGGAGGAGCACGATGCCAGAGCAATTTGTTGCATCAACATCCTAACTAAATCGACCAATAAGTTTCTCTTGTTCACCTCATCGTTCTGTAGCATCCAATCGAGCCCCGGTGGACCTCATCGCCGGTGATCGTCGTAGATTGCAAATGCCCTGTTCCTCTAATCAAATCCACCCCAGTCCAAATTAATCTTCTTTGTAGTAGAACAAAATGCTCAGTAGCTTAACCTCAGCAAACCTGTTCATCCAGAATTTGAATTCAAGTTGTATCTTGTGTTTTCTGTTCTTCGCGCGCCGCTATTAGCACCTCACATCGCCGGCGAACTCCACTCCTTCTCTGACCAAATCAGCTGCACCAATACACTCCTTGTATCCTGTAGATGGTGTAGCCAAGCTTGATCGACCTGCATTACCTTGTATTGCCCTCGCCTCATTTACCATCTTCTTCGAGTCCGGTGTCAACGCCGGCGAGCCTCGAATCACAACCTCAGGAAAATTCCATCCTCCAGTACCTTCAGCACCACTCATAAACCCTCAATGAATTTCTTGATTCATCCATCCTAGCTCGTTGTCATCGTAGCTCGCCCTTGTTCCTGGAAGCCGACGACTTCGATCTCGCCGTTCGCCATTGTCTGGCCATTATTTCGAAATTAACTTCACCAGCAGATTTGCCTTAACCTCGCCTATCAATTTGACAAAGTTAGCAAGGAAGTGCATGAAAGAATCGATCAAACACTCAAGCCCTAGAATCTGGCCATGCACTAACATTCAATTCACTGTGTCCAGGGATCTTCTTGCAAATCTCTGAACTCCTGGACCTTTCTGTGAAAATCCACTTTGTCAAATAGCTGCCTTATGTCCTTGTGCACCTAATGCCTTGATCCAAACCTGTTTTGTCCACTAAAAATCCTCATAGCAATGCCAATGCCATTCTTTGACAGTGTCAGCTCTTGTCAGTCTATGCCAACCAGCGGCATTTGGCCTGTTCAACCACTTCTGGTTGTGCAATTTAGAAACCACTTTGTCCACTGAATTTGTAGAGTTGTGATCTACATTTTCTTCTTCTGTAACAATTTGAGATAAGCTCTCTAGCTTTCCTTGAAGCTATGTCAGAGCCTTGAACCGAATGTCAATCGGCTGACATTCGCTGCTTTTGAACAAACCAGCCGGGAGCTTGATATCCTTATTGCAACCTTGAAACCCTAAGAGCATCTAACACCTATCCTTAGCCAAATTCCTTGAAACCCTAGAATCTCGACTCAGTTTAGTTTGCAGTCTCAGTCAATTTTAGCATTGTACAGTTATCCTTTTAAAGCATATTTGCATATAGATCATAAATCATTTTAACATAGTTAGTAATTATTGTATGCTTGTTTGTCGCCGAACAGATCCAGAAACTAAGTTCGAGGACTTCGCTGTTGACTCGACATCAACTACTGATTTTTACGACGCGGAAGGCAAGTCATATTCTTGAACATCTTGAACCTATATTTTAAGAGTTGCTATAACATAATGTTGAATATAAATAGTATTGCATGTGAAAGAATGATTGAGATATGATTGGCAGTACTAGGCTGGATGCCTGTGAAATGTGAATTGATCAAATAGTGAGCCATGAACTATTATATAAGTATATATTTATATTCATGAAATAAAACCCCTAGCCGTGACCAGGTCTTTTGATATGGAATGGTCTTTTGGTTTTCTGGTATGGAATAGTCTTTTGGTATGGAATGGTGGTGGCACTGGATGTGCATGGTTGTGGATGGTCTGGTCACTGGCATATAAGGACTAGAACCTTGTGTTGTGCGTCTAATGGCATGAACAACGCGCTACCGCAAGCCTGGTATGGGACAGGCCTGAACAAGTAGTATGCGGATCACACATGAAACCCCTATATGACACCTAAACGATTTAGACGGAGTGCGGCTCCAACACATATCACAGGATGTGATTACACGTTGACCTTGAGTGGGAAGATGCCAATTAGTGGGGGTTGTGTAACCTCGCCACAACTGTGGTTTCTGAGTGGAACCACAGTGTCTGGGATGAATTGTGTGTGAAACATGGTAAAAGTTCTTGTTATCTCCACCTTGCCACTCACACATGGTTGTGAGGAAGGGTCTAATCATATTGATAGGATGGGCATGAAAGTGTAATATCTTGTGGGTAAATTGGTACCTCTCTGCATAGTTAAAAACATATTCGAATACTCCGAGCACCCGGGTTTATAGGAGTCTGCTGCGGTGGATTAAATCCACGGGGTGTGACACAAGTTTGTTTCTAAATAAAATTTGATAAGTCAAGATTACCCAAATGACATGTGTTGTCCTGATAAGGGGTGCTGCCGTGGGCTGTCGTGTTTGGACGTGTCGCGGTAGTACTATAAATAGTGGAACATGAATAGTGATGTTATGCTACAAAAAGTGCTGCCATCAATTGTGACATAAAGGAAAAGACTTTTACAAACATCCACAATTCTTGACTAGCATAGGTTAATATCATCCCTACTATATATATCTACTCTTACCTATGACTTGCTGAGTACGTAAGTACTCACCCTTGCAACCTACAAATCAGTAGATGGAGCGTTCCATGATCAAGATGAAGGCGTGGAGAACTTTGTGGATCCGCCAGAGCCCTGATGTGTGTTGTTCTGCCGTCAACTTCTCACTGTGGGAGGGGCACCTATCTTCTGCTGTGTAGTTGTTATTTTGCTAGACCATGTATGCCGCGAAGGCATTGTAATCTCCTTATGTTGTATTAAGGCCAACAGGCCACACTACTTAAATATTTTGTAAGTTTTTCTACCGCAATGTGAATATACCACTGTGCTTGACTTATCCTGGGAAGTCAATGGTATGCATGTATGGGACAAGCTGCAGCGAGCTGGGTCTCCACGGGAGCAGTCGTAGTCCCCAGGTCGGGGCGCGATAGAACAAGACGTCGTTGCCGGACCGGGGGCCTTCTGAGCCTTGGCACGCTTCGGCTTGGAACCCCCGGCAGCCTCCTTCCCCTGCTTGTGAGAGCCGGGGGTCGAGAGAGGCGTCCTCTCCTGCAACCTTAGCCCAAAGGCCTCAGCCACCAAGTTTCGGGGAGGACCCTCCTCGATGACGCGCACGACATGCTCGTGCTCGTCAGCTTAGTACCTCCCGAGGAGGTTCTTCGCCTTCTCCCGGGCGGCCAGGTATGGACGGACTACAAAGGTCAAGGGAGTTAGTGAAATTAACAAAAAATGAAGAAAGCCGCTGGGGACTTACGTCGGGTCACTGGCTTTTGCGGGGGCCACTGTGCCGGGCACATTCCGATCCCCCTCCTCTCGTACAAGAAGGGGGAGGCCTTCAGTAACGTCAGCTCCTTAGCGGCGTCCCTCATGGAACAGACGCACCGGGAGCCATCCACCTTGTTGAGGAGCTTAAGCTCCTCCTCGGTCCACACCGGGGGCTTGGGGGCGGACGACCGGCTGTTGGAGGGGGGCTCTGGTGAGTAGGTCACCTCGGCGTCCCGGACCCCGAGGTAAAACCACCTCCAGACCCAGTCCCCCCAATGGTCCCGGGAAGCAGCCACCAGGTACTCCTGCACCTCCGACGGCAGTAGCTGTATCATGACGGAGCCGAATGGAGACTTCGGCCCTCCCCTCACCAGATGGGAGCTCCTCGCCGCCGGCTCATAGAAGTACCGGAACAGCTGGAGCATCAGCTCCTGTCCGGTGGCTATCTCGAACAGCCAGATGAAGAGCCCCATCCGAACAAAAGCGTTCAGCGTCAGGTGGTTGAGCGCCACCCCGTATTCCCAGAGAAACTCCCTGAGCAACAGATGCACTGGGAGCCAAAGCCCGGCCTCGAGGAAGGCCTCAAAGACAACTACTTCTCCCGGCCTAGGGCGGGCGGCGCCATCCTTCTTGGAGGGGATCCGGATGGCCCCGTCCACAATAACCCCCCGGTCCACAAGGGACTCTAAGTCCCCCAGAGTGAACTCGGAGGCTCAGAGGAAGTCCGCGGTGACTTCCTCTGGAGGCACCTCGGCGGCCTTGGAGCGACCCTTGGGACCCATTTGTTTCTCCGGGGTGTCGAACTCTTACGGAACTGAGGGGCTTAGGTTTCCGGAGGCTGAGCTTCCAGGACCTGGCTATTGGGAGAGCTTACGGCACCGGTGGCGTTTGAGGATCGAAGGTTTGAATTGTTGGATCAAGGTAGATCTAAGTATCTAGGTTTTGATGATTAATGACGTTTTGGATAAATCCATGATGATTAAAGTTAATCTGAAGATGTCAGACTTGATGATCAAATGACGAATTAGATAAATCCTGTTTGGCATAAGTAAGTTGAGTTGATTATCGGTAAACCCTGAATTGGATGTTTCCTCGGTTGCGAGTTTGATATTGATGCATATGTACAGGATGAGCTTGGTGGTTGCATCAAGCTTTTGCTGATTGATTGATTAAGATGTAATATGTTAAATCTTGAGATTGATGACTCCAGTTGTGGACTTGATATCGATACATATGTTGAGGGAGAGCTCATCACTTTGGTCATTTGATTTGATTGATCTCATGTCATGAGTAGTATAGATCGTGTGCGTATGTGTTTACCATCTACGATCTATATGATTGTATTCTATCTCATACTCATTTTCTACGCGTTGAATATGGTTGCGTCATTTCGCTAGAAAGAGAAACTGTCAAGCTAACTTCTATGTAGAGTAGTTTCTCTGGTGGTGACTAATGACGACCTATATTTGAGACTAATTGATGAGGAACGGGGTCCCGATCTTCCGACAAGTAGGGGATAGTTCGATTGGTGGAGACTCGACGTTCACGATCCGACTTTCGACCAGAACCGATCTAGGCCTACAATCGCTATACCACTGCTCCGTTCGTTATCAACCGTACTGAGGCGCGGTTGACCTAGCCACGAAGGCCTGTTCCTGCAAGCGAATCGAAGAACACGTGCAAGAACACAGAAGAAGCAATCTCGAATTGCAAGTATGTATTAAGATCACGAAGTGTTGGGGTTCCACAAACCGAAAGACGGTGAACTGTGACAACAGAAAATTCTAAGCAAAACCCGAGTCTAACAATGACGGCTACGAGGTTTTAATATGTGAGAGGGGTGGCGTCTAGGGTTTGGGGCGCACCCCCCGACGAGGGATACACGGGCCGAGGCCCAATAGACAGGTGACACAGCACCGCACCGCCCAAAAGAATCTGGTCTCCACTTGTTTCGACGATTGTGATTGACTCAGAAGGATTTTGGACGTGGGACCAGATCCGTTGGAAAGGTCTCGTCGAGGGCTTCTCCGTAAGTACTTGAACGCCCCAAACGGAGTTTGTATGCATCTGCTATGTTCGTTTGAAGACAGGTTGCTCTGCCGTGGCCGACCCGGACTCCAGCTTGCGGTAGACTTGATTCCCGACCCGTCTTGGCGCAAAGTGACACCCTCGCTGATCAACACCATGATTCCTGAGCACAAGCACAATATTATTAGGTAGTAACTCGCTCTTGTCAATATTCTCTCATGTACTAAGAAACGAGCTCACCTAGTGATTTAGTTGACGTGCACGTGCCCTTGTTATTGGTCCTTGCACAACGGGTGTTGGAAGAATGGACGCATCGTTAGGGGTGATGTCCTCATCATCCTCCCCCTCTTGAATTGGAGTCGTCCTCGACTCAAGCTCATCTTCTTCTCCCAAATATGGCCGCAAATCTGAAATGTTAAAAGTGGGGCTAACCCCGAAATCTGCAGGCAACTCAAGTTTGTAGGCATTATCGTTTATTCACTCTAACACCTTAAATGGACCATCCGCACGAGGCATTAATTTTGACTTTCTTAACTCAGGAAAACGCTCTTTACGTAAGAGTAGCCATACAAGATCTCAAGGAGTAAATATCAATTCCTTTCTACCATGACTACTAGCAATGCGATATTTTTCATTCATTCGCTCAATATTTTCTTTTGTTGTTTCATGTAGTTTTAAAATAAACTCAGCACGTTTCTTAGCATCAAGATTGACCTTTTCAGATGATGGAAGAGGCAATAGGTCAATAGGAGCACGAGGGTTGAAACCATACACTACCTGGAAAGGACTTACCTTGGTAGTCGAGTGTAGCGCACGGTTTTAGGCAAACTCCACATGAGGAAGGCACTCCTCCCACATCTTTAAGTTCTTCTTCAAAACAGCTTGCAACATTGTGGACAAGGTGCAATTTACCACCTCCGTTTGGCCATCAGTTTGGGGATGACAAGTAGTAGAAAACAGTAACTTTGTCCCCAATTTATTCCATAATGTCCTTCAGAAATGACCCAAAAATTTTGTGTTGCGATCTGAAACAATAGTGGAAGGCATACAATGCAAACGAACAATTTCTTTGAAAAATAAGTCGGCAATGTTAGTGGCATCATCACTTTTGTGGCAAGGGACAAAATGTGCCATCTTGGAGAATCGATCCATAACAATAAATATACTATCCCTCCCCCTCTTTGTCCTAGGCAAACCTAGAACAAAATCCATCGAGATATCCTCCCACGGGACACTAGGAGTAGGAAGAGGCATATACAAACCATGTGGATTTAACCGTGACTTTGCCCTTTGACACGTGGTGTAGCGTGCCATGAAGCGCTCAACATCACGCCTCATCTTTGGCCAATAGAAGTGCGTGGCTAAAACATCCTCCGTCTTTTTGACACCAAAATGTCCCATCAGGCCTCCTCCATGAGCTTCCTGCAACAACAAAAGACGAACGGATCCAACTGGAATGCATAGGCGGTTAGCTCTAAACAAGAACCCATCATTGTGTAAAAATTTGTTCCAAGCCCTCCCATCCTTGCAATTAATCAAAGCATCTTTGAAATCAGCATCTTGAGCATAGTGTTCTTTAATAGTTTCAAGTCCAAAAATTCGACAGTCAAGTTGAGACAACATAGCATATCTCTGAGACAAAGCATCAGCAATTACATTATCTTTCCCTTTCTTGTGTTTAATGATGTAAGGAAAAGATTCAATAAATTCTACCCACTTGACATGTCTACGGTTCAATTTGTTTTGACTGCGAATATGTTTCAGCGACTCATGATCAGAGTAGGCCATAAATAATGTTGCCACGTCTCTAAAGTTCGCACAAGAGCGTACAACTCTTTATCATACGTGGAGTAATTTAAAGTAGGCCCACTTAATTTCTCGCTGAAATATGCAACAGGCTTACCTTCTTGCATGAGCACACTACCAATCCCAACTCCACTAGCATCACATTCAAGTTCGAAAGTCTTACCAAAATCTGGAAGTTGGAGTAATGGTGCATTTGTTAGCTTTTCTTTCAAAAGGTTGAAGGCGTCCTCTTGTGGTTGTCCCCAATGGAATGCAATGCCCTTCTTTGTCAATTCATTCAATGGTGCGGCAATGGTGCTGAAGTCCTTCACGAAACGGCGGTAGAAACCAGAAAGTCCATGAAAGCTTCTCACCTGTGTGACCGTTTTAGGAGTCGGCCAACTCTTGATAGCTTTGATCTTGGATTCATCAACCTCAATTCCCTACGGAGTCACAACATAGCCAAGAAACGAGACTCGATCGGTGCAAAAAGTGCACTTCTCGAGGTTACCAAACAAACGTGCCACTCTCAAAGCATTAAAAACAGCACATAAATGTTCGAGATGTTCAGAAACTGACTTGCTATAGATCAATATATCATCAAAATAGACCACCACAAATTTACCAATGAAAGGACGTAAGACCTCGTTCATCAAGCTCATGAAAGTAATAGGTGCATTAGTCAATCCAAAAGGCATAACTAACCACTCATATAAACCGAACATGGTCTTAAAAGCAGTTTTCCATTCGTCTCCCAATTTCATTCGAATTTGGTGGTACCTGTTGCATCTAGGCCTTCATGCCTAACCCTAATTTTGATGATTAATGAAAATAAAGTGTTCTGGACTAATTGTGCTTCTGAGATTGTTGATACAGAGATTTTTCGGGAAGAATTACGAGATGATCAAGATGAACCCGACATAGAGTGAAGCACGAGATGCAGGAGAGCAAAAGACAAGACGCAAATCGTCAAAATGCAAAAGACCTAAGGTAACCTGTAATTTCATTTTCTACCGATCTCGGTGTTTGGAGTTGATCGGTTTAGGAAAATTGTTTTTAGTTTTAACCGTACTATAAAGAGGGGTGGCGAAAGTCCTCTCTTTATCTCCAACATAAACCGAGAAACCTAGGTCATTGCATTGCATCTTTTTTGGTTGGATTTGTTTTGAACTTATTTGAAAATTCTGGTTTTTCAGTTCAGTTTTGACAGTAGAAGAGTTTTTTTCGTTTTTCTAGAAAGATCTAGGCAGATCTTGCATTTGCTTATGTTGACACAAATGTAGCCATTAAAATTATCTTTCAAACGAGCTATTAAACACCTCTTTTGGATTTCTGGATTTAAAGTTATCTCTGTTTTTGTTCAGGCTGACTGTCAGTTTGCTAAACTGACTGTCAGTTTGAATGTCAGTTTGTTTAAACTGACAATTGTCCAGAGAGGGTGTATTTTGGGCTCAAAACTTTTGTACTAAACTGACTGTCAGTTTGTTCATACTGACTGTCAGTTGGGGTTTCGACCACAGAGGTTTTAACTGTGTTTCTATTTGTTTTTGGTCTAGACTGTGGTTGAACTGACTGTCAGTTTGCATAACTGACTGTCAGTTGTGGGTTTCAGCTTTCCATAAACGACCACGAACGGCTAGCAAAGTTTTATCAGTAAATTTTGTCGGCCGTTGTGCACTGAACTGACTGTCTGTTAGGCAAACTAACTGTCAGTTTGGGTTTGCTGATTTTCAGCCCTAGCTCCAACTGTTCATTTGATTCTTGAGGCTGTAAAAAGGGGCTTTGGGCATAAGTTTTACATGACAAGCAGCAGCATTTCTTATACACTCTTGAGCTTTAGTTTTCTACTTAAAATCTTGATCTTTTGATCAAGTCGAGTGATTTTCTGATCCACCGAGAGTTTCAGTTCTTTTGCATTTGCAGTCACTTAGCTTCTCGGTGCGTGTTTGGAGGTCAAGAGAAGACCTCGCTGCCTGTTACTCTTGGCGAGCGCCCTCACCTAGAGGTTCGGAGGCGTGGCCGTAGATCTCTCCAGATCGGAGATTGTCGGAGAGACTCGGAGCATTTGTACAAGGCATCGGTGCTCGCCTTTCCGGAGTGGACAAGGAGCAACCAATAGTTGATAATACTCTTCGTGAGTATCGAGGCAAAACTCAAGTGACTTGAGTGCTTCAACGAGGACTAGTGGAGACTGGGCGAGTCTCCGATACCTCGGTAAAAATTACTGTGTTCGTTCTCTTCTTCTCTCATTATAATTATTGGTTCTTGTTTTGCAAATATTTGTTTAAGTTCTAAGTTTTTAAAAGCCTCCTATTCACCCCCCCTAGTCGGCATCCTTGATCCAACACGTGGTATCAGAGCTTGGTCTCTCGATTCATTAGGCTTTACCGCCTAGAGAGAGGATGTCATCAAGTGGGGATTTCCTTCTTGGTCATACCGGTCGTGCGCCTATCTTTGATGGGACAAACTATCCGTATTGAAAAGTCCGCATGTCGGTATTCCTAGAAGCTATGGGGCTTGATGTATGGGATATCGTTAAACTCGGTTTTACTCCTCCGGATGATCCGGCAAGTCAGTCTGAGGACGATAGGAGAAAACTGCATTTAAACGCCCGTGCGAAAAATGCACTCTTTGCCGGTTTATCCTTGAATGAGTTCAACCGTGTGAGCAATCTCACGACTGCTCATAAGGTTTAGACTACCCTCGAAGAAATTTACGAGGGCATAACAAAGGTTAAAGAGGCAAAGTTGCTAATGGTGAGGCAAAAATATGAGACATTCACCATGTCATTAACCGAGTCCGTGGATTCCATGTTTACTCGGTTGAATAACATTGTGAATGAACTCAAGGGTCTTGGTGTTGTTTTTACTGACATTGAAATTGTGAGAAAGATGCTTAGGGCTTTACCTGAAAGCTTCGACACTCTTGTGACGGTTCTCACAAACTCCGATCTATCGACCACAACACCGACCGATCTTTATGGGAACCTCATCAGCCATGAGATGCACAAGAAGGAGAAGAAAGAAGCAGCTGAACCCTCGGAGACAAAGAAGAAAGCTTTGGCCTTCAAAGCCAACGCAAGGAACGATTCAAGTGATGGCTCCTCCGATGAAGACCTTGCACTCATGGTAAAGAACACTCAAAAACTCCTTCGCAGGTTGCATAAGAAAGGTGTCAACCTTGACACACGACCAAAGGGACAAAAGCAAAACAACTTCAAGGACATCATTTGCTATGGATGTCATGAGAAGGGACACATAGCATCAAGATGTCCAAACAAGAACAAGGAGTGGAACAAGAAGAAGAAGTTCTTCAAGAAGAAGAATGAAGAAATCAAAGAAGCCTGCTTTGGAGAGTGGATGTCCGGAGGCGAGAGCTCCGACTCCGACTCCGACAACGAAAGAAGTTGCTCCAAAAAGATGTCCGGATTAGCTCTCAGCAATATCAACACCTCAACTAGTTCATCCATTTGCCTTATGGCCAAAGGCGATGAAAAGGTACACTCTAATGATCCATCTTATGATGATTTAGTTGAAATGATAACCGAATTAAATGAAGTTTTTGGAAAAACTAAAAGGAAGTATAAGGCGCTTAAGGAAGAACATTCTTCCCTACGCACTCAATACTCCGAGCTTAAAGATTCTTATGAAAGCATGCTCATAAAAGATGTTACAAATATCTCATCTAAGGTAGATGCTTCAACTTCATGTAATTTGGATGATTCTCCCTCTAGTAGTCATCACATTCCATGTGTTTCTAACGATAATATTTTGAATGAGAATAATGAACTTAAGGCTCAAGTAGAAAAGCTTGGAAAAGGGTTAGAGAACTGTTATAAAGGTAAAATATCTCTTGATCTAATCCTTAGTAAACAAAAGTGTTCTTTTAGAAAAGAAGGATTAGGATATTTTCAAAAGAAAGGGAAGAAACCAAACTCTAAAACTATATTTGTTAAAGCATGCAACACATTTTGTCATAAATGCCGTGAAATTGGTCATTCGCATGAAGCATGTCCCTTAATGACTCCTAATTATTTTGATACTTGCTATATGCTTCAAAAGTCGAGGAAAGGTTATGCTATAGCAAAGTATGTTGGTGCACCCATGTTGAATAAAAAGAAGAAATCTATTTGGATGCCCAAAGCTTTGATTGCTAACATTGAAGGACCCAAAAAGGTTTGGGTACCTAAAAGGACTTAATTCTTTTTATGCAGGTGAACTACAAGACCGGTGGGAGGCATTGGGTGCTCGATAGCGGATGCTCCGAACACATGACCGGTAACAAAAAGTTGTTCACCTCACTCAAAGACAACTCAAGCGAGAACCAAAAGATTACCTTTGGCGACAATCGTCAAGGAAATGTGGTAGGCTTGGGTAAAATCATAATCTCTAATGATCTTTCTATTTCGAATGTTTTATTGGTCGAATCTCTGAACTTTAATTTGCTTTCCGTTGCACAAATTTGCGATTTTGGTTTTAGTTGCACATTTTTCCCAAAATAAGTTTTGGTCGAAAGTTTAAAAGATAAAACTTTGATCTTTAAAGGCTTTCGTTTTGGAAATCTTTATTTGGTTGATTTTCACTCAAAAGATGCATCTTTGTCAACATGTCTTGTCTCTCAAACCACAAAAGGTTGGCTATGGCATAGACAACTTGCACATGTTGGAATGCATCAATTGAGAAAACTTTTAAAATGTGATTTGGTTGTTGGCTTAAAGGATGTGAATTTTGAAAAGGATAAACCTTGTAGCGCTTGTCAAGCTGGCAAGCAAGTAGCTACTTCACATCCAACTAAGCGCATTCTTTCTACTTGTAAACCTTTGGAACTCCTTCATATGGATTTATTTGGACCTTCCGAGTTCCAAAGTATCAGGGGTAGCAATTATGGTTTTGTGATTGTTGACGATTTTCCTCGCTATACTTGGGTTTTCTTTATTTCCCAAAAATCTGAAACCCCCGATGTTTTCAAAAGTTTTGCAAAACGTGTTTCTACTGAATTCGAATTATCCATCAAGAAAATCCGTAGTGATCATGGTGGAGAGTTCGTTAATTCAACTTTGTTTGATTTTTGTGACTCTCTTGGAATCAAACACGAATTTTCCACATCCTACACTCCACAGCAAAATGGAGTCGTTGAAAGGAAAAATCGAACACTTATAGAAATGGCAAGGACTATGCTGAGTGAGTATGATACTCCTACTCGCTTCTGGGCGGAAGCCGTGCATACCGCTTGCTATTCTATAAATCGGCTTTATTTGCATCCTCTTCTGAATTTGACTCCTTATGAGCTTCTTATTGGGCGTAAGCCAAATATCTCTTATTTCCGAGTTTTTGGATGCAAATGCTATATTCTTAAGAAAAGAAATTTTGGTGGTAAATTTCAAAGAAGAGTAGATGAAGGCTTTCTAGTCAGATACTCCACCACTAGTAAAGCTTATCGTGTTTTCAATAAAAATACAAGCTGTATTGAAGAATCTTGTGATATTGAATTTGATGAAACTAACGGCTCGCAAAAGGAGCAAGTCTCTCATGAAGTTTCAGGTGAAGATCTTCAAGAAGCAATGAAGAACATAACCATTGGAGACATCAAGCCAACAGAAGAAGATCAAGAAGAAGATGTCAACATTGAGAATGTTGATCAGAATGTATCATCATCTCATGTTGATCCTCCAGAACAAGATCAAGAGGAAGCTATACAAGACGAAGCACCAAGACAGCATCAAACGATCACCAAGGATCACCCTCTAGACCAAATATTGGGTGACGTCAGTAAGGGTGTTCAAACTCGATCTCGTATTGCTGCATTTTGTGAACATCATTCATTTGTATCTTCTTTAGAACCCAAACATGTTAATGAAGCTTTAAATGATCCTGATTGGGTCAATGCCTTGCATGAAGAACTTAATAACTTTGCTAGAAATGAAGTTTGGACTTTAGTAGAAAGACCCAAGGATCATAATGTAATTGGAACAAAATGGGTTTTCAGAAATAAGCAAGATGAAAATGGAGTTGTAATTAGAAACAAAGCTCATCTTGTTGCTCAAGGTTTCACTCAAGTCGAAGGTTTAGACTTTGGTGAAACTTTTGCACCTGTAGCAAGACTTGAAGCTATTCGCATTCTTCTTGCTTTTGCATCATGCTTTAATATCAAACTTTTTCAAATGGATGTAAAAAGTGCTTTCTTAAATGGTGAAATTTCTGAACTTGTGTTTGTCGAACAACCTCCTGGTTTTGAAGATGCTAAATTTCCGAACCATGTATTTAAGTTGTCGAAAGCTCTCTACGGTCTCAAACAAGCTCCTCGGGCTTGGTATGAGCGTCTTAGAGACTTTCTATTATCAAAAGGTTTTAAAATTGGGAAGGTTGACACAACTCTCTTTACAAAGAAAATTGAAAAAGATTTGTTCATTTATCAGATTTATGTTGATGATATTATCTTTGGATCTACTAATGAACATTTCTGTCATGAGTTTGGAGAGATGATGTCTAGGGAGTTCGAGATGTCCATGATCGGTGAGCTGAGCTTCTTCCTTGGACTTCAAATCAAGCAACTCAAAAACAGTACGTTCGTGAGTCAAACAAAGTACGTGAAGGATTTGCTCAAGCGCTTTGGGATGGAAGACGCTAAGGCAATCAAAACTCCCATGGCGACCAATGGACATCTGGACATGGACAAAAGCGGCAAATCGGTCGATTCTAAACTTTATAGGTCTATGATTGGTAGTCTTTTATATCTTACTGCATCTAGGCCTGATATCATGTTTAGTGTGTGTTTATGTGCTAGATTCCAGTCTGATCCTAAGGAATGTCACTTAACTGCTCTTAAAAGAATCCTTAGGTATTTAAAATGTTATCCCAGTTTAGGACTTTGGTATCCTAAAAATGCAAATTTTGAATTAATTGAGTATTCTGATTCTGATTATGCTGGGTGCAAAATTGATCGTAAAAGCACATCTGGTAGCTGTCAGCTGTTGGGGAGATCCTTAGTATCATGGTCATCTAGGAAACAAAATTCTGTAGCCCTCTCCACAGCTGAAGCTGAATATGTATCTGCAGGTAGTTGTTGTGCTCAATTATTATGGATGAAGCAGACAATTTTAGATTATGGGATTATTTTTGATAAAGTGCCACTCTTGTGTGATAATGAAAGTGCCATTAAAATTGCTAATAATCCTGTTCAACATTCTAGAACTAAGCATATTGAAATACGGCACCATTTTATTAGAGATCATGTGGCAAAAGGAGATATTGATGTGAATTATGTCAGAACAGATTTGCAACATTCTGTGAACTGACTGTCAGTGTGGCACACTGAATGTCAGTTCTATGTTTCTGAGTTTGGAACTGACTGTCAGTTTATCAAACTGACTGTCAGTTGTGGGATCTCGAACCCTAAAACCCTTGTTCTGTTTCTTTGTCTTCTCGCCTTCTCCATCTCGCCGCCGTTGCTTCGCTCGTCGCCGGTGCGCCTCTTTGCCATTTCTTGCCCTCGCGCTCGCCGCCGGTGCCCCTTCTCCGTGCCGCGCCGCCGCCTGTTTGCGCCTCCTCCTCACCGCCACTTAGCCACTGCTAGCCGTCGGTTCCTCTCGCCGTGCACCGTCGTGCTGCTCCTCGCCGTGGATCCTCTCCGGTGGTTGAGCCCTCCCTGTTAGCCTCTCTCCCACCAGTTGATCCTTTTTCGACCATCGTCGCTGCTTTGTCGCTCTCGTCTACTCTGTTCAGCCGTTTCTGATCAGGTCGTTTCTTCCTCTCCTCTGTTTCCTTTGTCATGTCTGATCAGCCCGGTCCTTCTCGTCGTGTGGCCCGACGAAAGAACGCGGCAAACAGCCAGCGTTCATCGGGTCAGACGTCCGAGAACCGGCCCTCGCCTCTGCCTGAGCGCGTGCCCGTGGATTATTCACGGTGGCACGCGAGCCTCCTTCGCACGCTCCGCTCCACAAACCCGTACCTCTAGCCGCATCCCACTGGTCGCGACGCGTGCGAGGTCCTCACTTGTTTCACCAACCTTCACCTATACCTGTTCACCAGTGTCTACAGCCGTGCACCCATCTTAGCCCACCGCTCTCTGTCGTGGGGTACGATTGCCTCTCGCACAGGCATCGCCACTCTCGCAGATCTTTTTGGCTCTGTAGGGATCCGCGATCTAGTCGCTGATTCCTCTTTGCACTGGGCTGAGGGGCCCATCCGCCAGTTTTATTCTACCATCTTCATTTCCCCTCAGCGCGACTTCATGACCTTCATGACGGGCCTCCAGGTCTACACCGTCACGAAGGAGCAGTTGGAGTCCGCGCTTGGACTGGTTCGCCCTCCTTCTGGCCGCCAGCTCCATACCCTTCCTGACCTTGAGCGTCGGGAGGTGGCCATGCTCTATTCCGGCCCCTTCCAGCTCCGTCACATCGCTGGTTTGCGCCGCGATGTTGATCTGGCCCTACGGATCCTCCGGCTCACTTTAGTTCCTATGACCGGAGATAGGGCCAGAGTCACCTATCTAGGGCTCCACGTCCTGATTTCTATCTTCCAGGAGGAGCCCTTCGATGTTGCTGATCTCATCATCAGTGAGATTCAGCACGTCCTTCTTTCCCCGCGCCGTCAGCTGATATACGCTCCGTGTATCATGGCGGTGCTTCTCCATATCCGTGCTGTCGATTCTGAGCTTCCTCGGCCTCATCATCCGCTTCTTTTCTATCCTCCGGGCCAGGCTGATCGGAGGCTCGATGCTCGGCCTGCAGCTACTGTGGACCCTGGTTCTCCCGCATCAGATGATGATGCTGCAGGGGAGTCAGAGGACGAGGTTCCTGCTCAGGAGTCTGCTCCAGCTCCAGTTGTGGAGCCTGGCACCGGATCGGCGTCATCTTCCTCTCAGCTTCAGGAGATTCTCCAGGTGCAATAGCAGATCCTCAGCACTCAGGCGGAGCATCATCAGATGTTGCTCCGTTTGCTTGCTCAGCAGGAGGAGATTCTGCGGCGTCTACCTTCTCCATCTTCTCCTCGCAAGAGGGCCCGACCAGTTGCGTCTTCTTCGCCGAGCTCTTCCTTCGGTCCAGCTGCTCCAAGACCGTCTGCTCCAGCCCCTGCGGCACCTGCTCCTGCCTCAGCAGCTACTCCTTCTGCTTCTCCTGTCATCGGCGCATCTGGATCTCCAGCAGGCTCCGGAGATACAGATGTTTTAGGACTTTCTTCAGATGATGAGCCTTAGGCTCTTATTTGTTTTTTTTTTTTTTTTTGCCTCCCTTTTTGTGCTTGATGCCAAAGGGGGAGAAGTATTTTGGTTTATGATATATGTTTTGGACAGATGTTTAATTTCTTTATATATGGAGATGTTTTTGCTTATCAGATATGTCTGTGTGATTTTTGGATATGATGTGTTTACTCTGTGTAGCTCTGATATATATATATATATATATATATATATATATGATGACTTGGTTTTTGAGCTCTGATATCTTGATATATATATGATGTCTTGACTTGGAGATTTGTATGCTCTGATATGACTTAGCGATATATGTATATCTGTGTGCTTGTATGTATGAGATGCCCTGATGTATATGTGTTGGTTTATGCTCTGATATGATGAGATGCATATACTCAGGGGGAGTTATTTTGTTTATTTTGTTGTTGAACACTTGTTGTCATCAATCATCAAAAAGGGGGAGATTGCTGCATCTAGGCCTTCATGCCTAACCCTAATTTTGATGATTAATGAAAACAAAGTGTTCTGGACTAATTGTGCTTCTGAGATTGTTGATACAGAGATTTTTCGGGAAGAATTACGAGATGATCAAGATGAACCCGACATAGAGTGAAGCACGAGATGCAGGAGAGCAAAAGACAAGACGCAAATCGTCAAAATGCAAAAGACCTAAGGTAACCTGTAATTTCATTTTCTACCGATCTCGGTGTTTGGAGTTGATCGGTTTAGGAAAATTGTTTTTAGTTTTAACCGTACTATAAAGAGGGGTGGCGAAAGTCCTCTCTTTATCTCCAACATAAACCGAGAAATCTAGGTCATTGCATTGCATCTTTTTTGGTTGGATTTGTTTTGAACTTATTTGAAAATTCTGGTTTTTCAGTTCAGTTTTGATAGTAGAAGAGTTTTTTCATTTTTCTAGAAAGATCTCGGCAGATCTGGCCTTTGCTTCTGTTGACAAAAATGTAGCTCTTAAAATTATCTTTCAAACGAGCTATTAAACACCTCTTTTGGATTTCTGGATTTAAAGTTATCTTTGTTTTTGTTCAGGCTAACTGTCAGTTTGAATGTCAGTTCGTGTTAACTGACAATTGTCTAGAGAGGGTGTATTTTGGGCTCAAATTTTTTGTACTAAACTGACTGTCAGTTTGTCCATACTGACTGTCAGTTGGGGTTTCGACCACAGTGCTTTTAACTGAGTTTCTATTTGGTTTTGGTCGAGTTTGTGGTCGAACTGACTGTCAGTTTGAATAACTGACTGTCAGTTATGGGTTTCAGCTTTCCTTAAACGACCACGAACGGCTAGCAAAGTTTTATCCGTAAATTTTGTCGGCCGTTGTGCACTGAACTGACTGTCAGTTAGGCAAACTGACTGTCAGTTTGGGTTACTGATTTTCAGCCCTAGCTCCAACGGTTCATTTGATTCTTGAGGCTATAAAAAGGGGCTTTGGGCATAAGTTTTATATAACAAGCAGCAGTATTTCTTATACACTCTTGAGCTTTAGTTTTCTACTTAAAATCTTGATCTTTTGATCAAATCAAGTGATTTTCTGATCCACTGAGAGTTTCAGTTCTTTTGCATTTGCATTCACTTAGCTTCTCGGTGCGTGTTTGGAGGTCAAGAGAAGACCTCGCTGCCTGTTACTCTTGGTGAGCGCCCTCACCTAGACGGTTCGGAGGCGTGGCCGTAGATCTCTCGAGATCGGAGATTGTCGGAGAGACTCGGCGCATTTGTACAAGGCATCGGTGCTCACCTTTCTGGAGTGGACAAGGAGCAACCAATAGTTGATAATACTCTTCGTGAGTATCGAGGCAAAACTTTTTTTGGAGTGCTTCAACGAGGACTAGTGGAGACTGGGTGAGTCTCTGATACCTCGGTAAAAATTACTGTGTTCGTTCTCTTCTTCTCTCATTATAATTATTGGTTTTTGTTTTGCAAATATTTGTTTAAGTTCTAAGTTTTTAAAAGCCTCCTATTCACCCCCCCTAGTCGGCATCCTTGATCCAACATCCACTTCATACATTATTAATTTGCATAAGATCGACTAAGGACCCTAGCCCCAATCGTCGACGCCCTCATATGGTCAGTGCTGTTCTGGTCACAGAGAGGGAAGGAGTGCAATGACCAGTTTATTATGTAAGCAAGGTGCTAAATAGACCAAAGGAGAGATACCCTGAGGTCCAACAGTTGCTTTATGCTCTCTTAATGGCTTCAAGGAAGCTACGACATTACTTTCAAGTGCACAAGATTTATGTGCCCTCGTTCTTTCCCCTAGGGAACATTCTCCATAATCCGGAAGTAATGGGTTGAGTTGTGAAATGGGCAGTAGAACATGGAGCATTCGATCTCTGCTTCACAGCCTGAGTAGCAATCAAATCCCAAATTCTTGCAGATTTCATGGTCGAATGGACTAATCCCGAACCACTTACACAAGAATGTGCGGATTCATAAAATATCAACCACTGGAGGTTGTATTTCAATGGCTCTCGGAGTTTCAAAAACTCAGGGGCTAGAGCGGTCTTAATCACACCCCAGGGCAACCAACTCCAGTATGTCATGCAATTACACTTTATTGCTACAAATAATGCAATAGAGTACAAAAGTCTTCTAGTCGGGCTTCGAGCAGCCAAATCCCTTGGAGTCTATCGATTAGTGGTGAAAGGTGATTCACAGCTAGTCGTAAACCAGGTGACTAAGGAATACCAATGTTCTAATGAGACAATGGCTCTATACCTGAACAAAGTGAGGAAATTGGAAAAATAATTAAAAAATTTTGAAGTCTAATTCATTCCACAGAGAAAATATTCTCGCAGACCAATTGTCAAAAATTGGTTCCTCGCGTGTATCCGCCCAAGAGGAGTGTTCGTCGAGCACTTGAAAAATAACTCAATCGTGACCATCACAGAGGCACCAACGGCGACAACTAACGTCGCCACCCTCTAGCATGGTGCAGATTGGATCCTACCATTGAGGAATTATCTCGCACATGGACCATGCCCGAGGATGAAACCGAGAGTGACCGGTTAGTTAGAAAAGTGCAAATGTACAGATTTGTTGAAGGAACCTTGTATAGAAAAGGTGCTCAAGGAGTGCTGATGCACTGTATTCCTCAAGAAGATGGCAAATCCCTTCTAAGAGAGATTCATGGAGGCATGTGCGGAACACATGCATCCTATAGAACGCTGGTCAGAAAAACTTTCTGACAAGGCTATTACTAGCCAATGGCACTTAATGATGCCATTCAAATGGTCAAGAGTTGCCCACAGTATCAATTTCAAGCTCGACAGATCCACCAGCCAACATATGCATTACAAACTATTCCCTTAAATTGGCTGCTTGTCACATGTGGAATAGATATTGTGTGTCCTATGCCCCAAGCTATCAATGGATACAAGTTCTTGTTCATAGCCATTGATATGTTTACCAAATGGATTGAGGTTGAACCAATCCAAAACATTATCGCCGCTGCGGCAAAAAAGTTCTTTCAAAAGAACATTGTGACATGATTTGGTGTTATTTTTTAACTCAATGCTATAGTTATATTCCCTTAGACCCCTCCAGCGACCAATGATACTGGAAACATAGTACAGTGGTCACAGGATAATTCTTTTGGACTAAATAGACCACGACTTGAATGATCAGAGCATGCTAGTAAGTCCCTTATGATGTAAGAACCGGCTTAAAAATGGATGTCTTAGCTATATGCGATCATGAGGTCATGAAGATAACTGGCTTAATATAAATGTGTATGTTTTTTGGTAACTGACAGCCACTCGAATGATTAGAACATACTAGTAAATCCCTTATGAGGTAAGAATCAACGTAAAAAGAGATGTCTTAACTAGATGCGACCGTGAGTTCGGCCACCGAATCCACTTATACACCACATTAAGGCACTTTCATGACCAACCCCTAGGCATGGCCCGATAGAAAGTAAGGCTGAAAATGGGAATGCAACCATAACATAGAGTGATAAACGTACTTATTGATAAGCAATTTATAATGGGAATCTAACCATAACAGAGTGATAAACGTACTTATTGATATGCAAATTGTAATGGGAATGGAAAGAACTTACACATAAAAATACGCAACTAGTCTATGTTCTAGGCGTTTGATAATATTCTTCCACCTTCTATAGCCAATCGAGCCAATCCTGGTCGCGGAATAGTGACCACAGTAAGGGGATCTTCCCACTGAGGAGATAATTTATTGTGACCAGACTGGTTTTGAATTTTTCTTAAAACCAAGTCTCCCACGTTTAGCGTACGTGGTCACACCCTTTTACTGTGGTATTTACGTAGAGCTTGTAAATATGTTGCTGAACGGATCAGTGCTCAATCACATTCTCTTCAAGGAAGGTAATGTCATCTTCGCGTATTTCACTTTGATTTATGACATCTAAGTGATCCATGTGAGCAGAGCCAATTTTGATTTCAGTTAGCAGCACGGCTTCTGCACCATAAACCAGTTGGGAAGGCGTTTCGCCTATGGCTCTACTGGATGTAGTGCGTAATGCCCATAGAACAGAGTAGAGTTCTTCTGCCCAAGCCCCAAGCGTAACTTAAGGCGGTCAAAAACATGTTTCTTAACCCCTTGTATTATCTGCCCATTGGCACGTTCAACTACACCATTATTCTAGGGATGAGCAATGGATGCGAAACAGATTTTAGTCCCAATATGGTCGCAATAGTCCAGAAATAGACCACTAACAAACTGGGATCCATTGTTTGTTATGAGGCGACTTAAGAACTTTACATTTTTCATCATTCATTTTTTCTACTAATCATATGTATTGGTAAAGTATAAAACAAAGACTCCAATAATAAGACAAGTGTTTTCATTTCATTTCCATTCCATTGTTACAAGAAATTACAATGAGAGGAGATACATCAAGAGAGGCCGAGGTCACTCAATAGTTTCTCTATCAAAGGCCTACCCTTGGCCATGATCGCGCTCAACGGGTTTTAGCCATTGAAGGTCGCATCAAAATATGTTAAGTACTTAGTTTTCTAACTTAATGCTATAGAATAATCCAAAGAATACTAAGAAGATGAGAATGATTCTAGCCGTTGGGGGTACGCCTTGCGCTGATCCGTTCACCGCTGTAATTTGATCGGAGTATTGGTCCTTCCGCATTTACGCCAGGTGCCTTGTGGTGCCTCAGCTGCGGTGGTTTGTTTTTTCTCCCTTGTTTCCTTGGTTTCTCCTTCAGGTGTTGTGTTCCTTTTGGATCGTGGCGTGCTTTTGTTCTGTAGCTTCTTTAGTTTTGGGAGATTTGTGTTTGTCCTTTGATCTCCTGGGTTTGTGCTGATTTGTGGTATGTTGTTATCAGGTTTCTATAAGGTGTTTCTCTCGTTTGTATTGTGCATCTCTGATTCAACGTGTTTGATCCAAAGGATTTAGATTGGAGTATTGGTATTTCTTTTGAGAAAGAAATTTGGAATTCTTTCCATTCTAGAGTTACGTCTGATGGTTCCAGAGGCTTCAAAGAATTCTTTCTTGCTTTATTCATCAGACGTTCAGCGTTTAGACCTTCAGAGAAAGTGATTGATGACATTTTGGCTGCTTTCTTTGGAAGTGATGCTAATCTTTTCAATGTGATCCAATTCTCTGACTTTGGTTTTCGTTTCTCTGTGGCTAATAAGAAGGTTGGTTTTAAAATTCTCAATTCTGCTAAGATCATTCATGAGAAGTTTTCCTTATCTTTCTTTCTCTGGAGAGATGGTGTCCTAATTGGCAAGCTAAATTTGTTAAGTGGTCTACTGAGCAAGCTAATGAGTGGAATTTTGTTAATCATAGATCCTCGTTTTGGTCTTGTTCAATGAATGGTAAAGGATCTGTTTTGGACGATAGGCAGACTTGGTCGAACAGGGGTTCTGGTGGTTCGTCGTTCAATCCTTTACGACCTCGTGTCAACGGGTCCGTTTCGACCAGTAATCTGGTTCCTGTTCGGCAAGTTGGTCGTAGGATCCTTTCGAACTTGCTTTCGTTTCCTGTTCAATCTAGTCGTATGGTACCTCCGACCAGTCACTCTTATCATTTTTGGCAAGGAGGTTTGTCTAATGAACTTCAGATGGATCCAAATTCTCTGAAGCAAAGTGGCGTCCTCGCTCTCTTAAGAGTTATTTCAAATGTCTTGCTCCTAGTCATCTTAAAAGAGACTACTTTTATCCTAGATGTTTCATTTTATTTAATTATGGTCATATTAGCATATACTGTTTGAAGGCTAAGAGTTTGCGACAAACATACATTTGAAAAGGTGCCTTCCCGCAGGCCCGGTTTTCCATGCATCCGATTGGCACACATGCTTCTAAGCCAATTAGTGGAAGTGTTAATGATTTCTCTTTTGGAGTTTCAAATCCTCACTCGGGTATTCGTGCCATGAATGACATGCAATTGATTTTATCTGATAATTTCTCTAAGTTTTTCAAGGAGATGGTGATTAGAGGTGATTCGCATTCCACTTTTGTATTTAGACCTTCTTCGCGGTGGGAAAAAGGTTAGTGTGCTCTACCAGCCATTGCTTCCCATGTAGCTTCTTGTTCTTCCTCAAGGAAAATGGCAAATTATTGGGTTGATCCCACTCCTTTTTTACGTCATGGCCTAGAAGAAATTGTCATCCCTGAGAGACCTCTTCACACTCAGTGCGGTTCTTCGATAAGAAGCCAATGAAGCTGTTGCTGTGGCAAACATTACTCCTGAAGCTAATCATCCCAGGCAAGTGGTCGCTAATTATTTAGAGAATGAGAGAGGTCTTCAAGTTCATGTCTCTCCCTCTGCTTTTGGTGTTAGTTCTGCGATGGTGCATTTTGCCTCCCCTCTCATTAGGGATTGTCTACTTGATGAAGGACTGCATGTTACAGAGGATTTTCTTCTCTTTCTTTCAAGGCATAATGAAGGCCTAACCTTAGAAGGAAAAGTTTTAATCACTTTGTTTGGCTTATGTTGCTGAATTTCCCTTTAGACTTTTGGTGTTTTCAAAACTTGGCCAAAGCTGTGTCTTCCTTTGATCTTCTTAAAGAATGGGACAGAGAATTTCAGATTAATGGGGATCATTCGCATGCGATGGTTAAGTGTTTGGTAATTGATTTATTTGATATTCCTAGATTCCTTGTTATTACTGAGCCTGATGAAAATCTAGGTTTAAGTTGGACTGTCCAGGTGGTTATTTGCTTTGTTAGGCATACTGGTGCCCAAATTGGGGATGAAATGACCCTGATGATTTTCATTAGCCTGGTGATAATGTCATCAATGATCATGATCTGGGGAATGTTGACCAAGATGGTGATAATGACGATGGTGATGATGATGATGAAGAAGAGCCGCATGAGGTGGAAATGGAAGGGGATCCTCAGTGGGACGCTTTAGTCAACAACAATCAAAATTTGCAAGATTGGCCTGCCTGGGTTCTAGTAGTTCAAGAGTCAATGGACCTTTCTTGTTCTGACCTCTCCAGCTCTTCGGGAGAATTGTTGGTAATTCTGCTATTGTTGTATCTAGTTCTAAAATGGAAGTTATTCTCCTTTCTGCACTCTTTATCTCCTTGGACTTTTAGTCAAAGATTGCTCAGTTTATCCTTATGCTTGAGGGTCTCCTGGATCTTGTTTAACCTTGATGCTTCCAGAGAATCTTCTCCTGTTCAAGGATGGAAGCTTGAAAAGAATGTTTAGAAGACTTTTCTTCATCATTTGAGTGTGAAGCATCCCTCGCCAAAGAAGTTGCCTGTTCCAATTTCAATGACCAGTCTCAGAAGAAGCCCTCGTTTGGCGACAAAATTTAAAGGCTTCCAGCCTAAGGTGGCGCCACATTTGTCTCTGTCTATGATGCAGGCCTTGGTATTAGCTTGTAGCATGTCGTCTGATTTGTTATCAGCTCGACAACTTTAGGGTCCTATCATTGATGAGCTTGATGACTGATTACTTCACTATGGTAGTTTTATTTTCGCTCTGTTGTTGGAGTTTTGGAAAACTATGTTATTTTGGTCACTTGTTATACTCTCTTGCTTATCTTTGATGTGGTTAAGGTGGTTGTTTTATGAACCACATTATTACAATGTTTGTAGTAGTCTAATTCTGCATTTCACTCTCTTGCTTAGTTTGAACGCCCATGTTAAAAAAAGAGCTGTGTATAATAAGGCTAAGAAAGCAAATTGTGGCATTATCTGCCTTCAAGAAACTAAGCTAAAGTTTGTGGACTTATTTTTGATTAAAAGCTGCTACCCTAAGAACTTTTTGGATTTTGATTTTCTTCCTTCAGTTGGCAATTCTGGGGGCATTCTAACAGTATGGAATTCTAAACTCTTTCAAGGTAAAGGAGTTTATAAGAATAAGTTCTCCTTGACTGTTGAATTAATACATAAAAGTACTGGATCGATCTAGGTGGTAACTAATATTTATGCACAAGGTAAGCAAGAGTTTCTGCTGTGGTTCCAAAATATTTTGATGCCTGATGATTTTAAATGGTTGGTTCTGGGAAATTTTAATCTCATGAGGTTTAGCCATAACAAGAATAGAGGACAAGTTAATCATCTTGAAATGGATGGTTTCAATGCTACTATTAATCAGCTTCAGATTGAGGAAATTCCTTTTAAGGGGAGAAGTTTTACTTGGTCGAATATGCAACTTGACCCAATTTTGGAAAATCTTGATTGGGTTTTTGCTAATGGAGCTTGGCTGGAAGCCTTCCCTAATTCTTCAGTTTCGTTGTTAAGTAAATCCATTTCGGACGATGTGCCCTGTGTGATCAAATTCAGTTCAAACTTGCCCAGGGGTCATATATTCAGATTTGAGAATCATTGGGTACAATGGTCAGGATTTAAAGATGTGGTTTCAAGTGCATGGAATTCTATTAATGGAGATGATAACATTGCTACAGTTATTGTCACTAAGTTTAAAGTTCTTCGAAAAGCTTTGAAATCATGGAGTAAAAAGCCTAATCAAAGGAAAATTTGGATTGATAATTACAATTTGGTTATTGCTCAGTTGGATGGTCTTGAAGAACAAAGATCTCTATTCTATGGAATTTAAATTTCAGCTCTCTCTTAAATCTCATTTGAATTACCTTTTGAAAATTGAGAATGAGTATTGGAGGCAGAGAGGTAAATTTCGTTGGGCAAAGTTTGGTGATGAAAATACCAAATTTTTTCATGCTATTGCTTCAAAAATTTTAGGATTAATTTTATTTCTTATTTAAGTGATAGCTCTGGTCGAAACATCAAAAATCATCATGAGATGGCAGAGCTCCTTTGGTTGTCTTTCAAGGATAAGATTGGGACATCTAATTATCTCTCTAGTGCTTTTGATCTTGAAGACTTAATGATTTTAAGGGTGACTTCTTGCAACTACAAAGTCCTTTTCTTCGAGAAGAAATTGATAAGGTCGTTTTTCATATGGCCACTAATAAAAGCCCTGGCCCTGATGGATTTAATGGGTTATTTTATAAATCCTGTTGGGAAATTATCAAGTCAGACTTTGAAGGAGTGGTGGATTTTAAAAGGCTTAATTCCTCTTGGAATATTCTTCTGCCTAAAAAAGAAGGTGCTTCGTTTGTTAAAGAATTTCGACCAATTTCTTTAGTGAATAGTTCCATTAAACTAATAACGAAGATCTTAGGTTCTAGGCTTCAGGAAGTGATTGTACATACAGTTCATAAAAATCAGTATGGTTTCATCCAAAAGCGTTCTATTCAGGATTGTCTAGCCTGGTCTTTTGAATATATTCATATTTGTAAAGCAAAAAAGAGCCCAACTGTGTTGCTCAAACTTGACTTTGAGAAGGCTTTTGATACCATTAAGCATAACTCAATTTTGGATGTAATGCGTGTCAGAGGATTTGGCAATATGTGGCTATCTTGGATTTCTTCCTTGCTGAGTTCTGGATCCTCCAACATTCTTCTTAATAATGTTTGTGGAAAAATTATTGATTGCAAAAGAGGTGTCAGGCAAGGAGATCCTCTTTCTCCAAAGCTCTTTGTGATGGTTGCAGATTTGGTCCAAAGTATTTTGAATGCAGCTAAGAGAGGGTTTGTTGGAACTCCCGATTAATAATTTAGATTATCAAGATTTTCCTATAATTCAATATGCAGATGACACTCTTATTATTCTGAAGGCTTCCTCTCAAGAAATTTTTTTGATTAAAGCACTTCTACAAACTTTGCTCTTTCAACTGCACTGAAAGTGAATTTTGATAAGTCTTTTATAGTCCCAATTTTCTGTGACTCTGATACATTGGAAAATTTGGCTGGGATCCTTGGATGTAAAGTGGGATCATTCCCTTTTACATATTTAGGGCTTCCTCTGGGAACCAAAAGGCCAAAAATTGCTAATTTCGAAGGATTAATCAATAGAATAGAGAAAAGGCTTACTGGATGGCATCTTTCTTTTCTTTCTCTTGGAGGAAGGTTAACTTTACTTAATCGGTGTTATCATCTTTGCTGATGTTCTTCATGAGTACTTTGAAGTTGCCGGAGAATATTATTAAGTGAATTGATAAAATAAGAAGGGGTTTCTTTTGTAAAAGGACAAGCATCTTGTAGTGGAGGTAATTGTCAAGTTGCTTGGTCAAAGATTTGTAGGCCAAAAAAGCAAGGAGGCTTAGGGGTGATAAACTTAAGAGTTCAAAATATGGCATTATTGATCAAGTTCCTGTACAAATTTTACAATCAAAAGAACATTCCTTGGAATAATTTTTTATGGGGAATTTATTATTCTAATAATCTTCCTCAATGGTCTGTGATCAAAGGTTCATTCTGGTAGAGAGACGTTTTTCAAAATCTTTCTTTTTTCCAAGGGCTGTTCAAGTGTATCATTGGTAATGGATCGACATGTAGCCTTTGGACAGATTTATGGCATTGAAATGTTCTATCTCATGAATGGGCAGAGTTGTTCTCTTTTGCCAACCAGGATGATTCTGTCAGGAATTTTTTGGCTAAGAATGAGTTAGTGAGTTATTTTGCCTTACCGTTGTCCCCAATGGCATATCAACAATTCACTTTATTATCTCAATTACAATTGAATCTTCAAAGGTCTGATGACTCTAGTGATGTTTGGTGCCTATTATCCTCACGATGACAAATACCCAACAAAAAAAGTATACTCGGCTATCCTTGGTCATTCACAGATTCATAATATCTTTAAATGGTGCTGGAAGAAGAACTGTCTATATAAACAAAAAAAAATTTCTGGATCTTCCACCATAATAAATTGAATTCTAGAGAATTGTAACAAGAAAGCATGTCCATTTGGAAAATCGACATTGTGTTTGCTGTCAACTTGATGAGGTCGAAACTCAAATTCATATTTTCTTTCTATGTCCATTTGCTATCACTTGCTGGAGGAAAATTGGTTTTTGATGGAATATGGAAGATAATATTTGGGATATGATTCTGAAAACCAAAGGAAAGGTTAAAGTAATTGATGAACTCTATTGGGATGTGATAATTTTGGCTCTTTGGAATATGTGGAAAATCAGAAATGAGGGGATTTTTCAAAATATTTCAAGTTCAGTGGTAGTTTGGAGAAGTAGATTTATTTCAGATTTACATCTTATTCTCCTTAGAATTAAACCTGATTGTAAGTTGGGTTTAAGTAGATGGATTGACATTTTGTAATATTTTTTATCTTCCTTCTGTAACATTATTTATTATCGCCATGATAATATATTTATCATAGTAGGTTTTCCTACTGTTTTCCCCTCAAAAAAAAAAGGTCGCATCTTCCGTCACTGGATTCAGATCTAAATTCAGACCATGGCGATGCCTAAGTTTGCAGAGGATGGTAGAGACAATAGTTTCAACATCGCTCTTCAGTGCCTCCTCGCAATTTCAGGGGTACTCGCGACCAGAAGATCAGCTTGAGCCGCAACCAGCTTGCAGGACTCACCAAGGGAAACACCATCCTTCTTAGGATCGATAGCGTCCACCTTCAGTGAGTCCGCGACCTCCTGTAGCTTTGCGAAAGTATCTCTTTCTGTGAGATAGCAGCTCTTGATGGTTGTTTCCAAGGAACTCTTTTCATTAAGGGCAAGCTTTGCGGTCTCTTTGGCCTTTTCTGTTGCTGTCTTGTAGCGGCTGACGACATTTTGAAGTTTATCGAGATCATTTCCACGCTCGATAAAATTCTGTTCAAAATGGTTTTTCTCTTCAGCCAGCTTGCTGTTCTCATCTCTTTGCGCTGAGCAGAGGAAGAAACGAACTCAATTGAGTTCATAAAATTCATTAAGTTCATGAAGGCAATGAAATTTTCTACCAAAGTGAACTTACCATCTACCCTGGTCTGCAGTTGGTTGCAAACTAGTTGAAGGCAATCGACTTTTCCTTGGAGAGAGTCAGATAGCATTTCTTTCTGATCCAAGGTCACCGTCTTCTCTTCAGCATCCTTTAATTTGGCTTCAAGCACTAAAGTTTCATCAAGCTTTTTGCTGCCTATCTTCTGGGCTTCAGGCAACTTTTTCTCAATGGTCGCAATTTCTTTGCGGTTGCGCTCATTGGCAACTTACTCCAATAAAGCAAAGTTTTCCCTGCGACAAAAAAAACTATTACTCCAATTCATAAAGGACTGGATTTAAAGGAAGGTACTTACTGCTTTATCTTGTCGCACTAAGCTTGTGCGACTTTGAACTGCTCCACCAGCAAGCCAAACATGGCCGCACCGCGAGCAGTGTTCTGAATAGAACAGAAGAGGAAGTGTTTGAAGAAAATTCTCAGAGAAATACTTGAAGTTATGAGGTAAATATTTTTTACTTACCTCCAAGAATTCCTCAAGGTACCTCTCCTGGAGGTCCCCGAGTTCAGCTACTTAGCTCATAAAAGCCAAGTTGCCACGTGCCTGCCAACTCAACCCAAAAATTGAGACTGAATGCTCAAGTCAGGGATAGGGCTCTGGATTGCGATGGGCTGCCCCGTCGTATCTTGTGTCCTGTCCTCTCCTTGCTCTTCCAGACAAGAGGGAGGCACAGTTTCTTTGACCAGAGGGGCAATAGAAGTTCTTGCCTACTTGTCCCCATGGTCGAGGTTGTAGCTGCGACCACAGTCTCTCCATCATTGACAGGTTCTAATGATGGTCGCAGGGTCTTCTTTGACATCCTGTCGAGGCACAACTTCAGTCTCAACTGAAGTAGTTGCAACAGCTTCTTCTGCAGCCGCTGGTCCAGCTGCTGTCTCGCTTATGGCAGGCAACTCCGCCATAATGGTCTCCACCACCTCGTCCACGGATGGGGTAGCTTTGATCATCAAAGCAGGTGTTGCAGTGGTCGAGGGAGCCCTGCATATCCATTTCCAGGTTTTTTAAACTATTCCTAACTAAGTATTATGACTCAATTAGAGAGGAAACCAATGCTTACCTGATGCTGAGTCCCGAGAGATTTCGGGAACCCGAAGCCCCACCTTTGGAGACAAAAGCGAAGATAGCATCGTGGGGGAGGATTGATCGGAGGTAGTTCATGGCCTCCTCCTCAAAACGAACACAGATGTTTCCTATTCCTCCTCCACGTCGCTCCCGTCTCCTTGTACAACCATGAGATAATGATATGGGAGAATCTTCAGGTCGAGTCACATACGGCTTCGCGACCACAACCGTGTTCGGAAAGGTTTCACGACCATGGATTGGTTCGCGACCATGAAAAGGAATTCGTTCCTTGTTCGGAATTGTAATCCGATCCAAATATATATAACTAAGCCTATCCGTTTAGGATTAGTTAGTTATATGAGTCTAATACATTTAGGTTACTGAGTCTGATACGTACTCATACGATTGGACTATAAATACCTTGTAATAGGTCTAGTTTAGATCATCGAAAAGTCATAGAACTTATTTGAGTTTTAGACACTTATAATTCCTTCAACGTAGGCAAGTGTGTCTAACGTTCGACGTGTAAAGCCCTCTTTGAAATACAGAGTTGTGCAATTACTTTGGGTTTCGGTATTTTCAAGTAAGATCCCGTTATTCTGCATATTAGAATCTGGGCGAGTCTAGTGCGAAAACCAAGGCTAGGTCTCAAACGGATCAAGTTGGTATCAGAGCAACTTTCCTATCCTGTGGATGGTGAAAACTCGCCAGGGTTACAAAACTTTCAGCGAAACTCGAGGCGATCAATTGAAGGTTCTTATATCCGCGTCTCCAACAATTTCTAAGATACCTCCATTCAAGCTAACCTAGCCGAACAAGTGGCTAAGCTCTCCACCAACATGTAAACTGTGCTTGTTTGGATTAAGTAGCAGGCCATGATTGTACCTCCTGAAGTAGGGAAGGTTATGGATGTGAAGACTAGTGAAGACTTGCATAGGGCAGACGAAGATGGAGACGAAGGCGACCATAAGGCCGACGACCTCGCCAACACCTCCTTAGCTGTCGGATATTTCAAGGTCGACGCTAAGATTGAAATACCCATAAATGATGGGGAGATAGATGCCGAGAAGTTAGATTCATGGCTCGATCAGCTTGAGACCAACTTTGACCTGAAAGGGTTTAGTAGCGCTCAAAAAGTCAAATTTGCACCTTTGAAGATGAAGGACCACGCCAAGACATGGTGGAAGGCCCTTGTCGCCAGTGGTGAAGCTGACGACCTTGCATGGGGTCAATTCAAATGACTTCTGCAACAAGAATTCTATCCGATGGGTTACCTTGAGGAGAGATGGGAACGTTGGCACATATTGTACCAACGGTGCGACCAGACTGTCCAAGACTATACGATGGAGTTTCGGCGACAAGCAATGTTCATCGGCATCTCATTGTCCGATACTCAGGTATTTCAGAAATACACATCTGGACTTTAGAAATTGATCAGTACTGAGCTAAGTCTGTTCAGCGTCCAAGACATCGCGACCGCAAACACAACTGCTATGGCGATCGAGAATAAGAATAAATCCCGCAGCAACAAAAGCATGAAGGAAAGTGCGACCTCAACAAAGAAAAAGCCGAGTCCAAAGAAGAACGCTTCAAAATCGGGCACGGGTGCCTTTTGTGAACATTTTCAAGTCGCGGGACATACCAAGGACAAATGCTACAAGCTTCATCCTGAACTTCGACCGAAGAAAAACAGACCAGGGAAAAGAACAGCCACAACTACTGCGACTTTACCTGACGAAGAAGTTGTCCGAGTGAATTCGGTTAATGAGGCGGATATGACCTTGTCTCTGATGGCAATGCCGAAGGAGAAGGGTTCGGATCCACCGAACAACCATCACCCAACAAAGGACTTGTTCACCATCAACATCCAGGTAAAGCACAAAGTAGTCGCAGCAATATTCGATCCCGGAAGTCAGAAGAATCTGGTCTCCGCTCGACTTGTTAGGCGACTTGGTTTGAAGACAACCACACACCCGCGACCATATCCGCTGGGTTGGTTTACATCTGACATGAACCACCAGATTACGAGTCAGTGTGTGTTGAAGTTTGCAATCTCTGCACGATATATCGATGAGGTGCAATGCGATGTTGTCCCTATCGATATCTATCAGGTGATATTTGGGAGTCCGTATCTGTATGATCGAGACGCTCACTTCCATCGGCGTGCGCAAGAGTACAACCTCACCAAAGACAGAGTTAAGTTTGTGATCAGTAGAGACATCCACGTCAACACTTCGAACTTAATTACCGCAAATCAAACCAAATGAATTGTCAATGCATGTCACAAGTACGTGCTTGTCATGATTCGACCCATCGATCAAGGTGAGGGTACTCGACCAGCGTTGTGTTGGCGTGCCGAGAGGATTCTGGTCGTCTGTCGGGACTGCTGGAGAAATACAGTGATCTGTTCGAGACTACCCAGGGTCGTCTGCCGAAACGTCTAGTCGAGCACGAAATTCAGCTTGTGTCTGATGCAACACTTCCCAATCTGAGTATGTATCGCAACTCAGTATTGGAGAATGAAGAGATCAAGAGACAACTTGGTGAGTTATTAAACGATGGTGTCATTCAACCGAGTAGTTCACCTTGTGGATCTCCTGTGGTGTTAGTGCCAAAGAAAGATGTGACTTAGCGTATGTGCATCGACTATTGAGCATTAAACAAGATCACCATCAAGAACCGGTACCCCCTTCCTCGTATTGATGACCTACTAGACCAATTGAAGCAAGCTGTTGTCTTCTTCAAATTGGATCTTAAGTCAAGATATCATCAAGTCAGCATCCGAGAGGAGGATACGTGGAAGACCGCTTTTAAAACACGACAAGGTCTGTTCGAATGGCTGGTCATGCCGTTTGGTCTCTGCAACGCCCCGGCAACTTTTATGCGTCTTATGAATAACGTATTGAGACAGTTCATCGATGAATTTGTGATCGTTTACCTTGACGACATACTGGTTTATAGTCGTTCGTGGGATGAGCACCTCATTCATGTCGAAAAGGTGTTCGAACAGCTTCGGCGACATCAACTTTGTCTTAACTGTAAGAAGTGCGAGTTCGGCCAGCAAACTCTACTTTACCTAGAATTCATGGTCTGCAACGGTACGGTGCAAATCGACCCAGATAAGGTAAAAGTGATTCGCGAGTGGCCGCGACCGCGAACAGTTACGGACGTGCGTAGTTTTGTGGGAACATGGCAATATCTTCGAAAGTTCATCCAACACTTATCGATTGTGGCTTCTCCATTGCATGCATTAACCAGGATCGATCAAAAGTTCGAGTGGACAGGGAAACATGAGGACACATTTCTCTTGCTGAAGAGGAAGATCAGCGAGGCACCTGTGTTAGCTTTGCCGAATCTCCAGAAACCATTCGAGTTAGAAACCGATTTCTCAGGTTATGCCATGGGCGCTATGCTCATGCAAGAAGGTCGACCAGTGGCATATCACTCCGAGTTATTCCAGGGAGCTCAGAAGAACTACCCGACTTATAACAAAGAGTTGTGTGCACTGCATCAGGCCGTGAAACATTGGTGGTGTTATCTGTTGGGTAAAGAGATTGTTGTCCGCACCGACCATCAACCATTGCAATATTTGCAAACTCAGTCCAAGCTACAGCAAGCTCAGCACATGAAGTGGATGTCGTATTTGCAGCAGTTTAATCTGGTGATTAAGTACAAGAAGGGCGTACACAAAAAATTGGCGGACATGTTGCAACCACCAATTACAACCCTCTGTTTATCAGTGTTCATGCAGATCGAGCCCTCATGTCATGATGACTATGCCAATATGTACAGTGAAGACCCTGATTTTCAAACAGCACTAACTGAGCTCGAAACTGGGAAACCTACAGAGTTCGTTCGTCGAGAAGGACTCTTGTACAAGGGAAATTTACTTTGCATACCTCGTAGAGCACGTCAAATTCAATGGTTGCAAGAAGCGCACACATCGAAGTTAGCTGGTCACTTTGGGGTTACAAAGACGTTGCAAAATCTTCACGGACATGTGTTCTGACCACGTATGCAGCAAGATGTGGCTAGTTTTGTTCGAGGCTGTGGTCTCTGCAGCATCTCGAAACCGACAAACCGAAAATTAGGATTGTACACTCCTTTGCCAGTTCCATCGCGACCATGGGAGAGCATATCCATGGATTTCTTGGGAGGATTTCCTATGGCCCGACGTGGCAACGACTATCTATTCGTGATCGTTGATTGGTTCTCCAAAATAATTATTCTTATACCTTGTTGAAAGATTATCACATGAAAAGAAGCAGCTCGGGTATTCTTTCAACACGCTTGGACACACTTCGGACTGCCGACTTCTATTGTGTATGATCGCGATACCCGGTTCCTTAGTCACTTTTGGCGATCGCTCTGGACGATGATGGACACCAAGCTAAAGAGGAGTACTGCCTTTCATATGCAAACTGATGGTCAAACCGAGGTGGTAAATCGGACAGTCGTTCATCTCTTGAGAGGATATAACTCGAAGCACCCAAAGACCTAGGCTGAAGGCATACCGTACCTGCAGCTTGCTTTTAATCGAGCAGTGCATGGTTCGACTGGAAAGTGGTCGTTTGAGGTTTGTTTAGGATTTCTACCACAGAGTCCTTTTGACATGGAGTTTGTGATCCCTACCTCAGCACAGAACAGCAAAGAAGCATCTGATCAGGATCGAGCACAAAAGTTCCTGGAAGGTATTCAACGGCTACATCGAGAAGTTTAACAGAACTTGCAAAAAGCTAAACTCAAGTGAAAGACGCGACATGATCGGCACCGAGTTGATACACAATTTCAAGAAGGTGATATGGTATGGTTACATCTGAGTAAGGAGAGACTTAAAGGTGAAGGTAAGAAACTCAAACCTATTCGTTATGGTCCTTTTCGGATTTTGTGAAAAGTGGGTAATAATGCTTGTCATTTCTAGTTACCTCCATACATGGATATTTACTCAGTTGTCAATGTTGAGCACCTCAAACTCTTCGAGCCTTCAATGCTGGATGATGAGCCAGATACTATAGTACCATCTGTTGAAGACTTGGTCTACCAACGAGACGAACCTCTACGCGAAGATGTGATTCTGAAGAAGAAGGTGACTACCACCCGCAGTGGCACAAAAGAGACTTTTCAAATCGGTCGGAAGGATCAACGAGCACGTGCGGCGAAGTGGTACACCAGAGAAGATGGACAAGCCCGATTTCCACATCTCCAGTTTAATCGAGACGTCGCAACAGGAGTTGGCTCCTTCTCAACAAGGGAGTCATGATCCAGGAGAATATTCAGGTCGAGTCGCATAAGCCTTCGCGACCATAACCGTGTTTAGAAAAGTTTCGCGACCATGGATTGGTTCGCGACCATTAAAAGGAATTCATTCCCTGTTCGGAATTGCAATCCGATCCAAATATACATAACTAAGCCTATCCGTTTAGGATTAGTTAGTTATATTAGTCTAATACATTTAGGTTACTGAGTCTGATACGTACTCATACGATTGGACTATAAATACCTTGTAATAGGTCTAGTTTAGATCATCGAAAAGTCATAGAACTTATTTGAGTTTTAGACACTTATAATTCCTTCGACGTAGGCAAGTGTGTCTAACGTTCGATGTGTAAAGCCCTCTTTGAAATAAAGAGTTGTGCAATTACTTTGGGTTTCGGTATTTCTGAGTAAGATCCCATTATTCGCATAATAGAATCTGGGCGAGCCTAGTGCGAAAACCAAGGCTAGGTCTCAAACGGATCAGATAATTCCTAGTCGTAGTTAATGAGGTTTGGGGAGTTGAAAAACCTTACCGTGACAACCCTCTTGGTTGCAACCAGAGGGTCAGTTGCAGTCATGATCGCAGCAAGATCTAGTTGACTCATTGCCTCTCAATAGTCATTGAGACCGCAGCCATTGCAGTGGTCGCTGCGACTGTTGAGAGAGTGGTGAATGGCCGAATTTGCCAGACCCTAGGCCTGGCCAAACCTTTGGTTGTAGGATGGGCCTTCTTCAATTTCTTCGATGTAGAACCACTCAAGGGTCCGACATCATCGTCGATTCGCCTCTTCTGAGCCGTCTAGCGCTCGAACAGTTATGCAAACCAAAATGAACTACTTTGGTGACTTATGTTCATAATTAAACTTCTGTTCATAATTAAACATGTATAGACTTTTTGAAAGAGAAATACATTTTGATGCACCTGTGCAAAGTCGTTAGTATTGCTGACCATGCTCTGCGGCCTTGGCGCATTGATATCGTAGGCCTTCAAGAGATAATTTGTCCTCCTGTCGACCTCAGAACCAGGCAACACTGTTGAAATGGAAAAATAGTCAAAATGAAATTAATAGGTTTCAGTTCCAATAAATGAAGGCAGATTGAAGAATGTACTAATCTGCAAGACTGGGTAATTACCCGGGTTATAGTCCCTGGTGCCATCCTCCATAACCCTGACCTCCCAGGCAGGGTGTTCCCTCTTCTTCAGAGGGCTGATTCGGTTCTTCACAAAGTCCTGGATCATGTCACGAGTAGTAAGGCCCTCATTCACCAGGTAATGAATTACCTGGGCTTGCCTCTTCTGCTCATTGTCAAGGGGAGGAATGGTATCCTTCTCTCTACTCTTCTCTAGTCGACGATTCTCGAACCAGAGATGGCTCTCGTTAGGAGCCAAGTAGTAGAACCACCATTAATACCATCCATGGACAAAGTCGCGGAGGGAAAAATCTGGGTAGTCCTTCTTCCACAACCGGAAGTAGCCACACCCAGAAGCATTGGACCTTTTCGACAACGCCAAGAAATAATACTGGTGAAAAAGAGATATGCAGGGCAAAACCCCAACATATGCCTCGCACAAATGCTGAAAAACAGCAAGGATCATAATTGAGTTGGGGTTGAGATTTACCAACTCCAGGCCATAATGTGTGAGGATGCTTCGGAAGAAATCACTCTTCAAAAGACAAAACCCGTAGCGCAAGAAGTCCTCAAAAACCACCAGTTCACCTGGTTGCATGACTGGGGTTTCTTCTTCGTCTTCGGCAAGGTGCCATGGGATCAACGACCTCGAGGGGAGGTATTCCTCCTTCTTTGAGGCCAACAAGTTTTCGACCGTGGTGATGAGAATGGGTCCAGGACGCCATTGAGACGAAATTGAGAGAAAAAAGGAGCTTGAAGAAAGCTTGGAGGCTAAGAATGTGAGGTTCCAAAGGAGGGTTTTGAGTTCTCTACTGTGGGTTACATCTCGTAGAAGACAGCTTTTTAACCACTACAAGAATCCTTTGCATTTAATGCACCTCAAGATGGATTTGATGGGCACACTCAAAGTTCTTCTTGGGACCTGTTAGAATCTGAAATGAAAAGGCACTTTCTTGAGAACCCGAAACGTCGCCTCAATTAGATAATCTTTTCATTTCACATTCGAGGGCTAGATGGCGGAGATTATTACCCAGTTATCTGATTGTACCTTTCTGTTGTCGCTCGCGACGACGGAGAGAGATTGTGGGATAGTCCAATATTTTCTGAATTGATCCAAGTTATTTGCCTTTCTATGGTCACAGGAGACCACGGAGAGAGATAATAAGATAGTCCAAGATCGTCTAGACATAATCCAGCCCATCTTGTCAACAAGACACGAAGGCCCATCAAGGATGATTATCCCGTGATTGAGGTCATAGACTTCTGTGGTCACAATGCTGATTATCGCAGAGTATGTGGTCTCACATATTACACTACCTGCGATCACTATGATCGCGGAGACATTTACCCATGGGCACCCTGGTCACAGAAATAGGGTAATCCCCAATACATGGTCACAGACAGTACCCGACCAAACAATAAGAGAACTATATATTAGCCTGGAAGGGCCTTTAAATTAAGAAAGGAAGATTTGATTGAGAATTATCTTACCGACCATTGTTTAAGGGTTATGTGGTTATGTTGTCATGCTTGATCAACCATAACTGCTCTCTAACGCTTATGTTCTGAATATTCCCAGGATAATATGAGTCTCTCTTCACTGACAAGATAATCGTCGACAAGACGAAGATGGGTGTGTAGTTATCCATAACCACACATCATTACTGGCCAAGCAACTGCTGGCAACCGCCAAATGACCCTTTGTTGAAGCAACCGACGCCCTTTGGCATACTATAAAAAGGGCTAAGAGTTAGACAAAAAGGAGCGATCCATTGAGACATATAGAGGATATTAAGCTCTACACTTTGTAATCCATCATTCTGATAGTGAAAACCCAACATGAGTAGGGTTATTACTCAGACTATTAGGGCTCGAACCTGTATAAATATTGTGTCTTTGGTTCCATTCTTATGGTTATAGTCTTGGTGATTAATTGATATTATCCCCCTATTAAACAAATTAAATTCGTGTAAGTTCGACTTAGGATTTTGTCCCAATCGTAGACAAGGCACAACGATTTAGTCTTTAAGTGTTCGGGTAAAGAACTAACCACATCACTCACGTGCGTCACGCACCATCATCACTCCAATCCATCTTACCAGAACATTTTTTGTTATAATTTAATTTTAACATAGCGCACAGTTTACTTTTGAGTAGAATAATTATTAAATTACCATATACTTGAATTGCATAATGGAATTACTGAAACTTCTTTTATTAATTCCATTACCTCATAGTGTTCAAATTTATAATTTATCGGTGCCATGGCTCTTATTCTATCCATTAGTTGTTTACCGAATTGGCCGTTCAGACACAATAATAATTATATGAAGTATTTGTGCACAATTAAGTTTTAAACAACTATATCATTATAATATATTATACCAAATCTAAATGATCAAGGCCAATTGACTTGCCTTGTCCTTCTATGGGTGGATGTTTTGACACGGTCTTGGCAATTTGTTCCTCAGCAGTAGGTGTTTCGGGTCCTAGTTGTAATTACATATGAAATATATTATCAACCAAACTAGGGTTATAACATTCAACATATAAAATAAAATGCATGATAAAGATCTAACATGTTTATGCCTAGGTCGATATACTGGGTGAATCAGATAAATCGAATCGTAAGAAGTTCGAATGGAAATCGAAAATGGAACAAAAACGAAAACAAGATAAAATAGGACTTTAGTAATTAAAATGGTTAAAATGTAGATATCTTAAGGTTGGGTTTGAATTTGAACCTGTTTTAAAAGGAAAACTCGTGTTGAATAGTGGTTTGAATTTGGAGAGTACTTAAAGAAATTGGGCATTTTTAACTTTTAAATTCAAAAAAGGACTGATTCGCGATAAATTGGACTGAATCATGAAAAGTGGTTAAATGAGCTAAATTCTTTAAGAAAGAGTTCAAGAGTTTTAAAAGAATTCAAGAGAAATTCACTCATGAACTAAGATGATAGTGCTTTTCGAAAACAATAATTAGGGTAAAATAGAAACAAGGTTTTCAAAAATAGCAAAAGGCCTAATCAGTAGGTCCTAAAAGTAGAATTTGATCTAGGTTTTGTAGGAAAATTTTTATAAAATAGGTAAAGGGCTCAACTGTTCAAGTTAATTGGATTTTCAACCTTCTTAGAGCTAGTGATTTAGTGGTTTTGAGGTTTATAAATTAAACTGTAATTATAAATTAAATAGGGTTTCAACATTTTTATCATATCTGGACTAATAGATGATTTACATAAGGAAACAATCATATGGTTAAGTTTTAATTAATACATTAAACAAAATGACACGAACAAAATTTTATTTAAAATCTTAAAAATGGTCGACTGACCCTTTGAATGTCAGAGGTTGACATTCTCTGTACAAAACAAGTGTCTGTTGTTGGTTTGGCTGACACTCGGTGCACGTGGTGAACAGTGGGTGGTGAGCTCCTCGCTGGCGGCAAATCAATTGGTGACTTGGGTCGGGCTCGGAGCCATGGCGCCAGGGGGCCCTGCTAACCTTGACGGCGATGGTATCAACGGCAACCGGAATTTAGCGGATGTTACTGGCTTAACACGGCCGGTAATGAGGACAACGACGGTGAGGAAAATTAAACTAATATCTTATCGTACAACTTCTATGGCATCAATAGAGCACAACTGCAGTGGCAATTTCAATGATGACTTCACCGGGGCTCCTCTATACGGCGCAGCCGTGGGAACTAGACAAAATTTTCAAATTTCGCTTGCATCAAAGAAGAAGGAGCAGTGACGCCGTCAATGGGGGCTTCGGCGAGGTTGAGGAGGGGTGTAATTAGGTGTGTTCTGGTAATTTGATGCAAGTGACCGAATTCCTGCTCCGAAGCTCCGTCATCGCTCGTGATAGGACGCTATAAATTCTTCGGCGTGCAGCCATCGAACTTTGTCGGACTTGGTTGGGAGGTAGCTAAGGTAGTAACAAACACAACGGTATAATGAATTTGACCGGCAATTAGCTGAATTGACGGAACGACATTGGCTCAATTGCTGCCGTAGTTCAAGTTTTCCAGAACTCGCAGCCAGTGAGATTTCTACCGCTGCAACTCATCAACGAAAGCACAAAGGGTCCCTGGGAGTCCCTGGCATCCAGCCTAGGAGTCCGATGCAGAGCTTGCAAAGAATTCGATGAAGAAACGCTACAATGACAACAACATGGAACGCTACAGTAGGGTAAAAATGGGTAAAACTCGGGGAACTGTGGTGCAGCCGAGGAGTTCATCGCCGTTCCGGCTGGAATTCTCACCAAAGCTAATCAGAAATTGAACTAATGGTTATTAGAGATCATGAGGATCAAATGATATGCAGTGATAGATCAAAAAAATTCGAACCTAGACTGCTACTGGTGTGGCTGAACATGACAGAGAGAAGAACTGAGACTGCAATGCTGCTGTCACTGCTGAAAATTTCTTTTGCTGCTACTGTCAAACATTGGATAAGTATATGTACTGTATACATGTATATTACAGTATAGTTTGGGTGTTAGCTGCTGCGTGGGTGAAGATTCATCTCTCCTTTTCACTGCTGTTTACAATACCAGGTTGTGGCATTATTTACCACTTGATCAAGCAACAGCCTTAATGTTTAGTGTTCATTCTACAGTAAGGAAGCAGGAGGTGGCTTTGTTCCTTCTTTGTGCAGCAGTTGAGGTAAGTTTTCTTCCCCTCTCTTTTCTCTTTCTTCTTTTTTTAATTTTTTTTACTATAATCTTTATATATATACACACACACACACTATTCTACACATATCCTTAGAATAGCTATTCTATACCCACTTTCTACATCGTTGGATCGTGCATTGAAATTAGTGATGAGGATTATAACCCGAGTTAGTTCAAAATAATATACATTTGGTTTAAAGATAGAATCAGATTAGACGTGTGCCTATAAGTCATCGCTATGGTCTCAGACGACCTGAAGGGCGCAGACACAAAGATGATTTATGATCGCAGTCCTTGCACGATCATGAGGTCGCAGACAGTGTGCGGTCAGGAGGCTACAGACGATGCGCGGTCAGGAAGTCGATGACTACATGCGACCAAGACGGTTCGAGGGTGTTTAAGTCTTTTACAAACACATCTCCAGGATCAAGATAACTTCTCCCACATATGAAGACAACTGCCAAGAGAGTAATATGTGTGGTCAATGCATGATCTAAAGGACGGTAAGCATACAAACATTACTAGGAGTCAGAATAGCCTGAAAACTTAGACATAGATAGATAGACATCAATATAGGAGAGATCTTCGCCTGTGATCATCTCTTCCTCCCTCTTGTAAACACTTTTTCACGTAGGCTATTACTCCCACCATCGATGGCCCGAACCTGTATAAACTCTCTCGTGTCCATACAGATATTACTCATCGTACCTTCCCGGAGGAGCGCCCTGAAAGGCCTCGTGACTCACAAATTTGCATAAGATCGACTGAGGACCCCGAGTCCAAATCGTCGACAATTAGAATTTTATTAACGATAGTAACTAACATAAACGGCAGTAAACTAGTCGAACCGCTCCATTATCCCTAAAAAATAGAAACACACATCACGATTTGTTACAATCGCATACTATCCCTAAAAAAATAGGAACCGTCTAAAAGATATGAACCGAAATCATATTAGTTTACTGTCATATTAGTGTCACTTTATTGTCCACAAATCTGCACCAGTCGATATATAAATTAAATATTTTTAGTCCCGTGGATTTACTGGTCGTATATATATATTTACTGTCATATTAGTTTACTTTACTGTCTTATTAGATATTACGTCTTTCTATTTATATGCAGTAATGAAATTTACTGGTCGAATACTATAGATTTACTGGTCGTATTCATATCGATTTACTATCCACGATCTGCATTGGTCAATATATAATTGAAATATCTTTAGTCACCTTAGATTTGTTGGTCATAATGATACGTTTACTATCATGTTAGTTTAGTTTACTATTTTCTTATGATGAGGAACGGGGTCCCGATCTTCCAACAGGTAAGGGATAGTTCGATTGGTGGAGACTCGACGTTGACGATCCGACTTTCGACCAGAACCGATCTAGGCCTGCAATCACTACACCACAGCTCCGTTCGTTATCAACCGTACCGAGGCGCGGTTGACCTAGCCACGAAGGCCTATTCCTGCAAGCGAATCAAAGAACACGTGCAAGAACACAGAAGAAGCAATCTCGAATTGCAAGTATGTATTAAGATCACGAAGTGTTGGGGTTCCACAAACCGAAAGACGGAGAACTGCGACAGTAGAAAATTCTAAGCAAAACCCAAGTTTAACAATGACGGCTACGAGGTTTTAATATGCGAGAGGGGTGGCGTCTAGGGTTTGGGGCGCACCCCCCCCCCCCCCTCACGCGGGATACACGGGCCGAGGCCCAATAGACAGGGGACGCAGCACTGCACGGCCCAACAGAATCTGGTCTCCACTTGCTTCGACGATTGTGATTGACTCAGAATGATTTTGGATGTGGAACCAGATCCGTTGGAAAGGTCTCGTCGAGGGCTTCTCGGTAATGTACTTGACTGCCCCAAACGGAGTTCGTATGCATCTTCTACGCCCGTTTGAAGACAGGCTGCTCCGCCGTGGCCGACCCGGACTCCAGCTCGCGGTAGACTTGATTCCCGACCCGTCTTGGCGCAAAGCGACACCCTCGCTGATCAATACCATGATTCATGAGCACAAGCACAATATTATTAGGTAGTAACTCGCTCTTGTCAATATTCTCTCGTGTACTAAGAAACGAGCTCACCTAGTTATTTAGTTGACGTGCACGTGCCCTTGTTATTGGTCCTTGCACAACGGGTGTTGGAAGAATGGACGCATCGTTAGGGGTGATGTCTTCATCATCCTCCCCCTCTTGAATTGGAGTTGTCCTCGACTTAAGCTCATCTTCTTCTCCCAAATATGGCCGCAAATCTGAAATGTTAAAAGTGGGGCTAACCCCGAAATCTGCAGGCAATTCAAGTTTGTAGGCATTATCGTTTATTCGCTCTAACACCTTAAATGGACCATCCGCACGAGGCATTAATTTGGACTTTCTTAACTCAGGAAAACGCTCTTTACGTAAGTGTAGCCATACAAGATCTCCAGGAGTAAATATCAATTCCTTTCTACCATGACTACCAGTAATGCTATATTTTTCATTCATTCGCTCAATATTTTCTTTTGTTGTTTCATGTAGTTTTAAAATAAACTCAGCACGTTTCTTAGCATCAAGATTGACCTTTTCAGATGATGGAAGAGGCAATAGGTCAATAGAAGCACAAGGGTTGAAACCATACACTACCTGGAAAGGACTTACCTTGGTAGTCGAGTGTAGCGCACGGTTGTAGGCAAACTCCACATGAGGAAGGCACTCCTCCCACATCTTTAAGTTCTTCTTCAAAATAGCTCACAACATTGTGGACAAGGTGCGATTTACCACCTCCGTTTGGCCATCAGTTTGGGGATGACAAGTAGTAGAAAACAGTAACTTTGTCCCCAATTTATTCCATAATGTCCTCCAGAAATGACCAAAAATTTTGTGTCGCGATCTCAAATAGATGGTAGTCTAGGGGCACCTCAGCGGGGAACACATCGTCATACTCCTGCAAAAGGTTAGTAACAGCAGGTGGAAAAGAGATAGGTATATCATCAAATGAAAACGAGGTCTCTTTACATATCAAAGCAAAGCATGACAGTTCAGCAAGATCATATTTTGTAGCAAGCAAAACACACCTTTCAATTTAGTTCCCTCAGTCTTAGAAACAGGTACATTCTTATCTTTCTTATGCGGAAAAACCGTTTTAGCTACTTGCTGATTTTCAGATTCTGTGGTGTTCTCTTTCTTCTCATTTTCAAGTCTTTCCCTATCAAAATGCACAATTTCAGATGGAGTCATGGGAAGCAAGGTTATTTTCTTTCCGTTGTGCATGAAAGTGTACCAATTATTTCTACCATGATGAGTTGCATTAGTGTCATATTCCCAAGGTCTGCCTAATAAAAGTGAACATGCTTGCATAGGCACTACATCAAAATCAGCAACATCATGGTATGAACCAATGCAAAATGTTACTCTTGCGGTTTGCGTTACCTTAACCTTACCGCTATTGTTGAACCATTGAACATGATATGGTTGGGGATGTGGTTGTGTGGTCAAGCCAAGCTTCTTGACCAGATCAGAACTCACCAAGTTGTTGCAGCTCCCACCATCAATGATTGTCCGGATGCGCCGGTCGTTGACGACGAGGAACATTTGAAACAAGTTGTGGCGTTGGGCTTGCTCGGCTTGCTTGATTTGAGTACTAAGGACCTGCTGGACAATGATGGTCCGGTATTCTTGTGTGGCTACAGTACCCAAAGCTTCCCCATCATCATCATGTTCAGATTCGTCATCAACATTACCTGCAATGTTAGCTGCAAGAGCATATTCATCTTCAACATCAGAAGTACTAACGTACCCACCATCGTCTGTCGCAATGTAAGCTCGCTGACTTGGGCAGTCCTTCATGACATGGCCCATCCCCTTGCAACGGTGGCATATGATACCTGTTGTACGTCCCGTGGAGGCAACAGATGAAGACGACTTCGCTGGTGCCTGCACATTAGAAGTTTTGCTTACCTCGGGTGTACGTGGCGGTGGTAATGGTGCTACTGAATGCGCCCTACTGGTCGAGGGGGCAGTAGACCGAACAGCAGGAGGTGGCTCTGATTTGGTTGACGCTTGTCTTGGGGTGAAGGTACTACCAAAGTTGCTCCATGGCTGCTGTTGTCGTCCCTGCAATTCTTTTTCTGCCAAAACAGTAAGCTGGAACAATCTATTGACATCATGATAGTCCTTGTAATCAATAATATTTTGTATATCATGCCTTAACCCTCCATAGAAACGAGCCATTTTATCCTCCTCGGTTTCCTCCACCTCACAACGCAACATGCCTATTTGAAGCTCTTGGTAGTACTCCTCTACCGATTTGTTACCTTGATCTAAGCGTTGCAATTTTTTACGCAAATCACGTTTAAAGGAAGGAGGCACAAATCTAGCGCACATTTGTCTCTTCAGATCATGCCAAGTACCAGGATGTATGTTAGACTTTACTAGTTCATTCCATCAAATTATAGCAAAATCCTTGAACTCACTAGTGGCTTGTCTAACTCTATGAATTTTAGGAACAAGATGGGAGTTAAATTTTTGTTCAATCTCCATTTCCCAATCTAAATACACCTCAGCATCATATGTACCAGAAAAAGAAGGTACGGTAAACTTAACTTTAGCAAATGGATCATCATTACGATAGTTATTATTACCATTGTTACCTCTCATACCTTGACGATTTCGGTTGAAGCGCTCTAAGTCATGTGCCGCACGTCGCATAGCGGGTTTATTGCGAGGTGCCACATGTCCCTCTACATCATCATCGTGCTCCTGGGCTGCATCATTTTGCTGTTGTTGGACAGCAGGTGAGCAGTTCTCGATCACCTGAACCCTGCCATCAAGCTGGGCAACACGTCGTTCCAATCTGTCAATACCTTTGGTTATCGCTTCCATCATGGTTTTCAGCTCAGCATGAAGGACACACTCGTTGTCCTCTTTATCAGATCCTGCCATGATTAGTAGAAAGTAGAAGAAACACAAGAAGTATTATCCCTACAAACTACCAGGTTCAGACAAGTGGATTCACACCCTCTCAAGCGTCTTACCACACTCTTGAAAGGTTCTTACCAAAGCTGCAGAAGGTACAACCGGTGGCTGGTTCGTGATATCGTGACGAGCTTAAGTGTAACAATTGCAAGGTTGAATCTTGTTCTGATAGAAAGTATGTGGAGCTTGGAAGGCAGTTATGGTAGCAAAGGTTAACAATAATTGAAATCAGAATGCTAAGATGAATAAGTGTCCAAAGTACGTGTCACAGTTGCTAGCCTAAACGCGTTCCTAAAACTAGTTCAAGTAAGCAAAGTGATTGGCACAGGCAATGACATGAAAGGATGCAAACACTTCTGATCTTTTTTTTTTTTTTGGCTAATCTTTCTTTTCGTGCGGCTCTTTTTTATGCACTTGCCTTTTTCTTTTTCTTTCTTTTTTTACAAGAGTGCTGCAAAGGATGGATTACAACTCAAAATTTAAGAATTAGGCACAAATCCTATCACAATACTCTCGGCAGTTTAGCAAAGATGCTCTGCAGAAACTTCCAATAATAATTTGGGGCTCTTAGAGACCTCAAACGCAAAAACTTATAACTAGGAAGTTGTAGCTCTTTTCTTTCTCATCAATTTGAATATATGGAACACCCAATTTGGGGTTTGAAACTAGGAGATATGGCCCCCGAAATACAGGCTGTATAGATTACTCCGAGATGGAACAGATTAACTTCCAACGCGATTTTCGCCACGAATATGGCGTTTCTGGAATTTGGTGCAATGAACAAAGTTGTAGATCTCTTCGAGAGATATAATTTAGACTATTTAATCGCCCAAATTGGTGTTCAGAAGACAAAGATATTGTCTTTATAAAAACAGCAATGCAAAAGAGAAATCCGAACCGATTGCAACTCGAATTTGGTTTCGGTTTAGAATTGGGATTTGATACTCGACTTAGACCAAGAACACGAATTGACCAGCAATACGACGATGACCACGGACACAAATTCAACAATGCAAAACTGAAAACGAAAATTGCAAAAGGGTCAAAGTGGTTTGGACAGCGGAAGACTATGATCACAATTTTTTTTTTGTTTTGGCTTTTTCTGGACTCTAGGTAGAAGATGAATGACGAACAGAGAGGATACCTGACGGGTAACCGGAGCTCTGATACCACTTGATGAGGAACGGGGTCCCGATCTTCCGACAGGTAAGGGATAGTTCGATTGGTGGAGACTCAACGTTGACGATCCGACTTTCGACCAGAACCGATCTAGGCCTGCAATCACTATACCACTGCTCCGTTCGTTATCAACCGTACCGAGGCGCGGTTGACCTAGCCACGAAGGCCTGTTCCTGCAAGCGAATCGAAGAACACGTGCAAGAACACAGAAGAAGCAATCTCAAATTACAAGTATGTATTAAGATCACGAAGTGTTGGGGTTCCACAAACCGAAAGACGGCGAACTGCGACAGCAGAAAATTCTAAGCAAAACCCAAGTTTAACAATGACGGCTACAAGGTTTTAATATGCGAGAGGGGTGGCGTCTAGGGTTTGGGGCGCACCCCCCCACGCGAGATACACGGGCCGAGGCCCAATAGACAGGGGACGTAGCACCGCACGGCCCAACAGAATCTAGTCTCCACTTGCTTCGACGATTGTGATTGACTCAGAATGATTTTGGATGTGGAACCAGATCCGTTGGAAAGGTCTCGTCGAGGGCTTCTCGGTAATGTACTTGACTGCCCCAAACGGAGTTCGTATGCATCTTCTACGCCCGTTTGAAGACAGGCTGCTCCGCCGTGGCCGACCCGGACTCCAGCTCGCGGTAGACTTGATTCCCGACCCGTCTTGGCGCAAAGCGACACCCTCGCTGATCAACACCATGATTCCTGAGCACAAGCACAATATTATTAGGTAGTAACTCGCTCTTGTCAATATTCTCTCGTGTACTAAGAAATGAGCTCACCTGGTGATTTAGTTGATGTGCACGTGCCCTTGTTATTGGTTCTTGCACAACGGGGTTGGAAGAATGGACGCATCGTTAGGGGTGATGTCCTCATCATCTTAGATACCACGTCTTTCTATTTACTTGCCGTAATGATAAATTTTTTGTCGTATACACTAAATTTACTAGTTCGACTGATGTGATGCGGGCGGTCCGATCTTTCGATGAGAACAACTATCGATTTATGAAGACGACTCTCACGATCCGGCTACCAACCGTACATGACTGATACACCCTGGCAATTGCTGAACCAACTTCGGATTGTTATCGACCGAACTAGAAGCACGATCGACCTGATCATCAAGATCTATTCCTACAAGCAATCGAAGAACAAGCAATAACAAGATAAACAAGCAATCTGAAATTACAAATATAAATTGAATCACGCAAAAGAGTTGGGGTTCCGAATACAGATATTGATGTTGATCTAGCCGACCAAGAAGAATATCTCAATAGCTTCACGAAGGAAAGACTATGACTAAACAAAATCCACAGAACCCTAATGGTTCGACCAAATTATATAGAGGAGGTAAAAGAGGTTGGTGGCCAGGTAAGGAAACCTGAAACGGACATGGACTCTTTCCCTACTCGGACTCTAACTCGATACATGGGCCTTGACCCAACCAAAAAGGTGACGCAGCACCGACTAGGCCCAATCAGAATCTGGTCAAAAATTATTTTGTCAATTCCTGGAGATCCAGAAGGAATTTGGATGTGGGGCTAGATCCATTGGAAATATCTTGTCGTGGGCTTCTCTGTGGACTATAAGAATGTCCCAATAGGACTTCATATGAGGGAGTTATGGTCGTTTGAAGGCAGGCTGCTCCTGAATGGCCGAACCGGACTCCAACTCGAATCCATCCCGGACTCCAACTCGACTTGGGCTCCTTGCTGGTCCTTGCATCCTTGCTGGTCCTCTCCATCCTTGTTATTGGTCCTTGTGTAACAAGCGGAGGATTATGGTTGGTGCGTGTATCCGAAGAAGTGATGTCCTCATCATCCTCCCCTGCTTGCATTTGAGTCGTCTTCGACTCAAGCTCATCTTCCTCACCCAAATATGGCTTCAAATCTGTAATGTTAAAGGTGGGACTAACCCCGAAATCTGCAGGCAAGTCAAGCTTGTATGCATTATTGTTAATCCTCTCTAACACTCAAAAAGGACCATCAGCTCTAGGCAGCAACTTTGATTTTCTTAAGTCTGGAAACCTTTCTTTTCGCAAGTGTAACCAAACAAGATCGCCCGGGTCAAAAATTATTTCTTTTCTACCCTGATTAGCAGCAATCTTGTACTTTTCATTCTTCCATTCAATATCTCTTCAATATCACTAGCTGAAGTGTACTCACCATCATCCTTTATGAGTAGGGCTCGCTAGCTAGGACAATCACGCATGATATGACCGAATCCCTTACAACGGTGGCATTGTGTTTCTCGTGCTCTACCGGTAGAAGCAACCGATGATGAACTTTGTGCGGGGGCTTGGACTGTACTCTTACTTGTCTCGGTCACTCGTGAGGGTATTGTGGAAGAACTAGGACGTCGGTTGTTGCTGGAGAAACTAGGTGCAGGTGCTCGGCTCGATGTGTTGTATGGAGCTTTCAGTTGGGCACCTCCGAAACTCCCTCTCGGCCTCAACTTCCATCCCTGTACTTCTCTCTCTGCCTTACAAGCAAGATGAAACAGACGAGTGATAGAGTTGTATTCTTTATAGTCAAGAATGTCCTGAATGTCTCGATTTAAACCTCCCAAAAATCTAGCCATTTTAGCTTCATCGGTTTCTTCTAAACCACAATGTAACATACCAGTTTCCAGCTCTTGATAATAATCCTCTACAGAATTACTACCTTGGTTCAGACGTTGCAATTTATTCAGCAAATCACGCACATAATATAAAGGCACAAATCTATGTCTCATGACTCTCTTCAAAGCATTCCAAGTTCTAGGTATGTTCTGGTTATTGCGACAATATTCACTCCACCAAACAGATGCAAATTCAGTAAACTCGCTAGTAGCAGCCCTAACTTTCTTATCTTCAGAAACTTCAAAGCAAGCAAATTTTTGTTCAATAGCTAATTCCCAAGTGAGATAGACATCAGGGTCATACTTTCCAGTGAAGAAAGGTATAGTCAATTTAAGCTTACTGAATGAGTCATCATGACCGTGTACCTCTCGTGGTGGAATTCTTCTCATACCGTTGCGATTGAAACGAAGACGCCGATGGTCACGATCATTCTTGATATTGAATCCTCCATCGGACTCCGTATCAACAGCATATTGATTTCCTTCGGCATTGAAATCATCTACGACCTCATCAGCCCATGCTTGGTGTCGAGGTACATTATTGGCAGTAGCAGTAACAGGGGCAGCAGTCAGGGCAACCGGTGCTTCTTTCTGCTCCAATTGCTCCACTCGAGTGGTGAGTGCAGCAAGCGCTTCGTTATTGCGGTCTAGAATCCCTTCGATATGCTCAGTGTGCGTATTCAGCAAGCGGTTGAAGTGTTGTATGATGCCCTTTGTACGAGGTGTAAGTGGGCCGTCGTCCTCCTCGTTTTGATGACTCGAACCTAACATGGTTAGTAGCAAACAAGGAAACAAAATCACAGTGATATATCCCTATCAACTACTAGGTGTAGGTGGCTCAAACTCTCTCACCGATTCTTACCAAGCAGCAGGTGGTGATCGGCTGCTAGTAACAGTCTCAAACGCTCCAAAGATTGGTTAAAGTGATTGCAAGCGATCGGTACGTGTACATCGGTAGAAAGTGTAGCTTGGACAGGCTCAAGTATGTAGCAAAGGTTAGCAATGATCAGTTCAGAGAATGCAAAGTTGAAAAGTTGCACAAAGTACTAGTCACTAGTATGCTGGCCTAGGCTAAACCAAACTAGAGATGCGAGTGAGGGCACAAAGATAAAAAGCTCAGATTTTTCTTTCTTTTTTTTTTTGACATCAACAGCAGCAAGTTAGCAAAGTTCATGAATGGCTATGGGAGGCTGTGGCGACGATATGGCACAATGGTCGAAAAAGTGGAAAATTACAGGGGTAAATCGGTAATTAAAAGTTCTCTCTCTCTCTCTCAACACTTCGGTCACAATTGCAAAATTTGATCCTTCTCTGATTTTTTTTGTTTGGATTCTTTTCTTTTTTTATATATATTTATTTTTTCCGAGTCAACAACTTTTTTTTTTTGGAACCGACAAGAAAACGGTGACCGGTTTTCTGAGACAGATACGAGATTGACTACCTTCCTTTTGCCAATCCGAAACCACTAGGAATCGGATTCCCCTTTTTTTACTGGCACACACAAATGCAAGGTAGATGGATGCAGTGGAAGGTGGCCAAGTGTTGTAGCGGCGAAGCGAAGGTGTGATCTCAACTCGAGAATCTAAAGGTTACACGCTAAGACCAGCAACTCGACACGACGATGCAGCAAAGATTCAACCAAGCAAAAACCAAAAAGATATTGCAGGTGCAAATTGGTTTGGACAAGGATGATCTAACCCTAATTTTTTTTGTGGACTTTTCGGTATAAGACAGCACTCAAGAAAAAAAAAGGTAGGATATTCTCACCAATCAACCGTGCTCTGATACCAAATGATGTGACGCGGGTGGTCCGATCTTTCGATGAGAACAACACTATCGATTTGTGAAGATGACTCTCACGATCCGGCTACCAACCGTACACGACTGATACGCCCTGGCAATCACTGAACCAACTTTGGATTGTTGTCGACCGAACTAGAAGCACGATCGACCTGATCACGAAGATCTATTCCTGGAAGCAATCGAAGAACAAGCAAGAACAAGATAAACAATCAATCTGAAATTACAAATATAGATTGAATCACGAAAAAGAGTTGGGGTTCCGAATACAGATATTGATGTTGATCTAGTCGACCAAGAAGAATATCTCAATAGCTTCACGAAGGAAAGACTATGACTAAACAAAACCCACAGAATCCTAATGGTTCGGCTAAATTATATAGAGAAGGTAAAAGAGGTCGGTGACCAGGTAAGGAAACCTGAAACCGACATGGACTCTTTCCCTACCCAGACTCTAACACGATACATGGGTCTTGACCCAACCAAAAAGGTGACGCAGCATCGATAAGGCCCAATCAGAATCTGGTCGAACATTATTTTGTCAATTCCTAGAGATCCAGAAGGAATTTGGATTTGGGGCTAGATCCATTGGAAAGATCTTGTCGTTGGCTTCTCTGTGGACTATAAGAACGTCCCAATCAGACTTCGTATGAGGGAGTTATGGTCGTTTGAAGGCAGGCTACTCCTGGATAGCCGAACTGGACTCCAACTCGAATCCATCCCGGACTCCAACTCGACTTGGGCTGCTTGTTGGTCCTTGCATCCTTGCTGGTCCTCTCCATGGTTTCTAAGCACAATATTATCACTATTAGGTACTAAACCATTCTCAAAACCATATATATATAAATTTAGGAACGAGTTCACCTGGCAATGCAACAATCGGGTTTTGTTGCGCGTTATTGGTCTTTGTGTAACAAGCGGAGGATTATGGTTGGTGCGTGTATCCGAAGAAGTGATGTCCTCATCACCGACTAACTGTAATTTATTAGTTGTATACTATAGATTTTTGTTAATAAATTTACTAGTCGTATAATATAAATTTAATGGTCGTATACTATAGATTTACTGGACGGACCAGTAAATGTATAGTATATGACCAATAAATTTATTGGTCGAATAATATAAATTTACTGATCGTATACTCTATATATATATATTATAGATTTTTATTAGTAAATTTACTGTTCGTGTAGTATAAATTTATTGATAGTATACTATAGATATATACTATAGATGCTTGTTAGTAAATTTACTGGTCGTATAATATAAATTTACTGGACGTGAACAAGACATGGGAGTGTAGTAGTCTAGTGGAGAAGATGAAGAGGCGGTTGGTGCGAATATCGATTAATAACAATAAAATATTTCAAATATTTACTGCTGTTACGGAATAAAACGACGTTAAATTCCTTTAATCAGAAGTAACCGCTATCTCTATCTAACGATTGTAATTTATTCTAGTAAGTTAGATCGGATGGTTATTAGACTAGGTATGGAATAGTTATTCTAGGGGTGGATATATATATATATATATATATACTAATTTGGCCATGAATTACAAAAACACTTGGTATTATTTAAATTTAGTATAAAATTCTTCTATCAGAGGATGTCTGGGGTGACAACCTAACTAACTAAGAGAGTCAAATTGAATATTTTATACTAAACAAGCGGGCGGAATGTATATAATGAAAACTAGGGGATGAAATATAATAAATCAATAATAGAAGAAGTTACATGTAATTTTCTCTTTAGAGATGAGTTTAATTTTTTTTCTTATACTTTTGCACTGGTCTTAAACATGAGTATACTTCAAAATAGTCAAAACTTGTATGAGGCTTATCTTTTACACATTCACACTCCACTTGGAGAAGTAACGGATAGCCAGCCCTTGCTTGTACGACTTAAGTAGGCAAAAAAGAGAGAAAGAAAGAGAAAACAAAATGATTAATCTAAACGATATATACAAAAACGATAGGAAAAATTCAAGTAAGTTACCACTACCGTTATCGAATGATTGTCTTTTTTTTATTTTGTATAAATAATTTTGATAATAAATTTTTATTATAATTTGCTAGTAAAAGTTATTAAAAAATTATATTTTGGAAGTACTTTTGAAAAAATATACTCATATCAATTCTATGGAACTGATGCAGATACTTATGAGTATATTAGTAGTCAAAGTTGTTTATAAAAAACTAAAAAACGACAACTATTTGAGAGCAGATGTAGTATCTAAAAAGCTCAAAAGTGTTTATGCTAAAACCCCAATATTAAAAACTCACAATTCTTTTGGAACTATTTTATTACTTTTAGGTCTCAAAAAAGATTGCTAAAAACTTTTTTTTATAGAAAATTTACAACAATTTAAAATCTTCCAATATTTCATACTTTCGTTCAGAAATTTGCGTATAATCATAAGAGTGTCACGTAAAATGCCATGCCAACATGCTTTCAAGTGGTATGCAGTGTCACGTTGACATGGCATATCATATAGCAACTATGTAAGGACTAGCATTCAATCGAAAATTCGAGAAACAAAAGCATAGGACATGTGTAGCGAATTTTACTCCAGAACTGGCAAGATTTTATAAGACATCGTGGCATCAACCTACCCGACAAGATTAAGAAGGAAAATCCGAAGGTTATCATCATGGCCACTGAAAAAAAAAAAATGTTAAGTGACATGTATATGTTTTTTTTAATCTTGTATATGTCACTCTTCAGTATTAGATCTAACTCCTCTATTTAGATCTAGCCTTCTAAATCCACCAAACCCCTTCCTTAACATCTTTGGCGGCAGCGGTGACTCCATTGCAAGCATAGGCGGGACAGCGAGGTAGCAGAGACTCCATCGACCCCAGATTGCCATGATGTGCGGTGGCGGCTAGCAGGGGTGACGGGTGTGGCAAAGGTTATAGCTAGACATGAGAGTAGTGCAGTGAGGTGACGTGTCTTGCCAACCATGGACGGTGGTGGCTAGCAAGGAAGGAGGCGGAGAAGAAGACAGAAGGGGAGAGATGGGTGGTGCCAACAATGTCAAGGACAGTGTTAGTTGTCACGATGAAAGCACAAGGGCGCGCGGGGCACCAATGTAGTTGCCAACAGCCATAGGCGGACTCATGGGATGAGGTTGAGATAGCGGCGTTGGCAAGAGGAGGAGGAGGAAGGAGAAGGGTGGAGGAAATGGAGGATGCAGATTAAATCATGTTTTAAATTGATGGTATAAATGATACAAATTTTTTTTTAAGAAAAAAATAGATATATACATCTTAGACACTTTAAAAACAAGAGGGAGACAAAATTATGGAGAGATATATAAACCTTTTGAGATTTTTAGTTAAAAAGAATTTTAACTTAAAAAGATAAGTTCAAAATTTAAACTTTATTTAATCCAACTTCAATTTATTTGAAAAATTAAAATCCATATAAATCGAACCAAACACAGCCCGTTCCAGACGCCTTGGTTGGCAAGCAGATCAACATGTTTGACCTGAGAAGTGTCTGGCTGTGTGCTACATGCATTCAAACAAACAGGTTCGACAGAGAGATGGGTACTTTTCACACCGATCAGGCGATCACATGATTCACATCATAGAGCAGGTCAACTGCCGACAATGTATATGCATGTCAGCATCCATCATCACTTACGTCACGAGTCTGCAAGTCCAAGGGAAGCGATATTATCCTGACAACAATAGCATTAGTACAGCTCTTTCGTGCAAGTGCCACAGTGGCAAATCTTACGAATAGGCCAAAGGTCACGGATGTGGTTTTGCCGGTAGTGCCGTGCCGTGCCGTGCCGTCCCATGTATTCTGGTCTCATCGACAACAGGTAGCCCCTCCGTTTAAAAAGTGTCAAAAGGATGGTATACGACAAATTGGTTGGTCTATTGAAAGTATACTTTCACCAACCTAAACATCAATCTATTATTATATAGTACCTTCATTTTTGAACAGTTGGTTTTGTTAATTTTAACGATCGTAATTTTGATACCATATATATCAAAAATATATTCATTAAATTTGAGTAATAATTACTCATAGAAAGACTTATTCACCCCACTAACAAATAACGAGCCAATTAAACTCAGCTAGTATGGGAAAGAATAAGACACACATAGGAAATATAAAATGATAATTATTTGTGAATAAAATTTGTTGTCTAAAAATACAATTGTTCAAGAACAAAGATAATAATAAATTCTATTGAGATTAGAGGCCTCAAATAAATTTTGGACCCACTAAAAATTCCCAATTTAATCACAAAAAGGGAAAATTATTGAAATTCTTAAATTAATAGGTAGAAAAGAAAATATCTATTCTACATATTATATTAATAACTGTATAAATTCACCATCTAAAAAATCATATTCAAAACTAACTCTATCTTTATTTTGAGATCAAAAGGATTCTATCCCTATAGAATACGATTTCAAATTATGTTGGGGAAACTCCCGGGGCTCCTCCTGGGGGTTTACCGAGGAAAAACTCAGAGGTTTTTCAGGGGCCCGAAGGGTCACCGAGTCCCGGGGGGTCACTGGGCTCCAAAAGGTCCTGGGCTCCGGAGGTTCACAAAGGGCCTTGGAGGGTCCCCGAACACTGGTGGGTCCCCAGGGCCCCAAAGGTCCCACGCACTGGAGGGTCCCTAGGGCCCCGGAGGGTCCCTGGGTCCCGGAGGTTCACCGGGGGCCCTGGAGGGTCATCAAGTCTCCGAGGTTCACTAGGGGCCCCGGAGGGTCACTGGGCTCCGAAGGATCCCCGGCCCCAGAGGGTCCTTGGGCCCTAGGAAGCCACCAAGAGACTGGAGAGCTCCTGGAGGAGTCCCGGGCACCTAGCGCGGTCAATCCCGGTAGTGCGGGGTCACGTGCTGGTGGCCTGAGGTGCACTTCGGGAACTGTCAAGGACAATTGTCAAGCATCTAAACCCTTCGCCCGGTGAAATGACGCCAACGCCCCTCGATCCAACGGCCGTAGCTAGGGCTTTTTGGTCTTGTGCATGTTTTGGGGCCTATATATACCCCATTTGTACCTAATTTGTAACCAACTCTGATTCATTTGCCATATACACAAAACAATAGGCTCCCTTGGAGACCTCTCTCCCCGAGAGAGCACCTCCCCAGCGGACTCACGTCCGGAGGGTGTCGACAGGACTAGGGCCCCCACTGGGACCCGAACCTGTATAAAATCACCGTGTCAATTGTTGTGTTGCCCGGCGGGAGGTGACCGGTCACTCGGTCAGCTCGCACCATTGTGCACGTGTTACACACGTCCGTAAAAACCTGCCGGGGTATCCATAATACCACGACAGTTGGCGCCTAACGTGGGGACTCGTGACGAATCGCCATGGCTCCGCCAAGAACCAGAGCTCAAGCCCTCTCCCTCTCTGGTGGCGATGGTCCCAGCGACCCAGCGCCGCTCTGCAAGATGATGCTGACACGACTCCGCTGTCGGGGGACACCCAGGGAGAGGAGCCATCTCCTCCCCCCGTAGTCTCCGGCAGGAGGGTTCCCATTTCCAACCTGATGACCGCGACTACACTTGCGGGACCTAGCGCCCCCAACTCTCTGTCCCGGTCTCTGGAGATCCGCTGCTGGGGGCTTTGGTCGAGGGCCAACTCCGTGCCCAAGACACCCTGGAGGAGCTACTGCGTGTCTTAGCGCTGCCCCCAGCTCCTGTCTATCCGCCCCCATATCCATTTTTGGGGGCACCGCCCCCGTTCTTCATGGGGCACCTGGCAGCCTTCCCCACACCGGGAATGTTCCCCGCGCCCAGGGGTTTGCCCGCGTCCGGAGCCTTCCCTGCTCCGAGGATGCTTTCCGCGCCGGGAGGCCAGCCCATTCCTGGGACCTTTCCCATTCTGGGGAGTATCTGGCACTGGGCCCGGAACCTCCGTGGGCGGCTGCATGCGCCAGGGACTTCCCCCGCGCCAGAGATAACCTCCACGCCCATGCTCGGGGGCCTTTCTGGGTCGATGCCCGGGACCGCCCCGGCGTCCGCGTCGGTGGATGCTCCGGGGACTCTCCCCACACATGCTCCCGTCGTCGCCCCGAACGCCGTCCTCCGGGCCGGTGACCCGCGCGAATCAGCTCCTCCTCCCTTGGGGCCGCCCCTGAGGGCACCCCGGTGGATCAAACCCGCTTCACCAGGGAGGAGGTCGAGCGAATGCGTACTACCAAGTCTGGGGAGGCTCCCTCCCGCCATCGGTCGGAACTCCCCCCCCCCCTCGCGGTCGCGATGAGACGCGCTCCCGACCCGATCTGGGGAAGAGACCGGTCGAAGAAGCTACCGCCACCTCTGGGGGGTACCCAGACGTCTAAGAGGTTACCTCGACTAACCCCGAGGAGAAGAGGCGCTACCGTCGCACCAGTGGGCCGCTAGGACCTGTCCCCGACTCTGATAACGAGTGCACGTCACCGGCAAAAGGAGACAGCGACCGAGAATCCCCCAAGGAAGTTGAGGGGGCCAATTAGCCGCTATGCCGCCGCCTCTAGTGCATCCACTGGCCGCAGCCTTACTGCCCGCCACATATCTAGCATTACAACGGTGAGGCCGACCCTTACGAATTTGTGCAGGTGTACTCCACAGCCATCTCGGTGGCTGGGGGGACGAGATGGTACAATGCAATGTCTTCCCCCTCTACCTCACCGGCATCGCCCGCTCATGGTTCTACAACCTGAGGGCCGGCTCCATCAAGTCCTTCATGCAGCTCAAGCATGAGTTCTGCGCGAACTTCTAGGGGAACTACGTGCGCCCCCTGGACTCGTCCCAACTCTACACCGTCCGGCAGAGGACGGGGGAGACCATCCACAGCTTCTTCAAGCGCTTCGCTCAAGTTAAGAGCAAAGTGGCTCACATCCCAGACTCTATAGTCATCGAGGCATGCAAGAGCGGGATCCTCCCTGGGGAGCTCCACCGGAGGCTCTCCCAGAGTTGCCCCACCTTCGCCGATGAGCTCTTCACTCTGCTTGAGAAGTATGCCCGTGCGGAGGAGGACGATCTCTGAAAGAAGAACCAGGGGGCTCCTGCCCCCGCCGGCTGGGAGGCCAGGGACCCCCTCAAGAAGCGTCCCAAGAGGAATGATCACGGAAAGCCACGGCCTCGGGACACCTTTGTCCTCGAGGGCGTAGGCGGCTCACGTGACGGTAATAAGGGTAACTACCCTTTCCCTAAGTCGAAAGGCTATGGGGGGTGGACAGTCGTCCCACGGTCACGAAGGTCCCCCTAAGGAAGGCAAGGAGGGCACAACCAACTTGAGGTGTGCCTTCCACAACCAATACCCACGCCACCCGAGAATGCCACCAACTTCTCCAACACTTTGCTGCATTTCTCGACCAACATAGGCGAGGGGAGGGAGCCCTGCCTCCTTGCCCCCTACACCGGCTTTACCAGCTCTCCCTGCTCCTACGGGGGAGCAGCAAATACAAGCACAGGAAAGGGGCTCAGCAAAAGAGCTCCCCTTCCAAACCTCCCAAAGGCAAGTAAACATCATTACGGGGGGATCTTCCTCTGGGCGGGACTCCAAGCGCCAACGCAAGGAGTACACGCGGGAGGTAAAGGTTGTGGGGTTGCTACATACTTCCCGGCCATTAAAATGGTCGGACGCCCCCTCACCTTCACAGCGGAAGACGCACGTGGGGTTCGCTTCCCCATGACGACGAGCTCATCATCTCCGTCACCGTCTACAACTGCCACCTGGCTCGTATCCTCGTCGACGGCGGAAGCTCCGCCGACGTCCTGTACCTGAAGGCATTTAGGGAGATGCAGGTCGATGAGAAGTTGCTGCAGCCCGCAGCTGGGCCCTAGCAGGGCTTTGTCCCGGGGAATACCATCCACCCGGTGGGCAAGGTGGATCTCCCCATGACCTTCGGTACCCCAAACAACTACCGAACGGAGATGGTTCGGTTCGACATAGTGGACGTCCCCTCTTCATACAACGCAATCATGGGGCGGACCACAATCAACCATTTGGGGGCGGCGATCCACCAGAGCTATCTCTGCGTGAAGATCCCTGGGCCTCATGGTGTGATCACCGCCTGAGGCGACCAGGACGTGGCCCGCGCTTTGTACGAGCGCGCCACCGTGATGATTGGGAGCGTCAACTTGATCAGGGCCCCGGGGAGAGAGGACTCTCCCCCGGCGTCGGACAACCCGATCGTCCCTTCCAAGAAGTCTCTTCCAAAACCGCGCCGAGAGGGGGACCTCCAGAAAGTCCAGCTGTCCCCAGAGGACCGTCAAGATCGGGGTGGACCTCTTTGAAGTGCACGCGGAGCAACTCACAGCCTTCGTCCGCAAAAACTCTGACGTTTTTGCATGGAAGCCCGCCGACATGCGGGGTGTCGCCCGAGACGTCATCGAGCACAAGCTCACTGTAACACCCGGCCGCCCCCCGATCAAGCAAAAGCTGAGGAAGCTCTCCCTCGAACTTCAAGAGGCCATCAAGGCCGAGATCGCTAGGCTCCGAGAGGCGGGGTTCGTTCGGGAGGTCCTGCACCCCGAATGGCTAGTGAACCCCGTCCTCGTGAAGAAGTCAAGTGGAAAGTGGTGAATGTGCGTGGACTTCACCGACCTCAACAAGGCTTGCCCAAAAGACAACTTCCCACTCCCACAGATCAACCAGTTGGTTGATTCGACCGCGGGGTGTGAGCTCATCAGCTTTCTCGACGTGTATTCGGGCTACCATCAAGTCCGGATGGCTAAGGAAGACGAGGAAAACATGAGTTTTATAACTCCCCTCGGCACCTTCTGTTACGTCCATATGCCCTTTGGACTGAAGAATGCTGGAGCGACCTTCCAGTGTCTTATGTCACTGGTCCTCAAGGACCAGATCGGTCGCAATGTAGAGGTCTACGTTGACGACGAGGTCGTCAAGAGCCTCCGCGCGGCTGCCCACATCCATGACTTGGCGGAGACCTTCTGCAACTTCCGTGAGTATGGGTTGAAGCTCAACCCGGAAAAGTGCGCCTTCGGCGTACGCGGGGCGAAACTGCTTGGCTTCCTCGTGTCTCAGCGAGGTATTGAGGCCAATCCTGAAAAAATTCGGGCCCTGCTAGACATGCCCCTGCCGCGCTCCGTGAAAGACATACAGCGGCTTACCGGTCGCTTGGCCGCGTTGAGCCGCTTCATCTCGCGGTCGAGGGAACATGGCCTCCAGTTTTTCAAAATCCTCTGGGGCCTTGAGGGGTTTAGGTGGACTCCCGAGGCCCAGGTGGCATTCGACGACCTGAAGAAGTACCACACGAGCCCTCCAATGCTCGTGAGCCCATCTCTGGAGGAACCCCTACTCCTTTACCTCTCCACGACTCTGGTCGCCGTAAGCGCGGTGCTGTTAAAGGAGCAGGACGGGCAGCAGCGCCCCGTGTACTACGTTAGCGAAGCCCTCCAAGGGGCTAAGATGCGGTAAATGGAGGTAGAGAAGATTTTCTACACCCTCCTCATGGCGTCTCGGAAGCTCTGCCACTACTTCCTGGGACACCCGATCACGGTCCCATCATCCCTCCCCTTGGGGGAGGTGCTGAGGAACAAAGAGGTCACTGGCCAGATTGGGAAGTGGGAAGCCGAGCTTGCTCCCTTCTCCCTCTCCCTTACGGGCCGTTCCGCCATTAAGTCACAGGTGCTCTCCGACTTTTGGACGCTCATGTTCGACGGCTCCCTATGTCTCGCCGGCGCCGGCGGCGGGGGGGGGGCGGGGGGGTAGTCCTCTGAAGCCCCGAAGGAAGGACGCTGGAGTACGCGGCGAGGCTCGAGTTTCCGGCTACGAACAACATCACTGAGTACGAGGCCTTACTCCTGGGGTTGCGCCTTGCGTGCTCCCTGGGGATCCGTTGCCTCCTAGTCAAAGGAGACTCCCAACTTGTGGTTTTCCAAATGGACAAGTCTTACTCGTGCCATGATGCAAACCTAAGCCTCTATTTAGGGGATGTGCGTAAGATGGAAAAGCACTTCGAGGGCTTGGAGGCCCGACATATCCCCCGGAGGGACAACGATCGCACCAACGCTCTGGCCCGGGCGACCAGCACCCGGGAACCTCTCCCTGGGGGCGCCTTCCTTGAGATCATCGTGAAGCCCTCAATGACATCTCCTGGTGCGCACTCCGAGTGATGCACCCCGGAGGTCTCTGAGATCACCCGAGTCGCTTCCTGGATGGATCCCCTCATCTCTTTCATAAGGGGGTAGGGGGAGCCCCCCGGCGATGCAAAGGCGTAGTGCCTCCGTGCCAAGGCGCGGGCATATCTTCTACTGGAGGGAAAGCTCTACAAGCGGGGGGCTTCAGCCTTGCTTCGCTGCCTCTCACGTCCGAAGGACTCTGGCTCCTCGAGACATTCACTCGGGGAGCTGCGGGTCCCACCTAGCCCCGCACGCGGTCGCGGCAAAGGTCCTCCGCCAAGGTTTTTATTGTCCCACTGTGGCCCGCGACTTGTGAGACATTGTCTCCACGTGCGAGGCCTACTAGAAAATGGCAAAGGGCACCAGGCTGACGTCCGCGACGCTGCAGACCATCCCCATAACTTGGCCCTTCGCGCGCTAGGGAATGGACCTTCTTGGTCCCTTCCCGCCAGTACCTGGGGCTACAAGTACCCGGTGGTCGCTGTGGATTATTTCTCCAAGTGGGTGGCTGTGGATTATTTCTCCAACGGGACCCAATTCAACTCGGCGTACTTCCGGGAGTTCTGCGAAGGCTTGGGGACTACCCTCCACTTCGCCTCCGTAGCTCATCCGCAGAGCAACGGGGTCATCGAAAGGGTCAACGATGTAATCCTGCAGGGGTTACGCCAATGACTCGAGCAAGCTGCCTCCAGGCGAGGCGCATGGGCGGAGGAGCTTCCGAGCATCCTCTACTCCATGCGTACGACCCCAAGCCGGGCAACAGGGCACACGCCCTTCTCGCTCGTGTACGGGGCCAAGGCAGTTCTCCCTTCGGAGATTGGTTTTCGGTCACTGCGGGTAGAGCTCCTAGACAGAGCTACGGCCGCAGCGTACCAAACCAACGAAGCGAACCAGCGGCTGGAAGTTGACCTCGTCGAAGAAGAGAGTGACTGAGCGCTCCTCCACCACACCATCTACGAGCGCGAAATGGTGCGCGCATACAACCAGCGCGTCCACGAGAGAGCTTTCCACCTTGGGGACCTAGTCCTTAAGCGCGTGACTAATCCCCAAGCCAAGGGCAAACTCTCCCCCAAGTGGGAGGGTCCCTACAAGATCTCCACGATCCTAGGCTCGGGGTCTTACAAGCTCTCCAACCTTGAAGGCCAGGAGTTGAAGCATACTTGGAACGTAGACTTGCTCCGCAAGTTCTACATCTAGCCCCTGGGCTCACTCCCTCCCCCATCGCGATTTCGCAGGGGGAGGCGTTGTACTCGCTGTTCCCTCCCCCACCGCAATTCCGTGGGGGGAGACGTTGTATTTCATCTTCATTAATGCAAATGAATTTTGATCACTGTTCCCTCCCCCGTCGCAGTGTCGCGGGGGGAGGCATTATATTTCATATTCATTAACACAAATGGTTTTTTGTCCGACTGGAGTTTTTGCATATTCTTATCTCTCCGCCTCCGAGGTGATGCCCTCTCTACGAGGATGCCCTCCCCGCGAGGATGTAGGCTATCGCAGCCTAAAAGTCCCTACGACGGGAGCCCCGCTCCAGTAGGGCGGCTTACAGTAACCCCTCGTGGACTGAGGGGGTAAGCGGCAACCCAGTTCTCATGAACTGCGGTAGCGAGTCACTTTGAGAGACCAGTCCCCCCTCAAACACTCAGGTCCGTCATTGGGCTCATCCTCCTCCGGGAGCGAGTTTCCCCTCTGAGGGCCTCAGAATTTTTGGTTGTCTTTGAGCTCCCCGTTTTCACGGGGACCGGGGGAATTCCTTATTGGTCTTCGGAATTTCTTCAACCGGAAACTTCCCTATTGGATCCCCGTTCTCATGGAGACCAGGGGAACTTATTATCGATCTTCGGAATTTCTTTGACCCAAAGCCTTCGTACCATTTCCCCATTTTCACGGCGACCGGGGGAACTTACCGGCCTTCGAAACTTTCGACCGGAGATCATATGGCCCCGGTAGCTATTAACGTCCAGGCCCTTTCTGTTCCTCACCCACAGTGCGTCGAGCCGAGCTGCACCCCGCTGTGGGGGGGGGGGATAACCCAGGCCCGGACAGGAGATAATATTTTTGAAAAATTTCAAAGACATTGCAAACAAGCAAGTTCATAGCTTTATTAAGACAACATTAAGCCGGGAGGCAACCCCCCCGGTGGGCCAAGGTGGCCCCCGGGACAAAGCCTGGGCACACACAAGATACAACCCGGGGAGTTAGACTCCCACGAAAGACTACTCTGGAGGATAACCCCCTTCGGGGAGCAGCTACACTTAATAATCTCGGAGGCCTTCTGAGATCTCCTGGCAAAGATCCTTATACAAGTTCCTCACGCGTCGGAGAGCCCTCCTGAGGAGTTCCTCTGGCCAGTGCTCGTAACCGGCTGGGGGGATTATCCTGAGTGGGGGGACCTTCCGGGACCCTAGCTTCGGTGGAGACAACTCGGCACGGCAATTGTCGAATTTCTCTAAGTGCCACTCCAAGAGCCACCGCAGCCGGATTGGCTCCTAGGGGGCGCCCTCCATCGCGGAAACATCAAGAACAGACCCGGGGGCTAGCCCGCCGGCGGCCAGACTTAGCAAAATTGAGGCCACTTGGGTACTTCCCGGGCTAGGTCTCCCGGAGGCCGCGTGAGCACTCTCCGAGCTACGCCCCCGGGGTGTGAAAGCACCCCGAGGGCAATATCTAAAGACACGTGCTGACAAGCAAAGACGCTTAGCAAAAAGATGTTTCCATTTCAAATAACGAAAGATTTACAAGTTTCCGGGGCTTCTTCTAAAGAAGCTGCCCAGAGCAAAAAACCTACAAAGAAAAATCTAATCTAATCGGGGGGGAAGCTCATACTTGCCCATCCATGTCCCCCCCAGGGGAACCTCCTCGCTGGCTGTCGCGTCCTGCACCGGGCGCCTGCCACCAGTCTCCATTGCGCCGGTGATCCGATCGAAGAGGGCCTTGGCAAACCCCTCCAGCTCCGCCCGCTGGGGGTCGAAGAAGGCTGGAAAACTCCGGGGGACCAACTCCCCGATGACCCGGGCACCCACGCCACGAAACTCGACGAGAGCCGCGGCCAGGGCAATGATCGGGACAGTGAGGCCCCACGCCCGGGCCTCCGCCGCAACCAATATCAAGGAGAACTGCGTATCGTGAAAATACGTGGCCTCCTTGATCGACGCCGGTGCTGGGTCGGGATTCTCCCCCTCCTCGAGGTGAACCCCAAGCTCCTCCAGGGTGGAGCGAATCAACCTGCCCCCGGAGACGATGGCCCAGGCACCCGAGGTCTCAGCCTCCCGAGCAATCCCCCGCTCCACCTGCAACTCCCCCCGGAGACGGGAAGCAGCAACCTCGACGGCCGCTAGCCGAGCTTGGACCGCGGCGAGCTCCCTGAGCGCTCGCTCCTTCTCGAAACGCTCCGAGGCCAGGTCCCTGAGCGCCATCTCCTTCCCAGATCGCTCGAAGGCCGCCATGTCCTCAGCAGCCCGGAGGCGCTCGGCGAACCATGCCCAGAGACCCCGGGCCAATGTCACCGTCTGGAAGAAAAGAGCGGTCAAAAAACAAAAATAGAAGCGAGAACAAGACGCGACCAACTCACCTTGGGTCCAGAGGAAATTACCTCCTCGACATTCCCTACATCGCCCCCCGGGTCACTCCCCCGGGAGGCCTCTCCGCCCAGCAAGGTGCCCTCCTCCGGGGTCACGCCCTCGGAGGAGCCGAAAGTCAGCTCCATCGATGGAGCTGGGACCCCGGGGTGGATGAAGAGGCCCTTGCCCCTTCCCAGTTGGGGGGCGCTATCACCACCGGCCGAACCACCGAGGGTCCCGCCTCCGGGGCCAGGAGCAAGGCCATGGGCAGGCCCCCCGGCATCCTATTCCGGACTTAGACCTCACCCGGCGATGGCTGCGGACGGACCCCATCAAGAGCAGGGGGTGGCGAAGGACTCGGAGCTTACATCTCTGAGTCGGAGCCCTGGCCCTCCCCGGCCAGCATGCCGCCAGAGGGACCCACCCCCAGGGGTGTACCTGTCTCGCGGGGGCGGCTGGGGCAACACTCGGCGCCCTGGCTGACATCGCGGTCAGGTCCTCTGTCGGTGGGGCCAGAGGCGACGTCCGGGCCCTCACGGGACTCCTCCGAACCCGAGGCCTCGCTGGACTCCTCTGCGACTGGGGCCGCTTCGAGGACCCCCCGGCAGCCTCCTTTCCCCGCTTGTGCGAAGTAGGGGTGGGAAGGGGCACCCGGACCGGAAGCCTTAGTCCGAAGGTCTCAGCAACAACGTTCCAGGGTGGGCCCTCCCCGATAAAGCGCATGACCCGCTCGTGCTCATCTCCATAGTACCACCCGAGGAGGTTCACCGCGACCTCCTGGGCTCGGCCATAGGACCTAACTGCAGAAAGAAAAGTAGGATAGGGGTTAGAAAACGCCCCTCCCCGAAAAGACAAAGCTCGGGGACTCACGGTCTGCCGCCGACATCCGAGGCGGTCGATGCGCCACTGACATCCCTCTCCCCCGGTGGGTGTGGAAAGGCGCCACCCGCAGGAAGGCCATCTCCTCAGCGAGGTCCCGCATGGACCTCTGGAACCGGGCCTCCGCCATCACGGTGAGGAGGTCCATCTCTACGTCGGTCCACTTGGGGGTGATCGGGCCGCTCGACCGGCAGTACTAGGAAGGCTCAGGGGAATACATCACCCCCGGGTCACCCACCCGGAGGTAGAACCACCGCCGGAGCCAGTCTCCCCAGTGGTCACGGGAGGCCAGCACCGGGTACTCGTCCGCGCGGCCCGGCATCATTTGGATCATGATGGAGCTGAAAGCTGACCTGGGTCAGCCCCTCATCACCAGCCGGCCCCTCGCGGAGGGCTTGTAGAAATAGCGAAGAAGCCGAAGGGTGGGCTCCTGTCTGACGGCCGTCTCGCAGAGCTACACAAACAGGCCCATCCGAACGAGGGTGTTTGGGGTGAGGTGGTTGAGCGAGAGGCCATACACCTGCAAGAACTCCAGGAGCAATGGATGCATCGGGAGTTAGAGACCCGTGTCGACGAACACCTGAAAGCCACCACCTCTCCCTCCCGGGGGCTTGGCGCTAGCTCCTCCGGCCCCGGGACACTGATATCCCCGACCACAAAGAACCCCCGCTCCAGGAAGGACTCAATGTCCCCGGAGGAGAACTCGGTAGTCCCGAGGAAATCAGATGTCACCTCCTCCAAGCGCAGATCGGACGCCTTAGCGCGGCTCTTCAGTGCCATCAGGGACGAACTCGCTGGGAACTACCGGAAAAGTGTTGCCGGGAGCTACCAGAAACTAAGTCACCAGGGCGGAGGGTACCTGAAACGGTGCTACCGGGAAAGTGTCACCGGGTGAGAGATTACTGGAGACGGTGCTACCGGAAGCTACCGAAAACGAAACTACCGGGAGAGTGCGTGTGTGAGATGAAGTCGAGGATCCCGGGCCGGAGGCCCCCCCCCCCCCCCCCCCCCGCGTCAATTTATAGGCGACAGGACACACCCCGGATGGGCGCCACATGTTACAGGGCCCATTTGGACCGCCGGTTTCGAGCCACCGCATCGGTTAGAGGGTTCCCATGGGAACCGACGCATCGGTTCGAGGGGTCGCACAATGATCACAGCGTCAGGACTGATAGCCCGGAAGCCGAAGCGTCGCGCGTGACTCAAAGCACGCTCTGGAAGATGGAACGTCGCCCGGGGCAAGTTCTACACATACCCTTCGGAGGCACTCCGTGCCCCCGAGGGCCTGGGGCCCTACTGTTGGGGAAACTCCCGAGGGTTTACCGAGGAAAAACCTCCGAGCTTTTTCGGGGCCCCGAAGGGTGAAAGGGATCTAGGATATCGACTAGAGGGGGGTGAATAGGTGATTTTAGCAATTTAGCAATTAATCAAACAATTTATAGATAATGAGAGCAAATAAATAACACAATATGAATAAAGCACAATTCCAACACAAGGATATATCCCGTGGTCTCGGTGATTTGCCGATCACCCCTAATCCACGTTGAGGCAAAATCAAATCTCTAACCGCTCCTCTATCTAGTCAATATTCTCTCGAGAAGTGACCTAGATCTTGAGCCGGATTAGTGTGATGAGTTATCCAAACCTCGTTTTCACTAAGGATACACTTTACCGCTCCGGCAAGGTGTGCTCAACCCTTTCACAAGACGTTTTGAGGCTTCTCCACAATCTTCCTTAAAGAGCTCTCCAAAACCCTTCTCCTAGCCGTCTAGGAGCCGGCAAGCTCCAAGAGTAACAAGCCGGTGATGATCACTTAGCCTTCTTCTAGTGCCACAAGATTGATTGAATGATCTAAATGCAATGCACTAGAAGATCTCAAATGCACACTCTCACAAATTCGAGAATTTGAACCCTAGAGTGTATGAAACTAGCTTAGGCTCTCAAGGATGATGACAATGCTCAAGATTTTGCCAAAAGTTGTGAACAGGGCCGTGCATGGGAGTATATATACCCCCCACAAATGATATAGCCGTTACAGGCCGTTGGGAGAAAAAGATCACCTGGCGGTCAGACCGCAGGCACAAGCTCGGTCAGACCGCCGCAATTGCAACGGCATTAAACAGGTGCAATAAATGCTCAACTGCCCTTGTCAGGCACACATACGGTCAAACCGGATCCTATTTCGGTCAGACCGTGAAGCTGTCCAGAGACGACCTAGTTTCTGGACACCTTATACGGTCAGGCCGATATATACGGACAGACCGGCCATACGGTCAGACCGTAGTTCAAAAACACGGTCAGACCGATTTCACGGTCAGACCGGTCTAACAAAACGGTCAGACCGTAATAGCTCAAAACAACAGAAAGATAGTTCATGAAGTTCCAGGAGACTGACTTAGGTTTAAACTACGGACAGACCGACCTTATAAAGTTATATACTATACTAAGACATAACTTCGGTCAGTCCGAGAATTCTAATCGGTCAGTCCGAGAATTCGGTCAGACCGGTCCAACAAACGGTCAGACCGACTGAGACAGTGCTGAGCAGAATTGAGCTGAAACAGGCATTTTCAAAGGATGTGACCTTCTAGTATGCAATGCAAGTTGATTTTATGTTTTGTGGCACATAGATGAAGTATTTTGTGATCCACCACATGCTCCTCTTAATAGTACGGCAACTATCCTAAAATCCGGTCAAAATTCTTCTCTAATCACCTTAGACCGGTAAAAATGGAAAAGACCCTATTTCATACCTTTGCCATTTTGATCAATGCTCTTTCTTCATCCTGAGGCTCTTTCTTGGCCTTTCATTAACCTGTCTTTTAAGTATCTTCTTGACACAACTAGGCAGGTAACGTTAGTATAGCATTTGTAGTTGTCATTAATTATTAAAACACTCTATAGGGGCCTAGAAGCTACAATCTCCCCCTTTTTGATAATTGATGACAACATAAAGAGTTTTAAGCATAAAGGGAATTTTACACTAAGCATCGAAGAATAAGACACTCCCCCTAAATGTATGAATAAGAGAATTTTGGCATTTTAGTGGAGTTCAAACATGTGAATAAGGAGCTATCTTAGTCCATTCATTATATATGTACATGAGGTATCACAAATAAGACATTCAATTCTACACATGATATCATCATTACAAGGTCATATGAAAATAAAATAAGCATATCTCATATATCATGAAGTAACACTCTCATACAATAGTCATCCAACATAAATGACATCCACATAGATCATAAAAGAGATATTCAGCTAAACAAGTTAATTAAAACTTTACACCAAAAGTTTTCAACAAAAAATTTTCATTTAAGGTTCATTTCATTTAAGGTTCATCTCTCAACATCTCTCCTATTCTTCTACTCTCTTCTCTCTCTCTCCCCCTTTGGCATCAATTGCCATAAAAGCTAAGGAGCGGCTGGAGCATCATCATCGGGATGAGGAGGAGTCTGAGGGAAACGGGTGTAGAAGTGAGCGGAGAAGGAGTCGAAGCGCTGCTCGAACTGATCCTGGCGCGACGAGAAAGTCTAGAACTGATCATGCAATGCCGCCAAGTCCGAGCGAGCGAGCTCAAGCCCCTGGAGAAGAGTAGCAAACTGATCCATCATCGGCTGATGGAACTGCTGCTGGAACTGTATGAACCAGGCGGGGGCTTGGCTAGACTGAGCTGCCTGCTGAGCCTGAGGTGGAGGAGGAGGAGGCATAGGCTGAGCCTGCTGCTACTGCTGCTGATGCTGTGCTCCATGGCCTCGAGCCAAGACACGCGGGTTGACACTAAATGGCTTATAGCCGAGATGTCTGATGTCGCAAGAACCGCGAGGAAACTTTGTCTTCTGGAGCAGCAAGGACATGATAAACGGAGCATAGTAGAGATTCGGCAGAGTGGTCGCCGAGACATCCTCAATTGTCTTCAATATAAAAGAGACAATGTTGATCCGATGACTCTTGAGGATGTGGTCGATGAAGTTCCAGTAGTAATCCCGGACCGCCTCTCGGTTTCTACTCTTTGGATGGATCGTGGCTCGTACGATCTTGTTGACGACAGCAGGGAGGACCTTGAGACCTGTAACAGTGCCAGGTACAATCCGCTGTCCACCTCCCGGCTGCTCATAAAACTGGAGCCAGTCGTCCTCATGGAGGTAATCCTCATCCTCCATATCGATCCCCTCCTTCATCTCCTCATAATTTAACTTGTTTGCCGCAGCAAACTCCTCAAAGGTGGCCTCATAACACCTAGAACCTGTCATCCATATGATCTGCTGGTCCGCCCATCTGATCTCGACTGTAGCATAGAACTGTCTGATGGCAGTGGCGTTCCAGGGGCACTTGTGCTCCACAAAGTCATACAGCCCTATGTCTTTGAAGATCTGCACCAAGGGAGCCATGATGGGCTGATTCACAACATAAGCCCATTCGATCCATTTGTGTTCGAAGATATTCTTGTGGATCAAATGACCGTAGAAGGCATCCTGCTGTCTCATAGTGTGGAAATGAGGAGTAGAGGCGTCATTCTCATGATTATAGGCGTAGATGGTCCTAGCCTTTGTATAGTCGCTTGAAGTCCAATTTTTCTTCGGGCCTTGAAAAGCATGGACGTTTATTTCATCGTCCTCGCTCTCGAAGTCCATGCCCACATGAGAAGATCCACCATGATGAGACGACTGTTCTGTCTCTGAATCACTAGCCGAGGGCACCCAATCGTCATCGTGACTGTCGCTGCTACTCGAGGGTAGAGCCCTTTTTGGCCGCTTAGCCAATTTCTTCTTGTTTGTCCAGATGGAGGCAATGCCTTGAGTACCTCGACCACTATAAGATTTGGAAGATACGCAACAGGTAAGGTACAGGAAAACAGGAAAGCATGACGAGAAAAGATACGACAACAGACCAACACAACCTGTCTCTGCTGTTGCATTCGGTCAGACCGATACAGGGGCGGTCAGACCGGCGCAACCGAAGAGATAGGGTTTGCCATGATTCCTGAGGTTTACTTGATTTTAGGGTGCAATGAAGACAGATATGTCAGTGAGGATACTCATTGCATCAACTGGATGAATCAATTTCAGGATATTGACAGAATTTAAACAAGATTCACCACATTTGCCCTAACCCTCAAGATGAACAGAAGAGAAAAGGAAAACGAAGAAGAATCTGAGCAATGTACCTAGAAGACATGATTTGGTGATGATCTTGAACCACGGTTTGTCCGAGCTTGACGAGGGTTTGACCGGAGAGAAGGAATCAAAAGATTTGAGGCGCACGTGAAAGAGACAGGAGAGGGAAGAAAGTGAAAAAAAAAAAGGACAGGAGATTCGGGTTAAAAGGTCTCTGGTCATGGATTTTCGGTCAGACCGTAGAAAAGATACCGGTCAGACCGCTGGAAGCAGAAATCTAAGACGCTCTCTGGAGATTAATTCGGTCAAACCGCAATTGGTTCGGTCAGACCACTGGAAGAACTAAAATTCTTGGAGGATTTTGATTGATTTGAAGCTCAAGAGATTTGGATAGAGAGATATATAACTATAAGATGATTATAAGTAAGATATGGGCAATATCACCAAAGGGGAAGTATTTATCTTACAACATAACATAATTTTGGTTCATTTCACTCAATTGCCGAAAAGGGAGCCTAAAAAACTCTAAAAAAGGAAGTTCAAGCAACCAAGTGATACTCTAAGCACATTTCATATGAGTTCAACATTTCAAGCCATATTTGAGATATCAATGACGTTAAGCTCATTTCGAAGTTTGCAAAAACGACTTTCATCTAAGGGCTTAGTGAATATATCCGCTAATTGATCTTCGGTTCTCACATTATCCACCACCACATCACCTTTGCTAACATGATCTCTAAGAAAGTGGTGTCGGATATCTATATGCTTGGTCCGAGAGTGTTGAACCGGATTTGTGGCTATTTTCACCGCACTCTCATTATCACACAAAAGAGGCACTTTTTCAAATTTTATTCCATAATCCAACAATGTTTGCCTCATCCAAAGCAATTGTGCACAACAACTACCCGCGGAAACATATTCCGCTTCGGCGGTTGATAAAGCTACAGAGTTTTGTTTCTTAGAGGACCAAGATACTAAAGATCTTCCTAACAGCTGACAACTGCCAGAGGTGCTTTTTCTATCCACTTTACATCCCACATAATCGGAATCAGAATATCCAATTAATTCGAATTTTGCACCTTTAGGATACCACAACCCTATGCTAGATGAATATTTTAGATACCTCAAAATGCGCTTAACGGCCATTAAATGACTTTCTTTAGGAGAGGCTTGAAATCTTGCACACATACAAACACTAAACATAATATCGGGCCTAGAAGCAGTAAGATACAATAGACTACCAATCATAGATCTATAAAACTTTGAGTCTACCGGTTTACCTCCTTCGTCAGAGACAAGGTGACCGTTTGTAGCCATTGGTGTCTTGATTGGCTTTGCTTCTTCAAGTCCGAACTTCTTGAGTAGGTCCTTCACATACTTGCTTTGACTGATGAAGGTTCCTTCCTTGAGTTGTTTGACTTGTAGTCCGAGAAAGAAACTTAGTTCACCTATCAAAGACATCTCAAATTCCCTGGATATCATATTACCAAATTCCTCGCAAAAATCTTGGTTAGTAGATCCAAATATGATGTCATCAACATAAATTTGACATACAAAGAAATCATTCCTAATTTTCTTAGTAAATAAGGTGGTATCAACTTTCCCAATTTTAAAGCCTTTTGAAATTAAAAAGTCTCTAAGTCTTTCATACCAAGCACGAGGTGCTTGTTTAAGACCATAAAGAGCCTTGGAGAGTTTATACACATGATTCGGCTTTGTAGGATCTTCAAATCCGGGAGGTTGTTTAACAAATACTAACTCATTAATTTTTCCATTTAAAAATGTACTTTTGACATCCATTTGATATAGTCTAATATTATGAGATGAAGCAAAAGCAAGCAAGATTCTAATAGCCTCAAGTCTAGCTACGGGAGCAAAGGTTTCACCGAAGTCCAAACCTTCAACTTGAGTGTATCCTTGAGCCACCAATCTTTCCTTGTTTCTCACTACCACTCCGTTTGCATCTTGTTTATTCTTGAAAATCCATTTGGTTCCAATGACATTATGCTCATCCGGATTTGGTTCTTCTACTAATTCCCAAACATTGTTGCGGGTGAAGTTGTTTAATTCTTCGTGCATAGCATTCACCCAATCCGGATCTTTTAATGCTTCATCTACAAGTGTGGGTTCAAAAGAGGAAACAAAGGAGTAATTTTCACAAAATGAAGCAAGACGAGAACGAGTTTGAACACCCTTACACAAGTCACCAACAATTTGATTGATGGGGTGATCTTTGGAAATTGAGTGATGAATTCTTGGATGGTCAACCGGGATTTGTGAGATAGAGGTACAAGGTACTTCCGGTTGTGGTTGAGAGGAGTCTTCCACATTGACCACTTCAACTATTTGATCTTCGTGTTGAGGAGTTGATGAAGAGGGGATAGCTTGAGTGGATGGATCTTCATCTTGATCACTATCTTCTTTCGGCTTGATATCCCCAATGGTCATGTTCTTCATTGCCACTCTCAACCCTTCATTACCTACATCATCCAAATTGTCTTGCTCCTCTTGAGAGCCGTTAGTCTCATCAAATTCAACATCATGTGTCTCTTCAACCAAACCGGAGTTTTGGTTGTAGACACGATATGCTTTGCTATTTGATGAGTATCCTAACAAAAATCCTACATCACATTTACTTTGAAATTTAGATAAGCGTGTACCTTTCCGCAAGATATAGCACTTACACCCAAACACACGGAAGTAGGAAATGTTTGGCTTCCTTCCAATGAGAAGCTCATAAGGAGTTTTCTTTAGTAGTCGATGACAATAAAGACGATTTGATGCATGGCACGCGGTGTTGATTGCTTCGGCCCAAAAGGTGTCCGAAACATTGTTCTCCGAAAGCATAGACCTTGCCATATCTATCAATGTCCGGTTCTTTCGTTCAACTACTCCATTTTGCTCCGGTGTATACTTGGCCGAAAACTCGTGTTTGATGCCCTTTTCATCACACCAATTTTCAACCTTGGTATTCTTGAATTCGGAGCCATTGTCACTTCTTACTTTCTTGATCTTGAAGCTAAATTCATTTTCGGCCCTTTGAGCAAAGCTTTTGAAAGTGTTAAACACAATTGACTTATCATGTAAAAAGAATATCCATGTATATCTAGAAAAATCATCTACAACGACAAGGCAAGAACTATTGCCACCAATGCTCACAAAAGTAGTTGGTCCAAATAAATCCATATGCAATAATTCAAGTGGACTAGAAGTTGACATGGTGCTTTTAGTTGGGTGTGAGTTTGCAACTTGTTTTCCGGCTTGACAAGCACTACATAATTTATCTTTTTCAAACTTTACATCTTTTAATCCAACAACTAAATCATGTTTAACTAGTCTATTTAATTGTTTCATTCCAACATGCCCAAGCCTTCTATGCCATAGCCAACCTTTAGAAGATTTAGTAAACAAGCATGTACCAAGATTAGCATCATTTGAATTGAAATCAACTAAATAGAGGTTGCCATGTCTAAAACCTTTGAAAATCAACCTATTATCATCAATACTAGTGATAATCACCTCTTTTGGATAAAATGCACATATAAATCCAAGATCACAAAGTTGAGCTACGGATAAGAGGTTGAAATTTAGAGATTCAACAAGCAATACATTAGATATGGAGAGGTCGTTTGAGATGGCAATTTTACCTAAACCTTTTACCTTTCCTTTGCTATTGTCTCCAAACGTGATCTTGTCATATTCCGCACCTTCGTTATTTAGAGAGGAGAACATGTTGTGATTACCGGTCATATGTTGAGTGCATCCACTATCGAGCACCCAATGTTGTCCTCCGGCCTTGTAATTTACCTACAAAACAAGGTTAGGTCCTTTTAGGTACCCAAATCTTTTTGGGTCCTTGGAGGTTAGTTACCAAGGATTTTGGGACCCAAATGGCTTTCTTTCTGGCACCAATGATTGGGGTTCCAACAAATTTGGCTTTAATGTCGCCATTGTTCATTTTCTTTAAAACATAGCAAGAATTGAATACAAGAGATGAATTAATTTTGCTAGCATGGCAATTCTTTTCAATGTGACCTAAACTTTTACATTTGTTACAATATCCCTTTTCTTTTACAAAAACGGTTTTAGATGGAACAAAAGCATGTTTACCCTTTTTGGGAATGTAGCCTAGTCCTTCTTTTCTTAAGGAAAACCTTTGACTATCTAGAAGATGTCTTAATTTTGATTCTCCTACATAGCATTTGGCTAGGTCATTGGTTAGTTTTTCAATTTTGTCCTTAAGTTCATTGTTTTCAAGACTAAGCACATTATCATCAATTTTAGGTCTAGATGGGAATTCAATTAAATCTTCACAAGAAGTAGATATGCTAGAAGTAGACATCATGGGCAAGTCATTCAAAATATTGCAAGTGATGCCTATCTCATTACCCGTTTTGTTGGCTTTATGAGTAAGTAGTGAGTCATGAGCAACCTTAAGCATCTCATGAGTTTCCTTGAGACTCTCATGAGATGTGTTTAGCTCCTCATAGGAATTTTGAAGAGTTTTGTATCTTTTCTTCAATTCCTTGAATTTTTCTTTCTCTTTACTCATATAGTCACCAAAACCGGTGATCATCTCAACTAGGTCATCATAAGTGTATTCATCTTCGTCACATGATACCTTCGATTCTCCTTTAGCCATGAGGCAATGAGGAGTGGAGAATAGAGATGGAGCTTCCTTGATAGCTACCCCGGCGAGTCCTTTGGGTGATGCTTCATCTTCATCATCGGAATCGGAACTTGAAGCATCCGAATCCCATTCAATGAAGCAAGATTGTCCATCCTTCTTATAATATTTCTTGAAAACCTTCTTCTTGCTTTCTCCTTCTTTTTCGTACTTCTTCTTCTTCATTGATTTTTCTTCTTCCTTATTTTTGCATTGTGTGGAGATGTGACCCTTTTCACCGCAATCGAAGCATCTTCTCTCTTCAAATGGGTTCCTCTTGGATGATTGTCCTTTCTTGAAGGACTTTCCTTGATATCTCTTCTTCATGAACCACTTGAACCTTCTCACAAAGAGAGCCATTTCCTCATTGGTGTCTCTCTCATCGCTTTCTTCTTCATTGTCTTCCCTTTTGGAAGTTTGAGCTTTTAGTGCTATGTTCTTCTTCTTGGAGTCGGAAGCCTCATCTTTCACTTCTTCTTGAGATTTCTTGAATATATCATGAGTGAGAATCTCACTCAAGACTTCCAACGGAGTTACACTCTTCAAGTTCGAACGCACAAGTAAGGTTACAATTGTATCATATTTAGAAGGTAAAGCTCTAAGAAACTTATGACAAAACTCCACGTTTGTGACATCCATACCAAGCCCTTTTAACTCATTTACGATGTTATTTAATTGGTTAAACATCTCCGATACATCTTCATTGGGCAACATGGCAAACTTTTCAAATTGGCCCTTATGGATAAATAGTTTAGCATCCTTGACCATCGAGGTTCCTTCATGAATATCCATAAGATTTCTCCAAATATCATGGGCCGTTTCAAGTTTACAAATTCTATTAAATTCACCTAGATTTAGGGCACTATAAAGAACATTCATGGCTTGAGCATTTCCTAAGGCATTATCTCTATCTAAATTGGTCATGTCATCATCATCAAGAATTGCAAACCCCTCATCCACCACTTTCCAAATCTTTCCACCCATGGCTTTAAGATAGACCATCATTCTAGTTTTTCAATAAGTATAGTTAGATCCATCAAAGAGTGGTGGTTTATCAATATTGATCCGACCCTCACTAGCCATTCTTATCCTACTTCGGGATGGTTAAATCCTCTAAAATGGAGTCCTTGCTCTGATACCAATTGAAAGGGATCTAGGATATCGACTAGAGGGGGGTGAATAGGCGATTTTAGCAATTTAGCAATTAATCAAACAATTTATAGATAATGAGAGCAAATAAATAACACAATATGAATAAAGCACAATTCCAACACAAGGATATATCCCGTGGTCTCGGTGATTTGCCGATCACCCCTAATCCACGTTGAGGCAAAATCAAATCTCTAACCGCTCCTCTATCTAGTCAATCTTCTCTCGAGAAGTGACCTAGATCTTGAGCCGGATTAGTGTGATGAGTTATCCAAACCTCGTTTTCACTAAGGATGCACTTTACCGCTCCGGCAAGGTGTGCTCAACCCTTTCACAAGACGTTTTGAGGCTTCTCCACAATCTTCCTTGAAGAGCTCTCCAAAACCCTTCTCCTAGCCGTCTAGGAGCCGGCAAGCTCCAAGAGTAACAAGCCGGTGATGATCACTTAGCCTTCTTCTAGTGCCACAAGATTGATTGAATGATCTAAATGCAATGCACTAGAAGATCTCAAATGCACACTCTCACAAATTCGAGAATTTGAACCCTAGAGTGTATGAAACTAGCTTAGGCTCTCAAGGATGATGACAATGCTCAAGATTTTGCCAAAAGTTGTGAACAGGGCCGTGCATGGGAGTATATATACCCCCCACAAATAATATAGCCGTTACAGGCCGTTGGGAGAAAAAGATCACCTGGCGGTCAGACCGCAGGCACAAGCTCGGTCAGACCGCCACAATTGCAACGGCATTAAACAGGCGCAATAAATGCTCAACTGCCCTTGTCAGGCACACACACACGGTCAGACCGGAGCCTATTTCGGTCAGACCGTGAAGCTGTCCAGAGACGACCTAGTTTCTGGACACCTTATACGGTCAGGCCGATATATACGGACAGACCGGCCATACGGTCAGACCGTAGTTCAAAAACACGGTCAGACCGATTTCACGGTCAGACCGGTCTAACAAAACGGTCAGACCGTAATAGCTCAAAACAATAGAAAAATAGTTCATGAAGTTCCAGGAGACTGACTTAGGTTTAAACTACGGACAGACCGACCTTATAAAGTTATATACTATACTAAGACATAACTTCGGTCAGTCCGAGAATTCTAATCGGTCAGTCCGAGAATTCGGTCAGACCGGTCCAACAAACGGTCAGATCGACTGAGACAGTGCTGAGCAGAATTGAGCTGAAACAGGCATTTTCAAAGGATGTGACCTTCTAGTATGCAATGCAGTTGATTTTATGTTTTGTGGCACATAGATGAAGTATTTTGTGATCCACCACATGCTCCTCTTAATAGTACGGCAACTATCCTAAAATCTGGTCAAAATTCTTCTCTAATCACCTTAGACCAGTAAAAATGGAAAAGACCCTATTTCATACCTTTGCCATTTTGATCAATGCTCTTTCTTCATCCTGAGGCTCTTTCTTGGCCTTTCATTAACCTGTCTTTTAAGTATCTTCTTGACACAACTAGGCAGGTAACGTTAGTATAGCATTTGTAGTTGTCATTAATTATTAAAACACTCTATAGGGGCCTAGAAGCTACAAAGGGTCCCGGGTCCTGGAGGTTCACTGGGGGCCCTGGAGGGTCCTTGGGCCCCGGAGGTTCACTGGGGGCCCCAGAGGGTTCCTGAGCCCCCGGAGGGTCCCGGGCACTAGAGGGTCCCTGGGTCCCGAACGTTCACCTCGGCCCCGGAGGATCATCAAGTCTTGGAGGTTCACCGGGGCTCCCAGAGGGTCACCGGTCCCCGGGAAGCCACCAAGAGACAGGAGAGCTCCTTGAGGAGTCCCAGGTGCCTCGCGCGGTCAATCCTGGGAGCGCGGGGTCACGTGCTGGTGGGCTGAGGAGCACTTTAGGAACTGTCAAGGATAATTGTCAAGTATCCAAGCCCTTCGGCCGGTGAAATGATGCCAACGCCCCTCGATCCAACGGCCGTAGCTAGGGCTTTTTTGTCTTTTGCATGTTTTGGGGCATATATATACCCCCTTTGTACCTCATTTGTAACCAACTGTAATTCATTTTCCATATACACAAAACAATAGGCTCCCCGAGAGAGCACCTCCTAGCGGACTCGCGTCCAGAGGGTGTCGACAGGACTAGGGCCCCCACTGGGACCCGAACCTGTATAAAATCACCGTGTCAATTGCTGCGTTGCCCGGCGGGAGGTGACTGGTCACTCTGTCAGCTCGCGCCGTTGTGCACAGCTCTCCAATTCAGATTCCTGAAGCTGCGGATCGTCAGCAAAAATATCCTCAATATCAGATGTCTCAATATCAAGCAGAGGGATAACAGGATCATCAACCAAATAGCTCAAATCCGCATCATCAAACAAAACTGTCTCGAGCTCAGTGTCATCAGTAAGAGGATCATAGGGGTGACACGGGGGGTCTGCAACCTCGAAACTAACGCTCTCCATCTCTGGTCTGTCTGCCAATGGATCAACAAAAGAAAACGGTCCAAATGGACACAGAGATGTCTCGAAAACAAGCTCGCCATCATCAGCAAATATGATCAGATCAATAGGAGGCAGAGGTGATTGCTGCGATGTCGAAGGAACAAGATCGAGTCAAAGCTCATCACTCGATATTGTGGTCTCTCCGTGGGGGTCTCTAGGATAGATGTCATGGGTGGGCTCCGGGACACTCAACAGAGGTGTGATGGCTCAAATGTAGGTACTTGAGATGGCAGGATGTGGACTGAATCTCGATATCCTCTGAACTCATCCATGCAAGATCGCACATCCTGTATCTCAGTCCGCAATAATTCCACGGCCTCTGAACGCTGGGTCATGTAGTGCTCGGTCTACTTAATCATGTCCTCCATCAGTGCCTCAAGTCTGGATGTATCCTCAACTTCGGGAGGCGACTGTGGGATGGATGTAGATGTTCATTCAACTTTTTCAAATGACACTCCAACAGCGCCTCAAGTCTAGAAGTATCCTCATATGTGGGAGGCTGCTGTGAGTACTGCTGATATGATGTACATGGGAGCTACTCTCCGTACCTAAAACCCTGAAAAGGATAGCTAGGAGAAAATGATGAGATAGCAGGGTGGCTGTTCCTATACGGTGAATTTGGGTATGCAGGCCATCCAGGATGATATGTAGTGGATGCTCGACCACGCTGACAAGCAGCGGGAAAATGACCTCGTATACCACAAATACAACATTTAGAAACAGCGCTAATACAAGCAAATAATCCATGAAGAGCTGTATCAATCTGACGAGGCAAATCATCTAATTTAGCACTGAGATTGTCACATGCATCACAAAAAGATTGGGAACCATCCATATCCGCAATCAATGTAAATCAACCCATTAACGAGAAAAAGACAAGAAGAGTGCGAAATAAAAGAGAGGGAGGGAAAAAGGGGTGGAAAAAGACGCAAACAAAAACCAAAAAGAAACACAAAAATAAAAGATCTAGTCAGTTGAACACGCTCGCATTCAATCTAATCCCCAGCAACGGCGCCAAAAATTGATACCAGCCTAGACCGTCTCACAAGAGAATGAGGACGATGCAGTGGGCGAGTATTCAGTCGTTCTTTCCACAGGGACTAGAGAAGCGAAGTGCGTATAGACTAAATCAATGGATAATAATACCAAAACGGACGAGAGAAAGAGGTGGTAAGCTTGCGACGTTCGGTCAGTGTTAAATCCGTACGCGTAATCATGAGTACAAGTGATAAAGCGGTATCATTTAATGATCTCGCAATAAAGAAGCGAAAACACTGAAACGCATACACCTATCGACGATATTAACAAAGACCATTCTCCAACAGCCTCTCGACTACAGCCTACACGGCAAATCCGGGGAACAACCACACAAACTCAAGATGACAAGAGCCAGACAAAGCAATGCATGACAGAATAAGGCTTTAATACACAGCTTCAATCACCCCAATCCTGTCCATTCACAAGAAGCAACACAAAATATAGAAATCGAAGCACAACATAAGGCTCAGTCACTGAAATATCCAATCTAGCATTGCAGTTAGTAGCCAAAACCCAGATTTTTGACACCAAAGTCTACACATAGTTTTAGATTTGCAATTAGATTAACTAAGAGCTTCAAATAAACTACAATCCACTGGAACCTAACTTATCCAGGATTCTAATTCTCAGACATCACACAAAGCTGGAACAAAACATAATGCTATCAGAGATGAACATTCATCAGACTTGTCAATTTCAACACATAGGAAGGACCCACAATCAAAACACTATCCTAGTTCGACTCTGTAACAAAATAGCAACTGAAATAAAAACTTCAGTTTCCCAACACATATTTGACAGAGTCAGCAAAAAGGAAACAATGCTCACAGAAAGACTATTACAATTGTAGTCCATTCAGTGAAGAATAGTTCAACTCAGTGCATTACAACCTCATTCATTATAAACAAACATTGTTCATCATGTGTTCATATGGTGAAATTGGGAGCAAGGTAGGGTAGACAGAAATTTAACCAAAAGTGTGGCTTGTGCTGGAGCTTGTTGAGGTTACCGGAGGTTGCTAGAGCTAGTCGTCGTCTTGTCAGGAAAGCTGGAGAGAAGACGAAGCTCTGGTGGGTGAAGAGGATGAAGCGGTCGAGGTGCTGGTGAGGTGGTCGTGGCCATCGAGATTGAAGAAGTCATCGGTGGCGAGATCGCCGTCGAAGACGAGGTCGAAGAGGATCGGCGGCAGCTCTGGAGTGGTGAACGAGAAAAGGTGACGCGTGGATGGAGTGGCGCGAGGTGGCACAGATCTAGGTGGCTTGCGGTGAGGTGGTGCATGTCGATGATTTGGACTCGGGGTCCTTGGTCGATCTTATGCAAATTTGTGAGTTGCGGGACCTTTCAGGGTGCTCCTCCGGGAAGGTAGGATGAGTAATGTCTATATGGGCACAAAAGAATTTATACAGGTTCGGGCCCTCGATGGTGGGAGTAAGAGCCCTACGTCCTGTTGTGATTTCACTATATGAGAAAAAGATGTTTACAAGAGGGTGGAAGAGATGATCACAGGCAAAGATCTCTTCTATGTTAGTGTCTATCTAACTATATCTAAATCTTCAGGTTTGTTGGACTCTTGGTAGTGCTTGTACGCTTAACCGCCCTTAGAACGTGCATTGACCACCCTTTTATAACGACCAAAAGGGCGCCAACGCGAAACGACCTCGAACGGTTACTGGGATGCAGTTTTGTTAACTACACTTAACTTCCACGCAGGCTTAACACGTGTAATCAAGGGATAACTGCACATGTTAACCTCCTGGCAGTTGTCTTCATACGTGGAAAGATCCTCGTGATACTGGGGATATACCTATTCAAAGGATTAGATCTTCCCAAGTTATTCTGGTAGCAAATAGTCAATGATCCTCTGACTGCGCACTGTCTACAGACTTCTGACCGCACACTGTCTGCGGCCTCATGATCGCGCAAGGGCTGCGATCATAAATCATCTTTGTATCCGCGCCCTTCAGGTCATCTGAGACCATAGCGACGGACTTATAGACACACGTCTAATCTGATTATGTTTTCAACCAGACGTGTATTATTTTTGAACTAGCTCGGGTGATAATCCTCGTCAGCTAGCCCCCAAATTTGAAGAAAATGAAAGGACATATTTACTTCAAATTTTTATCCTGCATCAAATTATGAACCCGACGTTTCAACTTCAACCGAAACTGTTCCACCGTGTGATGGTTCATATTTCCCAGAGAAACCCTGAGTTTTTCTTGATGGGTAATAATGACTTAAGTGTCCCATCGTGATGGCAACCGTAAGTGCATTTTAAGAACCCGAGATGTGTGTGGAAATGAACCGACAACTTCTGGCTCTATAAATTGAAGAGCCTTTTGGTTCTTTGAACTCACGAGTTTTTCACCACGACTAAGTCCTTTTCAGAGCTACTTCTCCTCTCCAGTTGCTCCTCTAAACCTCAATTCTTGTTCTAATGGCAGATCAAGACCCCAAGAACATTATTGAGATTGAGAGTGACGAAGAAGAAGTGATACCCGAACTTGACCAGGACTTCCAGAAGGTAAGACTTTTCTGGAACTCTGGTTCAAGTCACCGTTTTACATCTTGATCGTTTCAAAAGCATTTTGGGAACTTACAGGTGACTGAGGAGCTGATTCCTCCAAAGAAGAGGTCGAAGGTTGACGAAGGATCCTCCAGTGGAGCTTCATTCACGGGTTCAAAGGTTGGGGATGCATCATTGCACTCTCTTTCCTTGTCCCATGTAGTTTTGCCTGTCCATGCAACTCGGCAGGTTGAACCCTCATCTCCACCTTTGGAGACCCATAATAATCCCTCAAACCTTCCATCTGCTTCTAGGGAAAGTCTGACACCTCTGCGATCAAACGATCCTCAGCTTTTGTTGGGTGATCAATTTTCTCGTGGGAAGGTTGCACTCCCGCGACCAGATGGTCCTCGACTTTTGTCGGGTGATCTACTTCCCGGGGGAAGTACTTCATCCTCCCATCCAATTCTACTGTGAGGATTGGTAATTATCTTCATTCTCTCTGTTAGTCATTTTATCTTTCAAAACTAACGCATACATGTGCAGGAGATGAAAATCTTTGGAGCCCCCAGCGACCAGCCTACTGAAGTCCAGCCTCTTTTTGATGAGAGTGTATCCCTTGAGCGAACTCTCCAAAAAGAAAAAGAGGCTCTGAAGAAGAAGACCGATGAGATGTCTTCGGCCATTCTGCATCTGGCAGAATGTTATGACAACTCCCGCGAAGAGGAGCGCCAATTCCACTTGGAGAGGGACTATGCTCGTTAGCAGCGAGAACTCTCCAATACGATAAGGAATAACAGCACTTCTTTGATTCGGGATGATGTAGATAGGCTTAGAGCCATAGCCAGTTCTTTGGAGGCAGCCAGTGTTGATCCCACTGATGTTAACATGTCCTTGGGAGTACTTTGTAAACGATTATCGGACTAGGTCGACGCTTTGGTCGCTTGTGTACCTTTTGTATGTAAAGATTGCCAGAAATAAAGAATTTCTTTCTCTTACACACTTGATCTCTTAAAAAGATTATGTAAAACTCATAATCCGAATTAAGGTTCTTCATATTCTGTGAGAAATGATTACACAAGAATGCTTCTGCGAACAAAAATACACAAGTAGGCTTCTGTTCAAAACTGGCTCAGGACAGCTCTTCGGTCTCAGAATAACGTTAAGACCGTAGACTGCGATCAGAACTAGGCTAACAATCACATAACAATTCTTCGGTCTCAGAATAGCATTAAGACCATAGACTGCGATCGGAACTAGAGTAACGCTCACAAAAGACCATACAGCGACCACAGCTGTTATGACCACACATATCCGCAGTGATCACAGAATCATGTTGCGATCAATATACAAGTCATAATTTTATTCCAAAGTCATAAGGGATTACTTCCTTAATAAACTTTTAGAAATTTCTAATATTTTTATCTGTACCATAGCCTCTGAATGTGAAATAGAATGATACATTCTATTTCGGATTCATTACTGGGTATGGATAACGGGTTCCAAGAGGAAAAGTGCCCATTATGGAAAATTAATAAAATATTCGACGAAGGGTTGTCTCGGGCATATAAAAGGAAGAGGTAGCTTACTGGAGAAACCTCATAAAAAAACTCTTCGTTGCCTTAGACTTTCATGTCGCACAAAACCCTCTTTTGCACACCTCGTCTTCGTCGTCTCCAAAGCCATCACCTTTTTCCTCAATCCTCCATAGTAATGGCGTCCTGGAACCGATCTGTCCACCACACAGAGGAGAGTCTGGTGGCACTAGAGAAAGAAGAGATTCTCCCCCTGCGGCTGCTGATCAACTGGCGGCCAGCGGAGAAAGATCAAGAAACCCCAATCGTCCAAGAGGGCGAATTGGTGATCTTCGAGGAGTACTTGCGCTGTGGGTTCCGATTCCCAGAAAGCGAGTTTCTGCGGGGAATCTTGGACCACTATGGGTTGGAGTTAGTGAATCTCCACCCAAATACAATCCTCATCCTGGTGATCTTTCAACATCTATGTGAAGCCTTCGTTGGAGTGAGACCAAGCGTGAAGCTTTTCCTGCATTTCTACTTTTCGGCACGATCAAAGAGTTCCAATGCCGCTGGGTGCATCTACTTCCGCATACGGGAGAAGGAGTACCCTTTCCATCCTCTATGGGATTCTGTGCACAGATGGCACCATAAGTGGTTCTACTGCACCCCTCCATCGGAGAGCGGACTGTGGTTCGCGAACACCCGACCAGAGAAAGACAGTGAGTTAGACTCCCTTCCCACTCTGAGCACAGAGCTGAAGAAACAAGCTCAAGCCATTCTTCACCTAGTCCAGAAGGCTTGACCGCGCGTGATATCATACATGACTTCGTGAAGAACAGGATGAGCCCCCTGTGTGAAAGGGCACATCCGGCTTGGGAGGTGGTGTCCATGGCGGATAGCACCTTGGACTACAATAATGGTATGTCCTCTAGTCAATAAAACATGCATCCTTTCTGATGAAAGATGTCATATTTATTAACATGCTTGTTTGTGACACAGCGCTATCCTTGTCCGAAATTGAGAAACGGACAAATTACCAGGGCGTACAACGCCGCAGCAGAGGGAACTAAAGGATCGCCTCGCCCCCAGAGCTTAATTAACGCCGGCGACGATCTTAAGCAAGAGCGCCGAAAGGTATGATCTTTCCCAATAAACTCTGTTGTAAATCATTCACTTGTCTTGTATTACTAAAAGCATTTTGAATAATACAGCTTCTAGGAAAGTTTGCTGAGGTGATGCGTCTAAGCGAGGACGTCGGTCCTTTGGGGAGACCAGCTGCGAAGAAGGCGAGGAAGACACCTTCGAAGCACAAAGTGAAGGAGCCTGCTCCCGAAAAACCCAAGAAGATCCTTGGAGGGGCTTCTTCACGAAAGAAAATCATTACCGCAAAAAAGATTGCGGTAAGATTTTCGGTACCCCCTGTAACCCTAAGTATGAGTGGAAATTACTTCTTCATCGTATAGGGTGAAGGGCGCGAGGATGAGGAAGACGACATTCCTCTGGTTCGTCGCAAGAGGAAAGCGACTGACCTTTTGGGAACAAGCGTCCCAAAGAGGTCGACTTCCCTTCAAATCGATGAAATCTTGTCCCTGACCGTAGGGACAGAAATGGCTATAATGGGCCCCATGACCACTGACAATCCTGGCGCCTGAGGTTTGTGAAGCCCCAAGACTAATAACACCTCCCTTACTGATCGAGGGAGGGGAGCGGCTGTGGTAAGAATCCTCACAATCTTGCATGTTGTCGTTCCTCTGCACATACTCATAGGATTATGTACATATAGGGAGAAGCGGATACTGTCCTTTTTAAGAGAAGGAAGACAAGGACAGAAGAGGACTCTTTCCCAGGAGCACCCAGTGGGCTTCTTTCTCCTGGGAGCTCATCATCTAAACCCATACCATGGGTGGGGTTTCAAATAAAGTAAGAACTTCTCCTATCGCCATCAAAATTTGACTGACAGGAGGCATTTCACCTTACAATCTGTTTGTTTGTCTTTAGGTGCAGGGATGCTGCGCCCAGTACTCCGGCGACCTCGACAAGCCATGATACTACACCCACAGCAGAGGTCACGGAAGAGCCAAGTCCAACTCCCATGGTCAAAGAAGTTCTTCAGGCTATCGTGGAGGGAATGGCAGCGAAGATCCGATCCCAAGGGATGGAAACCGCAATCCCGGCTACTGGAGGGGATCAACAGGAAAGATCATCTACCGCCCCTACCACGGACACAACAAGTCTTGAGGCTCGACCTCACGCTGATGTTGAGAGCTGCTCATTCAGCGATTACATAGAGGTACGCACAACTCTTTTTATTATTTTCGAGCTCGCAAAAATTTAGGAACATTCAAGTTTTAAGAGCAATTCTTTATCGTGTTTCAGGACTTGACCCGGGTGATGACCAAGTCGATAGCTATAGCAAAGCATCTCGAGGTCACGCAACGGGAGATCAGCTGGCTGCAACAGTAAGTGTGGTGCTCTTTATTCGTGTTAACTTGAGTCCGTATTTAAGCATAGCTGATCGTCCTCCTTGTTACAGAGAAAATGCTTTTTTGAATAAAAGCATGGCTGATCGAGAGAATCAAGAAGAAGCTACGGCCGCGAGATATTCTTCTCTAGAGAAGGAACTTCGCGAAGCACAATCAAAGCTTTCTTGTGAGTATACTTCCAACCAGAAGAAATCTTCTCATCGTATGAACTGTTTATAGTAAGTGTTTACTGCATTCATACAGCATAAGAGGATCAAATAAGCCATCTTTCAAAAGAGAAGAAAGACCTTCAGGCGACCATAGAGTTACAAAGCTCGAAGATTGATACTGTCAGCATGGAGAATGAAGATTTAAGCAAAACAATTTCCTCCTACAGCAGTACTCAATCGAACATCTTTGAAAAGCTGCAGATGGTGGCTACTCTACTAATAGTAGATGTGATCGAGTCTCAAAAGGACAATCCAAGCCTTAGCGAGGTAGCCACATTGGACACAGCCCAAGTCGAATCACTCCTCGAGTATCTTCCTAGAGATACCAAATGGCAGGAAGAGGTAATGAAGTCGAATGTACGATCTATAACCTCTGCCATTCTCTGCAGATTACGATTTCACCACGGCCCAGATCTGAATCTGAAGCCGGTGGTAGAAAACGCAGAGATTGAGAGTGATCAACTTGAGGCCATCTCTAAAGAAGTCAAGCCTCTAGTCGAAGATCTGTTGAAAGAACTAGGCCTTATTTGATTCCTTGTAATGATCTCTCTTTAGCAATTGTACCTGAGAAATTACATTTATAACATGCAAATGCGTGCCTTAAATTTTGGAAAAGGGTGATACCTTCTTCGTTTCACATTTTGACCATATTCTCTTAGCCCCCTCCTGAGATCATAAGTACTGAAGACTTAGTATTATAATCTCTGAAAAAATATGGGTGTTATGAGTATCTAAGAAATGCTTTAACTTAGATACGATCATCCGATCATACCGATACTGACCTCAATACAATACCTAGCCTTATTACGAACTGGTAGCCACTTGAATGATCAGGAACATGCCAGTAAGTCCCGTGTGCATTGAGAAACGGCTTATTGAGGGATGTCTTAGCTGGATGCGACCATGAGATCGGCCAGCGAATCTGGTTAGGATATTGTAGCAAAATGATTATTGGCGATCGGCCCCCGAGCCGGGCTCGGTATAGGTATGGCAAATAAAGAAACGAACATAACATGAGCCGAAGAAAAGTACTCACGAAATTTTTGTTAAACCATGCTAATTGAACAGGAAAAAAGATTGGGGAACTTACACGTAAAACTTGCGTAGTTGATCGATGTTCCAAGTATTAGACAAGATTCTACCGTCCTCCATCGCTAACCGAGCCGACCCTGGTCGCGGTACTGAAACAACAATATAAGGGCCTTCCCACTGAGGAGAGAACTTATTGCGGTTAGACTGGTTTTGTATTTTTCGTAAAACCAGATCACCCACGTGAAGACTACGCGGCCGCACCCTCTTACTGTGATATTTTTGCAAAGTTTGCAAATATACTGTCGACCTTATCAGTGCTCGATCACGCTTTTCTTAGAGGAAGGTTAAATCCTGAGTATGCTGTTCGATCTGATCAATCCAGTCGAATTGATCTGTTCGGACAGAGCCAATACGAATTTCCATAGGTAATACAGCCTCGGAAGCATATACCAATTGGAAAGGTGTCTCACCGGTGGCTCGACTACAGGTAGTACGTAATGCCCACAGAACAGAGTAGAGCTCATCTACCCAAGCCCCCGAGCGCATTTTAAGGCGATTGAAAACACATTTCTTGATGCCTTGTAATATCTGCCCATTGGCACTTCGACGGCACCATTGCTCTGTGGATGAGCTACAGAAGCAAAGCACACCTTTGTTCCAATATTATCGCAATAGTCCAAGAAGAGACCGCTAGCGAACTGGGAACCGTTGTCAGTGATGAGATGACTTGGAACACCAAATCGAGTGACGATGTTCTTATGAAAGAACTTCTGTTCCGCAGCAGGGGTGATATTGCAGACTGGTTCAACCTCGATCCACTTTGTAAACGTGTCAATGGCTACAAACAGGAATTTGTAACCATTGACCGCCTGTGGCATAGGTCCCACAATATATATCCCCCAGACAGGAAAGGACCACGTTAAAGGGATAGTTTGCAAGGCATATGCGGGCTGATAAACCTATCTTGCATGAAATTGACACTGAGGGCATGTCTTGACCAAGTTTTTGGCATCATCGAGTGCCGAAGGCCAGTAAAAACCCTATCGGAAAGCTTTTCCGACCAGTGTGCGAAATAACGCGTACGCACCACACACACCGTCATGGATTTCTTTCAAGAGGGACCTACCTTCCTCTTGAGAAATACAATGCATCAATACTCCTTGAGTACCCTTCCTATACAAAACCCCTTCTACAAGTTTGTATAGGCGCGCTTTTCGAATCAACCGATCGCTTTCGGTTTCATCCTTGGGCAAGGTCCCATGTTCGAGATAGACCCTCAATGGATGGGTCCAATCTCCTTCTTGTCCAAGGTTGGTAACGAAGACTGTCACCTGGTCAACTTCGACTGTAGTCATGATCGAAGGATGTTCTAAGTGTTCGACGAACACTCCTGTCGGAGCATATGTACGTGAGGACCCAATTTTAGATAATTGGTTTGCGAGAATGTTGTCCTTTCGCGGGATGTATTGGACTTCAAAATGACTGAAGTGTTTTTCCAATGTCATCACTTCCCCCAGGTAATGAGCCATTGTCTCATTGGAGGTGCTGTACTCCTTGTTTACCTGGTTTACGACCAGCTCTGAGTCTCCCCTCACCACTAATCAACGGACTCCGAGGAATTTTGCTGCCCGGAGCCCTGCAATAAGGCCTTCATATTCTGCTGTGTTGTTAGTCGCAACAAAATGTAATTGAATGACAAACTTGAGCTAGTCCCCCTGAGGCGTGTAACTAAGACAACTCCAGCCCCCGAGTGTTGAAAACTACGAGAGCCGTCAAAATACATCATCTAGTGGTCGGTACATGATAAGTCTTCAGATTCTTGCATTGGAGGGTCAGGGTTAGTTCATTCGACCACAAAGTCTGCAAGGATCTGAGACTTGACCACAGTGCGAGGGATGAAATGGATGTCAAATGCTCCAAGTTCCACAGTCCACTTCGCAATTCGACCAGAGTTCTCTGGGTTTTGGATAATATCTCCCAAGGGGAAAGATGAGGGCACTGTAATTTTATGTGCCTGAAAGTAATGTCGTAGCTTGCGGAAAGCCATCAGTAGCGCATAAAGTATCTTATGGACCTCAGGGTAATACTCCTTAGGACCATAAAGTACCTCGCTTACGTAATAAACGGGCCGTTGCACACCTTCTCTTTCTGTGCTCAGAACTGTGCTGACCGCATGAGGCGTGGCCGCCAAGTAAAGAAGTAGTGGTTCCCCTGCGATCAGAGAAACCAACACCAGCGGACTGGATAAGTATGCTTTAACCTCCTGAAATGCTTTCTCGGCTTCATCCAACCAGGTAAAACCATCGTGTTTTCGAAGAGCTTTGAAAAAAAGCAATCCCCCTTCGCCTAGTCGCGATATAAATCGACTTAAAGCCGCCATGCGACCTGCCAAGCACTGGACATCCTTCATGGTCGAAGGAGACCTCATCTGCTCGATGGCCCTAATTTTTTCGAGATTAACCTCGATTCCTCTAGAACAGACGAGAAAGCCTAAAAGTTTACCAGATGAAACCCCGAAATAACACTTTTCTGGGTTTAATTTTATTCCAAATCGATTCAAATTACAGAAGCTTTCAGCAACCCGCAGTAGAGTCGACCAACTGATCGATGCAGGGAAGAGGAAAGTCATCCTTCGGGCAGGCACTATTTAGGCTGGTGTAATCGACGAACATGCGCCACTTACCATTTGACTTACGGACCATGACCATATTTGCAAGCCATTCCTGATGATCGACTTCTCGAATAAACCTGGCCGCTTGGAGTTTGTCTAACTCCGCATGGATAGCCTCTTGCCAATCAACAGCAAAGCGTCTGAGCTTCTGCTTTATTGGTCGCTGTCCAGGTCGAATTGCTAACCTGTGCTCAATTACCTCCCTTGGGACACTGGGCATGTCGGATGGTTTCCACGCAAACACATCTGCATTAGCTCGGAGAAAAGTAATGAGTTCGAGTTCCTATTTGTCATCCAAGCCTGATCCAATCCGAATTGTTCTAGATAGATCATCTGCGCATAACGGAACCAGTTTTAGTTTTTCCTCTGGTCGAGGGGCGACTTTGATCGTATCCGCGGCTGTGGTGATGATCTTGACATCCCGAACGGGAAGTTGATCCACGAGCTCTAGTGATAACCGATCGCAAGTCAATGCCACATTGCGGCTGCCTCAGACCGAGATAACACCTTTGGGGCCAGGTAACTTACTACACTGATAAGCATAGTGCATCGCCATCATGAATTTAGCAAGAGTTGGCCTGCCAAAAATCGTGTCATAAGCCGAATCACAATCAATTACGTCGACAGTAACTAATTCTGTCTAGAAATTATCCAGTTCACCCAGCGTAACTGGGAGGACCACCTATCCCATCGGCATCATTGAGGGACCAAGAATTGTCCCATAAAACAAATGGATTATGGGTTTAATTTTTGAACGAGGGATTTGCATCTCGTCCAATGCCTTGACCAGTAAAATGTCCAAGGAACTACTTCCATCGATCAGGAACCTTTCGACTATCACGTTACTTATAATTGGGGTAATGACCAGAGGTAGTCTCAATGGTCGAGTAAGCCCAACGGGACAATCAGAGCGATCGAATGTCAAAGGAGTGTCTGACCAACGGGGGTATTGAGGTTCACCAAGGGGAGCTTCCGCTTGGTTAACTTCTCGATGAAACGCTTTAAACTGTCGTTTAGAAACAAAAGCGGAGGAACCTCCAAAAATGACATTAACATAATTACGAGGTACCTGGTAGGACATTTCTTCATCCCCGTCGGCATCTCTAAGCCCGCAAGTCTGCTCTTTCGATGGCAAAGTTGGCATCGGCCCAATTCCCTAGTAGAAGTCATCTAGTTGCATCAACCAGCTCCGGCAATTCTTGAAGTCGTGTCCCGAAGCGTTGTGGATTGGGCACCACTTCTTGCCTTCTTGCGAGTAAGTCGGTTTTTTTGGCTGGTCGGAATTGCGACCACCAGAGGCAGTTCTATTTTTAAATGAAAACTTGTTACCTTTTGCCGGTGGAGGCTTTTCTGCAACTGCAACCTCCCGGTATTGTCCGGTTCGATTCTTTTTGGACTTCTTCGACTTCCCACCTGATGAAGACTCCGGCTTCTTGCCTGCATTCTCTTTTTTCACGTCTTTGAGACCTGGTTGGGGCGGTAAATTTCCTTTATCCACCATCCTATTCCATTCAACGGCCTCAGCCGCGTCTGAGTAGCGATCAGCCATATCAAAAGATCGGCTACTGACCAAGGAGGGTGGATAAGTAAATCTTTCGTAAACCTCCAATATCGAATAGAGTGCTTAAACGCCCTAATAATGGAGTTATCGGATATGTTTGGGATGGTATTTCTCACCCCGACAAAACTTTTGACAAATTGTCAAAGAGTCTTTGTAGAGGTTTGTCGTAGACGATAAAGATCGTCCTCCTTCCCGGGTTTCTGATAACAATTCCGGAAATTGTTGAGGATAGCATCGCACAACATTTCCCAATTATATATCGAACCTTCGGGCTGATTGAATAGCCAGGTCCTTTCCGGTCCCTCAAGGACCGTCGGCAAGTAATTGGCCATGACGCGATCATCCCCACCAGCCGCTTGGATAGTGGTGATGTAAACTTGAAGGAACTCCGACGGATTCTGGGTCCCATCAAACCACTCAATAGCCCCTGGCTTGAACTTATCCGGCCAGACGACCGCACGGAGGCCTGGCGAAAAAGCTTTACAGCCTACATAGGGACCATGGAGAGTCTCGCGGTTTCCAGGATAACCACGAGCAGTTTCACATGATTGAGATGCGCAACGTGGTCCCAGACGAGAATGCACGAGAATTCGATCTCGATCACGAGAACTTCCCACGCGCCTGGATTTGTCATGCTGAAGTGATCCAGATGGCAATCGATTACATCTACCATGACTAGAGTGGGAATACTCCTTTTCATGGGAACCTATCGTAGACTGGGAGGAAGTTGTAGGGGTCGCATCAGATGCGAGCTCATCCAGCTTCTCCGCCAGGATCCTAGCAAAAGTTGGTTTGTCCGCGTCTGTGAGGGTAGGAGGAAAATTACGCAAGACCTCCGCGATAGATCAAACTCGGCCATGCGTACTTCTCTTTGGTGCGCCAGGTGTAATCGTTTCTTCATCCACCGGTAAATGTTCTGGGTGTAAAGAAGGCGTCTGATCGCGCATGCGACCATGTGGGCAACGGGAGGAACTAGGGGCGGCGTCATAACGAGACTGCGCATTATGCAGGGCCTCTAGGGCTGTTCTACGGAGTTCGTTATCTCGTCGCTCGCGGTCTTGATCCTCCTTCTGCTTGCATTCTTGTTCCTCCTTTTGTCTGCACTCCTGCTCTTCCCTAGCAATCCGCTGATCGGGGTTTTCCTCCGACAAGGTAGTGAATTCTCTGGGAGCGAAGCTATAGAAGGGGTGAACATCTCTGTTTGCTCCGAGTCAGACTCGAAATCAAAGAGAGAGTGGAGGTTGTCAGGATTGAACCTCCCTAGATTGAGTTCTTGGTCGCTGCCATCCTGGTCCCCGACAGGGACGCATGGTGACCGAGACTCGATTTTGCATACAGTGGAACTGACATCAAGTTCCGGACCTGTCTCTTCCATCCTTTGGTCGATATACATGACCCGGGTAGGGGAAGACGTGTCCTCCTGACATTCCTTCGAAATGTCTTCGCAATCGACCTCTTCCATTGGAACGGGATCACCAGGCGAAGGCATTTGTATATGGGCATAATCATCGCAATCGAAGTTGTTCTCGGAATTATATGCCCCAAACATGGCTCACCAAACCTCTGGATGAAGGGAAAGCACCTTGAGAAAAGGCCCCACGGTGGGCGCTAGCTATCGACGATTTGGACTCGGGGTCCTTGGTCGATCTTATGCAAATTTGTGAGTTGCGGGACCTTTCAGGGCGCTCCTCCGGGAAGGTAGGATGAGTAATGTCTATATGGGCACAAAAGAATTTATACAGGTTCGGACCCTCGATGGTGAGAGTAACAGCCCTACGTCCCGATGTGATTTCACTATATGAGAAAAAGATGTTTACAAGAGGGTGGAAGAGATGATCATAGGCGAAGATCTCTTCTATGTAAGTGTCTATCTAACTATGTCTAAATCTTCAGGTTTGTTGGACTCCTGGTAATGCTTGTACGCTTAACCTCCCTTAGAACGTGCATTGACCACCCTTTTATATCGACCAAAAGGGCGCCAACGCGAAATGACCTCGAATGGTTACTGCAATGCAGTTTTGTTAACCGCACTTAACTTCCACGCAGGCTTAACACATGTAATCAAGGGATAACCGCACATGTTAACCTCCTGGCAGTTGTCTTCATACGTGGAAAGATCCTCGTGATACTCAGGATATGCCTGTTCAAAGGATTAGATCTTCCCAAGTTATTTTGGTCGCAAATAGTCAATGACCCTCTGACCGCACACTGTGTACAGTCTTCTGACCGCGCACTGTCTGCGGCCTCATGACCGCGCAAGGGCTGCGATCATAAATCATCTTTGTATCCGCGCCCTTCTAGTCGTCTGAGACCATAGCGATGGACTTATAGACACACATCTAATCTGATTATGTTTTCAACCAAACGTGTATTATTTTTGAACTAGCTCGGGTGATAATCCTCGTCAATGCGCCCGAAGGAGAAACAAGGTCAGCGATGTAGCGCGAGAGGCGGCGGTGCTTGTGGTGGTGCTGGCGGGGGCGGCTCAAGTGGCGGCAGCTTTGGAGGCGATGGAATCTGGTGGTGCAGCACGGGGTGACGGGTGGAGCGGCGTGATGGCGGTGCAAGCGGTGGCGCGGTGAAGGTGCAAATGGCGGCGCGGTGTTGATCTAGGCAACGCGACGCGAGGGAGTGTGGGGCGGAGGCAGCCTGGGAGGCGCGGAGGCTGTTCTAGGGATGTGGCATGAGGAAGTTGTGTAGGCGCAACCGAGGAGACGACGAGGTGGCGGCAGTGGATGGTGAAGGATCCAATGGTGAGGCGGCACGCCGGCGCTGGATCTACGGCGGCATGTTGGAACGGCACTGGAGGACAAGAAGAGAGAAGGAAATGGGGAGCTCGCCGGTGATGAAGATGAACGGGAGAGGAGAGGATGAATTGTGGTGAGAGAGGATGATGGGGGAGAAGACCGACAGCTCACCAGAGGGGGAGAAGAGGAAGAAAAGGGGGAGCTAGAAATGGGGAAGGAGACCGGTGGCTTGCCACTAGTGTGGACCTGGCCGTCGTAGGCAAGCTCGCCGGGGCTGGGAGAGAAGAACAGTGGGGGATTTTGGGAATAAGCTAGGCCAAATTGTTCACAATGGCGAATGAGGGTTTCTAAAGCTGTGGCCAATTTGCAAATAAGCCCTCACATTTTAGGATATTAGCATAATAGCCCTTCCACCATTAGGGTTAGGGATTTTGAGTCTTGGCCAATTTGCAAATAGTATTGAGATTTGGAAGAATTAGCAGATGAGTCCTTGGCTGATGGGATTTGAGATTCCAAGCCCTGGAGACTCCGATTTCAGTACGATCAGTTCTTACGCGTCCGTAGGAACGCGTGCTTCTGACCAGAATCGACCGAGGGTCAGATCTAATCAATGAAATGCATCCAATCAACAAAAAATCACTTAATTTGCATCGACCTGCAATTAAAAATTGCAAACAAGTAGTCCGGTCGATTTCATAGTAAATGTATATGTAATTTGTGCAAATGCTATGCTTTAGGACTAAAATATGCATGATCGAGGAGGTAAACATATGCAAAATGTGCACAGATATGACAATTATCAACAGCTCCATCCGAAGTACTAGATGTTGTTGTGACCACTGAAGTACCTGAAACTATCACTGACGAAGCGGTTCAGCAAATTCAATCCTTGAAACCTGTCAATGATGAAGAAATTGAGACCATGGGGACAAGGGAACAAGCAGGAACTTCTGCTCCCACCATGGTCGAAGAAATCCTTCCTTCCCCTCCTCAGGGAGAAAAGAATTTGGAAGCAGCGGTTCAACTCACTGATACTCCATGTCCTGCTCCAGAAGTAAATCTACAAATTACTAAGCAGGCGCAAGATAACTTGGGATCTGAATTCTTTCTCAAAGATCTCATAGAGGTAAGTAAAATCTTTACCCAATGTGTTTTATTGTTTTTCTGAGTAATATCTTCAGATATTTACTTCCTTGTAGAACTCTGCTCGCCATTCAACCTTGGTTAATTCATTGATAGAACAATTCAAGGTCGTTTAAGCGAAATGCAACCACTTAGAACAATAAGTATCTTGCTCTAATCCCAGTCCTCTATGAATTAGAATGACATTTCTTGTTGTCGCAAGGAAAACTCTGCTTTAACTCGTGAGATTACTAAAGAGAGCTCCAATAAGGAGACTACGGCAGCAGAAGCTCTGAGGGAAAACAGCAGAAAACTTGCTGAGGCCCTTTCATCCTTGAAGGAAATAAACAATTATATGCTACTCTCCAAGGGGAAAAAGAGAAGTTACAAACTGACTTAGATCGTAAGTTCATTCTCGCAGAATTTGTCATTACGTTTATGATTTTTCATGAACTAATAAAATTGTTTTTGCTTCTTTATCTGACTAGGTCAAAGAGAAATAAACTCTAAGTTGGCCAAAGAAAAGAATAACTTTGAAGAAAAGTTTATCCGACGAGGACACAATCTCGATAAACTTCATAAGACCATCAATATGCTCCAGATGGCAATCGAAAAGGCCAAAAATACTGCAAAGCTTTCTTGAGAAGAAAAGAATGATTTGGAAAAAATCATCCATAGCTGCAGTATTATTGAAGAGGCCACTCTCTCAAAGTTGAGGGAAATTGCAGAATCTGTCGAGGCAACAATTATCGATTCTGGGAAAGATAACTTATCTCTTGAGGAGTCCTGCAACTTGATCGCAGCTCAAGCTGACTCCCTGATCGCTAACATCTAAGAGTTTGCAAAGAAGTATAAGGAGACTATAAAGACCGATGTAGGTACTGCTGCTTCTTCTATCCTTTGTAAACTTAGGCATCGCCATGGATTGAACTTGGATTTGAATCCAGCGGCGGAAAATATAATGTTTGACAATGAAGATCAGATGACTGCGACCATAGCTAAAGTGAAGCCTATAGTTGATAAACTATTAGAAAACCTCAAACTTATATAAGACTTTTCTTCTCATTGCAATTTATTAACAATGGGAAGTAGAAATACTTTAGTATATCAGATTTTTTATAACATGCAAATACAGATAACTAGTAGAAAAATGCAAATGCATGACTTAACAGAATTTGAAATAACAAGAAAAATACTTAACTTCCAACAAAATGTTATAGTTATATTCCCCTAGTCTCCTCCTGAGATCACTAATGCTAAGGATACAGTATAGTAATCTCAGGATAAGAAACATGAAAAAAACCATGACTGGCGAGTCTCTTATGCATTGAGAAACGACTTACAGAAGAGATCTCAACTAGAGTGTATCATGAAGTCGCAAGGATAAACAACTTAATATAAATGCCAAAGCTTTTTGCGAACTGACAGCCACCTGAATGATCAAAAACATACTAGTAAGTCTCATATGCGTTAAGAAACAGCTTATTTAGAGATGTCTTATCTAGATGCGACCATGGGATTGGTCAGTGAATCCACTTCAAACATCATAGCAAGATGGTTATTTGCGATCAGCCCCCCGAGCTTAGCTCGAGAAAAATCAAGGACAGAAAATGGGAACACAACCATAACATAAATTGAAAAAACACTTTATTATTAAAGGAAATATGCTAATAGGAAAGGGAAACAGAAATGGGAAAACTTACAAATAAAACTTGCGCAATTGATCTATATTCTAAGAATTGATTAAGATCCTTCCATCTTCCATAGCTAATCAAGCTAATCCTGGTCGCGGAATTGAAACCACAATATAAGGACCTTCCCATTGAGGGAGAACTTGTTGCGATTGTTCTGGATTTGGATTTTTCTTAAAACCAGGTTGCCCACATGAAGACTGCATGGTCACACCTTTCTACTGTGATATTTATGCAAGGCTTGTAAATATGCAGCAGACCTAATCAATGCTCGATCACACTTTTCTTCGAGAAGAGAAAGCTCATCTTCTCGAGCATCACTTTGATTGTTAATATCTAAGTGACTTAGGTGAGCCGAATCAAGTTGTATTTGAACTGGTAAGACAGCTTCTACACCAAAAACCAGTTGGAAAGACGTCTCGCCTGTAGTTCAACTGGATGTGGTACGTAAAGCCCATAATACGGAATAGAGTTCATCTACCCAAGCCCCCAAGCAAAAATTAAGGTGGTTAAAAACACATTTCTTGACGCCCTGTATTATTTGCTCGTTGGCACGTTCAACTACACCATTGCTCTGTGGATGAGCAACAGATGTGAAACAGACTTTGGTCCCAATGTCGTCACAATAGTCTAAGAAAATACTACAAACGAACTGGGAACCATTGTCGATAATGAGACGATAAACTGGGAACACCAAATCGTGTCACTATGTTCTTATGAAAGAACTTCTTCGCCGCAGTGGCGGTAATATTTTAGACTGGTTCAACCTCGATCCACTTGGTGAATGTATCAATGGCTACGAACAAAAACTTGTATCCATTGACTGCTTGAGGCATTGGTCCTACAATATTATCTATCCCCCAAACAGCAAATGGCCAGGTTAAGGGAATAACGTGCAATGCATGTGTTGGCTGATGAACTTGGTGAGCATGGAATTGACACTGTGGGCATATTTTCACTAATTGCATGGCATCATTAAGTGTCGTAGGCCAGTAATAACCCTGTTGAAAAGCTTTCCCAACCAGCGTCCGATGAAAAGCATGTGTTCCACATATGCCCCCATGTATTTCTCTTAGAAGGCATTTACCATCTTCTTGAGAAATACAACGCTTAAGTACTCCTTGAGTTCCTTTTCCGTATAAGGTTCCCTTAACAAGTTTGTACATGCGAGCTTTTCTAACTAACCGATCACTGTCGGTTTCATCCTCAGGCAAGGTCCCATGCGCAAGATAGATCCTCAATGGATGGATCCTGTAACACCCTGGTTTTGGGGGTGAAAATTTCCTTCATAAAAATCATGCATGCATGTTTCTCTGTAGTAGTAGCCAGATCCTCCATCTTTAATCTATCCTAAGCCCCAAAAATCTCAAAATCTATTCTGTAAGCCCAAATCAAATTCAGATTATCCAGATACAATCTATTACCTATCCTGAGTATAAAAGCCTTCAGAAGCCAGATCAAATTTGATCTCTAACTCCCAAAATTATCAACTCCTTTCTGTTTTCGAAAACATAATTAATTTAATTACCCTAGGTACTCTGAAAATCAGAAAACGGATTCGATCAGACCCTAACTTGATCCAGACCAAAATTGTTCTTGGATTATGATCAAGGGTATGCCAATACCTTAATCCAAAAAGTTGGCAACCAGATTCCATCGTCTAGACCCTTTTCACAAATCAGTCCAAATTGTATCGCGGATTAGTCCTTTCTGATTTCTCACAAGCTGGAAAAGGCTAAAAGTCACATATCAGCTCCAAATTCTAATCTGATTTAGGGAATACCTCCCAAATGCTATTCAATACAAAATCTCCTTTTGCGAGGATATCAAAATCTTACCCTAAGTCGCAGAATTCCATTTTCAACAAAACTCACATTCTAAATACCCTAAATTACCTTATTTTCGTTTCATCCGAAAACTACTCAAATGTTCCAGATTTTCCCAAATACCTTTGCCAAATTATTTTCTGAACAAAGTTTGCCAGAATTTTGAAGTCAAAATCAGCCCTAATAACCTAAATGCCAGATTTTACAGATTAGTCCAGCCAATTTTTGGTAATTGCAATCGGGTCCAGCCTGCTTGTTTCGACCAGCGACCAATGCGCCACGTTGCCGTGTTCTTCGCCGCCGGTGAAGCCCTGCTGCTGCCAGCACTCGTAGCCATTGGAGTCGCATGGCCGGCACGTGTCCGCGCCGGTGCGGCCACCGTGGCAGCACAGCAGCAGCACCAGCGCCGTCCCGCTCCTCCGTGCGCGCGCACCACTGCCAATAGCTGTGTCAGGAGCTTTTTGCCACGACGACGCCATGCCGAGGCCGCAAGTCGCATCGCCAGTGCACCAGCCAGCTTGTGCCGACCGTTCTGGAAAAGCCGTCAAGGCCGCTGCAACGTCGTCGTGTCGCCACTGCCACCGCCGTCCAGTCACCTCACCGTCATATCAGCCACTGCAATTCTCAAGAACACCAGCCGTTGTATGCTTCGCCCGTGCCTATTTAAGCCACCCGTAGCCAATAGCTTCTTCACACCCAGCAAATTAGCTAAGTTCCAATCTATACCGTCTTTGTCTTCGTCTTTGGCAAGCCGCCAGGGGGGAGCACAACGCCAGATCAGCCCACTGCATCAATCTCCAAATTGCTTTAACCAGTGAGTGTCTCTCCCTCACCTCCTCATGCTGTAGCAAGTAATCGAACTCCGGTGAGCCTCAACGTCGGTGATCGCTGTAATTTGAAATTACCCTGATCCTGTTATCAAACTCACTCCTATCCAAATTAGCTTACCTTTTAGTAGAATAAAATGATCACCCGAACCTCTTGAGCAAACCTGTTAATCCAGCATTTAAATTGAAGCTCGAATTGGAGTTTTCCTGTTCTTCGCGCGCAGCTGTAGACGCTTCACGTCTCCGACGTTCTCCACCGTGTCCTCGGCCAAACCAGCTGCACCAAATCATTTCTTGTATCCCGTAGATGGTGTAGCCAAGTTTAATTTACCAGCACTATTTTGCAGCAGTTGCGCCGACATCACCGTCTTCTTCGAGTCCGGCGTCAGCGCCGGCGAGCCCCAAATCGCCTTCATAATCAAATTTCTCGCTCCAGCACCATCTGTGCAATCCCAGGAGCATAAACCTTTGATCAATTTTGAGTTTTATTGTTTGTAGCTCGCTGCCACCGTAGCTCTCCTTTGTTTCTGAAACCGACGAGTTTGACCTCACCGTTCGCCGTCGTCTCGCAGCCATTGTTCAATCCACCTTGTCCAGGAGATTCGCCTCAACCTCCTGAGCATATTACTCCACTGCATTGACCTTTTATTTTGTGCAAAATCGCAAGTTATCCCTGTGCCAAGATCTTGTCCAGTACCTGTGCCTTGTCGTGTCACCACCGTGTTTCTTCACCGACGTTCGCCGCCGTCCGACCATCCCAGTGATCGAAACCACCTTCGCTGTGTTCTTGTTGCTTTCGCCTACCTCCTAGACATAGTTGGCGAAGCAATCAAAGCCCTAAATTGATCAAACACCGAAGCCCTAGTTTTTGACAGTGCATAGACACTCAGTTCACTATGCACAGGGACCTTTTTGCTATTTCCTCTAATCCTTGAACTTTTCTATAAATATCAGCTTGTCAAACAGATACCTTGTTCAATTATGCACCCAATGCATTGATCTAAACTTGTTTTTCCCACTGGAAATCTTCTAAACCACTCCCATGCCAATCTTTGACATTGTCAGCCCTTGTCAATCTATGTCAGCTAGTGGCATTGGTTTATTTCGACCACTTCTGTTTGTGCAAATTGAATTCCACTTTGTCCACTAAATTTGTAGAGTCATGTTCTACATTTTCTTCCATTGCCCCATCTTGAGAAAAGCAGTCTAAAGCCATGTCAGGCTATGACCCGAATGTCGACCTATTGAAGTTCGCTGTTTTTTAGCAAACCAGCCGTGGACTCAATGTCTATTTTGATGCCTCGAAACCCTAAGAGCCTCTAACACTCATCTTTAGCCCAGACTCTACAGATTTGAGAGTCCAACTCAATTCTAGCTCCCAAATCCTGTCTAACTCAGCATCGACTGTAGGATCAAGGATGCCGACTAGAGGGGGGGTGAATAGGAGGCTTTTAAAATTTCTTTTCAATTAAGCAATTTTAAAGAATAATTGAGAGACCTAAATTATACAATGAGGCTTAAAAGGAATTTAATCAACTAGTTGCATTCAATCAAATGAACTATTCAATAAGACATGCAACAATGGTAAATATACCAATTGTGTCAAGATGAATGTAAAGCAAATATGAAATACGCAATTTGACACAATATTTTTACCGAGGTCTCGGAGACTCGCCCGGTCTCCCCTACTCCTCGTTGAAGCGCTCACTCGGAGTCTCGCTTCTATATCCACGAAGGATATCTCACTAGGGTTGCTCCTTCTCCACACCGGATAGGCGAGCACCACACCTTTCACAATCTTTTGCCGGCCTCTCCGACAAACTTCAATTGGAGAGATCTCGGCTCTCCTCCGGCACCGTCTAGGCGAAGGCGATCGCCAAGAGTAACAAGCCGGATGCACTTTCACTTGAATCAATCACGTGCTAGAAGCTCAATGATGCAAATGAGATGCTCAACACTCTAGCACTAGCAATCTAATGGAGATGAAGTGCACTAAACACTCACACAATCTCCCTCAAGCTCTATCTCAAATCTACTCAAGATTTGGGCTCAATTCTAACCTCTAAATGCAATAACTCAAATGCAAATCAATTGGCTAGGTTTTCAGCTGAAGAATGAACTCTTTGAGCACCCAAAAATGAAGCCAAACACGAAGTATTTATAGCCTCAACAAAAAACTAGCCGTTTGCAAGAAACCGGGCCAAAAGTTGTACAGGCCGGACATTGTCCGGCCACTTCAGACACTGTCCGGCCAGTACAAAAATTTCAGCCGTTGCAAATGTGTCAGTGACCGTTGGGCGAAATTTGTGAAGGCCGGACGGATACCATTTGTCTGGACAAAACGTCCGGACAAATGGATATGTCTCTGTTAACTCTCGGCTCAAAAAACTTGTAAAGGCCGGACAATGTCCGGCCATTGCGGACAAAGTCCGCCCATAAAGGACAAATGCCCCGGACGGATGCATTTGTCTCTGTTTCATTTTTCGGCTCAAAAAATTTGTACATGCCGGACAAAGTCCGACCATTTCGGACAAAGTCCGGCCACTTCGGACAAATAGCTCCGGACGGATGCATTTGTCCGGCCACTGCACACTGACAGTAAAACATGCATAACTTTTGATCCAAAGATCCGATTGAGGTGATTTTTGACTTGTTAGAAAGATAATTCAGAGCTCTACAATTTTGTCAACAGGAGAAAGACCTAGAAAGGTCAAGAAACTTCTAGAAAACTCAGAAACTTTCCTGCTGTCAAAATGTTCAAGCCAAAATCATCTCAAATGCAATTTTAAAGTATTTGCACATACGGATTTGCCGTTTTCTTGCGGATGTGATTTGTGTCACTTAGCAACGACCACGACCACACAGGTCTTGACATCCGATCGAAAACAAGTGGTCGATAGGGTTTGGTCGAGCGTACGCAAGCGAGTCGAAGACTGGTACGACCAGTCCGAACTCCTACGACCACGCCCAAACCCTAAACAGAAAACCGCCAAACAAACGACACGACCACGACCACGTATCAACACTGATACGATGATCCAAGGGGATCTCCAAGTCCTGATCGCATACGGATTCGCAACCAAGTCTTGATCGCATACGGCTTTGCGACCTTAACCGTGTTCGGAAAGGTTTCGCGACCCTGGATTGGTTCGCGACCAGGAAAAGGAATTCGTTCCCTGTTCGAAATTGTAATCCGATCCGAATGTGTATAACTAAGGTTATCTGTTTAGGATTAGTTATATGAGTCTAATACGTTTAGGTTATTGAGTCTGATACGTACTCATACGATTGGACTATAAATACCTTGTAATAGGTCTAGTTTAGATCATCGAAGAGTCATAGAACTTATTTGAGTTTTAGACACTTATAGTTCCTTCGACGTAGACAAGTGTGTCTAACGTTCGACGTGTAAAGCCCTCTTTGAAATAAAGAGTTGTGCAATTACTTTGGGTTTTGGTATTTCCGAGTAAGATCCCGTTATTCCGCATATTAGAATCTGGGTGAGCCTAGTGCAAAAACCAAGACTAGGTCTCAAACGGATCAAGTTGATATCAGAGCGACTTTCCTATCCTGTGGATGGTGAAGACTCGCCAAGGTTACAAAACTTCCGGCGAAATTCCAGGCGATCAATTAACGGTTCCTACAGCCGCATCTCCGACAATGTCTGACGATACCTCCGTTCAAGCTAACCTAGCCGAAAAAGTGGCTAAGCTGTCCACCGACATGGAAACCGTGCTTACTTGGATTAAGCAGCAGGCCATGATTGTACCTCCTGAAGTAGTGAAGGTTATGGGTGAGAAGACTGGTGAAGACTTGCGCAGGGCAGACGAAGATGAAGACGAAGGCGACCACAAGACCGACGACCTCGCCAACACCTCCTTAGCTGTCGGATCTTTTAAAGTCGACGCTAAGATTGATATATCCATATATGATGGGGTGATCGATGCCGAGAAGCTGGATTCTTGGATCGACCAACTTGAGACCTACTTTGACCTTAAAGGGTTCAGTAGCGCTCAAAAGGTCAAATTTGCACCTTTGAAGATGAAGGACCACGCCAAGACATGATGGAAGGCCCTTGTCGCCAGTGGTGAAGCTGACGACCTTGCGTGGGGTCAATTCAAACGACTTCTGCGACAAGAATTCTATCCGATGGGTTACCTTGAGGAGAGATGGGAGCGTTGGCACAGATTGTATCAACGGCGCGACCAGACCGTCCAAGACTATACGACAGAGTTTCGGCGACAAGCAATGGTCATTGGCATCTCACTATCCGACCCTCAGGTATTTCGGAAGTACACATCTGGACTTCAGAAATCGATCAGTACTGAGCTAAGTCTGTTCGGTGTCCAAGACATTGCGACCGCGAGCACAACTGCTATGGCGATCGAGAAGAAGAACAAATCTCGCAGCGACAAAAGCACGAATGAAAGTGCGACCTCGACAAATAAAAAGCTGAGTCCGAAGAAGAACGCTTCAAAATCGGGCACGGGTGCCTTTTGTGAACATTGTCAAGTCGCGGGGCATACCAAGGACAAATGTTACAAGCTTCATCCTGAACTTCGACCAAAGAAAAACGGACCAGGGAAAAGAACAGCCACGGCTACTGCGACTTCACCCGACGAAGAAGTTGTCCGAGTGAATTCGGTTAATGAGGCGGATACGACCTTGTCTCTGATGGCAATGCCGAAGGAGAAGGGTTCCGATCCACCGAACGACCATCACCCAACGGAGGACTTGTTCACCATCAACATCCAGGTGAAGCACGAAGTGGTCGCAGCGATATTCGATCCAGGAAGTCAGAAGAATCTGGTCTCCGCTGGACTGGTTCGGCGACTTGGTTTGAAGACAACCACACACCCGCGACCATATCCGCTGGGTTGGTTTACATCCGACATGAACCAACAGATTACAAGTCAGTGTGTGTTGAAGTTTGCGATCTCTGCACGATATATCGATGAGGTGCAATGCGATGTTGTCCCTATCGATATCTGTCAGGTGATCTTTGGGAGTCCGTATCTGTATGATCGAGACGCTCACTTCCATCGGCGAGCGCAAGAGTACGACCTCACCAAAGACGGAGTTAAGTTCGTGATCAGTAGAGACATCCACGTCAACACTTCGAACTTGATTACCGCAAATCAAGCCAAACGAATTGTTAATGCATGTCACAAGTATGTGCTTGTCATGATTCGACCCATTGATCAAGGTAAGGGTACTCGACCAGCATTGTCGCTGGCGTGCCGAGAGGATTCTGGTCGTTTGTCGGGACTGCTGGAGAAATACAGTGATCTGTTCGAGACTACCCAGGGTCGTCCGCTGAAACGTCCAGTCGAGCACGAAATTCAGCTTGTGTCCGATGCGACACTGCCCAATCTGAGTATGTATCGCAACTCAGTATTGGAGAATGAAGAGATCAAGAGACAACTTGGTGAGTTGCTGAATAATGGTGTCATTCAACCGAGTAGTTCACCTTGTGGATCTCCTGTGGTGTTAGTACCAAAGAAAGATGGGACTTGGCGTATGTGCATCGACTATCGAGCACTGAACAAGATCACCATCAAGAACCGGTACCCCCTTCCTCGTATTGATGACCTGCTAGACCAATTGAAGCATGCTGTTGTCTTCTCCAAATTGGATCTTAAGTCAGGATATCATCAAGTCAGCATCCGAGAGGAGGATACGTGCAAGACAGCGTTCAAAACACGACAAGGTCTGTTCGAATGGCTGGTCATGCCGTTTGGTCTCTGCAATGCCCCGGCAACTTTCATGCGTCTTATGAATGACGTTTTGAGACAGTTCATCGACGACTTTGTGATCGTTTACCTCGACGACATTCTAGTTTATAGTCGTTCGTGGGATGAGCACCTCATTCATGTCGAAAAGGTGTTCGATCAGCTTCGGCAACATCGACTTCGCCTCAACCGTAAGAAGTGCGAGTTCGGCCAGCAAACTCTACTTTACCTTGGATTCCTAGTCAGCAACGGTACGTTGCAAATCGACCCAGATAAGGTAAAAGTGATTCGCGAGTGGCCGCGACCATGAACAGTTACGGATGTGCGTAGTTTTGTGGGAGCATGCCAATATCTTCGGAAGTTCATCCGACACTTCTCGATTGTGGCTTCTCCATTGCATGCATTAACCAGGATCGATCAGAAGTTCGAGTGGACAGGGAAACATGAGGACACGTTTCTCTTGCTAAAAAGGAAGATCAGCGAGGCGCCTGTGTTAGCTTTGCCGAATCTCCAGAAACCGTTCGAGCTGGAAACCGATGCCTCAGGTTATGCGATGGGCGCAGTGCTTATGCAAGAAAGTCGACCAGTGGCATATCACTCCGAGTTATTCCAGGGAGCTCAGAAGAACTATCCGACTTATGATAAGGAGTTATGCGCACTGCATCAGGCCGTGAAACTTTGGCGGTGTTATCTTTTGGGTAAAGAGACGGTTGTCCACACCGACCATCAACCATTGCAATATTTGCAAACTCAGTCCAAGCTACAGCAAACTCGGCACATGAAGTGGATGTCGTATCTGCAGCAGTTCAATCTGATGATTAAGTACAAGAAGGGCGTACACAACAAATTGGCGGACATGTTGTCGCGACCACCAGTTACGGCCCTCTGTTTATCAGCATTCATGCAGATCGAGCCCTCATGTCATGATGACTATGCCACAATGTACAGTGAAGATCCTATTTTTCAAAAAGTACTGACTGAGCTCAAAACAGGGAAACCTACGGAGTTCGTTCGTCGAGAAGGACTCTTGTACAAAGGCAACTTACTTTGCATACCTCGTGGAGCACCTCGAACTCAATGGATGCGAGAAGCGCACACATCGAAGGTAGCTGGTCACTTTGGGGTTACAAAGACGTTGCAAAATCTTCACTGACATGTGTTCTGGCCGCGTATGCAGCAAGATGTGGCTAGGTTTGTTCAAGGCTGCGGTCTCTGCAGCATCTCGAAACCGGCAAACGAAAATTAGGTTTGTACACTCCTTTGCCAGTTCCATCACGACCATGGGAGAGCATATCCATGGATTTCTTGGGAGGATTGCCTAAGACCCGACGTGGCAACGACTATCTATTCGTGGTCGTTGATCGATTTTCCAAAATGATTGTTCTTATACCTTGTCGAAAGACTATCATGGGAGAAGAAGCAGCTCGGGTATTCTTTCAACACGTTTGGACACACTTCGGACTGCCGACTTGTATTGTGTCTGATCGCGATACCCGGTTCCTTAGTCACTTTTGGCGATCGCTCTGGACGATGATGGACACCAAGCTAAAGAGGAGTACTGCTTTTCATCCGCAAACTGATGGTCAAACCGAAGTGGTTAATCGCACAGTCGTTCATCTCTTGAGAGGATATAACTCGAAGCACCCGAAGACCTGGGATGAAAGCATACCGTACCTACAGTTTGCTTTTAATCGAGCAGTGCATGGTTCGACTGGAAAGTCGCCGTTTGAGGTCTGTTTAGGATTTCTACCACAGAGTCCATTTGACCTGGAGTTTGTGATCCCTACCTCAGCACAGAACAGCAAGGAAGCATCTGATCAGGATCGAGCACAAAAGTTCCTGGAAGGTATTCAACGACTCCATCGTGAGGTTGAACAGAACTTGCTGAAAACTCAACTCAAGTACAAGGCGCGACATGATCGGCACCGAGTTGATGCGCAATTTCAAGAAGGTGATATGATATGGTTACATTTGAGTAAGGAGAGATTTAAAGGTGAAGGTAAGAAGCTCAAACCCATTCGTTATGGTTCTTTTCGGATTTTGCGGAAAGTGGGTAATAATGCTTGTCAGCTTGAGTTACCTCCATACATGGATATTTACTCGGTTGTCAATGTTGAGCACCTCAAACTCTTCGAGCCTTCAATGTTGGATGATGAGCCAGATACCATAGTACCATCTGTTGAAGACTTGGTCTATCAACGAGGCGAACCTTTACGTGAAGATGTGATTCTGGAGAGGAAGGTGACTACCACCCGCAGTGGCACAAAAGAGACTTTTCGAATCGGTCGGAAAGATCAACGAGCACGTGCGGCAAAGTGGTACACAAAAGAAGATGGACAAGACCAATTTCCACATCTCCAATTTGATCGAGAGGTCGCACCGGGGGTTAGCTCCTTCTCAACAAGGGAGTCATGATCCGGGAGGATCTCCAAGTCCTGATCGCATACGGATTCGCGACCAAGTCCTGATCGCATACGGCTTTGCGACCTTAACCGTGTTCGGAAAGGTTTCGCGACCCTGGATTGGTTCGCGACCAGGAAAAGGAATTCGTTCCCTGTTCGGAATTGCAATCCGATCCGAATGTGTATAACTAAGCTTATCTGTTTAGGATTAGTTATATGAGTCTAATACGTTTAGGTTATTGAGTCTGATACGTACTCATACGATTGGACTATAAATACCTTGTAATAGGTCTAGTTTAGATCATCGAAGAGTCATAGAACTTATTTGAGTTTTAGACACTTACAGTTCCTTCGACGTAGACAAGTGTGTCTAACGTTCGACGTGTAAAGCTCTCTTTGAAATAAAGAGTTGTGCAATTACTTTGGGTTTCGGTATTTCCGAGTAAGATCCCGTTATTCCGCATATTAGAATCTGGGTGAGCCTAGTGCGAAAACCAAGACTAGGTCTCAAACGGATCATACGATCAGAACATGCAAATACGACCACAACCAGCTCTAGATAAATAAACCAATTTAAACAGCTGGCGATCACGACTAAGTGCAGTTTTCAAAACATTTAATCTAATACACATGAACTACACTTAGACTCACTAGCAATGCAAGACACTAGTGCAAGATGATATGAATGCATCTGAGCTTCCGCACTAGATAGATTCAAGCTACTAGTTTCCGACCCCTCTTAATAGTACGATCAAACTAGTAAAAAGAAACCTATCAACCCGGTTTGTCTCCAAACACCGAGACCGGTAAAACCCTAAGAAAACAATCCTTAATCTTGGATTTTACCTTAGGTGAAGTTCGACCTCGTGAAGTTCGACCGCTCGACGCTCATCATCGCAAAGCTCGATCTCGTTTAGCTTGACCACGCGAAGCTCGACATCTCGACGCCTGTCTTCGCAAAGCTCGTCCTCGCTAAGCTTGACCTTGCTCGGGATGTCTCATATTGTCTTCATCCTCTTCACGCCCTTGCTTGTTTTCATCCTGCAATCATTCTGAGACTAGAACATATACACTCAATGCGCAAACGTTAGTCTCATTTGCAGTTCGTCATTAATCACCACCAGATAAATCACTCCACACAGGAGTTCACTCAACAATTTCTTTCTTCGGTGAAATGACAAAACCAATTTCAATTGAACAACAAATGAGCAATGGATGAATCTCACAATCATATAGATCCATATATGATACAAGAAATGCGCACACGATCCATACTACTCAAGTTATGATATCAATCAATATGGATGACTAATATCATGAGCTCTCTCTCAATCATACACAGAGATATCAAATCCAGAACACGGAGTCATCAACCTTTTGCACAAACATGGATAACTAATCATCCTAAGCTCTCCCTCAACATGTGCATCGATATCAAATCCACAACTGAAGTCATCAACCTCAAGATTTAACATATAACATCTTGATCAATCAATTAGCACAAACTTGATGCAACCACCGAGCTCATCCTCTATATATGCATCAACATCAAACCCACAATCGAGAAAAACATCCAATTCAGGGTTTACCGATAATCAATTCAATTTACTTGTGCTAAATCAGAATTTATCTAAATTGTCATTTAATCATCAAATCTGATATTTTCATATTAACTTTAATCATCATGGATTTATCCAAAACGTCATTAATCATCAAAACCTAGATACTAAGATCTACCTAGATTCAACATCGACGAGATCACCTCTTCGCAAGCATGTTTGCCTATAGATTTTTAAAGCATTTAGAATAGTTAGTGATCCTTGTGTGCTTTGTTTGTTGATGAGCAAATCAAGAGCCCGAGTTCGAAGACTTCATCGCCGACCCGACATCGACAGCTGTTTCTTACGACGCGGAAGGCAAGTCATATTCTTGAACATCTTGAACCTATATTTTAAGAATTGTTAAGATATTACCTTGATTATAAAGAAGTATTGCATGTGATGAGAAAAGAATGATTTGGCAGCACTAGGCTGGATGCCTGTTAAATGTGAAATAATATGGTAGTGAGCCATAACTAATATATATATATATTCATGAAATAAAACCCCTAGCCGTGACCAGGGTTTTGGTATGGAATGGTGGTAGCACTGGATGTGCATGGGTTGTGGTATGATCTGGTCACTGGCATATAAGGACTAGAACCTTGTGTTGTGCTTCTAGTGGCATGAAAAACATATTGACTGCAAGCTTGGTATGGGACAGGCCTGAACTAGTAGTATGTGGATCACACATGAAACCCCTGCATGAGATGAGATGTTGTGCACGATTTGACACGGAGTGCAGCTCCAACACATATCACTGGATGTGATGATGCACGCTGACCCAATAATGGGAAGATGCAGTATGGGGTGGGGGTATAGCCCGCCACAACTGTGGTTTGAGTGAAACCACAAGGTCAAGGGTGAATTGTGTGTGAAACATGGCAAAAGTTCTTATTATCTCCACCTTGCCACTTGCACATGGTTGTGAGGAATGGTCTAATCATCTTGATAGGATGGGCAATATCTTGCGGGTTAATTCGTACCCCTCTACAGAGTTAAAAACGTATTCGAATACTCTGAGCTCCCGAGTTTATAGGAGGTTGCTGCGGTGGATTAAATCCACGTGGTGTGGCACAAGTTTATTTTCTAGATAAAATTTGATAAGTCAAGATTACCCAAATGACATGTGTTGTCATGATAAGGAGTGCTGTCGTGGGCTGTCATGTGTCGACGTGTCGCGGTAGTGCTATAAATAGTGAACATGAATAGAAATGCTATGTTATGAAAAGTGCTTCCATGAGCATGAGATGTGAAAAGAAAGAAAGAAAAGTATTTTGAAACCTTTCCCTCTTCTCACTAATAGCATAGGTTCATAACATCTCTACTATATGTACATACTCTTATCTATGAATTGCTGAGTATGAAAGTGCTCACCCTTGCGTTCTATAATCAAATAGATAGAGGGCTTCATGACCAAGACGAGTGCCTGGAAGATTTCATGGATCCAGAAGGAGAGCCAATTCCACCAGAGCCTTGATGTGTGCTGTTCTGCTATCAACTTCTTGCTGTGGGGGTTCGCCTAGCTTCCGCCGAGTAGTTGTTATTTTGTTTTTAATTAGACCATTTGTGCCGTGAAGGCATTGTAATACCTTTTGATGTATCAAGGCCAGCAAGCCATACTACTTATGTATTTTGTAAGTTACTCTGCTGCAATGAACTCATGTGGTTGACTCATCCTGGGAAGTCAATGGTATGGATGTATGGGACCAGCCGCAGCGAGCTGGGTCTCCACGGGAGTAGTCGTGGACTCCTCTTTGGGGCGCGACAGATCCAATCCGCTTCTTACTCTAAGGTGGTGACGTTAGTCATCACCTCTAACCCTTCTTTGATAGAAGGGGATTTTAAGTGTTCAACGAACACTCCTGCCGGACAGGATGTACGTGAGGACCCAATTTTTGATAATTGGTCTGCGAGAATATTGTCTCTTCGTGGAACGAATTGGACTTCGAAATTACTGAAGTGTTTTTTCCAATTTCCTCATCTCGCCCTGGTAATGACCCATTGTCTCATCGGATATGTTGTACTCCTTGTTTACCTGGTTTACAACTAGCTGTGAGCCCCCTCACAACTAATCGACGGACTCTAAGGGATTTGGCTGCTAGAAGCCCAGCAAGAAGACCTTTATACTTTGCTGCATTATTGGTAGCAGTAAAGTGTAATTGTATGACATACCGGAGTTGGTCACCCTGAGGTGTGATTAAAACTACTCCAGCCCCTGAGTGTTGATAACTATGAGAGTCATCAAAATACATCGTCCAATGATCAGTATTTTCTAAATCTTTAGATTCTTGTACAAGTGATTCAGGATTAGACCATTCGACCACAAAATCTGCAAGAATTTGAGATTTAATTGCTACTCGAGCGATGAAATGGAGATTGAATGCTCCAAGTTCTACCACCCACTTTGCAACTCGACTAGTGACTTCCGAATTCCGGAGAATACCCCCTAAAATAAAGGACAAAGGCACAGAAATCGTGTGCGCTTGAAAGTAATGTCGAAGCTTTCTAAAAGCCATTAAAAGAGCATAAAGTAGCTTTTGGACTTAAGAGTAACATTCCTTCGGTTCATTAAGCACTTCACTTACGTAGTAAACTGGTTGTTGCACTCCTTCCCTTTTTGCAACCAGCATTGCGCTGACCGCATGAGGGGTAGCAGCCAAATAGATGAGTAAAGATTCTCCCTTAACAAGGGAAACCGACACCGGAGCACTAGTGAGGTATGCTTTCACTTCCTGAAAGGCTTTTTGGCTTCATCCGACCATAGAAAACCATTGTGCTTACGTAGAACCTTAAAGAAAGGTAAACCACGTTCACCTAACCTTGAGATGAAACGACTCAAAGCCACCATTCAACTGGTTAGGTTTTGCACTTCCTTCATAGTCGAAGGGGATTGCATTTGCTCAATAGCCCAAATTTTTTTGGGGTTAAGCTCAATGCCTCTTGAACAAACAAAGAAACCTAAAAGCTTACCCCGAAGAAACTCTAAAAGAGCACTTTTCATGATTCAACTTTATTCCATATTCATTCAAATTACAAACAATTTCAGCAAGATCATCTATATGACTAGAGCTTTTAAAGCTCTTTACAACCAGATCATCAATATAAGCTTCTAAATTACGCCCTAATTGAGAAAGAAAGGTCTTTTGCATCAAGCGCTGGTACGTGGAACCAGCATTCTTGAGCCCAAATGGCATCCTGATTTAACAGTAAGTACCAAATGGAGTAATGAAGCCAGTTTTCTCTTCATTTTCTTATGCCATGCTAATTTGATGGTGCCTGAGTAAGCAACCAGGAAACTCATCAGTTCACAACCCGCTGTTGAATTGATCAACTGATCAACACGAGGAAGGGAGAAGTCATCTTTCGGGCAGGCATTGTTCAAACTGGTGTAATCGACACACATGCGCCACTTATCGTTTGATTTCAGGACCATGACCGGCTTCACGAGCCATTTGGGATGGTCAACCTCGTGAATAAAACTAGCCTTCTGGAGTTTGTCTAACTTCGAACGGATAGCTTCTTGCCGATCAAGAGTAAAACATCTGAGTTTTTGCTTTATTGATCGCTGTCCAAGCTGAATTGCTAGCCTGTGCTCGATCACTTCCCTTGGGACTCCAAGCATGTCTGAGGTTTTCCACGCAAACACATTCACGTTAGCCTGGAGGAAAGCAATGAGCGCTAGTTCCTATTTGTCATCCAGATTTGATCCAATCCGAATGGTTCTAGATGGATCATGTGGGAATAATGGAACCTTCTTAAGTTTTTCTTCTGATCGCGGGGATCCCTTGACCGCATCTGATTCTAAGGTCGCAACCTTAACATCCCGTAGAAGAAGTTGATCGACCAGTTCCAAGGAGATTTGATCACAAGTTAGAGTCGTATGCTGACTCCCTCTGACTGTGATCACACCATGAGGACCTGGCACCTTGACGCATTGATAAGCATAATGCGTCGCCGCCATAAATTTAGCAAGTGAAGGCCTACCAAAAATGGCGTTATAAGCTGAATCAAAATCAATTACATCAAAAGTAATAATTCTGTTCGAAAATTTGCTGGTTCTCCAAGTGTTACAAGCAGCACAATCTTTCCAATAGGTAACATAGAAAAACTAGGAATTATCCCAAAAAAGGGTTGAGCCACTGGCTTTATTTTTGAATGAGAGATTTGCATCTCATCAAGAGCCTTGGCAAAAAGTAGGTCGAGGGAACTTCCTCCATCAACCAACACTCATCCTATCTTAGCATTGCTAATGATAAGGGATATGACCAGAGGGAGGCGCCGAGGTCACGTCAATCCCTCAGGGCAATCTTTCCTTCTAAAAGTCAGGAAAATCTCCAACCAGTAGGGAAACTGAGGCTCTCCTAAAGGAGCTTCAGTACTATTTAGCTCGCGGCAAGCAGTTTTAAATTGATGCTTAGAAAAATAAGATGAAGAACCACCGAAAATAACATTAACATGATTATTAAGTACCTGATATGGCATGTCTTCATCTCCACTAGCGTCCTTATTTCCACTAGCTTGTCCTTGACCTGGAATTGTGGGCATAGAGGTTTTACCTTGGTAAAAGTCATCCAGCTTTCTTAACCAGGTTCGACAATTCTGGAGGTCGTGTGATGAAACATTGTGCAACGGACACCATTTCTTCACTCCCTGTGGCTTAGTTTGTTTTTCTGCTTGTTTACCATGAACAGCAAAAGAAAATTTATTAGTCTTAAATGGAACCTTCTTACCTTTCCCTTGAGGTTGCTTGTCGATGAGGTGACCTCTCAGAATTGGCCGGTTTTGGCTTTCTTTATCTTTCTTGATTTCCCACCCGCAGTTGACTCAGGTTTCTTACGTGAATCATCCTTCTTCTCGACCTCGAGACCTGGTTGAGGCAGCAAGTTTTCTTTATCCACCATCTTATTCCCTTCAATAGTCTCGGTCGCATCAGAATAACAATCAGCCATATCAAAGAGATCCGCTACTGATCGTGGTGGATGGATAAGCAAATCTTTAGTAAATCTCCGTTATCAAACGGCATGCTTAAATGCCCTGATAACAGAGCTGTCAGAGATTTTAGGATGGTATTTCTCACCCCCCACATATCGTTTGACAAACTACCGAAGAGTTTCTGTGGAAGTCTAGTGCAAGCGATGAAGATCATTTTCTTTGTTAGGTTTTTGGTAACAGTTTTAAAAATTGTTGAGGATTGCATCACACAACATTTCCCAACTATATATGGATCCTTCAGGCTGATTGAACAGTCAGGTCCATGCTGGACCTTCCAGGACAGTCGGTAAATAGTTTTCCATAACCCGGTCATCACCACCAGCCGCTTGGATGGCAGTAATATAAATCTGGAGGAATTCCGAAGGATTCTTGGTTCCATCAAACCGCTTGATCGTGCCGGGTTTAAACTTATCTGGCCAAACTAGTGCACATAGCCCTGACAAGAAAGCCTTACAACCTACATACGAGGGATGTGGTTGTTAATTATCACGACCTCCATTAAGGTCGCAGAAAGAATCAACTTGTGGCCCCAAGCGCGAACATACTGGTCCATGATTACGGTAACGAGAAGAATCTACTCGCGGCCCCAAATGCGAATGTACCGGTTCACGATGAAGATCACTGGGATTACCTATTTGCCTGGTTTTAGATACCGGGTTGATGGTGTGTGTCCATGTTGTCCCTGGCTCGAATGATAACTGTCCCGCTCACGTGAACGAGTTACTGATCGTGATGATTGTTGGATCTAGGTTTTGATGATTAATGACAATTTGGATAAACCCTATTTTAGTAGAAGTAATTGAAATGTTATTTGTTAAACCTTGAAGTTGATGTCTCCCTTGTTGTGGTTTAATATCAATGCATATGTTGAAGGGGAGCTCATCATATCAATCATCTGTGCCTACATCAAGCTTATGCTAATTATTATCATGACATGAGTAGTATGGATCTTGTGTTTACTTTTTATCATGTATGGATCTATATGGCTGTATATTTCATCTCTTACCCTTTTGAGGTTTATCGAAAATCGTTCTGTCATTAAACACCAGAAAGGGAAATTGTTAAGTCAACTCCTTTGGGAGTAATTTTTTTGGTGAGTAACAACAACCCAACTATGAGACTAATGTTGTTTAATGAGTGTATGTGTTGTAGTCTCAAAATGGATTGCGAGATGAAAGCAAGCAAGGGCGTATGGAGAATGATGTCGATATGAGCCACCTTGAGCGAGGTCAAGCTTCACTGTAGGTAAGATCTAAGATTAAGGATCATTTTTTTAGAATTTTATCGATCTCGGTGTTTGGAGATAGACTAAGTTGATAGGTTTCTTGTTGCTAGTTTAACCGTACTATTAAGTGGGGTTGGAAACTAGTAGCTTGAGTCGATCTAGTGTGGAAACTCAAATGCATTCATATCATATTGCACTAGTGCTCATTCACCTCTTGCATTGCTAGAAAACAAGTGTAGTTTGTTTTAATTAGAGGTAATATTTGAAAACTACACTTAGTCGTGGTTGCACAGAGCAAACAAATTGATTTAGTACTAGAGCTGGTCGTGGTTGTATATGCACAAATTGGCCGTATCAATATTTGGAGCTGGTCGTGGTTGTAGAAGTTCAAACTAGTCGGACCAATACACAACTCGAATATGGACATTCGACCACTTCCTATTCGACCAGTGGCTTAAAGTTCTTTGATCAAAACTAGTCGTGGTCTATGCTGACTGTCAGCATGCATATCCACGTGGACACAGACAATTGCATTTGCATATAGCCTCAAATTCAATTAGAGTAAAAATTCTCAAGTCATGTTTTTGGTTTGCACAGGCCGGACATTGTCTGTGGTGACCGGACATTGTCCGCCCAGTACAAAACTTGTGAACTTTAAACAAAAGTGAACCAGAGACAAATAAATTTGTCCGAGCACATCTGTCCGGGACTGAGAAGACTTTGTCTGGTGTGAGCGGACAATGTCCGCCCAGTACAAATCTAGTTTGAGGTAAAATCAAAAAGTGAACCAAAGATGTTTACATCTGTCCGGCCTTTTTGTCCGGAAAAAAGGCTTTTTGTCCGGCCTTCACAAAAGTAGCTGAACGGTAACTGACATGTTTGCAACGGTCATATGGACATGCATGTACTATCCGGACATTGTCCGGCCTGTACAAAATTTGCTCAGTTTCTTGCAAACGGCTAGTTTCTTTGTGAGGGCTATATATACCTCGACTTGGCCAGCATTTAAGGCACTCAACAACTCAAAAGTCATGTGCAAAAGCTAGCCAAATCCTTTGAATTCAATCTCTTACATCTAGAGCCAAGATTTGAGCCAAAATTCTTGAGAGAATTTAAGAAGAGAATCATCCATCATTTTGCAATCTAGTGCTAGAGTGTGAGTATTCATTTGCATCATTTGAGCTTCTAGCACTTGATTCATTCAAGTGAAGGCCTTCAATTTATTATTCTTGGCGTTCGCTGTCGCCTAGACGGTTGTCGGAGGAGAGTCACGATCTCTTCATTGGAGTTTGTTGGAGAGGCAGACAAAAATGTGTGAAAGGTATTGGTGCTTGCCTATCTGGAGTAGAGAAGGAGCAACCCGAGTGGAGATATCCTTCGTGGATATAGAAGCGAGGCTCACGCGTAAGCGCTTCCACGAGGAGTAGGGGAGACCAGGCGAGTCTCTGAGATCTCAGTAAAAATTGTTGTGTCAATTGTTTCTCTCTTGCACAATTTGTATTTACCTTGACACAATTGCTTCCACTTACTCTTGTTGTATGCTGTATTGCATTTTCTATCTTGTTAAATGCGACTTTATCTTAGATAGTTTTAGACCCTTTTGCGAAACTCGTTTTTCCTTCATATCTTACAAAAATTGTTTTAGTCAAAAAGATTTTTTAAAGCCTCCTATTCACCCCCTCTAATCGGCATCCTCGATCTTACAATGATGATGTTGGAGTCGCAACTGCTGCTACCTCATCAAGGTTATCCATCAAAATCCTTGCGAACAGTACTCTATCATCATTTGCCAAATCAGATGGAGGATTGCGAAGAGTACCTGCAATCACACGAATGCGTTCCTGTGTACTCCTTCTGGTTGCCATGGGAGTTATTGTCACCTCATCCACCGGAGAACACATCGGGGCTGATAGCGGAGTTTGGTCCCGCTTACGACCATGATGATGTCATAGGCGAGAAGTTCCAGGGGCAAGATCGCAAGCTATAGTATCATGGCGAGATTGCGCAAGTTGCAGAGCTTGCTCTATAACCTTATGAACCTCGGCCTCTCGCCGCTCACAAGCTACATCTTCTTCCCGTTTGCGCTCTTCTTCTTTCTGGTTGCACGTTGCTCAGAGGTTTCCTCAGAAAGTGCAGCGACTTCCCGGGGAATTGAGTTTGTGGTCGGGGAGAGCATCTCCTCATCTTGATCAGACTCAAAATCGAAGAGGGAATTCAAGTTATATGGAGCAAATCTTTCCAGACTAAATTCAAGATCCTCATCTCCCGCATCATATGGGACGATGGGTTTTGGCATATATTCACCATTTGATGTGGTAGTACTCACTAAATGTGAACGAATTGCCGGTTTAGGTTCCTGGCCATGGACCAGGTCCTGAGAGTACTCCTTAGCACAAGGTTCTGATGGAACTTCATTTTCTTCCATGTAGAGTTTCATCCTCCATGTAGAGTTTCATCCTCCATGTAGAGATCAACATAATTTGCAAGATCAAAATCATTTCAGAATCGTAAACTCCTGACATGGCTTACCGAGATTCTTGATGAAGAATAACACCTTGAAATGGGCCCCACGGTGGGCGCCAACTGTTGACAGTTGTCAGAAGTTAATTAGATAGACTGAAGATATCCAAAGTGGTGGTAGTGGTCGAACAGGCTTAACCACTGGGTATGGTCGAATAGGTCTAACCATATTGCCATTGGATGTTTCGGCTCTTTTGTTGTCATGGTCGCGTATTAACTACGACCATGTATTGTCATTCTTTCACTCTCCACGACCTGTGCGACCACAGGAAGATATCTCCATGCCCAGGGTATTAGTGGGTATGTGAGACCATAAGATTTGCGACCTTAGTATTGTGGGTGTCTCGAGACTACAGACCCCGCAACAATATAGGTTGAGACCATAGAATAGGTCATGTCTAGAATATCTTGGACTGTCCTATTGTCTCCCTCTTAAGTCCCTGAGACTACAGAGGGGTATGTAAAGATTTAGATCTCATTCTGTAAGCCTTGCGACTATAGAATGGCAAAGGTGACTAACTCGGGTTATAATCCTCGTCAACATGGCATGACCAGTCTCAATTTTGGCCGCTTGCTTGGCACGATCAGGCTCGGTTTCGATCATTTTGCATGGTCACGACCAGTCTCGGTTTTGGTCGTTTTGCACACCCGCAACCAGGCTTCGTACAAGCGCGGGCACTACCAATCGCAGTCATTTTGGTTGGCATGACCAGGATCAGTCTTGGTCGATTTACTCGGCATGATTGCAGGCACAACTCGTGCTCGGCCTAGGGCACGACCTGTGCCACAGCTCATGCTCAGCTTGGTTTCCAGCTGGTTTTGGTCGTTTTGGCTCCAATTTATCTATTTCGCGTGCCATTTGAAGCCGGATTCTATCGACTGCACGTCAAGACTTATATTTGTACAACTTTTGACTCAATTAAACATGCTTTATGCTTTAGAGGTCTTTTTAGTTTAGTTTTGGATAGAAGAGACCCCTTCTCTATTTTCCGTGTTTGTAAGCAGGCAAGGACGGAAGACCTAATTCTTTGATGCAATCAAGTAAGTTTTCATTTATTTCTCATTATTTTTATAATTCTATGGTTTTTTGGGAGTAATTCACTTCTAGAGTTTGGGATGACCTAATCCAGAAGGCGTAATTCCTCCTCGGTCCCGATCTTAAGTTTTGTAGTTGGTTTATTACGTTTTCTTTCTCTAAACCCTAAATTCTTGTTTTGGCAATAGATGTAACAGTTGAGCCTTAGCAAAAATTTAGGAGAGTTCTTGAGTCCTTTGCGCCTTGACGCGGGACACTGAACAGGAGAGAGGCTCCCCGCCAAACTTAACCATGGAAGCAATCCTCTGACTGTTGTACAAGTAACCGTATTGGTAACTTAATATTTCTTGAAAACCAATTGAAACTAACTTGTAATTCTCAAAGCTTCGATAGAATTATGCTTGATGGTTATAAGCAATCCCTAGGTTTTTCCTTTCCCTTTCTAAAACCCAAGTTTTCATACTTGCTCTTTTACTGCTTTAAACCCTAAATTGATAGCTTTAGTAGTAGATTTAGTTGTAGACAAACAACCCCCTCAAATCGTTTAGACTTAATCAACAATCTGTTAACCTAAAAGATGAATTTACTTGTTACTCGTGAAATTTGACCGTCAAGTGCTCAATGTTCAACCATTCGCTTACGGTTATAACAAACCAATTGCACCTCGCCTCTTAGGGTGTGAGCAAGTTTTTGGCGCCGTTGCCAGGGAACAACAGTCATTCATCTTTTAGATTAATTTTTGCTGATATAAGTCAATGTCACTTCTCAATCTTGCTTCTATTTTTCTTTTTTTTTTTGTGCACCATTAACCTTTCAGGGAGGTAGTGCAATCTGGATAGCTCGGATAAACCTGTCCAAACCACACGCCAACTTCGGTATGCGGTAAGGCAGGTTAGATCGGAGGAAATTCACGACAAACCATTGAAGAGAACAAAGAACAACTAATAATGGAGGACCAAAAGAGACTAAAGGATTATGCAATCCCGCTTAGCATGGGTTTGCAATAAGGTATTCTTAGACGTTGCTTCTAATTGAACAATTTTGATGTATCAAAATAGTGATGCTGGCAATTAAATCAAGTGACTAGAATCTGCTCAGTTCAAGGGAACGCAAGCCTAAAGCAGCATCTAATTCTAAATCATTCAACACAAAGAAAGAAACAGATGTAGGAATCAAGTCACAATAGGAACTAAATTGATCTAATTGTACTGAAATTTATCTCCAGGATCAATTTCTCACATCAAGCACAGTAGACAAGCAATCAACAAAAGAGAGAAATATTCACAGCATTTAGCCAACAGTAGATTTCTGCACACACACAAGCATCACAAGAATACAAATTAGGGGGGAGAAGAGAAGAGGGATTGAGTGAGGAAATTGTCACTAAAGTAGTCATCGAAGCTGTTGAGGTCATGGTCGTCGAAACTCGACCACAGCTGCAGTGGTCGAGGTTGTCGTGGCTATGGTCGAGGACGAGGAAGCCAAAGTCGAGTCTAAGAAGGGGAACTCAGGTCGTGGTCGAGGTCATCGTGGCTGTGGTGGATGCAACATTGGTCGAGGACGAGGAAGGAAGGAGAAGAAGGAGCACGCCGACGGCAAAGGCGCGAGTGCGGCGGCGCAAGCAAAAGAGCAGCGGCAGTGCTAATCGGTAGTGCAACAAGAAGAAGAGAGAGGGAGGAGAATGGCAATGAAATTGAGGCGGTGCCAGATCCACAGGATCGACGACGGCTAAAGAAAAGAGGAGAAGAAGTGCAATGGCCTTGAGAAAGAAGAAGAGAGGAGGATAACACCGACGGTGAAGTAGTTGCGCTTAGATCTAGAGTTGCAGTGGCGGGCTTTGGCGGCACACTGGAAGACGCGGCGGCGAGGGTATGACAGGCGGCGTGGTTTAAAATGATGGAGCAGCAGCGCAAGCCACAGCCTAGATCTAAACCGGCAATGTTGTGGAGTAGGGGGGCGGCGAATCTACAGCTTAGATCCGAGCACGGCGACATAGTGTAGGGTTGCGGATTTGGCGGAGAAGCAATGGCGGAGCGCCGGATTGAGGCAGCGGCGGCTGTAGTAGTGGCAGGTGATGGAAAAGGGGCACTAAGAAAAGAGAAAGGAAGAGGAGAAACAGAGAAGTAGAAAGGAAGAAGGAAGAAGAAGAAAGGAGGGAGGAGAAGGAGAGAGGCTGGAGAGAAAGGGCTCCACCGACGACGTACGGCCAGGTCGTTGCCGGCGTGGTGGTAGGAGGTGTGGATCATGAGGAGGGAGGCAAAAGAAGAAGACAACAAACGTATAACCAGGCTCAACTGTTCACATGAGCCGGCGGCTAGGTTAATGGGGAATTTTTTGTGTTTTTGCAAAAAGGTCCTCGAAAGAGTTAGAAATTACGACCAAGTCCTTCTGAGTTCGGGTTCTGGTTTTCTAAGTCTGCCAATTTGTAGTTGGGTCCTAGGAATTTTTCCTCCCACTAAGGGTTTTAGCATTTTTTTTGTGTTTGGACTGGTTTGCAGAGAGATGTTTGAGGTTTTTAGAAATTACAAAAGTGCCGTCGGCTACTTAGGTTTTGGAAGTCCGAGCCCCCAGAGACTCCGATTTCAGTACGATCAGTTCATACGTATCCGTAGAAACATGTGTTTCTATCCGGAATTGACCGAGGGTCGGGTTTAGTCGATGAAGCGCGACCCGTTAGCCAAAATCCATCCGATTTGCACCACCTGCGATAAAAAAATGTGAAACGAGTAATCCAGTCGATTTGACAACAAATCTGGAATAACCTAAGTATACGACGAGTTATGTGCATAAACATGGGGGAAAATATATGAAAAAATCATGCAAATCAGATAAATATCACAGTTCAAAACATTCTAGCTAAGAGCACGAAAAAGTTGAAGAATAAAATAAAAAATGAATAAAATAAAAAATAGTAATAAAAATGTTTAAAGTTTTCTCTCTAGATAGGGTAATCTAGCAGCTTTATATAAATTGTAGCATGGTGATTGTTTTCTTTAACTGTTGTTTGTTCTAAACCCTATATGAAAGAAGTTGTTAAAATAATTTAGTTGATTCAGCTCTCTCTTTTCTAAGGTCGAGATTTGATAAAGCCGGATACTTGTATTTGAAAATTTTAAAATTTCTTAGATCAATTGTTCATATGCCTCGATGTGATGTGAATTGCCAGAAGTTGTTTATTAAAAATCTGATCAACCTGGGCATCCCAATTTTTGGAAAATTCACTCACATCCTTTGCTTGAGGACAAGCAAGATGTTAGTTTGGGGGAATATGATAAATGCTAAATTGGTAGTACTTTCACCCTAGGTTTGCTAGTGAAAACATGTTGAAAACTTTTTAATGCGACATTTTATGTAATGTTTTGTATCATTTCTACAATCCTCTTTCACAGTTGTCTTCAGTATGTTCTAAGGATCATGCCTACAAAATTTGGGAGTGTTCTGAGTTTGTTTGGACCAGTTTCGACAAAACACACAAAAATCAGATGAAAAAAAGGACCCTAGAACGAGCCCAGCACAACCATGGGAACGACCCATGCCCGGCTCGGTTTTGGTCGCTTTCTTGGCATGACCAGGCTCGGTTTCGGCCGCTTGCTTGGGACGACCAGGCCCTATTTCGGTCATTTTGGATGGTCATGACTAGGCTCAGTTTCGGTTGTTTTGCATGCCTGCAACCAGGCTCGGTACAACCACGAGCACGACTAGTCATGATCGTTTGGCTCTGTCTCAGCTGATATACTCAGCACGGTCGCAAGCCATCCCATGCTAGGGCACGACCCATGCTACAGGTCATGCCCAACTCGGTTTCCAACTAGTTTTGGTCATTTTGGCTCTGATTTTTCTGTTTCGCGCGCCGTTTGAAGCCAGATTCCGTCGCCTACACATCAAGAGTTATATTTGGACATGTTGACCTATTGTATTATAAATAGAGAAGTTTTTGGCTCAATTAAACATACTTTATGCTTGAAAGGTCTTTTTAGTTTAGTTTAGATTAGTTTTAGGTTAGAAGAGCCCCCTTCTCTATTTTCCACATTTGTAAGTCGGCTAGGACGGCAGACCTAAATTTTTAATGCAATCATGTAGATTTTCATTTATTTCTCATTATTTCTGTATTTTTATGGTTTTTTGCGAGTAATTCACTTCTAGAGTTAGGGATGACCTAATCCGGAAGGCGTAATTCCTTCTTGATTCCAATCTTAAGTTTTGCATTTAGTTTCTTACATTTTCTTCCTCTAAACCCTAAATTCTTGTTTCAGAAACAGACATAACAGTTGAGCCTTAGCAAGAGTTTAGGAGAGTTCTTGAGTCTTTTGCGCCGTGATGCAAGACCTTGAATAGGAGAGAGGCTTTCGCCAAACTTAACCGTGGAAGCGTCTGGAGATTGTACCAGTGATCGTATTGGCAAATTAATCTGTCTTGAAAAACAATTGAAACTAACTTGGAATTCTCAGACCTTGGATAGAATTACGCCTGATAGTTATGGAATTCCTGAAACTCTAAGTTTTTCCTTCCCATTTCTAAAACTCTAGTTTTCATACTTGCTCTTTTACTGTTTTAAACTCTAGATTGATAGATTTAGTAGTAGATTTAGTTGTAGACAAACAACCCCCTCAAATAATTTAGACTTAATCAGCAATCCGTTAACCTAAAAGATGAATACACTTGTTTCTCGTGGAATTTGACTCTCAAGTACTCAACATTCAACCGTTTGCTTATGGTTATTACAAACCAATCGCGCCTTGCCTCTCGGGGCGCGATCAATAGGCTTTCAAACCTATCTACAGAAATCATAGATGTCACCTCCACTAGAGTAGCAACCCTTAAACCCTAGTCGTGTGTTGGTACTAGCACACCAGTATACAACGTTCCATCTCAGAACGTGTAGACACCGGTAGTGGTGCTACTCTGATTGTTGCACTGATCAGTATTGGTTGATGGACGAGCATGTTGTTGGATTACTTGTTATTCAACTTTCCTTCCACTATAGTAACGATATAATCTATAGTCTAATACTTACATGTTTTGATAATAGCATAAAAAAAATTTAAAATCCTGCTAACACAGTCTACTTTTTTCCAACAGTATGGTAGTTTATTTCTTGACATTTTGCCATGAATAGAGAATAACTAAAAAAATGAACCACACAAATTAGAGAACATGATAATATGTCATCCTAATTGAATCTAGCATCTTTATAGCCTCACCAAAACCTAAACAGTGTAGATATATCGTCTATCATTTTACTTTTTTTTTTAACAAAATTTCATTAATACATCCAAAGCTGGTAACTTATTATATGGAAGAGAGTAACGTACTTTTTGACTGAGCTGACAGGAAATTTTTTAAGTCCATTTTTAATGTAAAATTTATATTTTGAATCGGTTAAAGCAAGCTAGGGAAAAAAAGCAAACAACATAATTTCCTTTAACAGATGTGTTAGCGAGAGAGCCCCTTTTTAACCACACGGCAATGCGCGCGAACCACGTGTGCTAGTTTTTTTAATATGGCGTTGATTTTTAAGTATTGTTTGCTACTATTTAAGCTTATCCTGTTATCCATGCCCTAAGTTTAACAATATTCTGAAAAGTCGTCGCCATCGATTAATTTTTCTTAGGAAAAGCCATCTGTAATGTAACACACTATCACAATTTATTAATTTTGCATAGTTTGGGTGGTTTTGACTTAGAATCTGGTTGGCCATGCTATCCATCAGATCCGTTCACACTATCACAATTTATTTAATTGGATTCTACTAGATTCTCATATACCATGCAAAGTAGTAAACTAATTAGAGTGAACATGCCCCTTCATCCCAAAATTACATGGGAGGGCAAAATGGGGATACAAAAAGTAGAATCAAATAGAAATTTTCTATCCACTTGGTGGGCAGAAAAATTATCTTAAATGTGTCCTTATAAGAAACAAATAATTAGGATCGATCAACTCTATAAATAGAAAAAGATCTCTAAATATATTACCATTGATTCGAACCATCTTAAATTTGGAAAGTTAAACAGGCCATCCTATCCTCATTATTGTAGATAATTTCCTTGGAACCTTTGTCACAAAATTGGCTATTTCATCATGCTGACTAGTGGGCCCACTTTGCTGATATCCTGATGTGCCCGGTGCCCCACCTTTAAAATTTTATTTGACATAGTCAATCATTTATTATTTATTAGTTCTATTTTTTATAATTTTCAGTTTCACTCTAATCTTTTCTATAAAATAGACAACCAATAATACTAAGATCAATAGTTCAAGTGAGAACAAAATGCTTGTCTTGTTGCGGCAACTAGCTTGTAGGTTCCATGACTCCAGTGGTGGACACAGAAAACAACGCGGGAGCAAAATCACAAGACAATTGAGTGATACAATACTACTGTTCCACGGGATTAAAATCCTCTCCACTCCGATAAAAAGACGTGACATTAAAAATTTGAAAATTTCCATAGCAATTAAAAAGTGATGCCAACCATTAAATTTATCCTCTTCTATATATACACTAGAATTTTTTATTAACAATCTATTATACAACAAATTTTCAAACCTCCATTTTTCCGTACACATATATTACAAATTTGGTGGCCAACAATAAAGAGTTTGGTTTGAAGATTATGCCATATATTTTTATTACTTGTAAATAGAATATATTAATTAATATTTGATTAGATCACTCTAAAATCACAATATGTGAAAATTGAATATATTTTTAGACTATTCTACCTCAACATTCTAATACTCATTATGATTATATTTATGATCGTGAACCAAACACTATCTAAATAATTAGTTTAAAATATTTTAGAGTAATTTCACCAATAGGACCAATATAGCACCTAAGAGCGAAAAGAACAACAGTTTTCATAGAGCAACAGAAAACAATCAAAAGATCGCCCCACATCCCAATTACTAAGCAGAGCAACAAGCCTACAAAGACTTGAGGGCAAGAGCAGGAAACAGGGCGCACACCGCGCAGTGGAGCTACACCTACACGGCTGCGTGATTGGCATTGCCGCTTGGGAGCTGTTGGGCTGAGCTACACCTAGGTGCCATGCTTGGGCCGCTGTTGTGCTTGGCCGTAGTGGCCGCTCGGGGGGCAAGCTGCGTTACTACAGTAGAGGGAGGGGAACGCGCGCCAAAACTGCCAGAGAGAAAGCGGGTCGGCGGGCATAGAATTTCTCTGTACTCACCGGCACTGCGGAAGGGGGGTGGGGTGGGGCGGATCCAACCCCGTTGGTCTGCCCCTACACGATTCTGAAAATGTTTAACATGTAAAAAAGAACATTTGATTTTGACATACCATCCACGACCAATGTTATAAAAGCAGTAGTAGATGATTTGGCCAATACTTTTTCATTCATTGGGAGACGAGGAGAGAGCAGACTTATTGAAGCAAATTTTATAAAATTCAGTCTAAAAAAAATATAAAACTCATTATATATTTATTAGATTGTATAATTGAATTATCAAGATGTATTTATGATCCATATTAAGTAGAATTATAATTTATATTAGATAGTTATGTTAAGATTCTAATTGCGTATCATGTGATTTATTGATAACGAATAGTATCTCATACAATTCTATAAAAATGAATCTTATAAAAAAAAAATTTCCTAGACGTACACACTCGCTTCTAATATATCACCCTCTCACCTACCTCACTTCAAAAATATCGACTTGATGCATGATACTTTTGTTCTCACATAGATTTAGAGGCTGTTTGGTTCGTGTCTTTATTAACATGCCTGGTTTCTAAGCATATGAAAACTTGAGAATTTTTGCTGGACTATGCATGTATAAGATTGTCTTGTTTGTTTGGTGGTTAATCAGGTAATGACTATGCAAAGTTCTAGTCATGACTCATCCAAGCATGATTTTTTTAGCAACTAGTCTAGGTAGGATTTGGAGGCATACCAAACAACTTTCAGGTGAGTTTTAGGGAGATCTTAGGCTAGTCTTATTTGACAAGAACGTAAACCAAACAATCTCTTGACGTCTTTTTCTTTCAAGTCAAAAAGCATAGATTATCTTTCAAAGCATAGAGACTGTCCGATCAAGATTAGATGATTATGATTGAGATAGATGAGAAATCAAAACATCTTGTGAGAAATTCCAAGTGCCTCACACGCATTCATCTAAACGGATGGTTTTTGACAATTTCTTTGAAATATAAATATTCATGACTTCCCACATAATTTTTTATTAAAAAAAGTGTGCGTTTCCACATGAATTACTTAACAACAAATGTTCTGTCAGTGTGAGCACAGTCCAGCTGTACAAGAAACACTTTCCTTCTGTCAGCTGTTCTAATGCAGTGCAAGTATTGCATGACTTTTGGAACATCTCAAATTTTTCTTACATATTTCTGTAACTTATAAGGCAGTCCATGCGTTTGAAGTAACGCAGCCTACGGTTTCGTGAGAAAACTTATCAGAACTATCCAACTCAAAATTATCCAAAAGAATTTTAATATTCCTTTTTCACAATAGTAATAAATAATTAGATCATCAATATTAGGATTTGTATTATTATCTTTAAGAACAAAAGACACGTATTTTCTGTCTGTTTGGGTCCATATGTCAGAAACTAATATTTCAAATCAAAATAAATAAGAAATTTAGAAATTTTTGCGAGATGATTTTTTTAAAATATGTTACGAGGTGATTAATCACTTCAATTTCTCTCGGATGTTAATATAAGCAATTTGAATTTTTTTTAGTGAACGGTTGAGATAATGGGAAATGCATGACTCTATCTTCTTGTTGCAACATCTACAATTTAATGGATTTTTTGTTCAATTTTGTAATGTTTAATTATTAACTCTTAAGAGATTTTTGGTGTTTTCAGGCAATTTGTGAAACTTTTTGGTATATTTTGCTGTATGCTAAAAGTAGTTTTTTTTAAAAAAATTGAAATCTCTTGTAGCATTCACAATTGTGTGCTTTTATTTGGAACTTTCCAGGAATTGATGACAATTTTCTAAGATTTAGAATATTTTGAGGATAATAATTTTAATTTTGAAATTTTAATTATTTTTTGAGGAGCAAAAATTTTAATTTTTAAATTCATTGGTATTTATATATCAATATATTCACAATGTTTGAAAATCATTGAAATACTTTCAACTTAATTGGTAACATATAGAATTTCTATATAATTACCTTACATTTGAGTACTATGCTACCCAGATTTGAATCAAATTACAAAAAAATTAGGGAATCCAAATTAAAGTTGAAAATAATCTAATATCATAATCGAATCCTAAACTAAATACACATTAAATTTCTCTATTATTCAATAAAATACATTTAATTTTTCTTGCTAAACCCACATACTAGAATTTAGATGTCGGAGATTCTCGTATATTGTAACTTCTGTATAGTTTATTAACTGCTGAGCACAAACTTCGTATCTACACCCTAAAATAATTTGTACCAAAAATAATTTTAATCTAAAAATTAATCTACATCTCTTATCATTTAAGATCCTTTATCTTTTAAGTGTGCGGCTCATCCACATCGCTAAGACAACTTAAGCCTAAAGTCCAAACCGAGCAATCAATCACTTCACCATCCCAAAAAGATCTCGCAATTCTTCGATCAAAACCCGAAGGCAGAAGACCAAAAGGTCTTCTATGTCTCAATCAAAATAGGAAAAAGAGAAAGCAATCCATAACACGAAACAAAGAAAAGAAAACCCCGCAGAAGGATTCACATACAAAAAGCAAATAAAGAGAAATAAACAAACAATTCTGGGTGATCTTCCGACTTATAATCGGAAAGTTCAAATTAAGACATAATCCAACATACAAAAAAAATAAATCCCCTATTTTTCTTTGTAATAATCTATTAGAAACGTAAATTCATATATATATAACCCATCAATAGAAATTGAGTGTGCATCTCTTATTTTGAACAAAATTTCATTCAACTCAAAAACATTTTATTTGCATTGATCAACTCTCGTTAACTAAAATATTACTACAATCAAGTCTATTTGAGGTCTTTTTAGTGTTCAGTTATATCAATAGAAGATACAAATCACAATTTTGTATCCTTATGTGTATCAAAGTCATAAATAATCGAATATGTATTGAGATATAAGTACTCAGTATTTGTAAAATATCTGTATAATATAGGATGTGACATGTACTCTTCGATGATATGTAAATGCAGCTTAATTAAACATTAGATTTTTTTTAAGTCTCATATGGATTTGATTGCAATTTAGTTGGCAGGGACTAATTGACACAAATAAAAGTTTTTGGGACTTGATAAAATTTTGTTCAAAATAGAGGGTGCTCCCTGCAATTTTGTCAATAAACAAATATCCCAAACAAATACTTATAAACACAAAAACATGTATCTCATGGCATCTCCTGAGTCCTGAGCCATGGCAAACCCCATCCTCCCGAGCAACAGCAACAGCGGCAATGGGGAGGCGCAGGCGGTGGCTTCGAAGCTGGGGCGGCTGAACGGGGCGGTGGCGCGGTCATGGGTGGGGCGGCGGTTCAAGTTGGCGGAGCGCGGCACGACGTTCACCACCGAGCTCCGCGCTGGCACGGCCACTTTTCTCACCATGGCCTACATCCTCGCCGTGAACGCCTCCATCCTCTCCGATTCCGGCGCCACATGCACGGCCGAGGACTGCGTCAACCAGTCCCCGACCTGCAAGTTCCCGCCCGTGGACCCCGGGTACGCCGCCTGCGTCGCGCGCGCTCGCCGCGACCTGATCGTCGCTACTGCGGCGTCGTCAGTAATTGGGTCCTTCATCATGGGCGCCTTCGCCAACCTGCCGCTCGCGCTCGCGCCCGGCATGGGCACGAACGCCTACTTCTCGTACACCGTCGTGGGTTTCCACGGCTCCGGGACGCTCCCCTACAGCACCGCGCTCGCGGCGGTGTTTCTTGAGGGGCTCATCTTCTTGGCCATCTCCGTCGTGGGCCTGCGGTCGAAGCTCGCTAGGCTCATCCCGAAGCCGGTGAGGGTGTCGTCGTCGGCGGGGATCGGGCTGTTCTTGGCGTTCATTGGGCTGCAGAGCAACGAGGGGGTGGGGCTGGTGGGATTCAGCTCGTCAACGCTGGTGACGCTGGGCGCGTGCCCGGCGTCGCAGCGCGCGTCGGTGGCGCCGGTGGTGACGCTCGCCAACGGAACGGTCGCTCTCATGCCGGGCGGCACTGTGTCCGGTGGCATTCTCTGCCTCTCCGGCCGGATGACGTCCCCCACCTTCTGGCTCGCCGTCGTCGGCTTCCTCATCATCGCCTTCTGCCTCATCAAGAACGTCAAGGGCGCCATGATATACGGCATACTCTTCGTCACCTTCGTGTCCTGGCCGCGGCACACCGCCGTCACCGCCTTCCCCGACACCCCGGCCGGGGACGACAGCCACAACTACTTCAAGAAGGTGTTCGACGTGCACCGCATCCAGTCCACGGCCGGCGCGCTGGACTTCCGGGGCGCGAGCCACCCCTACTTCTGGGAGGCGCTGTTCACGTTCCTCTACGTGGACATCCTGGACACCACTGGCACGCTCTACTCGATGGCGCGGTTCGCCGGCTTCGTGGACGACGCGACTGGGGAGTTCGAGGGGCAGTACTTCGCGTTCATGTCGGACGCGGCGGCCATCGTGGCCGGGTCGTTGCTGGGGACGTCGCCGGTGACGGCGTTCATCGAGTCGTCGACGGGGATACGGGAGGGCGGGCGGACGGGGCTGACGGCGTTGGCGGCGGCGGTGTACTTCTTGGGAGCGCTCTTCGTGACGCCGCTGCTGGCATCCATCCCGGCGTGGGCGGTGGGCCCACCGCTGGTGCTGGTCGGCGTCCTCATGATGCGCGCCGTGGCGGAGGTCGAGTGGGGCGACATGCGCCAGGCCGTGCCGGCGTTCATGACTCTCGCGCTCATGCCGCTCACCTACTCCATCGCATACGGCCTCGTCGGCGGCATCGGCACCTACGTGTTGTTGAATTCGTGGGACTGGGCGAGCGCTGGCATTGGGCGGGTAGGTTGCCTGCGGAAGGCCGCCGGTGGCGACCACGCGGACGGTGGCAGTGACGGCGCCAGGAGGAGAGGCGGCGTCGGCGGCGGCGGTGGCGGCAACGTGGAGCTTGGGAAAGATGTGGAATTAGCTTAGTTATTTTCCCTTTTTTTTTTTTTTCTATTATATGTTTTAGGATTTTAGGATGTGGGTGAAAATAGATTTGGACCCGAAAGCGGCTGTATTTTATTTATATCAATATTCATATTTTCAAAATTAATATAGATCATATTTGGTATTATCTTAGAAATACGGATTAGATGTTACCAAATGTGTATATAGATTGATTTTTTTTAATTAAATTCACCTCTAATTTTGGTGGTTTTAGGATATTAGAATTTGTAATCAGCATGTACACATTTTTTTTTAACAAACATCTCTTCTAGCCTCCACCTCCACCTCAAATATACTCCACAATTTGTGTGATGTAAGACTATCAAGATGACTTATTAGACTGAGTCAAACGCCGGTTTGACAGGTGGGGCCCCGCCGAAAAAATTAAAAAATCCGCATGAGAGAGGATGCTACGTCAAGCGGTGCGGCTAGAAGTCTGACAGGTGGGGCCCACGGAAACCTCGCGGCCGAATCATGCGCGTTGGAGTGGACGCGACGCCTCGGGACGCGTTTTGTGGGCCCCACTTTTCTCGCGCGCGTGCGTCCTGTACCCTCCGTAACCCGCACTAACAATTGGGCCCCATTACAAGCTACGGCCCACATGTCTGTGACGGTGTGTGCGGTGGAGATGTGAGGCACACGAACAGGTGGGGCCCACAAAATGCGTGGTGATGCAGTACTACGCACATTTTGCGTGCTTCGTGCACCCGAGGCGGTACGCGTTTAACTCAATGATTTGGGAGCCTGACCGATGTAAGGACCAACATGTCAGCTCGAGAGTGGTTTTTGAGCGCGAAAAACTAGCCATTGCTCGAAATTTGCAGCTAGTCCCACTTGTCAGTGACACAAAAAAATAGTCGTTGAATTTATAGCTGTTATAATTATTTTATCCATTTCTGAGCCTAAAAATTCATAAAAAATACTAAAAAATCACAAAAAATTTCAGAAAAATTGTATGCTCCTCTGCCTATAAATATGAGAAAATTTCATCTCATTTGCACTCAACACAAGCCCAAGCCACACACTTTTCATTGTCTCGTTGCTCAAATTTTTTTCAAAAAATTTCCCATGGCCAACAATCCCCCCGGCGGTTATGTGAATTGGTTTGGCAAGGCTAGTTTAGATGAGGAGAACTCCCAATCGCCAAGTAGTCAAAATCCGCCCAGTTTTCAACTCCCTCCCCCACCATACCCGATGTACTATCCACCATACGCCCCACCCCCTCCATACAACCAACCATATCCATATGCACAACCCCCCTACGGCCCTTACGGCCAGATTCCTCATTTGGTCGGAGTTCCGACCATCCCCGCGGAAATGTCGCCTCCGCAACCACCGACAAAGAATTCCCTCTCCACGTCTGTATCAGATACCGGCAGTCCACATAGCATAGCCCTGGTCATGATCAAGGACGACGACGATGCTGGCAAAGGCGAAGGAACCGCTGCACTGGGTGTAAATGATTGAACTGGTCACAACAGGATGACATTCGACTTGTGAGTGTTCATCTAAATATTAAATATTTTTATCATAGATTTTTCTCGCCGGTTTTATCTTAGTTTTTCAAAATTTGAATTTTTCGTCCTCCAGATCAGTGCATGGTTGAATAACTCCCTTGTTTCGGTCGAGGGGAACAACAAAAAATTCGACATGTATTGGTCGAAGGTCGCTGAGTCATACAACGTGAGCAGTCCGCCCGATCACAAACGAGACGTCAGGCATTGCAAAGACCATTGGCAAAAGTGCAATAAGAAAATTGTTCACTTCAATGGCATCTATTGCAGGTTGAGGGATGCCTACGCTAGTGGTCGTTCGGACGACCAATTGATGTCTCAAGCACGCGACATGTATAGGAAAGATGTGGGTCATCCCTTCATCTTGGAGCATTGGTGGAGTGTCGTACGTGGTCAACCGAAGTGGTGCCGAAGCTACTTCGACTCTTCCAAAAGAGCTCGTCTCAACGAAGAAGGTGCCCACATGTCGTCGTCAAACAATGACGATGACCCTGTCGAGCTTCCACGACTGGAAGTGCGGGACGCGGCAAAGCAGAAGCGGAAGGGTAAGACCAAAATGAGTGAAACATCTTCGGCGTACAAGGAGACCCTACAGCGCATTGGCAAAGCCAATGCTGACCTCGATAGGGTGGCCGATAAAGCCGTTGTTGCAGTCGAAAGTTTGCAAGAGATGGCCAAAAGCAAAGAAAAAGCCACACTTATGAAGTTGTTGACGAAACTGATTTTGGGGGATACATCCTATTTCTCGGATGCCCGTAAGGTGGCGCATGCGGCCGCATTAGACTACGTCAACGACATTGACGAGGATTGTTACCCAAGCTAGTTCAGAATAAATACACGTCTGGTTCAAGACAGATTCGAACCAGGTAAGCGTCTGTCGATGTGATCTCAGATGGCCTGAGAAGCGCGGACATTTAGTCGCAAGCTTTGCGCGATCATAAGGCCGTAGACAGTGCGCGGTCAGGAGTCCGTAGGCGATGCGCGGATGGGAGGTTGCAGACAGTGCACGATCAGGTGATTGCAGACAATACGCGGTCAGAAGGTCATGGACCACTCTTGACTAGGACAACTCGGGGTTGCTTAGGCCCTACAACAAGCATATCCCGAGTACCCCGGAGATTCTTCCACTATGAGGACAACTACCAGGAGGTTAATATGTGCGGTTATCCCTTAATTGCACGTGTTAAGCCTGCGTGGAAGTTAAGTGCAGTTGCCAAAAACTGCACACGATCAACCGTTCAAAACTGTTGTGTGTTGGCGCCCTTTCGACCAGTATAAAAAGGTGAGCAAATGCACTAGACGGGGAGATGACACATCGGGAACAGACTCAACAGATCCCAGAGATCGACAACAGCAAGCTTTCATAGCCTAGTTTAGTCATTTTCTAGATAATCATACGGAAAAGATCTTCGCCTGTGACGATCTTTTCCACAACTTTGTAACCCTTTTTCCTACACATAGTGAAATCACAACTGGACGTAGAGCTATTACTCCCACCATCGAGGACCCGAACCTGTATAAATTCTTTTGTGTTCCAACTGACTTTGGCTCATCATCCCTTCCCGGAGGGACACCCTGAAAGGTCTCACAACTCACAAATTCTGCATAAGTTCGACTAAGGACCCCGAGTCTGAATCGTCGACAGCTGGCGCCCACCGTGGGGCCTTTCTCAAGGCGTTCTTATTTCTATCTGGAGGTTTGGTGAGCCATGTCTGGAGCATATGATTCCGAGAATGACTTCGATCTCGAGGATTATGCCCACATCCAGATGCCTTCACCTAGTGATCCTGTTCCAATGGAGGAAACCGGAGGCGAAGACGTCCCAGAGGTCGATTTGACCACTCAGGTTATGTCCATCGACCAGGAGGCGACCAACACAGAACCAGAGCCCACTGTGGTTCGTAATGCGTTAGAGGTTGAATCCGGTCCATTGTATGACCCTGCTGAGGGTGAGGGCGATGTCGACCAGGAATTTAGCCCGGGGAGGTTTGATCCTGATAACCTCTACCGTCTCTTTGATTTCGAGTCCGACTCAGAACAAACGGAGATGTTCTCTCCATCGGCGACCTTGCTCCCTAGACAATTCGCTGCCTTATCGGAAGAAACTCCCAATCAACGGGCTGCTAGGGAAGAACAGGAACGCAAACAAAAGGAAGATCAAGATCATGAGCAACAAGATAACGACCTTCATAGAACAGCCCTAGAGGCTCTTCAAAATGCGCAAGCTCGTTACGATGCTTCTCCGGGTTCTTCCCGTCGATCACGTGATCGCAGACGCGACCAGACACCATCTTTACCCTCGGAACGTTTGCCGGCGGATGAAGAGACGGTGACACCTGGCGCGCCCAGGAGGAGTACGCATGGCCGGCTTTGATCCATCGCAGAGGTCCTGCGTAATTTTCCTCCTACGGTCACAGATGCGCAGAAACCGGCTTTCGCCAGAATCCTGGCGGAGAGGTTGGATGAGGTCGCATCCGAGGCGACCCCAACAGCCTCTTCCCGGTCAGTGACGCGTTCCCATGACCGAGAATACTCTAACTCTATTTCTGGTAGAAGGAATCGTCCACCACCAGTACTGTCTCGGCATGACAAAGCCTGACGGGCGGGGAGTTCTCATGATCGGGAACGGATTCCTGTCCACTCTCGCCTGGGACCACGTGTGGCCTCTCCTTCACTTGAGGTCGCCAGAGATCAGGTTGAGAGTCGCAGATCCATTCATGGTCCTTACGTCGGATGTAAAGCTTTCTTGCCCGGCCTTCGTGCGGTCATTTGGCCAGACAAGCTTAAACCAGGGGCCATAGAAAGATTTGATATGACTCAAAATCCGTCTGAGTTCCTTCAAATCTACATCACTGCTATTCAGGCAGTGGGCGGCGATGACTGGGTCATGGCCAACTATCTGCCCACAGTCCTCGAGGGACCAGCAAGAACCTGGTTGTTCAATCAACCTGAGGGTTCAATCTATAACTGGGAAATGTTGTGTGATGCCATCCTCAACAATTTCCAAAATTGTTATCAGAAGCCGGGTAAAGAGGACGACCTCCATCGACTATGACAAACCTCGATCGAAACTCTTCGTCAGTTTGTCAAGAGATTTGTCGGGGTGAGAAATACCATCCCGAACATATCTGATAACTCTGTTATCAGGGCGTTTAAACATGCCGTTCGATATTGGAGGTTCACCGAAGATTTGCTCATCCATCCTCCTCGATCAGTAGCCGATCTCTTTGATATGGTTGATCGATATTCCGAAGCGGCCGAGGCCGTTGAATGGAATCGGATGGTTGATAAAGGTAACTTACCTCCTCAACCAGGTCTTAAGGACGTGAAGAGGGAGGATTCGAACAAGAAGCCGGAATCTTCATCAGGCGGGAAGTCGAAGAAATCAAAAAGGAGTCGATCGGAACAGTACCGAGAAGTCGCGGTCGCAGATAAACCTCCACCGACCAAAGGTAACAAACCTTCATTTAAAACTAAGACTGCTTCTAGTGGTTGTAGTGCCGACCAGCCAGAGAAGTCGACTAACCCGCAGGAAGGCAAGAAATGGTGTCCGCTCCACAACTCCGTAGGCCACGACCTCAAGAATTGCATAAGTTGGTTGAAGCAGTTGGATGACTTCTACCAGGGGATCGGACCTATCCAGACCTTGCCAACGAAGGAACAAACCTGTGGGCTAAGGGACGCCAGCGGGGACGAAGAGATGTCTTACCAGGTACCTCATAATCATGTCAATGTTATTGTCAGAGGTTCCTCCTCTTTTGTTTCTAAGCGGCAATTTAAAACCTTTTATCGAGAGGTTAACCAAACGGAGACTCCCCTTGGTGAACCTTAGTATCCTTGTTGGTCGGATACACCTTTGACGTTTGACCGCTCTAATTGTCTTATGGGGCTTACTCGACCATTGAGGCTTCCTTTGGTCATAACCCAAATAATCAGCAATGCGAGAGTCGAAAGGGTCCTGATCGACGGAGGTAGCTCCTTGGACATTTTATTGGTCAAGGCACTCGACGGATGCAAATTCCTCGTTCGAAAATCAAACTCATAATTCATCCGTTTTATGGGATAATCCCTGGTCCCTTTATAATGCCATTGGGACAGGTAGTGCTCCCGGTCACGCTGGGAGAACCAGATAACTTCCGAACAGAATTAGTTACTTTTGATGTAATTGATTGTGATTCGGCTTATAACTCAATCTTTGGTAGGCCAACTCTTGCTAAGTTCATGATGGCTACGCACTATGCTTACCAGTGCGGCAAGTTGCCTGGCCCCAAGGGTGTTATTTCGGTCCGAGGCAGTCGCAACGTGGCATTGACGTGTGATCGGTTATCCCTGGAGATGGTGGACCAACTTCCCCTCCGAGAAGCCCAGATCGCCACAGTGTCCACTGATACGATCAAAGCTGCTCCTCGACGAGATGAAACACTAAAACTGGTTCCATTATACCCAGATGATCCATCCAAGACAATCGGGTTGGATCAGGTCTGGACGACAAATAGGAACTCGAGCTCATTGCCTTCCTCCGAGCTAACGCAGATGTGTTTGTGTGGAAACCATCCGACATGCCCGGTGTCCCAAGGGAGGTAATCGAGCACATGTTAGCAATTCGACCTGGATAGGGACCAATAAAGCAGAAGCTCAGGCGTTTTACTGTTGATCGGCAGGAAGCCATCCAAGTGGAGTTAGATAAGCACCAAAAGGCCGGATTAATTCGCGAAGTCGATCATCCGGAATGGCTTGCAAACCCGGTCATGGTCCGCAAGTCAAGCGGCAAGTGGCGCATGTGCGTCGACTACACCAGCTTAAATAGTGCCTGTCCGAAGAATGACTTCCCCCTTCCCCGCATCGACCAGTTGGTCGATTCTACTGCGGGTTGCGAACTGATGAGTTTCCTGGATGCCTACTCGGGATATCATCAAATTAGCATGGCAGAAGAAGATGAAGAGAAGACTGCCTTCATCACACCATTCGGCACCTACTGCTACGTCAGATTGCCGTTTTGTCTCAAGAACACAGGTTCCATGTACCAGCGCTTGATGCAAAAGACCTTTCTTTCCAAGATGGGGCGTAATCTTGAAGGTTACGTAGATGACCTGGTTGTAAAAAGTTTAAAAAGTTTGTCTCATTTAGATGATCTTGCTGAAACCTTCTGTAATTTGAATCGATATGGAATAAAATTAAACCCAGAGAAGTGCTCTTTTGGGGTTTCCTCTGGAAAACTTCTTGGTTTTCTTGTTTGCTCCAGAGGAATCAAAGTCAATCATGAAAAAATCAGGGCTATCGAACAGATGAGGTCTCCCTCGACCATGAAGGATGTTCAGCGTCTAGCAGGTCGCATGGCGGCATTGAGCCGGTTCATATCGCGACTAGGCAAAAGGGGACTACCTTTCTTCAAAGCCCTACGCAAACATCACAATTTTACGTGGTCCGATGAGGCCGAAAAGGCATTTCAGGAGGTAAAAGCATATATATCCAGTCTGCCGGTCTTGGTTTCCCCTGTCAAAGAGGAGCCATTACTTCTTTATTTGGCGGCCACACCTCACGCGGTTAGCGCTGTCCTGATCACAGAAAGGGAGGGTGTGCACAAACCCATCTACTACGTAAGCGAAGTACTTCATGGTCCTAAGGAGCGATACTCTGAGGTCCAGAAGATACTTTACGCACTACTGATGGCTTCTCGTAAGCTACGACATTTCTTCCAAGCACATAAGATCACAGTGCCCTCCTCTTTTCCTCTGGGGGACATTGTCCGAAATCCAGAAAAATCTGGTCGGATAGCCAAATGGGCCATCGAACTCGGAGCATTCGACATCCATTTTACGCCTCGCACCGTGGTCAAGTCTCAGGTCCTGGCCGACTTCGTGGTTGAGTGGACTAACCCTGAGCCACCTGTGCAGGCGTCCGAAGATTTGGAATGCCCCGATCACTGGACGATGTATTTTGATGGCTCCTGTAGTTTTCAACACTCGGGGGCTGGTGTGGTCTTGGTCACGCCTCAGGGCGAACAGCTGAAGTATGTCATCCAACTTCACTTTGTCGCGACCAACAACGCAGCAGAGTATGAAGGTCTTATTGCAGGGCTCCGAGCAGCAAAATTCCTCGGAGTCCGTCGATTAGTGGTGAGGGGAGACTCATAGCTGGTCGAAAACCAGATAAACAAGGAGTACAGCACCTCCGATGAGACAATGGCTCATTACTCGGGGGAAGTGAGGAGATTGGAAAAACACTTTAGTCATTTCAAAGTCCAATACATCCCACGAAAGGACAGCATTCTCGCAGACCAATTATCCACAATTGGGTCCTCACGCACATTCGCTCCAGCAGGAGTGTTCATCGAACACTTGGAACATCCTTCAATCATGACTACGGTCGAGGATGATCTGGTAACAGTTTGCGTTGCCAACTTCGGACAGGAACATCCTTCAATCATTGAGGGTCTATCTCGAACATGGGACCTTGCCTCCAGGATGAAACCGAAAGTGATCGGTTAGTTCGAAAAGTGCGTCTATACAAGCTGAAGGAGTTTTGTATAGAAAGGGTACTCAAGGAGTATTCATGCACTGTGTGTCCCAAGAGGAAGGTGAATCCCTATTGAAAGAAATTCATGACGGTGTATGTGGTGCGCACGCTTCATTTCGTACACTGGTCGGAAAGGCTTTTCGGCAAGGATTTTACTGGCCTTCGGCACTTGATGATGCCAAGAATATGGTCAAGACGTGTCCTCAGTGTCAATTCCATGTGAGACAGGTTCATCAACCTGCCTACGCCCTACAAACTATTCCCCTATCATGGCCCTCCGCGGTCTCGGGGATGGACATTGTCGGTCCTATGCCACAAGCGGTCAATGGATACAAGTTCTTGTTCGTAGCCATTGACACATTTATAAAGTGGATTGAGGCCGAACCAGTACGCAACATTACTGCTGCTGCCGCACAAAAGTTCTTTCATAAGAACATTGTGACTCGATTCGGTGTTCCAAATCGTCTCATCACTGATAATGGTTCCCAGTTCACTAGTGGTCCTTTTCTGGACTATTGCGACACCGTTGGAACCAAGGTGTGCTTTGCCTCTGTAGCTCATCCGCAGAGCAATGGTGCCATCAAACGTGCCAACGGGCAAATATTGTAGGGCATCAAGAAACGTGTTTTTGATCACCTTAAGACACTCTCGGGGGCTTGGGTAGACGAGCTCTACATCGTTCTGTGGGCACTACGCACTACTTCTAGTCGAGCCACTGGTGAGACACCTTTCCATCTGGTGTACAGGGCTGAGGCTGTGTTACCCATGGAAATTAGTATTGGTTCTGTCCGAACAGATCAATTCAAACAAGTTGATCAGAACGGGTAATGCTTACAAGATCTCATCCTCCTAGAAGAAACGTGATCGAGCTTTGGTCAAGTCCGCGGTATATTTGTAAGCTTTACGCAAATACCATAACAAAAGGGTGCGACCACGTAGTCTTCACGTGGGCGATCTGGTTTTACGTAAAATACAAAACCAATCTAGTTGCAACAAGTTCTCCCCACAGTGGGAAGGTCCCTACACTATTGTCTCAGTACCGCGACCAGGATCAGCTCGGTTAGAGATGGAGGATGGTCGGATCTTATCCAATACATGGAACATCGATCAACTATGCAAGTTCTACGTGTAAGTTCCCAATCCCTTTTCCTTTTCAATTAGCATGATTTAATAAAATCAGTACTTTTAGTTGTTTCATATGTGGATTATTCCTTTTTGTCCGTATGTTACGAGTCTGGCTCGGGGGCTGGTCGCCGAAGGTTGTATCACCACAATACCCTGATCGGATTCGCTGGCCGATCTCGTGATCACTTCCAGATAAGATACCCCTCAATAAGCCTTTTCTCAACACACACGGGGCTTGCTGGCATGTCCTTGGTCATCAGAGTGGCTGCCGGTTTGCAACAAGGTTGGGTGTTGTATTGAATATGATTGTCGGCCTGGTCGGGTATCCTTGGTCGTCGTTACACCCATATTTTTTGTGTGATTACAATACTAAGTCTTCAGTATACATAATCACAGGCGGGGGCTAGGGGAATATGGTCGCAACATGAAACAAAAAGAAGTACTTCTTTTCAAAAATTAATGCATACATTCGCATTGTATAAATTGTATCTGTACAGGTACAAAGATTTACATTATGCCAAGCTCTTTCAAGAGTTTTTCTACAAGGGGTTTGACCTCCTCCATGATAACCTCAAGCTGGTCTTCACTCTCGACCTGTGCCTCTCCCACCACTGGATTCAGATCAAGATCTGGGCCATGGTGAAGACGAAGTCAACAGAGGATGGCGGAGGCTGCTGATTGTACTCTGGTCTTGATCGCCTCTTTTTGCCGCCTTGTATCTTCAGGAAGATACTCGAGAAGTGTCTTTGCTTGGGTCACGACCAGTGTGGTCCAGTCGCCAAGGCTAAGGTCGTCCATCTCGGTTTCGACCACATCAGCCCTTAGTAGACCGGCCACCATCTTCAGTTTTTCAAAGATGTTTTGTTGAGCACTGCTGCAGGCGGAGAGGGACGCACTCAAGTCCTTGTTCTCCCTGCAGACAGAATCAACTCTCGAGTTTTGCAACTTGATGGTCGCCTGGAGGTCTTTTTGACGAGGATTGACACCCGGGTCACTTCTAATAAACTTTTGGTTCAAGACAGGTTCGAACCAGACATGTGTCTGGCGATGCGAACTCAAGTTATTTCTGAGAGGCATCACCATGAGGTCGCAAGCTTTACGCGATCAGGTCGCGGGTTTCGTGCGATCAGGCCGACAGCCTTGTGCGGTCAGAAGTTCGTATGCTATACGCGGACTGTACGGAATATCTAAGATGTTGCGCGGTCAGCCCACACTCCGCGGTCAGCACATTCTCGACCAAGGTGCATGGAATTTATTCGGTTATCTTCATACCAGGATATTCCAGGCATCCCGAAGATTCCTCCACGTTGAAGACCAACCGTCAGAGGTTATTATATGCGGTTATTCATGATTAACACGTGTTAATAACCTCTGTGGAAGTTAATAGCGGTTCTTCAACAACTGCATCCAACCGTTTGATGCAGTTTTCTTCATATGACACCCTTTCGACCAATATAAAAAGGGGGCAAAGTACATCAAACGGGGATCCAAGACATTTTTTCGGAAGAACAAAACTCCTAAGATAAGCGAGATACGAGAGATCTCGATCACTCAAACAGCCAAGACTATGGCTTAGATTAGACAACACTTACAAGTCTCCTATAGCTTCTTTCTGTACACTTATATAGGGAAAACTTTCGTCTGTGAAAGTTTTCTCCCGGCTAGTTTATAAAGCTTTATCTCATATAGTGAAATCCTAACAGGACGTAGGGCTTTTACTCCCACCATCGAGGGCCCGAACCTGTATAAATCTCTCTGTGCTCCTGTTCACCATTGTTCAGCATACCTTCCCAGAGGGTCATCTTGAAAGGTCTCACAATTACAAATTCTGCATAAGTTCGGCTGAGGACCCTGAGTCCGAATCGCCGACAGCTGGCGCCCACCGTGGGGCCTTTCTCAAGGCGTCCTAATTGAAATTCGGAGGTTCGCCGAAACATGGCTGGAGCATATGATTCCGAGAACGATTTCGATCTCCAGGATTATGCCCATATACCAATGCCTTCTCCAAGCGATCCTGTTCCGATGGAAGAGGTCGAAGGCCAGAATCTTCCACAGGTTGAATCATCTCTCTAAGTCATGTCAATCGACCAGGAGGTAACTGACACAAGGTTAGAACCCACAAAGGTTCTTAATGTGCTAGGTGATGAATCCGGCCCATCGTACGACCCCGCTGAGGGAAAATATGATGGTGACCCGGAAATTAGCCCAGGGAGGTTCGACCCTGATAACCTCCACCGTCTCTTTGATTTCGAGTCTGACTCGGAACAAACCGAGATGTTTTCCCCATCGGCGACCTCTCTCCCTAGGCAGTTTGCTGCGCTGTCGGAGGAAACTCCCGATCAACAGGCTGCCAGGGAAGAACAAGATCGCAAACAGAAGGAGGATCAAGATCTCGAGCAACAGAACAACGAACTACGCAGAACTGCCCTAGAGGCTCTTCAAGATGCGCAGGCTCGTTACGATGCTGCCCCGAGTTCTTCTCGACGGTCGCGTGGTCGTAGACATGACCAGACTCCTTCTTTACCACCGGAGCATTTCCCAGTGGACAAAGAAACAATAACACCTGGTGCCCCTAGGAGAAGTACCCATGGTCGACTGTGATCTATCGCGGAAGTCATGCGCAATTTTCCTCCTACGGTCACGGATGCGCAGAGACCGGCCTTTTTCAGGATCCTGGCGGAAAGACTGGACGAGGTCGCATCCGAGGCGACCCCAACAGCCTCTTCCCGCTCAGTAACACATTCCCGTGAACGGGATGGTCCTCATTTTGGCTCTGGCCGGCGGAGTTACCCGCCGCCTGTACCGTCCCGACAGGACAAATACCGGCAAATGCAGGACTCTCGTAGTTGGGATCGAGTTCCCGTTCACTCTCGTTTGGGACCACGAGTAACCTCGCCATTGCGTGAGATTGCTCGAAACCCAACCGAAAGTCACAGGACGGTTCACGGTCCTTACGTTGGTTGCAAAGCTTTCTCGCCTGGCCTACGAGCAGTCGTTTGGCCCGATAAGTTTCGACCAGGGGCCATTGAGAGGTTTGATGGAACTCAGAACCCATCCGAGTTCCTTCAGATCTATATTACTGCCATCCAACAGCAGGAGGCGATGACAAGGTCATGGCCAACTACCTGCCAACAGTCCTCGCAGGACCGGCTAGAACCTGGTTGTTTAATCAGCCTGAGGGTTCCATCTACAATTGGGAAATGCTATGCGATGCCATCCTCAGCAATTTCCAAAACTGTTACCAAAAGCCGGGTAAGGAGGACGACCTGCATAGACTGCGGCAAACTTCGACCGAAACACTTCGGCAGTTTGTCAAGAGGTTTGTCGGGGTAAGAAATACCATCCCGAACATATCTGATGGCTCCGTAATCAGGGCATTTAAGCATGCCGTTCGATACCGGAGATTCACTGAAGACTTGCTTATCCACCCTCCTCGATCGGTGGCCGATCTGTTCGATATGGCTGATCGATATTCCGATGCAGCCGAGGCAGTCGAATGGAACCGAATGGTTGACAAGGGGGACCTACCGCCCCAACCAGGCTTCAAGGACGCCAGGAAAGAAGATTCAAGCAAAAAGCCGAAGTCTTCACCGGGTGGGAAGTCAAAGAAGTCGAAGAGGAACCGCTCTGGGCAATACCGTGAGGTCGCAGTCGCAGAGAAACCACCTTCGACCAAAGGTAATAAGTCTTCTTTTAAAAGTAAAACTGCCTCTGGTGGCCGGGATCCCGACCAGCCAGAAAAATCAACTAATCCACAGGAGGGCAAGAGGTGGTGTCCACTCCACAACTCCGCAGGCCACGACCTCAAAAACTGCAGGAGTTGGTTGAAACAACTGGATGATTTCTACCAAGGAGCTGGGCCAATGCCAACCTTACCGCCTAAAGAGCAGGCGTGCAGGATTAGAGACGTCGACGGAGACGAAGAAATGGCTTACCAGGTACCTCAAAATCATGTTAATGTCATTTTCGGAGGTTCCTCCTCTTTCGCTTCCAAAAGGCAGTTTAAAACCTTTTGCCGAGAGGTTAACCAAACGGAGACATCCCTTGGCGAACCTCAATATCCCCGTTGGTCGGATATGCCTTTGACGTTTGATCGCGCTGACTGTCCTGTGGGGCTAACCCGACCATTGAGGCTACCTCTGGTCATTACCCCAATCATCAGTAACGCGAGAGTCGAAAGGGTCCTGATTGACGGGGGAAGTTCCCTTGATCTTTTATTGGTCAAGACACTCGACGAGATGCAAATTCCCCGTTCCAAGATCAAGCCTATAATCCATCCGTTCTATGGGATAATCCCAGGCCCCTCCATGATGCCATTGGGACAAGTGGTCCTCCCGGTCACTCTGGGAGAACCAGACAACTTCCGGACAGAATTGGTTACTTTCGATGTAATCGATTGTGATTCAGCTTATAATGCAATCTTTGGTAGGCCGACTCTTGCTAAGTTCATGATGGCAACGCACTATGCTTATCAGTGCGGGAAATTGCCTGGCCCCAAAGGTGTCATTTTGGTCCGAGGTAGTCACAACGTGGCGCTCACGTGCGACCGGTTATCTTTGGAGATGGTCGATCAACTTCCCCTCCGGGACGCTCAGGTCGCCACCGTTGCCACCGATGCGATCAAGGCTGCTCCTCGACCAGATGAGAAACTTAAACAAGTTCCTTTGTACCCAGATGACCCATCCAAGACAATTCGAGTTGGGTCAGCCCTGGATGACAAATAGGAACTCGACCTCGTTGCTTTCCTCCGGGCTAACGCAGACGTGTTTGCGTGGAAACCGTCCGACATGCCCGGTGTCCCAAGGGAAGTAATTGAGCACAGGTTAGCAATTCGACCTGGACAACGAACAATAAAGCAAAAGCTCAGGCGTTTTGCCACCGACCGACAGGAAGCCATCCGAGAAGAGTTAGACAAACTCTTACGAGCCGGGTTTATCCGCGAAGTGGATCACCCGGACTGGCTCGCCAATCCGGTTATGGTCCGCAAGTCAAATGGCAAGTGGCGCATGTGTGTTGATTACACTAGCCTCAACTTTGCCTGTCCGAAGGATGACTTTCCCCTTCCCCGCATCGATCAGCTGGTCGACTCCACTGCGGGTTGTGAACTGATGAGTTTTCTGGATGCCTACTCAGGATATCATCAAATTAGCATGGCAGAAGACGATGAAGAGAAAACTGCCTTCATCACCCCGTTCGGCACATACTGCTACGTCAGAATGCCGTTCGGTCTCAAGAACGCAGGTTCCACGTACCAGCGCTTGATGCAAAAGACCTTTCTTTCCCATATAGGGCGTAATCTTGAAGCATATGTAGACGATTTGGTTGTAAAAAGTGCCAAGAGATTGTCTCATTTGGACGATCTCGCTGAAACCTTCTGTAATTTGAATCGCTTTGGAATAAAATTAAACCCGGAGAAATGCTCTTTCGGGGTTTCTTCAGGAAAACTCCTTGGTTTCCTTGTGTGTTCTAGGGGCATTGAAGTTAATCCTGAGAAAATCAGGGCTATTGAACAAATGAGGTCGCCCTCGACCATGAAGGATGTTCAACGCCTGGCTGGTCGCATGGCAGCTTTAAGTCGCTTTATATCGCGATTAGGCGAAAGGGGATTACCTTTCTTCAAAGCCCTGCGGAAGCATCATAACTTTACATGGTCGGATGAGGCCGAAAAAGCATTCCAGGAGGTAAAAACATATCTATCCAGTCCGCCAGTATTGGTGTCTCCTGACAAAGGAGAACCGTTGCTTCTTTACCTGGCGGCCACACCGCACGCGGTCAGCGCCGTTCTGATCGCGGATAGAAGAGGAATACATAGACCCGTCTACTATGTGAGCGAAGTACTTCATGGTCCTAAGGAGCGCTACCCTGAGGTCCAGAAGATACTTTACGCACTACTGATGGCTTCCCGTAAGCTACGACATTACTTTCAAGCACACAAGATCACAGTACCCTCCTCTTTTCCTTTAGGGGATATTGTCCGAAATCCAGAAAAATCTGGTCGAATCGCCAAATGGGCGGTCGAATTCGGTGCCTTCGAGATCCATTTCACCCCTCGCACGGCGGTTAGTCTCAGGTTTTGGCTGACTTTGTGGTCGAATGGACCAACCCTGAGCCACCCGTGCAGTTGGTAGAGGAACTGGAGTGCCCCGATTATTGGACAATGTACTTTGACGGCTCCCGTAGTTTTCAACACTCGGGGGCTGGAATAGTCTTAGTTACGCCCCAGGGCGAACAGCTTAAGTATGTCATTCAACTACACTTTGTTGCAACCAACAACGCAGCAGAGTATGAAGGTCTTCTTGCAGGGCTCCGGGCAGCAAAATTCCTCGGAGTCCGTCGATTAGTGGTGCGGGGAGACTCACAACTGGTCGTAAACCAGGTAAACAAGGAGTACAGCACCTCCAATGAGACAATGGCTCATTACCTGGGGGAAGTGAGGAGATTGGAAAAACACTTCAGTCATTTCGAAGTCCAATACATCCCGCGAAAGGACAACATTCTCGCAGACCAATTATCCAAAATTGGGTCCTCACGCTCATCCGCTCCGGCAGGAGTGTTCATTGAACACTTGGACCATCCTTCGATCATGACTTCGGTCGAGGATGATCCGGTAATAGCCTTCGTTACCAACCTCAGTCAGGAACAAGATTGGGTTCATCCATTGAGAGTCTATCTTGAACATGGGACCCTACCCGAGGACGAAACTGAAAGTGATCGGTTAATTCGAAAAGCGCGTCTGTACAAACTCATAGATGGGATTTTGTACAGAAAGGGTACTTAAGGAGTATTTATGCGTTGTATATCTCAGGAGGAAGGAAAGTCCCTCTTGAGAGAAATACATGACGGTGTATGCGGTGCGCACTCGTCATATCGTACACTGGTCGGAAAGGCTTTTCGACAAGGATTCTACTGGCCTTCGGCACTTGATGATGCCAAACATATGGTCAAGAAGTGTCCCCAGTGTCAGTTCCATGCAAGGCAAGTTCATCAACCTGCCTATGCGTTACAAACCATTCCTCTCGCATGGCCATTCGCGGTCTGGGGGATGGATATCGTCGGTCCTATGCCACAAGCGGTCAATGGGTACAAGTTTCTGTTCGTAGCCATTGACACATTTACAAAGTGGATTGAGGCTGAACCGGTACGAAATATTACTGCATCAGCCGCACAAAAGTTCTTCCATAAGAACATTGTGGCACGATTTGGTGTTCCAAACTGTCTCATCACAGACAATGGCTCTCAGTTCGCCAGCGGTCTTTTCCTGGACTACTGCGATCAGGTTGGGACCAAGGTGTGCTTTGCTTCTGTGGCCCATCCACAAAGCAATGGTGCCGTAGAACGGGCCAATGGGCAAATACTACAAGGCATTAAGAAGCGCGTTTTTGATCGCCTTAAGACCCGCTCGGGGGCTTGGGCAGATGAGCTCTATACCGTTCTATGGGCATTACGAACTACTTCTAGTCGCGCCACTGGTGAGACGCCCTTCCATTTGGTCTATGGGGCCGAGGCGGTATTGCCTATGGAAGTAAGTATTGGTTCTGTTCGGACAGATCAGTTCGAACAGATTAATCAGTCCGAACAACGGGCACAAGATCTCATCCTCTTAGAAGAACGGCGTGATCGCACCCTGGTTAAATCCGCGGCATACTTGCAAGCTTTACGCAGGTATCATAGTAAAAAGGTGCGACCACGTGATCTTAACGTGGGCGACTTGGTTTTACGAAAAATTCAAGACCAGTCTAATCGCAACAAATTCTCCCCAAAATGGGAAGGTCCTTATACTGTTGTCTCAGTGTCGCGGACAGGATCGGCGCGGTTAGCTATGGAGGATGGTCGGATTTTGTCCAATACTTGGAACATCGATCAACTTCGCAAGTTTTACGTGTAAGTATTCCAATCACTTTTTCCCTGTTCAATTAGCATCTTTTGACAAAATAAAATATGTTTTGCTTTCACACAATGAGTTTTTCTCTTTAGGCCCGTATCATATGCATTCGACCTAGGGGCTGACCGCCGGCGGTCAGATCATTACAACAATCTAATCGGATTCGCTGGTCGATCTCATGACCACTTCCAGATAAGTCACTCCTAAATAAGCCGTTTCTCAGCGCATGTGGGGCTATTTGGCAAGTCCTTGGTCATCTGAGTGGCTACCAGTTCGCAATAAGATTAGACGTTACATTGATCCTGATCGTTGGTTTAAAACGCACACCCCTGGTCGTTACGCTTATGTTTTCTCCTCTGCCTATAACACTAAGGCTTCAGTATTCATAAGCAGAGGCGGGGGCTAGGGGGGATGTGCTTATAGTATGGAACTCATAATATAAAAATGCAAAATATGTACTTCCTGTCAAAAATGATTTTTTACATACGTTGCATTATACACAATTGTCTAAATACAAAAATAAGGATCATTCGATCCCCAACTCAGTCAGGAGCCTATCTACTAAGGGCTTGACCTCCTCTATGACTGCATCGAGCAGCTCTTCACTCTCGACCTCAACCGGACCCACCAATGCGCTTAGATCTGCATCTGGGCCATGGTGAAGTCGAACCCGGCTGAGTACGGCTACTGCGGTAGATCGAACCCTGGTTCTGATCACCTCTTCGCGTCGCCGTGTATCTCCAGGGAGATACTCAAGCAGTGAATCCGCCTGGGCAGTAAGCAGCGATGTCCAGTCACTTATGCTGAGGTTGTCTTGCTTCGGTTTTACCACATCGGTCTTCAAAAGATCAGCCACGGCCATCAGTTTTTCGAAGATCAGAAGGCTCAGCTCTTTGATCGCCCGATCGGTGTGGCGAATCGAGGATTCAAGAATCCCCTTGTCTCGACTAAGCTGTGTAATTCGACCTGCTTGCGCTGTACAGAGAGAGGAGATTATTTGCATGTTATGGGCTTAAGTCTCCTTAATCAGGAATCGGCTTACCAGCATTTTCTGATCGAAGTTTGTTGATTTCAGTCTCTTGTTTCTTAAACATTGAGACTGAACTGAGCCTCGATTTGGCCACCTCTTTCTTCAAGATTGTAACCTCTCTGCAGCAAAATCAAGGCAGTCACTGTCGACGATTCGGACTCAGGGTCCTCAGCCGAATTTATGCAGAATTTGTAATTGTGAGACCTTTCAAGATGACCCTCCGGGAAGGTATGCTGAACAATGGTGAACAGGAGCACAGAGAATTTAGACAGGTTCGGGCCCTCTATGATGGGAGTAATAGCCCTACGTCCTGTTGAGATTTCACTAAGTGTGGTAAAAGGTTTACAAATAGAGGGAAAAGTCCTCACAGGCGAGGATTTTTCCTGTAAGGGTGTACAAGGAGAAGCTATAGGAGACTTGTAAGTATTGTCTAATCTAAGCCGTAGACTTGGCTGGATGATCGAGATATCTTGTATCTTGATTATCCTTTTGAGTCTGGTTCTTCCGAGAAATGTCTTGGATCCCCCGTTTGATGTACATTGTCACCTTTTTATATTGGTTAAAAGGGTGCCATATGAAGAAAACTGTATCAAACGGTTGGATGCAGTTGTTGAAGAACTGCTATTGACTTCTACGGAGGTTATTAACACGTGTTAATCATGAATAACCGCATATAATAACCTCTGACGGTTGGTCTCCAACGTGGAGGAATCCTCGGGATGCTTGGAATATCCTGACATAAGGATAACCGAATAAAACCCAAGCACTCTGGTCGAGAATGTTCTGACCGCGGAATGTAGGCTAACCGCACAACATCCCGGATATCCAGTCCGCGTATAGCATACGAACTTCTGACCGCACAAGGCTGTCGGTCTGATCGCACGAAACCCGCGACCTGATCGCGTAAAGCTTGCGACCTCATGGTGATACCCCTCAGAATAGCTTGAGTTCGCATCACCAGATACATGTCTGGTTCGAACCTGCCTTGAACCAAAAGTTTATTAGAAGTGACCCGGGTGTCAATCCTCGTCAGCTAGCCCCCAAATTCGAAAGAAACGAAGTGACGTGTTTATTTCGAATTTTAAGACCATGCATTGGATTTTTAACCCGGCCCTTTAACTTCTCCACTTAGTGGCGCACTAAGTGAAAACGGTTGGTTTTTCAAGACGGGTTCTGACATTACGTGACAGGCAATGATAGCGCCGTAGATTTGTTTTTATCTCGAGGTAAAATTGTAAATGCTTTGACGAAACCCGAGGCGCCTGGAATACAAACCGTCACCCAGGCGGCTATAAATACCAGGCTGCTGGATTCGTAAAATTTCACAATTTCCCTCCACGCCTAAGTCCTTTTCTTATTGTCCTACCTTCTTCCTTTTCACATACTTCTCCCAATGGCAGATCACGATATCATCGAGATTGAGAGCGATGAAGAGGAAGTTGTCGAACAAGGGTCTCAAACGAATGAAGTCCTGTCTCCCTTAAGGAAGAAACCTAAGGTTGATGAAGGATCTTCCAGTGGAACAAAGGTGAAGAACGTAGCGAGTTTCTTTCTTCCTTCAGTTCCTTTGACCCTCCCCGTTCATGCCTCTCGGCAAGTTAGGCCTTTACCCTTAGAGAAAGATCCTATCACATTCAATTCTCCCATTCTTTTGGGTGATCAACATCCTGGTAGGCAAGCGGTGACTATCCCTCGACCAGATGATCGCCATATTGGGTTGGCGAAGCAATCTTCTGATGGGAAGGTTTCTCTTCCACCATATGATGTTCTTCCTCCCAAGATGGGTGTATCAACGGGTTATGCACCGGGACAGGTAACAATTCTTCTCCTTTTTGCTGATAATTTTAGTTAGTATGACTAACTTTTGCAAAATGCAGGAGGTAGGAGGCTCCAGCGATCAGCCTTCTGCTGCTCCATCTCTTCCTTCCGGACAGACCCTTCTGGAAGAGAAGAATGCCCTGGAGAAGAAGACCGAGGAGATGGCCTCGAAGATTCTGCGTTTAGCAGAATGTCTTGATCGATCCCGAGAAGAGGCGCACCATTTCCGTCGAGAGAGGGACTTTGCTCAGCAACAGCGAGAACTCTCTGACTTGATTAGGGACAATAGTGCGTCTGTTGTTAGGGACGATATAGATAGACTTAGGGTAGTTGCTAGTTCCTTGGGGGTTGTCAGTGTAGATCCTACTGACAACAACATGTCCCTAGGGGAACTTTGTAAACGTCTTTCGGAACAGGTCGATGCTTTTATCGACCGTATCCCTTTTGTATGTAAAGAATGTAATAAATAAAGTTTCTTTTATTCATATGAACATTCTTCATACCTTCTGTGTGAAATTATGGCCAAAGGCTTAGTTCGCGACCATTCATACACAGGAAATTTCAGTTCTGCGATTAGAATCGCGCTTTAAAAGATCACCGTGACCTGCCCTGATGCCGCGATCAGACTTAAGGCCGCGGTTAGAACTGAATTGCGACTAGAGTCGAACGTTTGGTTAGATCATTACTTCGATCAGAAACGAAGTTAAATAACATGGTTTTAACCAAACCATAACCCAGTTAGAATATATCCGTACGTCAAAATTTGAGTTACATGATATTTTTCACCAAAATGTTCAGGTAAAAAGAAAGGTAAATAACCCTCAAAAAGCTTTAGCAGACTTTTCGAGTTTTAGCCCTTTCAGCTTCCGAAATAAAGAAGTCTTTTTATTTCAGATCCGATACCCGAAACGTTTTAAAGGGTTTATCAGAGAATATCCATTATGGGAAATGAATAAAATATTTAAGAGGACGCTTGAGTGGAACGTTACTCACAGAGGCGTGACTCCTCGAGTCTATAAAAACAGTAGGTAGCTTCTTGAGGAAGCTATTCAGCCGCGAAAAACCCTTAGAGTTCCCGCCGCACAAAACCCTCATCTTCTTGCCTTCATCTTCCACAAAGTCATCGACTTTTTTGACCAATCTTCCTCAAAAAATGGCATCTTGGAGCAGATCCAACCACCATTCTGAGGAGACTCTGGTGGCGCTGGAGAAAGAGGAGATCCTTCCATCGCGGCTGCTGATCAATTGGCGGCCTGCGGAGAAGGACCAAGAAATTCCAATCGTCCGAGAGGGCGAGTTGGTAATCTTCGAGGAGTATCTGCGCTGCGGGTTCCGATTCCCTGAGAGTCGGTTCCTAAAGGACATCCTCGAACATTATGGGTGGGAACTGATCAACCTCCACCCAAATGCGATGCTGATCCTGGCGGTGTTTCAGCATCTTTGCGAGGTCTTCGTCGGAGTATATCCTAGCGTGGACCTCTTCCGACGGTTCTACTTCTCGGCATGGTCGAAGAGCACCAATGCCGCCGGATGCATCTACTTCCGGCTGAGGGACAAGAAGGAATATCCCTCCCCACCTCTGCGGGATTCGGTGCACGGGTGGCACCAGAGGTGGTTTTACTGCTCTCCGCCGTCCGAGAGTAGTTTATGGTTTGAGAACTCGCGACCAGAGAAGTCAAGCGAGTTGGATGCTCCCCCGACGCTGGGCGTGGAGTACCTGAAGCACGCCGAGGTGATTCTTCACTTGGTGGGTCAAGGATTGACAGCGAGGGATGTCATCCGAGACTTCGTGAAGAACCGAGTGAGCCCCCTGCGCGAAAGGGCTCATCCTGCTTGGGAAATCAAGTCCATGGCGGATGGAACCCTGGACTACAATGAAGGTACTCAAACCTTTTAACACTGTGCTTTGTCATTTCTAAAATTTATGTTTTTTGACTTGAATTTGGGAACAGTTCTGCCCTCAGCCGAAATTGAGAGGCGAACTAATTCCCTCCTTAGGGCCTACAATGCTGATGTAGAAGGCCCTAAGGGATCACCTCGCCCGCAGAGCTTGATTCATGCCGGTGATGACCTCAGACAGGAGCGCCGAAAGGTAATTTCCTTGTCCGGCTTTAGTTCTGCAGGTCTTGTGTGTGTCCAGCGCTAATCCATTGTAATGGACTGTGAACCAGCTCCTAGGGAAGTTCGCTGATGCGACGTTCCCAAGCGAAAATGTCGGTTCTTTGCGGAAGCCGACGGCGAAGAATGTGAAGAAGGTCTCTCAGAGACCCAGGACAAAGAGTCCTGCCCCCAAGAAGACCAAGCTGAACCCTGGGGAGGGGTCTTCACGAAGCATTCCTCGTCCCGCAAGAAAGACTGCGTAAAGATATCGCATTCCTTCTTCTTTTTCAGGCGCGACATGGAATCACTTCTTCGTCGTACAGGGAGAGGGGAGTGAGGAGGAAGAGGACGATGATGTGCCTCTAGTCATCAAAAGGAAGAGGACCGGGGAGTCCTCTGCTGGTGACGCCCCAAGCTGTCCCGTAGGGACCACAGCTACCGAAGAGGTGGTCGTGGCTGACCCTGCGACCACCGAAGATCTTGTGGTCGCAGGTGACCTTCCAATCCCTGAAGCCCCCGAGGTTTCAGGGTCAATTATCTCTGCTTCCCTGGTCGAAGGGACGACCAAGGTAAGGAATCTTTTCGACCGTTCCTTCTATGACTTTCTGCACATTTGACAAGTTAATGTACATACAGGGAGGAGAGCTTCCCCCTGGGACCACTGGGGGTTCCAGGGAGGAAAATCCTCCTCCTCCGCGGACAGAGGAGGTAGAAGAACAAAGGCCGGTTGTGACGGTCCCAGCAACTCTGGAGTCTCCAAGGCCTTCGGATGTAGCCCCATCAGTTAGCCCGGTGGCTCAGGTAAAAACCTTTCTATGTGTTTTGATATTTTTTCCTAGGAATGTGCTCGTAACAGAACATTTCCAGGGAGGTGCTGCCTTGTTTACTATAAGGAAGGCGAGAACCGGAGACGGCTCTCCTTCGCAAGGGGAATTTTCCCAGAAGTCCCAAGAACGAATGGGATTTCAAATAAGGTAAGAACCTTAAATTTGGCAATAATCTTAAATAGAAACTGCTCAAATTGTCCTTCATGTTAGGCAAAGAAAGACGGCGCCCAGCTCTTCAATCGCCTCCGGCGAGGTTGAAGTCGCAGCTGGTGCAGGAGCTTCCAACGAAGAACGCTCCACCCCTGTGGTCCAGGAAGTCGTCCAGACCGCAGGGGAAAGAATAAATGTAGGGACCCAGTCACCATCGATGACTACTGGGGGTGGCGTCCAGCCGGCACTCCCAGCAACTGTCCCTGTAGTAAGCGCATCAGGGGCTCTAGCGAGGATCCCCGCTGAACTGAATGATGCTGTCTTACAAAAGTTTATGAAGGTATAATAAACCTCCACTCTCGTGCCTGAATTGTACTTAGGACACCTTTGATCTTCTTCTTTGGCATCACAGGGATTATCCTGGCTAATAAGCCATTCGCACGTTGTGATGGCCAGTACAGAAGCCATTCAAAAAGAACGCGACAGCTTGCGCAGGTGAGTACCATTACCCTTTGGTTAGCATAGGTGCATCTTGGTTGTGACTGCCTTGATTTTGCTGCAGAGAGGTTACATTTTTGAAGAAAGAGGTGGCCGGTTCAGTCTCAATGTTTAAGAAACAAGAAACTGAACTCAACAAACTTTGATCAGAGAATGCTGGTAAGCCGATTCCTGATTAGAAGGACTTGAATCCATAATATGCAAATAATTTCCTCTCTCTGTACAGCGCAAGCAGGTCGAATTACGCAGCTCAGTCGAGACAAGGAGATTCTTGAATCCTCGATTTGCCACACCGATTGGACAATCAAAGAACTGAGCCTCCGGATCTTCGAAAAACTAAAGGCCGTGGCTGATCTTTTGAAGACCGATGTTGTAGAACTGAAGCAAGACAACCTCAGCATAAATGACTGGACATCGCTGCTTACTGCCCAGGCGGATTCACTGCTTGAGTATCTCTCTGGAGATACACGGCGACGCGAAGAGGCGATCAGAACCAGGGTTCGATCAGCCTCAGCAGCCGTACTCAGCCGGGTTCGACTTCACCATGGCCCAGATGCAGATCTGAACGCATTGGTGGGTCCGGTTGAGGTCGAGAGTGAAGAGCTGCTCGATGCAGTCATATAGGAAGTCAAGCCCCTAGTAGATAGACTCCTGACTGAGCTGGGGATCGAATGATCCTTATTTTTGTACTCAAACAATTGTAATTGCAATGCCATGTATGTAAAACTATTTTTTAAAAGAAAGTGCATATTCACATCATAAATTTCATACTATAAGTATATCCCTCTAGCCCCCGCCTCTGTTTTGTGAATACTGAAGCCTTAGTATTTTAAGCAGAGGGGAAAACATAAGTATGATGACCAGGGATATGTGCTTCAAGCCGATGGTCAAGATTAAAGTAACATTTTAACCTTATTGCAAACTGGTAGCCACCCAGATGACCGAGGACTAGCCAGATAGTCCCGTGTGCGTTGAGAAACGGCTTATTTAGGAGTGACTTATCTGGAAGTGATCATGAGATCGACCAGCGAATCCGGTTGAAAAATGCTGTAATAACCTAACCGCCGGCGATCAGCCCCAGGTCGAATTTGTATAATGTGGGCTTAAAGAGAAACACTTATTGTATGAAAAGAAGACATGCTTTTTATGAAAAGATGCTAATTGAACAGGAAAAAGGGTTGTGGTACTTACACATAAAACTTGCGAAGTTGATCGATGTTCCAAGTATTGGACAAAATCCGACCATCCTCCATGGCTAACCGCGCAGACCCTGGCCGCGGCACTGAGACGACAGCGTATGGTCCTTCCCACTTTGGGGAGAATTTATTGCGGTTAGACTGGTCTTGAATTTTTCGTAAAACCAAGTCGCCAACGTTGAGATCACGTGGTCGCACCTTTTTACTGTGATACTTGCGTAGAGCCTGCAAGTATACCGCGGACTTGATCAGGGCGCGATCACGCCGTCCTTCCAGGAGGATGAGATCTTGCGATCACTGTTCGGATTGGTTGACCTGTTCGAATTGATTCGTGCGAACAGATCCAATACTAACTTCCATAGGCAACACAGCCTCGGCCCCATAGACCAAATGGAAGGGTGTCTCACCGGTGGCTCGACTAGAGGTAGTCCGTAGTGCCCATAGAACAGTATAAAGCTCGTCTGCCCAAGCCCCCGAGTGGGTCTTGAGGCGATCAAAAACACGTTTTTTGATGCCTTGTAATACTTGCCCATTGGCCCGTTCTACGGCACCATTGCTTTGTGGATGTGCCACAGAAGCAAAGCACACCTTGGTCCCAATCTGATCGCAGTAGTCTAGGAAGAGACCGCTAGCGAACTGAGAACCGTTGTCTGTGATGAGACGGTTTGGAACACCAAATCGTGCCACAATGTTCTTGTGAAAGAACTTTTGTGCGGCTGATGCAGTAATATTTCGTACTGGTTCGGCTTCAATCCACTTTGTGAACGTGTCAATGGCTACGAATAGAAACTTGTACCCGTTGACCGCTTGTGGCATAGGACCGACGATGTCCATTCCCCAGATCGCGAAGGGCCATGCGAGAGGAATAGTTTGCAATGCATAACCAGGTTGATGAACCTGTCTTGCGTGAAATTGACACTGTGGACACATCTTGACTATAAGCTTGGCATCATCGAGTGCCGAAGGCCAGTAGAATCCCTGTCGAAAAACTTTTCCGACCAGTGTTCGGTATGACGCGTGTGCACCGCATACACCGTCATGTATTTCTTTCAAGAGGGATTTTCCTTCCTCCTGAGATATGCAGCGCATGAATACTCCTTGAGTACCCTTTCTGTACATAACCCCATCTATGAGTTTGTACAGACGCGCCTTTCGAATTAACCGATCGCTTTTGGTTTCGTCCTCGGGTAGGGTCCCATGTTCAAGATAGACCCTCAATGGATGAGTCCAATCTTGTTCCTGACCGAGGTTGGCAACGAAGGCTATTGCCGGATCATCCTCGACCGAAGTCATGATTGAAGGATGGTCCAAGTGTTCAATGAACACTCCTGCCGGAGCGGATGAGCGTGAGGATCCAATTTTGGATAATTGGTCTGCGAGAATATTGTCCTTTCGCGGGATGTATTGGACTTCGAAGTGACTGAAGTGTTTTTCCAATCTCCTCACTTCCTCCAGGTAATGAGCCATTGTCTCATCGGAGGTGCTGTACTCCTTGTTTACCTGGTTTACGACTAGCTGTGAGTCCCCCCTCACCACTAATCGACGGACTCCGAGGAATTTTGCTGCCCGGAGCCCTGCAAGAAGACCTTCATACTCTGCTGCGTTGTTGGTTGCAACAAAGTGTAGTTGAATGACATACTTAAGCTGTTCGCCCTGGGGCGAAACTAAGACTACTCCAGCCCCCGAGTGTTGAAAACTACGGGAGCCGTCAAAGTACATTGTCCAATAATCGGGGCACTCCAGTTCCTCTGCCAACTGCACGGGTGGTTCAGGGTTGGTCCATTCAACCACAAAGTCGGCCAAAACCTGAGACTTAACCGCCGTGCGAGGGGTGAAATGGATCTCGAAGGCACCGAATTCGACCGCCCATTTGGCGATTCGACCATATTTTTCTGGATTTCGGACAATATCCCCTAAAGGAAAAGAGGAGGGTACTGTGATCTTGTGTGCTTGAAAGTAATGTCGTAGCTTACGGGAAGCCATCAGTAGCGCGTAAAGTATCTTCTGGACCTCAGGGTAGCGCTCCTTAGGACCATGAAGTACTTCACTCACATAGTAGACGGGTCTGTGTATTCCTTCCCTTTCCGCGATCAGAACAGCGCTGACCGCGTGTGGGGTGGCCGCCAAATACATAAGTAATGGTTCTTCCTTTTCAGGAGACACCAATACTGGCGGACTGGACAGATATGTTTTTACCTCCTGAAACGCTTTTTCGGCCTCATCGGACCACGTGAAGTTATGATGTTTCCGCAAGGCTTTAAAGAAAGGTAGTCCCCTTTCGCCTAATCGCGATATAAAGCGACTTAAAGCCGCCATGCGACCAGCCAGGCGTTGAACATCCTTCATGGTCGAGGGCAACCTCATTTGTTCAATAGCTCTAATTTTCTCAGGATTAACCTCAATGCCCCTGGAACACACAAGGAAACCAAGAAGCTTCCCTGAAGAAACCCCGAAAGAACATTTCTCCGGGTTCAATTTTATTCCAAAGCGATTCAAGTTACAGAAGGTTTCAGCAAGATCGTCCAAATGAGACAATTTTTTGGTGCTCTTTACAACCAAGTCGTCTACGTATGCTTCGAGATTACACCCTATCTGGGAAAGAAAGGTCTTTTGCATCAAGCGCTGGTACGTGGAACCTGCGTTCTTGAGACCGAACGGCATTCTGACGTAGCAGTATGTGCCGAACGGGGTGATGAAGGCAGTTTTCTCTTCATCGTCTTCTGCCATGCTAATTTGATGATATCCTGAGTAGGCATCCAGAAAACTCATCAGTTCGCAACCCGCAGTGGAGTCAACCAGCTGGTCGATGCGGGGAAGGGGAAAGTCATCCTTCGGACAGGCACTGTTAAGGCTAGTGTAGTCGACGCACATGCGCCACTTGCCATTTGACTTGCGGACCATGACCGGATTGGCGAGCCAGTCCGGGTGATTCACTTCGCGGATAAACCCGGCTTGTAAGAGTTTGTCTAACTCTTCTCGGATGGCTTCCTGTCGGTCGGTGGCAAAATGCCTGAGCTTTTGCTTTATTGGTCGTTGTTCAGGTCGAATTGCTAACCTGTGCTCAATTACTTCCCTTGGGACCCCGGGCATGTCGGACGGTTTCCACGCAAACACGTCTGCGTTAGCCCAGAGGAAAGCAACGAGGTCGAGTTCCTATTTGTCATCCAGGGCTGACCCAACCCGAATTGTCTTGGATGGGTCATCTGGGTACAAAGGAACTTGTTTGAGTTTCTCATCTGGTCGAGGAGCAGCCCTGATCGCATTGGTGGCAACGGTGGCGACCTGAGCGTCCCGGAGGGGAAGTTGATCGACCATCTCCAAAGATAGCCGGTCGCACGTGAGCGCCACGTTGCGACTACCTCGGACCGAAATGACACCTTTGGGGCCAGGCAATTTCCCGCACTGATAAGCATAGTGCGTTGCCATCATGAACTTAGCAAGAGTCGGCCTGCCAAAGATTGCATTATAAGCTGAATCACAATCGATTACATCGAAAGTAACCAATTCTGTTCGGAAGTTATCTGGTTCTCCCAGAGTGACCGGGAGGACCACTTGTCCCAATGGCATCATGGAGGGGCCTGGGATTATCCCATAAAACGGATGGATTATGGGCTTGATCTTCGAACAAGGAATTTGCATCTCGTCGAGTGTCTTGACCAATAAAAGATCAAGGGAACTTCCCCCATCAATCAGGACCCTTTCGACTCTCGCGTTACTGATGATTGGGGTAATAACCAGAGGTAGCCTCAATGGTCGAGTTAGCCCCACAGGACAGTCAGCGCGATCGAACGTCAAAGGCATATCCGACCAACGGGGATATTGAGGTTCGCCAAGGGATGTCTCCGTTTGGTTAACTTCTCGGCAAAAGGTTTTAAACTGCCTTTTGGAAACGAAAGAGGAGGAACCTCCGAAAATGACATTAACATGATTTTGAGGTACCTGGTAAGCCATTTCTTCGTCTCCGTTGACGTCTCTAATCTCGCACGCCTGCTCTTTAGGCGGTAAGGTTGGCATTGGCCCAGCTCCTTGGTAGAAATCATCCAGCTGTTTCAACCAACTCCTGCAGTTTTTGAGGTCGTGGCCTGCGGAGTTGTGGAGTGGACACCACCTCTTGCCCTCCTGCGGATTAGTTGATTTTTCTGGCTGGTCGGAATCCCGGCCACCAGAAGCAGTTTTACTTTTAAAAGAAGACTTATTACCTTTGGTCGAAGGTGGTTTCTCCGCGACTCCGACCTCACGGTACTGTCCAGAGCAGTTCCTCTTCGACTTTTTTGACTTCCCACCCGGTGAAGACTCCGGCTTTTTGCTTGAATCTTCTTTCCCGGCGTCCTTGAAGCCTGGTTGGGGCGGTAGGTCCCCCTTGTCGACCATTCGGTTCCATTCGACTGCCTCGGCTGCATCGGAGTATCGATCAGCCATATCGAAAAGATCGGCCACTGATCGAGGAGGGTGGATAAGCAAGTCTTCAGTGAATCTCCGGTATCGAACGGCATGCTTAAATGCCCTTATTACGGAGCCATCAGGTATGTTCGGGATGGTATTTCTTACCCCGACAAACCTCTTGACAAACTGCCGAAGTGTTTCGGTCGAAGTTTGCCGCAGTCTATGCAGGTCGTCCTCCTTACCCGGCTTTTGGTAACAGTTTTGGAAATTGCTGAGGATGGCATCGCATAGCATTTCCCAATTGTAGATGGAACCCTCAGGCTGATTAAACAACCAGGTTCTAGCCGGTCCTGCGAGGACTGTTGGCAGGTAGTTGGCCATGACCTTGTCATCGCCTCCTGCTGCTTGGATGGCAGTAATATAGATCTGAAGGAACTCGGATGGGTTCTGAGTTCCATCAAACCTCTCAATGGCCCCTGGTCGAAACTTATCGGGCCAAACGACTGCTCGTAGGCCAGGCGAGAAAGCTTTGCAACCAACGTAAGGACCGTGAACCGTTCTGCGACTTTTGGTTAGGTTTCGAGCAAACTCACGTAATGGCGAGGTTACTCGTGGTCCCGAACGAGAGTGAACGGGAATTCGATCCCTACTACGAGAGTCCTGCATTTGCCGGTATTTGTCCTGTCGGGACGGTACAGGCGGCGGGTAACTCCGCCGGCCAGAGCCAAAATGAGGACCAACTCGTTCACGGGAATGTCTCACTGAGCGGGAAGAGGCTGTTGGGGTCGCCTCGGATGCGACCTCGTCCAGTCTTTCCGCCAGGATCCTAAAAAAGGCCGGTCTCTGCGCATCCGTGACCGTAGGAGGAAAATTGCGCATGACTTCCGCGATAGATCGCAGTCGACCATGGGTACTTCTCCTAGGGGCACCAGGTGTTATTGTTTCTTCGTCCACTGGGAAATACTCCGGTGGTAAGGAAAGAGTCTGGTCACGTCTACGACCACGCGACCGTCGAGAAGAACTCGGGGCAGCATCGTAACGAGCCTGCGCATCTTGAAGAGCCTCTAGGGCAGTTCTGCGTAGTTCGTTGTTCTGTTGCTCGAGATCTTGCTCCTCCTTCTGTTTGCGATCTTGTTCTTCCCTGGCAGCCTGTTGATCGGGAGTTTCTTCCGACAACGCAGCAAACTGCCTAGGGAGTGAGGTCACCGATGGGGAAAACATCTCGGTTTGTTCCGAGTCGGACTCGAAATCGAAGAGACGGTGGAGGTTATCAGGGTCGAATCTTCCTGGGCTAACTTCAGGGTCACCATCATATTTTCCCTCAGCGGGATCGTATGACGGGCCGGATTCATCACCTAGCACATTAAGAACCTCTGCGGGTTCTGACCTTGTGCCAGTTACCTCCTGGTCGATTAACATGACTTGGGGAGATGATTCAACCTGTGGAAGATTCTGAACTTCGACCTCTTCCATCGGAACAGGATCGCTTGGAGAAGGCATTGGTATGTGGGCATAATCGTCGAGATCGAAATCATTCTCGGAATCATATGCTCCAGCCATGTTTCGGCGAACCTCCGAATTTCAATTAGGACGCCTTGAGAAGGGCCCCACGGTGGGCGCCAGCTGTCGACGATTCGGACTCAGGGTCCTCAGCCGAATTTATGCAGAATTTGTAATTGTGAGACCTTTCAAGATGACCCTCCGGGAAGGTATGCTGAACAATGGTGAACAGGAGCACAGAGAATTTAGACAGGTTCGGGCCCTCGATGATGGGAGTAATAGCCCTACGTCCTGTTGAGATTTCACTAAGTGTGGTAAAAGGTTTACAAATAGAGGGAAAAGTCCTCACAGGCGAGGATTTTTCCTGTAAGGGTGTACAAGGAGAAGCTATAGGAGACTTGTAAGTATTGTCTAATCTAAGCCGTAGACTTGGCTGGATGATCGAGATATCTTGTATCTTGATTATCCTTTTGAGTCTGGTTCTTCTGAGAAATGTCTTGGATCCCCCGTTTGATGTACATTGTCACCTTTTTATATTGGTTAAAAGGGTGCCATATGAAGAAAACTGTATCAAACGGTTGGATGCAGTTGTTGAAGAACTGCTGTTGACTTCTACGGAGGTTATTAACACGTGTTAATCATGAATAACCGCATATAATAACCTCGGACGGTTGGTCTCCAACGTGGAGGAATCCTCGGGATGCTTGGAATATCCTGACATAAGGATAACCGAATAAAACCCAAGCACTCTGGTCGAGAATGTTCTGACCGCGGAATGTAGGCTAACCGCACAACATCCCGGATATCCAGTCCGCGTATAGCATACGAACTTCTGACCTGGGGGGAGCCCCTCGGTCTACGAGGTCCCGCCGGAAGTGGGGGCCCCGGGGGCCCTCCCGCCCGGGAAGGGGAAAGGGCTGATGATTCCCCCCCGGCGCGGGACCCCCTCCGGAGCTTCCTCAGCCACTTCCTCGGGGGGGACTTCGGCGACGAAGACGACGACGACCGCCACCCCGACCGAGGTCGTACCGGGCGCCCAGTTCCGGGAGCCCGTTACCGGCCGCGGCGGGACAAGCACCGGGTGGGAGACCCCCTGCTTTCCGCAGGGGAGGTCGAACGTTATGCGGAAGGCCTGCAGACCCCGAAGGTCCAGGCCTTCGTTGCAGGGGGGACGCTCCACGATCACTTCGCGGAGCTTCGGTCCCTTCAAGCCCAGGTATTCACCCGAAGCGGTTGTCGCTTTCTCTTGGTTCCCTGCATCCAAAATTTTTCTAACTCTGGAATTACCTGGGGCGTCGAGCAGCGCGTCATCCGGCTGCTCAAGGACACGGAGGACAGGGCCGCCTCCTTCCTGGGCCAGTGGGACGAAACTCTCTAGGAGCTGGCCCGGGTCCGGGCCCAAGTTCACGTCTCGGAGGCGATGAACGGCCGCCTCCGAGAGGAGGCGAAGGCGAGGGAGGAGGCCTTCCGGGAGCTCGAGGGATCGAGCGTCCGGGCGGTGGTGGACGCAGGCCACTCCGTCCGCTCGGCCCTCGTGAGCCTTGGCGTAAGCCTAGTCTCCGGGGGTGGCTCGGAGGTGCCCCCGGCCACGCTCGCGGAGGCTGTGCGTTTTCTTAACGCACAAGTCTCCGTGATCCCGGAGGCAGCGGACGCCCGGGCGCGAGGCCGGGCGATCCCCGTCGTCGCGGCCGCAGCCGGGCTCGTCGAGCACCGGGGAGTGGGCGCCCGGGCGATCGGGGGCCGCATCCCGCGGAGCTTCCCCGAGTTCTTCGAGCCCGCGCGCCGGGATGTGGAGCAGCTCGCCAGGGGTTTCTACGATCGGATCATCCGGGTGAGATTCCCGGCACCGACGCCTCCGGCCGTGGACGCCCCAGCTCTGGCCTCGGAGGAAGCCCCTAGGGGGGAGGACGCCAATGAAAGAGTATGAGCCTCCCCCCGGGTCTTTAGATAGGACCCTTTTGTTTTCTTAGGACTTTTGATCCCGGTAGCTTCTTAGAAGAAGCCCCGGACACTTGTAAAAAGATATTTTGGAATGCAATAGAGTAAGAAATTTTTCTAAGTCTTTGAATTGAATGCAATGTTACCAGGGTTCCCGGGAGGTTACTCCCGGGCGAAGGTCCGAGAGGGGCTCTCCGGGGGACGCCCAAGCGGCTTTAATATTGCTAAGCCTCATCTCCGGGGAGCGCAGCGGGGACGCCGTCCGGGAGGCCGTCCGGTTAAGGTGGCATCCGGAGTGGCACTTGGACAATTTTGACAATCATCGCGCCGAATTGTCCCCCCCGCGTCCGGGGTTCCGGATGACCTCCTCTTCGGATACTTCCACCGGCGGGATACGAGTTCTGGCCCGAAGATGTGCTCCGGGACGCTTGGCGCCGCGTGTGCGCATTGTACCGGGACTTGGCCTGGGAGCTAGCGGAGAGCCTCCTGGAGTATTAGGCGTAGGGGCCTTAGGATGTAGAGGATCCCCCGGGTTAGAGCCCGGGTTGTACCGTTTCCGAAGCCCACCGGAGGGGGAAGATGTCCTCCGGGTTTGACAATCAATAAAAGCTGTTCGCTTGCTTCTTCTTTCGTTGTCTATTTATTTTTTCTTCTTGGATGGTCTGGACGACTCCTTTTCACAAGAATGAGCTGAGTTTGCTCATGGGCGGTGCGGTCGACACCCGGGGGTTCCTTATCCCCCCCGCCCACAGCGGGCCGGAGGGTAGCTCCGCGCGCTGTGGGGGTAGCAAGGCCCCCGGGGTGGAAGTGACCTGTAGCATAGGAATTTTTTCTAAGTTAGAAAATTTTAAAACGAGGTTTCTAAGGAAAAGACCTTCCGGGAGACAATTGTCTGGTCACCGTGAGAACGGGGAGCCGGGAATAAGGCCTCGTGTGGAAGAAACATCCAGGAAAACCTGATGAGATATCCGGGGATGGGCTTCCTAGGAGATGATCATCCGGTCGCCGTGAGAACGGGGAACCGGGAATAGGGTCTCTGGGGAAGAAATGTCCGGGAAATCTGTAACTTCTCTGGGACACAATCGTCGGGTCACCGTGAGGACGGGGAGCCGGGAATTGGGTCTCCGGGAGGCAATCATCCGGTCGCCGTGAGAATGGGGAGCCGGGAATAAAGTCGCCGGGAGGCAATCATCCGGTCGCCGTGAGAACGGGGAGCCGGGAATAAAGTCACCGGGAAGCAATCATCCGGTCACCGTGAGAACGGGGAGCCGGGAATAAGGTCGCCGGGGAAGAAATGTCCAAGAATGCCATTAGACGTCCCACTGGGGAGAGCGTCTACTCCCGGAGGAGGAAGTGCCCGATGACGGGTCTTGAGTGTTTGGGCAGGGGACTAGTCTCCCAAAGTGACTCGTTACCGCGGCCACTGGGGACCGGGTTGCCGCTTACACCCTCAGTCCACGAGGGCTGATCGTAAGCCGCCCTATAGGAGGGACTTGCTGGGTCTGGGCCCACTTCCTCGTGGGGAGGGCATCCTCACGGGGAGGGCTTCCTCACGGGGAGGGCATCCTCACTGGGAGGGCGTCCTCGCGGGGAGGGTATCGCCGCTAGGGGCGATAATGAGAAGAACCTGCAAAGAGGCAGTTGAAAAGCAAGACCTATGTATTGCTAATAAAATGAAGTACAGTGCCTCCCCCTGCGAAGCCGCGAAAGGGGAGGAAAAGGAAATACAGTGTCCCTCCTCTCCCTCCGGCGTGACCGCTCCGGGGGAGGGGACAGGCCCGTAAGGCTAAACATAGAACTTGCGAAGTAAACGCAAGTTCCACGTGTGCTTCAGCTCCTGCTCTTGAAGGTTGGAGAGCTTATAAGCCCCCGAGCCCAGGACCGCGGAGATCCTGTAGGGGCCCTCCCACTTGGGGGAGAGCTTCCCCTGGGCTTGGGGGTCTGTGACGCGCTTGAGGACAAGGTCCCCAAGGCGGAAAGCTCTCTCGCGCACGCGCTGGTTGTACGCGCGCGCCATCTCTTGCTCGTAGATGGCATGGCGGAGGAGCGCTCGGTCGCGTTCCTCCTCCACGAGATCGATTTCCAGGTGCTGGTTGGCCTCATTGGCCTAGTATGCTGCGGGCGTGGCTCCCTGCAGGAGCTCGACCCGCAGTGACCGGAAGCCGATCTCCGGGGGGAGGACTGCCTCCGCCCCGTAGACCAGGGAGAAGGGAGTATGCCCCGTCGCCCGGGACGGGGTCGTGCGCATGGAGCAGAGGATGCTAGGAAGCTCCTCTGCCCATGCACCCCGCTTAGAAGCGGTTTGCTCGAGTCTCCGGGGCAATCCCTGTAGGATCACGCCGTTGACCCTCTCGACGGCCCCATTGCTCCGGGGATGGGCCACTGAGGCGAAGTGGATGACGAGCCCCAGGTGTCGACGATTCGGACTTGGAGTCCTCAGCCGAACTTATGCAAAATTTATAGAATGAGACCTTTTAAGATGACCCTCCGGGAAGGTATGTAGAACAATGGTGAACAGGAGCACAGAGAGGTTTATACAGGTTCGGGCCCTCGATGGTGGGAGTAATAGCCCTACGTCCTGTTAAGATATTGCTATAGGTGATAAAAGGTTACAAAATGGTAGAAAAACCCCTTCACAGGTGAAGGGTTTTTCCTATGTAAATGTACAGAATAAAGCCAGGAAGGCTTGTAAGAACTATCTAATTTAGGCAGTAGACTTGGCTGTTTTTAGTGGTTGAGATGCGTTGTGTCTCACTTGTATCAGAAGTCTTATTCTTCCAAATGAATCGAATCCCCCCCGTTTGATGTACTTCGCCACCCTTTTATACTGGTCGAAAGGGTGCCATGTCACAACTGCATCGAACAGTTATTTGGACAGTTGAATGCGGTTTATCAAACCGCTCTTAACTTCCAGGTATATCAAGCACGTGTTATTTGTGAATAACTGCATGTATCAACCTCCTGGCGGTTAGTCTTCTACGTGGAGGAATCTTCGGGATACTTGGAATATTCCCACTATAGGGATAACTGGACAGATAAATTCCAAGTACCTTGGTAGAGAATGTTCTGACCGCGGGACGTTGGCTGACTGCGCAACATGCCCAATATTCTGTTCGCGTATAGCATACGAACTTCTGACCGTGCAAAGCTTGCGGTCCGATCGCACGAGGCTTGCGACCTGATTGCGCAAACCCTGCGACCTGATCGCGCAAAGCCTGCGACCTTAGGCTGATGCTTCTCAGAATGACTTGAGTTCACACCGCCGGGCACATGTCTGACTCGAATCTGTCTTGAACCAACAGTGCATTTATGTGAACTGACCCGGGTGTCAATCCTCGTTAGCTAGCCCCCAAATTTAAAGAAAACGAAGGGACGTGTTCACTTTAAATTTAAAGAAATGCATCGGATTATTAACCCGACTCTTCAAATACCCCACTTAGTGGCGCACTAAATAGGTCGGTTGGTTCCCCGAGACAGGTTCTGGGTGTTATGTGACAGGCAATGATGGCGCTGTTGAAATGTTTTTTAACCCGAGGTAAAATTGTGAATGCTTTTAAGAACCTGAGATATTCAGAACGTGAACTATCATCCTGATGGCTATAAATACCAGGTCTTTGAATTTGTAAAGCTTCACAATTTCTTCTCACGGTTAAGTTCTTTCTAAAAGACACCTTCATTCTTCTCTTCATACATTTCCTGATGGCGGATCATAACATCATCGAGATTGAAAGTGATGAAGAGGAAATCCTCAAACAGGAGCCTGAAATGCTTGAAGATCCATCTCCTTCAAAGAAGAAGTCCAAGGTTGACGAAGGATCCTCCAGCAGAGCAAAGGTAGAAGATAAGCCCTCATCTTTTCTTCCTGCTGCTTTCTTCCCTGGCACCCCTTGCTTTTGTTTGGGTGATCAATTTTCTGGCCAGCAAGCGGTGACTATTCGGCCAGAAGATCCTCAACTTGTGTTGGGGAAGCAATTTTCTGGTGGGAAGGTTGCTCTTCTGTCACCTGGCGTCCATCTTTCTAGGATGGATACACCAACGTGTCGCGAGCAGGGACAGGTAACAATCCACATCTCCTTTTTGCTGATAGTTTATGGTTAGTATAACTAATCCTTGCAAATGTAGGAGATTGGAGGCCCTAGTGGTTAGCCTTCTGCTGCTCCGCTTCTTCCCCTTAGACGGACTCTTCTGGAGGAGAAGAATGCCCTGGAGAAGAAGACCGAAGAGATGTCTTCGGCAATTCTGCATCTGGCAGATTGTTTTGAACGATCCCGTGAAGAGGCGCTCCAATTCCGTCGAGAGAGGGACCATGCTCAGCAGCAGCGGGAACTCTCCGATTTGATTAGGAACAGTAGTGTACCTCTCGTTAGGGATGATGTAGATAGGCTTAGATTAGTTGCTAGTTCCCTGGGGGTTGTCAGTGTAGATCCTACTGACAACAACATGTCCCTAGGAGAACTTTGTAAACTTCTTTCGGATCAGGTCGACGCTCTGGTCGCTGGTATCCCTTTCGTATGTAAAGAATGCAAGAAATAAAATTTTCTTTCTTCCTATACATACTTTTTACATCCTCTGTGTGAAAACATGACCATAAGCAATGCCTTTACGATCACTCATACACAGGTAGACTTCAACCCTGCGATTAGGATCATACCTTTTACAGAGGCACCGCGACCATCCGATACCACGATCAGACTTAGAGTTGCGGTTAGAAGTGAAAACTTATCGTGACCAGACTTGAAACTCGACCAGACCATTACTGCAGTTGGAATTGGAGCTTAATCGAAAGCATGGTCTCGATCATACCACAACCCGGTCAAAATACATCCATACGTCCAAAAATTGAGTCGTAAAAAATGTCCAAAGCATATAAAGGAAAAACGTCTTTTGTAAAGTACTGAAAACTTTTCAGTCCTTTTGCACTTTCAGTTTCCGAAACAAAGAATTCTTTTTGTTTCAGATCCGATGCCTGAACACTTTAACGGGTCCGCCAGAGACAATATCCATTATGGGAAATGAATAAAATACTCGGCGGAACGTTTGAGTGGAACGTTACTCACATTAATGTGTCTCCTCGGGCCTATAAAAGGTGCAGATGTTTTCTCAAAGAAGCCACACAGCCAAAAACCCTTATTGTTTCCGCCGCACAAAACCCTCATTCTTCTCAGCTTTTGTCTTCCCCAAAAATCACCAACTTTTCCTTCGACTCTCCATCGAACAATGGCATCCTGGAGCCGATCCATCCACCATTCCGAGGAGAGTTTGATGTTGTTGGAGAAGGAGGAGATTCTTCCTCCGCGGCTGTTGATCAACTGGCGGCCTGCGGAGAAAGATCAAGAAACCCCAACCGTCCAGGAGGGCGAGTTGGTGGTCTTTGAAGAGTATTTGCGTTGCGGGTTCCGATTCCCCGAGAGTCGGTTCCTCAAGGATGTTCTTGAGCACTATGGGTTGGAGTTGATCAACCTCCACCCAAATGCAGTGTTGATATTAGCGGTTTTTCAACACCTATGCGAGGCGTTCGTCGGAGTGTACCCCAGTGTAGACCTCTTCCGACGATTCTATTTCTCGGCGTGGTCGAAGAGTGCCAACGCCGCCGGATGTATTTACTTCCTGCTGAGGGATAAAAAGGAGTATCCCTTTCCACCCCTGCGAGACTCAGTGCATGGGTGGCATCAGAAGTGGTTCTACTGCACCCCGCCGAAGGAGAGCGGGCTATGGTTCGAAAACTCACGGCCAGAAAAACCAAGCGAGCTGGACACTCTCCCGGCGATGAACTCGGAGTTCATGAAGCACGCCGAGGTAATTCTTCATCTAGTCGAAGAAGGGTTGACGGCTCGGGACATCATCCGAGACTTTGTGAAGAACCGGGTGAGCCCCCTGCGTGAAAGGGCTCATCCGGCTTGGGAGATTAAGTCCATGGCGGACGGCACCCTGGACTATAACGAAGGTATTCGTTTCTGACACCGAAAACCTTCATATTTTTCTTGAAATACATTCATTTTAAATTGTATTCGGCAACAGTCCTGTCCTCTGCTGAAATTGAGAGGCGGACTAACCAACTCCTCCGGGCGTACAACGCCGAGGTAGAGGGTGCCAAGGGGTCGCCTCGCCCCCAGAGCTTAATTCACGCCGGCGACGACCTCAGGCAAGAGCGCCGAAGGGTACATTCTCCACTTGGCCTCTGTTTTGCAGGTTTTATGTCTGTCCAGTACTAATCCCACGTGAATAGCTTCTTGGGAGGTTTGCTGAGGCGACGTTTCCCAGCGAGAACGTCGGTTCCCTGGGAAAGCCGACGACCAAGAACGTGAAGAAGATTTCCTTGAGACCCAGGACGAGGAATCCCGTCCCCAAGAAAGTCAGGCTAAATCTTGGGGAAGGGTCTTCGCAAAGCACTCCTCCTACGGCCCGAAGAACTACGGTAAGATATCAGATCCCTCCGCTCTTTCCGGGTGCGAACTCGAATTACTTCTTCGTCGTACAGGGGGAGGGGAGCGAGGAGGAGGAGGACGATGATGTCCCTCTAGTTCACCGGAGGAGGAAGATCGCGGGCTCTCCATCCGGTGACGCTCCAACCCATTCCGCAGGGATGACTGCTACTGCAGAGGCAGCCGTAGCAGACCCCACGACCACCGAAAGCCTTGTGGTCGCGGATGATCCCCTAGCCCCTGAAGCTCCCGAGGCTTCAGAGCCAGTTGCCTCTACCTTCCCAGTCGAAGGGACGACCATGGTAAGATTCTCCCACAGTCCGTTTTCTTCAATTCCCCCTGTGTACTTGATGAGTTAGTGCTTACGCAGGGAGAAGAGCTTCCCCCTGCGACCTCTGATAGCCCTAGGGAGGAAAATACTCCTCCTCCGCAGGCAGGAGCGGAGGTGGTTGTGCAAGATCCTGTGGCGATTACACATGAGGTGCTAGCCCCAGAAACCCAGGAGACATCGAGGTCTTCGGGTGGGACGTCGCCAATGGGATCGACTGCCCAGGTAAAGATTCTTCTCGTTAGCCTTTATCTTTCCCTTGAAAAAATGTTCATAGGGGAACACACACAGGGAAGAGGGGCCTTGTTTTCCAAGAGGAAGATCAGGGTGGACGATAATTGTCCCCGTGCTTGAGGAGAACCCTCTCTGAAATCCCAAAAGCTAATGGGATTTCAATTAAGGTAAGAACCTTTATCCTGGTTGTATTAGAAACGATGGTCACGAATCGTCACCATTTGATTTTTCCTTTATCAGACGAAAGGAAATAGCGCCCAGTCCTTCAACCACTTCGGGAAGGGTTGGGGTCACTGCTGGTGCAGAAGCCTCTAGTGAGGGGCGCCCCATCCCCTCGGTCCAAGAAGTTGTCCGGGCCGTAGGGGGAGAAACAGATGCGAGGACCCAGTCGCAGTCAATGGCGACTGGAAGCAGTACCCAGCAGGCACTTCCTCCAATTGCCCCTACTGTAGGCACCTCCAGACCTTCAACGAATCTTCCCATTAGTCCGGAAGATGCCTCTCTACAGAAGTTCATGAAGGTATGATGAATCCCTCTCTGGGTGTCCTGAATTGTACATAGGACACCTTTAACTCCCTTTTTTGCATCACAGGAACTATCCCGGATGATGGCCCAATCACGTGCTACGGCGGCGAGCATGGTGGCCATACAAAGAGAGCGAGACAGCTTGCGCAGGTAAGGATCATTACTCTTCAACTTGTAAAGGTACAAGTTAACTATGACCACTCCTTCTGTTTTATTACAGGAAAGTGGCATCGTTGGACAAAGAAGTGGCCACAGTCAAGCTTCATTCGATCTCAGTAGCTAGGAACCAAGAGATTGAAAACAATAAACTGCGGTCACAACTTGCTGGTAAGTTGATTCCTGATTAGGAATACTTGTCCTCATAACTTGTGAGTAATACTTTCTCTTGTTGCAGCGCAAGCTGGTCAAATAATGCAACTCAGTCAGGACAATAAAACCCTCCAGGATTCTATCCAAGCCTCCACAAGGGCGATTGGAAATCTAAGCCGTTCAGTCTTCGAAAAATTGAAGGCGGTGGCTCATCTTCTGAAGGCTGATGTGGTCGAAACCACACGATACAATCTCAGCCAAGATGACTGGGCTGCACTTGTTATGGCTCAAGCAGAGTCACTTCTCGAGTATCTCCCTGAGGATACACAGCGACGAGAAGAGGTGATCAGAACCAGAGTTCGGTCAGCCGCTTCCGCTATCCTCAGCCGGGTTCGACTTCACTATGGCCCAGATGCAGATCTGAATCCACTGGTGGGACCGGTTGAGATCGAGAGTGAAGAGCAACTAGAGGCCGTCCTAGAGGAGATTAGTCCCCTTGTAGATAAGCTCCTGACTGAGCTCGGGATCGAATGATCCCTATACCTGTATAGAAACAATTGTATACGATGCAATGCACATGAAAGTTCATTTTTGAAAATGAATATATTTCTGTCTTATGTTGTTTTATATTATAAACATATCCCCCTAGCCCCCGCCTGTGATTGTAGATACTGAAGGCTTAGTATTACAAACACAGAGAAAAGTGAATATAACGACCAGGGGTGTATGATCAGATCAACAATTATGATTATTATAACACCTAGCCTTGTTTGCTAACCAGCAGCCACTCGGATAACCAAGGACTTGTCAGAAAGCCCCGTGTGCATTGAGAAACGGCTTATTTAGGAGTGACTTATCTGAAAGTGGTTATGAGATCGACCAGCGAATCCGACCAGGATGTTATAATGATCTAACTGCGGGCGACCAGCCCTCGAGCCGAATTCACAGTGGATGGGCATAAAGGGAAATATTCATCATATAAACGCAAAATATTCTTAGTTTTATGAAAAAATGCTAATTGAACAGGAAAAATGGGGTTGAGTACTTACACGTAGAACTTGCGAAGTTGATCAATGTTCCAAGTATTGGACAAAATTCGACCATCCCCCATGGCTAACCGCGCGGATCCTGGTCGCGGCACCGAGACCACAGTGTAAGGGCCTTCCCATTTCGGGGAGAATTTGTTGCGATTAGACTGATCTTGGATTTTTCGTAAGACCAGGTCGCCCACGTGAAGACTACGTGGTTTCACCCTTTTACTGTGATACATGCGCAAAGCTTGCAAGTATGCCGCGGACTTGACCAAAGCGCGATCACGCCTTTCTTCTAAGAGGATGAGATCTTGTGACCGCTGTTCGGACTGATTAACCTGTTCGAATTGTTTTGTCCGAACAGACCCAATACTGACTTCGATAGGCAATACAGCCTCGGCCCCATAGACCAGATGGAAAGGCGTCTCACCGGTGGCTCGACTAGAAGTAGTTCGTAGTGCCCATAGAACAGTATACAGCTCGTCTGCCCAAGCCCCCGAGCGAGTCTTAAGGCGATCAAAAATACGTTTCTTAATGCCTTGTAGTATCTGCCCATTGGCCCGCTCTACAGCACCATTGCTATGTGGATGTGCCACAGAAGCAAAGCACACCTTAGTTCCAATCTGGTCGCAGTAGTCTAGGAAGAGACCACTAGCGAACTGAGAGCCGTTATCGGTGATGAGGCGGTTTGGAACACCAAATCGAGCAACAATGTTCTTATGAAAGAACTTTTGTGCTGCTAATGCGGTAATATTGCGTACCGGTTCGGCCTCGATCCACTTTGTAAACGTGTCAATGGCTACGAACAGAAACTTGTACCCATTGACCGCTTGTGGCATAGGACCTACAATATCCATTCCCCAGACCGCGAAAGGCCATGCGAGGGGAATGGTTTGTAACGCATAGGCAGGTTGATGAACCTGTCTCGCGTGGAACTGACACTGAGGACATGTTTTGACCATGTGCTTGGCATCATCAAGTGCCGAAAGCCAGTAGAATCCTTGTCGAAAAGCTTTTCCGACCAGTGTCCGATATGACGCGTGCGCACCACATACACCGTCATGTATTTCTTTCAAGTGGGATTTTCCTTCCTCCTGAGATATGCAACGCATGAATACTCCTTGAGTACCCTTTCTGTACAGAACCCCATCTATAAGTTTGTACAGTCGCGCTTTTCGAATTAACCGATTGCTTTCGGTTTCGTCCTCGGGTAGGGTCCCATGTTCAAGATAGACTCTCAATGGATGAGTCCAATCCTGTTCCTGACCGAGGTTATGGTAGCCTGCTCCAGTCCCCTTACGAAACTTTGGTAACGGAGGCTATTACCGGATCATCCTCAACCGAAGTCATGATCGAAGGACAGTCCAAGTGTTCAATGAACACTCCTGCCGGAGCGGATGTGCGTGAGGACCCAATTTTGGATAATTGGTCTGCGAGAATGTTGTCCTTTCGCGGGATGTATTGGACTTCGAAATGACTGAAGTGTTTTTCCAATTTCCTCACTTCCCCCAGGTAATGAGCCATTGTCTCATCGGAGGTGCTGTACTCCTTGTTTACCTGGTTTACGACTAGCTGTGAGTCTCCCCTCACCACTAGTCGACGGACTCCGAGGAATTTTGCTGCCCGGAGCCCTGCAAGAAGACCTTCATACTCTGCTGCGTTGTTGGTCGCAACAAAGTGTAGTTGGATGACATACTTAAGCTGTTCGCCCTGAGGCGTAACTAAGACCACTCCAGCCCCCGAGTGTTGAAAACTACGGGAGCCGTCAAAGTACATTGTCCTGTAATCAGGGCACTCCAATTCCTCTGGCAACCGCACGGGTGGCTCAGGGTTGGTCCATTCGACCACAAAGTCGGCCAAAACCTGAGACTTAACCGCCGTGCGGGGCGTAAAATGGATCTCGAAGGCACCGAATTCGACCGCCCATTTGGCGATTCGACCAGACTTCTCTGGGTTTCGGACAATATCCCCCAAAGGAAAAGAGGAGGGTACTGTGATCTTGTGCGCTTGGAAGTAGTGTCGTAGCTTACGGGAAGCCATCAGTAGCGCGTAAAGTATCTTTTGGACCTCAGGGTAGCGCTCCTTAGGACCATGAAGTACCTCGCTCACATAGTAGACGGGTCTATGTATTCCTTCCCTATCTGCGATCAGAACGACGCTGACCGCGTGCGGTGTGGCCGCCAGATAAAGAAGCAATGGTTCTCCTTTGTCGGGAGACACCAATACTGGCGGACTGGATAGATATATCTTTACCTCCTGAAATGCTTTTTCGGCCTCATCCGACCATGTAAAATTATGATGCTTCCACAAGGCTTTGAAGAAAGGCAATCCCCTTTCGCCTAGTCGCGATATGAAACGACTTAAAGCCGCCATGTGACCAGCCAGGCATTGAACATCCTTCATGGTCGAGGGCGATCTCATTTGTTCAATGGCCCTGATTTTCTCAGGATTAACTTCAATGCCCCTGGAACAAACAAGGAAACCAAGGAGTTTTCCTGAAGAAACCCCGAAAGAACATTTCTCCGGATTTAATTTTATTCCAAAGCGATTCAAATTACATAAGGTTTCAGCGAGATCGTCTAAATGAGACAATCTCTTCGTACTTTTTACAACCAAGTCGTCTACATATGCTTCGAGATTACGCCCTATCTGGGAAAGAAAGGTCTTTTGCATCAAGCGCTGGTACGTGGAACCTGCGTTCTTGAAACCGAACGGCATTCTGACGTAGCAGTATGTGCCGAACGGGGTGATGAAGGCAGTTTTCTCTTCATCATCTTCTGCCATGCTAATTTGATGATATCCTGAGTAAGCGTCCAGAAAACTCATCAGTTCGCAACCCGCAGTTGAGTCGACCAGCTGGTCGATGCGGGGAAGGGGAAAGTCATCCTTCGGACAGGCAGCGTTGAGGCTAGTGTAGTCGATGCACATGCGCCACTTGCCATTTGACTTGTGGACCATGACCGGATTGGTGAGCCATTCCGGGTGATCCACTTCACGGATAAACCCGGCCTGTAGGAGTTTGTCCAACTCCCTCGGATGGCTTCCTGTCGGTCAGCAGCAAAACGCCTGAGCTTTTGCTTTATTGGTCGTTGTCCAGGTCGAATTGCTAACCTGTGCTCAATTACTTCCCTTGGGACACCGGGCATGTCGGATGGTTTCCACGCAAAAACATCTGCGTTAGCCCGGAGGAAAGCAATGAGATCGAGTTCCTATTTGTCATCCAGAGCTGATCCGACCCGAATTGTCTTGGATGGATCATCTGGATACAAAGGAACCAATTTGAGTTTCTCATCTGGTCGAGGAGCAACCTTGATTGTGTCGGTGGCAACAGTGGCGACCTGAGTGTCCCGGAGGGGAAGTTGATCGACCATCGGCCACTGATCGAGGAGGGTGGATAAGCAAGTCCTCGGTAAATCTCCGATATCGAACAGTATGTTTAAATGCCCTGATTACGGAGCCATCAGATATGTTCGGGATGGTATTCCTCACCTCGACAAACCTCTTGACAAACTGCCGAAGTGTTTCGGTTGAAGTTTGCCGTAGCCGATGAAGGTCGTCCTCTTTACCGGCTTTTGGTAACAATTTTGGAAATTGCTGAGGATGGCATCGCATAGCATTTCCCAATTGTAGATGGAACCCTCGGGCTGATTAAACAGCCAGGTTCTAGCCGGTCCTGCGAGGACTGTAGGCAGGTAGTTGGCCATGACCTTGTCATCGCCTCCCGCCGCTTGGATGGCAGTGATATAGATTTGAAGGAACTCAGATGGGTTTTGAGTTCCGTCAAACCTCTCAATGGCCCCTGGTCGAAACTTATCGGGCCAAACGACTGCTCGTAGGCCAGGCGAGAAGGCTTTACAACCAACGTAGGGACCGTGAATTGCCCTGTGACTCTCGGCTGGATCTCGGGCGACCTCACGCAATGGCGAAGTTACTCGTGGTCCCAAACGAGAGTGAACAGGAACTCGATCCCTACAACGAGAATCCTGCATTCGCCGGTATCTGTCCTGCCGGGACGGTACGGGCGGCGGGTAACTTCGTCGGCCGGAACCAGAATGAGGACAATCTCGTTCGCGGGAACGTGTTACCGATCGGGAAGAGGCCGTTGGGGTCGCCTCAGATGCGACCTCATCCAGTCTCTCCGCCAGGATCCTAAAAAAGGCCGGTTTCTGCGCATCCGTGACCGTAGGAGGAAAGTTACGCATGACTTCCGCGATAGATCGCAGTCGACCATGGGTACTTCTCCTAGGGGCACCAGGTGTTATCGTTTCTTCGTCCACCGGGAAACGCTCCGGTGGTAAAGAAGGGGTCTGGTCACGTTTGCGACCACGCGACCGTCAAGAAGAACCTGGAGCAGCATCGTAACGAGCCTGCGCATCTTGAAGAGCCTCTAGGGCAGTTCTGCGTAGTTCGTTGTTTTGTTGCTCGAGATCTTGATCCTCCTTCTGTTTGCGATCTTGTTCTTCCCTAGCAGCCTGTTGATCGGGAGTTTCTTCCGACAACGCAGCAAACTGCCTAGGGAGAGAGGTTGCCGATGGGGAAAACATCTCAGTTTGTTCCGAGTCGGACTCGAAATCAAAGAGACGGTGAAGGTTATCAGGGTCGAACCTTCCGGGGCTGATTTCCGGGTCCACATCATCCTTCCCCTCAGCGGGGTCGTATGACGGGCCGGATTCATCACCTAGCGCATTGAGAACCTCTGTGGGTTCTGACCTTGCGCTAGTCGCTCCCTGGTTGATAGACATGACCTGGAGAGACGATTCAACCTGTGGAAGATTCTGGCCTTCGACCTCCTCCATCGGGACAGGATCGCTTGGAGAAGGCATTGGGATATGGGCATAATCCTCGAGATCGAAATCATTCTCGGAATCATATGCTCCAGCCATGTTTCAGCGAACCTCCGGATTAGAACTAGGACGCCTTGAGAAAGGCCCCACGGTGGGCGCCAGCTGTCGACGATTCGGACTTGGAGTCCTCAGCCGAACTTATGCAAAATTTATAGAATGAGACCTTTCAAGATGACCCTCCGGGAAGGTATGTAGAACAATGGTGAACAGGAGCACAGAGAGGTTTATACAGGTTTGGGCCCTCGATGGTGGGAGTAATAGCCCTACGTCCTGTTAGGATTTTTCTATAGGTGATAAAAGGTTACAAAATGGTAGAAAAACCCCTTCACAGGTGAAGGGTTTTTCCTATGTAAATGTACAGAATAAAGCCAGGAAGGCTTGTAAGAACTATCTAATTTAGGCCTTAGACTTGGCTGTTTTTAGTGGTTGAGATGCGTTGTGTCTCACTTGTATCAGAAGTCTTGTTCTTCCAAATGAATTGAATCCCCCCCGTTTGATGTACTTCGCCACCCTTTTATACTGGTCGAAAGGGTGCCATGTCGCAACTGCATCGAACGGTTATTTGGACGGTTGAATGCAGTTTATCAAACCGCTCTTAACTTCCAGGTATATTAAGCACGTGTTATTTGTGAATAACTGCATGTATCAACCTCCTGGCGGTTAGTCTTCTACGTGGAGGAATCTTCGGGATACTTGGAATATTCCCACTATAGGGATAACCGGACAGATAAATTCCAAGTACCTTGGTCGAGAATGTTCTGACCGCGGGACGTTGGCTGACCGTGCAACATCCCCAATATTCTGTTCGCGTATAGCATACGAACTTCTGACCGCGCAAAGCTTGCGACCTGATCGCGCAAAGCCTGCGACCTTAGGCTGATGCTTCTCAGAATGACTTGAGTTCACATCGCCGGGCACATGTCTAACTCGAATCTGTCTTGAACCAACAGTGCATTTATTTGAACTGACCCGGGTGTCAATCCTCGTCACCAGGCCTTCGCAAAATTCCCGGAAATAAGCCGAGTCGAATTGGGTCCCGTTGTCCACGGCGATTTCCCGGGGTACACCAAAACGACATACGACGTTTTTCCAGAAAAACCACTGAACGGCCCAGGACGTGATGGTGGCCAAAGGCTCCGCCTCAACCCACTTTGTAAAATAGTCGACCGCGACTACCGCATACTTGTATCCTCCGGGCGCTGGGGGGAAGGGCCCTAAGAGGTCCATCCCCCAGCGCACGAAGGGACAAGTGATGGGGATTATCTGGAGCGCTATAGGGGGGCGGTTCGAGCCCTTGGCCATTTTCTGGAATGCTTCGCACGCGGAGACAAGGTCTCGCGCGTCGCGCATGACCGTGGGCCAGTAGAAACCCTGCCGGAGGGCCTTGGCCGCGATGGCACGCGGGGCTAGGTGAGAACCACAGCTCCCCGCGTGGATGTCTTCGAGAAGTTGAAGTCTCACCGGCCGGGGGAGGCAGCGCAAGAGGGCGAAAGCCCCCGCTTGTAGAGCCTCCCCTCCAGCAGGAGATATGCCCGGGCTTTAGCCCGGAGGCGTTTAGCCTCGGTCTCACTAGGACGGTCCCCCTCCCCCTTGATGAAGGAGATGAGGGGGTCCATCCAAGACGGAGTCCGGGTGATCTCGGCGACCTCCGGGACATGAGGCTCGTCGCCCGTGTTCGGGGAGGCCACCGAGGGCTTAGTGAGGATTTCCAGGAAAGCCCCCTTAGGGAGCCATTCCCGGGCGCTTGCGGCCCGGGCCAAGGCGTCGGCCCGGTCATTGTCCCTTCGCGGGATATGCCAGGCCTCGATGCCGTCGAAATGCCTCTCCATCTTCCGCACTTCCTGCAAATAAAGACTTAAGTTTGCGTCATGGCACAGGTAAGACTTGTCCATTTGGCAAACTACGAGCTGAGAATCTCCCTTGACTAGGAGGCGCCGGATCCCCAGGGAGCGCACAAGGCGCATCCCGAGGAGCAAAGCCTCGTATTCGGCGGCGTTGTTGGTTGCAGGGAACTCGAGCCGCGCGGCGTACTCGAGTTCCTTCCCCTCGGGGCTCCGGAGGACTACTCCCGCACCAGCCCCGGCGAGACACAGCGACCCATCAAACATGAGAGTCCAATGATCACTGCGTCGGGGCGGCACAGGGAGGTCTTCGTCCCCGGACCCAGAGGCGGGAGTCCACTCTGCGACGAAGTCGGCGAGGACCTGCGACTTGATGGCGGAGCGGCCGGTAAGGGACAGGGAGAAGGGGGCGAGCTTGGCCCCCCACTTCCCAATCCGGCCGGTGGCTTCTTTGTTCCGCAGTACCTCCCCCAGGGGGATGGACGACGGGACGGTGATGGGGTGCCCCAGGAAGTAATGGCGAAGCTTCCGGGACGCCATCAGGAGGGCGTAGCAGATCTTCTCCATCTCCGTGTACCGAGTTTTGGCCCCTTGGAGGGCCTCACTCACGTAGTACACGGGACGCTGCTGCCCCCCTTGCTCCTTCACCAAGACCGCGCTGACGGCGACGGGGGTCGCGGCGAGGTAGAGGAGCAAGGGCTCTTCTGGAGACGGACTCACGAGCATTGGAGGGCTCGTGAGGTACTTCTTGAGGTCGTCGAATGCCTCCTAGGCCTCGGGGGTCCAGCTGAACCCCTCGAGTCCTCGGAGGATCTCGAAGAACTAGAGGCCTCGCTCCCCCGACTAGGCGGCCGGAGAGCCGCTGGACATCCTTGACGGAGCGTGGCGGGGGCATGTCTAGGAATGCCCGGATCTTCTCGGGGTTTGCCTCAATGCCCCGCTGGGACATGAGGAAACCTAGGAGCTTCCCCCCGCGCACCCCGAAGGCGCACTTCTCCGGGTTGAGTTTGAGCCCAAACGCGCGGAGGTTGCGGAAGGTTTCAGCCAGGTCGTCGATGTGGGAGGCTGCGCGGGGACTCTTGATGACCGCGTCGTCTACGTAGACTTTGACGTTGCGGCCGACTTGATCTTTGAAGACCAGCGTCATGAGGCGCTGGAAGGTCCCCCCCGCGTTCTTGAGCCCGAAGGGCATATGGATGTAGCAGAAGGTTCCGAGGGGAGTTATGAAGCTCGTCTTTTCCTCGTCCCCTTCCGCCATCCGGACTTGATGGTAGCCCGAGTAGGCGTCTAGGAAGCTCATGAGCTCGCACCCCGCAGTGGAGTCGACGAGCTGGTCAATCCGCGGGAGCGGGAAGTTGTCTTTGGGGCAGGCGCGGTTAAGGTCGGTGAAGTCCATGCACATCCGCCACATGCCGGTCGACTTCTTGACGAGGACGGGGTTCGCGAGCCACTCGGGGTGCATGACCTCCCGAATGAACCCCACTTCTCGGAGCCGGGTGATCTCCACCTTGATTGCCTCTTGGCGCTCGAGGGAGAGTTTTCGCAACTTCTGTTTGATCGGGGGGTGACCGGGGGCCACTGCGAGCTTGTGCTCAATGACCTCCCGGGCGACGCCCCGCATGTCCGAAGGCTTCCACGCAAAAACATCGGAGTTTTTGCGCAGAAAAGCCGCAAGTTGCGCTGCATGCTCCTCGGGGAGCTTCGCCCCGATTCGGACGGTTTTGTCTTCGTCGCCCAGGGACAGCAGGATCTTCCGGAGGCCCCCTTCCGGGCGCGGCTTGAGGAGGGGCCTCCCGGGCGGTGGCGCAGCGGCGTCTAGTTCCGGGGGGGAAGCCTCCCCCCCGGGCGTCTTTATGAGATTGACGCTTCCGATTGTGGCTGCAGCGTGCTCGTATAGAGTGCGGGCCATGTCTTGGTCTCCACGGACGTTGATCACACCATGCGGCCCGGGGATCTTCATGCAGAGGTAGTTTTGATGGGTGGCAGCCCCCAGCCGGTTGATTGTGGTCCTCCCCATTATCGCGTTGTAGGAGGAGGGGAGGTCCACTACTTCAAAGCGGACTAACTCTGTCCGGTAGTTCTCCGGGGTGCCGAACGTCATAGGAAGATTTACCTTGCCCACGGGGTGGATCGTCTTCCCCGGGACAAAACCTTGCAGGGGCCCGGCAACGGGCTGCAGGAGCTTCTCATCCACCTGCATCTCTTTGAAGGCCTTTAGGAATAGGACGTCGGCGGAGCTCCCGCCGTCCACAAGGATACGGGCCAGGTGGCAGTTGTAGATGGTCGCGGAGACAATGAGCGCGTCGTCGTGGGGGAAGCGAACACCTTGCGCGTCTTCCGCCGTGAAGGTGAGGGGGACGTCCGACCACTTAGGTGGAGGGGACGCGTGTAGGACCCCCACAACCTTGACCTCGCGCCTGTACTCCTTACGCTGGCGCTTAGAGTCCCGCCCGGAGGCGGACCCACCCATGATGACGTTGATGCGGCGCTGAGAAGTTTGAAAGGGGAGAGCTTCTGAAGGCTCCCCCTCCTGCGTCTGCTGACCCCCCGCGGGAGCGGGAAGGGCCGGAACAGCTGGTCGAGGGAGCAAGGAGGCCGGAGTCCCCTACCCCTGCCCGCGCTGGTCGAGGAACGCCGTGAAGTGCTGCAATAGCTGGCCGCAGTCTCGGGTAGCGTGGGTACTGGACCCATGGAAGCTGCACCACGGTCCTTCCCGCCTTCTCCCCGCGGGGCCTTCCCAGCCGCGCGAAGGCTGTTCTCCCCCATGGCCTTTCGGCTTGGGGAAGGGGCGGTTGCCCCTCGGGGGGCGCGCGAGCCGCCTCCGCCCTCGAGGACAAAGGTGTCCCGAGGCCGTGGCTCGTTACGCCCCCCCTGCCTAGGGCGCTTGAGGGGATCCCTGGCCCCCCCGTCGGCGGGGGCGGGAGCCCCCTGGGTCTTCTTCCAGATGTCGTCTTCCTCCGCCCGAGTGTACTTTTCGAGTACGTTGAAGAGCTCGTCGGCGGAAGAGGGGCAGCTCTGGGAGAGCCTTCGGTGGAGCTCCCCCGGGAGGATGCCGCTTTTGCAGGCTTCGATGACCGTAGAGTCGGGGACGTGGGCCACTTTGCTCTTCACCTGAGCAAAGCGCTTGAAGAAGCTTCTGATGGTTTCCCCAGTCCTCTACCGAACAGTGTACAGCTGCGAGGAGTCCAGGGGACGCACGTAGTTCCCCTGGAAGTTCGCACAGAACTCCCGCTTGAGCTGCATGAAAGACTTGATGGAGCCGGCCTTCAGGTTGTAGAACCAGGAGCGGGCGATGCCGGCGACGTAGAGGGGGAAAACGTTGCATTGTACCGTCTCGTCCCCCCTGGCCGCGGAGATGGCTGTGGAGTAAACCTGCACAAATTCGTAAGGGTCTGCCTCACCGTTATAGTGCTCGATGTGCGGAGGGCGGTAGGGCCGCGGCCACCGGATGCTACGAAGTCTTCGGCACAGGGGCTGGTTAGCCCCCTGCACTTCCCGGGGAGAGTCCCGGTCGCTGTCTTCTTTGACGGGACCCTCGTTGTCGGAGTCGGGGAGCGGTCCAAGAGGTCCGCCGGAGTGGCGGTGGCGACGCTTCTCTTCTGGACCGGGGCTGAGTTCCCGGACGTCCGGGCTCTCCCCCGGAGAGGCGGGGTCTTCCGTGGGTCTCTTCCCCCGACCGGTGCGAGAGCGGGGCTCTCCGCGCCCGCGGCCGGGGGAAGTTCTTCCCCGCGCTCAGGTGAATGCATTCGCTCGACCTCCCCCCGGGCGAAACGGACCTGTTCCGCCGAGGGAGGGAGCTTATGCACTGTAGCTGCCGGCCCGGAGGCTTCCGGGGCCGGCTGGGGGGAGCCCCCTGTGAAGACCCCCGGGACCGGAAAGGGGGAAGCCCCTGTATTATCCGGAACCGGGGAGGGGGCGCCCACGGCGACGTTTGGAAACGAAGTGGAGGGGGCCCAGTGGCAACGACCGGAACCGGAAAGGGGGAAACCCCTGTAACATCCGGAACCAATGAGGGGGGAGCCCCCGTGGCGACGTCCGGAACAGGGGAGCCCATGGGGGGGAAGTCCGCTGAGGCACGGGAGCTGCTCTGTTGACCGCCCCTGGTGCGGTAAATGCGACGCGGGGGACGGGACTGGCTCCCGGCGTGGGGAAAACCCCCGGCATGAAGTGGGCTCCCGGCCCCGGAAATAAGCCTGGGACGGGGTACCCCCTGGTGCCACGAAGTAGCCTCCTGGCACCGGGACGGACCCGGGTGTCGGGAAGGGTCCGGACGCATATCCCGCAGGGCGAGGGAACCCCCCGGCAGGAACATACGGGGCGGACAGTCCCCCGGAGGCCGGAGGGGCCGCCGGGTAACCCATAAACGGGGGCATAGTCCCCGAGTACGGGTGCGACGCAAATGTGGGGGCCGGAGGCCGCGCTAGCACGCTGAGCAGCTCATCCATTGAGCGTTGGGCGCGGAGCTGGCCCTCCACTAGAGCCTCAAGCAGGGCGTCTCGGGGGGCCGGGGGAGCCGTCGGGGGGAGACTGGTCCCGGCCGAGGTCTCCGCGGTCACCGGGAGCGACCTGGAGGTGGAAGCACCTAAGTTAAGAGGAAAGGAGGGAGGCGGTACCTGGGCCAGGCCGCCTCCGGGCGGAAGCGCCGGGACAGCAGTGTCCCAGAGGGGCGGCGCCAGGTCTCCGAGACCGGCGTCACCGGGAAGGGTGCGAGCCCTTGTTCTTGGGGGAGCCATGGAGTCTTGTCACGAGTCCCCACGGTCGGCGCGAATTGTCGTGGTATTGCGAATACCCCGGCAGGTTTTGTGAACGATCCTAGCGAAGATTACGCGGCGCGGGTTGACCGGGCGACCGGTCCTCCCCCGCTGGACAAACACAAGAAATGACATGAGGATTTATACAGGTTCGGGTCCTGGTGGGGGCCCTAGTCCTGTCGGCGTGCTCCCGATCGGGGTCGGCTGGGGAGGCCCTCTCCGGGGGAGAGGCTTCCGGAGCACACATGTTAGTTTTTTAGCTATTCCAACAAATGAATCACTTGCTTACAACTGAGGGGTACAAGGGCTATTTATAGCCCCAAAAAGAAGCAAAAAGCCTAAACTACCCCGGAAGCCACCGTCGGATTGAGGGGTAGGAATGTCCTTCTCCCGGTCAAACGTCTTCGATGCTTGACAGGTGGTCGCTGATTCCCGAGGCGCTCCTCGCGTGACCTGCACGTGATAAACAATTCTAGACTTTACCTTGAGGAGGGCGATGAGGCCCGGGACATGCGCCGGAGGCCAAGTCCCGGGGGCCAAAAGGCGGCACCCGGGGAGGCCCCGGAGGCCAAGTCCCGGGGGCCAAATGGCGGCGCCCGGGGAGGCCCCGGAGGCCATGTCCCCGGGCAAATGGCTGCGCCCGGGATGGCGCCGGAGGCCAAGTCCGGAGGGCCAAAAGGCAGCGCCCGGGGAGGCGCCGGAGGCCAAGTCCCGGCGCCCGGGGAGACCCCGGAGGCCAAGTCCCGGGGGCCAAAAGGCGGCGCCCGGGGAGGCCAAGTCCCGGGGGCCAAATGGCGGCGCCCGGGACGGCGCCGGAGGCCAAGTCTCGGGGGCCAAACGGCGGCGCCCGGGGAGACCCCGGAGGCCAAGTCCCGGGGGCCAAAAGGCATCGCCCGGGGAGGCGCCCGGGATGGCGCCGGAGGCCAAGTCCCCGGGCGAATGTGACGCAACTTACCTGGACTTAGTCCCGCGGAGATTTCCCCCAACAGAGGGTTTTTGTGCGGCGGAAGCTCTAAGGCAAGTGAAGGGTTTCTGGTTGTGTGGCTTCCTCATGAAGCTACCTACTCCTTTTATATGCCCAAGGCAACCCTTTGTTGAATACTTTATTCATTTCCCATAATGAGTGCCTTCTCTCGGGAGACCCGTTATGCACTCCCCACAGTGAATTCGAAACGAAACATATTTTTATAATCTTTGTTTCAAATTCGGGGGCTAGGGTGTACATAAGAACGAGAAAATGTTGCAAAAATTTTTGAAGGAAGTTATCCTTCATGTTTTTTGTAAGTTAAATTTTCATATATTGATCACAATGTGTTTCTATGATCACTTTAAAGTTTGCATGTTGATCACAATGATATTCTGTGATCGTTGCAAGTGGATAATCGCAATACAGATGGTTATCATCCGGTCAAGGCATTATCGCGATGTCAGTTCTGATCGCAGTACCAGTACTGGTCGCAGTATGACACATTAATGCGTTTCTGATCGCAAGTCTTGTTACCTCAGAATTACCTGTGTATATGTGGTCGTGAAGACATTACTTACGACCATATTTTTCGCACAGAGATTATGAAGAAATTCAAATTAGCTCTTACGCAATTCTTCTCAAGAAGACAAGTTATGTAAGGTAAAAGAAATCTTTATTTCTGGCAATCCTTGCATACAAAAGGAATACAGGCGACCAGAGCGTCGACCTGATCCGAGAGAAGTTTACAAAGTTCTCCTAGGGACATATTGGTGTCAGTAGGATCTACATTGACCGCCCCAAGAGAACTAGCGACTTCCTAAGCCTATCTACATCGTCCGGAATCAGAGAAGCACTACCATTCCTGATCGAGTCGGAGAGTTCTCGCTGCTGTCGAGTATAGTCCCCCTCCAAGCGGAATTGGTGCACCTCTTTGCGAGATCTGTCAAAACATTCTACCAGGTGTAGAATGGCCAAAGACATCTCTTCGGTCTTCTTCTCCAGAACCTCTTTCTCCTTCTGGACAGTCTGTTCGAGGGAAAGAGGTTGAATCTCAGCAGGCTGGTCGCTGGGGGCTCCAGAGATTTTGATCTCCTGCACATACAAGTGTTAGTTTTACAAGTTAAAACGACCAGCATAAGAGATGAAAATAATTACCAATCCTCGCAAGTGAGAGGATGAAGTATTTCCCCCAGAAAGTAGATCACCCGACAAAAGTCGGGAACTGTCAGATCGTGGGAGTGCAACTTTCCCACGAGAAGATTGTTCCCCCAACACAAGTTGAGGATCTTCTGGTCGCAGAAGTGCAGCCTTCCAACCAGAAAATTGATAACCCATCAAAAGACGGGAATTGCTTGATCGCAATGGAGAAAGCTGAGAAGAAGGCTTTGAAAGATTAATTATGAATCTCCAAAGGTGGAGATGAAGGTTCGACCTGCCGAGTTGCATGGACAGGGAGGACTACAGGGGCCAAAGGAAGAGAGAGCAATGATGCATCCCTAACCCTTGTGCCGCTGGAAGATCCTTAATCAACCTTGGGTTTCTTCCTTGGAGGAACCAGATCTTCGGTCGTCTGTGAGTTTCCAACAGCGTTCGGGAATGGTCAGAACATAAGATGGCAACTCGAATCAGAATATCTGGAGAAGACTTACCTTCTGGAAGTCCTGGTCGAGCTTAAGTGCCACTTCCTCTTCATCACTTTCAATCTCAGTGATGCCTTGATCTGCCATTGAGGTGTATACAGAAGAGAGGGAAAGGTAGCTTTGGAAAGGACTTAGCCGGGAAAAGACTTGTGAAGTTTTAGGGCTAAGAGGCTTCGGTATTTATAGCCCCTAGGGGTGATGGTTCGTTTTTCAAATGCCTCGAATTCTTAAAATATTTACGATTTTATCTCGAGTTAAAAGACAATTCCACGGCGCCATCATTACCTGTCAAATACAGCCTAGAGCCCGTCTCGGGAAATAAACCGCCACACTTAGTGCGCCACTAAGTGGTGGAGTTGAAGCGTCAGGTCACTTATCCGATGTAAGATTTAAATTTGAAGTAAATATGTCCCTTCGTTTCCTTCAAATTTGGGGGCTAGCTGACGAGGATTGTTACCCAAGCTAGTTCAGAATAAATACACGTCTGGTTCAAGACAGATTTGAACCAGGTAAGCGTCCGTTGATGTGATCTCAGATGTCCTGAGAAATGCGGACATATGGTCGCAGCCTTTGCGTGATCATAAGGCCGCAGACAGTGCGCGGTCAGGAGTTCGTAGGCGATGCGCGGATGGGAGGTCGCAAACAGTGCGCGGTCAAGTGATTGCAGAAATACGCGGTCAGAAGGTCATGGACCACTCTTGACCAGGACAACTCGGGGTTGCTTAGGCCCTACAACAAGCATATCTCGAGTACCCCAGAGATTCTTCCACGTATGAGGACAACTACCAGGAGGTTAATATGTGCAGTTATCCCTTAATTGCATGTGTTAAGCCTGTGTGGAAGTTAAGTGCAGTTGCCAAAAATTACACACGAGCAATCGTTCAAAACCATTGTGTGTTGGCGCCTTTTCGACCAGTATAAAAAGGTGAGCAAATGCACTAGACGGGGAGATGACACATCGGGAACAGATTCAACAGATCCCAGATATCGACAACAGCAAGCTTTCATAGGCTAGTTTAGTCATTTTCTAGATAATCATACGGAAAAGATTTTCTCCTGTGATGATCTTTTCCACAACTTTGTAACCCTTTTTCCTACACATAGTGAAATCACAACAGGATGTAGGGCTATTACTCCCACCATCGAGGGCCCGAACCTGTATAAATTGTTCTGTGTTCCAACCGACTTTGGCTCATCATCCCTTCCCGGAGGGACACCCTGAAAGGTCTCACAACTCACAAATTCTGCATAAGTTCGACTAAGGACCCCGAGTCCGAATAGTCGACAGACATGATTAAGGAAATGAAGAATAAATAATAGCTCAAACGATGTACTTTTCCTTTGTAAAATTGTACTCACACTATTAATTTAAGTCGTTTTGGATTTAACTGTTTGAACTGTGGCATTTGATCGATACTTTTAGATTTTAGCCGTTGCAACTTATACATGTGCTCGACGCCTTTGGATTTTAGGCATTGGAACTGACATATGTGTTCGATGCTTTTGGCATGTAGTCGTTAGAACTAACACATCTGCTCAATGCTTTTGTATTGTAGTCATTGGAATCGACGCATGTGATGGATGCCTTTGCATTTAGCCGTTGGAAGAGACGCATGTGATTGATTCACTTCTCCCCCTATATATCGGAACCCCTCGAGCCCTCATCTTCACAACTTAGTAATATCATCTTCACAACCGAGGCCTCTGTTCTTTGAGCACCAAGAGATCTTGCCTTGTCCAAAAAAATGTCATCTAGCTCAAGCACAAGTAGTACCGAGGACGAAGCCATCAACCAAGTCGAAGAGTTCATGGTGGGGTTTGTACGGAGTGGGTTGACGGTCCAACCCCTCCACCGTCGCGTTCTTGATGACCTTCAAGCTAGTATAGACGATGGTACCTCGCACTACCGCCGAGGAGGTAGTGGAAGATACATCATAGAGATCGCGAAGGCGGTCATGACCGTCTAGTCACGGACTACTTCGCTGACGTTCTGGTCTACTTTGGGTACTTGTTTCGCAGATGATTCCGAATGGAGAGACACCTCTTTCTGTGAATCGTCAAAGCTCTTGGGGAGTGGTCCCCGTACTTCAATGAGAGGAGAGATGCTCTCCTTCGAAAGGGGCTATCTCCTTTGCAGAAGTGCACGGCGGCATTGCGCATGTTGTGCTATGGCTCCCCCCGATGCCGTCGATGAGTATGTACGCATTGGAAAGTCGACGGCTATTGAGTGCCTGGAGCATTTCGTCGAAGGAATCATTAATCGGTTTGCGGAGGAATATCTCCGTCAACCTACTGTCGACGACCTCTGACGTCTGCTCCAACAAGGAGAGGAGTGAGGTTTCCCAAGGATGCTGGGAAGCATCGATTGCATGCACTAGGAGTGGCGCAATTGCCTAGTTGCATGGAGGGGCCAATTCACCCGTGGTGATCAAGGAGTCCCTAAAATAATACTTGAAGCGGTCACGTCCAAAGACCTGTGGATATGGCATGCTTTCTTTGGTGTCGCCGGATCCAACAACGACATCAACATACTGAACCAATCCTCCCTTTTCGCGGATGTGTTGCACGGTTGAGCTCCTACTATTCAGTACTCTGTTAATGTGATAAAGTACAATATGGGGTACTACTTGGCCGGCGGTATTTACCACGAATGGGCTGTCTTCTTGAAGACCATACCCTTGCCCCAAACGGAGAAACTCAGGTTATTCACACAACATCAAGAAGGGGCAAGAAAAGATGTGGAGCGAGCTTTTGGGGTCTTGAAAAGTCGATTTGCTATTGTCCACGGCCCCCGTCAATTTTGGTGATGATCAACCCTGGCCAATATTATGAAAGCGTGTGTCATCCTCCACAACATGATAATCGAGGATGACCGACATTCTCATGACCCGATCGATGGGTCGTATGATAGTCAAGAGACATCTACCATAACACCACCTACTATCCACGGTAGTGCTCCGCCAATTTTTGAACAGATGCTAGCCCAAAATGATGCGATCCATACTCGCCCAACGCATCAGCAACTGAAACGGGATCTTGTTGACCACATTTGGTAGCGTTTCGGGGGTGACGACACCAAGGAGTAGTAGTTTGTGCAGTCGTTTCTGGCCGAATGTACTAGGATTTTAATTATTACATGTCATGTTTTTTCTATGTGTCGTTTAAAGAAAAAAATTAAAAAAATTTAATTTTACCTATGTTATTTATTAAAAAAATTTCCCTATGTTATTTACAATTTTTATCTTTTATTTCGTTGTAATTGAATTATCTGAATTTCATTTTACCGATTTGTTAATCTTTAATAATGTTATATACGCAGGGCCCACGTGAAGCGCCTCTTGAAGAGCCTTTGCATTGGAATGGTTGGCACTTGAGAATGTGCCTCGTGAAGCGCTTCGCGAAACGCCTTTGCATTGGAGTAGGGGGTGTTTTAGGTGGTGCTTCGCATACGTGGCACAGAATATGCTGAAGAATATTCCGTTGAAGCGTCTCGCGAAGTGCCAATGCATTGGACTTAGCCTTAGTTGGGACATAATCTAGGGCTCTGAGATCCATAGATGGAGGCCAGAAGAACCAAGGGTGCGGCAAAAGAGAGATAAGTAGGTGAAGCTAGTAAGAGTGTGTTTAGATAGTCTGAGATTGGGCCGGATCCGGCCCAATTCGACGGTAATAAAATTCCACTCAGAATTAAATTCGACCTAGCTAAAAAACAAGTTTGGATTGGGCTGGGAACGGGAAAATTCCGGCCCAAACCCATCGTATTGTCCGGGAAAAAAATAATGGCTTATGAAGGCAATTTTTTCCCACTCTCTTGCGACCGCTCCCTCTCGCGATGATGCCTCCCCCACGATCTCTCTCATCGTCGCCTACCCCTCCCCGCATGATGCCGTCACCCCCTCTCTGGTGAGATCACCCCCTCCCCATCTAGGGTTTCACAAATCTAGGGTTTCACATATCTAGCGTTTCGGAGACGTTTTTTGATTTATATGCACCGAATGTGTAGATCTAGCCGATGTCGGGGAGGAGAACCGCCTAAGAGGAGCATCGCACCGGTGTCGGTGCTGCTCCTTTTTCCCACAGGTCTGTGACAGACGGAGTCTCTGTCAAATCGAAGCAGATCAGAGTAAGAACACAAGCACTTGGAAATCTTTGATCCAGGTACATAGCAATCTCCAATTCCTCTCCCTATCTCTTCTTTTCAATAGATCTATTTGCTTATGTTATTTTCTTCTGTTCATGTCTTCACATATCTTCACAAATCCGGTGGCGGGGCACTAGTCTCTCTCAAATGGGAGCAAATCAGAGCAAGAACACAAGCACTTGGATCCAGGTACATAGAAATATCGAATTCTTTTCTCCATCTCTTCTTTTCTTTTGAGATCAATAATTTTTGCATGTTAGTTGGAGATCAATGGTTTTTTCTTCACATGGTAGTGCATTATGTGGAAGTAGATCTCTCATATGCAGTGTAATCAAGTAGATCAATGGTTTTTTGCTTTACTTGTAGTTTAGTTGACAAGTTGTGTGAATTGGTAACAACACCTTGACTAATCTCTTCACCTTGACAAGTTATGAAATCATGCTTCAAGTTTTGACATGTTATGGCTCCTTGTTCATGCTGAATTGTTAGACAGACAGTAGAGGTGTATTGCACAGTTCATGATTATTAGTACTAGGCAATTATTGTTCTGTTAGACCTTCTCCAACAATAGTACCTAAAAATGGATCTCTATATCCCCATATACATATCTACCTAAAAAGATTCCATCCCTATGTTTTATCTCACTCCAACAATTAATCCCCAAATCTCACTCCCTATTCCTAAAAATCAACCGTCATCCTCTTTTGGCGCGGGGGAGCGGGGGTGCGTCCGAGCGGGCAACCGGTGGCGCAGGGAGCGGCGGAGCGGGGTAGAGGCAGCGCGGGGAACCGGCATCGAGGGGAGGCGCGGTGCGGGGAAGCGGCGTCGCGGGAGAGCCGCGTGGCAGGCGCGGGAGGAGCGGCGGCGCGGGGTTGGGGCATGGCAGGGGAGCGGCAATGGTGGGTGGCGGCAGCGCGGGAGGAGCAGGAGGAGCGGCGGTGCTGGGTCCTTTCTGCACTTTCTTCTTTCTCTCTCTGTCTCTACATCTGCTGCTATTCCAGGGGCTGCCAGATAGAGAAACAAAGAGGGAAGGTAAAACCCCTCTGGACCCATTGAAAATTATGCAAATTTCTGATGATCCAAGAACCAAAATTTCAGAGCTAGTGTTGTGTTCTTGTGTTCTGAAGTTTCTTATTTTTTAAAGAAGGGTTTATATGAGGTCTAGTTCTTGGTTCTTCTTGGCCATGGGAGATTAGAAGTAATTATTGCCATTTACTCACTGAGAGTGACTTCTTGCATACGTGAAGTATTACTTCTGATACCTGGCAATGAAAAACCGATTCACCCATCAACCAGGAAGTGAAATTAACTGGAATTTCTGATAACAAATAATCTATCTAATTAAGTTAGTATGACTAAAGTGATGTGCATGTAATGTTACCTAGATATGTGATTGTTATTTGTGAAATGTATTTATATGTAATCAGTGGTATCAGTTGCATCTGCTATAAAGGTATCTTTGTATTGTGCTAATTGTATGGCAAATCGTATTTACTTTCCAACTACTGTTTTACTCAAGTTTCTTGGCACCAGTTAGCAGTTATGGTTCACAGTAGCAGTTTACAAACTTTGTAGTTTGCAACTATAATAAGTACAAGAGATGAAATTTAGCCTGTTATGTGATGAGCAAACGTGTTCTTGATATTCAGCTGAAATCAGCATAATAGAAACCTATTTAGATACAAAAGACTGCAAGTCATTTCATTCATAAACAGTGTTATGGTTTCTGCAAAATCAATAGAAAAATTACCATGCTGAGTATCATAATACGCTACAAAAATGATTTCGAGCATGAGAGTAAAATGCTGGAAAAAGTAAACAACCATATGACCATAAAAATGAATCAAACCGAATAACTCAAAAAGAATAATCAACAATGGTTCATGTTCACCTAATCAACATGCTTACAAAGATAAAGGATTTATTTGACCTCTTATGAGAGGAGTCTCTATTGTTCACAACAAAAGCTGCATCTCCAAAAGAAACTTCTCTAATCTTATAGGTTTACAGCAGAATAGAACAATTATTGGGACATGAAGAAATGAAAACGTATAATTTTGTTTTTCCTGGTACATGTTGGAACGTCTCTTAACAGACCAAATTTGTAGTCCAAAGCTCACGCAAGCCTTGTACTGGCCATTCGCGATGCGTCGCCGAGCGCTATGCTCATTGTGTCTGGGTGGCGACAGGTCGTCCAGTGACGATGACGACTTCATTGTGGCGGTTGCATATGTTGGGCAGGCTGAGCTGGAAGCTGCGAGTTCGGAGCGCCGTGGCGGTTCCGTTTTCAGCCACAATGTGGTCGATCGTGATAGGCAGGACGGCTTTGCTAGGCTGCATAATGACTATTTTGTTGATGAGCCGGTGTACAGCCCAAGGTACTTCAGGCGAAGGTAAGACTTTGAAGCTTACGTTGTTTGAGTAAAATTTGTTCTTCGTGTTATTGGTATGATATGGTTGGCCGCTGTGTCACATAGGTTTAGGATGCGTCGTAACCTTTTTGTTCGCATCTTGGAAGCCGTCGAACGGCATGACCCGTACTTCAAACAAAGAAGAAACGCATCTGGGACCCTCGGGTTGTTGTCGTTGTAGAAGGTAACGGAGGCTTTAAGAATATTAGCAATAGGTGTTCCCGCGGACGCTATCGACGAATATTTGCGTATAGCGGAGAGTATTGCTATAGAGAGCTTGAAGCGCTTTGTTCGGGCTGTACTTGAAGTGTTTGGGCCTGAGTACCTTCGAGCACCTAACGAAGAGGACACTACAAGATTGCTCGCCATTGGCGAGCAAAGAGGTTTCCCGGGCATGTTGGGGAGTATAGCTTGCATGCACTGGAGGTGGCAGAATTGCCCGAAGGCATGGTAGGGGATGTACACCAGACATACTCGCAGGCCTACCATCATCCTAGAAGCTGTAGCATCGTACGATCTATGGATTTGGCATGATTTCTTCGGTCTACCGGGATCTCACAACGATATCAATGTCCTGTACCATTCTCCTGTATTTGCTCGGCTTGCTGAAAACCAGGCGCCAAGGGTGCATTACTCAATCAACGGCCATGACTACAACATGGGGTACTACCTTGCTGATGGGATTTACCCTGAGTGGGCAACATTCGTTAAGACTATTCCACTCCCGTAGGGCAACAAGAGGAAGCTCTTTGCGCAAGCTCAAGAGTCGGGTCGGAAGGATGTGGAGTGTGCTTTCGGGGTGCTCCAGGCCCGATTTGCGATTGTGCGAGGGCCTGTGCGGTATTGGGACTAGGAAACTCTTCGAGACATAATGACTGCTTGCGTGGTATTGCACAACATGATAGTGGAAGATGAGAGGGACATCGGCTATGTCGATTATAACTACGATGGCATGGGTGATACCGTTAACGCGTCCCATGACCATACTTCGGCCGTGCAGGAGTTCATCCGCGTCCATCATACCATACGGAATCGTGAAACACACAGGTAGCTCCAGGAGGACCTTGTCGAGCACTTGTGGCAGTTGCATGGCGCCGAGTAGTGTAAGCGTATCCAATGTAATGATTAGTTGGCATGTATTGATTATAACCATATGTAGGAGCCAAGCGTGTATGCAATGTAATGATTAGTTGCCATGTACTAATTGCAATGTAATGATTAGTTGTCATGCAAACAACAAGTTCTTTTAAAAGATTATGATGGCAACAAGTTGTGGTTTCAAAATATGCTACCTAGCTTAAACTATTACAAATTGGTGACCTCAAAACAAATACGTTGGTTGATTATGTAGATATAGAACTTAAGAAAAAAATGATAACAAAATATAATTTTTTAAAAAAAGATATTTTGGTGCATTATAAAGTCACATGTTCTCTTTTTTTTTAAAAAAAAAATGGTCACAAGTTGAGTAATTTTTGTGGGAGGTTCCATTTCAAATTTGTTAAGTGAATCCTTTATTGAAGAATCAAAATTATTTAAGCAGCAATGTTTAGCAATTTGTTAGAGAGAATTCACCAGATCACAATTTACAGCCAATACACCATCGATATGAGACAAACAGTATACCCATCGTATCTCAACTTCAATAACCAATTTCATTACTAGCATATAATCTGACCGGATTACTGTTCCTGCTCGCATAACAAATTCACATTTACATCACCTTTTCTCTCGTGCAATGCAAGAGCTGTGTATGATCCATGCAACCCAAAACAACCTACACCTGTGGGTTCAGATATCTAGAAACATCAAACAATATGAGTAAAAAAAATTACCAATACCTGCTCTCCTTTTTCAGCTCAAGTTTCCATGGTACATTAGAGTTAAGTGGTCTACGGCACATTCTGGTCTTCGTACAATCATACATCATAGGACATCCAAATGTTTTACTACAAGCACACATCATAGTTCATCAACCTACAATAGCACAGTACATAAAAGCATAGTACATAAAAGCACCCAATTGCCCTCAATTTTCAACATTGTCGCGGTCGCTACCCACAATCTCCCTCTGCTTTCGCATGAAGTACTCTTTCTGCCACTCAGAGCACTTGGTCAGATCGACCGACATGATCCGCTCCTCATACTCCTTCTTCAAGTCCAACTTCTCCTTCTCGTACGCCATCTTCTCCTTCTCATGCGCCATCATCTCGGCATACCTGTTGTCCCTTCTCTTTTCTATCTCCTGCCTACTCAGTGTCATGTCTCGGATGGCACTCATGTATGGGCTGTCGGAAGTTGAATGTTCCGAACCATTTCGGAGCCGAGACTTAGCCTTATTGCGGCCTATAGGCCTAATCAGTTCATCAGTTTGGCCCCTTGTCGAAGCCCCTGGCGACCCCCCCTCAGAGCCCAACTGGCTCACAGCTGTTGGGGCCGAATAGGTCCCCGAGCTGCCTCCAGCCGACGTCTTCTGCCTCTTCTGCGAGACCTTCTCACTCCACTTGGGGTGCACTCGAAGCTCAACCCAGCAATGGAGGAAATTGAAAGCACGGTTTTCCTCAGCCGTGTAGAGTGTCGTCGCGTCCACAATCTGCATCATGAATTTCACAAAGAGGTCATGTCCTTCGTACGGATGACAGCGGTACAGTAATGTAAGGGTACATTACCTTGTCACGCTCTGTCTTCCCGCTTTGGTTGCAGCGTTCTATTCGATCGTAGCATCCACAAAACTTGTTGACGGACTCTTGGATGAACTGCCACCTATGCTGCAACGCGATCTGTGTACGTGTCAAGTTGAACGTCTTCTTCTTGTGGTAGTATTCATGGATGCATGCCCAATAGCTTGATCCCTTATGATTGTTACCTTGGACCGGGTCAATGCTGACATTTAGCCAAGATGAGACGAGAAGTCTGTCCTCCTGCTCAGAGAAGTTCTTTGAGCATTGGTTGTTTGGCCTTATCTCGACATCCTTTTTTGTCTGTGTTGCCTGCTCCAGAATTGGGCTCCCCAAGGGAGTCAACTGAGTCCCGGCCCAGTCAAACCCATCCTCCCCCCCAACCAAAAGGTTAGCCCCGAAGGGATCCATCTGCACAGACCTGAGAATAAATTATCAAACAAGCGAGCACAGTTAGCCAGTGCAATCAGTAACAACTTGGGGGCATGTCACAACAAAATGAATGCGGATGGTGCATGCAAGAACTCAGTTTACAAATTTGAAACATACATGAAGTCAGTTTACAAAAGAAGGCCATATGCCTTACATAAAACTCGTAATGTAATTAAACATCATCTCTACATGGTAGGCTTGCCACACAAGTACTGAAACATTAAAAGGCCTACATCTTGGCGGACCGGTCACTATCGTACTATATTCCGTTTTCCTCACAATATGTCCGAAAGTCAACGATCGGCTCATCGGGAGACTCGTAGTCTACGGGAAGGCATAGGTCGGGCTCACATCTCCATGGGGATTGTAGTCATGGTCCATGGCTTGCATTGCAGTCACAGCTTCAGAGCACTGCAGTGCCACTTCATCAAGGGAGGTCGCTATAGCGTCGATTTCTAGGAGCACCCTGTTGAACGCAATGCTGGACGGATCGGTGCTTGGGTTGAAGTTGTCTTTGAAAAGTTTCTTCAGAAGGACAGCCGTGCTCTCCAGCTCTTTTATCGCCCTAGCCAACAACTCCGTCTCTTTGTTCGGATCAGACGCCATCTACATGCAATGCACAACTGTGAACTAAAATCCAAGTTTCGACAATGTCTATTGTCTACCTTGATAGTGGTGAAGATTATGCTCTAAGGTTTATATGAAAATTGGTACCACTGCATGCTGATATATGTACTGGGAAGAACATGTCGTAGCATACTTCAATTTATTTGATAATGCAGGACTTGATGCTCTAGAATAATTCTGTAGGATTAAAAAATAGATCAACTACCTATTGGTAGTATAAGATTTCTCAATAATATGAGTTCCCAGTAAAGTAATATAAGTCACAGCTGGAAACCATTGGATGAGATTAAAAAAATGATAAGCAAGGGAATTTGTAAGTAGCAAGTATTGTGTTTTGATGGAAATTTCAGCAGTGGGTTATTTATGAATTTTTCGGGATTTATCTTGTTAAATATTGACGAGGATTGACACCCATGTCAGTTCAAATAAATGCACTGTTGGTTCAGGACAGATTCGAGCCAGACATGTGCCCGGCGGTGCAAACTCAAGTCATTTCTGGGAAGCATCAGCCCGAGGTCGCAGGCTTTGCACGATCAGATCGCAACTAGTGCGCGGTCAGAAGTTCATGTGCTGTGCACGGATAGAAGGTTGAAGATGTTGCGCGGTCAGCCAACATCGCGCGGTCAGAGCACCTTCGACCAGGGAACGTGGGAGTATTCTTTTCTTATAACAGGAATATCCAAGTATCCCGAAGATTCTTCCATGTGGGGACCAACCGTCAAGAGGTTAATACATGCAGTTATCCACAAATAACACGTGTTAAACATGCGTGGGAGTTAATAGCGGTTCTCCAAACCACATCCAAGCAACTGTTTGGTGTAGTTACGACTTGGCGCCCTTTCGACCAGTATAAAAGGGCGGCATGATGTATCAAACAGGGGCGATCGATCGAGAGATCAAGACACGACTCAAACAGTCAAGGCTACGGTTTAGACTAGATAGTTTCCATTAGCCTTCTAGACTTTATTTTGTACATTGGTATAGGGAAAATCTTCGCCTGTGAAGGTCTTTTCCCGCCACTTTGTAACCCTTACTACACATAGTGCAATCCCAACAGGACGTAGGGCTTTTACTCCCACCATCGAGGGCCCGAACCTGTATAAATTTCTCTATGCTCCAGTTCTCCATAGTTCTACATACCTTCCCGGAGGGTCACCCTGAAAGGTCTCACTATTATAAATTTTGCATAAGTTCGGCTGAGGACCCCGAGTCCGAATCGTCGACAAATATTAGTGCTCCAATTTTCAGCTCCACAAGAACTTGAAAGAGCTTGAGCCAGGGTCATATACAAAAGTTGAAACTTGATTTGAATTGCTCGAGCAACTACACTTTTGGAAATCTACAATATGCTTGTAATAAGTCAGTTCTATGTTTCCCATCAATTGTGGCTTTACGGTGTCAAAAATATCAACCATAACTATTCCAGTAGAGGATGCAACTTTGAAAAATGTTTGATGGCTTAGTTTTTATGAAGCAAAATATTAGCACTATATGTCTTCTGTTTATTTGATGGTTAAGATTCAACAAGCCACTACTCTCTAGCCTGTATTTAATCATTTTTCAATATTATATTTTGCTAAATGTGCAGCAGATGATATACCCCCTATATTTCAGTAGTTAAAGTTGGCTATGGTCACTAAATGGTTGGTCTATATATATGTTTGGTTCACTTTCACATTTAGCAGATGATATGAACCAACGTACCCTAGATCAAACATAAATGGGTTCCTCTACAACCGAGGAGTTGCTGCACAGAAACTGTTCTATGTATTTCAATCCCTCTGATTGTGTTACCTCTAAAGATATGTGATGCAAATATCAAATAGAATAGGGATTAATACACTACAGGCCAGCAAATCAGCTGGTGGTGCTTGCTACAACCCAGACACACTTAACGTAGCCTCATAAGCCCTAATACCACCAAAGACACAAGTAAAACAAGCTGGTAGGTGAGTACTACAATCCAAATCCTCATACGAACATTTGTTTTGCATAGTGGTTTCAACAAAAGGCAAGATGCCAGAACATATAGCCCAATATACTCCAACACTTGACCAGAGAAAACAGGATATGTATAATGTGCAGTTTCACTGTTTCATTGTTTACAATTACAAATCAGGAGAAGATTAGCAATCACAACACTAGTTCAGTTCATCTGTTTGGCTCTTGCTGAACTAGATAGAAGAACAATACAAATGAACAGGTACTCAAAAAAAAATCAAAGTATAATCCTTGACTATACTCTGGCTCAACTGACCAAAATCCCATAAGCAATGCAAAGCAACATCAACTTCAGATTCAGAGATACATGTTGTTTTTTGTTGTTGTCAAGTTGCTATCTAGTCCAGGTTGGATTCTCAGGACCATGTGTAGTTCTGCATATGGGGATTTGCATTTTGAATCACTCATCACACAAACAGAAATCATAAGGCAGATCAATCAATCGCACAAATCAACAATTAAATCACCTAAAATCAACAATTTCTGCATATGGGGATTTGCATTTGTGCTTTGATGTTTTGTGACAGACAAGCCCGGCCAAGAATCCTCCTGCCCTGAAATCTCAAAAGGCCCAGAGCTAGATTGTTTGATACAATTCAAAAGCACGAAAGCAACAATGAAATCACATGCATTTCAGTTCATCTCAAAAATCAACAATGTGATTTCATCAGGCACACACATAACACACACAGATCAGGCATCACAGATTGCCCCAAATGAAAAAAAATCAAGTGGGTGTGCTCCAGAAGGTGGGGGACAAATACCTTAAGCAGTTGGAGGAGGACGACGCTTGGCTTGACGGGGATTGCCTTGGCGGCACAGGGGGATCCAGATCTGGTGGGAAGGCACCCGGGTCCCGCGGTCCTTGCACACACTTCATCGCCGGCGGCCTCGCGGTGACGCTCCAACCCCTCTGGAGCAAGGTCCTTGCGGCCAGTCCATGCCACCGACGGGGACGACGCACCGGCGCCAGGCCTTCCACGGCAGACGTCGCCTTTGCAAGGTGCACACGGCCGTGCGAACAAAAATCTGTTGGGGGCAGCGGCGAGTGGGGAGAGGATACCAACCGGAGAGAGAATGTGGACATTTGGGTTTCCTCTGTAGCATCTGTATCGACGGGCGTGGGGATGCATCGCCTGTTGGAGCGGCCGGGCGAACCCAAACGGCGTGCGTAGCGCAGATTTTTTGGGTGAACAGTGGTTTTGGCGCTCTCTTGGAGAAGGTCTTATGGCTCCTTGTTCTGATTTGTTAAGATGTTTCTATTTTACTAAGCTGTTTACCTTAGTGCCGATATACATCAAGTTTGATGAATTCTGCTCTGTCATTAGTAGCAATAGAACTTGATGAATGCGGTTATGTTTCTATGATATTTCTATGCCTTCTATGATTTTTTTTTTTCTCTGATACTTGTATTAGGTTGTTGTATATGATATATGAGTAACAACTTACAATACTAGATATCTATAGCTAATAGATATGTTTATGTATATAAGTAAGAACTTACAATACTATAGTCATTGTGAAGGCAGGATGCGAATTAGTTATTCTCTTTCTCATTTGGCTACCAATCTAGGGACTCTAATATGCATCTAGGTGTTCTTCTCATTCTGTTCTATGTCAGGTTCTCTGATGCTTGTCAAAAGTTATTTGGCTCGCCTCAATGCTCGCTGGGAGCAATTGATGCAAAATATTTTAAAAAATATGCACCATCTCTTTTCTCTAATCCTATAGTCATTTGTAAGTGTGCTCATAATAACTTTACTTCAAACTTTCCCCTTGTTTATAAGATTATTCTTTGCTAAGAGTAACTAATATTTGGGCTAATTAGTGTTGTATTTGCACTGGCTAGTGAAAATGGGTTCTAGAAGAGAACAAGTTATGAGATTGATGAGGATAGAGGAAGATGGGGATGATGAGATGTTTCTTGTAGCCTTGCCCTATTTACAGTCATGTGTTAATAGGGAAAAAAGACCAATTCATACATCAATATTGACCGGCGCCAAAAGTGTTGAGGAAATTCTTGAAGGGCACGAAAGTTGGTGTCAGATAGAGTTTCATATGGAGCCGAAGATATTTAGAGCTATTTTAAGTTTCCTTAGGAGAGCAAATCTATTACATGACACCAGAGGTGTTACAATTGAGGAACAACTTGGAATGTTTATGTATATGATCTCACATAATGCAAGCAATCGAGATCTACAAGAAGCATTCCAACACAGTGAAAAAACTATTCATAGACATATCAGGTCTCTTTTCGCTATCATTCCGAGTTTGACTTACAGATTTGTCAACTACCACATTCAAGTCAAACTAATTGGAAGATATATTTAGACCCACAATTTTGGCCCTATTTTCATGTGAACAATACAAACTGCACTCTTAGCTAGTCTAGCTATCATCAACCATTTCTTGGCAACACAATGTGTTTCTTTGCAGAATTGTATTGGAGCAATTGATGGAACTCACGTACCTATCACTATCTCAGAAGATAGAGCTGCTCCATATAGGAATAGAAAGGGCACTTTCGCAGAATGTTATGCTGGCCTGCTACTTTGATTTGTATTTTCTTTATATTTCTTGTGGTTGGGAAGGGTCAGCATCAGATGGTGGAGTCCTTCGATCTGCTATTGACAATGGTTTTCATGTGCCAGTAGGTAAATTCGATCTGGTTGATGGTGGATACACGAACACTCCAGCATTCATTGCCCCTTATCGTGGTGTTCAATATCATCTCAATGATTTTGGACGTTGTACGTCTCGATCAAGAGAATATAAAGATTACAAAGAATTATTTAACCACCGTCATGCACTACTACGAAATCACATAGAAAGAGCGATCGGTGTTTTAAAGAAGCGCTTTCCAATTTTGAAAGTGGGCACATTTCACCCCATAGATTCCCAAGTCAAGATTCCAGCAGCAGCTGTTGTGTTTCACAATATCATTAGAAAGCAAAAGGGCCAAGAAGAGTGGTTAGATCGCCAGCTTGATCTTTTCGTCGTCCCAGTTTGTTGATCTTCCTAAAGGAGACGACAACTATCATAACGATGTAGAGTCCTTGAATATTCAAGGAAATGATGGAAATATAGTTAGGGATCAAATTGCATGGCAGATATTGAGTGACTTTGTTCGTAGCAGAACAAGACTAGTAAACCAAGTTTGATGTATTTTTATTCTAGTATACAATTTGTTGTTTTCACTGTTTGGAATTGTTTTCTACTTGTTCTTTACTTGTTTATGTAGGATCAAGGATGCCGATTAGAGGGGGGTTGACTAGGAGGCTTTAAAAAATTTTTTTAAAACAACTTTTTGCAAGATTAAAGACTTAAGAGAGATATAAGAAAAAGAACTCAAGCAAATTGACAAGTGAGAGAGATACAAACAGGGGGATTTATCCCGAGGTCTCGGAGACACGCCCGGTCTCCTCACTCCTCGTTGAAGCACTCAAATGAATAAGTTTTGCTTCAATATTCACGAAGGATATTTCTCACTAATGGTTGCTCCTTGTCCACTCCGGAAAGGCAAGCATCGATGCCTTTTACAATCACACCGAGTCTCTCAGACAATCTCTGAAATGGAGAGATCAATGGTCACGCCACCAAACCATCTAGGTGAGGGCGTTCACCAAGAGTAATAACTTGCAAGTGTTACATCTAGGCCATTATGCCTAATTTTGATGATTAATGAAAACAAGCATTTCAGACTAACTGTATTTCTTGAGATATTTGGATATAGAGTTCTTTTGGCACAAATATGCAAGATGATCAAGAAAGAAGTTTTAAGAACCTAAAAAGATGAGACGCAAATTGCAAGATTGAAGTTGCAAAGGATCTAAGATAAAATCTGTTTTTATTTTTACCGATCTCGGTGTTTGGAGTTTGATCGGCTTAGACATTTGTTTTTAGTTTTCAACCGTACTATAAAGAGGGGTTGCAAGTCCTCTCTATATTTCCAGCATTAACCAAGAAACTCTTAGGTCACTGCATTTCATTCTTTTCAGTTGGATTTGTTTTTAAAATGATTTGGTTTTTCATATGAGTTTTTGGCAATAGCAGTGTTTTAGCATTTTCTAGAAAGATCTAGGCTGATATGGGTTTTGCTTTTGTTGACAAAAATATAGCCCTTTAAATTATCTTTCAAACGAGCTATAAAAAACTTCAATCGGACCTCTGGATCAAACGCTATGACTGTTTTTATCCACACTGACTGTCAGCATGTGATGCTGACTGTCAGCATGAATTGTCTTTTCGTTGCTGACATTTGTCCAGAGAGCATTTTTTTGAGTTGAAACTTTTTGACTTACGCTGACTGTCAGCATGAGTTTCGACCTCAAGCTATTTGTTTTGTGGGTTTGTTTTAACTGGTCATTTTTGTGGTCGATGCTGACTGTTAGCATGAGTTGTTTCTTTCCATATGCGACCACAAACGGCTAGCTAAGTTTTATCCGTGATTTTTGTCGAGCTATAATAAGTTCACCAAGAGTAATAAGTTCACCGAGAAACTCTAAGTATGCAAATGATATGAACGAAAACACTCGGTGGATCATAAAACTCAAGACTTGATCAAAAGATCAAGATTTTATCTCTAAGAATAGATGCTCAAATGTGTATAAGAGAATGAGGCAGCTTGGTATATGAAATAATAGCTCAAAACCTCTATTTATAGCCCAAAAGAATAAAAGAGCCGTTGTGCTCGAGCTGGAAAGTGACAGAACACGCTGAAGCATAGGCCACGAGCAGAAACAAGCAAATCTCGGAGAAAGCTCAGCTAGCCTTTTGAGGTAGAAAAAGAAAACAAAACAGCACATACTGACAGTCAGCAACACATGCTGACAGTCAGCAACACATGCTGACAGTCAGCATCTACCTCTACAGCTCAACAAAAATCACGGATAAAACTTAGCTAGCCATTTGTAGTCATATATGGAAAGAAATTGCTCATGCTGACAGTCAGCATCACACACTGACAGTTAGTAACGATCACAAAACGTCCAGTAAAGCAAAAACTCAGAAGCCAAAGAACTTGTGGTCGAAACTCATGCTAACAGTCAGCAACACATGCTGACAGTCAGCGTAAGTCAAAAAATTTCAGCTCAAAAAACACGCTCTCTGGACAAATGGCAGTAACAAAAACTGAGATTCAGGCTGACTGTCAGCATCACATACTGACTATCAGTGTGAATAAAAATAGCCATAACTTTTGATCCAGAGATCCACTTTAAGAGTTTTATAGCTTGTTTGAAAGATACTTTAAAGGGCTATATTTTCGTCAACAGAAGCATGACCTAGATCGGCCTAGATAAATCCATAAACATAAAAAGAGTTCCTATTGCCAAAATATCTGAAAACTCAAGCCATTTAAAAAACAAATCCAACTGAGATGAAGGAATGCAATGACTTAAGAGTTTCCCGGTTTATGCTGGAAAAGTAGAGAGAACTTGCAACCCCTCTTAATAGTACGGTTTAAACTAAAGAAAAATTTCTATAAACTGATCAAACTCCAAACGCCGAAATCGGTACAAAATAAAAACTCATTTTACCTTAGGTTCTTTGCATCTTCAATCTTGCGACTTCCGTTTTGGTGACCTTGCACTTGCGACCTTGACTCCCAACCTTGAACTGCGACCACAGCCAACATTGCGACCTTGTGCTTTCGACCTCGTGCTTGCGAATTGCAGATCCTTCGGATAGCTTAGGTCTCTGCATACAGATAGCTCAAAAACATGATTAAATCAAAAACACTTAATGTCATCAATAATCAAAATCAACAATAATAAGGGCCAAGATGCAACAATCTCCCCTTTTTTGATGATTGATGACAAAAAGTGTTTAAATGAATAAAATCAAATGACTCCCCCTAAATACATGCAAAGGCATTAGATATACAAGAACTCCCCCTAAATGCATGCATATATAAATGCCTATATGAGTCATTTGAGATTTGAGAGTGAATCTATAATGATGAATCTATAATGATAGATCATGAGATATCTCAAGAATCTTTCTCCCCAATCTCTCCCCCAAGCATAAACAATGTCTATGACGAAGCAAGAAACTCAAGAATCTCCCCCCTTTTGACATCAAGCACAAAAAGGCAGGAGGACAGGAAAATCAGACATTTATCTTAGATCAACTAGCATTTGATATATCAATAATATTCAATTCATTTCTTAGAAAGCAAAATCTAGCCTCATCTAAAGGTTTGGTGAAAGTATCTGCCAGCTGCATGTTAGTTCTGATATAACTTATATCTATATCCCTTTTGCCACATGATCTTTTATAAAATGGTGCCGTATTTCAATATGCTTTGTTCTAGAGTGCTGAATAGGATTATTTACAATTTTAATGTCACTTTGATTATCACACAAGAGTGGCACCTTTTTAAATGTAATTCCATAATCCAAAAATGTTTGTTTCATCCATAAAATTTGAGCCAACAACTACCCGCTGAGACATATTCTACTTCAGCGGTGGAGAGAGCTACGGAATTTTGTTTCTTAGATGACTAAGACACTAGTGATCTCCCCAAAAGTTGATAACTACTAGATGTGCTTTTTCTATCAATTTTGCAACCCGCATAATCTTAATCCGAATAACCAATTAATTCAAAGTTTGCATTTTTCAGATACCAAAGGCCTAAGTTGGGGTAGCATTTCAAGTACCTAAGGATTCTTTTAATAGCAATCAAATGACATTCCTTAGAGGCTAACTGAAATCTAGCACATAAGAAAAAACTAAACATGATGTCAGGCCTAGATGCAGTAAGATATAGCAAGCTACCAATCATAGACCTAGAAAGTTTAGAATCAACCGCTTTTCCTTTGTTGTCCATATTGAGATGTCCATTAGTGGCCATGGGAGTTTTGAGTGCTTTAGCATCTTCCATCCCAAAGCGCTTGAGCAAGTCCTTCACATACTTGGTTTGGCTCATGAACGTTTCGTTCTTGAGTTGCTTGATTTGTAGTCCAAGAAAGAAGTTTAGCTCGCCGATCATTGACATCTCAAATTCCCTAGACATCATTTCTCCAAACTAATGACAAAAATATTCATTAGTAGACCCAAAAATAACATCAACATATATTTGACATATGAACAAATCTTTTTCAATCATTTTTGTAAAAAACATTGTGTCTACCTTCCCAATTTTAAAACCTTTTGATAAAAGAAAGTCTCTAAGTCGTTCATACCAACCTCGAGGAGCTTGCTTGAGACCATAGAGAGCTTTAGAAAGTTTGTACACATGGTTTGGAAATTTTGAATCTTCGAAACCGGGAGGTTGTTCCACAAAAACTAATTCAGATATCTCACCATTTAAAAAGGCACTTTTTACATCCATTTGGAATAACTTAATATTAAAGTTTGATGCATAAGCAAGAAGTATACGAATAGCTTCAAGTATTGCTACCAGTGCAAAGGTTTTAGCAAAGTCTAAACCTTCAACTTGAGAAAAACCTTGTGCAACAAGACGAGCTTTGTTTCTAATGACTACACCATTTTCATCTTGCTTATTTCTAAGAACCCATTTTGTTCCAATCACACTATGATCCTTAGGTCTTCCTACTAAAGTCTAAACTTTATTCCTAGAGAAATTATTAAGTTCATCATGCATAGCATTTATCCAGTCAGGATCACTAAGAGCTTCATCTACAAATTTAGGTTCTAGGGAAGATACAAAAGAGTGATGTTCACAAAAAGAAGCAATACGAGAGCGAGTTTGAACACCCTTACTGACATCACCTAGTACTTGATCTAGAGGGTGATCCTTGATGATGGTTTGATGTTGCCTTGGTGCTTCCTCTTGTGCTGCTTCTCCTTGATTTAGCTCTGGTGGATCAATATGAGATGATGATGTATGTTGATCATCATTCTCTATATTCTCATCATCTTTTTGATCATCTTCTCTTGGTTTGATGTCTCCAATGGTATGTTCTTCATAGCTTCTTGAAGATCTTCACCTGAAACTTCACAAGAGACTTGCTCCTTTTGCGAGCCATTAGTTTCATCAAATTCTATGTCGCACGATTCTTCAATACAACTAGTATTTTCTATTAAAGACTCGATAAGCCTTGCTAGTGGTTGAGTATCCGACTAGAAAGCCTTCATCTACTCTTCTTTGAAATTTACCACCAAAGTTTCTTTTTCTAAGGATGTAACATTTACAACCAAAAACTCGAAAATAAGAAACATTTTGCTTAAACCCAATAAGAAGCTCATAGGAAGTTAAGTTTAGAAGAGGATGCAAATAAAGAAGATTAATAGAATAGCAAGTAATATGCACGGTTTCGGCCCAGAAGCGAGTAGGAGTGTCATACTCACTTAGCATTGTTCTTACCATTTCTATTAGTGTTCGATTTTTTCTTTCCACAACTCCATTTTGCTGTGGAGTGTAAGAAGTAGAAAATTCGTGTTTAATGCCTAGTGAGTCACAAAAATCAACTAACGTTGAATTAACGAATTCTCCACCATGATCACTACAGATTTTCTTGATGGAAAGTTCGAATTCAGTGGAAACTCGTTTTGGAAAACTTTTGAAAACATCGTGGGTTTCAGATTTTTGAGAAATAAAGAAGACCCAAGTGTAGCGAGTAAAATCATCAACAATAACAAAACCATAATTGTTACCCCCGATACTTTGGAACTCGGAAGGTCCAAATAAATTCATATGCAGCAGTTCCAAAGGTTTGCAAGTTGAAAGAACACGCTTAATCGGATGTGAATTAGCTACTTGCTTGCTAGCTTGACAAGCACTACAAGGTTTATCCTTTTCAAAATTCACATCTTTTAAGCCAATAATCAAATCATGTTTTAAAAGCTTCTTAAGTTGATGCATTCCAGCATATGCAAGCCTTCTATGCCAAAGCCAACTTTTTGAGGTTTAAGAGACAAGACATGTTGAAAGGGATGTATCTTTAGAGTGAAAATCAACAAGATATAGATTTCCAAAACGAAAGCCTTTGAAGATCAAAGAATTATCTTTTAAACTTTCAACTAAAACTTCTTTAGGATAAAAAATGCAACGAAATCCAAGATCACAAATTTGTGCAACGGAAAGCAAATTAAAGTTCAGAGATTCAACAAGTAAAACATTTGAAATTGAAAGATCATTGGATATAGCAATTTTACCCAAGCCTACTACATTTCCTTGATGATTGTCGCCAAAGGTCATATTTTGGTTTTCATTTGAGTTATCTTCCAATGAGGTGAATAACTTTTTGTTACCGGTCATGTGTTCAGAGCATCCGCTCTTTAGCACTCAATGTTTTCCACCGGTCTTGTAGTTCACCTACAAAAACAAAAGAATCAAGTCATTTTAGGTACCCAAACTCTTTTGGGTCCTTCGATGTTAGCTATCAAAGCTTTGGGCACCCAAATTGATTTCTTCTTTTTATTTAGCATGGGTGCACCAACAAACTTTGCTATAGCATATCCTTTCTTTGACCTTTTGAGCATGTAACAAGTATCAAAATAAGTTCAAGTCATTAAAGGACAAGCATCATGTGAGTGACCTGTTTCATGGCATCTAAAACAAAATTTGTTGCATGCATTTACGAAGATAGTTTTTGCATTTAATTTCTTTCCTTTCTTCAGAAAGTATCCAAGTCTTTCTTTTCTAAAAGTGCATTTTTGTTTGCTATGGATAAGATCAACAGATACTTTTCCTTTGTAACAGTTTTCTAATCCTTTCCCAAGCTTCTCGATTTGTGCCTTGAGTTCATTATTTTCATTTAAAATTATTTCATTAGAAGCACATGGTATAAGAGAATTATGACAACTAGTAGTCATATTATTCTGAGGGATAGCATTAGAAGGATTATCAGCTAGATCACAAGAAATAGTTACATCTACCTTAGATGGTGCATTAGTGATATCTTTAATGAGAAGATTTTCATATGAAATTTTTAACTCTGAGTATTGAGTACGTAAAGAAGAATGTTCTTCTTTAAGCGCTCTGTACTTCTTCTTTGTGATTCCAAAAACCTCATTTAGTTCAGTAATCATTTCAACTAGTTCATCATATGAAGGATCATGAGAATATACCTTTTCATCACCTTTAGCCATAAGACAAAGGGATGGACTCGTCGATGTGTTAATGTTGCTGAGAGCTAGTGCGGCTAGCTTCTTGGAACAACCTCCTTCATTATCGGAGTCAGAATCGGATCTCTCTCCTCCGGACATCCATTCTCTGAAGCAGGCTTCTTTGGTTGCACCACTGTTCTTCTTGAAGAATTTCTTCTTCTCGTCCCAAGTCTTGTTCTTGTTTGGACATCTTGAGGCTATATGTCCCTTTTCATGACATCCATAGCATATGATGTCCTTGAAGTTTGATTGCTTTGACCCCTTTTGTCGTTTGTCGATGTTGACTCCCTTCTTGTGCAACCTGCGAAGAAGTTTTTGAGTATTCTTTACCATAAGGGCTAGATCCTCATCGGAGGAGCCATCGCTTGAATCATCTTTGGAGTCGGCTTTGAAAACCAACGTCTTCTTTTTCGTCTCCAATGGTTCGGCCGCTTTTTTCTTTTCCTTTCGATGCATCTCATGGGTGATGAGGTTCCCATAGAGATCAGTAGGCATGGTGGATGATAGGTCGAAGTTGGTGAGAACTGTCACTAGTGTGTCGAAACTCTCCATAAGAGCCATGAGCATTTTTCTCACAATTTCAATATTAGTGAAAACAACTCCTAGCCCCTTGAGCTCATTCACAATGTTGTTGAACTGAGTAAACATGGAATCCACCAACTCGTTGGATGACATGGTGAATGTCTCGTATCGTTGCCTAATCATGAGCAACTTTGCCTCCTTGACTTTAGTAGTGTCCTCATATATTTCCTCGAGGGTGGTCCATACCTTGTGAGCGGTGGTAAGATTGTTCACACGGTTGAACTCATTTAAAGATAAGCTAGCAAAGAGAGCATTTTTAGCACGAGCGTTTAAGTAGAGTTTTCTCGTATCATCATCAGAGTGACTTGCCAGATCATCCGGAGGAGTAAACCCAAGCTTAACTATGTCCCAAACATCAAGTCCCATGGCCTCTAGAAATACCGATATGCGCACTTTCCAATAAGGATAGTTAGTCCCATGAAAGATAGGCGCACGTCCTATATGACTGAGATGAAAACCCTCATTTGACGTCATCCTCTCTCTAGGCAATGAAGCCTACTCAAAGAGAGACCACGATCTGATACCACGTGTAGGATCAAGGATGCCGACTAGAGGGGGGTGAATAGGAGGCTTTAAAACTTTATTTTTTAAAACAACTTTTTGCAAGATTAAAGACTTAAGAGAGATATAAGAAAAAGAACTCAAGAAAATTGACAAGTCAGAGAGATACAAACATGGTGATTTATCCCGAGGTCTCGGAGACACGCCCGGTCTCCCCTACTCCTCGTTGAAGCATTTAAATGAATGAGTCCTGCTTCAATATTGACGAAGAATATTTCTCACTAATGGTTGCTCCTTGTCCACTCTGGAAAGGCGAGCACCGATGCCTTTTACAATCACATCGAGTCTCTCCGACAATCTCCGAAATGGAGACATCAACGGTCATGCCACCAAAACGTCTAGGTGAGGGCGTTCACCAAGAGTAATAAGTTGCAAGGTCTTTTCTAGACCTCCAACAATCATAGAGAAACTCTAAGTATGCAAATGATGCGAACGAAAACACTCAGTGGATCACAAAACTCAAGACTTGATCAAAAAGATCAAGATTTTATCTCTAAGAACATATGCTCAAATGTGTATAAGAGAATGAGGCAGCTTGGTGTATGAAACAATAGCTCAAAGCCTCTATTTATAGCGCAAAAGAATAAAAGAGCCGTTGTACTCGAGCTGGAAAGTGACAGAACATGTTGACTGTCAGCATAGGCCACGAGCAGAAACAAGCAAATCTCGGAGAAAACTCAGCTAGCCGTTTGAGGTCGAAAAAGAAAACAAAACAGCACATACTGACAGTTAGCAACACATGCTGACAGTCAGCATCTATCTCAACAGCTCGACAAAAATCACGGATAAAACTTAGCTAGCCATTTGTGGTCGTATATGGAAAGAAATTTCTCATGCTGACAGTCAGCATCACACACTGACAGTCAGCAACGACCACAAAATGTCTAGTAAAGAAAAAACTCAGAAGCCAAAGAACTTGTGGTCCAAACTCATGCTGACAGTCAGCAACACATGCTGATAGTCAGCGTAAGTCAAAAAATTTCGACTCAAAAAACACGCTCTCTGGACAAATGGCAGTAACAAAAACTGACATTCAGGCTAACTGTCAGCATCACATGCTGACTGTCAGTGTGAATAAAAATAGTCATAACTTTTGATCCAGAGATCCACTTTAAGAGTTTTATAGCTTGTTCGAAAGATACTTTAAAGGGCTATATTTTTGTCAACAGAAGCATGACGTAGATCAGCCTAGATAAATCCATAAACATAAAAAGAGTTCCTATTGCCAAAATATCTAAAAACTCAAGCCATTTAAAAAACAAATCCAACTGAGAGGAAGGAATGCAATGACCTAAGAGTTTCTCGGTTTATGTTGGAAAAGTAGAGAGAACTTGCAACCCCTCTTAATAGTACGGTTTAAACTAAAGACAAATTTCTATAAACCGATGAAACTCCAAACACCGAGATCGGTACAAAATAAAAACTCATTTTATCTTAGGTCCTTTGCATCTTCAATCTTGCGACTTCTGTTTTGGGGACCTTGCACTTGCGACCTTGACTCCCAACATTGAACTGCGACCACAGCCAGCATTACGACCTTGTGCTTTTGATCTCGTGCTTGCAACTTGCAGATCCTTCGGATAGCTTAGGTCTCTGCATACAGATAGCTCAAAGACATGATTAGATCAAAAATACTGAATGTCATCAATAATCAAAATCAACAACAATAGGGGCCAAAATGCAACAGTTTACTAATTGTTTTCATTGTTTGAATTCCAACTGGCTGAATACTGAATTGTTTACTACTTGTTCTTTACTTGTTTACCTGAATACTGAATACTGAATGTAGGCATTACAACCGGCTACATGTGGTTGTCTCCCATGCTGACATCCCAGCATTTTTTTACCTGAATACTGTGATATCCCAATAGGACAAAAATTCAACATGGGCAAAGATATTGAACTACAAATACACATTAAATATCTTTTGGTTTGGTTAGACATGCTTCTATAGCAAGCTGCACACTTGCATGTATACCTAGATGAACAATAAGACCTTTTGCAAAGTGCACAGTATGAATAATTAAACTGGGTTTCATTATTCTATGCGCTCCTAGATGAGAATAAAAACTGGAAATTGTGGAGGCTGTCGGTAGGTAGCAATATCATGTTAGAAAATATTGTACTTAGACCAGTCAATTAAGTTTCTCTGCATCATCAGATTAGTAGAAGGTTAGCAAGCCCTTTTTTCTCTTCTTGAACAACTAGAGCTCAACTTTCTTTTATTGCCATTGAGTTATGGTTCTTACTTAATGTTTTCTTGGACTAGTCTAGAGCTATAGAGCATTAATGTCATGACAAAAGGGGGAGAGCTCTAGAGCTTCTTGGAACCCTGGGTATGATAGAGGGCTTGTTGATTTGCTCCATGAGTACAATATACCGAGATTTAAGGGACAAAATGGGTGGTCAAGAGAAGCGTGGAATAAAATCGTAAAAGAGTTCAATGAGAAGTTTCCGGAAGCCCAATTCTCAAAAGTGCAGATTCAAGAACATGAGAGGGAGCTAAAGAGTAGTTATAAGGTACTAAAAGAGGCAGGAAAACAAAGTGGTGCTGGATGGGATAGCGTCCGTTGAATGATCTTAGCTGAACCACCCACTCGGAGTAACATTATTCAGGTAACACTACTTGAGTACAAATCATAAGTCTCATTCATACATCTCAGTAAGATTACTAACATTGATTTTTCTGTTATTCAATAGTCACATCCTAAGGCAAAAAAGTTTCGTTCCAAAGCTTTCCCCTTCTTTGATTCTTTAGGAGCTCTATATGAGCATAAGTCTTACTAATATTAATCATCAGTTGTGACGAGGATTGACACCCGAGTCAGTTCAAATAAATGCACTATTGGTTCAAGGCAGATTCGAGCCAGACACGTGCCTGGCGGTGCGAACTCAAGTTATTCTGAGAAGCATCAGCCCGAGGTCGCAGGCTTTGCGCGATCAGACCGCAGGCTTCGTGCGGTCAGGAATTCGTGTGCTATACGCGAACAGAATGTTGGAGATGTTGCGCGGTCAGTCAACATCCCGCGGTCAGAGCACTTTCGACCAGGGTACTTGGGGTTTACCTGTCCGGCTGTCCCTATAGCGAGAATATCCCAAGTATCCCGAAGATTCCTCCGCGTGGAAGATCAACCGTCAGGAGGTTAATACGTGCAGTTATCCATGAATAACACGTGTTAAACTTGCGTGGAGGTTAAGAGTTGTTCTCTAAAACCGCATCCGAACAACTGTCTGATGCAGTTACGACATGGCACCCTTTCGACCAGTATAAAAGGGTGGCAAGATGCATCAAACAGGAAAAAAAACATCTCTGATACAAACGAGATACACCATCTCAACCACTCAGACAGCCAAGTCTACGGCCCAAATTAGATAGTCTTTACAAGCCTTTCTGGCTTTTTTCTGCACATGTATATAGGAAAAACCCTTCGCCTGTGAAGGTGTTTTCCCGCCATTTTGTAAATCTTTCTCACATATAGTGAAATCCCAACAGGACGTAGGGCTATTACTCCCACCATCGAGGGCCCGAACCTGTATAAACCTTTCTGTGCTCCTGTTCTCCATATTTCTACATACCTTCCCGAAGGGTCATTTTGAAAGGTCTCGCTATTACAAATTTTGCATAAGTTCGGCTGAGGATTTCGAGTCCGAATCGTCAACAAGTTGCATTTTTTTTGTTTCACTAATGTTAATTTAAGATTTGTTTACATTTCTTATGTTGATTTGTTTGTCAAATAGGGAGCATCACTGAGGGCAGTATGAATTTCACATCAATTGAGCACATCAAAATTTCGTCTGATCAAGTCAACATTGTCAACAATGCTGCCTCAAAAGTCAATGTAAACACCATCTTTGAAGATCAAGATGGTTGGTTAAGAGATGCCAACGTGGAGTGTGCTGCAAATGATTGTGACCCTGTATTTGCAACCTCTTCTGGAAACAAGGCTGAAATTTCTTCTAGAAACAAAGAGAAAAGAGGGAAAAAATGGAAGCAAAGTGGTGACTATAGTGTTTTGTTTGAGAACTACTTGGAGTTTAGGAAGGAACAAGTTAAAGAGGTTATCAAGGACATAAATGAAACAAAGCATGAGGAAGAATTCTCATTGTTCTTTTGGATTCAATCGACGAAATGTCGAATGAAAAAAAAAGCAAAATCTTATCATGTCTTCAATGATCCACTGAATAGAGAGATCTTTCTCAGTGCAATACCATCTATGCATCTCATTTGGTTGAGGAGTGAGGTTACCCATAAGCATAATGATTAATCTCCCATTATTATGCTTCATTCCAACAATACCAAAACAGGTTTTGCTCTAAATTTCTCATTGTTGAGGTCTTTTAGTTGTTGAATTCTTTTAATTTTCTCATTGCTTCATTCCAACAATCATTATTGCTAATCAAATGATGTATTGTGTACTGGGTACTGTGTACTGTGTCATAGTTGAGAACTTACTTATTTGCTTGCCTTTTGTTGGCAATGACAGGTCTCTGTTCTTCCCATTCAGTTTTGCTAATTGGGTTTTGGTTTTCACATGCTTCTTCAATGTGCTAACGCAGGTTTTGCTCTAAATTTCTCATTGTTGAGTTCTTTTAATTTTCTCATTGCTTCATTCCAACAATCATTATTGCTAATCAAATGATGTATTGTGTACTGGTACTGTGTCATAGTTGAGAACTTACTTATTTGCTTGCCTTCTGTTGGCAATGACAGGTCTATGTTCTTCCCATTCAATTTTGTTAATTTGGTTTTGGTTTTCACATGCTTCTTCAATGTGCTAACAGTAGAACAAATTTCAGGTCTTTGGAGTCATCAACTTGTGCCAAGGCTTGTTTTGGAGTCAATAGAAGCTGCATTACTTCAATTTTGTACTTAATTGGATTACCTCAATTCTGGATTATGTACTGAAATATTATGTACTGAATGTACTTGATTACCTCAATTTTGGATTAAAATTTTTTTAATATCTTTTAATGGGCAGGGATTTTTTCCTGGTCACTCAAACAGTCGGTGGAAAATTTTTTTACCGAGAATTTTATCCCACCGGGATGTTTTGACATCCCATGAGATTACAAAAACCCCGGCTGGGAATTTTTTTTGACATGGAAAAACATCCTGGTCACCCAAACATACCCTAAGTGTGGTGTGGGTGGATGGGTAGAGGAGAGGCAGAATATGGTATATTTTATTTTTTTTACTAAAACTAGTTATTTAACATGTAGATGTGTTTTTTGTTTGCTATTAACCCAACACAAGAAACAATATATATATATATATATATATATATATATATATATATATATATATATATATATATATATATATATATATATATTTTATACAGATATATAAAACAATTCAAAAGAATTTCATAGTAATTTTCTTTTGTTCACACAAGTTCATTTGCTGACTCATTATATTAGTATACTTAGATAGTCAGACGCCATATGAATGCATAAAACAAGGAAAATAATGAGGATGAAACCTGTACTAGTTTTTGATGTAGAGAATATAAGTTGTATGGTATTAAAGTAATGAGGTCACATGGATTTTTTTTAAAACTAAAGAGTAACAATATGGATTTTTTTTCTTTGAAAAAGCAACATATACCGAAAATTCTTCCCTTACTCTACTGACACCTCACACCCCAACTCGTTCTGCAGCTCTCCCCACTCCACCCTTGCTACCCATCTTCCCATTATTACCCCCACTATCACTACCTTCAATGTCAAGGGCACCACCCTTTGCCATAACTACTACCCATTGATACATTGCTCCACGCCTCCCACCATGGAATGTTGTGTCCTGTCCCTGCCCTAGCCACCTCCCCACTTCATATGTCGTCCACAACTATAGCAGTCAATGCCATCCTTAGTACAAGCTAGTTTGTAGATTTTCCACTTCATGCCATAGGCAACTATCTCCCCTATCAGCCACATTTATGATCGGGGATGGGTGAACCCTAATGGCACGAGCACGTATATGATATCAGACTAAAGGAATTTTTCGTACGGATAACCTAGAGAAAAAAAACAATTTAGAAAAAAACACAAAGGAAAAAAAATTACCAAAATGACCAAAGTCGCCAGCTCGGCTGGCGACTTAGTGATTTTGGGCCTAAGTCGCCAGCCCAGTTGGCGACTTAGGCCCCCTCCACTGTTTCTAGCCTAAGTCACCAACTGGGCTGGAACAATATTTATTTTCCAAAAAACTGTTTTTGGGCCTAAGTCGCCAGCCCAGTTGGCGACTTAGGCTGGAAACAGTGGAGGGGGCCTAAGTCGCCAACTGGGCTGGCGACTTAGGCCCAAAATCACTAAGTCGCCAGCCGGGCTGGCGACTTTGGTCATTTTGGTAATTTTTTTTTCCTTTGTGTTTTTTCTGAAATTGTTTTTTTTCTCTAGGTTATCCGTACAAAAAATTCCAGACTAAAGATAGAAGTGATGTCCAATTTTCGGGGAAAAAAGAAAAAAAAAGATAGGGACATAAATGCTAGCAATTGCCCTAAAAACACATACAAAAAAAACTAATTTTTCTCAACACACTGCCTTGTATGAATAATAATGAAAATTTTTCAGAAAAAAATAACGAAAATTTCCTTCAATGAAATACTCTAAACACTCCTCTTCTTTGTTAAGAATTTGAAATTTTTGTACGAATAACGTATTTAAAAAAATCAGCAAATAACTTAGAAGAAAAATAAATTTCAAAAATAGTATTAATCGTCAACCTAACTGATGACTATATATATATAGACACACACAGAGAACAAAAAAACAAAGAGAGGGAAAAGGAAGGAGAGAAGAAAAGAAGAGGAAGAGAGAGGGAAAGGGAAAGGATAGAAGAAAAATAGAAGAGAAGAGGAAGAGGAAGTGGAAGAGGAGAGGAAGAATAGGAATAGAAGGAAAAACTAGCGAAGGTAATAATATTTTATCTTTTTTGTACATAATTAGTCTAGATCTAATTAAATTTATTATTGTTTAGGCTAATATTATAGAAAATTTAGATCTGTTCTAGAAAATGTAGATTTGATCTATAGATAATTTAGATATGTTGTAGAAAAATTTAGTTCTTGTGAACTAATGATATGTAAATGAATATTATTTATTGTGAATTTATGAATATTGAAAAATAATTAGATTATTTATCTCTAAGTTGTCAATTTAGGAAATATAGATCTGATATGCAGATAATTTAGATTAGTTGTAGAAATTTAGATAAGTTCTAGAAAATTTAGATCTCTTCAAGGAAAATTTAGTTCTTGTAGAAATTTAGATAAGTTCTAGAAAATTTAGATCTCTTCAAGGAAAATTTAGTTCTTGTAGAAAATTTAGTTGTTGTTGTAAAAAAATTTAGTTCTTGTGAACTAAGGATATGTAAATTAATATTATTTATATGTGAGCTCTGAACTTATAAATATTATAAAGTACTTATATTATTTATTTGTGAACTTAGGATATTTGTGAATTTTAGAAAATAATTAGATTAGGTATGAATTAGGATTGAAATCAATTTAGAATGTAATCGAATAATCCGGTTACCGAATAAAAAAATCATATTCGTATATATGGCTTAGACTTCACCACTTCACCCAGATATTTAGTAGTAATGATCATTCGGTCGATGTCTCTCCCATTTTGCCTCCGCATCTCCTATTTCCTCCATTTTGTAACCATGTCCTTCGTTCTCGACAAAAATTATAAATGTAATTTGAATTTTGTGCAATTTGTAGGTCTAATATGTTGATCTGCTAATTGTATTAGAGATATGATATTTGTTGATTCGTAGATATTTTAAGCTGAAATTTATTGATTGTATATCTGATGATTTGTAAATGTGATTTGTTGATCTGCTAATTATATTGGAGATATAATAATTAAGGAATGTAGTATTAAAGTTGTTTATATCTATGACATGTTGAATTGTAGACAATGGACGAAACAAGATCAATTTACTTATTCTATGAGTAACAAATAATTAGAAATAGACCATACGGAGAAGACCTGAGTGGTTGCTACCGTATAGAAATTGAATTGGATAACTTCAGTATTGTTAATTTTGAGAAGTTTAAGAGCCAAGTCCTGCACACCTTCAATCTCGACCAAAATTGATACAATGTTGACACAAAAGTATTGACGCTTCATAGTGGATTAAGTTGTTGGAAATTGTGTAAATTTAGAGGTGACAGGTCTTGGAGGTCTTATGTTAGAAGGGTGAAAAATCCTAACCATACACCGAATGATTATATATTGTATGTGCTGGTTAAAAATAATGTGCCACCTATGAATATAAAACACTGGGGCAGTAGAACAGTTAGTTGAGGCATGGGAAGGAGGGCAATATATGAACATTAATAAGTCTATGATCACTAAGTTGTCTAATGTATTTAAATTTCATATACATACTGACATGTGTTTACTTTATTTGCAGGTAGACCCATAAGAGCAAGAAGATCATCAGATGGGAGGACCGACAGGCTCCTTACACTCATCGGTGGGAGCAAACAGCGGCGACAATGTTGTACATGAGGATAGGACATATGACCCTACGATGTACGTGTAAGAGCCCTAAAATTCTTGCACACTCACCCCCCCTCGGCATTTAAAAACTTTCCACATTCACTCAACCTTCTATAACCCCCAACTCCATAGCATGATCATATGCATATGATAAAGATTTCCAGAAATTAAACCCTTAACTGAATTTCCCAAAAAATTAATTGAGTTAGAATCATCTTATGTGAAAAGAAACTTTTTTCTTAATAGGTTTTGTAATAATAAAATTTCTCCATAAAAATACTTCTATTAAAATATAAATTATACAATGACACCTACAATAGATAAAAGTAATTTCCAAAAATTAACCCTAATTAACTTCCTTCAAATTATTATAAAATACTTAACATTTTATGTGAAGAAATTAATTTTCCTTAAACATATAGAAATACAATTACATAAACTAGAATAATTGAAATAACAAAAATATATATTCAGCCATGGCTAAATCAAAATTTAATAAAGCACTTTTACAAAACAGCCCTTTTCATTCTAGTCCCTACACTTTGAAAGAATTTGAAAATAAGCTTTCTTGAGATATAATATAAACAAATCCGAATTACCAAAACACCTATGAAATTTATACTAGGTGAATAGTAGAGTACCTAAAATAACCTTTTGCAAATCAGCCCCTAACATAATTTAGCCCCTTTTGTTTTAAAGCATTTACAAACAAGCCCAGAGAGGTTTCTTTTGAAAAATAGACACGAAAAGACCTAAGTAGCTCTACCAAATGCACTAAACAACAGTGAATACCATATTTCCTTTGTTTGATGCATTACACCGCAAAGTTCCCACTACCACCTCACTAGACATGCAACGCCATTGTTATATAAGCAAAGACGTAGAAGCAATCACTAGCACTTTGCATTTCACTAGTACAGAAATGCAGTCTACTAACCCATATATTCTATCGGTTATTAGCGATTTAATAGAAAACCGATAGAAAATGTGCCTCGCGGTCATAAAAGGCCCACGGGTGTATTTTTCCTATCGGTTTATAAGAAACTTACCGATAGAAGAAACAATATAATTTACTCTAGCGGTGATGAACATATTTGCCGTTAGAAGAGATGCATAAGTACTGATGGGAGAATGTTGTGCGCCGATAGGACTGGTCGACTTCTACAACTAGACTTATTCTATCGGTAATGTAGGTGTCTACCGACAGAATATCTGAAAAATTCCTATCGGTAATATGTAATGTGCCGATAGGACCATTCGCCTTCTACAGATGATTTTATTCTATCGGTAATTTATTTGTATATTGTTAGAAGATATTTAAAATTACTAACGGTTTGAGGTTTTTTACCGATAGAACGTAGCTAGTACTATAAATACACGGGTTGTCTTCTACGTGCGACCGCTGCACCTCCGCACCTCCATCGACGCCCTCTAGACTTCGGCATCCCAAGCAAGGTACGTAAAATTTCGGCAATATTGTTAGATTATTCTAATCCTATTATGGCAATTATTCTGTAATTTTTGTATCCTTCATTTTGATGTGTTTTCTTTTCAATATGATTATGATCTGTGCAGGTCCTTGGATGATGCTCATGAGAGGCAACGTATTTCACGGTTCTTCATCGCAGTACGCTGCCTATGTTGGCTTGTTGGCGAAAGAAACGGTGAAGATCACCGTCGAGAGCTGGAAGGACGTGAAGGGCGAGATCTTGGTTGGCTCGGTCGAGAAGATCCTTAAGCCCGTCGTGTTTCTGAAATCAGGACCTATAGAAAGCATCTTACATTTTTTTGCATGCACTAGCTTGTGGCCAGATGCGTACCTGCTTGGAGAAGAAGAATTGTTCTTATTTGCACAGCCATTCTACACCATCACTACACAGAACAACATCTTGGAAGGTAGGTTATTTTTGTTAATGGAGTTGAGATGAGTTGAGTTGAGTTGAGTTGATCGAGTTTGAGTCCGAGGAAATCACCAATACAAATGTAAGTCGACGGCAGTTCCAGCTCCTCGGGCGTCTTCGAACTGAACTCCTATGGTTAAGTCCAATGTGGTTCAGACATTTGCTGTTTTGGATGAATGGATTTGTGATGTATCAGGTCTAACTTGTAGTCGGTAGTTGCATTGTCGCAACCTGCAATGGTTCTCTTTTATGTAAAATGTACGGGCCACTAGGTCCTCGTCGTGATCTGTTGTTAATTTCAGACGTGGCTTTTTTAATATACATCGAATGTGTGAATTGTTGTATTTGTATATTGTTGTATATTTGTGTATCATGTATTTCTAATTGGGACATGAACTTGAATGTGTAGGGAGTATTTGTGTATTTAATTGTATTGGTAGGTAGGTGTGTATTGTGTGTTTGGTACAAGTACCTCCTCTAATGGTAAATACACATATTTACCGATAGAAAACACATATATTTGCTCAACCATGCATCATCTGACGGTAAATATATGTTTTTACCGGTAGAAAAACTCATGTTCGTGTTTCATGCATCATCTAACGGTTAATACACATATTTACCGATAGCAAACACATATATTTGCTCAGTCATGCATCATCTAACGATAAATACACATATTGACCGATAGAACAAGACCTGTACTTGCTCAGTGATGTACATTCTCTAACGGTATATGTGTTTTTTTACCGATAGAATATGTGAGAGGAAAATTATCTTAGTTAGTCTAACGGTTATTTAATGTATCTACCGTTAGAAAAAGCTCCATTATAAGGAAAACCCCACTCGACCATTGCTGAGCTGCTCTTTAATTTGTTCTGTTGCACTCTGTTTTTGATGAAAGTTCCACGCTCGCAGCTACACTACTAGGGGATCAGCGCAAGCTGGAGGGAAGTTGATTGCGCCCCTCTCTTTAAGGTATGCTTAATTGTCGACAGTTATCTCTCTCTCCCTCTCGATCTACTTGCAAGCTAGCTGTATTGTGTAATTCCAAGTTTGTAGCTCTAAGCTTGGGAGCTAGGTAGTTGGAAATGCGTCATGTTTTAGGAGCTAACTAGCTTGTATTGTGTAGTTAGCTAGGTTAATTAGTGTTAATTTCGTCAGGCTAGGGTTCAACACATCTGTTGTAAGAGGCTGTACATGTACATATACATAACTTAATCGGGCAGGTTTCATGCATGGCTGACTCGTTAAATTTTGTTAATTGTAGATGGACAGGAAATATTTGATGTATGGAATAAAACGTACTACTCTTGAATATTTGGATGGTATGAATGAGTTTATTAAATTTGCTGAGCAACAAAAGGAGAGGAAGGGAGAGAAAAATATGCTCTGTCCTTGTACAGATTGTATGAACCTTAAGAGGTTTAGCAACTCTGATCAAATTAAGAGTCATCTGATTCGTCGTGGTTTTAACGTGCGATACACCCGTTGGATATGGCATGGCGAAGATCTTGACGAAACAATCACCACTACTACCAATCAGCAGGACTCGGATGTGGATTGCAATAATATCGATGATCATTTCGATGTGCACGTAGATGATGATGATGATGATGACAATCTAGATGAGATGTTACGTGATGTAGAGGAAGATTACAACGAAAACGACTTATGTGAATTTGAGAAACTGATTGCTGACTCTGAGAAGCCTCTGTTCCCTGGATGTGCAACATTTACAAAACTGTCTTCTGTGCTGAGATTATATAACTTGAAGGCAGGTAACGGTTGGAGTGATAAGAGTTTCACGGCACTATTAGATCTTCTAGCGGACATGCTTCCAAAGGGAAATGAATTGCCAAGATCTACTTACCAAGCCAAAAAACTGTTGTGTCCGTTGGGAATGGAAATCGAAAGAATACACGCATGCCCAAATGATTGTGTGTTATACCGTAACGAGTACTCCAGTTTGCATGTTTGTCCAAGATGCGGCGCATCGAGGTATACGCGTAGGGACCGGATTGACAGTGAACGTCATGAGGTAAAGAAAGGGCCTCCGGCGAAAACTGTGTGGTACTTGCCTGTGATACCTAGATTGAAGCGGCTGTTTGCAAATCCGAAAGTCGCGAAGCACTTGCGTTGGCATGCTGAAGCCCGGAAACAAGACGGAAACTGAGACACCCAGCTGATTCTATTCAATGGAGAAACATCAATAGAACATTTGCTGAGTTCGGCGGCGAACTTAGGAATATAAGGTTCGGGCTGAGTACAGATGGTATGAACCCACATGGTAATATGAGCAATCGGCACAGCACTTGGCCGGTTCTTTTATGCATCTACAATCTTCCTCCTTGGTTATGCATGAAGCGCAAGTACATCATGATGGCGTTACTAATCTCAGGACCCAGACAACCCGGAAATGATATTGACGTGTTTCTAGCGCCTTTAATTGAGGACTTACAGAAATTTTGGAGCGAGGGGGTGCAAGTGTGGGATGCATACAAGAAAGATAATTTCATCTTGCGGGCCCTGATATTTTGCACCATAAATGATTTCCCGGCCTATGGCAATTTGTCGGGGTATAGTACGAAAGGAGCCAAGGCTTGCCCTATTTGCCTAGATGAAACTGAGAGCATGTGGATGCGAAACTGCCAGAAAATAGTGTACATGGGTCACCGCAGGTTTCTTCCGGTGCATCACACGTACCGTAAGAAGAGGAAATCATTTAACGGGAAGCCTGAGAAGGGATCAGCTCCAGTGTTTCTGACCGGTAAGGAGATTTACTCGCGCGTGAAGGGCATCAAAGCTGAGTTCGGTAAGCATTCTAAACCTCGAGAAAAAAATGTTTGGAAGAAGAGATCGATTCTCTGGGATCTACCATACTGGGAGCACTTACAAGTTCGACATTGCATTGACGTCATGCATGTAGAGAAAAATGTCTGTGACAGTTTGATTGGTTTGTTGTTGAACATTCCGGGAAAGACAAAGGATGGTGTGAAAGCTCGTCGTAACATGGTGAAAATGGGGATAAGGACTGAGCTTGCACCTTTAGAGAATGGAAAGCGTACATACCTCCCCCCGGCCTGCTATACGTTGTCCAAGAGCGAAAAAACAGAACTATGTCGGTGCCTGCACGGTGTTAAAGTTCCATGTGGGTACTCTGCGAACTTGAAAAAACTTGTGTCCATGAAGGACCTAAGACTGGTTGGCACGAAGTCCCACGACTGTCATGTCTTGATGTCACAAATGCTTCTCATTGCTATCAGAGGCATTCTCCCAGTTAAAGTCAGAGAGACAATCACAAACTTATGTTATTTCTTCAACGTAATATCTTGCAAGGTAAGTACATGCACTCGTACTATAAGTTCATTACCTCCATTTGTGGAGATTAATTAGAAGATTTTTCTGATATGAATATTTGGCGCAACTGTGTCCTCGTAGGTAATTGATCCGGATGGACTGGACGCTTTGCAATGCGACGTGGTTACAACTCTTTGTTAGCTCGAGATGTATTTCCCTCCATCTTTTTTTGATGTTATGGTCCATCTGATTGTTCACCTTATCAGAGAAATTAAGTTTTGTGGACCCGTGTGCCTGCGCTACATGTATCCATTTGAGAGATTTATGGGTGTATTGAAGGGATACGTAAGGACTCGTCGTCGACCCGAGGGGAGTATCATGGAAGGTTATGCCGCCGAGGAGGTGAATGAATTTTGCACAGATTATATGGCCGGGGTTGACCCAATTGGCGTTCCTAGGTCCCGACACGAGGGTAGGCTTCAGGGCATCGGAACGATTGGATTCAAAGCTATCGTCCCCGCTCGTGATGTGTACGCAAAATCACATTATTGGGTCTTACAACACATGACGGAGGTCGAGCCATACATACATGAGCACAAGGTAATGTTACGGTCACAGAATCCTTCGAAGTCATACGTTTGGGTCACCAGAGAACATAACAGGAAATTTGCTGGGTGGATCCAAGAAAGAGTCACGCGAGCTGCCGAGGGCTCCGTAAGTGAAACTGTGACATGGTTGGCTAGAGGCCCAAGATTCACTGTAGGGACTTGGCAGGGGTACGACATCAATGGGTATTCATTTTACACAAGAGCTCAAGACGCCAAGAGTAGCACGCAATGTAGCGGAGTGACACTGTTTGCTATTTCCGAGGATGCTAGGTCAGTAAGGGCGCTGAACTCATATTACGGTGCTATTGACGAAATATGGGAGCTCGATTACGGATTACTTAAGATTCCCCTGTTTCGATGCCAATGGGTCGAAATCCCTCGAGGTGTTCAAGTTGACAGTTACGGGTTTACTCTCGTCGATCTTTGTAGAGTCGGACACCAAGACGATCCATTCATACTTGCAAAGCAAGCCACACAGGTTTTCTACATTGTTGACCCGGCCAATCCAAACTTGCATGTTGTCCTCCACAGCAAGAGACGTATTGTTGGGGTCGAAGACGTTGTCGACGAAGAGGAGTATAACCAATTCGATGAAATACCTCCATTTTTAGAGGACATCCAATCTATCCCTACTGAAGATATCGATGAAACAACGTATCTGCGAGATGATCACGAAGAAGGATTATGGGTTGAGAACCATTGATGATTAATTTCTATTTCAGGGATAAATGCTAAGCAAACAGCCCACAAGTTCTGCAGCAAGGTGAGGAACTTATCATTAATACATCAGGCAGTACATTTTTCTTTAGAACTTAATGATAAGCTAGTTCACAGCATTAATATATCTCAATTTTACTCCACAGCATGAGTTCTAACATGTACAGTACCTTTATCCTGTAAGTACTTAACTCTTCCCTTCAAATAGCACTTGCAAAAATCTCATTGCAGCCGCTTGCTTATTCAAATTAAGCTCTCCAGAATCAATTTTTCTGACGGTAACTTGTTATTTCTACCGATAGAAAAGGACATCCATTACTTTAATGTGTCTCAGGCACTTCAAAAGTTTGGCTGCGAAAAATTTATTTATTCTATCGGTATTATTATATTTTACCGTTAGAATAAATGCGTTAGTTCACGGTATTTTGTTGTCTGACGGTTTTTTGTTGTTTTTACCTATAGAAAAATACTCTGGCGCTTTGAATTCTCAACTGTGTCGCCATGCGTCGCCTTGGAAATTCTATAAGTACGTCGCCATGCATCGCGGTATTTTGTTGTTTTTCTAATTCTCGAACGCTTCGACTCCTTATCTTCTCTTTCACAATGGCAACCTCCATGGGATCGTCAGCCATGCCCTCCCCGGTAAGAACTCTAAATCTCCTGGGTTTACCCCTATATTGTTAATCCATGTTCAGTACATTCTTGACCTATTGATTTGCACAGGGAATGGGAGCCGTGGAAGACACTGGCAAAGTGAAGGCTGACCTGAGGGCCCTCCAGGAGGAGCACAAACTCCTTACGGACAAGCACACTCAGCTACGGCTTGAACTGGACGATCTCCTCCGGTGCATTCAGCGCATGAAGACGGCTGGTGACAATTCCAGGGCGATGACGAGGCGTCTTCGCGAGGAGAAGCAAGCCGCAGATATTACCATCGCTGGCTGCGGTTTGACTATGAAGGATACCATAGCGAAGCTGAGGGAGGTCGCAGGCCTTCTCGACGCGGTAGTAGTTGATCCTAGGGATAACTTGTCGCTAGAGGAGTCCTGCGTCCTGGCTGCAAGTCAAACTGACTCTATTCTACATGCAGCCAGGGCTAAGACCACCCCTTGACCTAGCATTTTGGGTTTTATTTTTTTTTATAAGTGATAAAAAACAATGAATGAACAATTTCTTTTTATGTCAATTTTCCAATTTTTTGGCTATCTTCCCTCTTTCTTATCATTTTGCAGCTTTCAAGCACGGTCTGTTTGATGTTAAATTGTATGTACCTTTTCATTTTCTGACGGTATTTTGTTGTTTTTACCGATAGAAAAATGGCACACAATACTATAATCTCAGGCACTTAATTAAAAAAATTTTCTGAGGAAAATTGGTCTCACGGGATTTTATTGTTTATACCGATAGAAAAAAGGAATCCACTAAATCAAATATTTTTCCGGGAAATTTTCTTTTCTATTGGTATTATTTTGTTGTACCGATAGAAACGGACATAATTCTATCGGTATTACTTTTTTTACCGATAGAAAAGGTCATCCACTACTTTATTACTCGTACAAGGCTCTTGAGTTTCCCTCCAGTCGAACAGTTCCAACTTAGAGCACTGCGTCTCTTCGAGAGCGAAGAAAACCACAACCTCCGCCGTGACCACTCACTTCCTCTCTCCCACACGACGATCGCCTGCTGGACACTGGTTCGCCACTGTCACCGGTTCTTATTTTCGTCCTTCGCCGGCCGCCGCTACGTTCTACACCGCCTCTCCATCACCACAACTGATCGCCGTAAATACCCTAATTCGTCGTTCTATTTCCAGCATCTTCCTTATTTGATCTTAGTGTTTTGTACGTACTAATTCTTCGAGTTTGCAATTACACTAGGGTTCCCTATTGTGTTGGATTATATACATTCCGCAGGCAATGTTGATTTAAATTAGGGTTGACATAATATGTTCCAGTGCTGTAATGAACCTATTTTGAGATTTTAACTTATCTATACTACTGTATGTGTGATCAATTGTATCCAACTGCCATGTAATGCACATTATATGTTGGAGGTGTTCTTACACATATTGTATCGGTATCTCCTGTATTTGCTGATAGAAAAAATTTGTCTGCTCTATCGGCAGCTCATGCAATGTACTAGTTTGGTTGGGAATTTTTACTCACTTGGTATGAATATATGGCAATGTGGATGGGTCTTCGATGTATATGTTTCAAATGCATATACATGACTTTTCCCAAACTAATAGATGTGATGAAGTCCTGATGACTTGCATACAGGTAATGTTAAAGATTACCAAGAGAGGGTGCTATAAACCGTATTATTCCTTTTTTGGTTGTGACCTACTTTCTGTGCTACTTCAATATCTTTATATTCCATTAGCATTAGGTTTGTCAGATTATGCACAGTGGCACTTAGATGCTTGTGTGCATATTTACGTGTGAAATAATAATGCTGGCCCATGAATATTAGTATAGGAAATCATGGAGAATGTTATGTGATGACAGTGAATGGTGGCTTATCAACAAAATTCCATGTATAGAGAACATTGTTATGTTCTATCGGTATCTCACGTGTTTGCCGATAGAAAAATTGTTATGTTCTATCGGCAGCTCATGTGTTTACCGATAGAAAATATTGTTATGTGTGAAATAATAATGCTGGCCCATGAATATTAGTTTAGAAAATAATGGAGAATGTTGACTTAAACCAAGATTATGTGATGCCAGTGAATGGCGGCTTATTAACAATATTCCAGAACAATATGTTATATCGGTATCTCGTATCTTTGCCGATGGAAAACATTGTTATGGTCTATCAGCAGCTCAGGTGTTTACCGATAGAAAATATTTATGAACAGTTCAGCAAGTAATGTATGCATGTATTTCTTTTAGTATTATTTTCTTCGGACATCCCTTTTGCAGCCCTAATTAGTCTCCAGTCCTGGGCTGAGTTATGGAACTCTAAGAAGAATTAATTGCCATATGTTGTGTGCTTCCTATATGAAAATGTGTAGACAAAAACGCTAAGAAATAGAATCTTATCTTGTATTGCATGGTAGTTTTTGTGTTTACTGATGGAAAAAATATTTAGGTCCTTTTGCTTTCTAAAATGATTTGGTTTGTGTTTCCATTAAATTTTTGATGGTTTGTTGATAGTTTTGTAGGGAAAGAGTTGTCGTCGTCTTCATCGGATGGTACTAGTGGTTCGACTAGGGTCAACCCCAACGTAATTGAAGATGCAGCTGTTACATCGCAGCGCAAGAGGGTGGGGCGAGGCGCAACGACGTTGGGCCGTTTGGCCAAACGCACGGATCTTTCTTGTGAGTTCAACCAATTTGGGAGGCCGATTGGAAAGAATGCTGGGAAGTATGCGGCCTACGTTTGGCTGTTGGCGAAAGAAAGGGTGAAGATCACTGTCCAGAGCTGGAAGGATGTGACGGCGGATGAGAGGGATAGGTTGTGGGCGGAAGTGAAGGTTAAATTAACTGAAATCGCTGAACTCTTTCATAATCACGTTCTCTTGGCTTATACTAAAGTTTAACTAACTCGTGATTAATTGTATGCATTTTTTGAAAACAGGCTAAGTGGAACATCCCCGACGATACACCTAGGACGGCCTACTTGAAGGACATGAACGGAACATGGAAAACCTTTAAGAGCTGGCTCATCAGTAACTTCCTCGCTGCGGGGAAATCTCCTTGCGAGAAGTACCCCTTCATATCGGAGGAGGTATGGGAGGAATTCACCAAGCAGAAGGGGACTGAGGAGTTCAAGGCCCTTAGCGAGAAGAATAGGGTGATCCAGAAGAAGAACGACCACCCACATCGGCTCGGATTCCGGGGCTATGCAGGGAAGGAGGAGCAGTGGAAGAAGGAAGACGAGCAAAATCCTGTCATCGACACCCCTGAGTTGCCGCTCTCCGAGATCCGGGATGAGAGGTGCAAGTGATGGTGGAGGGCGAGGGGATCCGTGTCGTCCATGGGGTCTGTGCAGTTCGCAACCCTGGGGACGTCGACATTGTGAGGCGAATAGTAAGTTGGCTAACCTCGTAAACTATGCGCGCACAAGTGTATATAAGGCAATTTGTCTCACAAGGTACCTTTAAATGTAACAAATCTCTTTTGAGAAGGAGGCAATGGAGGGATTGTTTACCCCGCAGAGGGAGAACAACATCCTCACCTGGGCTCTAGGAAATAAGGAGCATCCCGGGCGGACATGGGCCGTGGGAGCCATTGTGTCGTGGAAGGCCGGTTTCGCAGATTCGGCTCCACCGAGGAAGAAGGCCCGCTCCTGGAAGGAAAAGGAAGCGGAGCTCTCCGATAAGATACGGGCTGAGGTACGGGCGGAGATACGGGCTGAGGTGCAGTCTGAGGTCGCACAAATGAGGGAAGAGTTTGCACGGTTGAGAGATGCATTGCTCGCCAAGAGTGCAGATGCGGATCCCCAGGGCGACGGTACCCCACGGGGTCGGATAAGCAGTTGCGTTTCGAAGGTCCTCGCGGATCCAGTGGATCTACTTGAGGTACTGCAAGCCTTCATCTGTGCACTTAAGTTGATGCCACTCCCATTCTGTTAGAGTTGTTTCGCTAACCTGTTTTAATATTTACAAATTTACAGAAGCCAGAGGGTTGCATCCTACTGAATCACCTAGGCGACAGGCAGGAAGTGGTTGGACACGGCTTCGTATATCCGTCTGGGCTGGATGTCCGGGTTCACTGCGTACCTCTGCGGTTGGGGTTTGCAAAGGTACAGGTGGACATGGCCATGCCGGGCTACAACGATTCTCCATTGGCAGTCCCAACAGAGGAACTGCAGACACTTGCTGAGGCAGTGGGCTCCTACGTACAGTGGCCCAAGAAGTGTCTTCTAATACAACCGGTAAATCCTACACATTTTAGATTACATCCTACTTAGTACACTCAACTTACAAAATCTAATATACGTGCTCATTAATTGAAGTCGCCTGCCGCCGGGCTACCAGGGGACAGCGCCCCCAGCTCGGGGCATGAGGCCCGATCTCGTGCGAACCTGGACACATCAAAGACGGCCTCGACCCCACCCAGCGCATCCACGCCTTCACCTCGGAAGAAAGCCGCCATCACCTCGCCCTTGCCTTTGAAGGTACGCGCTCAGTCCCCGGCAAAAGGCAAGGGCAAAGGCAAGGGAAAAGGGCGATAGGGACAGCCGGAGAGGTTCAGGAACGGGTTCCCACTGATGTCGGAGGCAGCTTTGCGCAAATTGGATCAATCAACCAGAGACCTCCACGAGTGGTACCTACACCGAGCTCGGCGCAATCTGAACTTCTTAGTTCCCTACAGGCCTGGGCAGTTCCACCGTGAGCCCGGGAGTATATCCTGGCACACGAGGATCTGTTCGACCTCGACAACTGGCGGGAGCTCGATATGTCCATCATAAGGACTGGAGTCTTGTGAGTTTGTTGATGCTATGTATTGCTATTTTCTAACTCTGTTTGCTAACTCTGCATTGTTGTAGTTCATTTCAAATGTAGTAACTTTCTGTGCAATACTAATGTCGTCCTTTGCATGTAGGTGCATGTACAGGCTAGCATCGGAGGCTGCGTGTGACAAGGTGGGTTTCCTTGACCCAGAGAAAATAAGCCTCACGATGCTAGAGCACGACGCCGCGCACGCTGAGCAGTACATATCCAAGGCGCTAATGGTGCAGCAGGACAGGGAGTTCATTCTGGTGCCGTACCACCAAAGGTTAGTGCATTTCATACTAATTTAACTCAATCTTGTATGTTACACCTGAGATATACTTTGAGCTAGCGGTCCTCTTTTACGTACAATGCAGGGGCCACTGGATCCTCATCGTGATCTGTCCGCTGAGGAACGAGGTGTACTACCTCGATTCGATGCATGACAGATTATCGATAGAATATGTGGTCAAGGGGAATATGGAGGCGTAAGTAACTTATGTGTTTGATTTAAATTTTGACCTCACTAGCTAATGATAATACATTAACCGGCAATACTAACTGAAATGCAGGACTTTTGATAAATATGTGTCCGCTGGAGGGAGGCATGCCACACCGCAGAGCTCCCTACTAGCTTGGAAAGAATATGAGGTACTCGCGAGACTTTTTGTTTATGCTTAATTAGTTTATGGAAACAATAGCTAACAAGTCTTCGCATATGCAATTATGTCAGTGCCATCAGCAGCCGCAATCGTGGGAATGCGGGTTTTATGTGCTGCGCTACATGTACGACCTAGTGCAAACAAACTTTGCCCAATTCCCCCAGGTAAGCATCGATAGCTAACTCAAATTTAAAAATTGGGTGTCACGTTCAAAATTAGGAAGTTAGTTACTCAGTATTCACACATGCTTGTAGATCGCCATGTCGAAAGACCAATACGAAAATGCAAAGATTAGAGATCTTCGACAAATCTGGGCTCAATATGTCATGGAGGAAGTTGCGCCCAACCATCCGCCATGACAATTTTCTCTTTTTCGTGTATTCTGTGCATAGACTGTTTATATACATGTGAATAAATATATATGTGAATAAATGTCCACATTGGATTGCAATTTGTATTTGTCCATATATATGTGAATAAATGTGAATAACTGTCTAATGTGTCAATCTGTTCTGTGAATTTACCCTTCTTTGCATCTGTACTGTATTGTGTATCCAATCTATACTGTATTCACTACCACAGAAACAGACATCCTGGACGGCACATCACAGACGGGTATGAACTGTTCAATGGAAAACCGTCTATGAAGGCCTGTCGGGAGAATATGTTCAGATATCACAGACGGTTCTGATGTCAAAAACAACTGTGACAGTAAACCAGACGGTTCTGAACACAAAACCGTCTGTGATAGTCTACTTATCACAGACGGCTCTAACTTAAAAACCGACTGTGATAGATACAATCGGTTCCCAGCTGAGAACCGTCTGTAATAGTCTACTTATCACAGACGGTTCTAACCTAAAACCCGACTGTGATATATACAATCGGTTCCCAGCTGAGAACCATCTGTGATAAGTAGACTATCACAGACGGTTCGGAACTCAGAACCGACTGTGATTTATACAGTCGGTTGTGAACTACGAAGCGTCTGTGATAGTCTACTTATCACAGACGGTTCTGATGTCTGAACCGACTGGAAAAGTACTGGCGCTTCGAATTCTCAACTGTGATCATTTCTGTCTCCGATCTTCGCGCGCGGCGCCTAGGAGAACACGAAGCATCGCTTTGGAAGTTCTATAAATTGACAGTGGAAAAATTGTCATTTACTTTACAAGTTTTTATAGTTCTCAGACTGTTTGACTCCTTAGCTTCTTTGCGCCAATGGCATCCTCGATGGCATCGTTAGCCTCGCCCTCCCCGGTAAGAACTCTCAATCTTTTGGACTTACCCATGTATTGTTAATCCTTGTTCAATACATTCTTGACCTGTTGATTTACACAGGGAAGGGGAGCCGTGGAAGACACTGGCAAAGTCAAGGCCGAGCTGAGGGCCCTCCAGGAGGAGCACAAGCTCCTCACGGAGAAGCACACTCGGCTACGGCTTGACCTTGACGATCTCTTCCAGCGCATTCAGCGCATGAAAACGGATGGTGACAATGCTAGGGCGAGGACGAGGCGTCTTCGCGAGGAGAAGAAAGCCGCGGATATGACCATCGCTGGCTGCGGTTTGACAATGAAGGATACCATCGCGAAGCTGAGGGAGGTCGCAGGCCTTCTCGACGCTGTAGTAGTTGATCCTGAGAAGGACAACTTGTCGCTGGAGGAGTCCTGCGTCCTGGCTGCAAGTCAAACTGACTTTATTCTAGATGCAGCCAGGGCTAAGACCACTCCTTGACCTAGCATTCTGTATTTTTACTTTTTTTTGTAAGCGATGAAAAAAATTATTGAAAACTTTGTTCTTATGTCAACTTTCCAATTTTTCAGCACATTCTTGGACTGCATGCAATCTTCCCTCTTTCTTTATCTTTCTTTAGCTTTTGTTGAACATTAGACCATACAAAGGTATGTACACAGTGTGCGATCAAGGAACGACTATCGCGATCTTTGGCTTGTGAGGGCAGTCCATCAGAGCTCTTCAAATAATATAGAAACAATATAGAAGTCGCAGGTCCCATGCAAATAATATAAAAAGAATATAGAAGTTATATATCAACGTGCTTTGAATATCACAAACGGCTCTAAGGTAAAAAAACGTCTGTGATAGTCACATTAGAGACGGTTTTTATGTAAGGCCCGACTGTGATAGTCCCAGCAGTGTCCGCCGCCTCGAATTCTCAACTTCTATCAATATCACAGACGGTTTTTAACTCCAAACCGTCTAAGATAGTAATATTACAGACGGATTTTATGTAAGGACCGACTGTGATTGTCGAACAGTTATCGATGCTTCAAATTCTCAACTTCTTTCAAATTCTCAGCGGTTCAACTGGAAGCAAAACTCCAGGGAGGGAACAAGTATTTGTAGAAGTCGAACAGTTCAATATTCAACAGACATATTAAAGACGGTTCGGACATCAGAACCGTCTGTAATATTAACGCAGACGGTTTTGATCTCCCAACCGTCTGTGATAGTCCCAACAGTGCAATTCTCTACATGCAATTGTTGATAACCGCACATAATAACAGCACAGATGAAGAGACTTATTTATTTACTTCAAATTTAATTTGCATCGAATTATGTAATTTGACGCTTCAACTTCCAAAGTGGGCACTACTGTTTTGCCGTGTTCCAGTTTATCTCCCGAGAATATTTATCATGACGGTATTGATCTTGAAAAGAAAGTAGTGCGCTCCACTTCAAATTCTCAACAGTGTGTTGTGTCTTTTCCATTTCTGATGTTTGCGCGGCGCACTAACCTGGGGACACGAAGCATCGACTTGGAAATTGTTTTCATTAATGTTGAAAAAATGAACTAAAAATTTGTTCTTATGTAAATTTTGCAATTTTCCCTCATTTCTTGGAGAAAGAGAAGTGGAGCGGTTCGAATGGAAGCAAAACACTCTAGGGAGGGAACAAGTATTTGAAGAAGTCGAACAGTTCAATATTCCAGGCATAGTAAATACGGTTCGAACATCAGAACCGTCTGTAATAGTCATATTACAGACGGTTTGGACATGAGAACCGTCTGTGATATTAAAGCAGACGGTTTGATATCCCAACCGTCTGTGATAGTCCCAACAGTGGCCACCCTTCGAATTATCTACATGCAATTGTTGATAACCGCACATAATAACTGAGCAGATGAAGAGACTTAATAATTTACTTCAAATTTAATTTGCATCGAATTATCTAATCTGACTCTTCAACTTCCTTTTCCGTGTTGCAGTTTATCTCCCGATAAGTTATCATGAATTTATTGACCTTGAAAACCAGTAGTGCGCTTTTTAAAACTCGAGGCACCTGCGCATATGAACCGTCACCTTTTGTTTCTATAAATAGCGAGGCTCCTAAATCCCTGTCTTTATTCCCTCCTCAACTCCCACCTTGATGGCGAGCCGAGATTCCAATGAGGTTATTGAAATTGAGAGTGATGAGGAAGAGATAAGGAATGAACTCGATCAGGATCTTCAGAAAGTAAGTCCTCTCTGAAACTCGAATGCAGATCTTTCTTTTATGACTTGATTACCTCGAAACAAATGCATTTCAAAATCCACAGGTGCCTGAGGAAATGCTCCCTCCAAAGAAGAGACTTAGAAATGATGAAAGATCCTCCAGTGGAGCTACAGCGAAGACTCTAGAGGGTGCTGAGGCCTGTGTTGCCACATTGCCCCTTGCAACCCCTCCAGTTGCATTGACTCCACCTTTGGAGATCCACAACAATCCTTCCAATATCCCCTCTTCAACACCTTTGTATCATCAACTTTTCTTGGATGATCAACTTTCTGGGGTAAGGCTCACACTTCCACGTCCAAATCCACTCTGAAGCTTGGCAATCATCTTCACCCTCCCAGCATATGTCCCTAGGAGAAGCTGGAGAAGCATATGTGCAGGAGGAGAAAGCTGCCTTGTGCAGAACTCTCCAAAAAAAAAAAGAGGCGCTGGAGAAGCATTCTGAGGGGATGTCTTTTGCCATTCTGCACTTGGCAGAGTGCTTTGAGTTGCAGCTTCATCTCCACCTTTGTTGTATCAACTTTAATTTCTTGGATGATCCTACTGATGCCAAATCCACTCCTTTGCTGAGAGATGATGTTGATAGTCTTAGAGCCATTGGTAGTTCTCCTGGGGCGGCCAGTGTAGATCCTACTGATGCCAATACGTCCCTAGGAGAACTTTGTAAGTTACTTTCGGAACAGGTCGACGCTAATTAATTGGTCGCTTAATTGTATCTCTTATGTATGCAAAGATTAAAAGAAATAAGAAATTTCTTTTCCTTATATATCTGGCTTTTCGATTGATTATGTAACTGATAATCACCAAATGATGTTCTGTGTGAAAATGTTAACAAGAAAATACTGCTGCGAACAAGACGGTTTTTAACTCAAAATCGTCTCTGATTGTAAGATTACATATGGTTTTAATTTCAGGACCGACTGTAATAGTCTCAAAATTCTTTGAAGATCCACAGACATATATACAACAAATATGAAAAACAAGATAAAACTAAATAGTCTGAACGTTCTTTTTTTAAATACTAACATTGAAATAAGATAGAACCAAATATGAAAAATAAGTGGAACAACTGATGACCAGTAGTCGAATGCAAACAAACAATCTGGGATATTATAGACGGTTCGGACCTTAAAACCGTACGTGATAATCTTACAGATTGTTGATTTTATAATTAACACAGACGGTTCTGAGGTAAAAACCGACTGTGATAATCACGTACGGTTCTGATGTAAAATTCGACAGTGATAATCACAGATGGTTCTGTAGTAAAAACCGACTGTGATAGTAAAGCGGACGGTTTTGACTTAGGAACCGTCTGTGATATTATAGATGGCTCGGACCTTAAAACCGTCTGTGATAATCTTGCAGATTGTTGATTTTATAATTAACACAGATGGTTCTTAGGTAAAAACCGACTGTGATAATCACGTACGGTTCTGATGTAAAATCCGACAGTGATAATCACAGACGGTTCTGAAGTAAAAACCGATTGTGATAGTAAAGCGGACGGTTTTGACCTAGGAACCGTCTGTGATATTGTAATTATCACGGACGGTTTGGAGTTCATAACCGTCTGTGATATTTCTGTCATAGTTACACAAAATGCGCCGATATTACCGACGATTAATAGAGTGAAACCCGTCAGTGATATTCTGTTCTTCAAAAATGCACCGATATTACTGACGGTATTATATAGAACCGTCTGTATTGAACCTGGTATAAGAGGTCTTTTGGCGGATGTTTTGAGCTAGTTGTTCTCTCTTGCTCGACCTACACTGTCCAGTTCGAAGAGATTTGGGGCAAGGAAGAGCGAAATCTCGAAAGGCCGGGGGAGCATTTGGGGGCAAAAATTTGAGGATCGAACCAAGGTTGGTACTTGCTCCCAAGGCATACACATTACTTGATTTCATCATCAATATCGATCTCCATTGATTTACTAATTAGCATGTGTATGAATTTGATTAATTGTAGATGGTCCGAGACTGGATGTATAATGACAACCGAGTGGGTGAGGAATACATGAAAGGTGTTTTTGATTTCGAAAAGGTTGCTGAGAAAGACATGGCGAAGAAGGGTTTACCATATATGTACTGTCCTTGTGTAGACTGCCAGAATATTAAGATGTTCACCAACTCATCTCAAATTGTCGCCCACTTGATCCGACGTGGTTTCAAAAAGGGGTACACGTGTTGGGTCCACCATGGAGAAGAGCCAACTGCAGAAATAAGTGCCACTCAGGTTGAGGAACAGGACATGTCGGATCCGAACAATGACTTCGACGAGGATATGCCAGAGGATGACCATTTAGATGACATGTTGCGTGATGTGGAAGGAAATTACAGTGAAAAGGAGTTTGGCAAATTCAAGCGCTTGATTGAGGACTCAGAAAAGCCATTGTTCCCTGGTTGCAAGTCGAAGTACACAAAGTTGGCCTCTGTGCTTGAACTGTTAAAATTGAAGGCAAGCAACAGCTGGACCGACAAGAGTTTCACAACACTGTTAGATCTTTTGGCGGACATGCTCCCGGAAGGAAAGGAGTTGTCAAAAAACACCTACCAAGCGAAAAAGCTGTTGTGTCCTTTGGGAATGGAAGTAGAAAGGATACACGCATGCCCTAATGATTGCATCCTTTACCGTAACGACTACAAGGATATGCATGTTTGCCCGATGTGCGGCACATCCCGCTATAAGCGTACTAAGGACCGAACAGACGACGGCGACTACGCTGAGATAAAGCAAGGACCTCCTGCTAAGGTGTTGTGGTATTTGACAGTCATTCTCCGCTTGCAGCGTTTGTTTGCAAACCGTAAAGAGGCAAAATTACTGCGTTGGCACTCGGAAGACCGGAAGAAGGATGGAAAGCTGAGACACCCCGCTGATTCTTCGCAGTAGAGAAACATCGACAGGGAATTTGTTAACTTCGGAGCAGAATTGAGGAATATAAGGTTCGGGTTGAGTACCGATGGAATTAATCCTTTTGGTAACATGAGCAGTTGGCATAGCACTTGGCCGGTTCTTTTGTGTATCTACAACCTTCCTCCTTGGTTGTGTATGAAGTGCAAGTACATCATGATGTCTCTACTTATCTCAGGACCAAAACAACCCGGAAACGATATTGCTGTATACCTAGCACCATTGATAGAGGATCTCCTAACAATGTGGAACGAAGGGGTGCAGGTATGGGACGCATACAAACGAGAGAACTTCATCCTACGTGCTATGATATTCTGCACCATCAACGATTTCCCTGCCCTTGGAAATTTGTCGGGCCGTACTACGCAAGGAGCCAAAGCCTGCCCCCACTGCGAAGATGAGACTGAGAGCGTGTGGCTGAAAAATTGCAGGAAAACAGTGTACATGCGTCACCGTAGGTTTCTTCCGAAGAATGACGCGTATCGTAAGAGGAAGAGGGAATTTGACGGCCACAAGGAAGATGGTTCAGCCCCGAAGCCTACGCGCGGGAAAGATGTTTACTCACGGGTGAAGGACATAGACGTTGTGTTTGGAAAGGGTGGTAAATTGAAACCCCGCACGAAGAACACTTGGAAGAAGAGATCGATATTTTGGGACTTACCGTATTGGGAGCATTTAGAGGTTCGTCATTGCATTGATGTCATGCATGTAGAGAAGAATGTTTGTGACAGTTTAATCGGCCTATTGCTGAACATTCCAGGGAAGACAAAGGATGGCGTCAATGTGCGGCGTGACATGATCGAAATGAGAATCAGGCCCGAGCTAGCACCGAGAGAGGACGATAAAGGCCGTATATACCTCCCCCCTGCATGCTACACTTTGTGCAAGGCTGAGAGGACAGAACTCTGTAAGTGTCTCTGTGGTGTTAAAGTTCCATCGGGTTACTCCGCAAATATGAAAAAGCTTGTGTCCATGGGCGATTTGAAATTGCTGGGTATGAAGTCTCATGATTGTCACGTGTTGATGACACAAATGCTTCCTGTTGCCATAAGGTCAGAGAGACGATCACGAGGCTATGTTTTTTCTTCAATGCAATTTCTTTCAAGGTCATTGATCCCGATGGACTGGATTCTCTGCAGAGCGAGGTGGTTCGAACTCTCTGTCAGCTTGAGATGTATTTTCCTCCATCGTTTTTTGATATCATGGTCCATCTCACCGTCCACCTTGTCAGAGAAATCAAGATATGTGGACCCGTGTTCCTACGTTATATGTATCCATTCGAGAGGTACATGGGTGTACTTAAGGCCTACATGAGGAATCGGTCCCGGCCCGAGGGTAGCATTGTCGAAGGTTATGCAGCGGAAGAGGTTGTTGAGTTCTGCGTCGATTACATGGCCGAGGTAGAAGCAATAGGAGTTCCTGTGTCTCGTCACGAGGGGAGGCTTGATGGTGTTGGCACTATTGGACGGAGAGCCATCACTCCTGATTTCGATATGTACTCGAAAGCTCATTTTTGGGTCTTGCAACACATGACGGAGGTGTCTCCGTACATCGACGAGCACAAGGAGATGCTACGACAAGACAATCCTCGCCGATCCGAGGTTTGGATCACGGGACAACATAACAGTCGATTCAATGCGTGGATGAAGGTGCGAATCATCGGAGAGTCCGCAAGTGAGAATCTTAAATGGTTGGCAAAAGGGCCCACGTTTACTGTACAGACATGGCAGGGATACGACATCAATGGGTACACATTTTACACGAAAGCTCAAGATCGAAAGAGCACTGTGCAAAATAGTGGAGTGAGCGTAGAAGCTTTCCATGAGGGGTTCACCAAGACAGGCCCAACAAGGGTAGTACGTGGATTGAACTCATACTACGGGTTCATTGAAGAAATTTGGGAGCTCGATTACGTACTGTTCAAGATTCCCCTGTTTCGATGCCGATGGGTCCAAATCCCACAGGGTGTGAAGGTTGACAGTTACGGTTTCACTTCTGTGGATCTCGATCGCGTTGCTTATAAATATGAGCCATTCATACTTGCAAATCAAGTCATTCAGGTCATTTATGTCACTGACCCAGCCAATAAGAAGTGGCACGTTGTCCTTCATGGCAAGAGAAGGATTGTTGGAGTTGAAAATGTCGTAGACGAGGAGGAATACAATCAATTTGATGAGATTCCTCCATTTGGAGATGGCATACAGGTCGATACTGAAGACACCGACGAAACCAGTTACGTGCGTATGGATCACCAGGAAGGGTTATACTTTAAAGGTAATCAACTGTACGTCCTTATCTCTCTATTTCCATCGATATAGCTTATATCTCCTGTAATTCTCGTCTTTGCAGGGCTGCGACAAGTGGAAAGTTGAGGATAACATGGCTGTGTACGTGGAAATTGTCGGTGAAAGTTCCCATTTGTATGTAACATTAACTCGAGCATGCTCCACGTACATTGTATGTTAAATTTATTTGAGCATGCTCCACATTGTAACCAATTATCGGATCTACGTACACTGTAACCAATTTACAGAGCATTTGGACTACATTTGAAATATCTGAGTGTTCATTTAAAACAAGTTTTCGAGTATTCAGAGTTGAAAGCTACAGATCAATTTCAAGTTGTAAACCTAACGTTCAATAGAGAGATTATCACGGACGGTTTTGACCTATCACAAACGGGTATGAATATAGAACCGACTGTGATATTCCCAACAGCGTCTCCGACTCTTCAAGTGTACACGTGCACGGTCGGTTCTCAAGTCGCAACCGTCTGTGATAATCTCAGTCACAGTTGGTTCTCAACTCACAACCGTCTGTGATAATCTCTCACTATGTAGATTACCACAGACGGTTTTTATTTGAGAACCGACTGTGATAATATTATCACAGGCGGTTATATATATAAAACCGACTGTGATATTTTCAACAGTGTCCGACTCTTTGAGTTCTTGATGTGCACCGTCGGTTCTCAATTCCAAACCGTCTGTGATAATCAGAGTCACAGTCGGCTCTCAACTCAAAACCATCTGTGATAATCTCTCTGGTGACTCACTATGTCGATTATTACAGACGGTTCTGATGCGAGAACCGACTGTGATAATATTATCACAGACGGTTGTGAGCGTTGGACCGACTGTGATAATATCGTCGTGGTTAATAGTTCAAGGTGGGGTTTGTCCCACTCATTCCAGTCTTCGCAACTGTTTGCCCTAGCTCTCTCCGCCCTCGCACCGTCCGTCGCGATCACCTCCATCGCCTCCCACCTTCTCCTCCTCTCCGTCCGTCCCGATCACCTGCATCGCCTTTCCACCGTCAGGCGCGATCACCTCCATCACCCTCCCTCCTCCGACGCGATCACCTCCATCGCCTCCCCACCGTTTCTGTCATTCTTGGTTAATTATAAGTATATGGGTTTTGTTGTAGAATTATTAGTTGCAGATTTACTTAAACTGTTCTCTCTTTCTCTTATGTTAGGAACTATGTCTGGTGACGAATGCACTACTCGGGGAGTCAGGGTGACCTCGCTGGCGATGAGACGCCTGGGCCGGAGGTCGCCTCGTCCGCCGTGACCCCGCAGAAGAAGAGAAAGGGGCGAGGCCGGACGACATGCGCGCGTCTAGACAAGCGGGAAAAGCAGCACATCCAGTTCGACGACAATGGTGTGCCGGAAGCTCCAGACAAACTTGTCGGTCAGTACCACTCACTATGCGGCAAAGTGGCAAGGGAGCGGGTGCCCATCACCACCTCCGACTGGGGTCAAGTGCCCCCAGAGTGCAAGGATGCGCTGTGGGAAGAAATGCAGGCGGCGTTTGACATTCCCGAGGATCGCCACTTCACCATCCGCCGGAGGACACTGATGTCAATAAACAAGGCGTGGAGGAACTTCAAGAGCCACCTTGTCAGGCTCTATGTGAAGGAGTCGAAGACCCCCTTCGATGACTTCCCTTTCGTGACTCCCGAGGCATGGCAGCAGTTCGTCGAGATGAAGGCCAAGCCAGAGTTCCAGGAGCTTAGTGCGAAGGGCCAGGCTAACCAGGCCAAGAATACCCACCCACACAGACTAGGCAGTGGTGGGTATGTGGGGAAGAAGGCGTTGTGGAGGAAGTAGGACGAGGAGGCTTCCCAGTCTTCGGCCGGCAGTCCTTATGCGGGCATAACGGACGTGCGCGCCCGCAATTGATGCCGAGCAAGATTGACGATGAACTCCTCCGGAAGTGTCTCTGTGAGTAACCCTGCGGACAGGGAAGTGATCGACCGGCTGGAAAGATTGTCCGATCACGTACTATCCTCATAACACGCATGCAATGGGCTGTATTGCTAAGTTCTCCTGTTGCAGGTGATGCTGAGTGCGCAGGCGGCATCCGGAGAGTTCAACCCGAGGAGAGACAGGGATATCCTCACAGCGGAGCTAGGAAACAAGGAGCATCCAGGCCGCGTGCGCGGCCTCGGTGCCACTGTGCCTTGGAGGCATGGTTTCCCTGATGATGAGGAGGCGGCTAAGAGGAGAAAGAGATCCCACCAAGCCCGCGATGAACGGCTCAAGGAGGAGATGCGATCGGAGTTCGCTGTTCGGGACAAAGCACTCCTGCAGCAGTTGTCGGAGATGCGGTCCATGTATGAAGAGCTAAGAAAGGCGACCCAGGGCACCCCCCCTTCTAGCAGCGGAAGTACCGACCCCCATTCTTGGCCACCGTAGTAGCTGCGCGTCTGCGCCGGGGTCTTCGCAGACGGAGCCCTCTCCAAAGTATCCGGTGGACTTTCTGCAGGTAATGACCATTTTTCTATGTTAATTCATTCGAAAGTGAAAAGCGGTGAAATTCAACATGTTAATGCGCACTGTTTGTAGGAACCCGCCTCCTGCAAGCTTATGATGCTGGCCGGTCTCTTCCCGATCGGGGCTGCCCGTGGGATGGCGCAACCATGCACGGCGGGGGCCACAATCCATGGTGCCCCTCTATGTGAGGGTTTTGCACGGGTCCAGGTGAACAGTGTCTTTGACCATTGCAAGGGTTTTCCGTTGGAGAAGCCGCCGAACGACGAGATTACCACTCTCGGGGATGCGGTGCACACGTTCGTGCAATGGCCCAAGAAAGACATCGTCCTGTATGAGGTAATTCCCCCACCAGTTTCATAATTTGTACTATAATAATAGCCCTCAGAGTTAGTGTCCTAATACGTAGGTTCTTACATCACATACATCATAGACCGACACACGGCCTACTAGCCAGCATACCCCTCCGATGACGAAGCTGACTCCGACTAAGAGGCAACCATTCAAGAAGCTGGCTAGTAGGGGAAAAGCAAAGAAGAGCGAGAAGAGTGCGCCAGCTCTCATACCGTTCGCTCTGGGGATGCCCATGGCCTCCGATACCGCAATTTCTACCATGGGGTTAGCATGCCAGAGCCTGCATGCATGGTACATGAAGAGGACAAACTAGACCAGGACGCAGCGTCCGACGCACATCATGGTCAAGTACACCGTGGCAAAGTTCCATAACGACATTGGGACCTACTCGGTGACTTTTGAAGACCTGCACAATTTACTGAACAAAGATGCGCTCGACTTGTCAATCCTACGGTCTTGGGTGCTGTAAGTATCCAACTATCCGTGTATATACGGATATATGTCATTTATTAATTGGTTACTTCCGTGCAGCTGCATGACCAACTATGCCAAATCTAAGGGTATACCTGTTGGTTTCTTGGACCCCCAGATGGTCGCCGAGGTGATGTTTAGGACCAACGCAGACTTCGTTGTCGACTACATCAAAAGAGGGTTGCTTGCTCAGGTCGACAAGGAGTATATACTTGCACCCTACAACCAGAGGTGAGTGCTTTCATCAGTACTTCACCTGTAGATTAGTGTCTCCATGTGCACACCCCCAAATTTAGATTAAATTTTTAATTCTTTACGTGTAATATGTAGCTACCACTGGATCCTGCTGCTACTTATTCCGAAAAGCAACAAGGTGTTCTACCTTGACTCATTGCAGAGGAAAGGGTACTCGTATTGCGGCGCACGAGATGTATTCGAAAGGTGATGTGGACCTGTCTTGCATGCATCTAGATTTACTGTCCTCAAATTGTCAATTTCGGCTATCCTCAAACTGTCAATTTTGACTATCTACAGGGCTTTCACGAAGTACTTTGCCGAGGTAGGGAGACAACACGAGCGGCGAGCCGATAAGTTTCAGTGGTTACAATTTTCGGTATAAATTTCAACTGGCATCTGTTTTACTTTATAACTTGTCCCCACCTAACTCTCGGTCTGTAAATTGGCAGTGCCATCAGCAGCTGGACGACAATACATGTGGGTTCTACGTGATGCGCCACATGTATGACCTGATCATCACCCCTCACTGGCCAGATTTCCCTGAGGTATACAACTGCTCCCCTTTGTATCGATTTGACAAAATTTACAACTGCAGCTAATTTTTTATGTACCAACTCTTGCTGCAGGGGGTTGACTTCCCTTCAGAAAGCCTTGACCCTCGGTAGATTGGTATTGTCCGAGGGATGCTCGCTGAGTTTTTCCTTTCAGAGGTCATATCAGCCAAGGGGAAGTTTAGGGACCCGCAAGGTTCGTATTAGTGCGGCCTTACATTTATTTGTACATCTAACACACTGACTTTAATTGTCGATTACATTTATTTGTTCAATTGTACATATTTCTGAGTTATGTGATGTATATATAAAATGCTATACAGAGGGGTACAAATATATTTGAGTACTGTGCATATGCAACTGTATATATTTGAGTACTGTACAAATATATTTCTGAGTTCAATTGTACAAATATATATGAGACTGTATATATTTGTGTACTGTGCATGTATGAAATTCATGAACTGTATATATGAAATGCAATTTGTACAGAGGACATCTCAGACGGTTTGTAAGATCAAAACCGTCTGTGCATATTATGAACAGACAGTTTTGATCTTATAACCGTCTGAGATTATAACAGTCACCGATAATGACACTATCATAGATGGTTTTGACCTCAGAGCCATCTGTGATATAACACTATCACAGACGGTTCTGAGATTATAACACTATCACAGACGGTTCTAACCTAAAAACCGTCTGTGATATTCAAGATTATCACACTATCGCAGATGGTTTTGACCTCAAAGCCGTCTGTGATACTCTAAATACACAGACGGTTCTGAGGTCATAACCGTCTCTGATACTCCAAATACACAGACGGTTATGACATTAGAACCGTCTGCGATACTCATATTATTACTGACGGTTCTGAGATCAAAACCGTCTATGTTAGTATGAGTATCTTAGACGGCTTTGATGTCATAACAGTCTATGTATTTTGAGTACCACAAACGGTTCTGATATCAAAACCGTCTCTGGTAATCTGAGTATCATAGTCTGTTATGACATCAAAACCGTCTGAGATACTCATACTAACATAGACGGTTTTGATCTCAGAACCGTCAGTAAAATATGAGTATCGCAGACGGTTCTGATGTCAAAACCGTCTGCGTATACTCAAATTATCAGAGGTCAAAACCTGAGTATCACAGACGGTTCTGTTCTCAGACCCGTCACTGATAATGTGAGGATCCCAGGTGGTTTTGACATCAGAACCGTCTGCAAAACTCAAATTATCAGAGATGGTTCTGAGATTAAAACCGTCTGTGGTAGTATGAGTATCACAGACGGTTCTGATGTTAGAACAGTCTGTGAAGTATGAGTATCACAGACGGTTCTGATGTTATAACAGTCTGTGTAGTATGAGTATCACAGACAGTTCTGATCTTATAACAGTCTGTGAAGTATGAGTATCACAGACGGTTCTGATCTTATAACAGTCTGTGAATGGAGAGATCACTGACGGTTCAAAACATCAAAAACCGTCTGTGATAGTACATGATTATCACTGACTCGAATATCACTGACGGGTAAGAACCGTCTGTGATGACTGTTTTGACCCGACTGTGATGATGAATTCTGTAGTAGTGATTGCATCTGTACTGTATATGTGAATGTACTGTATTGTGAATGTAAATAATGTACTGTATATGTGAATGTTCTATCGGTAAATTCATTCACAACCAAGAGACAACTACCACTTTTTCTATCGGTAAACTCATCCACAACCGAGAGACTACTATAGTTTTTTTCTATCGGTACACTAGTAATTACCGTTAGAAGACTGTGACTTTTTCTGCCGGTGAACTTACACACAACCGAGAGACTGCTATCACTTTTTCTATCGGTAAACTCATCCACAACCGAGAGACTACTATATTTTTTTATCGGTACACTGGTAATTAACCGTTAGAAGAGTGTGACTTTTCCTGCCGGTGAACTCATACACAACCGAGAGAGTACAATAGTTTTTTCTATCGGTAAACTCATTTCCAACCGAGAGAGTACTAAGCTTTTTTCTGTCCGTAAACTTGTAATTAACCGTTAGAATAGTGGTACTTTCCCTGCCGCTAAACGTCAGACTACGACGGGTTTTCTATCGGTACACTCCTAATATGCCGATAGAATAGTTATGTTATTCTATCGGTTATTTACCGATAGAAAATGTCCTGTCTTGTTCTATCGTGTCTATCTCTATCGGTACAAAAACCGATAGTACAAGCCTGTTTTTTACCGATAGAAGAAAGCTTTTCTGTACTAGTGTTTTTAGCAGAAAGTGGGTCTTAGAAATCATCTACACAAACTTGTTCTTACATTTTCATTTATGTGTTTCAAGTTTTGCCAAAAATTTCTACTGTTTTTTGCTGTTTTGTGCTCTGTGTTGGCCTGTGTTAGAATCTAGACATGCTCCAACACCAACCCGACACTACCTCGCCGTTGATCTCCCCGTTTCGGCCACTTTCTTTGTGCACAACTATGTCTGACGTGATCCTTGAGGTCCACTGGTCACCGTTGACTAGTTTGTCCGACGAGATTCTGGCCGGAGGGCCGTTTTCGCCGCTGGTAGCATCTGTTAGCTGCGAGATCAGAAACCTATGGTCGTGGTCGTATTTTGTGTTTGGTCGAATTAATGGATTTGCTTTTGTGTTGACAGTATTTGTTTTTGATCGAACTAGTGACTTGCTTTTGTAATGATAGTAACTAATTTTGGTCGAAATAATGATTTCTTTTTGTCGAGTCGTAAACTTCTTTTTCCTAGCGAACATTTGTAATCCTTCCAAGAACCCGTACTAGGTCCGGGTAAAGTCCAACCATGCACTTAGTATTGGGTAAGGGCTAACATAGAAATGTAAACTTTATGACGATATTACGAGTACTTAGGCCAGGATTCCTCTTATCATGCAAAATAGTTATTACTATGAGATAGGACAAAAAGTGTGTCATCCCTAGCTCAGTTGCATGCTGAATTGTGGCATATATACAAGCTGACAGTTATAAGTTGGGGAGTTTTGTGGGTAAAGTACTGTAGAGATTAAAAAAAATGTATTTGGATACTTCGTACCCTCGGATTTTTGGGGTCTATTGCAGTGGTTTATACCACGTCGTGTGGCACATGTAGAATTTTCATAACTAATTTTGCTAAATTAAATGCTTACACAGTTGTTTCTTTTAAATACTTTTCCATGCTTCTCTATCTATTATGTTTAACTGTTTAACGACATATTGAACCTAAGCACTTTCTTGAGTCACTATCGTGGAAAATAATATTGTAATTAGTTAATCTGTGACTTGCTGAGTACTCTGTACTCACCCTTGCCTGACTTGCACATTAGCTGGAGAAGGATACAAGGACCTAGAGTCGTTTGAGGGCAACCCAGCGATTTTCAAATATGTTAACTTGGATGCAGATTCTAAGGGCCCCGCACCACAGTTGAGACTGTTGTGGATAGGTTTCACCATACTGCACATTTTGTGAAAAACTAAAGTTGTATGTTGGTCTTGTTGACCTATTTATGTAAGTACGGTGTGGATAGGATTCCTCTTTAATTGTTGTGTTCGTTATGTTCCAGGAATCATGCCTATAAAATGTGGGAGCGTTTTGAGCTCGTTTGGACAAGATAAGACAAAAAATACAAAAATTAGACGAAAAAGGGGCCCCAGGGGCCAAACCCTAGCCTAGCTGAGCCTAGAACGGGCTGGGGCATGGCCCGTGCCAAGGCCCTTGCCCAGCTCAGTTCTAGGTGTTTTTGGCTATTTTTATCCTGTCTTGTCCATTTCGCGTGTCATTCGAATTTGGATTCCATCGCCTGCACATCAAGAGTTTTGTTTGGTCACGTTTACTTATCATACTATAAATAGAGAAATTTTTGACTCAATTTAGCATGCTTTCTCAGAATTGATTCAAGTTTAGAAGTTAGGTTTAGACGAGCCCCCTTTTCTATTTAGTTCTAGTCTTCGCATCTTAAAGCCAGCTTGGACGGCAGACCTAATTCTTAGATGTAATTGAGTAAGTTTTTATTTAATTCTTGTTATGTCTGTATTTTTATAGTTTTTTGTTAGTAATTCCCTTCTGGGTTAGGGATGACCTAATCCAAAATGCATAATTCTTCCTCGATCTTGATGTCAAGTTTTTGTGACTTAGTTTCTCACATTTTCTTTCTCTAAACCCTAAATTCTCGTGCTGATAATAGACGTAACAGTTAAGCCGAAGCAAGAATTTAGGGGAGTTCTGAAGTCCTTTTCACCTTGATGCATGACCCTGAACAAGAGAGAGGCTCTCGCCGGACTTAACCGTGGAAGCGATTCTTTGACCGTTGTACTAACAACCGTATCGGCAACTTAATCTGACTTGAAAAACACTTGAAACTAATTTGCAATTCTCAGGTCTTGGTTAGAATTACTTCTGATGGTTATGGAGTTCCTGAAGCCCTAGGTTTTCTCTTTCGATTCTAAAACCCTAATTAGTTGCTTCTTATTACTTTCTAAAACCCTAATTTTCATACTTGCTCTTTTACTGCTTTTAAACTCTAGATTGATAGCTTTTAGTGATGGAACTTAGTAGTAGATAAACAAACTCTCAAATTTGCCAAGACTTAATCGGCAATCTTTTCACCTAAGAGATGAATATGTTTGTTCTTCGTGGAATTCGACCTTCAAGTGCTCAATATAAACCGTTTGCTTGTTGTATTACTAAAACACGACCCTCGGGTCAGTGTCATGGACCGTCAGGTACAGCCATCAATGCACCAATTTATCTCGGTGAGCCCCCTCCCAGCTCTTATTGTACAAGTGTTCAAGCTCACATCCCACCACCGTCAGATCTTTGAGGGAGCCCGTGCGTCGCGCTCCACCTCCACTTCTGATTCCATCCTGGGTTTCAACTTCACATTCGACTTTGATGGTGACGATGTGGCCACATCGCAGTGACAAATGGATGAGCAGTTGGCTACGTCATTGGCTTTAGTGATGAGGGCGGCGCAGGGCAAGATTTACGAGACAATTTGGGCACATGATAGGCTCCCACCCTACCTTCTTCCTCGTATTGCCCTTGCCGAGCCGGATGTTGTCCTTGACCCTACGTACATAGAGTACGTCGACTTGTTGTGGCGGAGGGACGACAGCGAGCATAGCCAACATCAGTTAGCCTCTGCCCAGCTTGCCGATGCACCTCCACCGTCGCATGACTCTGTTGAGAAGCCACATTTGGATGCTCCTGAGCAGATTGCAGAGAGAGGCTACGATCAGGGACACCGGGCACGTGACCAGCCCCCCCTACAACCATCGTTGATAGCAATCGTTCTGCCTAGGACTTTATCGCCATTGCTATTTTAGCGGGACCAAACTTAGTGTCTACATAGGGACCAAACTTAGTGTCCAGCGATGAAGGAATGCTCTAGCAAATGTACTATGGCTACGCAGAGAATAAGGTTTCTAGGAACAGAGATGTAAGTGCTCTAAAATGTTTATCAATTTCTTCTTGTGTATTTCACTTATTTATTGATCACCTTTGTTCTTCAGAAGGTTGAGCGCAAGTGTGACCGTTCAGTGGATCGATAACAAGATGTCAAAGGAAGAAAAGTCACACAACAAGTTTTGAGAAGAAGTAAATGCTCACCATAGGATGTTCGGTCTATCAGAGAAATCAGATCTTGATAAGGGTGACCCTTACTGTGAGGGCGAAAGGTGTTTGGTCCCGGACCAACTGACGGAGAAGGAACGATTAGCTCTCCATAGAAATGCTAATGCTACCATAGTTAAAAAATCACAACCAGGTCCAAGAATTGATCGTCCTTGGCCCTTCTAAATATTTTATTAAAATTCATTAATTTTCTTGAGTGTTATTCACTGAAAAATGTACTATTCCTATTTTTAATAATATATCTCAATTTAACTACATGCATATGAATTAAGCCGTGACTCAGAAATATAATATTTTTGTTAGGGTTTTGATAGGGTGGCCGACAGTTAGAGTTAGGGTTACAGTTTCAATGGCCGCGCTGGGTGGGGGCGGGAGAGGGTGGGATGCAAAGGAGGTTGGACGCAAAGGTTGGGTGCAAGTGGGGGAAAGACAGGATATTGTTGCAAATTTGTCAATCTGGATAGATTTATGTTACTTTTGTATTTTATTTTTTATTTTAATAGGTAGCACTTCAGGCAAAACCATAAACAAAGAAAATGTGGTACATGTCAAAACTCTAACTAAGTCTAAAAAGTTTGAGAACAAATCCTTATGTGGTCGATTAATTAAAAAGTTAAGGGAAAAATTGGATCCAAATAAAATTAAAAAATTAGATATGGGTACTGAATTTATTCAAAATTTGGTTATTTTTTTATTTTTCTTTTTGTTCCGGTTATTTGCTGATTTTTTAAAATGTGTTTTCCGTAAAAAAAATTTCAGGTTGGTTGTATTCGAATATTTTTTTTAAATATCCAAAAAAACATGTCAAAATTTTTAAAAAAATATACAAAAATTTCACAAAGTTCAACATAACATATAATTAATTTTCATGTTAAAACTTTTTTAATATGATTTTTTAAAATTATGTATTTTTTCTTATTTTTTTTGAATTTTTCTTTTTCATCTTTGTTATTTACATAAAAAATGATTTCCTAGTGGCTGATCATCAATAGCTAGCCTGGCTGCGGCTGAAGGTTGGCGACTGGTGGCCGTTTACATTAATTGGACTTCCATAGTAGCGACTAAAATCCTTTTTCCAAATACTTTTTTTTTCAAGTTATTTACAATTTTTGTTTTTTTATATATGTTATCCATACAAAAATTCTATTAAGAATTTTCGAAACTAATTTTGTGTTCACGGATAACTTCTGTTTTCACTCATCAAGCACTGCTTTAAATAGCATATTATACCAGTGCTATAGTGGCATACTGGCATTGTAGTGGCTTGGTATCACAAATGCTACACTGCAGATGAAATAACCACTATTGTAGTTACAATAGTTATAGTGGTAACGTAACGATGGCTACTACATGTCTTATATTAATTTGGATAATGCTATAATTGAGTTATTGGCTTAATGAGTGTAATATTGATTTTCTAAATGTTATTTAATCATATTTATTGGTTTTGAGACTATTTTTTAAAAAGAAAAATAAATTGTGATTAGTTTATATATTGCAATTTGGATTTTAGGTCGCTTAATTCACTATGTTAGGCTAATATTGCATCCTTGTAATTATGATTTGGACATTTTTCTATTTTTATGTTACTGTTTTTGTATTAGTTCCATTGTATTATCAACGGCATACTTTAAAATAATCTAATTGATTTGAGTCCTCCACGATCTCCACCTCCTAATCCTAACATACACCTCCTCATCTCCTCCTCTCCTTGTCCCCACCATGGCCGCCTCGTCGCCTCCGTTCCTTATTTAAAAAAACATTGCTGCAGCAACGTGATAATTACTGTCTAAAACATTGCATGATTTGTTCCTTCAGTTGTGGATCTTTAGTACACGATCTTGGCCAAAGGCAGGCATCAAGGATATGTGAAAAGCCACGATGAGTGGTGTCTTATCTATGTAATAATAGCCTGTGTTTTCATGTGTTTGATTTGACTTGATGCTAGTTGCAAACTGTCAATGATTAAGTAAATAATGTCGTGCAATTAAGTCTAAAAATGTGGTCGGTATTTCACACACGCATTAGATATTTTCTTCTCCTGGCTGCACAAGGAACAAGAGATCTCTGAAACATCCATGTTTATTGCTCCACGTCATCTTTTTCTCTGTAATTGAACATGCCATTGTATTTTTCAACAATTGCGAAAGTAGCTTAAAAGCAACACAAAATCTCTTTTAAGTCATCTCTAATGCACCTTGATTTTAGAGAGATTTTATATGTGCCATGTTTATCATGACTTCATAGAGTAAAGTATTCTATGACTAAACTCTAAACGAGAGAGTGTACCAAGCAGGAGAGAATATGCTTTATTTTATTTTATTTTTTATTTTATATATAGTTTTCGTTGTTTTCTTAATAAAAAAATTAATTAGAATTTGATATTAAGATAATTAGAAGTAAAGCACATCATAAAATATTAAAAACAGATTAATACCACTTGAAAGTGACTTAAACAAGTTTATAAGGCTTTTAAACTGATGTAACATGGCTTAATCAGCATAAAAATGACTATAATCAGCTTATATCATCTTAAACTGGTGTTAAATGGTTTAATCTGTCTAAGAAAAACTTAAACTAACTTAAAAAAAACTTAGATCAGCCTATAACATCTTAAACCGGAGTAATATGGTTTAATTGGGCTAAAAAAGCTTAAATCAGCTTAAAATAGTTTAAATTGGCTTAAAAACATAATAAATGGCTTAAAAAATGACTAAAAAGGCTAAAAAATACCTATATTAATATGGGCTCCACCCACTTGTCAATGCCATAAATTAGAAAAGTATAGATGTTAGTGCATAGCGTAAGGTGATAGACCCACAATCGGTGTCGCTGGCGTACACACGCGCTGCCACGTGCACATGTAGTGGGCCTATTTACAGGGGTGAGATCTATATCCTTAAAGCATTCTCTCTATATGAGTGTATCAAACTGTATCTAATATATGCATTAGAAAAAGCCTTAAAATATCTTCTTTATCACTCAAAACTCTATGATTTTAAAACCTTCTACAAATCAATGAAGACCCAAAATTTCTCTCAAATCTCTTCAAAATGCTAAAACATTTTCCTTATTTATGGAGGAACCATTTAGTCTCTAAGAAACTTCAAAGGCTCGAACTTCTGGAATAGCCATGCATATCTAACTAGTTTATCATCAATTAAGTATCTATTTGGAAGAGTTTTGTGAGGACCACGAAGCTGGTCGACTAGTCAGAGACCACGTGGCTGGCCAACAGAGAAGTCGCAATGCTGACACCTAAATCTACGTGCTGGATTTAGTTTTGGAAAGATTGATGTCAGATTGTGCAGTATCTGTCAGGGCTTCCTTGCAACCACCTCTCAGTCTGAGCGAGTGCCGCTGCTCACCCTTATATTTTCTTGTCATCATCCAGTATTCGAATTCAGGTCATTTTGAGTTGTTTTTGGGACAGGTCCGAGCCTCAGAAGGCATGAACCAAAATAAGAGAGAGAAAAAGAACAGGGAGGTTTTCTTTTAGAAATCAGCCCAGCACTAGGCCTTGGGCCCAGAGGCCAAACAGTATGGAGTTTTGCATTTAGCCCCTAAAACTTGTCCATATTACAGCCGCATTGTAAACTTTGCACAAAACCCCTCCGGATTATCTGATTTTACAAATCAGCCCAAAATGACACCAATCTAGCTTAGGGCAGCGCCACCTGTTCGCCGGAACAGTAAACACAACCACCTCATCCCACAGTAATACGGTTGCATGCTCAGTACACCAGATAAGTAGGAGTTATAGCACAATTCACACACACACAGTAGAGATTAAAGTAAAACAACAAGAATCAAGGTAAGCTACTAGGTCTGTAGAACAGAGATAGAGAATAGAGATAGCAAGCAATTCAAACACCTATTCATCTCTTTGGCCTTGTGATTAACAGGAGCAGCAGCCACAAGAGCAACACAGGAAGCAGAAGGAATCCAGAACCAACAGCAAGGTTATAGCTGAACCCAACCTCAAGTTTTTAACATGTCCTAGTTATTGAGTTTCATAATTTAATTAGCTCTTGATTGCTTAGTTAGAGAATAAGCAGAAAGCAATAACAATTGCACCAGAACCACCCCACACCACCTTGAACCTACAGATCATTGCTACCACATGATGTCATTACACCTTAAGATCACACAGACAGTAGGCTTAGAACCTGCTCATCCACAAATCACCACAGTCACAGCCATCATAGCTTGTAGATAGCCCAAATGCACGAACAAAAGCATCACAACACACAAGAACAGAACAACAGAGACCAAATCAAAGACCAAGGTGCCTCAATCCAAAACCCTAGTGCCTCGGCCAGAACGTAAGTGTAGAAGAAACACACCTAAGGCGCCAACTACGAGGACCAGGCAGCCAGCGAGCCGGCCGGTGGCCCGTCCACGCGCGCGGCGGGCTACCAGCACAGCCACGTCGCTAAGGCGCCGCCAAGCGCGGCAGCGAGCCACGAGAGGGGAGGCGAGGCGGCGTGGCCCTGGCTGCGACCGGCCGCGACGCTAGCGCCGTTGAGATCGTGAGCCACCGGCGAGGATTAGCGACAGCAGAGTTGGGAGAGTTAGGGTTAGGGCTTCGGCTACAATTTCGATCAGGCGCGTGGGAAGAAGGACGGCGCACGAGCTCGGGATGGGAAAGAGTTTGCCAGAGGAGCCATGGCGACCGGCGCCGGAGGTGAAGGCGACGTCCAAGGAGATTAGGGTTTTAGGCGGCCGTGTTTTATGGTATGTCTGCTGCGTGTTGCGTGTGTGTGTGTGTTTTGTGTGTGCGGCCGCGTGAGAGCGAGAAGAGGGGAAGGTTGGGCTTGGGCCGGATCAACCCGAGCCGAGGGGAGTTGGGCCGGTTCAGGCGCAACCAAAACTTTTATAATTTTTATTTATTTTCTTTTTGTAAACTCAATTCTATTTTTAATTCTTATTTAACTATTGGTTATTCCCAAAAACAAAATTTGTTTAACACAGGGATTTAACTAACTAAATATTTTGACTAATTAACATTTACAATTTCTTAAATTGTACCTAGTTAAAGAAGAGTTTAATCAAATTCGATATATGAATATGCATACAAATATATTTTCACTCTTTTAATAAATCAATTTAAATTATTTTCATTTCTTTCATATAATCTTCTATCCAGACAAAAGATTTTCAAAGCTATGAATTATTTTTATTCCAAATAGCCAATCAATTAGTTTATCAACTTAAATAGCCTTAGCACCAAATCTATATCTTGACTTAATTATTTTAAATCTATAAACAAATGCAAACAATATTATTCTTTTGGGAGCTACCCAACTCAAAAGTCGTTATGCAATTCCATCATGCAGTTCAATTAAAATAAATTTGATTTCTCATTTTGCCCGGGAGAGTGATCATTACGATAGGGGCGAGAACAATTAGCACCTAAACACTGCATCTCTACATAATATCCACAAATGTTCTTCTAGAGATTTATATACGCAATTATTTTAATTCTAAGAGCGGAGCTGAGCGAGGAATTCCAGGGCAACGTTCATATTCTGGATTCTAAAATTGCTACTTCAGGCAAGTTTTTATTTTTGACCATATTGATCAGATTTGATTTATTTTATTTGGTTATCCTCTATTTAATAATCTATGTAGTTTTATCATATTGCATCAAAAGAATATTTTAGAAATAAAAGTTGGTCTTGATGAAAGTGTTGTGGATAGAAATTAAATATCTTGGTGGTAGTGTTATAAATGGAAATGAGTAAATCTTGAGGAGAGCCGAAGGAGGGCTCGAATCTTGTATAAAGTACAATTATAAAGTTAAAGACACAACCAACTGTCATATCTACCCAACGCTGTAATACCCGTATCAACCATAGACCTGGTATGGGACGGGCCTAGTCAAGTACCTTACCAGAAACTAGTACACCTCCACAATAGGAACGTATATGTATGTGTATTATGATGAAAGAATGACCCGAGGCGGACTTGGAGCTATAGGCTCAACTAGTGGTTGTAGCAGATGCGTCCAACTACAAGGTATGGCGGTACCATACTAGTGGAGAGAACTAGTGGAAGGGTTTGAAAAAGTTTTGTTCTCTTGATGATGTCACACATTATCAGAAATGCGGAACACTGTTGACGAACACTGACATGGAAATCAAGAGATTCTGTGGGTAAAGTGATGCCCCTCTGCAGAGTAAAATGTGGATATTCACTCCTTACTTCCAGATTGGAAGTTGTGTCGTGGCAGGAAAGGAGGCCTATAGGTGGTCTCACCCTGTGGTATAAGTGTTCAGTAGAGTTTACTTAATAACTGGAGTCTTTTACAATTACAAATGAATTTTTGAATCAAAACTCATCATTGCTAATGTAATATAATATTCCTTTGACTAGTTAAGGTATGCATGACACATTTATGTTCTCAAATTACTTGCTGAGTGCCTCGGCACTCATCCTTGCTATTGTATTTCCTTGTTAGAGTTTGAATACTCCTTGAGTGATGCAATGCCGACCGGTACACCAGAAGAAGAAGTTTATCCAGGAGAGGACAACTGCGAGTTTGACCCAACCTACTTCAGCACTGGCAATGAAGACTGACCACTATAATCATACCTAAACTATCTCCTTTTTCTGTAATAAATATACTTATGCGTGTATATGTAACTAAACTCTTTGTTTAATTAAGCCATATTTCTGTTTCGCTACTTTGTAATGAACATTGTCGGATAAGATGGTTTTATTCGAAAATGTTCATAGACCGGATGTGCTACCACGTGGGTGGTATGTCAGGTCGCCGCAGGTGGTTCCAGAGCAAGATTAGGGACCTAAGTATGATCGACTTATGCTAAATAGAGACTGCATTACACTTAAGGCAGATACTACAGGATTTCTTATATTTTTTATCTTGACTACTAAAAAGGTACTAACTTAAGTTTCTTGTTTCTGTAGGAGATGGCTAGACAAGAGCTGATGCGCGAGCAAATTATAGGACCTTGGGTCTTCTTCCTACAATGTGTTCTGGACATCCTAGGCATCGTTTCACCTCCCCACTACACCGAGGTAGTGGAATATTTGGGAGAGACCTATACCGTTCATCGTGTCATGCTCCAGTTGGAGGGCATCTCGACCATGGGGACCTCAATATCGACTTTCTGCAGCAACTGGTTGGTGCTGTGGGCAGCAGTTCAAGATGTGGCACGTCAGGCCACCCTGTTTCTAAGGGCGGCCTTTCCTGCCCACTTTGCTGGCCACCCTTACTGGGTCCTGCCTCTGATGACCTTGCCACGCCAAGGACAGTTTGGATATATTCCTATGGGTCGGCAATTGTTTGGTGATCGAGGGGATTCTGCACCATCTACGGGAGTCTCCACTTCGATGCCGTTTCATGACATCACTGGGCCACATGTCATTCAGGCCCAGTATGACTTCTATGAGATGTTACTAATCGACCATCACAAGCTCTTGGATGAGGCTGCCGATCTTCATGAAAAGCTTCGGGATATTCAGAAGGCAAAGAAGGTTGATGATGCGCACACGGGGCGGCCCGATCTTCTGATGAGACTCACGGGGGTAATTCCGATCTGTTCGGAGAGGAGACCTTGACGATCCGGCTACCAACCTCGCAAGGATAGGAGCCCGGCAATCGTTAAACCACCAAACCTGCTCGTTATCAACCACGCCAAGAACGCGATTGACCTGACCACGAAGGTCGTTTCCTGCAAGCGATCGAAGAACAAGCAAGAAACAAGATAAACACAATCTAAAATTGCAAATATGGATGAAGCACTTGGATAAATTTGAGGTTCTGTTTCTCGGCTCGGGCGGTCTAGTCGACACGCGTAAACACGAGGAGGGACGCACACGGGGTCTACCAAACACAACAAAACCTGCTCAAATATGACGTCGGCGGCTAGTTTTTATGGTGGAGGGAGGGGGAGGACGGCCAAATGGGTGGAGGCCAAGGTGGAGGACGTTCTAGGGTTTCTCCCCACGTCCTCAACCTGGGCCTAGGCCCCTCCGACAAATTACAAGGCCCACGGCCTAAAGAAAGTGTCGCAGCACTTGGCAGATTTGATCCATTGGAGTATTTTGCAATTTACTGATGATCCAGAATGAATTTTTCCCTGAGGCCGGATGCATTGGAAAGATAATCTCCTAACCTTTCGAGAATGTCCTTATTTGCCTCATTTGGACCTCGTATGTGGCCTGGGCGTCCGTTTAAAGTCAGGGTGGTCGCTGATGGCCGAACCGGGCCTCCGGGAGAGTTGGGCTTGCACTTGGGCTTGCTTGAACGTGGGAGATGCTCTTGGGCCTTGATGATAGAGTGTTTAACCTCCCCCATTGATGGCTTGAATAGCTTGGCCACAGGATTGAGGCCCACTTGACGTTCCTCGTCAGCATGTCGTCCTGGTTTTTCAGCACATCGTCCTGGCATGGATATCGGCGACTTCAGCGACGTTGTAGTGGAAGGAGTGTTGATCATGTCCGCATGGGTGATGCCCTCATCAGTTGAACCTGCCTCTTGCTCACGTCATCATCAGCGACCTCTCGAGTCCAATCCCGACGACCACAACAAGAAACCCCGTAAACCCTCGTCACCTCCTCATGCGGTAGTTGAGATCAGTAGCAACTCAGAGGAGGAGGAACCCGAAGAAGTACTCCTGGACGAGAGTACTATGGAGGAATATACTCCCACTCCTCACCGTAGAGCCCCGGGGGAGGCATCGAGCAGTGCTCGGCGTCCTCCGACTTGTGGATTTCCTTGACCATGCAGGTGCTGCACGAAGAAGGAGTTTGACATTTTGCCAGGACGTGAGAGATTGGGTAGTTTCTAACTGCCGACATAAATAGACACCTCAGTCCCCCAAAAACACTATACTTTTGTGGTGTAAATATATTAGGGGTTGTGTGATACCCCCTTTTGTTGTGAATATTGGTCGTAAATTATATGAGTATGTGTGTGAGTTTAGCATGCTGAAAATTTTATGTTATTCATATTTTCTTGCATTCCAGTTTGGGTAGTACATACCATGAAAAAAAGTATGCATCTTGGTTGTGCATTTTTGCATCCTACAGCAACCCAACAACTACTGTTATGGAAGAAGGAGGTAACAGAAATGGAAGTGGGCAATCAGAAGTACCCACTAGTCCAAGGGTGGAAATGCCCGCCCCTCCAACATCCGCAGAAGGCCAAGTAGCAATGATAGAGGTGTACAGGTGGATGGAGGCAACACGCCGAGAGTTCCAGGAACATCACGACAAGGTTATTGTGCAATTAGTGGGGGTGATAAAGGAAAGCAGAGCAGGAGCATCTAACTTGGAAGATGATAGAGTTAAGTTAACTGATTTCTTACAAACTAAACCACCAACCTTTTCAAAACAGAAGAGCCTTTAGAGGCTGATGATTGGTTGGTAACCATTGAAAGAAAGTTGGAAACCGTAAGGTGCTCTGACAAGGAAAAAGTTTTATATGCATCACACCAACTGATTGGCCCTGCAGCCACTTGGTGGCTGAACTTCAAAGACATGAGGCCAACAGACCAGCCGATCACTTGGGAAGTGTTTAAGAAGAAATTCAGAGAAGTGCACGTACCCATGGGCATTATATCTACCAAGAAAAGGAATTCCGTAATTTAAAACAAGGATATAAATCGGTAACCGAGTATTTGCATCAGTTCAACCATCTGGCTAGATACGCTCCGGATGATTTGAATACAGAGGAACGAAAGATTGACTGATTTTTAGAAGGACTGTAGCCAGTACTACAGCTGCAGTTGGGTTTAGTGAAAATTACAGAATTCCAAGACTTAGTAGACCGCGCCATAACTCAAGAGAGTCGCCAAATGGCAGTAGACGAAGAAAGGTGGAAGAAGGTGAGATTTGAACCCCAACCATCAATACAACAATAGTGAGGGAAACAACCAATGATGGTAAGATACGGACCTAGTGTACCGTTTAAGCAACCGCAACAAATACAATGCAAACCACACCTAGCGAAGGACTGCAACAGGGCAAGTGGTGCATGTTTTGGATGTGGCCAACTGGGACATCGTCTCAGTCAATGCCCACAATGAAACCAGCTACGACCTCAATGGCAACCACCTTTTAGACCCCCAATGCAGATCAATTCTGCCCCTGAAGGAAGAGGACAAGACAACATACCGACGACCACCTTTGGTCGAGGCCGAGGACGAGGAGGACCAAAAAAAACTCAAGGAAAGCTAAACTACGTGAGCATCAATCAAATTGGATCAACCTCGTACATCATCACGGGTAAATTTTTCGTCCCCCCTGGTTTTGGTCTTGTACTATTTGACCCAGGTGCAACCCATTCTCTTATATCCAGAGATTTTCTCTTTCGACACAACTTAACCTACACCACCCTAGATAAACCAATGCATATGCAATCACCTGGAGGGCCTATGGTGGTAAAACACGAAAGGTAGGGGCAGGTGATTGAAATATTAGGAAACGAATTTAAAGCTAACCTACTAGTTTTGTCTTTAGAAGACATAGACGTTATCCTGGGAATGAACTGGTTAGCCCTAAATGAAGCAACAGTGGATTGTGAAAAGAAAACAGTATCCTTGAGGAAAGATGATAATACCCGAATTATCTTCGTTGGAGAAAAGACCCCTTTCATAGATACAGGTACTCATATGGCCACCAAGGATATAGAAGTGGATCAGGTACACGTGGTCAGTGAGTACCCAGATGTTTTTCCAGAAGAGTTACCTGGGATGCCACCAGATAGAGAAGTAGAGTTTGCCATTGGTCTGATTCCAGGGACAAGTCCAATTTCTCAACGACCATATCATATGGGATACGAAGAATTGGTAGAGCTTAAGAAGCAGTTGACTTGACCAACAAAGGTTATATCAAACCAAGTGTATCACCGTGGGGAGCACCGATACTATTTGTACGCAAAAAGGATGGCAGCATGAGACTTTGTATTGACTACTGAGCCCTAAATGATGTGACTATCAAGAACAAGTACCCACTACCCTGAATAGATGATCTATTTGATCAGCTGAAGGGTGCAACTGTATTCTCAAAAATTGACCTCAGATCCGGATATCATCAATTAAAGATCCGGGCACAAGACACCCTGAAAACAGCATTTGTAATGCGGTATGGGCATCATGAATTTTTAGTTGTGCCTTTTGGATTGACAAATGCACCAGCTGTATTTATGGACTTAATGAACAAGTGTTCATGTCATTCTTGGAAAAGTCCGTAGTAGTTTTCATAGATGACATTCTTGTATATTCTCAGAATAAAGAAGAACATGCAACACTTGCGGGAGGTTCTACAAGTACTCAGGGAGAACCAACTTTATGCTAAATTAAGCAAATGTGAATTTTGGTCAGACCAAATCTCATTTCTAGGTCATGTTATATCTGGACAAGGTGTTTCAATGGATCCAGCAAAAGTAGAAGCAGTACTAGCTTGGTAGAGACCCAAGAACACTACTGAAGTTAGAAGTTTTCTAGGCTTAGCAGGATATTACCGGAAGTTCATTAAGTGATTCTCAACGATAGCAATACCCATGACTAACTTGTTAAAGAAGGATGTTGAATTTAAATGGACTGAGAAATGTGAAAGAAGTTTTGAAGAGCTTAAGGAAAGGCTAACTATTGCGCCTATCTTTACCCGAAAGTGGAGAAAATTTTACCGTTTATTGTGATGCATCCAAAGCAAGATTAGGATGCGGTTTGATGCAGGCCGGGAAAGTAATCGCCTATGCTTCTCGATAGTTGAAAACTCATGGAACGAATTATCCAACTCATGACTTGGAGCTAGCTGCTGTCGTTTTTGCCCTAAAAATTTGGCGACATTACCTTTATGGAGTCAAGTGTGAATTATACACTGACCATAAGAGCTTGAAGTATATCTTCACCAAAAAAGAACTAAATATGAAGCAGTGAAGGTGGTTAGAATTGATCAAAGACTATGATCTAACAATCAACTATCATCCTGGAAAAGCAAACGTTGTCACCGATGCCTTAAGTCGGAAATCGAGGTGCCATCAAGCCTCTACGACCGAGATTTCAGAAGAAATTATAAAAGATTTGATTCGTTTGGAGATAGAATTAATTGATCAAGCACTTGAAGGGATAGTAACCACGTTGTCAATGGGACCCAGTTTACAAGATCGCATCAAGGAAAAACAAGCTGTGGATGAGTTTATTCAATAAGAGATACTTAGAATTAAAAATAGAAGACCGTCAGAATTTAACATCGCGGAAGACGGAACCTTATGGTGGCACGACAAAATTTGCGTACCAAAGGACACTGAGATAAAAGACACCATCTTGAAAGAAGCTCACCAAACACCTATAGCATTCATCCGGGTAGTACTAAAATGTACCAAGATATCAAAGGTACATTTTGATGGAGGAATATGAAAAGGGAAATTGCACAATTTGTGTCAGAATGCGACACGTGTCAATGAGTTAAAGCTGAACACCAATGACCAGCAGGACTGTTGCAACCTTTACCCATACCAGAGTGGAAATGGGAAGAAATTGGAATGGATTTCATTGTTGGGTTACCCTAAACCAAACAAAAGAAGGATTCTATATGGGTGATTGTGGATCGCCTAACTAAGTCCGCACACTTTATTGCCATTCACCAGGCGTACACATGTGAAAGACTAGCAGAGTTGTATTTAGAAAGAATTGTGGCCTTACATGGAATTCCAAAAAGAATCGTTACCAATAGGGGATCTGTCTTTACCTCGGCATTTTGGAAAAACCTACAACAAGCCATAGGAACACACTTAGACTTCAGTACAGCATACCATCCCGAGACCAGAGGTCAAACAGAAAGAGTTAACCAAATTCTAGAGGATATGCTGAGGGCCTGCACTATTGATTTCGGAGAATCATGGGATAAAAGTTTGTCACTGGCCGAGTTTGCATATAACAATAGCTATCAAGCCAGTATACAAATGGCACCATTTGAATCCTTATATGGTCGAAAATGCATATCTCTGATCTGCTGGACAAAAACTGGAGAACAAAAATTTCTCGGACTCAACTTAATTAAGGAAACTGAGGAAAAGATTCAGGTTATTTGAGATAGACTTCGAATCGCCCAAAATCGACAAAAGAGTTATGCCGACACTCGAAGGCGATAATTGCAGTTTGAAATAGAAGATCTAGTGTATCTAAAGGTGTCACTAATGAAAGGCATCAAGAGATTTGGAATAAAAGGCAAGTTATGCCCCCGGTATATCGGGCCATATCGCATCTTGGCTCGAAACGGAGTTGTGGCCTATCAGTTAGAGCTACCAATGGAATTATCACAAGTTCACGATGTTTTTCATGTTTCTCAGTTAAAGAAGAGTTTGCGAGAACCCTCAGAACATTTAACACACTTGGAAGAAACTTTACAACCGGATCTAACCTATGAGGAATACCCTACTCAGATTATAGCAGTGGAAGATAAGAAACTTCGTAATAAAGTGATCTGATATTGCAAAGTGTTGTGGCACAATCACCCCGAGAGAGAAGCAACATGGGAAAAGGAAGAAGAGCTCAAGAATCGACATCCTCATCTATTCAGGTAAAGAGATTTTAAATTTCGAGGACAAAATTTTTCTAACGGGGAAGGATGTGAGGACCACGAAGCTGGTCTGCTAGTCAGAGGCCACGTGGCTGGCCAACAGAGAAGTCATGATGCTGACACCTAAATCTACGCGCTGGATTTAGTTTTGGAAAGATTGCTGTCACACTGTGCAGTATCTGTCAGGGGTTCCTTGCAGCCACCTCTCAGCATGAGTGAGTGCCGCTGCTCACCCCTATATTTGCTTGTCATCATCCAGCATTTGAATTCGGGTCGTTTCCGGTCGTTTTCGGGACAGTTCCGAGCCTCAGAAGGCATGAAACAAAATAAGAGAGAGAAAAAAGGGGAGGTTTTCTTTTAGAAATCAGCCCAGCACCAGGCCTTGGGCCCAGAGGCCCAACAGTACGAAGTTTTACATTTAGCCCCTAAAGCTTGTCCATATTACAGCCCCATTGTAAACTTTGCACAAAACCCCTCCAGATTATCTGATTTTACAAATCAGCCCAAAATGACACCAATCTAGCTTAGGGCAGCGCCACCTGTTCGCCGGAATAGTAAACACAACCACCTCATCCCACAGTAAGTTGGTTGCATGCTCAATACACCAGATAAGTAGGAGTTACAACACAATTCACACACAGACAGTAGAGATTAAAGCAAAACAACAAGAATCAAGGTAAGCTACTAGGTCTGTAGAACAGAGATAGAGAATAGAGATAGCAAGCAATTCAAGCACCTATTCATCTCTTTGGCCTTGTGATTAACAGGAGTAGCAGCCACAAGAGCAACACAGGAAGCAGAAGGAATCCAGAACCAATAGCAAGGTTATAGCTGAACCCAACCTCAAGTTTTTAACATGTCCTAGTTATTGAGTTTCATAATTTAATTAGCTCTTGATTGCTTAGTTAGAGAATAAGAAGAAAGCAATAACAATTGCACCAAAACCACCCCACACCACCTTGAACCTACAGATCATTGCTACCACATGATGTTCTTACACCTTAAGATCACACAGACAGTAGCCTTAGAACCTGCTCATCCACAAATCACCACAGTCACGGCCATCATAGCTTGTAGATAGCCCAAATGCATGAACACAAGCATCACAACACACAAGAACAGAACAGCAGAGACCAAATCAAAGACCAAGGTGCCTCAATCCAAAACCCTAGTGCCTCGGCCAGAACCTAAGTGTAGAAGAAACTCACCTGAGGCACCAACAATGGGACCAGGTAGCCAAAGAGCTGGCCGGCGGCGCGTCCACGCGCGCGGCGGGCTACCAGCGCGGCCAAGCGCAGCCGCGAGCCACGAGAGGGGAGGCGAGGCGGCGTGGCCTAGGCTGTGACCAACCGTGACACTAGCGCCGTTGAGATCGCGAGGCGCCAGCAAGGATTTGCGGCGGCAGAGTTGGGAGAGTTAGGGTTAGGGCTTTGGCTACAATTTCAATCGGGCACGTGGGAAGAAGGACGGCGCACGAGCTTGGGATGGGAAAGAGTTCGCCGGAGGAGCCACGACAACTGGCACCGGAGGTGAAGGCGACGTCCAAGGAGATTAGGGTTTTTGGCAGCTGTGTTTTTTGGTGTGTGTGCTGTGTGTTGCGTGTGTGTGTGTGTGTTTGTTTTGTGTGTGTAGCCACGTGAGAGTGAGAAGAGGGGAAGGTTGGGCCTGGGCCGGCCCAACCAAAACTTCTTTTCTTTTTGTAAACTCAATTCTATTTTTAATTCTTATTTAACTATTGGTTATTCCCAAAAACAAAATTTGTTTAACATAGGGATTTAACTAACTAAATATTTTTGACTAATTAACATTTACAATTTCTTAAATTGTACCTAGTTAAAGAAGAGTTTAATCAAATTAGATATATGAATATGCATACAAATATATTTTCACTCTTTTAATAAATCAATTTGAATTATTTTCATTTCTTTCATATAATCTTCTATCCAGACAAAAGATTTTCAAAGCTATGAATTACTTTTATTCCAAATAGCCAATCAATTAGTTTATAAACTTAAATAGCCTTAGCACCAAATCTATATCTTGACTTAATTATTTTAAATCTATAAACAAATGCCAACAATATTATTCTTTTGGGAGCTACCCAACTCAAAAGTGGTTATGCAATTCCATCATGCAGTTCAATTAAACTAAATTTGATTTCTTATTTTGCCTGGGAGAGTGATCATTACGATAGGGGCGAGAACTATTAGCACCTAAGCACTGCATCTCTACATAATATCTGCCATTGTTCTTCTAGAGATTTATATACGCAATTATTTTAATTCTAAGAGCGGAGCTGAGCGAGGAATTCCAGGGCAACGTTCATATTCTGGATTCTAAAATTGCTACTTCAGGCAAGTTTTTATTCTTGACCATATTGATCAGATTTGATTTATTTTATTTGGTTATCCTCTATTTAATAATCTATGTAGTTTTATCATATTGCATCAAAAGAATATTTTAGAAATAAAAGTTGTTCTTGATGAAAGTGTTATGGATAGAAATTGAATATCTTGGTGGTAGTGTTATAAATGGAAATGAGTAAATCTTGAGGAGAGCCGAAGGAGGGCTCGAATCTTGCAAAAAGTACAATTATAAAGTTAAGGACACAACCAAATGTCATATCTACCTAGCTCTGTAATACCTGTATCAACCACAGACCTGGTATGGGACGGGCCTAGTCAAGTACCTTACCAGAAACTAGTACACCTCCACAATGGGAACGTATATGTATGTGTATTATGATGAAAGAATGACCCGAGGCAGGCTTGGAGCTATAGGCTCAACTAGTGGTTGTAGCAGATGCGTCCGACTACAAGGTATGGCGGTACCATACTAGTGGAGAGAACTAGTGGAAGGGTTTGAAAAAGCTTTGTTCTCTTGATGATGTCACACATTATCAGAAATGCGGAACACTGTTGACGAACACCATTGACGAACACTGACATGGAAATCAAGAGATTCTGTGGGCAAAGTGATGCCCCTTTGCAGAGTAAAACGTGGATATTCACTCCTTACTTCCAGATTGGAAGTTGTGTCGTGGCAGGAAAGGAGGCCTACAGGTGGTCTCACCCTGTGGTACAAGTGTTCAGTAGAGTTTACTTAATAACTGGAGTCTTTTACAATTATAAATGAATTTTTGAATCAAAACTCATCATTGCTAATATAATGTAATATTCCTTTGACTAGTTAAGGTATGCATGACGCATTTATGTTCTCAAATTACTTGCTGAGTGCCTCGGCACTCATCCTTGCTATTGTATTTCCTTGTTAGACTTTGAATACTCGTTGAGTGATGCAATGCCGACCGGTACACCAGAAGAAGAAGGTTATCCAGGAGAGGACAACTGCGAGTTTGACCCAACCTACTTCGGCACTGGCAATGAAGACTGACCACTATAATCATACCTAAACTATCTCCTTTTTCTGTAATAAATATACTTATGCGTGTATATGTAACTAAACTCTTTGTTTAATTGAGCCATATTTCTGTTTCGCTACTCTGTAATAAACATTGTCGGATAAGATGGTTTTATACGAAAATGTTCATAGGTCGGTTGTGCTACCACGTGGGTGGTATGTCAGGTCGCCAGAAGTTTCAACTTCAATTGAAAGCTGTTAGAAGTTTAAACACTTCCAAATAAGTTGTTGTAGGAGAGAGTTTTCAGAGAAAGGTAAACCCATTTTGAATTGAGACTGTTAAGTCCCTCTCCTCAGTTTCTCTGAGAAACTATTTTTGATATAAATTAAATCCTCCCAAACAGTGCCTAAATAAGTCAATATGAACTCCTGAGAAAGCTATTCATATTTGGCTAGCCTATGGAGCTATGATCAACTAAAAAAGTGAACTTCATGCATACTTGGTCAGACAAAAATTCTCTAGATTTCTAACATGATTGGAAGCCAGGCATACTAGTGAGAATGCAATTCAAATAACCTCAAAATATCTGAATATTGATTCTTCATAGTTTTTTTAAATTTTTTGGGGGTGTTTGGTCGGACTCAGGCTCCTAACTTCTATGCAGAAGCTAGAGTTGTTGGGCAAACATTATTTCTAAGTTTGAGTTTCTTTGAAACTAGAGAGAAGTTAGATCCAATTTCTATAAAGTTTGAGAAACTATCTTTTTGTAGCTTCTCTAGCTCCAGAAATCTAAAATATAATATTGCCTAAACAATCATAAAAAAATTATATAGTTTACCATTAGTTAGACAATTAATACTTTAAATTAGAGGGTTATAAATATTAAGTAGACCTTTAAAATAAAGAAATTGAAACTATAGACAAGCACCTTTTTAGATTCAACTTATAGACTAAAAAATTAGTGTTTTTTTACTCTAGTTTTTATTGATAAAAGCTGAAGCTAAAACCCCTTATTTTTTTACAAAATGTCTAGGTTTATGTTTCTTTTTCAATCACATATCAAGTCAGGAAGTGTTCTCCATTTTATCTTTATTAATGTGCATATTACATAAATAAAAAAAATAAAAAAGCCACAAGGTAAAAGTTAAAACATTTGGAAGGTGACATTTGGTTCAAGATTGTTGTCGGAATTGCAATGCGCTTCAGAATCAATTGAAGATAATTTGGATTTGATTATCCATGCATCTCATCTAGATGTTATGAAGTTTTAAGACATATTTCCAATATAAGTATTAAGATGATAAGATAATCTAATGAGATAATATGTAATATTTTTTTATTATAAGTAATCAAAACAAGATGCAAAATAAGTACACTCTAAATTATTCGGCTGACCACAGTTGGACCTCTTTCCAAAATAGCTAGAAAAAGTAGGATTGCCCTCTTATGGCAGTGGTGGCATCACAACAATTTGCTTGCTTTGCACATTGCAATCATGGCCAAATTGAATATTTTATTAGCCAGACAACTTATTTTCTGTCAATTTTTTTAGTGGTACCACTAAAAAAGTTGATAGGATATAAGTTGACTGAGTAGTGGACATTCTGATATTTCATAAAGTGTTGGTATTAATTAAGCAATGTTTGTCCATCACATCAACGGAGACGTCTTGCAAAACAAGGACGAATCAATCCTCTATAACCACATGTTTGGACATAAAAAAAACAATATGAAACATGGGAATTTGTACGTGAACAATGCTAACTACTAGTTAATAATATATAATTACAAGTTATGTGTTGGTTCTAATGTCCTCATCTTTGACTTTGCATCAAACTAATCGTGAGGTCCTTGCCACTTTACATGCTGTTGGGACTTTAGCAAGATGTTGACTTACATCAAAGCGACAATGTACGATAATGGTGCTTAAAGCAAGAGAAACAGGGTAACTGGTTAAGGCAATCCAATCCTTCCTTTTGCTGCAATTTTTTTTTATTTTTAAGAGTGTGTCTTTGGTGTCTCCAAAGTGTATAAGATACATTCTATTGGGAAATAGTTGATGCTCAATTTTCGCATATGAAAATCCACCGAGGGATCTCTGGAGAAACTCCCACCCAAAAGAGCAGAAAGAGAATTGCCGTTCCTCCCTTTTTTTTTTGGCGGCTTCTTAGGCCTTCCTTCTCCTCTTTCTTCTCCTCCTACTCCTTTTGTCATCATACTAGTCTGTATAAAATTGACTCATAACGAAATAGTGTGGTTTGTCTCAACTTTGACCACCATAAACATCACCGGTGAATCAGTGGTGGGAATGTTGGTTTTGCATGAATCCTCAATGAAGCTGCAAGGGGCAAAGTGGTCAAAGATATGGCCTTTGTTTGCTGTAAACACGTTTATGTTTGCATTGGTTTTCTTCAAGTAAACGTACAAGTTTTTTAGAGTAAGCCAATGTACAGGTTAGATGACAAATCTCGCCCTAAAATATGTATTTTATTAGTAAAATCAGTATATCACAGCAGATGGAGTAGGAGTTTCGGAGTCAACACTACAAAATAGTTGGTTAATAAGAGATGGTCAGAATATGTACTTTGACACGTATTCACAAACGGTAGAAGTAGTATATTACTGAGGTCTTTTTTTGGAACAGGATAGTTGTGTTGAATCTGTCAAGGTCACATGAATCGCACCTGTATTGACTGCCAAAAGGCTTTGTGGTTCTCTTACAGTCCATGTAGGCTATGTACCACTAGGAATAAGCTGCTATGATATATGTTATGACAATATTGTAAATATACTTCGATCCCTGCATTCTAGGAAACCTCTAAGTTTTTCGCTTTAGTGCACATATCGTATAGCCCTATGAATGCATATATATAGTAGTTGGGATCCACTGGCCGACAAAAACCAAGCACGACCAATATAAAGGCAACTGCATTGGTTCGACCAAAAAACACACATGTGATCAACATAAAAAAAAATCGCTGATTACAAAAACAAAACCGTTGGTTTGACCAGAGACAAAATACGTCTAGTGGACTTCGAGGGTCACAAGAAATTTACTATTTTGACCAAAAAAGTAGTAACAACAGACAAACAAATGTATTGATTTGACCAAAGCCAAGCACGATCAATACAAAGGAAAATCCACTGATTTAACCAAAAACACATAATGCGATCAACATAAAAACCCAAAGCACCTATTCGACCAACAACAAAAAACAAAACGACTGATTTGAGTAGAGGCGAAATATGACCAATGGATCTTGAGGATCACGCCATAAAATTACTGCCAAAACAAAAACAATTTACTATTTTGGCTAAAAACAAGTACTAACAACATAAAAAATCTACTGATTCGACCAAAACCAATCACGACCAATACAAAGGAAAATCTACTGATTTGATCAAAAATACATAATGCAACCAACATAAAAACAAAGCCATTGGTTTAACCAGAGACAAAATACAACCAACATAAAAAGAAAATCACTGATTCGATCAGATACAAAAAACGATCAGTGGACCTCGTGTATCATGGCACAAAAATAAAAAAACTGTCAATTCTAGATAGATGATCCTAGATGGTCATATTTTATAAATCAAACCAAAGTATAATAGATGATCGTAGATGGTTGGTGTGTTTCAATCAAATGCCAATTCTACAATAGCAATGAAATACAAAAAATGAAAGGCGATATATCTGCCTGATCGGAGTTGATCATGCACGAACGATATAATATGCAATTGTAACCGTGAAGAGTTACTGAGAGGGCAATGAAAGAAAGGTATTGACCTGCTCATCGATCAGCATGACCTCTACATGTATCAGCCTTTATTCAGTGGAGGGATCACAAAAATCCCACTAACCTGCTAACTCGAGCATGGATGAGCCATTGGTGCTTTTCTGGGGTCAGCTCAGAGATGAGAGAGTAATCCATTTGCTAATAGAAAAGTGAAACACTAAAGGTCAGCTAGGTTTCGTCGCTCCAGCTTTAGAATAAATGGAAATAATTCCATCTTGGTTACCTTGCATCCAGTTATTAGTGATTGTTGGATGCGCACGCGATCAAAACTTGAAATAGTGTTAGTAAGCTGGCTAGTCACAAAACCTACAAAAGAACAAAACAATAAATGATTGTATTAGACATAGCAACATCTATATAGCACAACTATGATTTTCACACTAAATAAGCAAGATATCACCCTTTTAAAACACAAGAGCTATGTAATGTGGGATTTTTTTGTTGACAACCTGTATACTTCTCTAGTAACTGAAGAAATAATGAATGTAGAACAATTTGTTGAAGTGAGTAAAGGCAATAAACCAGAAATAATGAATCAATAAGTGCATAAAATCTGAAATTTTTAATCAAGGACTATTTTCGGCATTAGCAAGAAAAATAAACAAACGAATTGTATTTCAAATACAATAGAACCCACATTTTGACCCATGTAAATGAACAATACTTTCGTTAATAGCTCAACGGAGATGAGAGTAGACCCCAATATAACATGCATACCCAATTAGAACAACCAAAAGCATATCTTGCGCTCTACCAAAGAGTGTGCAGCTTGTAGGACTTCATGGTAGACAATCTTATGGGTTTTGCTAGTACATGTTCTGATGAGACCATGTACATCATGGTTATGACCAAGACGACATCAACATGGTGGTCATCAAGATGTCATCGTCCGCCACCTTGGCCAGGACGCGAAAGCTGGCAGCACGTACGTCGTCTGGATTTTGTACTGTCGCCGCCACAAGTTCGGCCTCCACCTTGGCCACCTCCCCAAACACAAGACGTGCTCAAGAATGGCGCCTCTACAACTCTAAGGTCGCACAAGCCACGTCACTCCAAGGCCAGCCCACAAGTGAGCTCAATTCATCCGCGAGTCCGGTTCGGCCATCTGCGCGTAGTCCAACTTCAAACGGACGTACAGGCCACATACGAAGTCTGTTTTCGACGTTCTTGGACTCTACGGACAAGAGAACGACGAGAGCTTTCCAACGGATCCAGTCCCATGTCCAAATTCCTTACGAATCAACAGGAATCGTCAAAACAAGATTACGACCAGAATCTGACGTGCGCTGCGACGCTCCACTTTGGGCCCAAGGCCCATGTAACCCTAGGGTTTCCTCCTCCACCCCATGGCCGCCCCATACAGTATATATATGCCCGCCATGGCTGCCGTTTAGATTTGGGTTTTTCTTAGATCAATTATGTCTTTGAACAGTGTCGCCGTTCATCGGTTTGTGAGACCCCAACTCGTGAGCTTCATCCTCAATTGCAAATTCAGTTGCATCTTTCTTGTTCTTGCTTGTGTTCTCGATTCACTGGCAGGGATTAGCCTTCGTGGCGAGGTCAACCGGGCAGCGCACGGTTGATAACCAGAGGACGCGTGGTGCTGCGATTGCAGGGGTTTTGATCGTGCCGATCAAGAAGCCGGATCGTGTGTGTCTCGCGCCGCCTAATCGACTTATCCTCCACCTGACGGAAGTTCCGGCATCCCCGTTCCCATTATGTTCCATCGTCATTTTCTATAAGAATTTTTAGCTCTTGGCCTGATGTTGCTCTAGAGATCGCAACATATAGCTGGCCATGTGTGAAAACTGGTTTTTTTAAATAGAGACCAACTCTAGCTAAAGTTTTCCCTTGACTCTTGTTTATTGTCATCACATAGTATATTCGTATTGGGAATTGTCTTCGCTGAAGTATAAAAGGCCACTTAGAACTCCCCATGTTAAGAGTGATTCTTCGTATATAGACTATAGCACCAATATTTGTGCTGGTTATTATCACAGCCTCCATTATTCAATTAGCTAGGTTTTTTAAAATGAGACATGTACCATTGCAAAGGCCCAAATATTGGTTTAGATTGCGAAACAACATGACAGGCACCCCTTTCTTCAACAATAGCCTATGATGTGGGAAATTATTGCCGTTTATAGAATTGAGGAACTCAGGTAGATATAATATATCAATATCTGATGATGTATCTGTTGATTTACAAATAGAATCACAGCTAAGGTATTCTTTTCCATTCGATGGAACCATATCTATGACTACATCATTCATTACATCAACAATATCATTATTGGGGCATACTATAGAATGTTTGCTTAGGTAAGACAGACACATAAAAGAAGCACGGAAATCATCATAGACAAAGTCAATTATAGCAGCAAATTTGTTGCCTTCTATCCTCACAAGTAAATCATCGAGTATCTTAATCCATGTTGGTTCTTATTCCCCTTCTCTTTGCTCAGCCTGTAGCGTAACATTTTCTAGGTCCAATATCCAATTGCTAAAAAGTTTGAGCTCTTTTCGGTAGACTTCATCAAGATTCGAGTTTGCAATCGCGTATTCATCTACAATTTCAGCAAGGTCTCATGCTGCCATAACTGGGAACTCATTATTGAAGCATTGATAATGGTGGATCTCAAGCCTCCCTCAATGACAGGTATTATCTGGTGAAAGTCGCCACCAAGAACGATAGGCTTCCCTCCAAAAGGAATAACCGATGCGGGGGGCTCATCGGCGGAGATGATATCACAAGGATCTATCCAATGCTTCAAAGCAACTCCTATTAGTGATGGGAGTCTCATCCCATAGTATCAATGAAGCCTTTTTTATCAATTCACCAAGCAATGTACCTTGTTTGATGTTACATATGCTAGATTTGCCAATTTCAATTGGAATTTTGAAGTAAGAATGGGCAATTCTGCCACTTGGCAAAAGCAAATACGTGATACCTGACAACGCAATAGCCAAAAAAATTTTTCCATGGGATCTTATTTTGATAATAATTGCGTTCCATAAGAAAGTCTTTCCAGTGCCTCCATGGCCCGACACAAAAAAAGACCTGGGGAATCGAAAGATACTCAATGGACAATCATATCAAATATGTTCATCTGATCACTATTCAACATGCTAATTAACCTTTGTGCTTCAGATGAGAGGATAGAAAAATGGTGGGCCAGTTCATTTGTTATCAATCAATTTCCTATGCACTCAACAGAATGTGCGGAAGGAGCTGGTAAGTTGAACTCAGGAATGGAGGATCCATTGTTCAAAAAAGGCGCGCCAACTCTTCCAATAGCAACAACCTTAAGTGTGGGTCTGGTACACAATACTGTGGATTGTCAATCGCGCATCTAAGCCGATGTTGGATATCATCGACAAGGTCATGCCAATATATGTCGAATATAGCATGGACATCGGTAGCGTGGAAAATCATAGCAAGTGTGACAAATAGGTGCCTGAGTTGGGAAGATGATTCCCAGACAAGAGCCTTATCGAGTGCACTATACCATTCGTTATCATCGCCTAGAAGGTCTCAGGATTGGAACACTTCTCTGAAAGTTTTATAAACAACACCATTAACTGTTTTAACATCATCGAAGCTACATGCACCTTGGACGACCATGAGCAACATACACAAAATGTACATTTCTCCTGAAGAAGGGCTAACATAGTACATTCGACCAATTCTGTCGCCTCGTTTTCTCTCCCTCCAGCATCTAGTGTTTTCGTCCCAGCACCACTTAGTTGGGAAATTGCAATATGTGACAGGACGGGCAGACTCATTTTTTTTCTTGATTTCAAACCACTCTGTAAGCATAGTCTTTTGTGCACCAGGGCTTTGGGCAACAGCATGGAGGTTAGATTGTGTTTTGTAGTGGACATAATTCATATTGGATAGATGGACAGTTAAGCGCTCGATTGTAGGTATCCTAACATGTCTATCAAATTCAAACAACCACCATATGGCCTCATGCGCCGATAGTTATCTACAATCGATGTACTCTTGTATTTCATCACGTTGTTTTGTCTCAAGAGTTGGTTGGACATCTGGATGACTGGGAACAAATTGAAAAGCAACCTTGGCTTTGTCCTGCCCCTTAGCGACATATTTAAATAGGTATTTAATCAACTTAGTTTTATTACACCAATCAACATTCATATGCGCTTGATATTTTTTCAACAAAAACAAATTGTGAGGCTCAACCCATCTATTATCAAGATGGGCTGCACTTTTTACAACAAATCGGTTATCATCACGACATCTATACAATGTGAAGCCACTATCATCAATAATAGTTTCATCTTGGAATTGTTTAGGGTAGTGCTTTGAGCACTTTGATTTTTTCATGCAAGGACATATGTGGTTAAGTGTTCCACATGGGCCCAGTATCATGAATTCGTATACTAAAGCATAGCCTAAGGGATCAGTATCAACATTGGGTATCTCAGTGGAGATAATGGCATCAATGGACGAATGTGAGGGGTCCTTACCTTTTCCATCTAGCCATATAAGCATGCAATCATGTGGAAGACCATGCTTTTGGAACTCCACTGTATGCAACACTATGTAATGGAAAAAATTAGAAGATATATTTAACGATGCGCTATTCTCTACACAACATAGAAGTGAAGCATCGAAGCATAATTTGCTAATACAGGGCCAAAAACCTTGCCGTCTTTAATATCTCTGAGGAGCTTGTTTAGCTTCATGTTAAAAACTCGACAGACAATATACGGACGATCGCATGGTCTTTGGCCAGGTTCATGCTTTAATGCATCGTCTATCTCTTGCCATTTTGGGCTGCATGTAAATGTAAGGAAAAGATTGGGCGGGCCATATAGGCGGCATATAGCCATAGCATCTTAGTAATTTTGAGCCATGTATCTATGCCCCCTAGTAAAGCTAGCAAGAAGAATTGTTTCCTCCATACAGAACCACCCTCAGCATGGCCTCTATTGATCGCATCATGGACACCTTGCATGCTCTCACAACGGAAATCATCTTGGTGGTCAAAAATGTAGCTTAACTGATTACCCTCAACTGTGGAAAATGCATCAACAGCTGATTGCAATGATAACTGACCACAATAAACATGTGGGTTAGGTTGGCCACACCTATAATGAAAACGATAGCAATAATACTTGAGCATGGTAACATGTTTCCCTGCATTTTTAGGCAATTCTTCATGGTTCGCATATTTGATGCCGACTTGGAAGCCACGCTCACCATAAGGGAATAAAACGGGATACTACAAGGCCATGTAAGCAGGGTGCAGGCTCGAGATCTGTTTCAATGGGCCGGCCTTATCCTGAACAATAATGTCATATTCGAAAGCATCTTTAGAAAAATAACCGACGATAATGCCAACAAGCTCATCGGTGGTAGGAAAATTGTATTGCACACCATCTGCACCAGTAGACCCAACTATGTGCAAAGCTATATTGACATCACCATGTTCTTGTAATTGCTCTCCTTCCATCCTAAAACTCTTGGCTAGTGAGTTATATTGATCGAACATAGCCATGAGAGATCAAAAATAGAGGGATTAGGATGGCAGTCATGGTCATCATCTGAGTCAAAGATGGCAAGACAATTTTCGAACTCGTTGTGAGTATCATGGATATAAAGTTGGGCAAACTTAGGCTTTGCATCATGAGAAAAAAGAAGGCTGCCTATTTGATGGTGAACCAAGCCGTTTATTTGGAAAACATAAGGTGCATTGCCGGTGTTTAAAGACTGATCTATGTTTGCACCTAAAGAGGTAAAAGAACACATCGAATTATACGACTTATTTTTCTCATAAAATCTTTTGATCGAAGATCACCGTCAAAATGCAGAAGAGAATCTAAAAAAGGGGGTGGTGTTTTATGAACAGGTAGCTGGACCTTGCCTCCACGACAGCACAAATTGTATTGTATTTTGCGCTCTGAGGGAGCAGATTCATTCTTCACCCTTTCTTGATATCAAAAGACAGCATGACATGAATTGCAGGCATACTCAGGGCCGCCATAATAAGACCGATCAAGATAGTACACTAAAAGAGATTAATTCAATTAGCTAATACACAAAGGGAAAACTTGGCGATTATAAGCCATGCATAGCTATATGCACCGCACCTTTCATAGAATTCACAAAGTCTTTCGGCAATGGCAACATATGAGGATGAATAGGGGAGCATAGCAAGAGACCTATGGTAGAATAGTAGATCATAAACAAACATCGCTTTTTAGTTTCAGTAGGACATCGCAACATGTGCCGATTTTGAAGCAATTAAAGATTGTTTAGTGTAGGCAACCACCTAATCGATTCGGAGAACTCCGATGCATGAATGACATTCTCTTCTTTCAGTTTCTCTTGGCCTCTTCGATGGTAACACAGGGACAGAAATGGTCTCCTACCCGTGATTATAGGATGTAGATGTATGATGGTGTGATTTAGAGGAAAGTAGGGAGTAAATGCAAATTTAATCAAAAGCAAGAAGCTTTACTCTGTTGTATTTGCATGGATGGGATTGCATATTGCTGATTAGTACAAATGGAAGGAGGGTTAGTTGCACATAACAAGCACAAAGGTTGAAAGGAACAAACGCATGAAGCAAATAATAGGAATAAAGATGGCAAATAACGGCAAACAGCAACGACAAACATTGGGGTATTGCAGAAGGATGCTTTTTGCGCAAACAATGTAGCTTTTTGAGACAAGTATCTCATGTGGAATCCATCAAGGAGCAAGGGTAGTAATGGTGTACACCCTGTAAAAACACACGGCAGTATAGACGGAGAACATTGTAACCTTGAAATGGCAATCCATGTGACCAAACAAATGCAAGTAATATGCTCAGGCAAAGGAAAAGAGGGCCTTAGGGGAATGTGCAAAGATATGAGGTAAAATAGCATTGGGGATAATCCAAATATAAGGAAAGTAGTTTCCACGAAAAGAAGAAACATGGAGTTGGAAAAAGGAAATGGGCACCACAAAACCTGCCCAATGCATAACAAGAAAAATACTTGTAATATGTATCAACACAATCCATAAAACAACCCTAGCCATTATTTTCTCCAGGGGAAAAACTCATAAAGCAAAGTTGTTTCTTCTAGGCCCTTAATCTTGATTTTGATGATAAATGACAACAAGTGTCTAGGACTAATCTATTTGCTTTGAGTATAATCAATAAGATTAGGTGAAAAGAAGAAAGGTCGCCCGAGGTTGAAAGCGCAAGGTTGTAGTGTTGCTCGGATCTGGCAGGTCGCGAGCCAAGGTCACCTAAGGTCGCAAGTGCAAGGTCACAGTGTCGAGCAGATCTGCAGGTCGCAAGCCAAGGTTGCCCAAGGTTGCGAGCCAAGGTCGCAAGCACAAGTTGCCAAGAAGGAAGCAGCAAAGACATAAGGTAAGTGCTTGTTTATTGTACCGGTCTCGGTGTTTAGAGTATTGACTAGTTTTATAGAAATTCTTTTTAGCTTTTAACCATACTATTAAGAGGGGTTGCGAAATCTCTTTTAGTTCGGGAAAAAACTGAGAAACTCTTAGGTCATATGTTGCATTCGTATTCATTCATATTCTTGGTCAAAATTTGAGAAATATATAGATTTCAAAGAGGGACTGAAACTGGTCTTTTGAGTACGGTTCATTTGACCAGATACTGTTCATACGACCAGACACTGTTCATTCGACCAGAGGATACTCGAGTATTGTTCATTTCACAAGACACTATTCATTCGACCAGACATTCCAACGGCTTTTTACTAGCCGTTAGAGGTTGTAGCTAGCTGTTAGCTGTACTGATTTCTTTCCTTTTTGATCACAACGGCTAGCTGAGAGGTTGGGCTATAAATATAGGTGTTTTGAGCAGTATTCTCATCCATCTCAAGCCATATTCTCATATACACCTTCAAGCATCATCTCTCTACTCTTTTGAGTAGTTTTTAGAACAAGTTTTGAACACTTTTGAGCAGATTTCTCTACTGTTTTGATCAGTTTTATATACACTTTTCGAGCAGATTTTTGAGAAGCTTCTGTTCACATTTTTGATCAGTTTTATAAACACTTTTTGGGCAGATTTTGATCAGTGTTTATAAACATTTTTTGAGCAGTTTTTCTAAAGAACCAAGAAATATATTTTTTAATATACACTTGAGCCCAAGTGCTAAAATCTTGATCTTTTGATCAAGTATCATTCATTGTGATTGACAAAGATCTTCTGACAGCATTCATTTGCATCATTTGAAGTTTCTAAATATTTGTTGGGGGTCAAGAGAAGATCTTGCAACTTGTTAATCTTGGTGAACGCCCTCACCTAGACGGTTTGGAGGTGTGGCCGTTGACCTCTCATTAACGGAGGTTGTCGGAGTGACTCGGAATATTTTGTGAAAAGCATCGATGCTCGCCTATCCGGAGTGGAGAAGGAGCAACCTCAATGAAAAATATCCTTCGTGGATATTGAAGCAAGACTCATTCATTTGAGTGCTTCAACGAGGAGTAGGGGAGACCGGGCGAGCCTCCGAGACCTCAGGATAAATCACCGTGTTTGATTTTCTTACTGTTTCTTAGTGCAAAATATTATTAAATTGTTTCAGTTTATTTTCTCTTTGTCTTTTCCTTGCAAAAAATTATTTTTAGTTGAAAGGTTTTAAAGCCTCCTATTCACCATCCTCTAGTCGGCATCCTCGATCCTACACATGGTATCAGAGCGTGGTCTCTCTTTTGAGTAGGTGTTGACGATTCGGACTCGGGATCCCCTGTCGATCTTATGTAGATTTGTGATTTGTATGTGAGACCTTTCAGGGTATTCCTCAGGTAAGATAGGCTAAGCAATATCGTGAGAGACGTGAAGATTTATATTGGTTCGGGCCCTCGATGGTAGGAGTAATATCCCTACGTTCTGTTGTGATTTCACTATATAAGGTAAAAGTGTTTACAAGGAAAAGAAATTATCACAGACGATGATCTCTTTTGTATCTTTGTCTATCTAATCTATGCCTAAGTCTTCAAGTTTTGTAGACTCGTGCTTGTTGGTTGAATTAACTGCCCTTTAGATCGTGCATCGATCATCCTTTTATACTGAATAAAAGGGCGCCAATGCGAAGCAGCTCTGGATAGTTGCTCCGGTGCAGTGTATAACCGCACTCCTCTCCTACGCAGGTTTAACACGTGTAGTTAGTAGGTAACCGCACATACTAACCTCCTGGCAGTTGTCTTCAAAAGTGGGAGAAGTTATCCCGAGAATGTGTTTGATAAAGACTAAAACACCCTCAAATTATCTTGGTCGCAAATAGTCAGTGACCTCTTGACCGCGCACTGCCTATGGCCTCCTGACCGCGCACTGTCTGCGGCCTCATGATCGTGCAAAGGCTGCGATCATAAACTAGCACTACGTCCCCAGGCGACCATAGTGGCTAAACATTGGCACACATCGAATCCGAACTTGGCTTGAATTCGACAGGTGTTAATATAACTAGCTCGGGTGATAATCCTCATCAGCTAGCCCCCAAATTTGAAGAAATGAAGAGACTTATTTACTTCAAGTTTAATTTTTGCATCGAATTATGAAACCCGACGCTTCAGTTTCTTCAACTGGCACTGCTCCACCAGGTGGCGGTTCATTTCCCAAAAAAACCCTTGAGTTTTTCTTGACAGTAATCATGAATTCACTGACCTTTGAAGCCAGTAGTGCACTTTTAAAAACTGGAGGGACCCGTGCAAATGAACCGTCACCTTTGGTTCTATAAATACCGAGGCTTCTCAGTTTTTTAAGAATCACAATTTTGTGGCTAAGTCTTTTAGGAAATTACTTTCAAATCTTCCTGTCTTTTATCTCCCTGTTTGCTTCTACCTTGATGGCAGACCAAAATCCCAATGAGGTTATTGAAATTGAGAGTGACGAGGAAGAATAAAAGATAAGTAATGAATCCGATCAGGACCTTCAGAAATTAAGTTCTTATCGAACCGCTGATACAAACTTTTCTTTCATAACATGATTATTTCCAAGTAAATGCATTTTGGAATCCACAGATGCCTGATGAACTACCTCCTCTAAAGAAGAGATTCAGAAATGATGAAGGATCTTTCAGTGGAACTGCAGCATAGATTCTAGAGGGTGCTGAATCCTGGGTTGCCACATTGCCCCTTGCAACCCTTCCAGTTGCATCCTTCAAACCATCCCACTTCTGGTGGATTGGTAATTATCTTCATTCTCTCTGCTGGTCATTTTATCTTGTTAAAACTAACCCATGTGAGTATAGGAGATGAAAACCTCTGGAGCCCCCAGTGATCAGCCTACTGAAGTCTAGGCTCTTTTCGGTGAGAGTGTAGCTTTGTGCAAAACTCTCCAAAAAGAAAAAGAGGCGCTGGAGAAGCGTACTGGGGAAATGTCCTCTGCCATTTTGCATCTGGTAGAATGTTATGATGGCTCCCGCGAAGAGGCACGCAGGTTCCGGTCGGAGAGAGATTACGCTCGACAGCAGCGAGAACTCTCCGATACAATAAGGAACAGCTGCACTCCTTTGTTCAGAGATGATGTAAATAGGCTTAGAGCCATTGCTAGTTCTCTTGGGGCAGCCAGAGTAGATCCTACTGATGCCAGTACATCCCTAGGAGAACTTTGTAAATTACTTTCGGATCAGGTCAACGCGCTGGTCGCCTGTATTCCTTATGTAGCAAGGATTGTAAGAAATAAATAAAAGTTTCTTTTCCTTACTTATCTGGTATTCTGAATGATCATGTATGGCTGATAATCATCAAACTAATACTTGCTGTGTGAAAAATGATGACAGAAAAATATATCTGCGATCAGAACATACACAGAGAACATGTCTTCTAACCGAAACCGAATTCCGACTTTTGTCTCAAGTCGTTAAGGTCGTAGTAGAACACTGCGATCATAAGATAGGCTTGAGATCATTCTCAACACCCAGGACAAATAATATCCAGATCGCAGAAGAACATTGCAATCCAGTCTGGTATTATGATCGAAAAATAATTTCCATTTTTAAGATCGCAATAATGCTAGGAATAATTCCCTTGTACCGTAGCCCCCCGAATATGAAGTAAGATGATATTTAATAATGGTATAACAGATACATTTTGCTTCTAATTCATAATAGGGTAAAAATAACGGGTTCCAATAGGTAAGACACCCATTATGGGGAATTAATAAAATAATGCACCTTACGAAAGGTTGTCTTAAGCATATAAAAGGACAAGGTAGCTTAATGGAGAAGTTTCACAGCCAAAACCCTTGTGTGCCTTAGACATTCTCGCCGCACAAAACCCTCCTTGCATTCCTTGGTCCGATCACCCTCGAAAAGCTGTCGTCTTTCCTATGACCTCATCGGCCATGGTGTCCTAGAGCCGATCGATCCATCATGACGAAGAGAGTTTGATAGCACTAGAGAAAGAGGAGATCCTCCCCTCACGGCTGCTAATCAATTGGTGGCCAGCGGAGAAGGACCAAGAAACCCTAGTCATCCAAGAGGATGAACTGGTGATTTTCGAAGATTTCTTGTGCTGTGGGTTCCGTCTCCCACAGAGCAAGTTCTTACAAGAAGTTCTAGTGCACTATAGTTTGGAGTTGGTGAATCTGCACCCCAATGCCATATTAATTTTGGTGATTTTCCAACATCTATGCGAAGCTTTCGTCGGAGTGATGCCCAGCGTGGATCTCTTCCGACATTTCTACTATTTAGAATGGTCGAAAAGTACCAATACCGCTGGCTGCATATACTTCCACATAAGGGAGAAGAAAGAGTACCCCTTTCTCCCTCTGTGGGATTCGGTGCATTGATGGCACTGGAAGTGGTTCTACTACACCCGTTCATCGGAGGGTGGACTCTGGTTCAAGAACACCCGACCAGAGAAAGACAATGAAATGGACTCCGCTCCTACCCTGGATCCAAAGTTGAAGTAGCAAGCAGTATCCATTCTTCACTTAGTCCGGCAGGGCTTAACTGCACGTGACATCGTCCGCGACTTTGTGAAGAACAGGATGAGCCCCTTGCGCGAGAGGGCACATCCGGCTTGGGAGGTGGAATCCATGGCAGACAGTACTTTGGATTATAACACCGATATGTCATTTGGCCCACAAAATATACAATTTTACTGATGAAAAAGGACATATCAGATAATTGTTTTGTTTGTGGCATAGTGCTATCTTTGTCTGAGATTGAAAAATGGCCAAGTAGCCTCCTACGGCCATATAATGCCACGATAGAAGGAGCTAAGGGGACACCTCATCCTCAAAGCTTAATAAACGCTGGCGACGATCTAAAACAGGAGCATTAAAAGGTATTGCTTCTTTTGGTAAAACCTGTTTGAGATCACGCTATTAGAGTTTTTGGTACCAGATCAAACGTTTGAAATGGTGCAGCTAGTGAAAGGGCGATCCGTTGGGACGAAACGTCCTGGTGATGACGCTGGACCTTTTGGGGGGTCAGTGGCAAAGAGGGCAAAGAGGACCCCTCCAAAGAAATTGAAGGAGCCTACTCCTGAGAAATCCAAAAGGATCCCAGGAGGGGCCTCTTCGAAGAGAAAAACCACAACCGCGAGAAAGACCGCGGTAAGATTTTCTGTACCCCGTGTACCCCCAAGTACTAATACAAATCCTTTCTTGGTCATACAGGGTGCGGGAAGCGAAGATGAGGAAGACGAAGTTCCTCTCATCCGTCGCAAAAGGAAGGCGGCAGACTCTCTAGAGATAAACGTTCCAGAGAGGTCCACCTCTCCCTCTACCGATGAAATTTCATCCCCCATTATGGGGATTGAAACAGCAGTGCAAGGCCCTGTGATCGCCGAGGATCTTGCGGTCACCGAGGAGATGTCCAACCTTGAAGTTTGAGAAGCCCCAGGGTTGATAATCCCTCCTCCAATGATCGAAAGGGCTGCTATGGTAGGTACTTCACAACCTTTACATTTTCTCCTTCCTGCATATACCAATCATATCATGATCGCGCAGGGAGGGGAAGACACTGTCTTGTTTAAAAGAAGAAAAACACGGACAAGCGTCGATGAAGCTTCAGCAGGAGCACCCAGTGGGCTTCTCTCTCCCCAGAGCTCATCGCTGAAACCTTGGGCAGGGTTTCGTATAAAGTAAGCACATCCTCCCTTGTTAATTATATATTACTAACAAGAGGCATTCTAAGTAGTGATATACTCAGACATAAGGACTTTGTTCTTAATGCCCTGACGATCTCTGCAATCATCGGCGCATAATCTGCCATCGAAGTCACGGGTGAGACAGGCCCCACTCCAATGGCTGTGGAATCCTCTCAAGCCATTGTAGAGGAAATAATAGCGGACATCCAAAATCAGGGGATGGAAACAACAATCCTGACCACAGGGGTGGATCAGCAAGAGAAATCACCTGCTGCCCCTGTGAGTCAGGGAAAAATGAGCCTTGAGGTTCAGGCTTCGGCTGAACCTGAGAATGGTTCCTTCAACGACTTCATAGAAGTGAGTGAAACTCTATTCTCACTTCTAAACTTGCTCAATTTTAGGAGCATCCAAAATCAGAGAATGATATATTAGTGTATTTCAGGATCTAACCCGGGCGGCGGCCAAGTACAAGAGTCATCTCCTACTACACGCTAGGGACGCACAACGGGAGATCAGCCGACTACAACAGTAAGTGTAATGCTCCTATTTCATATCACCTAGGATTTCCATATACATATATCTATGATCTTCCCTGTTGCAGGGAAAACGCGCTTCTGAACAAGAGCTTGGCTGATCGGAAGAATCAGGAGGAGGCTACAACCGCGAGGTATTCTTCCTTGGAAAAGGAACTTCGTGAGGCGCAGTTGAAGCTTTCCTGTAAGTTTAATTCTGACCAGAAGAGATTATTTCATGACACGAACTGCCGTAAAATCAACTACTGCATTCATTTAGCACAAGAGGATCAAATAAGCCTCCTTTCAAAAGAGAGGGATGATCTTCGGGCAACCACCGAGCTTCAAAGTTCAAAAATTGACACTGCTTGCGAAGAGAACGAAGCCTTGAAGGAAATAATGTCCTCTTGCAGTAGTGCACAATCCAGCATCTTCGAAAGGCTAAAGATGGTGGCTACTTTGCTCAAAGCCGATGTGGTTGAATCCCAAAAGAATAACCCTAGCTTCAGCGAGTTAGCTACTTTGGTTGCGGCTTAGGTTGAGTTACTTCTCGAGTATCTCCCAAAAGACATAAGACGACAGGAAGAGGCAATGAAGACCAACGTAAGATCCGTGGCCTCTGCCATTTTATGCAAGTTAAGACTTCACCATGGCTCAAATCTTAATTTGGGTCCAGTGGTGGGAGATGCCGAGTTCAAAAGTGACGATCATTTCAAAGCCATATCCGAAGAAATCGAACCTTTAATTCGAAAACCTTTTAAAGGAAATGGACTTATTCTGAGTTATTGTAATAAACAACACTCGTCTCTCCTTTTTTTTATACCTACGAATACCATTTATAATATGCAAATGCATGCCTTAGGTTTTTATTTATAAGAAATGTACTTAAGTTCCTCTTATGTTATGACTATATTCCCGTAGCTTCCCCCTATCCTAAGATTATAAGTGCTGAAGACGCAGTAATAACATCTCAGGAAGAATATGGGTTTTTAACGATATGAAATATCTAGTGAGTTCCTTATACGTTTAGAAACGGTTTACAAAGAAATGTCTTGGCATAGATATGATTATTTTACCATATTGGTACTTATCTCCATATGACACCGGATCTTATTACGAACAGGCAGCCACTCGAATGGTCAGAGACATGCCAGTAAGTCCCGTGTGCGTTTAGAAATGGCTTACATAGGGATGTCTTATTTGGATGTGATAACATAATTGAGATGGTCACCGGCGATCAGCCCCCGAGCGTAGCTCGGTTATGGGTAGGATAGAAGAGAAAAAGGAGAGATAACATAATTGAAAGGGAAGTACACACAATTTTTTAATAAATCATGCTAATTTAAAAGGATAAAAGTGATGAAGAACTTACACGTAGAACTTTCGTAATTGATCTATGTTCCAAGTATTACTCAAGATTCTCCCATCCTCCATATCTAATCGGCGCGATCCTGGCCGCGACACTGATACTATGGTATAGGGGCCTTCCCACCGAGGAGAAAACTTGTTGCGGTTAGACTGGTTTTGTATTTTTCGTAAAACTAGGTCGCCCACATGAAGACTACGCGGTCGCACCCTTTTGCTGTGATATTTACGCAAGACTTGTAAATATACTGCTGACTTGATTAGCGCCTGTTGACGATTCGGACTCGGAGTCCTCAGCCGAACTTATGCAAAATTTGTAATAGCGAGACCTTTCAAGATGACCCTCCGAGAAGGTATGTAGAAAAATGGAGAACAGGAGCACAGAGAGGTTTATACAGGTTCGGGCCCTCGATGGTGGGAGTAATAGCCCTACGTCCTGTTGGGATTTCACTATGGGTGAGAAAGGTTTACAAGATGGCAGGAAAAAACCTTCACAGGCGAAGGGTTTTTCTTATGTCAATGTACAGAATGAAGCCAAAGAGGCTTGTAAAAAACTATCTAATCTAGGCCGTAGATTTGGCTGTTTGAGTGGTTGAGATGTGTTGTATCTTGCTTGTATCAGAGACGTTGATCTCCTTTTATCCTCTCTCTCTCTTGTATCAGAGACGTTGATCTCCTTTTATCCTCTCTCTCCCTGTTTGATACACTATGCCGCCCTTTTATATTGGCCGAAAGGGCGCCAAGTCGTAACTGCATCAAACAGTTGCTTGGATGGTTGGATGCGGTTTTTAGATAACCGCTCTTAACCTCCACGTAGGTTAAACACGCGTTATTCATGGATAACTGCACGTATTAACCTCCTGACGGTTGGTCTTCCACGTGGAGGAATCTTCGGGATACTTGGAATATTCCCGCTATAGGGACAGCCGGACAGATGAACTCCAAGCACCCTGGTCGAGAATGTTCTGACCGTGGGATGTTGGCTGACCGCGCAACATCTCTGACATTCTGTTCGCGTATAGCATACGAACTTCTGACCGCGCGAAGCCTGCAGTCTGATCGCGCAAAACCTGCAACCTGATCGCGCAAAGCCTGCGACCTGATTGCGCAAAGCCTGTGACCTTGGGCTGATGCTTCTCAGAATGACTTGAGTTCGCACCGCTGGGCACGTGTCTGGCTCGAATCTATCTTGAACCAACAGTGCATTTATTTGAACTGACCCGGGTGTCAATCCTCGTTAGCGCCCGATCACGTTTTCCTTCAAGGGGTGTTATATCTTGGGTATGCTGTTCGAGTTGATCAATCTGATCGAATTGATCCACCCAGACAGAGCCAATATGAATTTCCATGTGTAATACGGCCTCAGCATTATATACTAGTTGAAAAGGTGTCTCACCAATTGCCCAACTAGAAGTAGTACGTAGTGCCCATAGGACGGAATAGAGCTTGTCTACCCAAGCCCCCAAGCATACCTTAAGGTGATCGAAGACACATTTTTTTATGTCTTGTAATATTTGGCCGTTGGTGCGCTCAACAGCACCATTGCTCTGCGGATGGGCTACAGAAGCAAAGCACACTTTGGTTTCAATGTCGTCGCAGTAGTCCAAAAAGAGACCACTAATGAATTGGGAACCGTTGTCGGTAATGAGACGACTTGGAACTCCAAATTGAGTGACGATGTTCTTATGGAAGAACCATTTTGCCGCTGCAGCGGTTACGTTGCGGATTGGTTCAGCCTCAATCCACTTTGTAAACGTATTAATGGCTACGAATAGAAACTTGTACCCATTGACCGCTTGAGGCAAAGGACCCACAATATCTATCCCCCAGACTGCGAAGGGCCACGTCAACGGGATAGTTTGTAAGGTATACGTGGGCTGGTGAACTTGTCTCGTGTGAAACTGACACTGTGGGCATGTTTTTACCAAACGCTTGGCACCATCGAGTGCCGAAGGCCAGTAAAAACTCTATCGACAAGCTTTTCCAACCAGTGTTCGAAATGATGCGTGCGCACCACATACACCGTCGTGAATTTCTTTCAAGAGGGACTTGCCTTCCTCTTGAGATATGCAGCGCATGAATACTCCTTGAGTACTCTTCCTGTACAAAACCCCTTCTATGAGTTTATACAAATGCGCTTTCCTGACTTACTAGTCACTCTCAATTTCATCCTTGGGCAAGGTCCCATGTTCAAGATAGATCCTCAATGGTTGAGTCCAATCTCCTTTGTGTCAAAGGTTGGCGACGTAGGCTGTCATTGATTCATCTTCGGCTGTAGTCATGATCGAAGGATGTTCTAAGTGTTCAACGAACACTCCCGCTAGAGCGGAGGTGCGTGAGGACCTAATTTTAGATAATTGGTCTGCAAGAATATTGTCCTTTCGCGGGATATATTGGACTTCAAAATGACTGAAGTGTTTTTTCAATTTCCTCACTTCCCCCAGGTAATAAGCCATTGTCTCATCGGAGGTGTTGTACTCCTTGTTTACCTAGTTTACGACTAGCTGTGAGTCTCCCCTCACCACTAACCGACGGACTCCAAGGAACTTAGCTGCCTGGAGCCCTGCAATAAGACCTTCATACTTTGCTGCGTTGTTGGTCGTGACAAAGTGTAATTGAATGACATACTTGAGTTGCTCGCCCTGGGGCGTAATTAAGACCACTCCAGCCCCCGAGTGTTGAAAACTGCAAAAACCATCAAAATACATCGTCCAATGGTCAGTGCACATTAAATCTTTAGATTCTTGTATGGGAGGGTCAGGATTAGTCCATTCGACCACAAAATCTGCAAGGATTTGAGATTTAACTGCGGTGCGAGGGGTGAAACTGATGTCGAACTCACCAAGTTCCACTGTCCACTTCGCAATACGACCAGATTTCTCCGGATTATGGATTATATCTCCCAATGGGAAGGAAGAGGGCACAATAATTTTTTCCGATTGAAAGTAATGTCGTAGCTTACGGGAAGCCATCAGAAGTGCATAGAGTATTTTCTGGACTTCAGGGTAGCATTCCTTTGGTCCATGAAGTACCTCGCTTACATAATAGATTGGTTGTTGAGCACCCTCTCTTTCTGCGATCAACACCGCTCTGACCGCGTGAGGGGTGACCACCAGGTAAAGAAATAGTGATTCCCCTAAGTTCGGAAAGACTAAATTCGGCGGACTGGATAGATATTTCTTAACTTCTTGAAAAGCTTTTTCGGCCTCATCCGACCAGGAAAAACCATTATGTTTTCGAAGAGCTTTAAAAAATGGTAGATCGCGCTCGCCTAGCCTTGATATGAAACGGCTGAGGGCTGCCATGCGACTTGTTAGACTCTGGATGTCCTTCATGGTCGAAGGATATCTCATTTGCTCTTGGCCCTGATCTTCTCAGGATTGTCCTCTATGCCCCTTGAACAAACGAGGAAACCTAAAAGTTTACCGGAAGCAACTCCGAAGGAACATTTCTCTGGGTTTAGTTTTATTCCATGCTTCTTCAAATTACAAAAGGTTGCAGTGAGATCATCTATATGATTCAAGCTTTTTACAACTAAATCATCGACGTAAGCTTCGAGATTACGCCCCATCTGGGAAAGAAAAGTCTTTTGCATCAAGCGCTGGTACGTGGAGCCGGCGTTCTTGAGACCAAACGGCATTCTAAAGTAGCAGTAGGTGCCAAATGGTGTGATGAAGGCAGTTTTCTCCTCATCTTTTTCTGCCATGCTAATTTGATGGTACCCCGAGTAAGCATCCAGGAAAGTCATTAATTCGCAATCCGTTGTAGAGTCGACCAGTTGGTCGATGCGGGAAAGGGCAAAATCATCCTTCGGACAGGCACTGTTTAAGCTGGTGTAATCGATGCACATGCGTCACTTACCATTTGACTTTTGGACCATGACCGGATTTGCAAGCCACTCAGGATGATCGACTTCACGAATAAATCCTACCTTTTGGAGTTTATCTAACTCCACTCTGATGGCTTCCTGCCGATCAACAGCAAAGCGTCTGAGCTTTTGCTTTACTGGTCGTTGTCCACGTCGGATCGCTAACCTGTGCTCAATTACCTCCCTTGGGACTCCGGGCATGTCGGACGATTTCCACGCAAACACATATGCGTTTGCCCAGAGGAAAGTAACGAGCTCGAGTTCCTATTTGTCATCCAGTCCTAACCCAATCCGAATTGTTCTAGAAGGATCATCTGGGTATAATGGAACTAGTTTTAACTTTTTGTCAGGTCACGGGTAAACTTTTATCGTATCTGAATTTGTGGTCGCAATCTTGACATCCCGGAGGGGAAGTTGATCAACTAATTCCAATGATAGCCGATCACAAGTTAATGCCACATTCCAACTGCCTCAGACCGAGATAACGCCTTTGGGGCCCGGCAACTTACCGCACTGATAAGCATAGTGCGTCGCCATAATGAATTTAGCGAGATTTGGCCTGCCAAAAATAGCGTTGTAAGCTGAATCACAATCAATTACATCAAAGGTAACCAATTCTGTTTGGAAATTATCTGGCTCTCCCAGTGTTACTGGGAGCACCACCTGTCCCATCGGCATCGTCAAGGGACTAGGAATTATTCCATAAAATGGGTGAATTATGGGTTTAATTTTTGAACGAGGGATCTGCATCTCATCCAACGCCTTAACTAGTAAAATATTCAAGGAGCTACCTCCGTCGATTAGAACTCGTTCGACTCGAGCATTGCTGATAATTGGGGTGATGACCAAAGGCAATCTCAATGGCCGTGTAAGCCCAATAGGACAATTTTCTCGAGTAAAAGTTAAAGGAGTTTCTGACCAACGGGGGTACTGAGGCTCACCAAGGGGGCCTCTACTTGATTTACCTCGCGGTAAAACGTCTTAAACTGACACTTAGAAACAAAAGAGGAGGAACCTCCAAAAATAACATTAACATGATTTTGCAGTACCTGGTAGGACATCTCTTCGTCTCCGTCGGCATCTCTAATCCCGCAGGTCTGCTCTTTTGGAGGTAAAGTTGGCATCGGTCCAATCCCCTGGTAAAAGTCATCCAATTGCTTCAACCAGTTCCTGCAGTTCTTGAGGTCGTGTCCCGAAGAGTTGTGGAGCTGACACCACTTCTTGCTTCCCTATGGATTAGTTTGTTTTCCCGACTGGTCGCTATCGCGGCCACCAAAAAAAGTTTTATTCTTAAATGGAGGCTTGTTACCTTTCCCCGGCGGCAGCTTCTCGGCAACTGCGACCTCCCTGTATTGTCCCGACCGATTTTTCTTGGACTTCTTGTATTTCCCGCCTGATGATGATTCTGGCTTCTTGCTTGAATCTTCCTTCTTGTTGTCCTTCAGGCCTGGCTGAGGCGGTAAGTTTCCCTTATCCACCATCCTATTCCATTCCACAGCCTCAGCCTCATCGGAATACCTATCAGCCATGTCGAAGAGGTCGGCTACTGATCGAGGGGGGTGGATAAGTAGATCTTCGGTATTGGACGGCATGTTTGAATGCCCTAATCACGGAATTGTCAGATATGTTCAGGATGGTATTCCTCACCCGAACAAACCTTTTGACAAACTGCCGTAGAGCCTCAGTAGAAGTTTGGCGAAGACGATCGAGGTCATCCTCTTTTCCAGGCTTATGATAGCAATTCTGGAAGTTGTTGAGTATAGCGTCACACAGCATCTCCTAGTTATAAATTGAGCTTTCTGACTGATTGAACAAGCATGTTCTCGCCAGTCCTTCGAGGACCGTTGGCAAGTAATTTTCCATGATGCGATCATCCCCACCTGCCGCTTGAATAGCAGTGATGTAGATCTGAAGGAATTCAGACGGATTCTGAGTTCCATCATATCTTTCAATTGTTTTGGGCTTGAACTTGTCCGGCCAGACCACCGTGCGGAGGCCTGGTGAGAAAGCCTTACAGCCGACATAGGAACTGTGGAGAGTTCTACAGCTTTCGACATGATCATGGGCGACCTCGCGCCGTGGTGATACACCTCGCGGTCCCAGGCGAGTGGACAGGAATGCAATCTCGATCGCGGGAATTCCCAACTCACCGGGCCTTGTCGTGCCGAAATGACCCTGGTGGTAATCGATTACGTCTGCCCTAACTGGAGTAAGAATACTCCCTTTCATTGGAGCGACTCGTAGACCGGGATGAAGCCGTTGGGGTTGCCTTGGATGCAACCTTGTCCAGCTTATCCGCCAGGATTCTAGCAAAAACTGGTCTTTGCGCGTCTTCGATATTAGGAGGGAAGTTACGTAGGACTTCCGCAATAGAGCGAAGTCGTCCATGCGTACTCCTCCTGGGCGCGCTAGGTGTCACTGTTTCTTCGTCTACCAGCGCATATTCTGGGGGTAAAGAAGGCGTCTGGTCGCACCTACGACCATGCGGACGACGGGAAGAACCTGGAGCGGCATCATAACGAGACTGCGCATTTTGCAGAGCTTCCATTGCAGTCTTGCGGAGCTCGTTATCCTGTCGTCACGTTCCTCATCCTCCCTTTGCCTCATTTCCTGTTCCTCCTTCTGCTTACGTTCCAATTCCTCCCTAGCCGCTTGCTGCTTGGGAGTCTCCTCCGATAAAGCAGCAAACTCTCGGGGAAGCAAGGTCATAGAAGGAGAAAACATCTTTGTTTGTTCCGAATCAGATTCGAAATTAAAGAGAGATTGGAGGTTATCCGGGTCGAACCTTACAGGACTGAGCTTTTGATTAGCATCATCTACGTCCTCGACAACAACGTGTCGTGGTACAGACTCGGCCTCCAAAGTGGCAGGACTCGGATGAAATTCCTAATCTATCCTCTCTGTCCCCTGGTCGATGGACATGACCTGGATAGGAGAAGACGCATCCCCATGATGTTCCTGAGGAACATTTTCATGATCCACTTCCTCCATGGGAACGGGATCGCTAGGTGAGGGCATCTGTATGTGGGCGTAATCATGGAGATCAAAATCGTTATCAGAATTGTACGCCCCAGACATGGCTTACCAAATCTCCTGATGAAGGAAGAACACCCTGAGAAAGGCCCCACGGTGGGTGCCAGCTGTCGACGATTCAGACTAGGGATCCCCTGTCAATCTTATGCAAATTTGTGAGTTGTTTGTGAGACCTTTCAGGGTATTCCTCAGGTAAGATAGGATAAGCAATATCATGAGAGACGCGAAGATTTATACAGATTCGGCCCTCGATGGTGGGAGTAATAGCCCTACATCCTGTTGTGATTTCAATATATAAGGTAAACGTATTTACAAGGAAAAGAGATTATCACAGACGATGATCTCTTTTGTATCTTTGTCTATCTAATCTATGCCTAAGTCTTCAAGTTTTGTAGACTCATGCTTGTTGGTTAACTTAACTGCCCTTTAGATAGTGCATCGATCACCCTTTTATACTGAATAAAAGGGCGCCAACGTGAAGCGGCTCTGGACAGTTGCTCTGGTCCAGTTCATATAACCGCACTCCTCTCCTATGCAGGTTTAACACGTGCAATTAGTAGGTAACCGCACATACTAACCTCCTGGCAGTTGTCTTCAAACGTGGGAGAAGTTATCCCGGGAATGTGTTTGATAAAGACTAAAACACCCTCAAATTATCCTAGTCGCAAATAGTCAGTGACCTCTTGACCGCGCACTGTCTACGGCCTCCTGACCGCGCACTATCTGCGGCCGCATGATCACGCAAAGGCTGCAATCATAAACTAGCACTACGTCCCCAGGCGACCATAGTGGCTACACATTGGCACACATCGAATTCGAACTTGGCTTGAACTCGACAGGTGTTATTCTAACTAGCTCGGGTGATAATCCTCGTCAGTAGGCTTCACCGCCTAGAGAGAGGATGGCTTCAAATGAGGGTTTTCATCTTGGTCACACCGGGCGTGCGCCTATCTTTGACAGGACTAACTATCCCTATTGGAAAGTGTGCATGACGGTTTTCTAGAGGCCATGGGGCTTGATGTTTTGGACAATTTTAAGATTGAGTTTACTCCTATGGTTGATCCGGCAAATCACTCCGATGATGATAGGAGAAAGCTCCACTTAAATGCCCGTGCCAAAAATGCTCTCTTTGCCGGCTTGTCCCTAAATGAGTTCAACCGCGTGAGCAACCTTACCACTGATCACAAAGTTTGGACCACCCTTGAGGAGATATATGAGGGAACCACTAGGGTCAAGGAGGCAAAATTGCTAATGGTTAGGAAAAGATATGAGACATTCACCATGTCACCAACCGAGTTCGTGGACTCCATGTTCACTCGGTTGAACAACATTGTGAATAAGCTCAAAGGACTCGGAGTTGTTTTTACTAACATTGAAATTGTAAGGAAAATGCTTAGAGATCTTCGAGAGAGTGTTAACACTCTTGTGACGGTCCTCAACAACTCCTACTTGTCATCTACCGCACCTACCGATCTCTATGGGAACCTCATCACCCATGAGATGCATCAGAAGGAGAAGAAGGAGGCGGCCGAATCATCAAAGAAGAAAAAGAAGAACTTGGCATTCAAAGCCAACTTCAAAGGTGATTCAAACGATGGCTCCTCCGATGAGGATCTAGCCCTTCTTGTAAAGAACACCAAAAAACTTCTTCGCAAGTTATACAAGAAGGGAGTCAACATCGATACAAGACCAAAGGGGTCAAAGCAAGCAAACTGCAAGGACATCATATATTATGAATGTCATGAAAAGGGACATATAGCTTCAACATGCCCAAATAAGAACAAGTCTTGGGATAAGAAGAAGAAAGATCCTAAGAAGAAGAAATTCTTCAAAAACAATGGCGGAAACTAAGAAGCATGCTTTGGAGAATGGATGTCCGGAGAAGAGAGCTCCGATTCTAACTCCGATGATGAAGAGGGTTGTTCCAAGAAGCTAGCTGGATTAGATCTTGGCAACAACAACATCGACAAGTTCATCCTTTCGTCTTATGGCTAAAGGTGATGAGAAGGTACGTTCTCTTGACCCTTCATATGATGATCTAGTTGAATGATTAGTGAATTAAATGATGCTTTTGGAATCACAAAGAAAAAGTAAAGAGCATTTAAAGAATAGCACTCTTCTTTACTTGCTCTTTACTCCGATTTAAAAGAATCTTATGAAGGTCTTCTCATCAAGGATCTCACTAACTCACCAACTAATTAGGTAGATGTAGCTGTTTCTAGTGACTTAGTTGATGACATACCAAATGTAGTCTCTAAAATTGATATGTCAACTAGTTGCAATGATTTAATCGATATGCCATACTCATCTAGCTCTACTAATACAGATTTGCAATGCCATGAAATAATCTTAAATGAAAACAATGAACTAAAGGCTCAAATCAAGAAACTTAGTAAAGGTTTAAAAAATTGTTACAAAGGGAAAGCATCTCTTGATCTTCTTCTTAGTGAGCAAAAATACTCATTTAGAAAAGAAGGACTTGGATACTTTCCAAAGAAAGAAAATAAACCAAACACAAAAACTATTTTTGTAAAAGCATGCAACAAATTTTGTTATAGTTGTCATGAAATTGGTCATTCATATGATGCTTGTCCTTTAATGACTTCAACTCTTTTTGATGCATGCTACATGCTTAAGAGGTCCAAAAAAGGATATGTGATAGCAAAGTTTGTTGGAGCACCCATGCTAAGTAAAAAGAAGAACTCTATTTGGGTGCCCAAATCTTTGATTGCTAACATCGAAGGACCCAAAAGGGTTTGGGTACCTAAAAAAACTTGATTCTTTTGTTTTTGTAGGTGATCAAAAACATTGGGTTCATGAACTACAAGACCGGTGGAAAAAATTAGGTGCTATATAGTGGATGCTCCGAACACATGACTGGTAACAAAAAGTTGTTCACGTCATTGGAAGATAACTCAAGTGGAAACCAAAAGATCACATTTGGCGACAATCATCAAGGAAATGTGGTAGGCTTGGGTAAAATTGCTATATCTCATGATCTTTCAATTTCAAATGTTTTACTTGTTGAATCATTGAATTTTAATTTGTTATCCGTTGCACAAATTTGTGATCTTGGATTTCGTTGCATATTTTCTCCTAAAAATATTTTAGTTGAAAGTTTAAAAGACAACTCTTTGATCTTCAAAGGTTTTCATTTTGAAAATCTCTATCTTGTTGATTTCAACTCAAAAGATGTATCTTTTTCAACATGTCTTGTTTCTCAAACATCGAAAGGTTGGCTTTGGCATAGAAGTCTTGCACATGTTGGAATGCATCAACTTAAAAAGTTTTTAAAACGTGATTTGGTAGTTGGATTGAAGGATGTGAATTTTGAAAAGAGCAAACCTTGTAGCGCTTGTCAAGCGGGCAAGCAAGTAGCTGCTTCTCATCTAACCAAGTGCATTCTTTCAACTTGCAAACCGTTGGAACATTTGCATATGGATTTGTTTGGCCCTACTGAACATCAAAGTTATTGGAGGAAATAGCTTTTGCTATGTTATTGTTGATGATTTCTCCAGATTCACTTGGGTGTTTTTCTTAGCTCACAAATCTGAAACCCCCTCTTGTTTTAAAAGATTTGCAAAAAGAGCTAAATTGGAATTTGAACTTTCCATCAAGAAAATCCGTAGTGATCATGGTGGAGAATTTCAAAATTCTGATTTAATTGATTTTTGTGATGAGTCTAGAATCAAACATGAATTCTCTGTGCCCTACACACCTCAACAAAATGGTGTTGTAGAACAGAAGAATCGCACATTGATTGAAATGGCTAGAACTATGCTCAATGAGTACAAGAGACCTACCCAGTTTTGGGCAGAGGCAGTTTACACAGCATGTTATGCCATCAATCGTCTTTATACCCATCCGCTTTTGAACAAAACTCCTTATGAACTAATTATAGGGAGAAAACCAAACATTTCATATTTTCGAGTCTTTGGTTGCAAATGTTATATTCTTAAAAAGCGCATGCATCTTGGAAAATTTCAAAGACATGTTGACGAGAGTTTTCTAGTTGGCTATTCATCCACTAATAAAGCTGATTGTGTTTTCAACACTACAACAGAATGCATTGAAGAATCATGCAATGTAGAATTTGATGAATCTAACGGCTCCCAAGGAGAGCATGAGGATTTTGATGATTTAGGCAACAGTGACTTGAGGGAAGCTATGAAGGAGATGACCATTGGTGATATCAAACCCAGAAATGAAGAACAAAAGTCACCTTGTCGAAAGGATAAATCACCCGCGACCACTCAGCCTGATGTCGAACATGGACCTGCGACCACAAATACTGATGCTGCTAAACTTGCGACCACACACAACAATGCTAGTCGAGAAGACCTAGAACCAGAGATTGAAGAGAATGATGATCAAGCATCATAGAACCCGCAACTTCACCCCCTGAATCAAATCTTGGGTGATGTTAGTAATGGTGTTCAAACTCGATCTCCTATTTCTTCTTTTTGTGAACATTATTCTTTTGTTTCTTCCTTAGAACCTAAACTTATAGATGAAGCACTTAGTGATCCAGATTGGGTAATTGCCATGCATGAAGCACTAAATAATTTCACTAGAAACAAAGTTTGGACACTAGTAGAAAGACCTAAGGATCATAATGTGATTGGAACAAAATGGGTTTTTAGAAATAAACAAGATGAGAATGGAGTAGTAGTACGAAACAAAGCTCGTCTTGTTGCACAAGGATATTCTCAAGTTGAAGGATTGGATTTTGGTGAAACTTTTGCACTCATAGCAAGATTAGAAGCTATTCGCATACTTCTCGCATTTGGATCAAATTTCAACATCAAATTATTTCAAATGGATGTGAAAAGTGCTTTTTTCAATGGAGAAATATCTGAATTAGTCTTTGTGGAACAACCTCCTGGTTTTGAAGATTCAAATCTTCCAAATCATGTATACAAGCTCTCTAAGGCTCTTTATGGACTTAAACAAGCTCCTCGAGCTTGGTATGAATGCCTTAGAGACTTTCTCATTTCAAAAGGTTTTAAAATTGGGAAGGTAGACACAATCTTATTTACAAAAGTAGTTGAGAAAGTTCTTTTGTATGTCAAATATACGTTGATGATATCATATTTGAGTCTACTAATGAATCCTTTTGTCATGAGTTTGGAGATATGATGTCTAGGGAATTTGAGATGTCGATGATTGGAGAGCTAAGTTTCTTCCTTGGACTTCAAATCATGCAACTCAAGAACGGAACGTTCGTGAGTCAAACCAAGTATGTGAAGGACCTGCTCAAGTGCTTTGGGATGAAAGATGCTAAAACGATCAAAACTCTCATGGCCACTAATGGACATCTCGATATGAACAACGAAGGAAAAGCGGTTGATTCTAAACTTTATTGATCTATGAATGGAAGCTTGCTTTATCTTACCGCATGTAGGCCCAACATCATGTTCAGTGTTTACTTATGTGCTAGATTTCAATCGTCTCCTAAGGAATGTCATTTGATTGCTCTTAAAAGAATTCTTAGGTACTTGAAATGCTATCCCAATATAGGACTTTGGTACCCTAAAGATACAATTTTTGAATTAATTGGTTACTCAGATTCAGATCATGCGGGTTGCAAAATTGATAGAAAAAGAACATCTGGTAGTTGTCAACTTTTGGGGAGATCACTAGTCTCTTGGTCATCTAAGAAACAAAATTCCGTAGCTCTCTCCACCGCCGAAGCAGAATATGTTTCAGCAGGTAGTTGTTGTGCTCAAATTTTATGGATGAAACAAACCCATTTAGATTATGAAATTTCCATTGAAAAGTGCCACTCTTATGTGAAAATGAAAGTGCCATAAAGATTGTAAATAATCCGGTTCAACATTCTAGAACAAAGCATATTGATATTAGGCACCATTATAAGAGATCATGTGGCAAAAGGGGACATATATGTGAATTATATAAGAACTGACTTGTAGCTAGCAGACATCTTCACCAAACCTTTAGATGAGACTAGATTTTGCTTTCTTAGAAGTGAATTGAATATTATTGATATATTAAATGCAAGTTAAATGTCTGCTTTGCTGTCCTCCCGCCTTTTTGTGCTTGATGTCAAAGGGGGAGAGATTGGGGAGAGATTCTTGTATGATATTATTGATAGTTTATGTGCTCATTGTTTATTCATTGTGGACTCTCAAATGACTTATATGTGTATTTATATATACATGCATTCAAGGGGAGTTCTTGTATATCTAATGTCTATGCATACACTAAAGGGGAGTCATTATTACATTTTATTCATCAATCATCAAAAAGGGGGAGATTGTTGCTTCTATGCCCTTAATCTTGATTTTGATGATAAATGACAATAAGTGTCTAGGACTAATCTATTTGCTTTGAGTATAATCAATAAGATTAGGTGCAAAGAAGAAAGGTCGCCCGAGGTCACAAGCGCAAGGTCGCAGTGTCGCCCGAATCTGGCAAGTCGCGAGCCAAGGTCGCCCGAGGTCGCAAGCGCAAGGTCACAGTGTCACCCTGATCTGCAAGTCACGAGCCAAGGTCGCCCGAGGTCGCGAGCTAAGGTCGCCCGAGGTCGCGAGCCAAGGTCGCAAGGGCGAGGTCGCCAAGAAGGAAGCAGCAAAGACCTAAGGTAAGTGCTTGTTTATTGTACCGGTCTCGGTGTTTAGAGTATCGACTGGTTTTATAGAAATTCTTTTTAGCTTTTAACTGTGCCATTAAGAGGTGCTGCGAAATCTCTTTTAGTTCCGACAAAAAACTTAAAAACTCTTAGGTCATATGTTGCATTCGTATTCATTCATATTCTTGGTCAAAATCTAAGAAATATATAGCTTTCAAAGAGGGATTGAAACTGGTCTTTTGAGTACTGTTCATATGACCAGACACTATTCATTTGACCAGAGGTTACTCGAGTATTATTCATTTGACCAGACACTGTTCATTCGACCAGACATTCCAACGGCTATTTACTAGCCGTTAGAGGTCGTAGCTAGCTGTTAGCTGTACTGATTTATTTCCTTTTCGACCACAATGGCTAGTTAAGAGGTTGGGCTATAAATATAGGTGTTTTGAGCAGTATGCTCATCCATCTCAAGCCATATTCTCATATACACCTTCAAGCATCATCTCTCTACTCTTTTGAACAGTTTTTAGAAAAAGTTTTGAACACTTTTGAGCAACTTCTCTACTGTTTTGATCAGTTTTATAAACACTTTTCGAGCAAATTTTTGATCAGTTTTATAAACAATTTTGGAACTGATTTTTGATCATTTTTACAAACACTTTTGAGCAGATCTTTGAGTAGTGTTTGAGCAAATTTTTGAGAAGCTTATGTTCACATTTTTGATCAGTTTTATAAATACTTTTGGGTAGATTTTGATCAGTGTTTATAAACATTTTTTGAGCAGCTTTTCTAAAGAACCAAGAAATATATTTTTTGATATACATTTGAGCCCGAGTGCTAAGATCTTGATCTTTTGATCAAGTATCATTTATTGTGATTGAGAGAGATCATCTGAGAGCATTCATTTGCATCATTTAAAGTTTCTCAGTATTTATTGGAGGTCAAGAGAAGATCTTGCAATTTTTTACTCTTGGTGAACGCCCTCACCTAGACAGTTTGGAGGCGTGGCCGTTGACCTCTCCATTAACAGAGGTTGTTAGAGAAACTCGGAATATTTTGTGAAAGGTATCGGTGCTCACCTATCCGTAGTGGAGAAAGAGCAACCTTAGTGAAAAATATCCTTCGTGGATATTGAAGCAAGACTCATTCATTTGAGTGCTTCAACGAGGAGTAGGGGAGACCGGGCGAGCCTCCGAGACCTCGGGATAAATCACCGTCTTTGATTTTCTTACTCTTTCTTAGTGCAAATATTATTAAATTGTTTCAGTTTATTTGCTCTTTGTCTTTTCCTTGCAAAAATTGTTTTTAGTCGAAAGATTTTAAAGCCTCCTATTCACCCCCCTCTAGTCGGCATCCTCGATCCTACATGTGGTATCAGAGCGTGGTCTCTCTTTTGAGTAGGCTTCAGCGCCTAGAGAGAGGATGGCTTCAAATGAGGGTTTTCATCTTGGTCACACCAGGCGTGCACCTATCTTTGATGGGACTAACTATCCGTATTGGAAAGTGTGCATGACGTTTTCTAGAGGCCATGGGGCTTGATGTTTTTGACAATTTTAAGATTGAGTTTACTCCTCCGGTTGTCCGGCAAATCACTCTGATGATGATAGGAGAAAACTCCACTTAAATGCCCGTGCCAAAAGTACTCTCTTTGCCGGCTTGTCCCTAAATGAGTTCAACCGCGTGAGAAACCTTACCACCGATCACAAAGTTTGGACCACCCTCGAGGAGATATATGAGGGCACCACTAGGGTCAAGGAGGCAAAATTGCTAATTGTTAGGCAAATATATGAGACATTCACCACGTCATCAACTGAGTCCGTGGATTCCATGTTTACTCGGTTGAACAACATTTTGACTGAGCTCAAGGACTCGGAGTTGTTTTTACTAACATTGAAATTGTAAGAAAAATGCTTAGGACTCTTCCGGAGAGTTTTGACACCCTTGTGGCGGTCCTCACCAACTCCGACTTATCATCCACCACACCTACCAATCTCTATGGGAAACCTCATCACCCATGAGATGTATCAGAAGGAGAAGAAGGAGGCGGCCAAATCATCAGAGACGAAAAAGAAGAACTTGGAATTCAAAGCCAACTCCAAAGGTGATTCAAATGATGGCTCCTCCGATTAGGATCTAGCCCTTCTTGTAAAGAACACCAAAAAGCTTCTTCGCAAGTTGTACAAGAAGGGAGTCAACATCGACACAAGACCAAAGGGGTCAAAGAAAACAAACTACAAGGACATCATATGCTATGAATGTCATGAAAAGGGACATATAGCTTCAACATGCCCAAATAAGAACAAGTCTTGGGATAAAAAGAAGAAAGATCCGAAGAAGAAGAAATTCTTCAAAAACAATGGCGGAAACTAAGAAGTATGCTTTGGAGAATGGATGTCCGGAGAAGAGAGCTCCAATTCTGACTCCGATGATGAAGAGGGTTGTTCCAAGAAGCTAGCCAGATTAGCTCTTGGCAACAACAACACATCGACAAGTTCATCCTTTTGTCTTATGGCTAAAGGTGATAAGAAAGTACTTTCTCTTGACACTTCATATGATGATCTAGTTGAAATGATTAGTGAATTAAATTATGCTTTTGGAATCACAAAGAAAAAGTATAGAGCACTTAAAGAAGAGCACTCTTCTTTACTTGCTCTTTACTCCAATTTAAAACAATCTTATAAAGGTCTTCTCATCAAGGATCTCACTAACTCACCAACTAAGATAGATGTAGGTGTTTCTTGTGACTTAGTTGATGATATACCGAATGTAGTCTCTAAAATAGATATGTCAACTACTTGCAATGATTTAATTGATATGCCATACTCATCTAGCTCTACTAATAAAGATTTGCAATGCAAAAGCAATTTACCATGTCGACCAAAACCAAGTACTAACAACATAGAAACAAATATACTGATTTGACCAAAACCAATCACAACCAACTGATTTGAACAAAACCATTGATTCAACCAGAGACAATAAACAAAATCACCAATCTGACCAGAGAGAAAACACGACCAACATAAAAATAAAACCACTGATCTAACCCGTAAAATGTAGAAACCACTACACCACCGTAAACTATTCAGGAACAACCCAGGAAAAACCAATACAAAGGCAAATCCTCTAATTTGAACAAAAGTACTAATTGAACCGAGTCAAAAAAACAAAACCACCTATCTGACCAGAGAGAAAACAAGACTAACATAAAAACAAAAGCACCGATTTGACGAGAGGGGAAAAACAAAACCACCAATCCGACCTGTAAACTATAGGAACCACTACACCACCGTAAACTATTGAGGAACAACCCAGGAAAAAGCAGAGATTCATGGTGTATAAAACAAGGTCAAACAAAAACTCACCAACCATCCACAGGGAAAATAATCACCCAATACAGGGGACAATGATCGTCAATATAGACCTAACAGAGCAAACAAAAACTTAGAAAACAAAAACAACAAAAAAAATCAAAACAAAAGGAGGAGGACAACCTAGTCGGGAGCCATGTCCAAATCATGTCGTATGCCTGTGGAACAGGTCGAAATGTAGGGGGCAGCAGATTAGAGGGACGGCAAACGGACAGGTAAAAAAGAAAACAAAACAAAGGAAGAAGTAAAGAACAAGAAAAAAACAATAAGAGGAGGGAAAAGGTGGGATGGCTGTGTGGGACGTACCAGTTTGGTGGATACGCACGCATAGTCATCTCAGGAAGAGCGGAGTAACAATGAAGTAACAATGAATAAGAGGTGAGAAGAAGCGGCACGACGCAACGTCGAGTGATCCGGGAGGATCTCCAAGTCCTGATCGCATGCGGCTTCGCGACCAAGTCCTGATAGCATACAGCTTCGCGACCTTAACCGTGTTCGGAAAGGATTCGCGACCTGGATGAGTCCGCGACCATGGATTGGTTCGCGACCAGGAAAAGGAATTTGTTCCCTGTTCGGAATTGTAATCCGATCCGAATGTGTATAACTAAGCTTATCTGTTTAGGATTAGTTATATGAGTCTAATACGTTTAGGTCTCTAAGTCTGATACATACTCATACGATTGGACTATAAATACCTTGTAATAGGTCTAATTTAGATCATGGAATTCAATCGAAGAGTCATAGAACTTATTTGAGTTTTAGACACTTATAATTCCTTCGACGTAGACAAGTGTGTCTAACGTTCGACGTGTAAGCCCTCTTTGAAATAAAGAGTTGTGCAATTACTTTGGGTTTCGGGTATAAGATCCCGTTATTCCGCATATTAGAATCTGGGCGAGCCTAGTGCGAAAACCAAGGCTAGGTCTCAAACGGATCAAGTTGGTATCAGAGCAACTTTCCTATCCTGTGGATGGTGAAGACTCACCAGGGTTACAAAACCTCCGGCGAAACTCCAGGCGATCAATTGACGGTTCCTACAGCCGCGTCTCCGACAATGTCTGGCGATACCTCCGTTCAAGCTAACCTAGCCGAACAAGTGGCTAAGCTCTCCATCGACATGGAAACCGTGCTTGCTTGGATTAAGCAGCAGGCCATGATTGTACCTCCTGAAGTAGGGAAGGGTATGGGTGCGAAGACTGGTGAAGACTTTCGTAGGGTAGACGAAGATGAAGACGAAGGCAACCACAAGACCGACAACCTCGCCAATACCTCCTTAGCTGTCGGATCTTTTAAGGTCGACGCTAAGATTGATATACCCATATATGATGGGGTGATCGATGCCGAGAAGCTGGATTCTGGGATCGATCAACTTGAGACCTACTTCGACCTGAAAGGGTTCAGTAGCGCTCAAAAGGTCAAATTTGCACCTTTGAAGATGAAGGACCACGCCAAGACATGGTGGAAGGCCCTTGTCGCCAGTGGTGAAGGTGACGACCTTGCATGGGGTCAATTCAAACGACTTCTGCGACAAGAATTCTATCCGATGGGTTACCTTGAGGAGAGATGGGAGCGTTGGCACAGATTGTACCAACGGCGCGACCAGACCGTCCAAGACTATACAACAGAGTTTCGGCGACAAGCAATGGTCATTGGCATCTCACTATCCGACCCTCAGGTATTTCGGAAGTACACATCTGAACTTCAGAAATCTATTAGTACTGAGCTAAGTCTGTTCGGCATCCAAGACATCGCGACTGCAAGCACAACTGCTATGGCGATCGAGAAGAAGAAAAAATCCCGCAGCGACAAAAGCACGAAGGAAAGTGCGACCTCGACAAAGAAAAAGCAGAGTCCGAAGAAGAACACTTCAAAATCGGGCACAGGTGTCTTTTGCGAACATTGTCAAGTCGCGGGACATACCAAGGACAAATGCTACAAGCTTCATCCTGAACTTCGACCAAAGAAAAATGGACCAGGGAAAAGAACAGCCACGGCTACTGTGACTTCACCCGACGAAGAAGTTGTCCGAGTGAACTCGGTTAATGAGGCGGATACGACCTTGTCTCTGATGGCAATGCCGAAGGAGAAGGGCTCGGATCCACCAAACGACCATCGCCCAACAGAGGACTTGTTCACCATCAACGTCCAGGTGAAGCACGAAGTGGTCGCAGCGATATTCGATCCAGGAAGTCAGAAGAATCTGGTCTCCGCTGGACTGGTTCGGCGACTTGGTTTGAAGACAACCACACACCCGCGACCATATCCACTGGGTTGGTTTACATCCGACGTGAATCAACATATTACGAGTCAGTGTGTGTTGAAATTTGCGATCTCTGCACGATATATCGATGAGGTGCAATGTGATGTTGTCCCTATCGATATCTGTCAGGTGATATTTGGGAGTCCGTATCTGTATGATCGAGATGCTCATTTCCATCGACGAGCGCAAGAGTACGACCTCACCAAAGACGGAGTTAAGTTCGTGATCAGTAGAGACATCCACGTCAACACTTCGAACTTGATTACCACAAATAAAGCCAAATGAATTGTTAATGCATGCCACAAGTATGTGCTTGTCATGATTTGACCCATTGGACAAAGTGAGGGTACTCGACTAGCATTGTCGTTGGCGTGCCGAGAGGATTCTGGTCGTTTGTCGAGACTGTTGGAGAAATACAGTGATCTGTTCGAGACTACCCAGGGTCGTCCGCCGAAACGTCCAGTCGAGCACGAAATTCAGCTTGTGTCCGATGCGACACTGCCCAATCTGAGTATGTATCGCAACTCAGTATTGGAGAATGAAGAGATCAAGAGACAACTTGGTGAGTTGCTGAACGATGGTGTCATTCAACCGAGTAGTTCACCTTGTGGATCTCCTGTGGTGTTAGTACCAAAGAAAGATGGGACTTGGCGTATGTGCATCGACTACCGAGCACTGAACAAGATCACCATCAAGAACCGGTACCCCCTTCCTCGTATTGATGACATGCTAGACCAATTGAAGCATGCTGTTGTCTTCTCCAAGTTGGATCTTAAGTCAGGATATCATCAAGTCAGCATCCGAGAGGAGGATACGTGGAAGACCGCGTTCAAAACACGACAAGGTCTGTTCGAATGGCTGGTCATGCCGTTTGGTCTTTGCAACGCCCCGGCAACTTTCATGCGTCTTATGAATGACGTATTGAGACAGTTCATCGACGACTTTGTGATCGTGTACCTCGACGACATATTGGTTTATAGTCGTTCGTGGGATGAACACCTCATTCATGTCAAAAAGGTGTTCGATCAGCTTCGGCAACATCGACTTCACCTCAACCGTAAGAAGTGCGAGTTCGGCCAGTAAACTCTACTTTACCTTGGATTCCTGGTCGGCAACGGTACGTTGCAAATCGACCCAGACAAGGTAAAAGTGATTCACGAATGGCCGTGACCGCGAACAGTTACGGATGTGCGTAGTTTTGTGGGAGCATGCCAATATCTTCGGATGTTCATTCGACACTTCTCGATTATGGCTTCTCCATTGCATGCATTAACCAGGATCGATCAGAAGTTCGAGTGGACAGGGAAACATGAGGACACGTTTCTCTTGCTGAAAAGGAAAATCAGCGAGGCGCCTGTGTTAGCTTTGCCAAATCTCCATAAACCGTTCGAGCTAGAAACCGATGCCTCAGGTTATGCGATGGGCGCAGTGCTCATGCAAGAAGGTCGACTAGTGGCATATCACTCCGAGTTATTCCAGGGAGCTCAGAAGAACTACCCGACTTATGATAAGGAGTTATGCGCACTGCATCAGGCCTTGAAACATTGGCGGTGTTATCTCTTGGGGAAAGAGACGGTTGTCCACACCGGCCATCAACCATTGCAATATTTGCAAACTCAGTCCAAGCTACAGCAAGCTCGGCACATGAAGTGGATGTCGTATCTGCAGCAGTTCAATCTGGTGATTAAGTACAAAAAAGGCGTACACAATAAATTGGCGGACATGTTGTTGCGACCACCAGTTACGACCCTCTGCTTATCAGCGTTCATGCAGATCGAGCCTTCATGTCATGATGACTATGCCACTATGTACAGTGAAGACCCTGATTTTCAAATAGTACTGACTGAGCTCGAAACAGGGAAGCCTACGGAGTTCGTTCGTCGAGAGGGAGTCTTGTACAAGGGCAATTTACTTTGCATACCTCGTGGAGCACCTCGAACTCAATGGATGCGAGAAACGCACACATCGAAGGTAGCTGGTCACTTTGGAGTTACAAAGACGTTGCAAAATCTTCACCGACATGTGTTCTGGCCGCGTATGCAGCAAGATGTGGCTAGGTTTGTTCGAGGCTGTGGTCTCTGCAGCATCTCGAAACCGGCAAACCGAAAATTAGGTTTGTACACTCCTTTGCCAGTTCCATCGCGACCATGGGAGAGCATATCCATGGATTTCTTGGGAGGATTGCCTAAGACCCGACATGGCAACGACTATCTATTTGTAGTCGTTGATCGGTTCTCCAAAATGATTGTTCTTATACCTTGTCGGAAGACTATCACGGGAGAAGAAGCCGCACGGGTATTCTTTCAACACGTTTGGACACACTTCGGACTGCCGACTTCTATTGTGTCTGATCGCGATACCCGGTTCCTTAGTCACTTTTGGCGATCGTTCTGGACGATGATGGACACCAAGCTAAAGAGGAGTACTGCTTTTCATCCGCAAACTGATGGTCAAACCGAGGTGGTAAATCGCACAGTTGTTCATCTCTTGAGAGGATATAACTCGAAGCACCCGAAGACCTGGGATGAAAGCATACCATACCTGCAGTTTGCTTTTAATCGAGCAGTGCATGGTTTGACTGGAAAGTCCCCGTTTGAGGTTTGTTTGGGGTTTCTACCACAGAGTCCATTCGACATGGAGTTTGTGATCCCTACCTCAGCACAGAACAGCAAGGAAGCATCTGATCAGGATCGAGCACAAAAATTCCTGGAAGGTATTCAACGACTCCATCGTGAGGTTGAACAGAACTTGCTGAAAGCTCAACTCAAGTACAAGGCGCGACATGATCGGCACCGAGTTGATGCGCAATTTCAAGAAGGTGATATGGTATGGTTACATCTAAGTAAGGAGAGACTTAAAGGTGAAGGTAAGAAACTCAAACCCATTCGTTATGGTCCTTTTCGGATTTTGCGGAAGGTGGGTAATAATGCTTGTCAGCTCGAGTTACGTCCATACATGGATATCTACTCGGTTGTTAATGTTGAGCACCTCAAACTCTTTGAGCCTTCAATGCTGGATGATGAGCCAGATACTATAGTACCATCTGTTGAAGACTTGGTCTATCAACGAGAAGAACCTCTACGTGAAGATGTGATTCTGGAAAAGAAGGTGACTACCACCCGCAGTGGCACCAAGGAGACTTTTCGAATCGGTCGGAAAGATCAACGAGCACGTGCGGCAAAGTGGTACACCAAAGAAGATGGACAAGCCCAATTCCACATCTCCAGTTTGATCGAGAGGTCGCAACAGGGGTTGGCTCCTTCTCAACAAGGGAGTCATGATCCGGGAGGATCTCCAAGTCCTGATCGCATGCGGCTTCGCAACCAAGTCCTGATCGCATACAGCTTCGCGACCTTAACCGTGTTCGGAAAGGATTCGCGACCTGGATGAGTCCGCGACCATGGATTGGTTCGCGACCAGGAAAAGGAATTCGTTCCATGTTCGGAATTGTAATCCGATCCGAATGTGTATAACTAAGCTTATTTGTTTAGGATTAGTTACATGAGTCTAATACGTTTAGGTCTCTAAGTCTGATACGTACTCATATGATTGGACTATAAATACCTTGTAATAGGTCTAGTTTAGATCATGGAATTCAATCGAAGAGTCATAGAACTTATTTGAGTTTTAGACACTTATAATTCCTTCGACGTAGACAAGTGTGTCTAACATTCGATGTGTAAGCCCTCTTTGAAATAAAGAGTTGTGCAATTACTTTGGGTTTCGGGTATAAGATCCCATTATTCCGCATATTAGAATCTGGGCGAGCCTAGTGCGAAAACCAAGGCTAGGTCTCAAACGGATCATGGAGACACGTGGAGACACCAAAGCAATGGCTCCGAGCAAGAAAAAGTGGGAGAAGCAGACAGATAGACCAGGCGGAGCTGTAGAAAGTGTTCATGCACAGCAGAGCGGAGAAACAATGAATAAGAGGTGAGAAGAACTGGTAGGACAAGTGGAAAGCTATTGATTCGACCAAAAATACATAATGTGACCAACATAAAAACAAAACCGCTGATTCAACCAGGCACAAAATGGCCAGCAGACCTCGAGGATCATGCTTGAAAATTACTGCCAACACAAAAGCGATTTATTGAAGGATCATGGGACAAAATTACCACCAACACAAAAGCAATGTAATTTTTCGACCAAAAACAAGTGCCAACACCATAGAGACAAATGGTCTGATTCAACCAAAACTAAGCACGACCAATACAAAGGCAAATGTACTGATTCAACCAATAACAATGAAGGCGCCAAACATACAAATGTAGTTTTGGGGATTGATTCAACATGCATGCATCATATAAGATGGTAATACTTGGTGGTTGCATTGACCGGCTATAGCGGTCTAGTTCTTGGTTAGATTAAGTAGCTGTCCAATGTGGCTGCATAATATCAAAATATATGATTTTTTACAGAGAAAAATACATATATCAAGTCCATTTTTTACATAGTGCAATATCAAGAGCAATTCTTGCGTTTCCTGCATAGAAGAAAGGCAATCGAAACAAAAAACATTAAGGTGATGATGTGTACAAGGGCATGCATTTATATTTAAAAGTTTGCAAATACATTTACTTGGTATCGATATTTCTCGCTTGCTTAACAGGGAAAAGCGTTCTCTTTGTAGCAAATGGAGTAGGAGTTTCAGAATCAGCACTACAAAATAGTTGGTTAGTGCGAGATAATTAGATGTGTATTTTGGTACGCATTCACAAATGGTAGAACTAGTGTATTACTAAGGTCATTTTTTGGAACAGGATAGCCGCATTGAATCTGTCAAGGTCACATCATCTTCCATGGCCGAGGTTGCCTTGATGTGGATCTGCATTTTTTTGGGTAAGATTGCATGTTAGTAGCATCTTGTTTTCAAGCACATAAGAAATATTGTAGATGTGGTGTCGTGCATACTATATATGATATAGGTATATTTTCTTGCAGAAGCTATACAGGCTTTTTTTTTATAAAAACATGATGAAGTATGAGTTATAAACAAGAAGATTGAAATGAGCCGATTCATAACAAATCAGATAAACAAAAGCATATCTCACCCTATGGATGCAGTAAAAACAATGAATACAAAGGAGAGGCTATCTGATGAGATACGCGTGGACTAACCTTTTCCGGCATTTTGAGGGCGCATGGTGATCTCGATGTTGCCTGTTCTATGTCTTTTGCAAGAGAAGGGTTTTCTTTGTGCATGTTATGAGCAGATGATTGAACACTTTTGGTGGGGGTCAAAAGGAGACTCTGATGTGAAGATGATGGTAAAGTTGATATACTATGAGATGCTAGAGATGATTCTTGAGGACCCGAAAGAGTTAGCCGTGCATCCAAAATGTTGTTACCTTGCAGCGAAATAGTCATGCTGCTGTAGCTTTTCTCTGTCATGATAACATTCCATGTGAACTTTTGATTGATAAGCCTTGCTATGTCTTGTGGAATGGCATCTTGGCTTTAGTTCGAATTCAACAGCGTTAATGCGGATATGCCGATTAGTTTTTGTGCAATTACTCCGAACAACACAAGTTCAGCAGTCCCCGTGTCATCTCCAGCCATAACAGCTAACTTGTACCTACAAATTTAGGAGGGTCAGTAGTGCCAATATGCATAATATGGACAAACTAATTGAAAGTGCACCAAACAATGTACCTTGGCTAGGCATTTGTAAGGGCAAGGTCACATAAATTACACCTATATTGATCCCCAAAAGGCTTTGCAGTTTTTTACAGTCCATGCAAGCTATGTATCACCAAGGATGAGTTGCCATGATATTTGTTATGACAATGCTGAAAATATACTTCGATCTTTGCATTATACGAAACCTTTAAGTTTTTTTCTTCATCACACAAATCATATAGCCCTATGAATGCATGGATAGAGAACATTACCTCAGCCTCATGTAGATTAAGATCCATGAGTTCTGCAACCGTCATAGTCTTTGGAGGTGCGATATCCTTGGCATTGCTATGGCTATCCCCATCTGTCGCCAACCATTCGATGGGTCGAAACTGACCTTGCAAGCTATAGCAATAGATAACAAATCATGTGATTGGATCATGAATTGTTTAGCACATCAATCTAAGCAATCTAATATCGGGACGCAAATAAAAAACTATTGATTATGTGATACTTGTCTTTGAAAGCATTGACCTCAGGCACATCTATGTTTATGTACCATTTATAGGCTGGTCCGCCTGAAATTATTTCTTGATCTATAGGACAAGGAAGTAATGGGTTAAGAAAATGTATAGGGAAAGATCCATAGAGGGAGTACTAAAATATTTTTTTATTCAGAAAAAACCTTTGAAATGCCTAATGAGTGTGCCCATGAAAATTATAATGACTGGTTCAATTGTGCTTGCTGCACAGATGGCCTCTGCATCGAACTCAGCAGCACGCGATCCCTACAGTGTGATGGTTCTGACATTGTTGCTGTAGTCGGGCATGAATAACAATATTATGGTTAAATTGGGGAGCAAACTATGGAGATGCGTGTGCTAGGCAATGTAAAAAAGCAAACCTAAGATTGCGGATGCCGATATCTCTTTTTTGCACATCTGATATATGGCCTCTAATGTTAACAACAGCTAGTCCTGACACTGCGGTGATAAGGCTGATTACATCTATGGATAGAACATAGAAAATGATGGATGATGAAAGCTATCAAATAGTAAGCGTTTATATGTGGCTAAGAGGACAATATGCAGTTGATAAAGCAATTGTTGACCTGTGTGAAAATGCACCGCACCTATGAAAAATTCTTGTTTTCCACTACGCTGCTTTAGCTTGTTGAAACCCACAAGAGAGTACACATATGAAGGGAACATCATAGAGTTGTTCAAGCTTTTTTCAATTTTTGTCAAATTTGTGAATTGAAGCATGTACTTATTATCAACAGCTTTGTAAGTGCTTTTGGCAAGCATGATTATGAAATAGAAAAAGTAGTAGATTGTTCCCACAGATAACAGCGCCTTCAACCTAGGGGCATGATCCTTGAAAATCCTAACGCCAATTGAGTTGCCTTGGAAATTTAATAATAGTGGAAATAAAAGGCAGGAAAAATAATAAAATAAGCAGGCATTTTTTAGAACGAAAATAATAATACTGGTTGAATGCGGTTATTTCTAATTAGGGTATCTCTACTGATTCAACAAAAAACATAGAATTAGACCAACATAACAAAAAAAACCCCTTGATTGGACCAGAGGCAAAACTGACCAATGGACCTGGAGGATCACGTCAGAAAAGGATTGCCAACACAAAAGCAATTCCCTGTTTCAACCAAAAACAAGCACCAACAACACAGAAACAAATGGGCTGATTCGACCAAAATAAAGCACGATCAGAGACAAAGAACGACGAGTGGGCCTCAACGATCACGTCAGGAAACTATTGCTAACAAAAAGCCAATGGACTATTTTGGCCCAAAACAAGTGCTAACAACATAGAAACAAATCTAATGATTCGACCAAAACCAAGCATGACCAATACAAACGAAAATAGACCGATTCAACCAACAACACAGAATACGACCAACATAAAAACAAAACCACTGATCAGACCAGACAAAAAACGACCAGTGACCTCGAGGTTCACACCAGAAAATTACCGTCAACACAAAAGGACAATTACTCCCAACACAAAAATAATTCACTGTTTCGACCAAAAAGAAGTACCAAGAATACAAACATATCGACCAAAAACAGAGAACGGGACCAATACAACGACAAAATTATTGATTCGAACAAAAATAGAGAATGTGACGAACACAAAAACAAAAACGCTTATTCGACCAACGACAAAAACGACCAGCAGATCTCGAGGAGCACGCCAGAAAACTACTGCAACCACAAAAGGAAAATTACTGCCAACACAAGAGCAATTGACGGTTTTGGACAAAAACAGGTAGTAACAAAATAGAAAGGTAGTATAGATGATCCTAGATGGTTGGTGTGTTCAAACCCAATGCCAACTCTATGATAGCAACAAAATATAAAAAAATGAAAGGTGGTATGCATGTTTGATTGGAGTTGATCATGCATCAATGCTATAATATGCAAGAGTAATCACGAAGAGTTACTGAGAGGGAAATAAAAGAAAGGGGCTGACCTGCTCATCGATTAGGACGACCTCCACATGTATCAGCCTTTGGACATTGGAGGGATAGCAAAAATTCCACATCCTGCTAACTCTAGCACAGATGTGCCATTGCTGCTTTTCTGGGGTCAGCTCAGAGATGAGAGAATAATCCATTTGCTAATAAGAAAACAAAACACTAAAGGTCAACTGGGTTCCTTTGCTTCCGCTTTAGAACAAACGGAGCGGTAGATAAGCAAATAGGAAAAATACTGCATACCATTTTTGTCTTAAAATAGGTAGAACATCAAGCTCTTCTATGCAAAATGAAACAATAACGAACATATTTCATAAATACAACCACAAAAGATAAAGGAAAGGAGATTTTACATACAATTAGGAGACAATTGAGGTTAATAATTTCATCTTACTTACCTTGTGTCCAGTTATTAGTGATTTTTGGATGTGTACACGCTGAAAACTTGAAGCAGTCTTAGTAAAAAATGACCAACAGACCTAAAGGATCACACCAGAAAACGACCAACGATTCGAGAAGAGCCTAATATGACCAACATAAAAACAAAACCATTGGTTCGACCAAAGACACAAAAAATGGCCAGCGGACCTCGAGGATCACACCAGGAAATCATAGCCAACACGAAAGGAACATTACCGCCAGCACAAAAGTAATTTACTGCTTCAGACAAAAACAAGCACTAACGACATAGAAACAAATGCACTGATTCGGGAAAAACCAAGAACGACCAATACAAAGGTAAATGCACTGCTTTGACCAAAAACGTAGAATGTGACCAACATAAAAACAAAACCAGCAATTTGATCGGAGACAAAATGTGATCAACATAAAAACCACTTATTCGACGAGGCACAAAAAAATGACCAGTGGACCTCGAGGATCATGACAGATAACTTCACTGCTAAGACAAAAGCACCAGCCTGCTTCAACCAAAAACAAGTACTAACAACACAGAAACAAATATAATGAGTCAACCAAAACTAAGGCCAACCAATACAAAGGCAAATCCACGGAATCGACCAAGATCAAAAAATTCAACCAAAATAAAAACAAAACCACCAATTCGAGCAAACCAAAAAATGACAAGTGGACCTGGAGGACCACACCAAAAAATTACCACCGACACAAAAGGAAAATCACTGCCAACACAAAACCAAACACCAAGACCACATAAACAAATGCGTTCATTCGACCCTAAACACAGAATGCGAACAACATAAAAACAAAGCCGCTGATTTGACCAGGCACAAAAAATGATCAGTGGTCCTCGACGATCATGCATGAAAATTATGACCAATACAAAAGCAAAAGTAAAATGTACTGATTCGACCCAAAACACAGAATGTGACCAACACAAAAATGAAACAATTGATTCGACTAGAGGCAAAAATATGGCCAACATAAAAACTGATCTGTTTGAGACCTAGCCTTGGTTTTCACACTAGGCTCGCCTAGATTCTAATATGCGGAATAACGGGATCTTATTCGGAAATACCAAAATCCAAAGTAATTGCACAACTCTTTATTTCAAAGAGGGCTTTTACACATCGAACGTTAGACACACTTGTCTACGTCGATGAACTATAAGTGTCTAAAACTCAAATAAGTTCTATGACTCTTTTATGATCTAAACTAGACCTATTACAAGGTATTTATAGTCCAATCGTATGAGTACGTATCAAACTCAATAATCTAAACGTATTAGACTCATATAACTAACTAAGCCTAAACAGATAAGCTTAGTTATACATATTTGGAACAGATTACAATTCCGAACAGGGAACGAATTCCTTTTCCTGGTCGCGAACCAATCCATGGTCGCAGACCCATCCATGGTCGCGAATCCTTTCTGAACACGGTTAAGGTTGCGAAGCCGTATGCGATCAGGACTTGGTCGCGAAACCATATGCGATCAGGACTTGAAGATCCTCCCGGATCATGACTCCCTTGTTGAGAAGGAGCCAACCCCTGTTGCTACCTCTCGATCAAATTGGAGATGTGGAAATTGGGCTTGTCCATGTTCTTTGGTTTACCACTTTGCCGCATGTGCTCGTTGATCTTTCCGACCGATTCGAAAAGTCTCCTTGGTGCCACTGCGGGTGGTAGTCACCTTCTTCTCCAGAATCACATCTTCACGTAGAGGTTTGTCTCGTTGATAGACCAAGTCTTCAACAGATGGTACTATGGTTTCTAGCTCATCATCCAGCATTGAAAGCTCAAAGAGTTCGAGGTGCTCAACATTGACAACCGAGTAAATATCCATGTATGGAGGTAACTCGAGCTGACAAGCATTGTTACCCACATTTCGCAAAATCCGAAAAGGACCATAACGAATGGGTTTGAGTTTCTTACCTTCACCTTTAAGTCTCTCCTTACTCAGATGTAACCATACCATATCACCCTCTTGAAATTGCGCATCAACTCGGTGCCGATCATGTCGCGCCTTACACTTGAGTTGAGCTTTCAGCAAGTTCTGTTCAACCTCACGATGGAGTCGTTGAATACCTTCCAGGAACTTTTGTGCTCGATCCTGATCAGATGCTTCCTTGCTGTTCTGTGCTGAGGTAGGGATCACAAACTCCATGTTGAATGGACTCTGTGGTAGAAACCCTAAACAGACCTCAAACGGCGATTTTCCAGTTGAACTATGCACTGCTCGATTAAAAGCAAACTGCAGGTACGGTATGCTTTCATCCCAGGTCTTTGGGTGCTTCGAGTTATATCCTCTCAAAAGATGAACGACTGTGCGATTAACCACCTCGGTTTGATCATCAGTTTGCGGATGAAAAGCAGTACTCCTCTTTAGCTTGGTGTCCATCATCGTCCAGAGCGATCGCCAAAAGTGACTAAGGAACCGGGTATCGCGATCAGACACAATAGAAGTCGGCAGTCCGAAGTGTGTCCAAACGTGTTGAAAGAATACCCCAGCTGCTTCTTCTCCCGTGATAGTCTTTCGACAAGGTATAAGAACAATCATTATGGAGAACCGATCAACGACCACGAATAGATAGTCATTGCCACGTCGGGTCTTAGGCAATCCTCCCAAGAAATCCATGGATATGCTCTCCCATGGTCTCGATGGAACTGGCAAAGGAGTGTACAAACCTAATTTTTGGTTTGCCGATTTTGAGATGCTGCAGAGACCACAGCCTCAAACAAAACTAGCCACATCTTGCTGCATACACGGCCAGAACACATGTCGGTGAAGATTTTGCAACGTCTTTGTAACCCCAAAGTGACCAGCTACCTTCGATGTGTGCGCTTCTCGCATCCATTGAACTCGAGGTGCTCCACGAGGTATGCAAAGTAAATTGCCCTTGTACAAGAGTCCTGCTCGATGAACGAACTCTGTAGGGTTTCCTGTTTCGACCTCAGTCAGTGCTGTTTGAAAATCAGGGTCTTCACTGTACATAGTGACATAGTCATCATGACATGAGGGCTCGATCTGCATGAACGCTGATAAACAGAGGGTCATAACTGGTGGTCGCGACAACATATTCTCCAATTTATTGTGTACGCCCTTCTTGTACTTAATCACCAAATTAAACTGTTGCAGATACGACATCCACTTCATGTGCCGAGCTTGCTGTAGCTTGGATTGAGTTTGCAAATATTGCAACGGTTGATGGTCGGTGTGGACAACAATCTCTTTACCAAAGAGATAACATCGCCAATGTTTCACGGCCTGATGCAGTGCGCACAACTCCTTATCATAAGTCGGGTAGTTCTTTTGAGCTCCCTGGAATAACTCGGAGTGATATGCCACTGGTCGACATTCTTGCATGAGCACTGCGCCCATCGCATAGCCTGAGGCATCGGTTTCTAGCTCGAACGGTTTTGGGAGATTCGGCAAAGCTAACACAGGCGCCTCACTGATCTTCCTTTTCAGCAAGAGAAACGTGTCCTCATGTTTCCCTGTCCACTCGAACTTCTGATCGATGCTGGTTAATGCATGCAATGGAGAAGCCATAATCGAGAAGTGTCGGATGAACTTCCGAAGGTATTGGTATGCTCCCACAAAACTACGCACATCCGTAACTGTTCGCGGTCGCGGCCATTCGCGAATCACTTTTACCTTGTCCGGGTCGATTTGCAACGTACCGTTGCCGACCATGAATCCTAGGTAAAGTAGAGTTTGTTGGTCGAACTCGCACTTCTTATGGTTGAGGCGAAATCGATGTTGCCGAAGTTGTTCGAACACCTTTTCAACATGAATGAGGTGCTCATCCCACGAACAACTATAAACCAATATGTCGTCGAGGTACACGATCACAAAGTCGTCGATGAACTGTCTCAATACGTCATTCATAAGACGCATGAAAGTTGCCGGGGCGTTGCAGAGACCAAACGGCATGACCAGCCATTCGAACAGACCTTGTCGTGTTTTGAACGCGGTCTTCCACGTATCCTCCTCTCGGATGCTAACTTGATGATATCCTGACTTAAGATCCAATTTGGAGAAGACAACAGCATGCTTCAATTGGTCTAGCATGTCATCAATACGAGGAAGGGGGTACCGGTTCTTGATGGTGATCTTGTTCAGTGCTCGATAGTCAATGCACATACGCCAAGTCCCATCTTTCTTTGGTACTAACACCACAGGAGATCCACAAGGTGAACTACTCAGTTGAATGACACCATCGTTCAGCAACTCACCAAGTTGTCTCTTGATCTCTTCATTCTCCAATACTGAGTTGTGATACATACTCAGATTGGGCAGTGTCGCATCGGACACAAGCTGAATTTCGTGCTCGACTGGACGTTTCGGCGGACGACCCTGGGTAGTCTCGAACAGATCACTGTATTTCTCCCGTAGTCCCGACAAACGACCAGAATCCTCTCGGCACACCAACGACAATGCTGGTCGAGTACCCTCACCTTGACCAATGGGTCGAATCATGACAAGCACATACTTGTGACATGCATTAACAATTCATTTGGCTTGATTTGCGGTAATCAAGTTCAAAGTGTTGACGTGGATGTCTCTACTGATCACGAACTTAACTCCATCTTTTGTGAGGTCGTACTCTTGCGCTCGCCAATGGAAGTGAGCGTCTCGATCATACAGATACGGACTTCCAAAGATCACCTGACAGATATCGATAGGGACAACATCGCATTGCACCTCATCGATATATCGTGCAGAGATCTCAAACTTCAACACACACTGACTTGTAATCTGTTGGTTCACGTCAGATGTAAACCAGCCCAGCGGATATGGTCGCGGGTGTGTGGTTGTCTTCAAACCAAGTCACCGAACCAGTCCAGTGGAGACCAGATTCTTCTGACTTCCTGGATCGAATATCACTGCGACCACTTCGTGCTTCACCTGGATGTTGATGGTGAACAAGTCCTCCATTGGGTGATGGTCGTTTGGTGGATTAGAACCCTTCTCCTTCGGCATTGCCATCAGAGACAAGGTCGTATCCTCCTCATTAACCGAATTCACTCGGACAACTTCTTCGTCTGGTGAAGTCGCAGTAGCCGTGGTTGTTCTTTTCCCTGGTCCTTTTTCTTTGGTCGAAGTTTAGGATGAAGCTTGTAGCATTTGTCCTTGGTATGTCCTGCGACTTGACAATGTTCGCAAAAGACACCGGTGCTCGATTTTGAAGCGTTCTTCTTCGGACTCGGCTTTTTCTTTGTCGAGGTCGTATTTTCCTTCGTGCTTTTGTCGCTGCGGGATTTGTTCTTCTTCTCGATCGCCAGCAGTTGTGCTCGCGGTCGCAATGTCTTGGACGCTGAACAAACTTAGCTCAGTACTGATCGATTTCTGAAGTCCAGATGTGTACTTCCGAAATACTTGAGGGTCGGATAGTGACATGCCAATGACCATTGCTTGTTGCCGAAACTCTGTCGTATAGTCTTGGACGGTCTGGTCGCGCCGTTGGTACAATCTGTGCCAACGCTCCCATCTCTCCTCAAGGTAACCCATCGGATAGAATTCTTGTCGCAGAAGTCATTTGAATTGACCCCACGCAAGGTCGTCTGCTTCACCACTGGCGACAAGGGCCTTCCACCATGTCTTGGCGTGGTCCTTCATCTTCAAAGGTGCAAATTTGACCTTTTGAGCACTACTGAACCCTTTAAGGTCAAAGTAGGTCTCGAGCTGGTCGATCCAAGAATCCAGCTTCTCAGCATCGACCACACCATCATATATGGGTATATCAATCTTAGCGTCGACTTTAAAAAAGATCCGACAGCTAAAGAGGTGTTGGCGAGGTCGTCGGTCTTATGGTTGCCTTCGTCTTCATCCTCGTCTGCCCTGCACAAGTCTTCACTAGTCTTCTCACCCATAACCTTCCCTAGTTCAGGAGGTACAATTATGGCCTGCTGCTTAATCCAAGCAAGCACGGTTTCCATGTCGGTGGAGAGCTTAGCCACTTGTTCGGCTAGGTTAGCTTGAATGGAGGTATCGTCAGACATTGTCGGAGATGCGGCTGTAGGAACCGTCAATTGATCGCCTGGATTTTCACCGGAGGTTTTGTAACCCTGGCGAGTCTTCACCATCCACAGGATAGGAAAGTTGCTCTGATACCAACTTGATCTGTTTGAGACCTAGCCTTGGTTTTCGTACTAGGCTCGCCCAGATTCTAATATGCGGAATAACGGGATCTTATTCAGAAATACCGAAACCCAAAGTAATTGTACAACTCTTTATTTCAAAGAGGGCTTTTACACGTCGAACGTTAGACACACTTGTCTTCGTTGATGAACTATAAGTGTCTAAAACTCAAATAAGTTCTATGACTCTTTTATGATCTAAACTAGACCTATTACAAGGTATTTATAGTCCAATCATATGAGTACGTATCAGACTCAATAACCTAAATGTATTAGATTCATATAACTAACTAAGCCTAAACAGATAAGCTTAGTTATACATATTTGGATCAGATTACAATTCCGAACAGGGAACGAATTCCTTTTCCTAGTCGCGAACCAATCCATGGTTGTGGACCCATCCATGGTCGCGAATCCTTTCCGAACACGGTTAAGGTCGCGAAGCCGTATGCAATCAGGACTTGATCGCGAAGCCATATGCGATCAGGACTTGAAGATCCTCCCGGATCAAAAACAAAACCACCGATTAATTGTTTTGTTCAATCTATACTTATAGTGCATCACTGCGGTTTTGTTGATTAACTCAACGGTCACATTTGTAGGTGTTGGGGGAAATCTCCGGGGTGCTAAGTCCAGGTAAGTCGTGTCACATTTGCCCGGGGACGTAGCCTCCGGGCTCTCCCCGGGCGCCGCCTTTTGGCCCCCGGGACAGGGCCTCCAGTGCCCTCCCGGGCGCCGCCATTGGCCCGGGGATGTGGCCTCCGGCCCCTCCCCGGGCGCCGCCATTTGGCCCCCGGCACCTAGCCTCCGGCACCGTCCTGGTCACCGCCATTTGCCCGAGGACGTGGTCTCCGGCGGCTCACCGGGCGCCGCCATTTGGCTCACGGGACCTAGCCTCCGGCGCCGACCCGGGCGCCGCCATTTGCCCGGGGACATGGCCTCCAGCCCCTCCCCGGGCGCCGCCATTTGGCCCCCAGGACCTGGCCTCCGGCGCCGTCCCGGGTGCCGCCATTTGCCCGGGGATGTGGCTTCCGGCCCCTCCCCGGGCGCCGCCATTTGGCCCCCGGGACCTGGTCTCCGGCGCCGTTCCGGGCGCGGCCATTTGCCCGGGGACGTGGCCTCCGGCGCAGTCCCAGGCGCCGCCATTTGGCCCCCGGGACCTGGCATCCGGCGCCGTCCCGGGCGCCGCCATTTGCCCGGGGACGTGGCCTCCGGCCCCTCCCCGGGTGCCGCCATTTGGCCCCCGGGACCTGGTCTCCGGCGCCGTCCCGGGCGCCGCCATTTGCCCGGGGACGTGGTCTCCGGCCCCTCCCCGGGCGCCGCCATTTGGCCCCCGGGACCTGGCCTTCGGCGCCGTCCCGGGCGCCGCCATTTGGCCCCTGGGACCTGGCCTCCGGCGCCGTCCCGGGCGCCGCCATTTGCCCGGGGACGTGGCCTCCGGCCCCTCCCCGGGCGCCGCCTTTTTGCTCCCGGGACTTGGTCTCCGGCGCCGTCCCGGGCCTCGTCGCCCTTCTAAAGGTAAAGTCTCGAGTTGTTTGTCGCGTGCAGGTCACGCGAAGAGCGCCTCGGGAATCAGCGACCACCTGTCAAGCATCCAAGGCATTTGACCGGGAGAAGGACGGTCCTACCCTTCAATCCAATAGTGGCTTCCGGGGTAGTTTAGGCTTTTTGCCTCTTTTTGGGGCTATAAATAGCCCTTGTACCCCTCTGTTGTAAAGGATCGGATCACTTTTATTGGAATAGCTAAACTCACAGGCGTGCTCCGGAAGCCTCTCCCCCGGAGAGAGCCTCCCCAGCCGACTCCGGTCGGGAGCGCGTCGACAGGACTAGGGCCCCCACCGGGACCCGAACCTGTATAAATCCTCATGTCATTTCTTGTGCTTGTCCGGCGGGGGAGGACCGGTCATCCGGTCAACCCGCGCCGCGTAATCTTCGCTAGGATCATTCTCAAAACCTGCCGGGGTATTCGCAATACCACGACAGTTGGCGCCGACTGTGGGGACCCGTGACAAGACGCCATGGCTCCCCCAAGAACAAGGGCTCGCACCCTTCCCGGTGACCAGGGTCTCGGAGACCCGGCGCCGTCCGCCCGGGACACTGCTGTCCCGGCAGTCCCTTCTGGAGGCGACCTGGCCCAGGTACCGCCTCCCTCTTTTCCTCTTAACTTAGGTGCTTCCACCTCCAGGTCGTTCCCGGTGACCGCGGGGACCTCGGCCGGGACCAGTCTCCCCCCGACGGCTCCCCTGGCTCCCCGGGACGCCCTGCTTGAGGCTCTCGTGGAGGGCCAGCTCCGCGCCCAACGCTCTATGGATGAGCTGCTCAGCATGTTAGCGCCGCCTCCGGCCCCACATTTGCGTCACACCCGTATCCGGGGAACATGCCCCCGTTTATGGGTTACCCGGCGGCCCCTCCGGCCTCCGGGAGTTTGTCCGCCCCGTGTGATCCTGCCGGGGGGTTCCCTCCCCCTGCGGGATATACGTCTGGACCCTTCCCGGCACCCGGGCCCGTCCGGGTGCCGGGACACTACTTCATGCCGGGGCCCTTCGTGGCACCAGGGGTGTACCCCGTCCCGGGCCTATTCCCGGGGCCGGGAGCCCATTGTATGCCGGGGGTTTTCCCTACGCCGGGAGCCAGTCCCGCCCCTTGCGTCGCGTTTACCGCACCGGGGGCGGTCAACAGAGCAGCTCTCGCGCCTCAGCGGACTTCCCCCCGCATGGGCTCCCCGGTCCCGGACGCCGCCGCGGGGGCTTCCCCCTCGCCGGTTCCGGTCGTTGCCACTGGGGCCCCCTCCACTTCGGTTCCAAGCGTTGCCGTGGGTGCCCCGTCCCCGGTTCCGGATAATAGAGGGGCTTCCCCCTTTCCGGTCCCGGGGGTCGTCGCAGGGGGCTCCCCCCAATCGGCTCCGGAAGCCTCCGGGCCGGTAGCTACAGTGCATGAGCTCCCTCCCTTGGCGGGACAAGTCCGTTTCGCCTGGGGGGAGGTCGAGCGAATGCATTCACCAGAGCGCGGGGAAGAACTTCCCCCCGGCCGCCGGCGCGGGGAGCCTCGCTCTCGCACCGGTCGGGGGAAGAGACCCGCTGAAGAGCCAATCTCTCCGGCGGAGAGCCCGGACGTCCGGGAACTCAGTCCCGGTCCGGAGGAAAAGCGTCGCCACCGCCATTCTGGCGGACCTCTCGGACCGCTTCCAGACTCAGACAACGAAGGTCCCGTGAAAGAAGATAGCGACCGGGGCTCTCCCCGGGAGGTGCAAGGGGCTAACCAGCCCTTGTGCCGAAGACTTCGCAGTATCTGGTGGCCGCGGCCCTACCGCCCTCCTCACATCGAGCATTATAATGGTGAGGCAGACCCTTATGAGTTTGTGCAGGTCTACTCCACAGCCATCTCCGCGGCCGGGGGGGGACGAGACGGTACAATGCAACGTCTTCCCCCTCTACCTCACCGGCATCGCTCGCTCCTGGTTCTACAACCTGAAGGCCGGCTCCATCAAGTCTTTCTCGCAGCTCAAGCGGGAGTTCTGTGCCAACTTCCAGGGGAACTACGTGCATCCCCTGGACTCCTCGCAGCTGTACACTGTCCGGCAGAGGACTGGGGAAACCATCAGAAGCTTCTTCAAGCGCTTTGCTCAGGTGAAGAGCAAAGTAGCCCACGTTCCCGACTCTACAGTCATCGAAGCCTGCAAAAGCGGCATTCTCCCGGGGGAGCTCCACTGAAGGCTCTCCCAGAGCTGCCCCTCTTCCGCCGACGAGCTCTTCAACGTACTCGAAAAGTACGCTCGGGCGAAGGAAGACGACATCTGGAAGAAGACCCAGGGGGCTCCAGCCCCCGTCGACCGGGGGGCCAGGGATCCCCCCAAACGCCCCAGACAGGGGGGGCATAGCGAGCCACGGCCTCAGGACACCTTTGTCCTCGAGGGCGGAGGCGGCTCGCGCGACCCCCCGAGGGCCAGCCGCCCCTTCCCCAAACCGAAGGGCCATGGGGGAGGACAGTCTTCGCGCGGCCGGGAAGGCCCCGCCGGGAGAAGGCGGGAAAGACCGTGGTGCAGCTTCCACAGGTCCAGTACCCACGCTACCAGAGACTGTAGCCAGCTGCTGCTGCACTTCGCGGACTTCCTCGACCAGCGCGGGCAGGGGGGGACTCCGGCCTCCTTGCCCCCTCGGCCAGCTGTTCCGGCCCTTCCCGCTCCCGCGGGGGGTCAGCAGACGCAGGAGGGGGAGCCTTCAGAAGCTCTCCCCTTTCAAACTTCGCAGCGGCACATCAACATCATCGTGGGAGTATCTGCCTCCTGGCGGGACTCTAAGCGCCAGCGTAAGGAGTACGCGCGCGAGGTCAAGGTTGTGGGGGTGCTACACACGTCCTCGCCACCTAAGTGGTCGGACGTCCCCCTCACATTCACGGCGGAAGACGCGCGAGGGGTTCGCTTCCCCCACGACGACGCGCTTATTGTCTCCGCGACCATCTACAACTGTCACCTGGCCCGCATCCTCGTGGACGGCGGAAGCTCCGCTGACGTCCTATTCCTGAAGGCCTTCAAAGAAATGCAGGTGGATGAGAAGCTCCTGCAGCGCGCGTCCGGGCCCTTGCAAGGTTTTGTCCCGGGGAAGGCGATCCACCCAGTGGGCAAGGTAGATCTTCCTATGACTTTCGGCACCCCGGAGAACTACCGAACCGAGCTGGTCCGCTTCGACGTAGTAGATCTCCCCTCCTCCTACAACGCGATTATGGGGAGGACTACAATCAACCGGCTGGGCGCTGCCACACATCAAAACTACCTCTGCATGAAGATCCCTGGGCCGCATGGTGTGATCAACGTCCGGGGAGACCAAGACATGGCCCGTGCTCTATACGAGCGCGCTGCAGCCACAATCGGAAGCGTCAACCTCATAAAGATGCCCGGGGGGGAGGCTTTAACCCCGGAACTAGACGCCGCTGCGCCACCGCCCGGGAGGCCCCTCCTCAAGCCGCGCCCGGAAGGGGGCCTCCGGAAGATCCTGCTGTCCCCGGGCGACGAAGACAAAACCGTCCGGATCGGGGCGGAGCTCACCGAGGAGCATGCAGCGCAACTTGCGGCTTTTCTGCGCGAAAACTCCGATGTTTTTGCGTGGAAGCCTTCGGACATGCCGGGCGTTGCCCAGGATGTCATTGAGAACAAGCTCGCAGTGGCCCCCGGTCATCCCCCGATTAAACAGAAGCTGCGCAAACTCTCCCTCGAGCGCCAAGAAGCAATCAAGGGAGATTCTCAGCTCGTAGTTTGCCAAATGGACAAGTCTTACCTGTGCCATGACGCAAATTTAAGTCTTTATTTGCAGGAAGTGCGGAAGATGGAGAGGCATTTCGACGGCCTCGAGGCCCGGCATATCCCGCGGAGGGACAATGACCGGGCCGACGCCTTGGCCCGGGCGGCAAGCGCCCGGGAATCGCTCCCCAAGGGGGCTTTCTTGGAAATCATCACGAAACCCTCGGTGGCCTCCCCGGACACGGGCGACGAGCCTCATGTCCCGGAGGTCGCCGAGATCACTCGGACTCCGTCATGGATGGATCCCCTCATCTCCTTCATCAAGGGGGAGGGGGACCCTCCTAGTGAGACAGAGGCTAAACGCTTCCGGGCTAAAGCTCGGGCATATCTCCTGCTGGAGGGGAGGCTTTACAAGCGGGGGGCTTCCGCCCTCCTGCGCTGCCTCCCCCGGCCGGAAGGACTTCAACTTCTCGAAGACATCCACGCGGGGAGCTGTGGTTCTCACCTAGCCCCGCGTGCCATCGCGGCCAAGGCCCTCCGGCAGGGCTTCTACTGGCCCATGGTCATGCGCGACGCGCGAGACCTTGTCTCCGCGTGCGAGGCATGCTAGCAGATGGCCAAGGGCTCGAACCTCCCCCCTATAGCGCTGCAGACAATCCCCATCACTTGGCCCTTCATGCGCTGGGGGATGGACCTCTTAGGGCCCTTCCCCCCAGCGCCCGGAGGATACAAGTATGCGGTAGTCGCGGTCGACTATTTTACAAAGTGGGTTGAGGCGGAGCCTTTGGCCAGCATCACGTCCCGGGCCGTCCAGCGGTTTTTCTGGAAAAACGTCGTATGTCGTTTTGGTGTCCATCGGGAAATCACCGTGGACAACGGGACCCAATTCGACTCGGCTCATTTCCATGAATTCTGCGAAGGCCTGGGGCTCGTCATCCACTTCGCCTCAGTGGCCCATCCCCGAAGCAATGGGGCTGTCGAGAGGGTCAACGGCGTGATCCTACAGGGGTTGCGCCGGAGACTCGAGCAAACCGCTTCTAAGCGGGGTGCATGGGCAGAGGAGCTCCCCAGCATCCTCTGCTCCATGCGAATGACCCCGTCCCGGGCGACGGGGCGTACTCCCTTCTCCTTGGTCTACGGGGCGGAGGCAGTCCTCCCCCGGGAGATCGGCCTCCGATCACTGCGGGTCGAGCTCCTGGAGGGAGCCACGCCCGCAGTGTACCAGGCCAATGAGGCCAACCAGCGCCTGGAAATCGACCTCGTGGAGGAGGAACGCCACCGAGCGGTCCTCCGCCACGCCATCTACGAGCAAGAAATGGCGCGCGCGTACAATCAGCGCGTGCGCGAGAGGGCTTTTCGCATTGGGGACCTTGTCCTCAAGCGCGTGACGGACCCCCAGGCCCAGGGTAAGCTCTCCCCCAAGTGGGAGGGCCCCTACAGGATCTCCGCGGTCCTGGGCTCGGGGGCCTACAAGCTCTCCAACCTTCAAGAGCAGGAGCTGAAGCACACGTGGAACTTGCGTTTACTTCGCAAGTTCTATGTTTAGCCTTACGTGCCTGTCCCCTCCCCCGGAGCGTTCACGCCGGAGGGGGAGGAGGGACACTGTATTTTCCTCCCCTTTCGCGACTTCGCAGGGGGAGGCCCTGTACTTCATTTTATTAGCAATACATAGGTCTTGCTTTTCAAACTGTCTCATTGCAGGTCTTTCTCATTACCGCCCCTAGCGGCGATGCCCTCCCCGCGAGGACGCCCTCGCAATGAGGATGCCCTCCCTGCGAGGATGCCCTCCCCGCGAGGAAGCCCTCCCCGTGAGGATGCCCTCTCCGCGAGGAAGTGGGCCAGGCCCAGCAAGTCCCTCCTGTAGGGCGGCTTACGATCAGCCCTCGTGGACTGAGGGTGTAAGCGGAAACCCGGTCACAGTGGCCGCGGTAACGAGTCACTTTGGGAGACTAGTCCCCTGCCCAAACACTCAAGACCCGTCTTCGGGCACTTCCTCCTCCGGGAGTAGACGCTCTCCCCAGTGGGACGTCTAATGGCCTTCTTGGATCTATCTTCCTCCTACGGGAGTCGACGTTCGACGCTCTCCCCAGTGGGACGTCTAATGGCATTCTTGGATATTTGGTCCCCGGTGACCTTATTCCTGGCTCCCCGTTCTCACGGTGACCGGATGAATGCCTCCCGGCGACCTTATTCCCGGCTCCCCATTCTCACGGCGACCGGACGATTGGTCCCCGGCGACCTTATTCCCGGCTCCCCGTTCTCACGGCGACCGGATGAATGCCTCCCGGAGACCCTATTCCCGGCTCCCCGTTTTCACGGCGACCGGACGATTGTCTCCCAGAGAAGTCGCGGATTTCTCGGACATTTTCCTTCCCAGAGACCCCATTCCCGGCTCCCCGTTCTCACGGCGACCGGACGATTCTCTCCAGGAAGGTCCTTTCCTTGGAAAGCTCGTTTTAAAATTTTCTAACATAAAAATTCCTATGCTACAGGTTGTTTTCACCTCGGGGGCCTTGTTACCCCCACAGCGCCCAGAGCTACCCTCCGACCCGCTGTGGGCGGGGGGGGGGCGGGGGGGGGGGGGATAAGGAACCCCCGGGTGTCGACCGCAACGTCCACGAGCAAACTTAGATCATTCTTGTTAAGATGAGTCGTCCGGATCATCCAAGAAGAAAAAATAAAAAGACAATGAAAGAAGAAGCAACAACACAGCTTTATTGATTGTCAAACCCGGAGGACATCTTCCCCCTCCGGTGGGCTTCGGAAACGATACAACCCGGGTTATAACCCGGGGGATTCTCTACGCCCTAAGGCTCCTACGCGTAATACTCTCGGAGGCTCTCCGCTAGCTCCTGGGTCAAGTCCCGGTACAATGCTCGCACGCGGCGCCGAGCGTCCCGGAGCACATCTTCGGGCCAGAACTCGTATCCCGCCGGTGGAAGTATCCGGAGGGGAGGTATCATCCGGAACCCCGGTCGCGGAGGGGACAATTCGGCGCGATGATTGTCAAAGTTTTCCAAGTGCCACTCCGGACGCCACCTCAACCGGATCGGCTCCTGGACGCTGTCCCCGCCCCGATTCCCGGAGACAAGGCTTAGCAAGATGAAAGCTACTTGGGCGTCCCCCGGGGAGCCCCTCCCGGACCTTTGCCCGGGAGCAACCTCCCGGGAACCCTGGTAACAAAACATTCAATTCAAAGACTTAGAAAAAATTCTAACTTCATTGCATTCAAAATGTTTTTGTACAAGTGTCCGGGGCTTCTTCTAAGAAGCTACCGGGATCAAAATCCTAAGAAAACAAAAAAGGGCCCTAACTAAGACCCGGGGGGAGGCTCATACATGTTCATTGGCGTCCTCCCCCCGGCTGGGGCTGGGGCGTCCCCCGCCGGAGTCGCCGGAGCTGGGAATCTCGCCCAGATGATTCGGTCGTAGAATCCTCCGGCTAGCTGCTCGACCTCCCGGCGTGAGGGCTCGAAGGAGTCCAGGAAGCTTCGGGGGATGCGGCCCCCGATCGCCCGGGCGCCGACCCCCCGGAACTCGACGAGCCCCGCAGCGGCCGCGATGATGGGGATCGCCCGGACCCGTGCCCGTGCGTCGGCAGCCTCCGGAATGGCGGAGACCTGTGCGTTAAGAAAACGTACAGCCTCCGCAATGGTCGCCGGCGGCACCTCCGAGCTTCTCCCGGAGCCTAAGCTTACTCCAAGGCTCTCGAGGGCCGAACGGACGGAGCGGCCCGCGTCCGCCACCACCCGGATGCTCGAGCCCTCGAGCTCCCGGAGCGCCTCCTCCCTCGCCTTGGCCTCCTCCCGGAGGCGGCCATTGACGGCCTCGAAAATATTAACCTGGGCCTGGACCCGGGACAGTTCCGCCTGGGCTTCATCGCGTTCCCGGAGGGCCTCCTCACGCTGCCCTACGGAGGTCGTGGCCCGGTCCTCCGCAACCTTAAGCAGCCGGGCGACCCGCTGCTCGAGGCCCCAGGTAACGGTTGCCACCTACAAAATATAGAGTTAGAAAAAACTCAAATGCAGGGAATGAATGAAGACATCATCGACTCGAGTTACCTGGGCCTCGAGGGACTGAAGCCCCTGGAAACGCTCATGGAGCGTTCCCTCCACGACGAAGGCCTGCACCTTCCGGGTGTGCGGCCCTTCGCGTAGCGGGCGACTTCCCCCGCGGGAAGCAGAGGGGCCTCTCGCCCGGCGCCGACGTCGCGGCCGGTGGGGGGTCCCCGGACCTGTGAGTCTGGTAATGCGGCCGTCGTCACCGGCGTCTTCGTGGCCGAGGAGGTCTCCTCCGAAGACGTGGCCGAGGAGCTTTGGGCGGGGGTCCCTGCCCGGGGGGGATCATCAGACCTTTCGCCGCCCCGGGCCGAAAGGTCCTCGGGGCCTCCTCCTCCGGAGGAACCTCGTAGACCGAGGGGCTCCCCCCCTCGTCCACCGGCCAAACCCGTGGATGCGAGGCCTCCGCGAATCTCACCTCCAGCCTCTCCGGCTCCAAAGAAGCCGGAAGGGGCAGGAGGGGCTCCCCCGAGGGTGGCGACCGGGCGTAGTTCGCCGAGTCGGACGCCGCCCCGCCCGCGGCCGCCTCCTTCCCCCGGGCCTCGACGGGGCTCTTTGGGGGAGGAGGTGTTGCTCCCTTACGGGCCGGTGCCCGGGCACGCTCGGTCCCGGGGGTCTCGTCCCGGGGCTTCGCCGGTGTCGCCACCGGCATCGACGATGGGCCGGGGGTCTTTTGGACCCTGGCCTTCTTGGGCTCCGAGCCCCCAGCCGCATCCTTCCCCCGTTTGTGCGACCTGGGGGTGGGGAGAGGCTTCCTCTCCGGCAGCTTTAGCCCGTAGGCCACAGCGACCGAGTTCTGGGGAGGGCCCTCCCCCACCAGGCGCACGACGCGCTCGTGCTCGTCGGCGAAGTACCTCCCGAGGAGGTTCTCCGCCTTCTCCCGCGCCGCCGGGTACGGCCGGACTGCAAGAGGTAAAGAGTTAGTCAAATTTTCAAAAATTCGTAAGTATAATGCAGCAGGTTCCCGGAGCTTACGTCGCTCCCGGGACCTGGCCTCCGGTGCCGGTCCCGGATGCCGCCATTTGCCCGGGGACGTGGCCTCCGGTGCCTGCCCCGGGCGCCGTATCTTGGCTCCCAGGACGTGGCCTCCGATGCCGGTCCCGGGAGCCACCTTTGGCCCGGGGACCTGGCCTCCGGTGCATGTCCCGGGCCTCATCGCCCTTCTAAAGGTAAAGTCCCTGGTTGTTGATCACGTGCAGGTCACGCGAGGAGCGCCTCAGGAATCAGCGACCACCTGTCAAGCATCCAAGGCGCTTGACCGGGAGAAGAATTTTGCTACCCCTCCATCCGACGGTAGAGTCCGGGGTAGTTTAGTCTTTTTGCTTCTTTTTGGGGCTATAAATAGCCCTTGTATCCCTCTGTTGTAAGACAAGTGATTTCATTATTGGAATAGCCAAAACTCACAGGTGTGCTCCGGAAGCCTCTCCCCCCGAGAGAGCCTCCCCAGCCGACTCCGGTCGGGAGCACGCCGACAGGACTAGGGCCCCCACTGGGACCCGAACCTGTATAAATCCTCGTGTCAATTCTTGTGTTTGTCCGGCGGGGGAGGATCGGTCACCCGGTCAGCCCGCATCGCATTTTCTTCGCTAGGATCGTTCACAAAACCTGCCGGGGTATTCGCAATACCACGAAAGTTGGCGCTGTCCGTGGGGACTCGTGACAAGACACCATGGCTCCCCCAAGAACAAGGGCTCGCACCCTCCTCGGTGACGCCGGTCTCGGAGACCCGGCGCCGCCCGTCCGGGACACGGTTGTCCCGGCGCTTCCGCCCAGAGGCGGCCAGGCCCAGGTACCGCCTCCCGCCTTTTCTCTTATCTTAGGCGCTTCTACCTCCAGGTCGGTCCCGGTGACAGCGGGGACCTCGGCCTGGACCAGTCTCCCCCCGACGGCTCCCCCGGCTCCCCGGGATGCCCTGCTTGAGGCTTTAGTGGAGGGCCAGCTCCGCGCCCAGCGCTCTATGGATGAGCTGCTCAGCGTGTTGGCGCGGCCTCCGGCCCCCACATTTGCCCCACACCCATACCCGGGGGCTATGCCCCCGTTTATGGGTCACCTGGCGGCCCCTCCGGTCTCCAGAGGTCTGGCCGCCCCGTATGACCCCGCCGGGGGGTTCCCTCCCCTTGCGGGCTATACGTCCGGACCCTTCCTGGCACCTGGGCCCGTCCCGGTGCCGGGGGGCTACTTCCTGCCAGGGCCCTTCGTGGCGCCTGGGGGATACCCCGTTCCGGGCCCGTTCCCGGGGCCGGTGGCCCATTACGTGCCGGGGGTTTTCCCTACGCCGGGAGCCAGTCCCGCCCCGCGCGTCGCGTTTATCACACCAGGGGCGGTCAACAGAGCAGCTCCCGTGCCTCAGCGGACTTCCCCCCGCATCGGCTCCCCGGCTCCGGATGCCGCCCCAGGGGCTTCCCCCTTTCCGGTTCCGGTCGTTGCCACGGGGGTCCCTTCACTTCGGTTCCAAATGTCGCCGTGGGCGCCCCCTCCCCTGTTCCGGATAATACAGGGGCTTCCCCCTTTCCGGTTCCGGGGGTCTTCACAGGGGGCTCCCCCCAGCCGGCCCCGGTAGCTTCCGGGCAGGTAGCTACAGTGCATGAGCTCCCTCCCCCCTCGGGGCCGCCCACGAGGGTGCCCCCGTCGGACCAGGAGGTCGAGCGAATGCATACGACCAAGTGTGGGGGAGAACTTCCCCCGGGCCGTGGGCGCGGGGAGCCTCACTCTCGCATCGGTCGAGGGAAGAGACCCGCCGAGGAGCCAACCTCTCCGGGGGAGAGCCCGGACGTCCGGGAACTCAGCCCCGGTCCAGAAGAAAAACATCGCCACCGCCACTCCGGCGGACCTCTTGGGCCGCTTCCCGACTCCGACAACGAGGACGTGTCCCTCGTTAAAGAGGACAGCGACCGGGACTCTCCCCGGGAAGTGCAGGGGGCTAATCAGCCCCTATGCCGAAGACTTCGAAGCATTCGGTGGCCGCGGCCCTATCGCCCGCCGCACATCGAACACTATAACGGTAAGGCCGATCCTTACGAATTTGTGCAGGTATACTCCACAGCCATCTCCGCGGCCGGGGGGGATGAGACGGTACAGTGCAACGTCTTCCCCCTCTACCTCACCGACATTGCCCGCTCTTGGTTCTACAACCTGAAGGCCGGCTCCATCAAGTCTTTTACGCAGCTCCAGCGGGAGTTCTGCGCGAACTTCCAGGGGAACTACGTGCGTCCCCTGGACTCCTCGCAGCTGTACACCGTCTGGCAGAGGACTGGGGAAACCATTAGAAGCTTCTTCAAGTGCTTTGCTCAAGTGAAGAGCAAAGTGGCCCACGTCCCCGACTCTACGGTCATCGAAGCTTGCAAAAGCGGGATCCTGCCGGGGGAGCTCCACCGAAGGCTCTCCCGGAGCTGCCCCTCCTCCGCCGATGAGCTCTTCAACGTACTCGAAAAGTACGCTCGGGCGGAGGAAGACGGCATCTGGAAGAAGACCCAAGGGGCTCCCGCCCCCGTCGACCGGGGGGCCAGGGATCCCCTCAAACGCCCCAGGCAGGGGGGGCGTAGCGAGCCATGGCCTCAGAACACCTTTGTCCTCGAGGCGGAGGCGGCCCGCGCGACCCCCCGAGGGGCAACCGCCCCTTCCCCAAGCCGAAAGGCCATGGGGGAGGACAGTCTTCCCGCGGCCGGGAAGCCCCCGCAGGGAGAAGTCGGGAAGGACCGTGGTGCAGCTTCCACGGGTCCAGTACCCACGCTACCCAAGACTACCATCAACTGCTGCAACACTTCGCGGCGTTCCTCGACCAGCGCGGGCAGGGGGGGGACTCCGGCCTCCTTGCCCCCTCGGTCTGCTGTTCCAGCCCTTCCCGCTCCCGCAGGGGGTCCGCAGGGGTAGACGCAGGAGGGGGAGCCTTCAGGAGCTCTCCCCTTTCAAACTTCCCAGCGCCGCATCAACGTCATCGTGGGAGGGTCCGCCTCCGGGCGGGACTCTAAGCGCCAGCGTAAGGAGTACGCGCGCAAAGTCAAGGTTGTGGGGGTGCTACACGCGTCCCCGCCACCCAAGTGGTCGGACGTCCCCCTCACTTTCACAGCGCAAGACTCGCGGGGGGTTCGCTTCCCCCACGACGACGCGCTCCTCGTCTCTGCCACGATCTACAACTGCCACCTAGCCCGCATCCTCGTGGACGGCGGGAGCTCCGCCGACGTCCTATTCCTGAAGGCCTTCAAAGAGATGCAGGTGGATGAGAAGCTCCTGCAACCCGCGGCAGGGCCCCTGCAAGGGTTCATCCCGGGGAAGGCGATCCATCCCGTGGGGAAGGTGGATCTCCCTATGACATTCGGCACCCCAGAGAACTACCGGACCAAGCTGGTCCGCTTCGACGTAGTGGACCTCCCCTCCTCCTACAACGCGATCATGAGGAGGACCACGATCAACCGGCTGGGGGCTGCCACCCATCAAAACTACCTCTGCATGAAGATCCCCGGGCCGCATGGCGTGATCAACGTCCGGGGAGACCAAGACATAGCCTGTACTCTATACGAGCGCACCGCCGCCACAATCGGAAGCGTCAACATCATTAAGGCACCCGGGGGGAGCCCTCTCCCCCGGAATCAGACGTCGCTGCACCGCCTCCTGGGAGGCCCCTCCTCAAGCCGCGTCCGGAAGGGGGCCTCCGGAAGATCCTGCTGTCCCCGAGGGACGGAGACAAGACCGCCCGGATCGGGGCGGAGCTCCCCGAGGACCATGCAGCGCAACTCGCAGCTTTTCTGCGTGAAAACTCTGATGTTTTTGCGTGGAAACCTTCGGACATGCGGGGCGTCGCCTGGGAGGTCATTGAGCACAGGCTCGCAGTGGCCCCCGGTCACCCCCCGATCAAACAGAAGCTGAGGAAACTCTCCCTCGAGCGCCAAGAGGCAATCAAGGTAGAGATCACCCGGCTCCGAGAGGCGGGGTTCATTCGGGAGGTCCTGCACCCCGAGTGGCTCGCGAACCCCGTCCTCGTGAAGAAGTCAACCGGCAAGTGGCGGATGTGCGTGGGCTTCACCGACCTGAACCGCGCCTGCCCCAAAGACAACTTTCCGCTCCCGCGGATTGACCAGCTCGTCGACTCCACCGCGGGGTGCGAGCTGATGAGCTTCCTAGACGCCTACTCTGGCTACCATCAAGTCCGGATGGCGGAAGGGGAGGAGGAAAAGACGAGTTTCTTAACTCCCCTCGGAACCTTCTGCTACGTCCATATGCCCTTCGGGCTCAAGAACGCGGGAGCGACCTTCCAGCACCTCATGACGCTGGTCTTCAAAGACCAAGTCGGCCGCAACCTCGAAGTCTACGTAGACGACACGGTCGTCAAAAGTCCCCGCGCGGCCTCCCACATCGACGACCTGGTGGAAACCTTCCGCAACCTCCGCGCGTTCGGACTTAAGGTCAACCCGGAGAAGTGCGCCTTCGGCGTGCGCGGGGGGAAGCTCCTGGGTTTCCTCGTGTCCCAGCGGGCATAGAGGCAAATCCCGAAAAGATCCGGGCATTCCTGGACATGCCCTCGCCGTGCTCCGTCATGGACGTCCAGCGGCTCTCCGGCCCCCTAGCTGCGCTAAGCCGCTTCGTCTCGCGGTCGGGGGAGCGTTGCCTCCAATTCTTCAAGATCCTCCGGGGGCTCGAGGGGTTCCGTTGGACCCCCGAGGCCCAGGAGGCCTTCGACGACCTCAAGAAGTACCTCACGAGCCCTCCAATGCTCGTGAGTCCGTCTCCAGAAGAGCCCTTGCTCCTCTACCTTGCCGCGACCCCGGTCGCCGTCAGCGCGGTATTGGTGAAGGAGCAAGGGGGCAGCAGCGTCCCGTGTACTACGTGAGTGAGGCCCTCCAGGGGGCCAAAACTCGGTACACGAAGATGGAGAAGATCTGCTACGCCCTCCTGATGGCGTCCCGGAAGCTTCGGCACTACTTCCTGGGGCACCCCATCACCGTCCCATCGTCCCTCCCCCTGGGGGAGGTACTGTGGAACAAATAAGCCACCGGCCGGATTGGGAAGTGGGGGGCCGAGCTCGCCAACAAGTCACAGGTCCTCGCCGACTTCGTCACGGAGTGGACCTCTGCCTCTGGGTCCGGGGACGAAGACCTCCCTGTGCCGCCCCGACACAGTGACCATTGGACCCTCCTATTCGATGGGTCGCTGTGTCTCGTCGGGGCTGGCGCGGGAGTAGTCCTCTGGAGCCCCGAGGGGAAGGAACTCGAGTACGCCGCGCGGCTCGAGTTCCCCGCAACCAACAACATCGCCGAGTACGAGGCTTTGCTCCTCGGGATGCACCTTGCGCGCTCCCTGGGGATCCAGCGCCTCCTAGTGAAGGGAGATTCTCAGCTCGTAGTTTGCCAAATGGACAAGTCTTACCTGTGCCATGACACAAACTTGAGTCTTTATTTGCAGGAGGTGCGAAAGATGGAGAGGTACTTCGACGGCCTCGAAGCCCGGCATATCCCGTGAAGGGATAATGACCGGGCCGACGCCTTGGCCAGGGCAGCAAGCGCCCGGGAATCGCTCCCCAAGGGGGCCTTCTTGGAAATCATCATGAAGCCCTCGATGGCCTCCCCAGACACGGGCGACGAGCCCCGCGTTCCGAGGTCGCCGAGATCACTCGGACTCCATCATGGATGGACCCCCTCATCTCCTTTATTAAGGGGGAGGGGGACCCTCCCAACGAGACCGAGGCTAAGCGCCTCCGGGCCAAAGCCCGGGCATATCTCCTGCTGGAGGGGAGGCTCTACAAGTGGGGGGCTTCTGCCCTCCTACGCTGCCTCCCCCGGCCGGAGGGACTCCAACTTCTCGAAGGCATCCACGCGGGGAGCTGTGGTTCTCACCTAGCCCCGCGTGCCGTCGCGGCCAAGGCTCTCCGACAGGGCTTCTACTCGCCCACGGTCATGCGCAACGCACGAGACCTTGTCTCCGCGTGCGAGGCATGCCAGAAGATGGCCAAGGGCTCGAACCTTCCCCCTGTAGCACTGCGGACTATCCCCATCACTTGGCCCTTCGTGCGCTGGGGGATGGACCTCTTAGGGCCCTTCCCCCCAGCGCTCGGAGGATACAAGTATGCGGTGGTCACGGTCGACTACTTTACAAAGTGGGTTGAGGCGGAGCCCTTGGCCAGCATCACGTCCCGGGCCGTTCAGCGGTTTTTCTGGAAAAACGTCGTTTGTCGTTTTGGTGTCCCCCGGGAAATCACCGTGGATAACCAGACCCAATTCGACTCGGCTTACACTAGTACAGAAAAGCTTTCTTCTATCGGTAAAAAGACCCTTCTACTATCGGTTTTCGTACCGATAGAGATAGACACGATAGAACAAGACAGAACATTTTCTATCGGTAAATAACCGACAGAAGAACTTCACAATTCTATCGGCATATTAGGAGTGTACCGATAGAAAACCCCTCGTAGTCTGATGTTTAGCAGTGGGAAAAGTACCACTATTCTAACGGTTAATTACAAGATTACCGACAGCAAAAAGCTTACTATTCTATCAGCACCTTATGAGTGTACCGATAGAAATCCCGTCGTAGTCTGACGTGTAGCGGTGGGAAAAATACCACTACTCTAACAGTTAATTACAAGTTTACCTACAGAAAAAAGCTTAGTACTCTCTCGGTTGTGTATGAGTTCACCGGCAGGAAAAATCATGCTCTTCTAACGGTTAATTTCAAGTTTACCGATAGAAAAAACTACAGTAGTCTCTCGGTTGTGGATGAGTTCACCGGCAGGAAAAGTCACACTATTCTGACGGTTAATTTCTAGTTTACTGATAGAAAAAGTGGTAGTAGTCTCTCGATTGTGGATGAGTTTACCGATAGAAAAGTGGTGGTAGTCTGTCTGTTGTGAATGAATTTACCGATAGAACATTCACATATACAGTACGTTATTTACATTCACATATACAGTACAGATGCAATACATTATAGATTGGATACACAATACAGTACAGATGCAAAGAAGGGTAAATTCACAAAACAGATTGACACATTAGACAGTTATTCACATTTATTCACATATATATGGACAAATACAAATTGCAATCCAATGTGGACATTTATTGACATATATATTTATTCACATGTATATAAACAGTCTATGCACAGAGTACACGAAAAAGAGAAAATTATCATGGCGGATGGTTGGGCGCAACTTCCTCCATGACATATTGAGCCCAGATTTGTCGAAGATCTCTAATCTTTGCATTTTCGTTTGAGTCTTTCGACATGGCGATCTGCAAGCATGTGTGAATACTTAGTAACTAACTTCCTAATTTAGAACGTGACACCCAATTTTCAAATTTGAGTTAGCTATTGATGCTTACCTGGGGGAATTGGGCAATGTTTGTCTACACTAGGTCGTACATGTAGCGCAACACATAAAACCCGCATTCCCACGATTGCGGCTGCTGATGGCACTGAGATAATTGCATATGTGAAGACATGTTATCTATTGTTTCCATAAACTAATTAAGCATAAACAAAAAGTCTCGTGAATACCTCATATTCTTTCCAAGCTAGTAGGGAGCCCTGCGGTGCGGCATGCCTCCCTCCAACGGACACATATTTATCAAAAGCCCTGCATTTCAGTTAGTATTGCCAGTTAATGTATTATCATTAGCTAGTGAGGTGAAAATTTAAATCAAACATATAAGTTACTTACGCCTCCATATTCCCCTTGACCACATATTCGATCGATAATCTGTCACGCATCGAATCGAGGTAGTACACCTCGTTCCTCGGCGGACAGATCACGATGAGGATCCAGTGGCCCCTGCATTGTACGTAAAAGAGGACCGCTAGCTCAAAGTATATCTCAGGTGTAACATACAAGATCGAGTTAAATTAGTACGAAATGCACTAACCTTTGGTGGTACGGCACCAGAATGAATTCCCTGTCCTGCTGCGCCATCAGCGCCTTGGATATGTACTGCTCAGCGTGTGCGGCGTTGTGCTCTAGCATCGTGAGGCTTATTTTCTCTGGGTCAAGGAAACCCACCTTGTCACACGCAGCCTCCGATGCTAGCCTGTACATGCACCTGCATGCAAAGGACGACATTAGTATTGCACAGAAAGTTACTACATTTCAAATGAACTACAACAATGCAGAGTTAGCAAACAGAGTTAGAAAATAGCAATACATAGCATCAGCAAACTCACAGGACTCCAGTCCGTATGATGGACATATCGAGCTCCCGCCAGTTGTAGAGGTCGAACAGATCCTCGTGTGCCACAGATATACTCCCGGGCTCATGGTGGAAGTGCCCAGGCCTGTAGGGAACTAAGAAGTTCAGATTGCGCCGAGCTCGGTGTAGGTACCACTCGTGGAGGTCTCTGGTTGATCGATGCAATTTGCGCAAAGCTGCCTCCGACATGAGTGGGAACCCGTTCCTGAACCTCTTCGGCTGTCCCTGTCGCCCTTTTCCCTTGCCTTTGCCCTTGCCTTTTGCCGGGGACTGAGCGCGTACCTTCGAAGGCAAGGGCGAGGTGATGGCGGCTTTCTTCCGAGGTGAAGGCGTGGATGCGCTGGGTGGGGTCGAGGCCGTCTTTGATGTGTCCAGGGTCGCACGAGATCGGGCCTCATGCCCCGAGCTGGGGGCGCAGTCCCCTGGTAGTCCAACGGCAGGCCACTTCAATTAATGAGCACGTATGTTAGATTATGTAAGTTGAGTGTACTGAGTAGGATGTAATCTAAAATGTGTAGGATTTACCGGTTGTATTAGAAGACACTTCTTGGGCCACTGTACGTAGGAGCCCACTGCCTCAGCAAGTGTCTGCAGTTCCTCTGTTGGGACTGCCAAAGGAGAATCGTTGTAGCCTGGCATGGCCATGTCCACCTGTACCTTTGCAAACCCCAACCGCAGAGGTACGCAATGGACCCGGACATCCGGCCCAGACAGATATACGAAGCCGTGTCCAACCACTTCCTGCCTGTTGCCTAGGTGATTCAGTAGGATGCAACCCTCCGGCTTCTGCAAATTTGTAAATATTAAAACAGGTTAGCGAAACAACTCTAACAGAATGGGAGTGGCATCAACTTAAGTGCACAGATGAAGGCTTGCAGTACCTCAAGTAGATCCACTGGATCCGCGAGGACCTTCAAAGCGCAACTGCTTATCCGACCCCGCGGGGTACCGTCGCCCTGGGGTTCCGCATCTGCACTCTTGCTCAGCAATGCATCTCTCAACCGTGCAAACTCTTCCCTCATTTGTGCGACCTCAGACTGCACCTCAGCCCGTATCTTCTCGGAGAGCTCCGCCTGTACCTCAGCCCGTATCTTATCGGAGAGCTCCGCTTCCTTTTCCTTCCAGGAGTGGGCCTTCTTCCTCGGTGGAGCCGGATCTGCGAAACCGGCCTTCCACGACACAATGGCTCCCACGGCCCATGTCCGCCCGGGATGCTCCTTATTTCCTAGAGCCCGGGTGAGGATGTCGTTCTCCCTCTGTGGGGTAAACAATCCCTCCACTACCTCCTTCTCAAAAGAGATCTGTTACATTTAAAGGTACCTTGTGAGACAAATTGCCTTATATACACTTGTGCGCACATAGTTTACGAGGTTAGCCAACTTACCATTCGCCTCACAACGTCGACGTCCCCAGGGGTTGCGAACTGCACAGACCCCGTGGATGACACGGACCCCCCCCTCCACCATTGCTTGCACCTCTCATCCCGGATATCGGAGAGCGGCAACTCAGGGGTGTCGATGACAGGATTTTGCTCCTCTTCCTTCTTCCACTGCTCCTCCTTCCCCGCATAGCCCCGGGATCCGAGCCGATGCGGGTGGTCGTTCCTCTTCTGGATCACCCTATTCTTCTCGCTAAGGGCCTTGAACTCCTCAGTCCCCTTCTGCTTGGTGAATTCCTCCCATACCTCCTCCGATATGAAGGGGTACTTCTCGCAAGGAGATTTCCCCGCAGCGAGGAAGTTACTGACGAGCCAGCTCTTAAAGGTTTTCCATGTTCCGTTCATGTCCTTCAAGCAAGCCGTCCTAGGTGTATCGTCGGGGATGTTCCACTTAGCCTATTTTCAAAAAATGCATACAATTAATCACGAGTTAGTTAAACTTTAGTATAAGCCAAGAGAACGTGATTACGAAAGAGTTCAGCGATTTCAGTTAATTTAACCTTCACTTCCGCCCACAACCTATCCCTCTCATCCGCCGTCACGTCCTTCCAGCTCTGCACGGTGATCTTCACCCTTTCTTTCGCCAACAGCCCAACGTAGGCCGCGTACTTCCCAGCATTCTTTCCAATCGGCCTCCCAAATTGGTTGAACTCACAAGAAAGATCCGTGCGTTTGGCTAAACGGCCCAACGTCGTCGCACCTCGTCCCACCCTCTTGCGCCGGGATGTAACAGCTGCATCTTCAGTTACGTTGGGGTTGGCCCTAGTCGAACCACTGGTACCATCCGATGAAGACGACGACATGTCTTTCCCTACAAAACCATCAACAAACCATCAAAAATTTAATGAAAACACAAACCAAATCATTTTACAAAGAAAAAGGACCTATTTTAAATATTTTTTCCATCGGTAAACACAAAAGCTACCATGCAATTAATACAAGATAAGATTCTATTTCTCAGCGTTTTCGTCTACACATTTTCATATAGGAAGCAGGCAATATATGGCAATTAATTCTTCTTGGAGTTCCATAACTCAGCCCAGGACTGGAATCTAATTAGGGCTGCAAAAGGGATGTCTGAACAAAATAATACTAAAAGAAATACATGAATGTTTTCTATCGGTAAACACATGATCTGCCGATAGAACATAACAATTTTTCTATCGGCAAACACGTGAGATACCGATAGAAAATAACAATGTTTTCTATATATGGAATTATGTTGATAAGCCACTACTCACTGTCATCACATAACATTCTCAAATGATTTTCTATACTAATATTCATGGGCCAGCATTATTATTTCACACGTAAATATGCACACAAGCATCTAAGTGCCACTGTGCATAATCTGACAAACCTAATGCTAATGGAATATAAAGATATTGAAGTAACACAGAAAGTAGGTCACAACCAAAAAAGGAATAATATGGTCTATAGCACCTTCTCTTGGTTATCTTTTGCATTACCTGTATGCAAGTCATCAGGACTTCATTACATCTATTAGTTTGGGAAAAGTCATATATATATGTATATGCATTTGAAACATATACTTCGAAGACCCATCCACATTGCCATATATTCATACCAAGTGAGTAAAAATTCCCAACCAAACTAGTACATTGCATGCCTCATGTCCTTCCAGATTCAAAGTTTTAATACTTGTTCAGAAATATTTTCTATCGTCAAATACAGGAGATACCGATAGAATATGTGTACGAACAACTCCAACATATAATGTGCATTACATGGCAGTTGCATACAATTGATCACACATACAGCAGTATAGATAAGTTAAAATCTCAAAATAGGTTCATTACAGCACTAGAACATATTATGTCAACCCTAATTTAAATCAACATTGCCTGCGGAATGTACATAATCCAACACAATAGGGAACCCTAGTGTAATTGCAAAACTCGAAGAATTAGTACTTACAAAACACTAGGATCAAATAAGGAAGATGCTGGAAATAGAACGATGAATTAGGGTATTTACGGCGATCAGTGCTGGTGATGGAGAGGCGGTGTAGAACGCAGCAGCGGCTGGCGAAGGACGAAAATAAGAACCGGTGGCAGTGGCGAACCAGTGTCCAGCCGGCGATCGTCGTGTGGGAGAGAGGAAGTGAGTGGTCACGGCGGAGGTTGTGGTTTTCTTCGCTCTCGAAGAGACGCAGTGCTCTAAGTTGGAACTGTTCGACTGGAGGGAAACTCAAGGGATACCGATAGAATTATTTCCGTTTCTATCGGTACAACAAAATGATACCGATAGAAAAAGTAAATTTCCCGGAAAAATATTTGAAGTAGTGGATGCCTTTTTCTATCGGTATAAACAATAAAATCCCATGAGACCAATTTTCCCCAGAAATTTTTTTTAATTAAGTGCCTGAGATTATAGTATTGGGTGCCATTTTTCTATCGGTAAAAACAACAAAATACCATCAGAAAATGAAAAGGTACACACAATTTAACATCAAACAGACCGTGCTTGAAAGCTGCAGAATGATAAAGAAAGAGGGAAGATAGCCGAAAAATTGGAAAATTGACATAAAAAGAAATTGTTCATTCATTGTTGTTTTATCACTTATAAAAAAAAAATAAAACCCAAAATGCTAGATCAAGGGGTGGTCATAGCCCTGGCTGCATGTAGAATAGAGTCAGTTTGACTTGCAGCCAGAACGCAGGACTCCTCTAGCGACAAGTTGTCCCTAGGATCAACTACTACCGCGTCGAGAAGGCCTGCGACCTCCCTCAGCTTCGCTATGGTATCCTTCATAGTCAAACCGTAGCCAGCGATGGTCATATCCGCGGCTTTCTTCTCGTGAAGACGCCTCGTCCTCGCCCTAGCATTGTCACCATCCGTCTTCATGCGCTGGAAGAGATCGTCAAGGTCAAGCCGTAGCTGAGTGTGCTTGTCCGTAAGGAGCTTGTGCTCCTCCTGGAGGGCCCTCAGGTCGGCCTTCACTTTGCCAGTGTCTTCCACGACTCCCATTCCCTGTGCAAATCAACAGCTCAAGAATGTAGTTAACATGGATTAACAATACAGGGGTAACCCAGGTGATTTAGAGTTCTTACCGGGGAGGGCGTGGCTGACGATCCCATGGAGGTTGCCATTGTGAAAGAGAAGATGAGGAGTCGGAGCGTTCGAGAATTAGAAAAACAACAAAATACCGCGACGCATGGCGAGGTACTTATAGAATTTCCAAGGCGACACATGGCGACACGGTTGAGAATTCAAAGCGCCAGAGTATTTTTCTATCGGTACAAACAGCAAAAAACCGTCAGACAACAAATACCGTGAGACTAACGAATTTATTCTAACGATAAAATATAATAATACCGATAGAATAAGTAAACTTTTCGCAGCGAAACATTTTAAGTGCCTGAGACACATTAAAGTAGCTGATGTCCTTTTCTATCGGTAGAAATAACAAAATACCGTCAAAAAAATTGATTTTTGGAGAGCTTAATTTGAAGAAGCAAGAGGCTGCGATGAGATTTTTGCAAGTGCTATTTGAAGGGAAGAATTAAGTATTTACAGCATAAAGGTACTGTATATGTTAGAACTCATGCTGTGGAGTAAAATTGAGATATATTAATGCTGTCAACTAGCTTATCATTAAGTTCTAAAGAAAAATGTACTGCCTGATGTATTAATGATAAGTTCCTCACCTTGCTGCAGAACTTGTGGGCTGTTTGCTTGGCATTTATCCCTGAAATAGAAATTAATCATCAATGGTTCTCAACCCATAATCCTTCTTCGTGGTCATCTGGCAGATACGTTGTTTCGTCGATATCTTCAGTACGGATAGATTGAATGTTCTCTAAAAATGGAGGTATTCATCAAACTAGTTATACTCCTCTTTGTCGACAACATCTTCGACCCCAACAATACGTCTCTTGCTGTGGAGGTCGACAACATCTTCGACCCCAACAATACGTCTCTTGCTGTGGAGGACAACATGCAAGTTTGGATTGGCCGGGTCAACGATGTAGAATACCTGTGTGGCTTGCTTTGCAAGTATGAATGGATCATCTTGGTGTCCGACTCTACCAAGATCGACGAGAGTAAACCCGTAACTGTCAACTTGAACACCTCTAGGGATTTCGACCCATTGGCATCGAAACAAGGGAATCTTAAGTAATCCGTAATCGAGCTCCCATATTTCGTCAATAGCACCGTAATATGAGTTCAGCGTCCTTACTGACCTGGCATCCTCGGAAATAGCAAACAGTGTCACTCCGCTACATTGCGTGCTACTCTTGGCGTCTTGAGCTCTTGTGTACAATGAATACCCATTGATGTCGTACCCCTGCCAAGTCCCTACAGTGAATCTTGGGCCTCTAGCCAACCATGTCACAGTTTCACTTACGGAGCCCTCGGCAGCTCGCGTGACTCTTTCTTGGATCCACTCAACAAATTTTCTGTTATGTTCTCTGCTGACCCAAACGTCTGACTTCGAAGGATTCTGTGACCGTAACATTACCTTGTGCTCGTGTATGTATGGCTCGACCTCCGTCATGTATTGTAAGACCCAAAAATGAGATTTTGCGTACACATCACGAGCGGGGACAATAGCTTTGAATCCAATCGTTCCGATTCCCTGAAGCCTACCCTCGTGTCGGGACCTAGGAACGCCAATTGGGTCAACCCCGGTCATATAATCTGTGCAAAATTCAATCACCTCCTCGGCGGCATAACCTTCCATGATACTCCCCTCGGGTCGACGACGAGTCCTTACGTATCCCTTCAATACACCCATACATCTCTCAAATGGATACATGTAGCGTAGGCACACGGGTCCACAAAACTTAATTTCTCTGATAAGATGAACAATCAGATGAACCATAACATCAAAAAAGGATGAAGGGAAATACATCTCGAGCTGACAAAGAGTTGTAACCACGTCGCGTTGCAAAGCGTCCAATCCATCCAGATCAATTACCTACGAGGACACAGTTGCGCTAAATATTCATATCAGAAAAATCTTCTAATTAAGCTCCACAAATGGAGGTAATGAACTTATAGTACGAGTGCACGTACTTACCTTGCAAGATATTGCATTGAAGAAATAACATAGGTTTGTGATTATCTCTCTGACTTTAACTGGGAGAATGCCTCTGATAGCAATGGAAAGCATTTGTGACATCAGGACATGACAGTCGTGGGACTTCGTGCCAACTAGTCTTAGGTCCTTCATGGACACAAGTTTTTTCAACTTCGCGGAGTACCCACATGGAGCTTTAACACCGTGCAGGCACCGATAGAGTTCTGTTTTTTCGCTCTTGGACAACGTATAGCAGGCCGGAGGGAGGTATGTATGCTTTCCATTATCTAAAGGTGCAAGCTCAGTCCTTATCCCCATTTCCACCATGTCACGACGAGCTTTCACACCAGCCTTTGTCTTTCCTGGAATGTTCAACAACAAACCAATCAAACTGTCACAGACATTTTTCTCTACATGCATGACGTCAATGCAATGTCAAACTTGTAAGTGCTCCCAGTACGGTAGATCCCAGAGAATCAATCTCTTCTTCCAAACATTTTTTTCTCGAGGTTTAGAATGCTTACCGAACTCAGCTTTGATGTCCTTCACGCGCGAGTAAATCTCCTTACCGGTCCGAAACACTGGAGCTGATCCCTTCTCAGGCTTCCCGTTAAATGATTTCCTCTTCTTACGGTACATGTGATGCACCGGAAGAAACCTGCGGTGACCCATGTACACTGTTTTCCTGCAGTTTCACATCCACATGCTCTCAGTTTCATCTAGGCAAATAGGGCAAGCCTTGGCTCCTTTCGTACTATACCCCGGCAAATTGCCGTAGGCCGAAAAATCATTTATGGTGCAAAATATCAGGGCCCGCAAGATGAAATTCTTTTTCTTGTATGCATCCCACACCTGCACCCCCTCGCTCCACAATTTCTGTAAGTCCTCGATTAAAGGCGCTAGAAACACGTCAATATCATTTCCGGGTTGTCTGGGTCCTGAGATTAGTAACGCCATCATGCATAACCAAGGAAGAAGATTGTAGATGCATAAAAGAACCGGCCAAGTGCTGTGCCGACTGCTCATATTACCATGTGGGTTCATAGCATCTGTACTCAGCCCGAACCTTATATTCCTAAGTTCGCCGCCGAACTCAGCAAATGTTCTGTTGATTTTTCTCCATTGAATAGAATCAGCTGAGTGTCTCAGTTTTCCGTCTTGTTTCCGGGCTTCAGCATGCCAACGCAAGTGCTTCGCGACTTTCGGATTTGCAAACAGCCGCTTCAATCTAGGTATCACAGGCAAGTACCACATAGTTTTCGTCGGAGGTGCTTTCTTTACCTCGTGACATTCACTGTCAATCCGGTCCCTACGCGTATACCTCGATGCGCCGCATCTTGGACAAACATGCAAACTGGAGTACTCGTTACGGTACAACACACAATCATTTGGGCATGCGTGTATTCTTTCGATTTCCATTCCCAACGGACACAACAGTTTTTTGGCTTGGTAAGTAGATCTTGGCAACTCATTTCCCTCTGGAAGCATGTCCGCTAGAAGATCTAATAGTGCCGTGAAACTCTTATCACTCCAACCGTTCCCTGCCTTCAAGTTATATAATCTCAGCACAGAAGACAGTTTTGTAAATGTTGCACATCCAGAGAACAGAGGCTTCTCAGAGTCAGCAATCAGTTTCTCAAATTCACAGAAGTCGTTTTCGTTGTAATCTTCCTCTACATCACGTAACATCTCATCTAGATTGTCATCATCATCATCATCATCTACGTGCACATCGGAATGAACATTATCACAATTCGGATGATCATCGATATTATTGCAATCCACATCCGAGTCCTACTGATTGGTAGTAGTGGTGCTTGTTTCCTCAAGATCTTCGCCATGCCATATCCAACGGGTGTATCGCGCGTTAAAACCACGACGAATCAAATGACTCTTAATTTGATCAGAATTGCTAAACCTCTTCAAGTTCATACAATCTGTACAAGGACAGAGCATATTTTTCTCTCCCTTCCTCTCCTTTTGTTGCTCAGCAAATTTAATAAACTCATTCACACCATCCAAATATTCAAAAGTACTACGTTTTATTCCATACATTCAATATTTCTGTCCATCTACAATTAACAAAATTTAACGAGTTAGCCATACATGCATAAAACCTGCCCGATTAAGTTATGTATATGTACATGTACAGCCTCTTACAATAGATGTGTTGAACCCTAGCCTGACGAAATTAACACTAATTAACCTAGCTAACTACACAATACAAGCTAGTTAGCTCCTAAAACATGACGCATTTCCAGCTACCTAGCTCCCAAGCTTACAGCTACAAACTTAATTGGAACTACACAATACAGCTAGCTTGCAAGTAGAGAGGGAGGGAGATCTAGAGGGAGAGAGAGATAACTGTCGACAATTAATCATACCTTAAAGAGAGGGGCACAATCAACTTCCCTCCAGCTTGCGCTGATCACCCTAGCAGTGTAGCTGCGAGCGTGGAACTTTCATCACAAACAGAGGGACAGAGAGTGCAACAGAACAAATCACAGTGCAGCTCAGCAATGGTCGAGTGGGGTTTTCCTTATAATGGAGCTTTTTCTAATGGTAAATACATGAAATAACCGTTAGACTAACTAAGGTAATTTGCCTCTCACATATTCTATCGGTAAAAACACACATATACTGTTAGAGAATGTACATTACTGAACAAGTACAGTTTTTGTTCTATCGGTAAATATATGTATTTAACATTAGATGATGCATGACACAGCACGTACATGAGTTTTTCTATCGGTAAATATGTGTATTAACCGTTAGATGATGCATGACACACGAACATGAGTTTTTCTATCGGTAGATTTGTGTATTTACCGTTAGATGATGCATGACTGAGAAAATATATGTGTTTTCTATCGGTAAATATGTGTATTTACCGTTAGAGGAGGTACTTGTAACGCACATGACACCAGTTCTCACATCCAAGGAATCATACCAATGTAACATCAAACAGATCTTAACTACAAGATAAAGCAATATTTCAAGAAATGCTAATTTGTGGATTAACTTGGAGACACAAAAATACTTTTCTTAGGTACTCGGGACTTCATCTTGCCAAAGAAATTACACATGCCAGTTCACCAATACAAATTCAGGTACATGTCTGAAACAGCAGTACAAATACACACCTACCAACCAATACAATTAAATACACAAATACTCCCTACACATTCAAGTTCATGTCCCAATTAGCAATACATGATACACAAATATACATCAATATACAAATACAACAATTCACACATTCGATGTATATTAGAAAAGCCACGTCTGAAATTAACAACAGATCACGATGAGGACCCAGTGGCCCGTACATTTTACATAAAAGAGAACCTTTGCAGGTTGCGACAATGCAACTAGCGACTACAAGTTAGACCTGATACATAACAAATCCATTCACCCAAAACAACAAATGTCTGAACCACATTGGACTTAACCATAGGAGTTCAGTTCGAAGACGCCCGAGGAGCTGGAACTGCCGTCGACTTACATTTGTACGTATTGGTGATTTCCTCGGACTCAAACTCGATCAACTCAACTCAACTCAACTCCATTAACAAAAAGAACCGACCTTCCAAGATGTTGTTCTGTGTAGTGATGGTGTAGAATGGCTGTGCAAATAACAACAATTCTTCTTCTCCAAGCAGGTAAGCATCTGGCCACAAGCTGGTGCATGCAAAAAAATGTAAGATGCTTTCTATAGGTCCTGATTTGAGAAACACGCAGGGCTTAAGGATCTTCTCGACCGAGCCAACCAAGATCTCGCATTTCACGTCCTTCCAGCTCTCGACGGTGATCTTCACCGTTTCTTTCGCCAACAAGCCAACATAGGCAGTGTACTGCGATGAAGAACCGTGAAATACGCTGCCCCTCATGAGCATCATCCAAGGACCTGCAAAGATCATAATCATATTGAAAAGAAGACACATCAAAATGAAGGATACAAAAAAAGCAGAATAATTGCCATAATCGGATTAGAATGATTTACGTACCTTGCTTGGGATGCGGAAGTCTAGAGGGCGTCGATGGAGGTGCGGAGGTGCAGCGGTCGCCTGTAGAGGTGCGCCGGCCGTCCATGGAGCTTACGGGTTAGGACTAAGAGCCCCAGATGAACTGTGAGAATGAACAGACATACCCCTATATTTATAGTACTAGATAAATTTTATCGGTACAAACACCGCATACCGTTAGTCATTTTATATATATTCTAACGGTAAAAAATCAATTATCGATAGAACAAAAACATCTGTAGAAGTCGAATGGCTCTATCGGCACAATACAAATTACCAATAGGAATTTTTGTCCACACTCTGTCGGTATATACGTACATTGCCGATAGAATCATACTAGTTGTAGAAGGCGAACAGTTCTAAAATATTTTTTCTATATTCTAATGGTATAAACATTCGTTACCGATAGAATAAAACTATTTGAAGACGAACAGTTCTAAGCAATTTTCGATATATTCTAACGGTAAAAGAATACATTACCGATAGAATAAAAAATATTTGTAGAAGGCGAACAGTTCTATCGGCACACTACATATTGCCGATAGGAATTTTTGAGACATTATGTCGGTATACTAATAAATTACCGATAGAATAAGTCTAGTTGAAGAAGTCGACCAATCCTATCGACGCACAACATTCTCCCGTCATTACTTATGCATCTCTTCTAACGGCAAATATGTTCATCACCGCTAGAGTAAATCATACTGCTTCTTCTATCGGTAAGTTTCTTACAAACCGATAGGAAAAATTCACCCGTTGGCCTTTTTTGGCCGCGAGGCACATTTTCTATCGGTTTTCTACTAAAGCGCTAATAACCAATAGAATATAGGGGTTAGTAGACTGCATTTCTGTACTAGTGTTATTTCCGGGAATTCTGCGAAGGCCTGGGGCTCGTCATCCACTTCGTCTCAGTGGCTCATCCCCGGAGCAATGGGGCCGTCGAGAGAGTCAACGGCGTGATCCTACAAGGATTGCGCCGGAGACTCGAGCAAACCGCTTCTAAGCGGGGTGTATGGGCAGAGGAGCTCCCTAGCATCCTCTGCTCCATGCGCACGACCCCGTCCCGGGCGACGGGACGTACTCCCTTCTCCCTAGTCTACGGGGCGGAGGCAGTCCTCCCCCGGAAATTGGCTTCCGGTCGCTGCAAGTCGAGCTCCTAGACGGAGCCACGACCGCAACATACCAGGCCAACGAGGCCAACCAGCGACTGGAGATCGACCTCGTGGAGGAGGAACGCGACCGAGCGCTCCTCCGCCACGCCATCTACGAGCGCGAGATGGTGCGCGCATACAACCAGCACGTGCGCGAAAGATCCTTCCGCCTTGTGGACCTTGTCCTCAAGCGCGTCACGGACCCCCAAGCCCAGGGTAAGCTCTCCCCCAAGTGGGAGGGCCCCTACAGGATCTCCGCGGTCCTGGGCTCGGGGGCCAACAAGCTCTCCAACCTTCAAGAGCAGGAGCTGAAGCACACGTGGAACTTGCGTTTACTTCGCAAGTTCTACTTTAGCCTAACGGGCCTGTCCCCTCCCCCGGAGCAATCACGCCGGAGGGGGAGGAGGGACACTGTATTTACTTTTCCCTCCCCCCTCGCGGCTTCGCAGGGGGAGGCACTGTATTTCATTTTGTTATCAATACATAGATCTTGCTCTTCAACTGTCTCGTTGTAGGTTCTTATCATTACCGCCCCTAACGGCGATGCCCTCCCCGCGAGGACGCCCTCCCCGTGAGGATGCCCTCTCCATGAGGAAGTGGGCCCAGACCCAGCAAGTCCCTCCTGTAGGGTGGCTTACGATCACCCCTCGTGGACTGAGGGTGTAAGCGGCAACCCGGTCCCCAGCGGCCGCGGTAACGAGTCACTTTGGGAGACTAGTCCCCTACCCAAACACTTAGACCCGTCATCGGGCATTTCCTCCTCCGGGAGTTGACGCTCTCCCCAATGGGACATCTCTGGCTTTCTCGGATATCTTTTTCCCAGAGACTTTATTCTCGGCTCCCCGTTCTCACGGCGACCGGACGATCGTCTCCCAGGACATTTCTCGGGTTTCTTCCACACGAGGCCTTATTCCCGGCTCCCCGTTCTCACGGTGACCGGATGACTGTCTCCTGGAAGGTCTTTCCCTTGGAAACCTCATTTTAGAATGTTCTAACTTGGAAAAATTCTTATGTTGCAAGTTATCTTCACCCCGGGGGCCTTGTTACCCCCACAGCGCGCGGAGCCACCCTCCGACCCGCTGTGGGCGGGGGGGATAAGGAACCCCCGGGTGTCGACCACACCGACCACGAGCAAACTTAGCTCATTCTTGACAAAAGGAGTCGTCCAGACCATCCAAGAAGAAAATAAAAGAAAACTCTCAAAGAAGAAAGCAAACATAGCTTTATTGATCATCCAACCCGGAGGACATCTTCCCCTTCCAGTGGGCATCGGAAACGATACAACCTGGGTCAAAACCCGGAAGCTCTCTACATTCTAAGGCTCCTACGCCTAATAGTCCCAGAGGCCCTCTGCTAGCTCCCGGGCCAGGTCCTGGTACAATGCGCGCACGCGGCGCCGAGCTTCCCGGAGCACATCTTCGGGCCAATATTCGTAGCCCGCCGGTGGAAGTATCCGAAGAGGGGGTATCATCCGGGACCCCGGACGCGGAGGGGACAATTCGGCGCGATGATTGTCAAAATTATCCAAGTGCCACTCCGGATGCCACCTTAGCCGGATCGGCTCCCGGACGGCGTCCCCGCTGCGCTTCCTGGAGATGAGGCTTAGCAAGATCAAAGCCGCTTGGGCTTCCCACGGGGGGCACCTGCCGGGGCTCGAAGGCCTTGCCCCCGGGGAACCCCTCCCGGACCTTCGCCCGGGAGTAACCTCCCGGGAACCCTGGTAACATTGCATTCAATTCCAGACTTAGAAAAATTTCTAACTCTATTGCATTCAAAATATCTTTTTACAAGTGTCCAGGGCTTCTTCTAAGAAGCTACAGGGATCAAAACCCTAAAAAAGCAAAAGGGTCCTAACTAAGACCTGGGGGGAGGCTCATACTTTTTCATTGGCGTCCTCCCCCAGGGGGGCTTCCACCGGGGCCGGGGCCGGGGCATCCGCTGCCGAAGGCACCGATGCCGGGAATCTCACCCGGATGATCCGGTCGTAGAAGCCCCCGGCGAGCTGCTCCACCTCCCGGCGTGAGGGCTCGAAGAACTCGGGAAAGCTCCGGGGGATGCGGCCCCCGATCGCCCGGGCGCCCACCCCCCGGTGCTCGACGAGTCCGGCCGCGGCCGCGACGACGGGGATCGCCCGGCCTCGCGCCCGGGCATCCGCTGCCTCTGGGATCACGGAGACTTGTGCGTTAAGAAAACGCACAGCCTCCGTGAGTGTGGCCGGGGGCACCTCAGAGCCACCCCCGGAGCCTAGGCTCACACCAAGGCTCTCGAGGGCCGAGCGCACGGAGCGGCCCGCGTCCATAACCGCCCGGACGGTCGATCCCTCGAGCTCCCGGAAAGCCTCCTCCTTGGCCTTCGCCTCCTGCCGGAGGCGGTCGTTGACGGCCTCGGAGGGACCGGAGCACCACGAAGCGCTCGTGGAGCGTCCCCTCCGCGACGTAGGCCTGGACCTTTGGGGTCTACAGGCCTTCCGCGCAGCGCTCAACCTCCCCTGCGGAAAGCAGGGGGGACTCCCGCCCGGCGCTGGTCCCGTCGCGGCCGGTGACGGGCCCCCGGACCTAGGCGCCCGGCATGACCTCGGTCGGGGTGGCGGTGGTCGTCGTCCTCGTCGCGGAGGAGGTGTCCCCCGAGGAAGTGGCCGAGGAAGTCTCGGAAGGGGTCCCACGCCGGGGGGGATCATCAGCCCTTCCCCTTCCCAGGCGGGAGGGCCCCCAGGAGCTCCACTTCCGGCTGGACCTCGTAGACCGAGGGGCTCCCCCCCCGTCTACGGGCCACTCCACCCGCGGGGGCGAGGCCTCCGCGAACCTCACCTCCGGTTTCTTCGGCTCCAATGGTGCCGGGGGCGCCGGGAGGGCCGCTATCGAAGGCGGCGAGGGGGAGTAGTCCACTGAATCGGACGTCGCCCCGCCCGCGGCCGACCCCTTCCCCCGAGCCTCAACGGGGCTCCCGGGGGGAGGGGGCGTTGCCTCCTTCCGGGCCAGCGCCCGGGCTCGCCCAGTCCCGGGGGTCTCGTCCCGGGGTTTCACCGGTGTCGAAGCCAGCGTCGTTGATGGGCCGGGGGCTTTTTGAACTCTAGCCTTCTTAGGCTCAGAGCCCCCGGCGGCGTCCTTCCCCCGTTTGTGCGAGTCGAGGGTGGGGAGGGGCTTCCTCTCCGGCAGCTTCAGGCCGAAGGCCTCGGCTACCAAGTTCCGGGGAGGGCCCTCCCCCACGAGGCGCACGATGCCCTCGTGCTCGTCGGCGAAGTACCTCCCCAGGAGGTTCTCCGCCTTCTCCCGCGCCGCCGGGTACGGCCGGACTACAAAAGGTAAAGAGTTAGTCAAATTTCTAAAAATTTGTAAATGCCATGAAGCAGGTAACGAACTTACGTCGGGTCACCGGCTTGACCGGGGGCCGCTGCTCCGGGCCCATGCCGATCCCCCTTCTCCCGTGTGAGAAGGGGGAGATCCTCAGGAGCATCATCTCCTCGGCGGCGTCCCGCATAGAGCGGGTGCCCCGGGAGATGATCACCTTGCCGAGGAGCTCGAGCTCCTCGTCCGTCCACACCGGAGGCTTCGGCGCGGACGACCTGCTGTAAGCGGGGGGCTCCGGGGCGTACACCACCTTGTCGTCCCAGACCCGGAGGTAGAACCACCTCCGGACCCAGTCGTCCCAGTGGTCCTGGGAGGCCGCCGCCGGGTAATCATCTACCCGGGACGGCAGCATCTGCACCATCACCGAGCCGAAGGGGGACTTGGGTCCCCCCTTCACCAGGTGGGAGCTCCTCGCCGCCGGTTCGTAGAAGTACCGGAAGGCGGGTAGTGTGGGCTCCCGCCCGGTCGCCATCTCGAAGAGCCAAATAAAGAGGCCCATCCGGACGATCGCGTTCGGGGTGAGGTGGTTTAGGGCCACCCCATACTCCTTCAAAAACTCCCGGAGCAATGGATGCACCGGGAGCCGGAGCCCCGCCTCCAGGAAGGCCTCGAAGGCCACTATCTCTCCGGGCCTGGGGAGGGGGGCTCCGTCCTTCTTCACGGGGACCCGGATGTCCCCGTCCTCGACGACTCCGCGCTCGACCAAGGACTCCACGTCCCCGGCCGTGAACTCTGACGCCCAGAGGAAATCCAGAGCGATTTCCTCCGGGGGCACCTCCGTGGTCTTTGCTCGACCCTTCAGTGCCATCAGGTTTGTTCTTTCCGGTGGCTAACGTTTCAGGAGGCTACGTCTAAAAGTTCCGGATGCCTGCTACCGAGAGCTCGCTACCGGGAGAGAGCTACCGGGAGAGCTAAATGCGCTAAGGTTGAGAAGTTTGGAATGAACTTCCGAGGGCCCCCAAGGCCCTATTTATAGGGGCGAAGTGTGGCCTAGATGGGCGCCACGTGGCACTCCACGACACAATCTGGGCCGTTGAAGTTCAAACCGTGCGCGGGAAACGAAGGGACTGGCGTGCAAACCGAGGCGCTGGTTCGAATCGCGAGCGCATTTATGGCGAAGCGGAGCGGTCATAAGCGCACGGCACGGGAATCGAAGCGTCACGGCTCCGGTGGCTTGGTCCGGAGATTTTCCCGGTGACATGTACCATACCCACCGGGGACTCGAGCATCATCCCCGGGGGGCATGGGGGGCTGCTGTTGGGGGAAATCTCCGTGAGACTAAATCCAGGTAAGTTGCGTCACATGCGCCCGGGGACGTGGCCTCCGTGCCTGCCCCGGGCGCCGCCTTTTGGCTCCCGGGGCCTGGCCTCCGGTGCCGGTCCCGGGCGCTGCCATTTGCCCGGGGACGTGGCCTCCGGTGCCTACCCCGGGCGCCACCTTTTGGCTCCCGGGACCTGGCCTCCGATGCCGGTCCCGGGCGCCGCCATTTGCCCGGGGACGTGGCCTCCGATGCCTGCCCCGGGCGCTGCCTTTTGGCTCCCGAGACCTGGCCTTCGGTTCCGGTCCCGGGCGCCGCCATTTGCCCGGGGACCTGGCCTCCGGTGCATGTCCCGGGCCTCATCGCCCTTCTAAAGGTAAAGTCCCTGGTTGTTGATCACGTGCAGGTCACGCGAGGAGTGCCTCGGGAATCAGCGACCACCTGTCAAGCATCCATGGCGCTTGACCGGGAGAAGGACCTTGCTACCCCTGCATCCGACGATAGCGTCCGGGGTAGTTTAGTCTTTTTGCTTCTTTTTGGGGCTATAAATAGCCCTTGTATCCCTCTGTTGTAAGACAAGTGATTTCATTATTGGAATAGCCAAAACTCACAGGTGTGCTCCGGAAGCCTCTCCCCCCGAGAGAGCCTCCCCAGCCGACTCCGGTCGGGAGCACGCCGATAGGACTAGGGCCCCCACAGGGACCCAAACCTGTATAAATCCTCGTGTCAATTCTTGTGTTTGTCAGGCAAGGGAGGACCGGTCACCCGGTCAGCCCGCGTCGCGTTTTCTTCTCTAGGATCGTTCACAAAACCTGCCGGGGTATTCGCAATACCACGACAAAAAGAATCGTGACGGATAGAGAATCTCTCTTTACCACAACATTTTGGAAAAACCTACAACCAGCCATAGGAACACACTTAGATTTCAGTACAACATACCATCCAGAGACCAGAGGTCAGACAGAAAGAGTTAACCAAATTCTAGAGGACATGCTGAGGGCTTGCGCTATTAATTTCGGAGAATCATGCGATAAAAGTTTATCACTGGCCAAGTTCGCATATAACAATAGCTATCAAGCCAGTATACAGATGGTGCCATTTGAAGCCTTGTACAGTAGAAAATGCAGATCTCCGATCAGCTGGACGATAACTGGAGAACAGAAATTTCTCAGACCCAACTTGATTAAGGAAACCGAGGAAAAGATTCAGGTTATTCGAGATAGACTTCGAATTTCCCAAAATTGACAAACGAGTTATGCCGACACTCGAAGGCGAGAATTTCAGTTTGAAATAGGAGATCTAGTGTATCTAAAGGTGTCACCAATGAAAGGCGTCAAAAGATTTGGAATAAAAAGCAAATTAAGCCCCCGGTACATCGGGCCGTATCACATCCTGGCTCAAAAGGGAATTGTGGCCTATCAGTTAGAGCTACCAATGGAATTATAATAAGTCCATAATGTTTTTCATGTTTCTCAGTTGAAGAAGTGTTAACGAGAACCCTCAGAACATTTAACTCATTTGGAAGAAACCCTACAACCAGACTTAACCTACGAGGAATACCCCACTCAGATTATAGCAGTAGAAGATAAGAAACTCCGTAGCAAGGTGATCCAATATTGTAAAGTGCTGTGGCACAATCACCTCGAGAGAGAGGCAACATGGGAAAAGGAAGAAGAGCTCAAGAGTCGATATCCTCACCTATTTAGGTAAGAAGATTTTAAATTTCGAGGACGAAATTTTTCTAACGGGGGAAGGATGTGAGGACCACAAAGTTAGTCGACTAGTTGGAGGCCACGTTGCTGGCTAGCAGAGAATTCACGATTCTGACACCTAAATCTACACACTGAATTTTTGGTTTTTGGAAAAGATTGCTGTCAAACTGCGCAATAATTACTAGGAGTTCCATGCAGCCACCTCTCAGCCTGAGCGAGTGCCGCTGTTCACCCCTGTTTTTTCTTGTCATCATCCAGCATTCGAATTCAGGTTATTTCAGGTCGTTTCCGGGACAGTTCCGAACCTCAGGAGGCATAAAACAAAAGAAGGAAAAAAAAGAAAAACAAAATTTTCTTTTAGAAATTAGTGCAGCACCAGGCCTTGGGCCCAGAGGCCCAATTAGTCGTCTTTGCACTTTAGCCCCTGAGACTGTTCCATATTACAACTACATTGTAATTTTTGCACAAAACCCCTCCAAATTCTCTGATTTTTCAAATCAACCCAAATTACACCAATCCAGCTTAGGGCAGCGCCACTTGTTCGCCGGAACAATGATCAAAGCCACCTCAGCCCGCAGTAAGTCAGTTGCATGCTTCGTGCACAGGATAAATTGGTTTTACCACTCAAATCCACACAGCAGCACAGATCCTAAGGAATCAAGGAGTAGCAGCCACAAGAGCAACACAGGAACCAGAAGAGGTCTAGAACCCACAGCAAGGTTATAACTGAATCCAGCCTCAAGTTTTTTTTTTACCATGTCCTAGTTACTGAGTTTTTATAATTCATTTAGCTCGTAGTTGTTTAATTAGAGATTAAAGAGCAAGTAGTAGTAGTAGTTTATGCATCAGAGCCACCCCCAAAACACCTCGAAACTATAGATCATTGCTTCCACATGAGGTGTTGCATCAGCATTACAAAATCACACAAACAGCTGTAGCAGGACACTTCACAGCTGTTCATCCATCACCCCAGCCATCACAAATCACACATGCATGGACACGAGCATCACAACACACAAGAACAAAGCAAAAAAGACCCAAATCAAAGACCAAGGTGCCTAAATCCAAAACCCTAGTGCCTCGGCCAGAACATAAGAGTAGAAGAAACTTACCTGAGGCACTTGCGATGAGGACCAGCCAGCCAGCGAGCCGGCCGGCGGCGCGTCCACGCGCGTGGCGGGCTACCAGCGTGGCCACGCCGCTAAGGCACGGCCAAGCGCGGCTGCGAGCCACGAGAGGGGAGGCGAGGCGGCGCAGCCTGGGCTGCGACCGGCCGCGGCACTAGCGCCGTTGAGATCATGAGCCGCCGGCGAGGTTTAGCGGCGGCGGAATTGGGGAGAGTTAGGGTTAGGGTTCGGCTACGGGTTCTATCGGGCGAGTGGAAAGAGGGAACGACGACAAGGCTAGAGGAGGAGAAGCTCACTGGAGGAGTTGTGGCGGCCGGCGCCGGAGCCGGGAACGGCAGCAAGAAGATTAGGGTTGGGGCGGCCGTGTTGTGTGTGTGTGGTATGTGTGTTGCCTGTGTGAGTGTTTTGTGTGTGCGGCCACGTGAGAGGGAGAAGAGGGGAAGGTTGGGCCTAGGCCGGCCCAACCCGAGCCGAGGGGAGTTGGGCCGGTTCAGGCCCAACCAAAACCTTAATAATTTTTTTATTATTCCATTTATTTTGTGAACTTAATTTTATTCTTAACTCTAAATTAACTATTGATTATTCCCCAAATCAAATTCTTGAATATAGGAATTTAACTAACTAAATATTTTTGACTAATTAACATTTACAATTTCTTAAATTATACCTAGTTTAATATGAATTTAATCAAACAAGATATGTGTATATGCACACAAATATATTTTCACATTTTGATAAATCAATTTAAATTATTTTCTTTTCTTTCATATAATCTTCTATCTAGACAAAAGATTTCCAAAGCCATGAATCACTTTTATTTCAAATAGTCAATCAACCAGATTATCAACTTAAATAGCCTTAGCACCAAATCAATATATTGACTAAATTGTTTTAAATCTATAAAACAAATGCCAACAATATTATTCTTTTGGGAGCTACCCAACTTAAAAGTGGTTATGCAATTCCATCATGCAGTTCAATTAAACTAAATTTGATTTCTCATTTTTGGTCTAGGAGAGTGATCATTATGATAGAAGCGAGAGCGATCAACACCTAAGCTCTGCATCTCTGCATAATATTCATCAATGTTCTGCTAGAGGTTTATATACGCAATTATTTTAATTCTAGGAGCGGAGCTGAGCGAGGAATCCCAGGGCAATGTTCATATTCTGGATTCTGAATTTGCTACTCCAGGCAAGTTTTTACTCTTGACCATATTGATCATGCTTGATTGATTTTATTATCCTCTATTTAATAATCTATGTAGCTATACCATCTTGCATCAAAAGAATATTTTAGAAAATAGAAGTTGGTCTTGATGAAAGTGTTGTGGATAGAAATTGAATATCTTGGAAAAAGGGTTGTAAATGGGAAATGAGAAATCTTGAGGAGAGCTGAAGCAGGGCTTGAATCTTGTATTAAAGTATGTTCATAAAGTTAAGGACATAACCAACTGTCATTGCTACCCAGCACTGTAATACCCGTATCAACCACAGACCTGGTATGGGACAGGCCTAGTCGAGTATCTTATCCGGAGACTAGTACACCTCCACAATGGGAATGTATATGTTTATGTATGATATGATGGAGGCATGAAGGGAGAATGCCCTGAAGTGGGCTCTTGAGCTATAGGCTCAACTGGTGGTCGTAGCAGATCCGTCCGACTACGAAGGTATGGCGGTACCATACCAGTGGAGGGATTTGAAAAAGGCTTTGTTCTCTTGATGACATCACGCATTATCAGAAATGCAGAGTACTGTTGACGAACACCGACATGGAAATCAAGAGATTCTGTGGGTAAAGTGATACTCCTCTGCAGAGTAAAACGTGGATATTCACTCCTTACTTCCAGATTGGAAGTTGCGTTACAGCAGGAAAGGAGGCCTACAGGTGGTCTCACCCTGTGGTACAAGTGTTGTAGCTTCTAGGCCCCTATATAGTGTTTTAATAATTAATGACAACTACAAATGCTATACTAACGTTACATGTCTAGTTGTGTCAAAGAAGGTACTTAAAAGACAGGTCAATGAAAGGCAAAGAAAGAGTCTCATGATGAAGAAAGGGCATTGATCAAAAGGGCAAAGGTACGAAATAGGATCTTTTCCATTTTTACCGGTCTAAGGTGATTAGAGAAGAATTTTGACCGGATTTTAGGATAGTTGCTGTCGCGCCCCACACAGGGTACCACGACTACTCCCGTGGAGACCCAGCTCGCTGCAGCTGGCCTCATACATACATACCACTGACTTCCCAGGATAAGTCAAGCACAGGAGTTCATTGCAGCAGAGTAACTTACAAAATATCATTGATAAACAGTATGGCCTGCTGGCCTGATACAACAAGAGTAATACAATGCCTTCACGGCACAAATGGTCTAATTAAAACAAAAGACAACTACTCGGCGGAAGCTAGGCGAAACCCCCACAGTCGTAAGAAGTTGACAGCAGAACAGCACACTTCAGGGTTCTGGCAGAACTGGCTCTCTTCCTCCTGGATCCACGAAATCTTCCAAGCCTTCGTCTTGGTATTGTAGCACTCCATCTATTGTTGATAAGTTGCAAGGGTGAGCACTTACGTACTCAGCAAGTCATAGGTAAGAGTAGAGATACGTATAGTAGAGATGACATGATCCTATGCTATTGAGGGAAAAGAGGTGAGAGGGTTTTTCCAAAAATACTTTTCTTCCAAGCTTTTCAAATCTCATGCTCATGGCAGCATTTCATATACTTAGGGCACAATCCACATGCCTCTTAGATATCACATGATCACTAAATTATGGTACTACCGCGACACGTCAACACATGACAGCCCACGGCAGCACCCCTTATCATGACAACACATGTCATTTGGGTAATCTTGAACTAACAAATTTTAATTTATAAAGCAATACTTGTGTCACACCCCGTGGGTTCAATCCACCGCGGCATACTCCTAAAACTCGGGAGCACGAAGTATTCGAATACATTTTTAAACTCTGCAGAGATGTACCAATTTACCCGCAAGATATATCCACTTTCATGCCCTTCCTATCACAAGGATTGGACCCCTGACTCACTTCATACTGTGAGTGGCAAGGTGGAGATAACAAGAACTTTTGCCATGTTTCACACACAATTCACCCCAGACCCCGTGGTTTTTTTCACGCAAACCACAGTTGTGGCAGGGTTTCACAACCCCCACTAATTGGCGTCTTCCCTTCAGGGTCAGCGTGCATGATCACATCCTGTGATATGTGTTGGAGCGCACCCCGTGTTAATCGTGAGTTTGTCATATAGGGGTTTCATGTGTGATCCACATACTACTTGTTCAGGCCTGTCCCATACCAGGCTTGCGGTCAGCACGTTAATCATGCCACTAGACGCACAACACAAGGTTCTAGGTCCTTATATGCCAGTGACCAGCTCATACCACAATCCATGCACTTCCAGTGCTGGCACATCTTGTGCGACCAAGCACCTCCAGTGCTTTTACCATTCCATACCAAAATACTGGTCATGGCTAGGGGTTTTATTTCATGAATATAAATATACATAATATATTAGTTCATGGCTCATTATTTGATCAATTCACATTTCACAGGCATCGGCCTGATGCTGCCATTTCATCTCTTTTCTCAATTCATGCAATACTATTTTATAATCAAGGTATATTCTAGCATTTCATAAAATATAGGTTCAAGATGTTCAAGAATATGACTTGCCTTCCGCGTCGTAAGAAACAGCAGTTGATGTCGGGTCTGCGACGAAGTCTTCGAACTCGGACTCTTGCTCTGAACAAGGATCAACAAGCAAACAGGCATTACAATCAATCCTACTCTTATTATTCCACTATATGCGATAATGCAAGGTAAAAGCGCCTCGGCGATACAAGATTTGGAAGCGATTAGGGTTAAACTATGGAAACCAAGGTTAAGATTAATCGTCAAAGGTTTAGAAGGTTCCAAAGGTTCCAAAATATCAGAATGATATCAAGGCTGCGGCTGGTTCGCTCAAAAACAGCAAACGTCTTTAGGTCGACATTCGGTTCACGGCATCGACATAGGGTTGATGGATGATAGAGGGCTCAACTCAAGTTGTGACAGTAGAATAAAATGTAGATCACAACATTAGGAGTCTAAGGGACAAAGTTATGTTCAGTTTGCATACCCAGATGGGGTCAAAATGGCCCAATGCCATTGGCTGACATAGGCTGACAATGCCCAAGAATGGCATTGACATGGTTTGAACAGTTTCTAGTAGCCAAAATGGGTTTTTATTCAAGCATATGATGCACAAGGTAGTGAAGCAACTGTTTGACAAGGTAATTTTTGGTTTGCATGACCAGAGGTGGGTGAACAGGGCTAATGCCACTGGCTGGCATAGTTTGACATAGAGTTGACATGGCCAGAAATTAGGGTTTGCCATATCTTTTGATCTAGGGCTCCAAATGATGCACCACTCTGTCTGGTAGTTAGACATTTTTAACAGGAACAAATGTCTCAACAGGATCTAGGGCAGGAGATGGCCGGAAAGTGATGAAAACCGGCAAGGAAGTTGACTGGCCTGGAGCACATGCAACATAAACAGTGCAGCCAACTAGGGCATAGCTATATCTCACAATCTAGGCCGAATTGGAAGTCGTGATAGAAGACAAAGTTGCTCAGAATGGTCCAAAACATCTAAATGGCAAAGTGGTTAGGGCTAGATCGGCTGGATTTGGAAGATACTGGCTGGAGAAAAGATGAACTCAAATCTAATTTGGGCATTTCTGATTTAAAGTGATTGAGCTCAATTCCTTGCTTGTGTATGGTCCTCAGGGTACTAGAAATGCATTGGTGAAGTTAGATTAACAGATTGCTCAACAGAGGAGCTAAATCAGTAAGTACAATTTCATGTTCATGGCTGGAAATTGGGGGTTTTTGTTTTACAACGAATTTGTTCAAACCAATAGCTCAGGGGTCTTAAGTGAGCTATTCTAAGCATCTTTCACTACTGGCTCGAAGATCAAATCGATTTGGTTAAGGATTAATTGCTCGTCGGAGTTCTAGATGAAACACGGCGATTGCCGGTGACAGAAGGCATTTGAACTAAATTCCAAGCTCGAGAAGCATGAGGGGGATGAGGGAAGCTCACTGGGGGTGTTGGATCGAAGGATGAAGCAGTGGTTGAAGCTAGCACCGTGCTCCCTCTTTGCTGCTCACCGGGGAAGAAGAAGACACTGTGCTGCTGTTGATTTTCTAGCGTTTTGGAGTGTACGAAGTAAAGCTAAACTCCAGGGGGTATAAATAGGCGAGCTGGAGGTGTTGCAACGGCTAGATGTGCACGGGGAGTTGAAGCCGGCAAGAAATGACAGGATTGCGACTTCACAGCGAGCTGGCGTCGAGGTGACTTGGTTCAGCGGCCGTGAAGGCTTTACAGGTGATGTGAAGGCAAGTTGATGGCTGGCCGCGGCGAGTTCTCCACGTGGCGCAAAGCTTCTGCGTCGACCGTTGCTGGTGGCGTGCAAACGGGAGAAAACAACAGGCTGTGGGTTGCGCCGGGGAAGATCCACAGTAGCCAACGCCGAGCACACACGTGGCAGCAGGCGAAGCAAACGGCAGTGGCGCGCTCGTGGTCGAAGGCTCCCGTGCTCGTGCGCTGTTCCAGGTCGTGGTCGAAGTCTCAGGCGCTGGTCGAAGCCGGCTTTTGGTCGTGAACAGAGGTGAGGTCGAATCCAGGGGTATAAGTGTAAGAGTTTCTGTTGAAAAGTGGACTGATTTGTAATTCTGGTCTTAGAGAGGTTTAATCTGGAATTTGATTTAATGGATGAGTATAATATTTCTATTAATACTCATTTAGCTCAAATCTGGAGAAAATTTGATAAGGTTTGAGGGATTTCACCTATTTTCGAAAATAGGGTAAAATTAGGGTAAAATAGATCTGGATTTTGTCGATCTTGAATTCTGGTGATTGGGGAGAGATTTTGAAGTTTAAACAGAAGGGAAATATGTATCAAATAGCATTTGGGAGGTGTTCCCTGAAGAAATTCTGAGGTTGGAGTTGATTTGTAAATTTTAGCCTTTTCAGGCTTCCAGGTAAACAGAAAAGGACTTATTCGCAGTAAAATTTGGACTAAACTGCGAAAAGTGTTTAGATGAAACAATCTAGTTCCCAACTTTTTGGAGTAAGTTGAGGGTATACCTAGGAACATATTCCAAAAGTTACTTGAGTCTGGATAGGGTTAGATCATGATAACTCAATTATCTGGAAACTGGGGTACTTGGGGTAAATCTGAATTTCCTGTTTTCGAAAACAGAAAGAGACTTAGATACTGGGAGTTAGGGTTAGAATTCAATCTGGTTTCTGAAGACTTTTATCTTCAGAATAACTGATAGGTTAAATCTAGATGGTCAGATCTTGATCTGGATCTAGAGAATAGATTTGGAGATTTTTAGGGTTTGAGAGAGAGATTAGGGTTCAACTGATCTGGCTACTGCTACAGGGATACATGCATGCAGGATTTTATGCAAAAACTTTTCACCCCCAAAACCAGGGTGTTACAGTTGCTGTACTATTAAGAGGAGCATGTGGTGTACCACAAAATACTTCATCTATGTGCCACAAATCATAAAATCCACTTGCATTGCATGCTAGAAGGTCACATCCTTTGAGAATGCTTATTTCAGCTCATGTCTGTCTCAGTCGGTCTGACCGTGTGTTAGACTGGTCTGACCGCATTATCGGACTAACCGTTTAAGATCTCGGACTGACCGATGTTGTGTCTATGCATAGTGTATTCCTTTTTAAGGTCGGTATGTCCGTAGTTAAATTCTTGGTCAGACTCCTGGAACCTCTTGTTTTATCCTTCTGACATTTTGAGCTATTACGGTCTGACCGTTTGTTAGACCGGTCTGACCGCGAAATCGGTCTGACCGTGTTTTTGAACTGCGGTCTGACCGTTTGGCCGGTCTGTCCGTATATATCGGCCTGACCGTATAAGGTGTCCAGAAACTATGTCGTCTCTGGACAGTTTCACGGTCTGACCGAAATAGTATCCGGTCTGACCGTATGTGTGCCTGACAAGGGCAGTTGAGCATTTATTGCGCCTGTTTAATGCCGTTGCAATTGCGGCGTTCTGACCGAACTTGTGCCTGCGGTCTGACCGCCAGGTGATCTTTTTCTCCCAACGGCCTGTAACGGCTATATTAATTGTGGGGGGTATATATACTCCCATGCACGGCCCTGTTCAGGACTTTTGGCATAATCTTGAGCATTGTCATCATCCTTGAGAGCCTAAGCTAGTTTCATACACTCTAGGTTTCAAATTCTCAAATTTGTGAGAGTGTGCATTTGAGATCTTCTAGTGCATTGCATTTAGATCATTGAATCAATCGTGTGGCACTAGAAGAAGGCAAAGTGATCATCACCGGCTTGTTACTCTTGGAGTTTGCCGGCTCCTAGACGGCTAGGAGAAAGGTTTTGAAGAGCTCTTCAAGGAAGATTGTGAAGAAGCTTCAAAACGTCTTGTGAAAGGTTGAGCACGCCTTGCCGGAGTGGTAAAGTGCATCCTTAGTGAAATCAAGGTTTGGATAACTCATCACACTAGTCCGGCTCAAGATCTAGGTCAATTCTCGAGAGAAGGTTGACTAGATAGAGGAGCGGTTAGAGATTTGAGTTTGCCTCAACGTGGATTAGGGGTGATCGGCAAATCACCGAGACCACGGGATATATCCTTGTGTTGAAATTGTTCATTGTTCATCTTGTGTTACTTAAATTGCTTTCATTTACTACAAATTGTTTGATTTATCGTAATTTGCTAAAATCGCCTATTCACCCCCCCTCTAGTCGATATCCTAGATCCTTTTCAAGTGTTCAGTAGAGTTTACTTAATAACTGGAGTCTTTTAAATCACAAATGAATTTTTGAATCAAAACTCATCCTTGCTAATATAATATAATACTCCTTTGACTAGTTAAGGTTTGCATGATGCATTTATACATCCAAATTGCTTGCTAAGTGCCTTGGCACTCATCCTTGCTATTGTATTTCCTTGTTAGACTTTGAATACTCCTTGGGGGATGTAATGCCAACCGATACATCAGAAGAAGAAGTTTATCAAGGAGAGGACAACTGCGAGTTCGATCCAATTTACTTCAGCACCGGCAATGAAGACTGACCACCATGATCATACCTAAACTACCCCCTTTTGCTGTAATAAGTATACTTATGCTGGTATATGTAACTAAACTCTTGTTATGTTAAACCATGTTTAATTAAGCCATGTTTCTGTTTCGCTACTCTGTAACGAACATCTGTCGGATAATATGACTTTATTCGGGAAATGTTCAAAGATCGGACATGCTACCACGTGAGTGCACTACTACAGAAATGCATTCCACTAACCCATATATTCTAACGGTTATAAGCAATCTGGGAAAAATCCGATAGAATAGGACGACAGCGGCGGAGAAGAGGCTTTTTACTATCAGTTATACACTGGTACACCGTTAGTGAAACGCAAATATTTTTTACTATCGGTCATTACTGTCCAAACCGATATAATATATGAAATAATACTATCGGTTTTCCATTCGTAACTGATAGTAAAATTACTCACTTTATACTATCGGTTAGTACTGTACAAACCGATATAATATATTAAATAGTACTATCGGTTTTTCATTCGTAACTGATAGTAAAATTACGCACTTTATACTATCGGTTCATACTTTACCAACCGATATAATATATTAAATAGTACTATCGGTTTTTCTTGCGTAACTGATAGTGAAATTACTGACTTTTTACTATCAGTTTTTACTGAACTAACTGATATAATAGAGTAAAGTTTACTATCGGTTATATAAAACAAACCGATAGTAAAATGAAGTCGTATAAACTAATTGTTATGACAGTGGAGACCTTATTTTACTATCGGTTTGTGTTTTTGAACCGATAGTAAAATTGTACAGCTTAATTAGGTCGACCCCTGCTCTGCGTTCTGCATGTTGGAATCATTTCTACCGTATGTGCATCCACGCTCCAAGCTACTGTGATCTGGAGAAGCTAGCTGAGAGGTTGATCATAATTCCATCCCCCTCGGTATTGTCATCTTCTCATCACCTCTCTCTCTCTCTCGATCACTCTTTCAGACTCTCCCTCTCTCTCTCTACTTGCAATTCATTAAACTAGATACATGTAGCTCCAAACTAGCTAGAAGGCTAGGTTGGCTAGCTAGCTATAGCTTGCTGAAGTTAAGCAGCTAGCTAGCTGGCTCTTCCAATTAATGCATCAAGTTAATTAGGGTTTCATATATGCAAATCCATTTAATGTAATTAAGCAGCTGTACACACATATGGCCTAGCTAATTATGTTTCATGCATATATGCATGCCCTGAGTCATTACTTATTTATTTCAATTTGTCAATTTTGTGAAATAATTGTAGATGGACCGAGAATATTGGATGTATGGAATAAAACGTACTACTGTTGAGTATTTGGAGGGTGTGAATGGGATTATTAAATTTGCTGAGCAAGAAAAGGCGAAGAAGGGAGAGAAAGATATGCATTGTCCTTGTCTAGATTGTATGAACTTAAAAATGTTCGGCAACTCTGATCAGATTAGGAGTCATTTGATTCATCGTGGTTTTAACACACGCTATACCCGTTAGATATGGCATGGTAAAGATCTTGAGGAAACGAGCACCGCTACCAGTCAGCAGCACCCGGAAGTGGATTGCAGTAATGATGATCATGATCAGAACATTGGTAATGTTCATTTGGAAGTCCATGTAGATGACGACAATTTAGATGAAATGTTACGTGATGTAGAAGAAGACTACAGCGAAAACGATTTAGCTAAATTTGAGAAATTAATTGTTGATTCTGAGAAGCCTTTGTTCCCCGGATGTGCAAAATTTACAAAGTTGTCTTCTGTGTTGAGATTATATAACTTGAAGGAAAGCAATGGTTGGAGCGCTAAGAGTTTCACGGCTCTATTGGATCTGTTAGCGGACATGCTTCCAGAGGGAAATGAGTTGCCAAGATCGGTTTACTAGGCCAAAAAACTATTGTGTCCGTTGGGAATGGAAATCGAAAGAATACATGCATGCCCAAATGATTGTGTTCTGTACTGTAACGAGTACGAGGATTTGCATGTTTGTCCAAGATGCGGCGCATCGCAGTATAAGCATGGGGACAGAATTTATCACAATGGATGTGATGAGGTAAAGAAAGGGCCTCCGGCCAAAACTGTGTGGTATTTGCCTGTGATTCCTAGATTGAAACGGCTGTTTGCAAATCCGAAAGATGCGAAGTACTTGCGTTGGCATGTTGAAGGTCGGAAACAAGACGGAAAACTAAGACATCCAGCTGATTCCATTCAATAGAGAAACATTAACAGAACATTCGGTGAGTTTGGCGGCGAAGTGAGGAATATAAGGTTTGGACTGAGTACGGATGGTATGAATCCACACGGAAATATGAGCAGTCGACATAGCACTTGGCCGGTTCTTTTATGCATCTACAATCTTCCTCGTTGGTTATGTATGAAGCGCAAGTACATCATGATGTCGTTACTAATTTTAGGACCCAGACAACCCGGGAATGATATTGACGTGTTTCTATCACCGTTAGTCGAGGACTTACATAAATTGTGGAGCGAAGGGGTGTGGGTGTGGGATGCACATAAGTGAGAGAATTTCATGTTGCGGTCCATGATATTTTGCACCATAAATGATTTCCCGGCCTATGGAAATTTGTCGGGGTATAGTACGAAAGGAGGCAAGGCTTGTCCTATTTGCCTGGATGAAACTGAAAGCATGTGGTTATCGAACTGCAGAAAAATAGTGTACATGGGTCACCGCAGATTCCTTCCGATGCATCACGCCTACCGTAAGAAGAGGAAGTCATTCAATGGGAAGCCTGAGAAAGGATCAGCCCCAATGTTTGTGACTGGTAAGGAGCTTTACTTGCGCGTGAAGGACATCAAAGTTGAGTTCGGTAAATATTCTAAACCTCCAGGAAAAAATGTTTGGAAGAAGAGATCGATTCTTTGGGATATGCCATATTGGGAGCACTTACAAGTTCGACATTGCATTGATGTCATGCACGTAGAGAAAAATGTTTGTGACAGTTTGACTGGTTTGTTGTTGAACATTCCAGGAAAGACGAAAGATGGCATCAACGTTCGCCGTGACATGCTCGACAGGGGCATAAGGACTGAGCTTGCACCGTTGGAGAAGGGAAAGCGGACATACCTCCCCCCGGCCTGCTATACTTTGTCAAAAAGAGAAAAAAACAGAACTCTGTCAATGCCTACATGGTGTCAAAGTTCCATGCGGGTATTCTGCGAACTTGAAAAAACTTGTGTCCATGAAAGACTTGAAACTGGTTGGTATGAAGTCTCATGATTGTCATGTACTGATGTCACAAATGCTTCCCATTGCTATCAGAGGCATTCTCCCAGTCAAAGTCAGAGAGACAATTACAAAGCTATGTTATTTCTTCAACACAACATCTGGCAAGGTACGTAAGCGTGTACTCCTAGCAAGTTAATTAGCTCCATTCGTGGAACTTGTCAGATTTTTTGGATCTGAATATTTGCTGCAACTGTGTCCTTGCAGGTAATTGATCTGGATGGATTGGACGATTTGCAATGCGATGTGACTACAACTCTTTGTCAGCTGGAGATGTATTTCCCTCCATCCTTTTTTGATGTTATGGTCCATCTAATTGTTCACCTTGTCAGAGAAATTAAGTTTTGTGGACTCGTGTTCCTGCGCTACATGTATCCATTTGAGAGATTTATGGGTATCTTGAAGGGATATGTAAGGAATCGACATCGGCCTGAGGGCAGTATCATTGAAGGTTATGCCGCCGAGGAGGTGATCGAATTTTGCACCAACTATATGGCCGGGGTTGACCCAATTGGCGTTCCTACGTCCCGGCATGAGGGCAGGCTTCAGGGCATTGGAACGATTGGATTTAAAGCAGTCGTCCCCTCTAGTGATCTGTATGCAAAAGCCCATTTTTGGGTCTTACAGCACATGACGGGGGTGGAGCCATACATACACGAGCACAAGGAAATGTTACGGAAACAGAATCCCTCGAAGCCAGAGATTTGGGTCACCAAAGAACATAATAGGAAGTTTGCTGGATGGATCGAAAATAGAGTCCTGCAAGCTTCTGAGGGCGACGTAGATGAAGTTGTTACATGGTTGGCCAGAGGGCCTAGATTTACTGTAGGGACTTGGCAGGGGTATGACATCAACGGCTATTCATTTTACACAAGAACTCAGGACGAGAAGAGTACTATGCAATGTAGTGGAGTGACACTACTTGCTATTTCGAAGGATGCCAGGGCAGTAATGGCACTCGACTCATATTACAGTGTTATTGAGGAAATATGGGAGCTCGATTATGTATTACTTAAGATTCCTCTGTTTCGATGCCAATGGGTCGAAATCCCTCGAGGTGTTAAAGTCGACAATTATGGGTTTACTCTCGTCGATCTCAGTAGAGTCGCACACCAAGATGATATATTTATACTTGCTGAGCAAGCCACATAGGTGTTCTACATCGTTGACCCGGCCAACCCAAAGTTGCACGTTGTCCTTCACAGTAAGAGACGTATTGTTGGGGTCGAAGACGTTGTGGATGAAGAAGAGTACGATCAGTTCGACGAACTACCTCCATTTTTAGATGGAATTCTTCAATCTGTCCCTACCGAAGATATTGACGAAACAAGTTACCTGCGAGACGACCACGAAGAAGGATTATGGGTGGACAACCATTCTTGACTAATTTGCAATATGTAAGTGACGTATATTACTTGGATCTTTAATTGAAGAATTCTTCAAATCATTTTTCAAAAATTCTTTGGGAAAACATACGTGATGCATTGAGAATCATTTATGCAAATTTTCATTTCAATTGGAGTATATACTTGATTTGAGCAATAATTGATTCTTTTCACAAATCAATATGAAAAATGCAAATTATCATTCCAAACGCGCGGATCTTTCATGTGAATTCAACCAGTTCGGGAGACCGATCGGGAAGAACGCCGGCCACTATGCTACCTATGTTGGCTTGTTGGCGAAGGAAAGGGTGAAGATCACCGTCCAGAGCTGGAAGTACGTCAAAGCCGACGAGAGGGATAGGCTATGGGCGGAAGTGAAGGTAAAATTAATCAAAATCACTGAACTCTTGAGTAATCACATTCCCTTGGTTTATCCCAGAGATTAGGTAAGTCCTACTTATATGCACCATTTGAAACAGGCCAAATGGAACATCCCCGACGATGGTCCCAAGATAGCTTGCTTGAAGGACATGAACAACACGTGGAAAACCTTCAAGAGCGTCCTCGTCAGTACCTTCCTCGCTAAAGGAAAATCTCCATGCGAGAAGTACCCCTTCATAACGGAGGAGGTATGGGAGCAATTCGCCCAACAGAAGGGGATTCCTGAGTTCAAGGTATGTATGGTTCCTTTGCTTGGTTACACCATTGTATGCGGTAAGCAGTGGTGCATTAATTTTCTTGTTTCTAGTACGAAGGCCCTCAGCGAGAAGAACAAGGCAATCCAGAGGAGGAACGACCACCCACACCGGGTCGGCTCTCGCGGCTATGCGGGGAAGGAGGAGCAGTGGAAGAAGGCTGAAGACGAGGCGTCGAATTTCGTCGACTCCCCTGACCTACCACTCTCCGAGATCCGCGATCAGCGATGCAAGCACTGGTGGCTGGCCAGAGGGACCGTGTCGGCCACGGGGACTGTGGCGTTCCCAAACCCCAGGGACGTCGAGGTCGTGCAGCGACTCGTAAGTTGGCTAACTTCCTGGTTGGAATCATAGAGTGTGGTAGAAAAAACTATGATCACTAGTGTGCGCACAAGTTTGTATATATTTCTTCCTCACAATGGAGAGCTTTCAATGTAACAGATCTCTTGCTCGAAGGAGGCGACCGAGGGATTGTTCACTCCCCATAGGGAGAACGACATCCTTACCCGGGCTCTAGGGAACAAGGAGCATCCAGGGCGAACGCAAACCGTGGGGGCTATGGTGCCGTGGAAGGAAGGCTTCTCGGAGCCCGGGCAAAAGGCGAAGAAGGCTGGCAACTGGAAGGAAAGGGAAGTGGAGCTATCCCAGAAGATACGGGCAGATGTGACTGCACAATTCGCGGACATGTTCGCTCAAATGAACGAGAAGTATGAACGTCTCAGCCGAGTTGTGCAGTCCAAGTGTTTAGATCCAGCTGCCGAGGTCGACGCTGCCAGGCCGAGTAGTTGCGGCTCGAAGGTTCACATGGATCCGGTGGACCTGATTGAGGTATTGCAACTCTTGAGCTATATATATAGTTCGGTTGATGCCACTCCCGTTACGTTAGAATTGTTTCGCTAACCTGTTATAATTGTTGCAAATTGCAGAAGCCGAGAGCTGTAGCCTATTGATCAACATAGGCGACAAACCTGTAGTGGTTGCAAACGGGGTCATATACCAGTCTTGGGAGGATGTCCGGATCCACTGCGTACCTCTGGAGCCTGGAGTCGCAAAGGTACAGGTGGACATGGCCCTCCCGGGCTACAGCTCTTTTCCGTTGCCGTCCCAACGGACGAAATGCGGACAATTGGCGAGGCATTGGGCTCGTACATACAGTGGCCCAAGAAGGGTGTTAGACTACAGGAGGTAAACCCTAGCCATTCTAGCTTACAACTCAGTTAATATACTCAATTTGCAAAATCTAACTTATGCGTTTGTACTTAAAGTGGACGATGGATACCAGTTCACTTCCTGAGGACACCACCCCCGCCACAACGCATGAGCGAACTCCTTCGGCCCCCATGCCTCCTCCAACGGCCTCAAACCCTTCGCCATCAAATGAGGCCGGCGGCACCACACCCCAACCTTCGAGGTATACACTCGCTCCCCGCCCAAAGGCAAGGGCAAGGCCAAAGGAAAGGCCAAACAAAGCCAGCCGGGTACGTTCAAGAACGGGTCCCCACTCGTGTCGGAGTACCTTCTGCGCAATATGGATCAAATAACCAGAAGTCTCCACGAGTGGTACCTGACCCGGTCTAGGCGCCACATCAACTTCTTAGTTCACTTCAGGCCAAGTCATTTTCACCGTGAGGCCGGGAGCATATCGGTGGCCCACGAGGATTTGTTCGACCTCCTCAACTGGCGGGAGCTTGATATGTCCATCATACGGACTGGAGTCCTGTGAGTTTGCTGTTGTCTGAAGTTATCACAGTTCGTTTCATAAATCTAATCACTTTGTATGCACTACTTACTAATGTCTACTTTGCATCCAGGTGCATGTATAGGCTGGCGTCGATGAGGGCATGTGACAAGGTGGGTTTCCTCGACCCAGAGAAAATAAGCCTCACGATGCTAGAGCACGACCAAGAACATGCAGAGGAATACATATCAAGGGCACTACTAGCGCAACAGGACCGAGAGTTCATCCTTGCGCCGTACCACCAAAGGTTAGTGCATTTCCTACTAATTTAACACATTCTTGTATGTTACGCCTAACATATGTATGAAACGGTTCGCTTATATATGTAATGTAGGGGCCACTGGGTCCTCGCCGTCATTTGCCCATGGATGAATGAGGTCTATTACCTCGATTCGATGAGCGACAAGGTGGCGCATGTTTTCACCCTCACATGGCACATAGACGCGTAACTAACATAGTTGTTTTAAATTTTTCTCTGACTAGCTAATTAATGATAACATATTAACCGGCAATGCTAAATTAAATACAGGGCTTTCAAAAATTATGCTAGTGCTGGAGGGAGGCATGACACGTCGAAGGGCACAACAATTTCTTGGAAAGAATATGAGGTAATTAATACGGATGGAAGTACTCATGATGAGTCTTTTAATTTAAGCTTAATTAGCTGTTTCGAGTTAATGTGGGTTTATGTCTTTGCATATGCAATTTTTCCAATGCCATCAGCAGCCACAATCGTGGGAATGTGGCTTCTATGTCATGAGATTCATGTATGACCTGATCAGGAGAAACTTTGCCCAATTCTCTAAGGTAACCATTTTTCCTGACTCAAAATCGAACTTTAATTGGATGTGACGTACGATCCTAACTTCATACACGCATATATGCAGAGCGCCATGTTGAAAGAGCAATATGAGTTGGGTCAATTGAAGGAGCTGCGAACAATTTGGGCTCAATATGTCATGGAAGAAGTGGCTATCAACGATCGATAGTAACTGACTTGTGTAATATATATTGAATGTGTTGATTGCTGTATTTGTGAATAAACTCAATATGTGAATAGATTCATTGATGTATTTGTGAATAAACTCGATCAATATGTGAATAAATTCAATCTGTCCAATGCATGTGTATATTACTGTATTAGTGTATTTGTGAACAAATTCAATATGTGAATATTGGTGTATATTTGTAAATATTGGTGTATTTGTGAATGATCTAATGTATTTCTGTATTGCTATATGTATATGTGCAAGATTCCAGTACTAACCGTGTCGAGTACATAACCAATAGGAAAAACTACACAGTACTATCGGTTATACTACAACCGATAGAATAAATATTCCATTACTATCGGTTCATATACCACAACCGATAGAATAAAGTTTCCAGTACTAACTGTGTCTATACAATACTATCGGGTTCATATACAACAACCGATAGAATAAAGTTTCCAGTACTAACTGTGTCTACACAATACTATCGGTTTAGATCCCAGCCGATAGAAAAAACATACACATTACTATCAGTTTAGATCCTAGCCGATAGAAAAAACCTACACAATACTATCGGTTTATATACAAGCCGATAGAAAAAACGTACACAATACTATCGGTTTAAATCCGAGCCGATAGAAGAAATAGTCGATAGCGATTAGTGAACGTTGGGAATGTAGATGTTTTACTAACAGTTTTTGAACCGATAGAAGTGTGCTGCGTTTCTACTATCGTGCCGATCACTATCGGTAAGAGAACCGATAGTAGAGTGGATTTTTAACCGATAGTGAAAAGCATTTCTGTAGTAGTGGTGGTATGTCAGGTCGCCGCAGGTGGTATCAGAGCATGGTCTTGGCCAAAACACACTTTCCCAGATTTAGAAGGTGACTGTAATATCCCTAAGGCCATTTGTTGGGGCAAACCCTGTACCTCCGGGTAGTCCTCGAAGTGAGCTCCCGAGCACCCTCGGTCCTTTGTGCGGAGAAGGTTCCCGGTGGGTCCTGGGCGTCCGGGCCTCGGGTCCCGCGGGGTCTTCGGAGCGCCCTCGGTCCTTTGTGCGGAGAAGGTTCCCGGCGGGTCCTAGGCGTCCGGGCCTTGGGTCCCGCGGGGTCTTCGGAGCGCCCTCGGTCCTTTGTGCGGAGATGGTACCTGGTTGGTCCCAGGGTTAGGCCCCGTATCCCGGGGTCACCGGGCTGTTGGTCCCGGGGAGTCACCGGGTCCCGTAGAGTCCCGGAGGGTCTCCGGGCCCCGGACATTCACTAGTCCCGGAAGGTCACCGGGCCCCCGGTGAGACCCAGAGGGTCCCGGGAGGTCATCGGGTCCTTGCGGGGTCCCGGACTTTCCCTGGGCCCCGGGTCTCTAGGCCCTGGTGAGACCCAGAGCACCATCGGGTCCCTGAGAGTCCCAGAGCACCAGCACCGGGTCCCGGAGAGTCCCGGTGAGACCCGGAGAGACCCGGAGAGCCACCGGGCCCCCGGTGAGACCCGGAGGGTCTCCGGGGTCCCGGAGAGCCCCGGTGAGACCCGGAGAGACCCGGGTCCCGGAGAGCCCCGGTGAGACCCGGAGAGACCCGGAGCACCACCGGGTCCCGGAGAGCCACCGGGCCCCCCGGTGAGACCCGGTGAGACCCGGAGAGACCCGGAGAGACCCGGGTCCCGGAGAGCCCCGGTGAGAGAGGCCCGGAGCACCACCGGGTCCCGGAGAGCCACCGGGCCCCCCGGTGAGACCCGGTGACACCCGGAGAGACCCGGAGAGACCCGGGTCCCGGAGAGCCCCGGTGAGACCCGGAGAGGCCCGGAGCACCACCGGGTCCCGGAGAGCCCCGGAGCCCCGGTGAGACCCAGAGACCCGGAGAGACCCGGAGAGGCCCGGAGCACCACCGGGTCCCGGAGAGCCCCGGTGAGACCCGGAGGGTCTCCAGAGCCCCGGTGAGACCCGGAGAGCCACCGGGCCCCCGGTGAGACCCGGAGGGTCTCCGGAGCCCCGGTGAGACCCGGAGAACCACCGAAGCCCCGGAGAGACCCGGAGAGGCCCGGAGCACCATCGGGTCCCGGAGAGCCCCGGTGAGACCCGGAGGGTCCCCGGAGCCCCGGTGAGACCCGGAGACCCGGAGAGACCCGGAGAGGCCCAGAGCACCACCGGGTCCCGGAGAGCCCCGGTGAGACCCGGAGGGTCTCCAGAGCCCCGGTGAGACCCGGAGAGCCACCGGGCCCCCGGTGAGACCCGGAGGGTCTCCGGAGCCCCGGTGAGACCCGGAGAACCACCGAAGCCCCGGAGAGACTCGGAGAGGCCCGGAGCACCACCGGGTCCCGGAGAGCCCCGGTGAGACCCGGAGAGCCACCGGGCCCCCGGTGAGACCCGGAGGGTCTCCGGAGCCCCGGTGAGACCCGGAGAACCACTGAAGCCCCGGTGAGACCCGGAGGGTCTCCGGGGTCCCGGAGAGCCCCGGTGAGACCCGGAGAGACCCAGAGCACCACCGGGTCCCGGAGAGTCCCGGTGAGACCCGGAGACCCGGAGAGCCATCGGGCCCCCGGTGAGACCCGGAGGGTCTCCGGAGCCCTGGTGAGACCCGGAGAACCACCGAAGCCCCGGAGAGCCTCCGGGCTCATGAAGAGCTGTTGTTGACCGTGGGGCCTCTAGGAAGCCCGTGGCGCCACGTGTCAAGCATCCAGGTCGTCCATCAGGCCAAAAGACGTCTTCGCCCTTCCATTCAACGGCCGCAGCGAGGGCATTTTTGTCTTTTGTATTTCTGAGGGGCTATATAAACCCCTCTTGTACCCTTTTTCAGGGATTCCAACTCATTTCATATAAACGCAATTCCCGGCTCTCTTGGAGATCTCTCTCCGAGAGCTCACCTCCCCGCGGACTCGCGTCCGGAGAGAGCCAACAGGACTAGGGCCCCCACTGGGACCCGAACCTGTATAAACCTCTGTGTCACTTTCTGTGTTGCCCGGCGGGAGGAGACCAGTAACTCGGTCTGCTCGCGCCACTGTAGTGCTGCGCACGCCCGAACCTGCCGGGGTATCCGTAATACCCCGACAGTTGGCGCCGTCCGTGGGGACTTCGCGACGAATCGCCATGGCTCCCGCAACCACCAGAGCTCAAGCCCTCTCATCTCCCGAGAGCGCTGGTCCTAGTAACCCGGCTCCGCATCCGCGAGATGAGGCTTCTGCGGCCCTGCCGCCCGGGGGTGCACGGGCGGAGGACTCGCTTCCTCTACTCGCGGCCTCCGGCCAAAGGGTCCTCGTTTCAGACCCAGCGGCCGCAATCGAGCTTCCGGGGCCTAGTGCGCCCCAACTCTCCGTTCCGGTCTCCGGAGATTCCATGCTGGGGGCTTTGATCCAGGGCCAGCTTCGTACCCAGCACACCCTGGAAGAGCTGCTGCGCGTCCTGGTGCGGCCCCCGGCTCCTGTCTATCCGCCTCCGTATCCGTTCGTGGGGGCCCCGCCCCAATTCTTCATGGGGAACCCCGCCTTTCCCGGGCCGGGGATGTTCCCCGTTCCCGAGGGTGCGCCCGGGCCATATCCGATCCCGGGGACACTTCCCGCGCCGGGGAGTCAACTCGTCTCCGAGCCCTCCCCTGCCTCTGGGAGTCGCCCGGCCCCGGGTCCAGAACCCCCGCGAGCGGCCACCGCCGCACCGGGCACAACCCCGGCGCCTGAGCCCGGCAGCCTCCGTGGGCCAACGCCCGTGATCGGTGCACCGCCCACTCCCGCGGACGCCCCGGGGACTCGAACTGGGACCACTCCCGCCGCCGAACCGAGCGCGGACCCGGCGCATGGCCCGGTCCGCGCGCCGGCAGCGTCCACTGGGACTGTGGCAAACGCGCATCAGCTCCCTCCCCCTCCGGGGCCGCCCCCGCAGGCGCCCCCAGCGGATCAGACCCGCTTCACAAGGGAGGAGGTCGAGCGAATGCGTACCGCCAGGTCCGGAGAAACCACCCGTCATCGGTCAGGACTCCCCCGAACCCACGGGCGCGCGGAGACGCGCTCCCAAATCGTCCGGGGGAAAAGACCGTGCAAAGAAGCTGCCACCACTCCTGAGGGATACCTTGACGCCCAAGAGGTCAGCTCAACCAACCCGGAAGAAAAGAGACGACACCGCCAAACCGGCGGACCGCTGCCACCCCTTCCAGACTCAGGTACCACCTCTCACCTTTCCAATTACTTTCAGTGTGCAGACCTCCGGGTCAACCCCGGTGACCGCGACCACCCCGGCGGGGACTAGTTTCCCCCCAATGGCACACCCGGCACCCCGGGACACTGCCCGAAGCTTTGGTCGAAGGCCAACTCCGCGCCCGGCGCACGCTGGAGGAGTTGTTGCGCGCATAAGCGTGGACTCCGGCTCCCGTCTATCCGCTCTCATTCCAAACGCCGGGCATGTTCACCACGCCGGGGGCTATCCCCGCGCCCGCGCCGGGAGCCGTCCCCGCGCCCGCACCGGGAGCCTTCCCCGTCGGGAGCTCTCCCCGCGCCCGCACCGGGAGCTGTCCCAGCGCCGGAGTCTTACCCCGCGCCAGGAGCTCTCCCCGCGCCCGCGCCGGGAGCCTTCCCAGCGCCCGCGCCGGAGACTTACCCTTCCCCGCGCCCGCACTGGGAGCTGTACCCGCGCCCGCGCCGGGAGCCTTCCCCGCGCAGGGAGTTGTCCCCGCGCCAAGAGCTCTCCCCGACTCCGATAACGAGCGCGTCTCCCTTACATGGGGGGACAACGATTGGGAACCTTCTCAGAGAGTTGAGGGGGCCAACCAGCCCTTGTGCCACCAGCTCCGACGCATCTGATGGCCAAAGCCATATCACCCACCCCGCACCGAGTACTACAATGGTAAGGCCGATCCTCATGAATTTGTGCAGATGTACTCCACAGCCATCTCAGCGGCCGGGGGGGACGAGATGGCACAATGCAACGTCTTCCCCGTAGATCTCACCGGGATCGCCCGCTCATGGTTTTACAACCTGAGGGCCGGTTCCATCAAGTCCTCCGCACAGCTCAAGCGTGAGTTCTATGCAAACTCCCAGGGGAACTATGTGCGTCCCCTTGACGCGTCGCAGCGCCACACCATTCAGCAGAAGACGGGGGAGACCATCCGAAGCATCGAGGCGTGCAAGACGGGGGAGCTCCATCGGAGGCTCTCCCGGAGATGCCCCTCCTCCGCCGATGAGCTCTTCAACGTACTGGAAAAGTACGCTCGGGCGGAGGAAGACGACCTCTGGAAGAAGTCCCAGGGGTCTCCCACCCCCGCCGATCCGGGGGCCAGGGACCCTCTCAAATGCCCCAGTCAGATGGAGTGTAACGAGCCACGGCCTCGGGACACCTTTGTCCTCGAGGGCGGAGGCGGCTCGCGCGACCCCCCGAGGGGCAACCGCCCCTTCTCCAAGCCGAAACGCCATTGGGGAGGACAATCTTCCCGTGGTCAGGAAGGCCCCGCGGGGAGAAGCAGGGAAGGACCACGGTGCAGCTTCCACTGGTCCAGTACCCACGCTACCCGAGACTGCCACCCGCTGCTGCAGCACTCCGCGATGTTCCTCGACCAGCATGGGCAGGGGGGGGACTTCGGCCTCCTTGCCCTCTCGGCCAGCTGTTCCGGCCCTTCCTGCTCCCGCGCGGGGTCAGCAGGGGCAGACGCAAGAGGGGGAGCCTTCAGAAGCTCTCCCCTTCAAAACTTCTCAGCGCCGCATCAACGTCATCGTGGAAGGGTCCGCCTCCATGCGGGACTAAGCGCCAGCGTAAGGAGTGCGCGTGCGAAGTCAAAGGTTGTGGGGGTGCTGCACACGTCTCCGCCACCCAAGTGGTCGGACGTCCCCCTCACCGTCACAGCGGAAGACGCGCGCGGGGTTCGCTTCCCCCACGACGACGCGCTCATCGTCTCCGCCACCATCTACAACCGCCACCTGGCCCGCATCCTCGTGGATGGCGGGAGCTCCGCCGACGCCCTCTGCCTGAAGGCCTTCAAGGAAATGCAGGTGGATGAGAAGACATTCAGCACCCCGGAGAACTACTGGACCGAGATGGTCCGATTCGACGTAGTGGACCTCCCTTCCTCCTACAGCGCGATCATGGGGAGGACCAAAATCAACCGCCTGGGGGCTACCACCCATCAAAACTACCTCTGCATGAAGATCCCTGGGCCGCACGGCGTGATCAATGTCCGGGGAGACCGAGACATGGCCCGGGCTCTATACGAGCGCGCCGCCGCTACGATCGGAAGTGTCAACATCATTAAGGCGCCCGGGGGGAGGCCTCTCCCCCGGAACCAGACATCACGGCGATACCTCCTGGGAGGCCCCTCCCCAAGCCGCGTCCGGAAGGGGGCCTCCGGGAGGTCCTGCTGTCCCCGGGCGACGGGGACAAAACCGTCCGGATTGGGGCGGAGCTCCCCGAGGAGCATGCAGCGCAAATGGCGGCTTTCCTGCGTGATAACTCTGATGTTTTCGCGTGGAAGCCTTCGGACATGCGGGACGTCGCCCGGGGGGTCATTGAGCACAAGCTCGCGGTGACCCCCGGTCACCCCCCCCCCCCCGTCAAGCAAAAGCTGAGGAAGCTCTCCCTCGAGCGCCAAGAGGCAATCAAGGGGGAGATCGCCCAACTCCGAGAGGCGGGGTTCATTCGGGAGGTCTTGTACCCCGAGTGGCTCGCGAACCCCGTCCTTGTGAAGAAGTCAAATGGCAAGTGGCGGATGTGCGTGGACTTCACCGACCTCAACCGCGCCTACCCCAAGGACAACTTCCCACTCCCGCGGATTGACCAACTGGTCGACGCCACTGCGGGGTGCGAGCTGATGAGCTTCCTAGACGCCTACTCGGGATGCCATCAAGTCCGGATGGCAGGGGGGACGAGGAAAAGACGAGTTTCATAACTCCCCTCGGAACCTTCTGCTACCGCCACATGCCCTTCGGGCTCAAGAATGCGGGAGCCACCTTCCAGCGCCTGATGACGCTGGTCTTCAAAGATCAAGTCGGCCGCAATGTCGAAGTCTACGTAGACGACGCGGTCGTCAAGAGTCCCCGCGCAGCCTCCCACATCGACGACCTTGCAGAGAACTTCCGCAACCTCCGCGCGTTCGGGCTCAAGCTGAACCCGGAGAAGTGCGCCTTCGGGGTACGCGGGGGGAAGCTCCTAGATTTCCTTGTGTCCCAGCGGGGCATTGAGGCAAACCCTGAGAAGATTCGGGCCTTCCTAGACATGCCCCCACCGCGCTCCATCAAGGACGTCCAGCAGCTCTCCGGCCGCCTAGCCGCTCTCAGTCGCTTCGTCTCCCGGTCGGGGGAGCGGGGCCTCCAGTTCTTTAAAATCCTCCGGGGGCTCGAGGGGTTATGCTGGACCCCCGAGGCCCAGGAAGCCTTCAACGACCTCAAGAAGTACCTCTCGAGCCCTCCAATGCTCGTGAGTCCGTCTCCAGAAGAGCTCTTGCTCCTCTACCTTACCGCGACCCCGGTCGCCGTCAGCGCGGTATTGGTGAAGGAGCAAGGGGGACAGCAGCGTCCCGTGTACTACGTGAGTGAGGCCCTCCAGGGGGCCAAAACCCGGTACACGGAGATGGAGAAGATCTGCTACATCCTCCTGATGGCGTCCCGGAAGCTTCGCCACTACTTCCCGGGACACCCCATCACCGTCCCGTCCTCCCTCCCCCTGGGGGAGGTGCTGCGGAACAAAGAGGCCACTGGCCGGATTGGGAAGTGGGGGGCCGAGCTCGCCCCCTTCTCCCTGTCCCTCACAGTCCGCTCCGCCATCAAGTCGCACAGGTCCTCGCTGACTTCGTCGCGGAGTGGACTCCTGCCTCCAGGCCCGGGGACGAAGACCTCCCCGCACCGCCCCGACGCAGTGACCATTGGACACTCATGTTCGACGGGTCGCTGTCTCGCCGGGGCCGGTGCGGGGGTAGTCCTCCGGAGCCCCGAGGGGAAGGAACTCGACTACGCAGCGCGGTTCGAGTTCCCCGCAACCAACAACGTCTCCGAGTACGAGGCTTTGCTCCTCGGGATGCGCCTTGCGCGCTCCCAAGGGATCTGGTGCCTCCTAGTGAAGGGAGATTCTCATCTCGTACTTTGCCAAATGGACAAGTCTTACTTGTGCCATGACGCAAACTTGAGTCTTTATTTGCAGGAAGTGCGAAAGATGGAGAGGCACTTCGACGGCCTCGAGGCCAGGCATATCCCGCGAAGGGACAATGACCGGGCCGACGCCTTGGCCCGGGCAGCAAGCGCCCGGGAATCACTCCCCAAGGGGGCCTTCTCGGAAATCATCACGGAGCCCTCGGTGGCCTCCCCGGACACGGGCAACGAGCCCCACGTCTCGGAGGTCACCGAGATTACCCGGACTCCGTCATGGATGGACCCCCTCATCTCCTTCATCAAGGGGGAGGGGGACCCTCCCAACGAGACCGAGGCCAAGCGCCTCCGGGCCAAAGCCCGGGCATATCTCCTGCTAGAGGGGAGGCTCTACAAGCGGGGGGCCTCCGCCCTCTTGCGCTGCCTCCCCCGGCCGGAAGGGCTTCAACTTCTCGAAGACATCCACGCGGGGAGCTGTGGTTCTCACCTAGCCCCGCGCGCCATTGCGGCCAAGGCTCTCCGGCAGGGCTTCTACTGGCCCGCGGCCATGCGCGACGCGCGAGACCTTGTCTCCGCGTGCGAGGCATGGCAGAAGATGGCCAAGGGCTTGAACCTCCCCCTGGTAGCGCTGCGGACTATCCCCATCACTTGGCCCTTCGTGCGTTGGGGGATAGACCTCTTAGGGCCCTTCCCCCAGCGCCCGGAGGATACAAGTATGCGGCGGTCGCAGTCGACTACTTTACAGAGTGGGTTGAGGCGGAGCCCTTGGCTAGCATTACGTCCCGAGCCGTTCAGCGGTTTTTCTGGAAGAACGTCATTTGTCGTTTTGGTGTCCCCCGGGAAATCACCGTGGACAACGGGACCCAACTCGACTCGGCTTGTTTCCGGGAATTCTGCGAAGGCCTGGGGCTTGTCATCCACTTCGCCTCAGTGGCCCACCCCCAGAGCAATGGGGCCGTCGAGAGAGTCAACGGCGTGATCCTGCAGGGATTGCGCCGGAGACTCGAGCAAATCGCTTCCAAGCGGGGTGCGTGGGCAGAGGAACTTCCTAGCATCCTCTGCTCCATGCGCACGACCCTGTCTCGGGCGACGGAACATACTCCCTTGTCCCTGGTCTACGGGGCGGAGGCAGTCCTCCCCCCAGAGATTGGCTTCCGGTCACTGCGAGTCGAGCTCCTAAACGGAGCCACGGCCGCAGCGTACCAGGCTAATGAAGACAACCGGCGGCTGGAAATTGACCTCGTGGAGGAGGAACGCGACCGAGCGCTCCTCCGCCACGCGATCTACGAGCGCAAGATGGCGCGCGCATACAACCAGCGTGTGTGCGAAAGAGCTTTTCGCCTTGGGGACCTTGTCCTCAAGCGCGTTACGGACCCCCAAGCCCAGGGTAAGCTCTCCCCCAAGTGGGAGGGCCCCTACAGGATCTCCGCGGTCCTGGGCTCCGGGGCCTACAAGCTCTCCAACCTTCAAGAGCAGGAGCTGAAGCACACGTGGAACTTGCGTTTACTTCGCAAGTTCTATGTTTAGCCTTACGGGCCTGTCCCCTCCCCCGGAGCGATCACGCCGGAGGGGGAGGAGGGACACTGCAGTTACTTTTCCCTCCCCCTTAGCGGCTTCGCAGGGGGAGGCACTGTACATTTTTGTTATCAATACATAGCTTTTGTCCTTCAACTGTCTCACTGCAGGTTCTTCTCATTACCGCCCCTAACGGCGATGCCCTCCCCGCGAAGATGCCCTCCCCGCGAGAAAGCCCTCCTCGTGAGGATGCCCTCTCCGTGAGGAAGTGGGCCCAGACCCAGCAAGTCCCTCCTATAGGGCAGCTTACGATCAGCCCTCGTGGACTGAGGGTGTAAGCGGCAACCCGGTCCCCAGCGGCTGTGGTAACGAGTCAATTTGGGAGACTAGTCCCCTGCCCAAACACTCAGACCCGTCATCGGGCACATCCTCCTCCGGGAGTCGATAGTCTCCCAGAGGGACGGATTTCTTGGATATTCTTCTCCGGAGACCTTATTCCCGGCTCCCCGTTCTCACGGCGACCGGACGATTGTCTTTCGGAAGGTCTTCATCTTCACCCCGGGGGCTTTGTCACCCCCACAGCGCGCGGAGCTACCCTCCGGCCCGCTGTGGGCGGGGGGGATAAGGAACCCCCGGGTGTCGACCGCACCATCCACGAGCAAACTTAGCTCATTCTTATCAAAAGAAGTCGTCCAGACCATCCAAGAAAAATATCAAAAGAAGACTCTTAAAACAACAAGAAGCGCAAACACAGCTTTATTAATCATTCACCCGGAGGACATCTTCCCCCTCTGGTGGGCATCGGAAACGGTACAACCCGGGTCAAAACCCAGAAGCTCTCTACATCCTAAGGCTCCTACGCGTCCAGAGGCTCCGCGCTGCTCGGACGTGGTAACTTCCTCTCCCGAGTGGACTTGGTCCCGGGAGGAGGTTGTTCTCGACCGCGCCGCCCAGACGCGGTAACATTCTCTCCTGGAGGGACTTTGTCCCGGGAGAAGGCTTTTCCCGTCTGGGGGCTCCGCGCCGCTCGGACGTGGTAACTTCCTCTCCCAGGTGGACTTGGTCCCGGGAGGAGTGTTTTCTCCACCGCGCCGCTCAGACGCGGTAACGTTCTCTCCCGGAGGGACTTTGTCCCGGGAGAAGGCTTTTCCCGTCTGGGGGCTCCGCGCCGCTCGGACGCGGTAACTTCCTCTCCCGGGTGGACTTGGTCCCGGGAGGAGTTTTTTCTCCACCGCGCCGCTCAGACGCGGTAACGTTCTCTCCCGGAGGGACTTTGTCCCGGGAGAAGGCTTTTCCCGTCTGGGGGCTCCGCGCCGCTCAGACGCGGTAACTTTCTCTCCCAGGTGGACTTGGTCCCGGGAGGGAGTTTTTCTCTGCCGCGCCGCTCAGACGCGGTAACATTCTCTCCTGGAGGGATTGTCCCGGGAGAAGGTTTTTCCTGTCCGGGGGCTTCGCGCCGCTCGGACGCGGTAACTTCCTCTCCCGGGTGGACTTTGTCCCGGGAGAAGGTTTTTCCTGTCCTGGGGCTTCGCGCCGCTCGGACGCGGTAACTTCCTCTCCCGGGTGCACTTGGTCCCGGGAGGGAGTTCTTCTCTGCTGCGCTGCTCAGACGTGGTAACGTTCTCCCCAGGAGGGACTTTGTCCCGGGAGAAGGCTTTTCCCGTCTGGGGGCTCCGCGCCGCTCAAACGCGGTAACTTCCTCTCCCGGGTGGACTTGGTCCCGGGAGGAGGTTGTTCTCAACCGCGCCGCCCATACGCGGTCCTTCCACCCGGAGATCCCTGGAAACCTCAGTGTCATTAGGAGAAGGGTTTTACACACACCCTCCGGGGCCACGACGTGTCCCCGAGGGCCTGGGGGGCTCCTGTTGGGGCAAACCCTGTACCTCCGGGTAGTCCTCGAAGTGAGCTCCCGAGCACCCTCGGTCCTTTGTGCGGAGAAGGTTCCCGGTGGGTCCTGGGCGTCCGGGCCTCGGGTCCCGCGGGGTCTTCGGAGCGCCCTCGGTCCTTTGTGCGGAGAAGGTTCCCGGCGGGTCCTAGGCGTCCGGGCCTTGGGTCCCGCGGGGTCTTCGGAGCGCCCTCGGTCCTTTGTGCGGAGATGGTACCTGGTTGGTCCCAGGGTTAGGCCCCGTATCCCGGGGTCACTGGGCTGTTGGTCCCGGGGAGTCACCGGGTCCCGTAGAGTCCCGGAGGGTCTCCGGGCCCCGGACATTCACTAGTCCCGGAAGGTCACCGGGCCCCCGGTGAGACCCAGAGGGTCCCAAGAGGTCATCGGGTCCTTGCGGGGTCCCGGACTTTCCCTGGGCCCCGGGTCTCTAGGCCCTGGTGAGACCCAGAGCACCATCGGGTCCCTGAGAGTCCCAGAGCACCAGCACCGGGTCCCGGAGAGTCCCGGTGAGACCCGGAGAGACCCGGAGAGCCACCGGGCCCCCGGTGAGACCCGGAGGGTCTCCGGGGTCCCGGAGAGCCCCGGTGAGACCCAGAGAGACCCGGAGAGACCCGGGTCCCGGAGAGCCCCGGTGAGACCCGGAGAGACCCGGAGCACCACCGGGTCCCGGAGAGCCACCGGGCCCCCCGGTGAGACCCGGTGAGACCCGGTGAGACCCGGAGAGACCCGGAGAGACCCGGAGAGACCCGGGTCCCGGAGAGCCCCGGTGAGACCCGGAGAGGCCCGGAGCACCACCGGGTCCCGGAGAGCTCCGGAGCCCCGGTGAGACCCGGAGACCCGGAGAGACCCGGAGAGGCCCGGAGCACCACCGGGTCCCGGAGAGCCCCGGTGAGACCCGGAGGGTCTCCAGAGCCCCGGTGAGACCCGGAGAGCCACCGGGCCCCCGGTGAGACCCGGAGGGTCTCCGGAGCCCCGGTGAGACCCAGAGAACCACCGAAGCCCCGGAGAGACCCGGAGAGGCCCGGAGCACCACCGGGTCCCGGAGAGCCCCGGTGAGACCCGGAGAGCCACCGGGCCCCCGGTGAGACCCGGAGGGTCCCCGGAGCCCCGGTGAGACCCGGAGGGTCCCCGGAGCCCCGGTGAGACCCGGAGACCCGGAGAGACCCGGAGAGGCCCGGAGCACCACCGGGTCCCAGAGAGCCCCGGTGAGACCCGGAGGGTCTCCAGAGCCCCGGTGAGACCCGGAGAGCCACCGGGCCCCGGTGAGACCCGGAGGGTCTCCGGAGCCCCGGTGAGACCCGGAGAACCACCGAAGCCCCGGAGAGACCCGGAGAGGCCCGGAGCACCACCGGGTCCCGGAGAGCCCCGGTGAGACCCGGAGAGCCACCGGGCCCCCGGTGAGACCCGGAGGGTCTCCGGAGCCCCGGTGAGACCCGGAGAACCACTGAAGCCCCGGTGAGACCCGGAGGGTCTCCGGGGTCCCGGAGAGCCCCGGTGAGACCCGGAGAGACCCTGAGCACCACCGGGTCCCGGAGAGTCCCGGTGAGACCCAGAGACCCGGAGAGCCACCGGGCCCCCGGTGAGACCCGGAGGGTCTCCGGAGCCCCGGTGAGACCCGGAGAACCACCGAAGCCCCGGAGAGCCTCCGGGCTCATGAAGAGCTGTTGTTGACCGTGGGGCCTCTAGGAAGCCCGTGGCGCCACGTGTCAAGCATCCAGGTCGTCCATCAGGCCAAAAGACGTCTTCGCCCTTCCATCCAACGGCCGCAGCGAGGGCATTTTTGTCTTTTGTATTTCTGAGGGGCTATATAAACCCCTCTTGTACCCTTTTTCAGGGATTCCAACTCATTTCATATAAACGCAATTCCCGGCTCTCTTGGAGATCTCTCTCCGAGAGCTCACCTCCCCAGCGGACTCGCGTCCGGAGAGAGCCAACAGGACTAGGGCCCCCACTGGGACCCAAACCTGTATAAACCTCTGTGTCACTTTCTGTGTTGCCCGGCGGGAGGAGACCAGTAACTCGGTCTGCTCGCGCCGCTGTAGTGCTGCGCACGCCCGAACCTGCCGGGGTATCCGTAATACCCCGACACCATTATTCTTCCAGACTTGTCTTATCTTTTCTTAAGCGGGACTGACCTAAAAATATAGTGATGAGACTAAGGATTAGTTATAGGATAGTTCATACTATATGAACATAGGAGACATCTTTTCAACCTATATGGACGTATTTTTACCAGCTACTAGCTGTAAAAAGTTAATTTATGAAAAGAAACTTGCACATTTCCATCCCTGTCTCATGGATTGATCTCAACTTTCTACTTGTATCCTATCTGTGATTTTCCCTAAGTTAGCAATCATTTCTTTGACCTCTTGCCAGAATAGAATGGTTAACACTAGAGGAAGATCTCAGGGAAGAGAGCCCGAGGAAGACACCGGTGACATGAGGAACACACCTGGAAGAAGAGCCCGTGTCAATCCAGATCAACCTGGATCATCAACTTCCATGCCACAGGAGGAAATATCAATGATGTACTGATATGGATGGAGCAGAATAGACAGCAGGAAATGGCAGTACAGAACCAGATCTTAGGGCAATTAATGAAAAACTTGCCGTCTGGACCTGTTGAAGGATCAACAATCGGAGCAAGATTAACTGATTTTCAGAAAACACGCCCTCCAACCTTCTCAAGCACAGAGGATCCCATTGTAGCAGATGACTGGCTAAGAGATATAGAAAGAAAGCTAAACACCGTTAAGTGCAATGACAATGAAAAGCTCCTATACAGACCACATCAATTATCTGGACTTGCGGTAGCTTGGTGGGAGAACTACCAGACAATGCACCCTAACAGAGATTTAATTACTTGGGATGAATTCAAAGAGCAATTCCGCAAGTATCATGTCCCGAAGGGAGTCGTTCAAGCGAAACGTCGAGAATTCATGAACCTGAAGCAAGGAAACAAGACGGTTAAACAGTACTTGCACGAGTTTATTCAACTAGCAATATATGTTCTTGACGACATTACGACGGAAGAGAGGAAAATAGATAATTTTGTGAAGGTTTACATAATTCTTTGCAATACCAGTTGTCATCTCACGAGTTTACAGATTTTCATGTTCTAATCAACCAACTACTCAAAATGGAGGAGAAGAGAGGGATAGTCGAAGAAGACCACAAGAGGAAGGCTCTACCAAATTCTTATCAAGGAAACGCGAGTAGAGGAAGACCAATGCCAAGCTTCAAACCAGTCTTCAGACCACTCCAACAACCTCAGAGGCCTGCAACAACTACAACGCCACAGTGTACAGGATGCAAGGGAAACCATCCCTATAAGGACTACACGCTGAAGAACATGGAGTGTTTTCATTGTGGAAGAAAAGGACATCGCAAGGAGACATGTCCGCTTCAACACCTACCATTCAGCGTTGCTCGAGCCCAAGCAGCAAGATCTCCCGCACCAGTTCAAAGTTTTGCCAGTGGTATTTCGCCACGCAGACGAGGAAGAATTCAAATCAATAAGGGAAGAGGAATGCCGACTATAGGATGAGGCCAACTCAACTACGCGTCTGCAATTGAAGCTGGAGAAGCATCTGACATCGTGATTGGTAGAATTATGCTCTTTTCTCAGCTTTCAGTTCCTTTGTTTGACCCTAGTGCAACTCACTCTTTTGTGTCAAAGTCTTTTGTGCTGAAAAGTGGATTGTTTGTGTCTGCATTAGAGTACCCTGTTCTTATTCAATCTCCCAGAGCTAGGATGTCCGTTCAATCTATCTGTAGAAATATTTCCTTTTGTATCGGCAACGTAGGATTCCTAGCGAACTTGCAATTTTTAGATCTTCAAGGGTTAGACGTTATCCTCGGAATGGATTGGCTAGCAAAGCACAAAGGTCAGATGGACTACGAAAGGAAGACAATCACGCTGACCAATATCGAAGGAGAGCAAGTCACATTCCATGCGAAGAGAACTCCAGTAAGTGACCATATGAGTAGTCTGAACAGTATGGAGAATATTGATTTCGAAAAAGTGCCAATAGTCAACGAGTACCCAGAAGCCTTTCTTGAAGAACTCCCGAGAATGCCTCCAGACTGGGACATAGAGTTCACCATTGAGCTGAAACCTGGATCGGCTCCATACGCAAGAAAGCTAGCACGAATGACGAGCCAAGAGCAAGAAGAGCTAACGAAGCAGATAGAAGAGTTGGAAGAGAAAGGATTTATCAGAACAAGTTCGTCACCCTGGGGAGCCCTGGTACTTTTTTCCAAGAAGAAAGACGGTAGCTTACGAATCTGTATTGACTACCGAAAGCTGAATGGCATGACCATAAAAAACAAGTATCCTCTGCCCAGAATTGATGATCTCTTTGATCAGCTCAGAGGAGCAAAGATATTTTCAAGAATCGACTTAAGATCGGGATACCATCAACTGAAGATTCGAGAGCAAGATATCCCCAAGACTGCATTCATAACAAGATATGGATTGCATGAGTTTACTGTGATGCCCTTTGGATTGACAAATTCACCTACAGTATTCATGAACTTGATGAACAAAGTTCTTATGAAATTTTTAGATAAGTTCATTATTATGTTCGTGGATGATATCCTTATTTTCTCTAGGACAGAAGAAGAACATGTCCATCATCTCAGATTGGTGCTAAAGAAGTTGGCAGACCACCAGCTATATGCTAAGTTTGATAAGTGTGCCTTTTGGTTGAAGGAAATTTCTTTTCTAGGCCACATCATTTCTGGCGAAGGAATATTCATGGATCAGTCGAAAATCCAAGCTATCATGGAATGGAAGCAGCCAGAATCAGTAACGGAAATCAGAATTTTCTTAGGATTGGCTGGATCCTACTGAAGATTTGTTGAAGGATTTTCTAGGATCACCAGACCACTCACTCAACTGCTAAAGAAGAACACCCCTTTTGAGTAGACTAAGGAGTGTGAAAAGAGTTTTGAAGAGTTGAAGAAGAAATTGACAATTGCACCTATCCTCATATTGCCAGACGACAAGAAGAACTTCGAAGTTTATTATGATGCATCAAAACAAGGATTAGGTTTTGTTCTCATGCAAGAAGGAAAAGTGGTAGCATTTGCGTCAAGACAATTGCGATCCCATGAAGAGAATTACACAACACATGACTTGGAATTAGCTGCTATTGTCCACGCATTGAAGATTTGGCGACATTACTTATTGGGTAACAAATGTGGGATCTACACTGATCACAAAAGCTTAAAGTATATCTTTACACAGCAAGACTTAAATATGTGGCAACGAAGGTGGTTAGAACTTATCAAAAATTATGATCTTGAAGTACACTACCACCCCAGTAAAGCGAATGTAGTAGCTGATGCACTAAGCAGAAAGTCCTACTACAACCAAGTGAAGTGTCTAGGACTACCACCTCAGTTACTCGGAGATTTTGAGAAACTGCGCTTGGAATTTGTTGAACAAGGAACTATCGCCGCTTTGAAGGTAGAATGTGAACTGAAGGACCAAATTCAGAAAGCACAAGTAATGGATCCAAATATCCAAAAGCTGAAAGAGGACATGAAGAGTGGAAGTGCAACTAACCTCAGAGAAGATGAGCAAGGAATCATATGGCACCATGACCGTATCTAACTGCAGAGAAATTAAGGACCTGATAATGAATGAAGCTCATCATACCCCTTACTCCATACACCCAGGCAGCACGAAGATGTACAAAGACTTGAAAAATCAGTTTTGGTGGAATGGGATGAAAAGAGAAATCGCTGAATTCGTATCATCTTGTGACACCTGTCAAAGGGTAAAAGCAGAACACCAAAAGCCTGCAGGATCATTACAATCCTTACCAACCCCTGAGTGGAAGTGGTATGAAATTGGAATGGATTTCATAACAGGACTACTGACAACCCAGAAATGTTATGATTCCATATGGGTTATAGTGGACAGACTGACCAAGGTAGCTTATTTTCTACCGGTAAAGACCCAGTACACAACAAGACAACTAGCGGAGTTGTATCTCAATAGGATAGTCGTCCTGCATGGAGTGCCGAAGGCGATTGTTTCTGATAGAGGAGCCCAATTTGTGTCAAAATTTTGGAAAGAATTGCAAGAAGCCTTGGGTACGAAATTAAAGTTTAGCACAGCTTACCACCCACAGACGGGAGGACAAACTGAGAGAGTAAATCAAATCCTGGAATATATGTTGAGAGCATGTGCTTTGGATTATGGAAATTCTTGGGAATCATTTCTACCATACGCAGAGTTCACCTACAACAACAGTCATCAAGCAAATTTGCAAATGGCACCATATGATGCACTATACAGAAGAAAATGCCGCACACCATTATACTAGACGGAAGTAGGCCAAAAGCAATTCCTAGGACCACAATTAGTGGAAGAGGCTACTGCTCATGTGAAGATTGTACAAGAGAGATTGAAGACAGCCTAGTCAAGAGAAAAGAGCTATGCCGACAACAGGAGAAGGGAATTGTCTTTTGAAAAAGGTGATTATGTCTACCTCAAAGTAACACCCTATAAAGGAGTCCGCCGATTCCAAATAAAAGGAAAGCTAAGTCCAAGATACATCGGACCATACAAGATTCTAGAAAGACAAGGAGAGGTAGCGTATAAGTTGGAACTACCGTTTGAACTAGCTGGAGTTCACGATGTTTTCCACGTGTCTCAGCTAAGAAAGTTCCTAAAGAAACCTACGGAACAGATATCTCCTACAGAGGCTGAAATTCAACCAGACCTGTCATGCTTAGATTCTGCAGTACCCTATAAAAATAATGTAGATCAGCGAAAGAAGATTGAAGTCGAGGACCATTAGATTCTACAGAGTTCAATGGAATAACCACACAGAAGAGGAATCAACATGTGAAAGAGAAGAAGAACTGTGTCGAGATTTTCCCTACTTGTTTTCAGACCTACCAGAATCTCGAGGACGAGATTAATCTTAAGGAGAGAGGGTTGTAACATCCCTGTTTTCACTAAATCTTGACCAATTCAAGTCTGTTATTCCAGAATCATAATCCAAGGTATGCCAATACCCTAACCCGAAAAGTTGATAGCAAAACTCCATCGTTTGAACCTTTTTCGCAAAACAGCCCAAAAGTATCGTGGATTAGTCCTTTTTAGATTTTCCTAGAAACCTGAAAAGGCTAAAAGCCACAGATTATCTCCAAATCTGCATTTGATTCAGGGAATATCTTCCATTTGCTATTCTGAACAAGTTTTCCTTCTGTGAAATTTCTAAAATCTCATCCGAAGCCTCAGTTTTCAACCTCGCAAATTTTCAAACCCTAATTACCCTATTTTTGTTTCAGCTCAAAACTTAATAAAAACCCTAATTTCTGCTATTTGTCGCTGCTAAACTATTTTCTAAGTTTAGTGTGCCAAAGTTGGGAGATCAAGTCTCTTTTTATTTAAGCCCTTTTGCCAGAATTACAGATTAGTCCAAATATCAAGTTTCTAAAATTGCAAATCAGCCCAAATCTTATTTTCTAGCCCTTTTCGACCAGCTCCTGATCGTTGTTTTCGACCAGAGTCCCGGCACCATTTTCAACCAGAGCTGCACCGTGTTTTCTCGTTGTGTTTCTTCGCCGCCGACCAAGCCCAATTGTCGCCTGTGCTCGTGGTCACCTGTGCTTGCAAACGCGCTCGTGTCTTCACCTGGATCATCGCCGTGGCAGTGTTTCGACCAGCAGCTGCAGCTCCAGCACGCGCGCCGGTGAAGTTTCATTTTGCATGCGCGTACGTGTCACCACCGGAGCAGCTTCGCGCCTCCGCATCCGGGCCGGACCGGAGCAAGTTCCAACGTCTTGACCTCCGCTAGTAAAGCTGGTGTGCCGCCTGCTCGCCATCACGTCGTCCTTCGCCGCTATTCCTTCTGTGTCAGGCCGATCTTTTCCCCGGCGTGAGTTTTGTTACTGTTTCCCCTCGCAATCTCCGTTCCCTTGCCTATTTAAATCCTCCAGCAGCCCGTTCCTTCGCTGTGCCTTTGACTTAGCCATTTTCCTCACCTTCTTCTTCTTTCTTCTTCTTCCCCAGCAAGCCACCATTGAGGCAAACGTCGCCAGAGAAGCTCCCTGAACCAAACTGAAATTCAATCACGCCAGTAAGTTCCTTGTGCCCATGTCTCTATTCCTTAGCAGCCAATTGAGCTCCGGTGATCTCCATCACTGGTGATCGCCGTGAAAAGCCAAACTCCCTATTCCCAAAATTAAAACTTCTTCAATCCTTTTCATCCATCCTTTCTGTAGAACATTTTGATCCTTAGCAGATCCCTAGCAAGCCTGTAAAGCCAGTTTTTAAATTCTAACTCGAATTGTTAGCTCCCTGTTTCTTTGCGTGCTGCCGTGAGTGGTTTACGTCACCGGCACGCCCCATTGTCCCTCTACCAAATTCAACCTCTCCTACATGTTCATTAGGTCTCACATACCGTGTAGCCCAAGCCATTTTACCTGCATTGCTGTGTATCGACGGCACCTCTTTTCACCTTTGTCCTCGAGTCCAGCGTCAATGCCGGCGAGCCTCAAAACTTCTTTGCAACTTAATTCCTCGCTCCAGCATGATCAGTGCAACCCCAGTAGTAAAATCCCTCAACCAATTTCAAGTTTAATCTTCTCCAGAGTCTTGACATCGTAGAAAGTCTTTGTCTCCAGCGGCCGACAATTTGTATCTCGTCGTTCACCGCCGTTAAGCTACCCTAGTTCAATGAACTTTGCCAATGGCTTCATCTTAGTCCCGCCTATGCATTTGACAAAGTTAGCGATGCAGCACATGCGTGATTTGTCCAGACGCGTGTGCCCTAGCTCGCTATAGTACAGTGGCATACGATTTTCCTGTGCCAAGGACTTTGCTGAATTTTCCTAAATCCTTGGACCTTTCTGTCAAAACCACTTTGTCAAATATATGACTTACTGTGTTTGGCACCTGTTTCACTCTTTGATTTTCTTCTTGATCTTTTGAAAGCCCAAATTAGCCCTATGCCATTCTCAAACTTTGTTTGGCCGCGAACCGAATGTCAGCCCTTAGACATTCGATGCTTCTAAGCCAAATCCTTTGAGCCAAGCCCTTGTATCTTTGACCAGATCACCTCGCTTGCATGCATGTTTACATTCTACTTATTATTTTCCATAGCAAGCATTTTCTGTATGCTTATGTAGTGCGATGTGTCGTGTTGTTTCTTTACTGTGAGAGCAGAGACAGAAGCGGAAGGAGCGGAAGGAACCTTCGAAGACCCAACAGATCAATTAGACTCCTCGTTGCAAGGCAAGTCTCATTCCCTTGACCATGTCTCTCCTAATATTTTGAAGTAAACTAGATTAAATTTTGTTTTGAATATATGCATGCTTTATCTTCAAGTTAAATGTTATGTTGAGAGAATATGAATAGATATGACCTAATCTCTTGTAAAGCCCCTTCATGTATTGTGTATTACTTGCACCCTTGTCACCCTAGGACACCATGCTTAGGATATGCTTGTACTTAAATGTATACTTTAAGTATTAAATGGTCAATTATATGATAAACATGTTTAAAAACCTTTTTTATGAAAGAAAATGTGAAATAGGGATTGATAGTGAGGATGGTTTGATTGGTTGGCTACTGTGTACTCATCGAGAATGTGAATGTCTCCTCACTATTGATTCATAAGGACAAGAACCTTGTGTTGTGCTTCTATGCGACATGAAAATGTACCAACCACTGTCTATTTACTGGGCAAGGATACTATTAATACTAGACTGCAAAATCGTTGTGTGATCTCAACCTTGTCACATGCGTAAAAGTAGCATGGAGTTGGCCCGACTTGAAAGTCGAGTGAAGAAGTAGATTTAAAAAGAGGTACACCTTTGCAAAGTGTAAAAGAAGTATCGGATACTCTGTACTCCCAGGTCTTGGAGTCTGTTCGCGGTGGATTCTTATCCATGTGGTTAAGCACAAGTACATTTTGGAATATTTTTAGAATATGGGTTAATAAAAGTGGTGACTCATGGGAGACCACCATACATAACGTTTTCTAAAGTATACATTAAGATTTCAAAGTATGGCTTTTAAAACCAAAAGCCATTTTGCTTACAATCCTAGAATAAAAATCTATTGTATCCTTATATATGAGACTAAAACCTTATCTCTTGAGAACCCTCATTTATATAACTGCATTCATATAATGAGATTTGTTGAGCATCATGTGAAAGCGTACTCACCCTTGCCTTTGCAAACAACTTCAAAAGAGGGATTCATCGATCCCGATTCTTTTGGTTTTGAGTACCATGAAGAAGATGGAAATGCTCCAGACGAACCATCATTCTAGGAGGATTATGCACCAAGTCAAGCCAGATGTGGATGAAGCCCTTCCAGAGCCGCTGCCGATTGAAGTGAAGATCCTCGTTGTTGCTTTCTTTGTTGTTCTCTGTGTTCGGTACCTTGATACCGACTCTTGTTTTGAGAAACTCACTATTTTTGTAACAACCCTAATTAACGTCATTCTTGGCATTATGTTATTGTAATATTATTCCTTGTGACCTTGTACCTATTTAATTACCTCTACTGTAGTTTAATGTAATAGTGTTGTTGTTTTGAGCTTATGTTGTACCTTTCTGAGTGCAATCCACTTGGGCGGTTGCCATCGGATTCCTCAAATGAGGGTCCCACAAAAATATTATAGAAAAATTAAATATATCGGACATTGCAAGGAAAGAATTTGACGAGCTTGTCCTTGAAGGAAGTGATTACATAACATTGGTTCATGATATTGAAATCTATTTAACCTCTAATGATCTTAGTAAAAACTCTAATTTTTATTTAGTGCCATTTGAACAAAGATTTGAAAAATGAGTATTTCACTTAGAAGGATCCACTTGTATTATGACAATCCTTGAAGGATTGTTTTGATCAACAAAGATCATTATTCTCCTCAAGCACAATATGATTGACTAAACATTACTTCCAAGACTTAAAATATGTGACTAAATATAATTCAACTCTCTACCGTATAGTCTCAACTAAAACTTTCACTACTATAGAAATATAGTCTACTAACCCCTATTTTCTAACGGTTTTACGAAATCTGGAAGGAAACCATCAGTGTACATGGTGCACAGTGGAGAAGAGCATTTGTACTAAAGGTTGGGTTGTGAGAAACCGTTAGTAAAAATCACATGATTTTTACTAAAAATTATGAATATATTAACCGTTAAAAGAAATATACTTTTACTAACTATTATGTTTTTGGAATCTTTAGAACAAACGTACTTATACTAACAGTTCTTATTTGGGAACCGTTAGAATAGATTTCGTTTTATTCTAACGGATAGATATACATAACCGTTAGAAAAATTGTGCTATCTTCTAACTATTCTAATGATGTAACCATTAGTAAATGTTCAACTATAAGTCCATTCCACTCGACCATCATTGTTTCATTCTGTTCAACGCTCTCTCTCTGTTTCCTTTTGTTCCACACTCCAAGCTAGCGTGATCAGGGCAATTAAGCTGGAAAGGAAGTTCGATCCCTCTCTCTAATGTAAGCTTCTCATCACCTCTCTCTCTTGTCTCTCTCTCTCTCTACTTTGCAAGCTAGCTATAGCTCCAGGCTAGGAATCTAACTAGCTAGCTAGCTAGATGGATCTTACAATGCATCATGATTTATGAGTTCACTAGCTTGCATTGTGTACTTAGGTTAGTGTTTCATCAAGTTAGGGTTTGTCATATATTAGTTGTAAGTAGCTGTACAATATATATAGCTTAATTGGCCAAGTTTCATGCATGCCTAACTGATCATTATTTTTTTGCAATTTTTAATTTTGTGAATTGCAGATGGACCGAGAATATTGGATGTATGGAATAAAATGTACTATTCTTGAGTATTTGGAGGGTGTGAACGGGTTTATTAAATTTGTTGAGCAGGAAAAGGCGAAGAAGGGAGAAAAATATATGCATTGTCCTTATACAGATTGTATGAACTTAAAGAGATTTAGCAACTATGATCAGATTAAGAGCCATTTGATTCATTGTGGTTTTAACATACGATATACCCGTTGGATATGGCACGGAGAAGATCTTGAGGAAACAAGCACCACTACCAATCAGCACGCATGCCCTAGTGTGGATTGCAGTAATGATGATCATCAGAATTTTGATAATGTCCATTCCGATGTGCATGTAGATGAAGACAATCTAGATAAGATGTTACGTGATGTAGAAGAAGATTATAGCGAAAACGACTTTGGTAAATTTGAGAAATCGATTGCTGATTTTGAGAAGTCTCTGTTCCCTGGATGTGCAAAATTTACAAAATTGTCTTATGTGCTGAGATTATATAACTTGAAGGCAAGCAACGGTTGGAGCGGTAAGAGTTTCACGGTACTATTAGATCTTCTAGCAGACATGCTTCCAAAGAGAAATGAGTTGTCAAGATCAGTTTACCAAGCCAAAAAACAGTTGTGTCCATTGGGAATGGAAATTGAAAGAATACACGCATGCCAAAACGATTGTGTGTTGTACTGTAATGAGTATGAGGATTTGCATGTTTGTCCAAGATGCGGTGCATCACAGTACAAGCTTAGGGACCGAATTGACAATGAATATGATGAGGTAAAGAAAGGACCTCCGGCCAAAACTGTGTGGTACTTGCCTGTGATCTCTAGATTGAAACGGCTGTTTGCAAATCCGAAAGATGCGAAGTACTTGCGCTGGCATGCTGAAGGCCAGAAATAAGACAGAAACTAAGACACCCAACTGATGAACATTTGATGAGTTTGGCTGCGAAGTTAGGAACATAAGGTTCGGGCTGAATGATCCGGGAGGATCTTTATGTCGAGTCGCATACGGATTCGCGACCAAGTCCTGATCGCATACGGGTTCGCGACCAAGTCCTGATCGCATACGGATTCGCGACCAAGTCCTGATCGCATACGAATTCGCGACCATGTCCTGATCACATACGGATTCGCGACCAAGTCCTGATCGCATACGGCTTCGCGACCTTAACCATGTTCGGAAAGGTTTCGCGACCATGAAAAGGAATTTGTTCTCTGTTCGGAATTGTGATCCGATCTGAATATATATAACTAAGCTTATCTGTTTAGGATTAGTTAGTTAGTTATATGAGTCTAATACGTACTCATACAATTGGACTATAAATACCTTGTAATAGGTCTAGTTTAGATCATCAAAGAGTCATAGAATTTATTTGAGTTTTAGACACTTATAATTCCTTCGACGTAGGCAAGTGTGCCCAACGTTCGACGTGTAAAGCCCTCTTTGAAATAAAGAGTTGTGCAATTACTTTGGGTTTCGGTATTTCTGAATAAGATCCCGTTATTCTGCATATTAGAATCTGGGTGAGCCTAGTGCGAAAACCAAGGCTAGGTCTCAAACGGATCAAGTTGGTATCAGAGCAACTTTCCTATCCTGTGGATGGTGAAGACTCGCCAGGGTTACAAAACCTCCGGCGAAACTCCAGCCGATCAATTGACGGTTCCTACAGCCGCGTCTCTGACAATGTCTGACGATACCTCCGTTCAAGCTAACCTAGCCAAACAAGTGACTAAACTCTCCACCGACATGGAAACCGTGCTTGCTTGGATTAAGCAGCAGGCCATGATTGTACCTCCTGAAGTAGGGAAGGATATGGGTGAGAAGACTGGTGAAGACTTGCGCAGGGCAGACGAAGATGAAGACGAAGGCGACCACAAGACCGACGACCTCGCCAACACCTCCTTAGCTGTCGGATCTTTTAAGGTCGACGCTAAGATTGATATACCCATATATGATGGGGTGATCGATGCCGAGAAGCTGGATTCTTGGATCGATCAACTTGAGACCTACTTTGACCTGAAAGGGTTCAGTAGTGCTCAAAAGGTGAAGTTCGCACCTTTGAAGATGAAGGATCACGCCAAGACTTGGTGGAAGGCCCTTGTCTCCAGTGGTGAAGCTGACGACCTTGCATGGGGTCAATTCAAACGACTTCTGTGACAAGAATTCTATCCGATGGGTTACCTTGATGAGAGATAGGAGCGTTGGCACAGATTGTACCAACGGCACGACCAGACCGTCCAAGACTATACTACAGAGTTCCGGAGACAAGCAATGGTTATCGGCATATCGCTATCCGATCCTCAGGTATTTCGGAAGTACACATCTGGACTTCAGAAATCGATCAGTACTAAGCTAAGTTTGTTTAGAGTTCAAGACATCTCGACCGCGAGTACGACTGCTTTGGCGATTGAGAAGAAGAATAAGACCCGCAACGACAAAAACTTGAGGGAGATTTCAACCACGACGAGCTCCGGAGAGGGTACCCACGATACAGGTAACACTTGTGAGCATTGTCATGCTGCTGGGCACACAAAAGAGAAGTGTTATAAACTTCATCCTGAACTGCACCAGAAAGAAAAAGGAGGGATGAACCAAGCACACGAACAGCTATGGTTACTTCTATTCCGCTCGCAGAGGAAATTATCCAGTTGGATTCGGTTGAAAAGGCGGACACGACCTTGTCTCTAATGGCAATGCTGAAGGAGAAAGGTTCGGGTTCATCAATTGACCACAACCCGACACAGGAATTGTTCACTGTTAACATACAGGTGAAGCACGAGGTGGTCGCAGCCATCTTCGACCCCAGAAGCCAAAAGAATTTGGTCTCCTCCGGACTGGTTCGACGACTTGGTTTGCAGACGACTCATCATCCTCGACCATATCCTCAGAAAAAATGACCACGTCGACACCAAGAACTTGATGATAGCAAATCAGGCGAAACAGATTGTCAATGCATGCTCAAAGTGTGTGCTGAGCGTGATGCGTCCAATTAGCCAAGAGGATTGTGCTGCATCGAGTATGGAAAGTGGTGGTTGTTTAGCAAGCTTGCCGGAAGAAAACAACGCGCTATTCGTAGAGGTATATAGTCGATCACCACAATGACTAGTCGAAAACGACATGCAATTTGTCTCTATGGTGGCACTATTCAAACTTCGCAATCCTAGCTTTGGGATCGGTGATGGTATCAACCTCGACAAGGGGAAGGCTATCCGCGAGTGGCCACTGCCACAATCCATGATGGAGGTGCCAAACTCCATGAGCGCCTATCCATACATTCGATCCGACGATTGTAGCATTGCTCATCGTGTGTTCGTTCCAAAACTCCCAGTCGTTCTCTACATCTTCACAGTTGATCATCAACGGGTGTTGGCTCCTTCTCAACAGGGGAGTCATGATCCGGGAGGATCTCAGGTTGAGTTCGCAATGGATTTGCGACCACAAAAAGGTTTGCGACTTTGGAAAGGTTTGCGACCTTGGGAAGGATTCAAACTCTTCGAGCCTTCAATACTGGATGATGAGCCAAATACTATAGTACCATCTATTGAAGACTTGGTCTATCAACAAAACGAACCTCTATGCGAAGATGTGATTCTGGAGAAGAAGGTGACTACCACCCACAGTGACACAAAGGAGACTTTTCGAATCGGTCGGGAAGGTCAACGAGTACGTGCGGCAAAGTGGTACACCAGAGAAGATGGACAAGCCCAATTTCCACATCTCCAGTTTGATCGAGAGGTCACAACAGGGGTTGGCTCCTTCTCAACAAGGGAGTCATGATCCGGGAGGATCTTTAGGTCGAGTCGCATACGGATTCGCGATCAAGTCCTGATCGCATACGGATTCGCGACCAAGTCCTGATCGCATACGAATTTGTGACCATGTCCTGATCGCATACGGATTCGCGACCAAGTCCTGATCGCATATGGCTTCGCGACCTTAACCGTGTTTGGAAAGGTTTCGCAACCATGGATTGGTTCGCGACCATGAAAAGGAATTTGTTCTCTGTTCGGAATTGTGATCCGATCTGAATATATATAACTAAGCTTATCTGTTTAAGATTAGTTAGTTAGTTATATGAGTCTAATACGTTTAGGTTACTAAGTCTGATACGTACTCATATGATTGGACTATAAATACCTTGTAATAGGTCTAGTTTAGATCATCAAAGAGTCATAGAACTTATTTGAGTTTTAGACACTTATAATTCCTTCGACATAGGCAAGTGTGCCTAACGTTCGACGTGTAAAGCCCTCTTTGAAATAAAGAGTTGTGCAATTACTTTGGGTTTCGGTATTTCCGAATAAGATCCCGTTATTCCGCATATTAGAATCTGGGCGAGCCTAGTGCAAAAACCAAGGCTAAGTCTCAAACAGATCACTGAATACAAATGGTATGAATCCGCACAGAAATATGAGCAGTCGGCATAGCATTTGGCCGGTTCTTTTATGCATCTACAATCTTCCTCCTTGGTTGTGTATGAAGCGCAAGTACATCATGATGTCATTACTAATCTCAGGACCCAGACAACCTAGAAATGATATTGATGTGTTTCTAGCGCCTTTAATCGAGGACTTACAGAAATTGTGGGGCGAAGGGGTGTAAGTGTGGGATGCATATAAGCAAGAGAATTTCATCTTGCAGACTATGATATTTTGCACCATAAATGATTTCTTGACCTATGGAAATTTGTCAGGCTATAGTACGAAAGGAGGTAAGGCTTGCCTTATTTGCCTAGATGAAACTGAGAGCATGTGGTTACGGAACTGCAAAAAAACAGTGTACATGGGTCACCGCAGGTTTCTTCCGATGCATCACGCCTACTGTAAGAAGAGGAAATCATTTAACAGGAAGCCTGAGAAAGGATCAGCCCCAGTGTTTCTGATAGGTAAGGAGCTTTAGTTGCACGTGAAGGACATCAAAGTTGAGTTCGGTAAATGTTCTAAACCTCGAGAAAAAAATGTTTGGAAGAAGAGATCGATTCTTTGGGATCTACCATACTGGGAGCACTTACAAGTTCGACATTGCATTGATGTCATGTATGTAGAGAAAAATATTTGTGATAGTTTAGTCGGTTTGTTGTTGAACATTCTGGGAAAGACAAAAGATGGTATCAAAGTTCACCGTAACATGGTGGAAATGGGCATAAGGACTGAGCTTGCACTATTGGAGAGGGGAAAGCGTACATGCCTCCCCCGGCCTGCTATACTTTGTCACAAGCAAATAAACAGAACTCTGTCGGTGTCTGTACGATGTTAAAGTTTCATGTGGGTATTCTGTGAACTTGAAAAACTTGTGTCCATAAAGGACTTGAAACTGGTTGGTATGAAGTCACATGATTGTCATGTGCTGATGTCACAAATACTTCCCATTGCTATCAAAGGTATTCTCCTAGTTAAGGTCAGAGAGACAATCAGAAAGCTATGTTATTTCTTCAACGCAATATCTTGCAAGGTAAGTGTATTCCTACTAAGTTAATTAGCTCTATTCATGGAACTTAATTGCCAGATTTTTCTGATATGAATATTTACCGCAACTACGTCCTTGCAGGTATTGATCCAGATGGACTGGACGATTTGCAACACGATGTGATTACAACTCTTTGTCAGCTCGAGATGTATTTTCCTCCATCTTTTTTTGATGTTATGGTCCATCTAATTGTTCACCTTATCAGAGAAATTAAGTTTTGTGGACCCGTGTTCCTGCACTATATGTATCCATTTGAGAGATTCATGGGTATCTTGAAGGGATAAGTAAGGAATCGTCATCGGCCCGAGGGCAGCATCATCAAAGGTATGCCGCCGAGGAGGTGATTGAATTTTGCACCAATTATATGGCCTGGGTTGACCTAATTGGCGTTCCTAAGTCCTGACATGAGGGCAGGTTTCATGACGTTGGAACGATTGGATTCAAAGCAGTCGTCCCCGTCAGTGATCTGTATGCAAAGGCACATTTTTGGGTCTTACAACACATGATGGATGTGGAGCCATACATACACGAGCACAAGGCAATGTTACAGAAACAAAATCCTTCAAACCCAGAAATTTGGATCATCAGAGAACATAACAGGAAATTTGCTGGGTGGATAGAAAATAGAGTCCTGCGAGCTACCGAGGGCTCCGTAAGTGAAACTATTACATGGTTGGTTAGAGTCCCAAGATTTACTGTAGGGCCTTGGCAGGGGTATGACATCAACAGGCATTCATTTTACACAAGTCATGATGAGAAGAGTACTATGCAATGTAGTAGAGTCACACTATTTTCTATTTCAGAGAATGCCAGGGCTGTAAGGGCACTGAACTCATATTACGATGTTATTAAAGAAATATGGGAGCTCTATTATGGATTATTTAAGATTCCTTTGTTTCGATGCCAATGAGTCGAAATCCCTCGAGGTGTTAAAGTTGACAATTACGGGTTTACTCTTGTCGATCTCAATAGAGTTGCACACCAGGAGGATCCATTTATACTTGCTGAGCAAGCCACACAAGTATTCTACATCGTTGACCCAGCCAATCCAAAGTTGCACATTGTGCTTCACAACAAGAGACATATTATTGGGGTCGAAGATGCTGTCGATGAAGAAGAGTACAATCAGTTCGACAAAATACCTCCATTTTTAGAGGTCATTCAGTCTGTCCCTATTGAAGATATTGACGAAACAAGTTATCTACGAGATGATCACGAAGAAGGATTAATTATGAGTTGACAACCATTCTTGAGTATTTTGTAATTGAAGGCAAAATCCCAGGCTAACCACAAATTCTAGCATGAAGGGTTTCTAGGCATGGCATTGGAGAGAATGACGGCTCCCTATCATCACTGAGGTGAGGAACTTAATTATCATTAAGTCAGACTTTTATAAACTTTTTTAGAATTTTTATGAAGGGCCCGTGGATTTACAAAGTTGTTAAAAGTATTTTGAATCTTGCACACTAAAAGAAAAGGTCTTCTGGAACTTCCAATTCCTAACTTCTCCTGTCAAAATTTTCCCATCATTCAGTATGCAGATGATAGTCTTATAATCCTAAGAGCTTCATCTATAGAAATTATCTTGTTAAAAGCCCTTCTACAGTCTTCTGCTTCTTCAACAGGCCTGAAAGTTTATTTTGAAAAATCATTTTCCAATGTACTGCACTACTACAGAAATGCATTAGAAGAAAGTACATTTACTAATGGTTCATTCTGTCGAACCGTTAGAAGAAAGTTTATTGTACTAACGGTTCATTTTGTTGAACCGTTATAAGAAAGATAGTTTTACTAATGGTTTATTTTGTCTACCGTTAGAAGAAAGGTAGTTTCACTAACGGATCATTTTGAATGAACTGTTAGAATAAGAACTCACTACATAAACTCCGCCCCAGAAGTTTCCCTTCAGTCGAACCGTTCCAAATCTTTATCCTCGAGTGCGAAAAGCCCTAACCTAGCCAGCGACCACTTCCTCGTTGTCGAACCATCATCGCCACACGGTTCATACTTTTAGTGTTCGTCACTGCCGATGACCACTTCCTTGCTGCTGGACCACCATGGCCATCGCTGGCTACCACACAGTTCACCATCGCCGCCGGCCACTAAATTGCACTGTAAAATATTCCTTACTTTTCTCTTTTCAGTATTTAAACAAGGATTTGGTTGCTCTTGTTTAGGATTTAAATTAGGGTTGAGGTATAATCTTAGTGATCTCCATCATCTTTAATTTTCTCTTGTTTGTGCTTAAAGATGGTGTAATGTTGAAATATAATCTCAGTGATCTTTACTTCATTTAATCTGTTATGCAATCTTTGTGATTTAGAACATTGAATTGTGGTTTTATGATGGTTGTTTGCCTTTGGGTGTGTTTGATTCTATTTGTATAATTGTGTCCATGCTTACAGACTACCACTGTCCAGTAAATTAGCACTTAGTGGAGTCAAAATAGAGGATCTGTAGTGCCTGAGTATGATGAGTCAAAAAATAGAGGACTAGTAAACTTTAACTTATCCCTGCAACAAAATGTGCCAAACTATCTTAATAACAACCCTACCAAATTTAACTCTGCCATTCTACAATTTTTTCTAACTGTTGTGTGCGTATTAACCATTAGAAAAAGCACATGATCTAATGGTTGTTCATATAATAACCGTTAGAAGAAATAGCTTTTAGGTTTCCATGACATGAGATGTACATTAACCAATTTTTGTAAAACCTCCTCTAAAAGACTTGCTTTTTTTGTATTTGATTCATTTAATTGGAAATAATAGGTGAGATGAAGTGGGTAAATTTGATCCATGACATGATCAGGTGGATCCAGTCTCAACTTGTGTTACTTTTTTATCACCTTGGATGCCTTATGTTGCATTGGGCATTTTCTTCAATTCAATTATGTTTTAACCTTTCCAAACGGTGTAATGTCCTTTTGTTAGAAATTTGATTCAATTCTGTTTCAGGTTTCCATTTCAGTTATGAATTTTTCATGTAAACATTTTCATGTATATGTACTCAGCCTTTGTGATGGTTTGTTCATGAAATTTTAGGAAAAGCCATGTCGACATCTTCCTCGTTTGATAGTAGTGGTTCGACAAGGGGCAATGTAGTAGCTGATGTTGCTCTGTCCCAGTGCAAGAGGACGGTGCGAGGCGCGACGAAGTTGTGCCGTTTGGCAAAACGCACCTCTCTTTCCTATGAGTTCAACTAGTTTGGGAGACCGGTCGGAAAGAACACTGGGAAGTACACTGCCTACATTGGCTTGTTGGCGAAAGAAAGGGTGAAGATCACCGCCAAGAGCTGGAAGGACGTGAAGGCGAATGAGAGGGATAGGTTGTGGGCGGAACTGAAGGTAAAATCTATCGAAATCCCTAAACTCTTTCGTAATCACATTCCCTTGACTTATCCCTTTAGTTTAACTAACTCCTGCTTGTATGTACTATTTGAAAACAGGCCAAGTGGAACATCCCTGATGATGCACCCAAAATGGCTTGCTTGAAGGACATGAACAACTCATGAAAAACCTTCAAGAGGTTCCTCGTCAGTACCTTCCTCGCTACGGGGAACTCTCCTTATGAGAAGTATCCCTTCATAACGGAGGAGATTTGGGAGCAATTCACCTAGTAGAAGGGGACCCCTCAGTTCAAGGTATATATGCTTCCTTTGCTTAGTTACACTATATGATCGCTCGTATGGACTAACCAATGGTGCATTTGCTTGTTTATTCTTCGAAGGTCCTTAGCGAGAAGAATAAGGGCATCTAGAAGAGGAATGACCACCCGCACTGGCTTGGATCTCGGGGCTATGCGGGGAAGGAGGAGTAGTAGAGGAAGAAAGATGAGGAAAATGCTCTCGTCGACTCCCCTGACTTGCCAATCTCTGAGATCCATGATGCGAGGTGCAAGCGATGGTAGCAGGGGAGAGGGTCCGTGTCGTCCACGGGGTTTGTGGAGTTCGCAAACCCTAAGGACGTCAAGGTCATGCAGTGAATGCTAAGTTGGCTAACTTTGTAAACTATGTATGCACAACTTCATATATATATATATATATATATATATATATATATATATATATATATATATATATATATTTCTCACAATGAATTTTGAATGTAACAGATCACTATCAAGAAGGAGGCAATGCAGGGATTGTTTACTCCCCAAAGGGAGAACAACATCCTCACCCAGACTCTAGGAAATAAGGAGCATCCCAGGCGGACGCAGACTGTGGGAGTCGTTGTGCCATGGAAGGACGACTTCGAAGAGAGTGGACCACCGAGGAAGAAGGCCCGCTCTTGGAAGGAGAAGGAATGGGAGCTGGACGAGAAGATACGGGCAGACGTGATTGCACAATTCGAGGCTAGGTTCATTGAAATGAGCAAACAGTTAGGACAACTTAGTAGAATTGTGCAGTCCAAGGCTGTAGATGTAGCTCCCAAGGTCGACACTACCCCTCGGGGTCGGCTGAGTAGTTGCTCTTCCAAGGTCAACGTGGATCCGATGGATCTACTTGTGGTATTGCACTTAAGTTGATGCCACTCCCGATCCGTTAGAATTGTTTTGCTAACTTGTTATTTGCAGAAGTCGGAGAGCTGCAGCCTAGTGGTTCACCTAGGCGACGACCTCATGGTGGTTGTACACGGGTTCGTATATCCGTCTGGGGAGGATGTCTGGATTCACTATGTATCTTTGAAGATGGGGTTCGCAAAGGCACAGGTGGACATGATCATCTCGGGCTACACCGCTTTTCCGTACCCATCCCAACGGAGGAAATACGGACAATTGCTGAGGCATTGGGCTTCTACATATAGTGGCCTCAGAAGTGTGTTATAATACAGCAGGTAAATCCTACCCATTTTAGTTCAAAACTTACTTAATATACTCAACTTGCAAAATCTAACATACGTGTTCATAAATTGAAATGAACGATGGATGCCAGCGTACTACTTTAGGACCCCACCCCCAGCATAAGGCTTGAGGGATCTCCTCTAGCCCTCAAGCCACGAAAGACGGCCTCGACCCCAGCCAAACGATCCATGCCTCCTCCGAAAGCCCCTTTGCCACCAAAGAAAGCCGTCAGCACTCCGCCCCGAGCTTCGAAGGTACACACTCGCTCCCCGGCAAAAGGCAAAGGGAGAAAGGGACAGCCCGATATGTTCAAAAATGGATTCCCACTCGTGTCGGAGGCAATTTTGCGTAAATTGGATCACACAACTAGAGACCACAAGTGGTACCTTTTCCGGTCTCGGCACAACTTCAATTTCCTAGTTCCGTTCAGGCCTGGACAGTTCCATCTTGAGCCCAAGAGCATATCCGTGGTGCACAAGGATCTGTTCGACCTCTTAAACTGGCGGGAACTTGATATGTCCATCCTACGGAATAGAGTCCTGTGAGTTTGCTGATCCTATATATTACTATAGTTTATTTAATAAATGTAGTAACTTTCTATGCAATACTAATGTCATCCTTTGCATGCAGGTGCATGTACAGACTGGCGTTGACGAGGGCGTGTGACAAGGTGGGTTTCCTTGACCCAGAGAAAATAAGCCTCACGATGCTAGAGCAGGACGCAGCCCATGGGGAGCAGTACATATCAAGGGCACTGCTGATGCAGCAGGAAAAGGAGTTCATTCTAGCACCGTACCACAAAGGTTAGTGCAATTCCTATTAATTTAACTCATTCTTGTATGTTACACCTAACATATACTTTAAACGGTTCTCTTTTATGTACAACGTAGGGGCCACTGGATCCTCCTTGTGATCTATCCATGGAGGAATGAGGTGTACTACCTCAATTCGATGCGCGACAGGTTACCAAATGAATACCTGATCTCGTGGAATATGGACGCGTAAGTGACATGTTTGATTTAAATTTGATCTCACTAGCTAATGATAACATATTAACCGACAATGATAAATTAAATGCAGGGCTTTCAAAAATTATATGTCCACTAGAGGGAGGCATGACGCATCGGAGGGCGACCGAATTTCTTAGAAAGAATATGAGGTAATTAATAAGGATTGAACTACTCATGAGTTTTTTAGTTTATGCTTAAGTAGTTTATGGAAAGAACAGTTAACATGTCTTTGCATATGCAATTATCTTAGTGCCGTCAACAGCCAAAATCGTGGGAACGTGGGTTTTATCTGATGCGGTTTATGTATGACCTAGTCAGGACAAATTTTGCCCAATTCCTTTAGGTAAGAATCACTAGTACAGAAAAGCTTTCTGCTATCGGTAAAAAAAACCCTTCTACTATCGGTTTTCGTACCGATAGAGATAGACACGATAGAACAAGACAGAACATTTTCTATCGGTAAATAACCGACAGAAGAAATTAACTATTCTATCGGCATATTAGGAGTGTACCAATAGAAAACCCGTCATAGTCTGACGATTAACGGTGGGAAAAGTACCACTATTCTAACGGCACCTTATGATTGTACCGATAGAAAACCCGTCGTCGTCTGACGTTTAGCGTTGGGAAAAATACCCATATTCTAACGGTTAATTATAAGTTTACCGACAGAAAAAAGTGTAGCACTCTCTCGGTTGGAAATGACATTATCGATAGAAAAAATCTTAGTACTCTCTCGGTTGTGTATGAGTTCACCGGCAGGAAAAATCACACTCTTCTAACGGTTAATTATACGTTTACCGATAGAAAAAACCACAGTAGTCTCCCGGTTGTGGATGAGTTCACCGGCAGGAAAAGTCACTCTATTCTGACGGTTAATTTCAAGTTTACCGATAGAAAAATGGGTAGTAGTCTCTCGGTTGTTGATGAGTTTACCGATAGAAAAAACCACAGTAGTCTCTCGGTTGTGGATGAGTTCACCGGCAGGAAAAGTCACACTATTCTGACGGTTAATTTCAAGTTTACCGATAGAAAAAAGTACAGTAGTCTCTCGGTTGTGGATGAGTTTACCGATAGAAAATTTGTAGTGGTCTGTCGGCTGTGAATGAATTTACCGATAGAACATTCACATATACAGTACATTATTTGCATTCACAATACAGTACATTCACATATACAGTACAGATGCAATACATTATAGATTGGATACACAATACAGTACAGATGCAAAGAAGGGTAAATTCACAGAACAGATTGACACATTAGACAGTTATTCACATTTATTCACATATATATGGACAAATACAAATTGCAATCCAATATGGACATTTATTGACATATATATTTATTCACATGTATATAAACAGTCTATGCACAGAGTACACGAAAAAGAGAAAATTATCATGGCGGATGGTTGGGCACAACTTCCTCCATGACATATTGAGCCCAGATTTGTCGAAGATCTCTAATCTTTGCATTTTCGTATGAGTCTTTCGACATGGCGATCTGCAAGCATGTGTGAATACTTAGTAACTAACTTCCTAATTTAGAACGTAACACCCAATTTTCAAATTTGAGTTAGCTATCGATGCTTACCTGGGGGAATTGGGCAAAGTTTGTCTGCACTAGGTCGTACATGTAGCGCAACACATAAAACCCGCATTCCCACGATTGCGGCTGCTGATGGCACTGAGATAATTGCATATGCGAAGACATGTTAGCTATTGTTTCCATAAACTAATTAAGCATAAACAAAAAGTCTCGTGAGTACCTCATATTCTTTCCAAGCTAGTAGGGAGCCCTGCGGTGCGGCATGTCTCCCTCCAGCGGACGCATATTTATCAAAAGCCCTGCATTTCAGTTAGTATTGCCCGTTAATGTATTATCATTAGCTAGTGAGGTGAAAATTTAAATCAAACATATAAGTTACTTACGCCTCCATATTCCCCTTGACCACATATTCCATCGATAATTTGTCACGCATCGAATCGAGGTAGTACACCTCGTTCCTCGGCGGACAGATCACGATGAGGATCCAGTGGCCCCTGCATTGTACGTAAAAGAGGACCACTAGCTCAAAGTATATCTCAGGTGTAACATACAAGATCGAGTTAAATTAGTACGAAATACACTAACCTTTGGTGGTACGGCACCAGAATGAACTCCCTGTCCTGCTGCGCCATCAACGCCTTGGATATGTACAGCTCAGCGTGCGCGGCGTCGTGCTCTAGCATCGTGAGGCTTATTTTCTCTGGGTCGAGGAAACCCACCTTGTCACACGCAGCCTCCGATGCTAGCCTGTACATGCACCTGCATGCAAAGGACGACATTAGTATTGCACAGAAAGTTACTACATTTCAAATGAACTACAACAATGCAGAGTTAGCAAACAAAGTTAGAAAACAGCAATACATAGCATCAGCAAACTCACAGGACTCCAGTCCGTATGATGGACATATCGAGCTCCCGCCAGTTGTAGAGGTCGAACAGATCCTCGTGTGCCACGGATATACTCCCGGGCTCACGGTGGAACTGCCCAGGCCTGTAGGGAACTAAGAAGTTCAGATTGCGCCGAGCTCGGTGTAGGTACCACTCGTGGAGGTCTCTGGTTGATCGATCCAATTTGCGCAAAGCTGCCTCCGACATGAGTGGTAACGTTCGTGAACCTCTCCGGCTGTCCTTGTCGCCCTTTTCCCTTGCCTTTGCCCTTGCCTTTTGCCGGGGACTGAGCGCGTACCTTCGAAGGCAAGGGCGAGGTGATGGCAGCTTTCTTCCGAAGTGAAGGCGTGGATGAGTTGGGTGGGGTCGAGGCCGTCTTTGATGGAATTTTTCGTACGAAAAACGTAAAGTAAAAAATAATTTCGCAAAAAACACAAAAGAAAAAAAAATTACAAAAATGACCATAGTCGCCAGCCCGGCTGGCGACTTAGCACTGAAAACCCTAAGTCGCCAGCCCGGCTGGCGACTGTGGGCTTCCGCTCCTCTGTCGCCAACCGGGCTGGCGACTTAGGGGGCTATATAACCCCAGCCCGTGGCGACACAGGAGGGCAAAATTTCATTTGGCCTGCGGTAAAAAAAAACAGAGAGAAGAAAGGAGGAGGAAAGGGAAGGAAAGAGAGAAGAGAAGAGGGAGAGGAGGAGAAAGAGAAGGAGAAGAAGAAGAAGAAGAGGAAGAAGAGGAGGAGGTAAGTTTTTTAAAATGCAGATATATTTTAGAAATTAATTTTAAATGCATATCTGTTTTAAAAATATAGTTTAGTGTATAGATCTATTTTAGAAATTCATAGAAAATATATATCTGTTTCAGAAAATAAATTTGTAATACAGATATGTTTTAAAAATTAGTTTAGAGTATAGATCTGATTTACAAATTTGTGGAAAATACATATCTGCTTTAGAAATTTAGTTTAGAGTATAGATCTGTTTTCGAAATTTAGTTTAGAGTATAGATTTGATTTAGAAATTTGTCGAAAATATATATGTGCTTTAGAAATTTAGTTTAGAGCATAGATCTGATTTAGAAATTTGTGGAAAATACATATCTGCTTTAGAAATTTAGTTTACAGTATATATCTGTTTTAGAAATTTGTGGAAAATACATATCTGCTTTAGAAATTTAGTTTACAGTATAGATCTGTTTTAGAAATTTGTGGAAAATACATAGAGTAAAGATTAATTTTAAATTTTTGTCGTAGACAATGTCAGAAAGAAGAATAGTGTATGTTTTTCACGGGGAACAAGTAATCAGAAACGGACCACATGGAGATGACCTATGTAGTTGTCATCGTGTAGACATGGAATTGAATGATCTTAGTGCAGTTAATTTTGAAGATCTTAAGACCCGAGTAATGGACATATTAAATATCGACTCGTCTAAACATGAAATTGTCGTAGCAGCGTTGGTGCCTGTTGGTGAAACAGGTAGTTGGAAATTATGTAAACTTAAAGGCGATCGGTCTTGGGGTTCTCTAGTTAGGAGAGTGTTAAATCCCATTCATGGCCCAGATGACTGCGTGTTGTATGTAACGGTACTAAACATCCCACCGGTGGAAGAGATACCCGAGCCAGTCATTGATCCAACAATAACACAGGAATTTGGCAGTGTCCCGAACACAAGGTTCGTGAGTGGGTATTTCTGGACTGGGGACGAGGCTTACGCCGATGAATGTGAAGACGAGGGTATGGAATACTCAGGCAGCGAAGGTTCGGAGATGGATGCAGACTATGCGGATTCGTCTAGCGAAGAAGATTATCGTGGGATGGGACCTCCACAGCAATGGTTAGATCCAAGTGGTTTTGATAATGCACGAATCCGCGATGATCGCAATTCGGAGTCGACATCGGATGAGCAAAGATTAATTTTAGGACAACATTTCCAAAGCAAGGAGGAGGCAAAGCAAGGCGTGGCGATGTGGTCCATTGCACTACGTCGCTCTTTCAATGTGGATAGAACAAATCCGCGGCTGTACGCAGTGAAGTGCACGGTGGAGGGATGTAGATTTTATGTTCGTATTGCCCGGTACAGGGATAGTGAGCACTTTGTTGTTTCGAGAATCACCGAACATGACTGTTCGGTCATAGAAGCCTCACAGACCCACAGGAATATATCGTCGGCTTTTGTGGCAAATGTGATTTTGGCGAACCTTCATGCAAATTTGGACATGGCACCAAAAGAAATTGTCGCTCAAATCGCTGACACTTTCGGATACAGCATTAAATACGGCAAGGCATGGAGAGCGAAACAACTTGGCCTTGAGATGCTATTTGGATCCTTTTATGATTCATATAACTACGTGCCCAGACTGATACAACAAATCATCGATACCAACCCTGGCACTGTAATGGACATGGTTCATAGGCCAGTTGTGGGCACAAACGGTGACGTGGTGCATGGAGCGGAGTACATGGAGCGTATATTCTGGTCATTCGGGCAGACTATCTCTGTATTCAAGTACATGCGGCCAGTACTCTGCGTGGATGGCACATTTTTAACTGGGAAGTACAAGGAAACTTTAATGACAGCTGTTGGCGCAGATGCAAACAATCAGCTACTTCCGATGGCGTACGCCATCGTAGAAGGCGAGAGCACAGACAGTTGGGTGTGGTTCCTTACAAATCTGAAACAAGCTGTTGTGAAGGATAGACGGAATGTGTGCGTCATCCATGATAGACACAAGGGCCTGTTGAGTGCCATAGAGTTCATGTTGCACACAGAGGACCCGCAATACAGATGGAATGACTTGATAAGTCGGTGGTGCAAACGACATCTTGCGGCCAACTTTTTCACACACTACAGAAACATAGGCCTGATGAAGAAGTTCAAGCGGTTGTGTGATCAGAACCAGGGCCATAAGTTCCAATGAATTTGGGACGAGCTAGAGAAAGATACCTCGGACCTAGCTAAAGCTCAAAGATCTGAGGCAAGCAGTTCACAACAGACGGAGGATGAAGAAAATGTCGTGGGAACTTCAGATGGGCCGATACGTCGCATCCGGAGATCAAGAACAAAGAAATTTAGTCAATGGATCGGTGACAAAGCTCCAGAGAAATGGTCACTACTGCACGATAAGGCAGGAGCTAGATACGGAATAATGACAACCAATATGGCGGAGGTGTACAACTTTGTGTTGAGGGGGGTGCGAGGGCTTCCGCTCACCGGAATTGTGGAATTTACATGGCATCGCACTGCTAAATACTTCCATGAGAGGGGTACAGCTGCAAGAGCACTACTTGGGGTCACACCAGCAAAATATCCTCACGAAGTGCAGAGGTACTTAGAAATGAAAGCCGCGGCCGCTCACAAACACTCAGCCCAGTGCATTCCAAACAGCAGAAGGCAAAGTTGGATTGTTTATCTGAAGAGTAAGAACGTGGGGGGAGGATACATGCAGTCGATCAGAAAGCAAGGTGTCATTTTTGAAGACGGCGTGAAGTGCACTTGTAACAAGCCTGCTTTGTTGCATAAACCGTGCTCCCATGTGATGGCAGCGTGTGCGCATGACAACAAGTCAGTTGAGACGTACATATCATTTTACTATGGCGCACGGTTCCTCGCTAAAACATGGACTGCAGACTTCGAGGTCTGGGGAACTCAGGAGCACTACAAAGAGCTGTCACACAGAGCAGGGCAGATCTTGTATGTTCCACCCCCACACTTGGAGCGGAGAGGCCCTGGACGACGACGAAAACTTCGAATCAGCAACGACATGGATAATGCAGAGCGCGATGAGCTGCGAAAGTGTGCTGTTTGTCGACAGCCTGGCCACACAAGGAGGACATGTCCTAATGCATCCGGATCGCACTGAACGCGAATCAATCAGCACTGTTGTGCAATGCGTAATCATTCCTCTCGTGTATTTATGTTTGTTTCTCACTCATTTCGTATGGCGTACTAACTCAATGTTTTTGCTTGCAGACATGGCTCATGATCGTAGACAGCTTCCTGAGCTACTGGATCAGTACTATGATGATCGTCATCGAGCTCAAGCCCTTAGGACCGGAGAGGAGCTTCAGCCGTTTCGCCTACGATCGCCGGGCACGGCCTGGCCTCTTGACATGAGATACATCGCACGGCTGAGGGCGGTGGGACTTCTTCATTTTGCCAGGACGATCACCAGAGCGGAGGCCTTCAGGCACGATCGATCACTGGTGTCTGCTCTGGCGGACAGATGGAGACCGGAGACACACACATTTCACTTCCGGTGGGGGGAGATGACCATCACCCTGGAGGATGTGGCGATGTTATTCGGCCTGCCGATTCGAGGACAGGCCTGGGTACCACCACCCACTCCTGCCGGGTGGGATGTGGCATTCACACAGAGGTTTCACCCCCTACCTCTAGGACACGAGCCCTTCCAGCATGACGCGGGAGTTCCTGCAGCCTGGCTCGCTCACTTTCGGATATGCCCAGCAGATGCTGATGAGTGGACAGTCAGCCGACACTTCGAGGCGTACCTACTACACTTGTTTGGTAGCTTCATGTTCACTGGTACGCTTACTCATGGTACATACACATGTATGTTACTTACTGCATTTAAATCTTAACTTCCTGTTTGTTTTTGTTCGCAGGTACGCACGGCGACATGGTGGACCATTGGCTTGTTCCACTGGCGCAGATGCTCACAGACATGCCGATCGAGCAGATTCCACAGATCAGCTGGGGCTCGGCGGTTCTGTGTGCGACGTATCGAGTGTTGTGCGACGCCTGCGTTCGCCGTGCCCGGTAGGCAGTTATGGCTGGGTGTCCTCTCCTTATTATCCTGTGGTCATACGAGCACCTTCCCGTAGGACGACCGCTCGGCACTGATGTCCCCGTGCCGCTGCCGGAGGGGTACCCGCCCAGGGATGCGGATGACGAGGCAGATCGCCCGACCATGGGGGATCACTGGTTGCAGCGTGAGGTGCAATGGGCCACGGTCCAGGTGCACGCATGCTACGGGGCGTACAGTGATGAGCTGGAGCTGCTCCATCCCTCGCGTGTTGTCTGGAGGGTCTGGACGGCCACCTACATTCAGAGCACAGCTGCAGGCGGGATCTCATCGATATGCACAGGGGACCGGGACTTATGGCTCACCCGATGTGTTCTTGTCTTCAGCCATATGTTGGAGGTATACGCTCCATGGCGGGTGATGCGGCAGTTTGTCTTATATCAGCTTGTCCCTCCTGTCGACGCTCCACATCGGTTGCCGCACGCCCAGCATGAGTAAGCTCGCGATCATCTCTACGCATAGTGTTTCCGCTCCACAAAAAGACTTAACACTTTTGTTTTTCTTGCAGGCAAACCCGCAAGGGCAAGAAGGCTTTCACTTGGGAGGATCGGCAGGCTCCGTACACTCGCCGCTGGGAGGAGAGAGCAGGGATGGACGTAGTGCGCGAGGATAGGCCATACGATCCGAGGACATATGGCGACTACCTTCAATGGTATATCCGCCGCACCATTCCTCGCATTGCCCCACCAGCTCCAACGCCTGCCGAAATCCCTGCCCCGAGTGTGCAGCAGACGTACGATCCACACCACGCATCCCGTGTGCACCGCCAGGTACGAACAAATACTCAGTTTCTTGCTTGTCATTGTTATTTCTGCTTACCATTGTGTTCTAGTCTTGGTAGGTTGACGGCCTTCGTGCGATTACCTCTACCACGCAGCCGCTATACCATCGGGGCGAGTCACGTCTACCTATCACACCCGAGGAGTACAGGAAGGCCATCGCCTTTATTCATCGAGTTGCGACGCAGCTGTTGCGGGAGAGTTCCGCCACCTCGTCGACATCTGTTGCACCTCCTCCGCCGAGGGCCCCTCCCATTCAGACGCCGTCGCAGCCGGCCGCTCATCCGCAGGATGCACCTGGACCGTCAGGTACGGCCATCGACGCCCCTATTTATCTTGGTGCGCCCCCGGCCTGCTCTTACCGTTTAGGTGTTCCACCTCACGTGGACGTGGCATCGCGTGGTGGTGTACGGATCTCTGAGGGTACCCCTGCGCGCCCTTCCGGCTCCGATTCCAGCCTGGGGTTCGACATCACGTTCGACCTGGACGATGAGTACATCGCCATGTCGCAGCGTACGGTGCACGAGTTTGCCGGTACGTCCTCATCTGCTCCATCGGCACCGTCCAGTAGGCGCCCACCCTGCGTTCCGCCTCAGCCCGTCCATGCCGACCCAGACGTGGTCCTCGACCCTACCTACGCGGACTATGCTGACATGTTGCAGAGGGGAGACGACACCCACCAGAGCCCGCATCAGTTGGCGTCCGCACAGCTTGGTGATGCGCCTCCGCCGTCGCAGGACCCTCCTGATACAGGCCTCGATCGGGCGACCGCCCAACCACCACCGCATCGACAGCCATCACAGAGGACGGTGTGGGGACGCACCACCTACTCACCCTCACCGTTTCAGCGGGACCGGCCTCGTCGTCCGAAGAGGGGCCGACATTAGTTTTTTTTCTAATTTCTTAGTCAATGAAACATGATTTGTGTTTACATGTATGCATGAAACATGGTTTTTGTATAATTTAGCCTTTCTACTTTTCAGTACTTTTTTAAGTTCAGTTCTCACTTTTGATAACCCTACAAATTCAATTTACCACGACACATACGAATAAATCAACCGAACCCCTCGCGACTCTTTTTCTCCCTGATTAGGCGGGTTGCGGTAGTTCAATATACCTTTCTATGTTTTACCACGACACATTCCGCCTCAGCCGTCACAGAGGGCAGAAAACACCACATCACATGGTTTATTTTTAAAATAATCAAAACCATGTTGGTTATTTTGGAAATAATATACACCACATAGGTTATTTTTGAAATAATCAAAATTATGTTGGTTATTGTGGAAATAACATACACCACATAGGTCATTTTTCAAATAATCAAAACTATGTTGATTATTTTCGAAATAATATAAAACAATAACTATTAGTTTCTATTTTGAAATAATATAAAACAATATTTATTTCAGAAAAAATTGTTTTTTGCCCTAAGTCGCCAGCCCAGTTGGCGACTTAGGCTGGCGACAGTGGTGGGGGCCTAAGTCGCCAACTGGGCTGGCGACTTAGGGCAAAAAACACTAAGTCGCCAGCCGGGCTGGCGACTATGGTTATTTTTGCAATTTTTTTCTTTTGTGTTTTTTGCGAAATTATTTTTTTCTTTAGGTTATCCGTACGAAAAATTCTCTTTGATGTGTCCAGGGTCGCACGAGATCGGGCCTCATGCCCCGAGCTGGGGGCGCAGTCCCCTGGTAGCCCAGCGGCAGGCCACTTCAATTAATGAGCACGTATGTTAGATTATGCAAGTTGAGTGTACTGAGTAGGATGTAATCTAAAATGTGTAGGATTTACCGGTTGTATTACAAGACACTTCTTGGGCCACTGTACGTAGGAGCCCACTGCCTCAGCAAGTGTCTGCAGTTCCTCTGTTGGGACTGGCAACGGAGAATCGTTGTAGCCCGGCATGGCCATGTCCACCTGTACCTTTGCGAAACCCAACCGTAGAGGTACACAGTGGACCCGGACATCCGGCCCAGACGGATATACGAAGCCGTGTCCAACCACTTCCTGCCCGGCGCCTACGTGATTCTGTAGGATGCAGCCCTCCGGCCCCTGCAAATTTGTAACAATTAAAATAGGTTAGCGAAACAACTCTAACAGAATGGGAGTGGCATCAACTTAAGTGCACAGATGAAGGTTTGCAGTACCTCAAGTAGATCCACTGGATCCACGAGTACCTTCGAAGCGCAACTGCTTATCCGACCTCGCGGGGTACCGTCGTCCTGGGGATCCGCATCTGCACTCTTGGCCTGCAATGCTTCTCTCAACCGTGCAAACTCTTCCCTCATTTGTACGACCTCGGACTGCACCTCAGACTGTACCTCAGCCCGTATCTCAGCCCGCATCTCCGCCCGTATCGCCTCCCGTACCTCAGCCCGTATCTTATCGGAGAGGTCAGCTTCCTTTTCCTTCCAGAAGCGGGACTTCTTCCTCGGTGGAGCTGGATCTATGAAACCGGCCTTCCACGACACAATGGCTCCCACGGCCCGTGTCCTCCCGGGATGCTCCTTATTTCCTAGAGCCCGGGTGAGGAAGTCGTTCTCCCTCTGCGGGGTAAACAATCCCTCCGCTGCCTCCTTCTCAAAAGAGATCTGTTACATTTAAAGGTACCTTGTGAGACAAATTGCCTTATATACACTTGTGCGCACACAGTTTACGAGGTTAGCCAACTTACCATTCGCCTCACAACGTCGGCGTCCCCAGGGGTTGCGAACTGCACAGACCCCGTGGACGACACGGACCCCCTCCCCCTCCACCATCGCTTGCACCTCTCATCCCGGATCTCGGAGAGCGGCAACTCAGGGGTGTCGATGACAGGATTTTGCTCGTCTTCCTTCTTCCACTGCTCCTCCTTCCCCGCATAGCCCCGGGATCCGAGCCGATGCGGGTGGTCGTTCCTCTTCTGGATCACCCTATTCTTCTCTCTAAGGGCCTTGAACTCCTCAGTCCCCTTCTACTTGGTGAATTCCTCCCATACCTCCTCCGATATGAAGGGGTACTTCTCGCAAGAAGATTTCCCCGCAGCGAGGAAGTTACTGACGAGCCAGCTCTTAAAGGTTTTCCATGTTCCGTTCATGTCCTTCAAGCAGGCAGTCCTAGGTGTATCGTCGGGGATGTTCCACTTAGCCTGTTTCCGAAAAATGCATACAACTAATCACGAGTTAGTTAAACTTTAGTATAAGCCAAGAGAACGTGATTACGAAAGAGTTCAGCGATTTCAGTTCATTTAACCTTCACTTCCGCCCACAACCTATCCCTCTCGTCCGCCGTCACGTCCTTCCAGCTCTGGACGGTGATCTTCACCCTTTCTTTTGCCAACAGCCCAACGTAGGCCGCGTACCTCCCAGCATTCTTTCCAATCGGACTCCCAAATTGGTTGAACTCACAAGAAAGATCCGTGCGTTTGGCCAAACGCCCCAACGTCGTCGCGCCTCGCCCCACCCTCTTGCGCTGGGATGTAACAGCTGCATCTTCAGTAGTAACGATGGGGTTGGCCCTAGTCGAACCACTAATACCATCCGATAAAGACGACGACATGTCTTCCCCTACAAAACCTTCAACAAACCATATATATGGCAATTAATTCGCCTTGGAGTTCCATAACTCAGCCCAGGACTGGAGACTAACTAGGGCGGCAAAAGGGAAAATAATACAAAAAGAAAGACATGCATAAATTACTTCCTGAACTCTTCAGAAATATTTTCTATCGGTAAACACATGAGCTGCCGATAGACCATAACCTCCACAGAAGAGAATTTTTCTATCGGCAAACCCGTGAGATACCGATAGAACATAACAATGTTCTCTGCATATGGAATTTTGTTGACAAGCCACCATTCACTGTCATCACATAACATTCTCGATGATTTGATATACTAATATTCATGGGCCAGCATTATTATTTCACACGTAAATATGCACACAAGCATCTAAGTGCCACTGTGCATAATCTTTAGCCTAGCCTGTATGTGAGTCATCAGGACTTCACATCTATTAGGTTGGGAAAAGTCATGTATAGGCATTTGAAACATATACATCGAAGACCCATCCACATTGCCATATATTCATACGAAGTGAGTAAAAATTCCCAACCAAACTAGTATATTGCATGGCTCATGTCCTTCCAGATCCAAATTAAGTTTTACTACTTGTGCAGAAATATTTCCTATCGGTAAACACATGAGCTGCCGATAGAATATGTGTAAGAACACCTCCAACATATAATCTGCATTACATGGCAGTTGGATACAATTGATCACACATACAGCAGTATAGATAAGTTAAAATCTCAAAACAGGTTCATTACAGCACTGGAACATATTATGTAAACCCTAATTTAAATCAACATTGCCTGCGGAATGTACATAAGCCAACACAATAGGGAACCCTAGTGTAATTGCAAAACTCGAAGAATTAGTACGTGCAAAACACTAGGATCAAATAAAGAAGATGCTGGAAATAGAACGACGAATTAGGGTATTTACGGCGGCGATCAGTTCTGGTGATGGAGAGGCGGTGTAGAACGCAACGGCGGCCGGCGAAGGACGAAAATAAGAACCGGTGGCAGTGGCGAACCAGTGTCCAGCTGGCGATCGTCGTGTGGGAGAGAGGAAGTGAGTGGTCACGGCGGAGGTTGTGGTTTTCTTCGCTCTCGAAGAGACGCAGTGCTCTAAGGTGGAACTGTTCGAGTGGAGGGAAACTAAAGGGCCGTGTACGAGTAATAAAGTAGTGGAGGAACTTTTCTATCGGTACAACAAAATGATACCGATAGAATTATGTCCGTTTCTATCGGTACAACAAAATAGTACCGATAGAAAAAGTAAATTTCCCGGAAAAATATTTGAAGTAGTGGATGCCTTTTTCTATCGGTATAAACAATAAAATTCCGTGAGACCAATTTTCCCCAGAAAAATTTTTTAATTAAGTGCTTGAGATTATAGTATTGGGTGCCCTTTTTCTATCGGTAAAAACAACAAAATACCGTCAAAGTAATGAAAAACTGCCTTTTTCTATCGGTATGAACAATAAAATCCCGTGAGACCAATTTTCTCCAGAAAAATTTTTTGATTAAGTACTTGAGATTATAGTATATGTGCCCTTTTTCTATCGGTAAAAACAACAAAATACCGTCAAAGTAATGAAAAGGTACACACAATTTAACATCAAACAGACCGTGGTTGAAAGTTGCAGGATGATAAAGAAAGAGGGAAGATAGCCGGAAAATTGGAAAATTGACATAAAAAGAAATTGTTCATTCATTGTTGTTTTATCACTTACAAAAAAAAATAAAACCCAAAATGTTAGGTCAAGGGGTGGTCTTAGTCCTGGCTGCATGTAGAATAGAGTCAGTTAGACTTGCAGCCAGGACACAGGACTCCTCTAGCGACAAGTTGTCCCTAGGATCAACTACTACCGCGTCGAGAAGGCCTGCGACCTCCCTCAGCTTCGCTATGGTATCCTTCATAGTCAAACCGCAGCCAGCGATGGTCATATCCGCGGCTTTCTTCTCCTCGCGAAGACGCCTCGTCCTCGCCCTAGCATTGTCACCATCCGTCTTCATGCGCTTAATGCGCTGGAAGAGATCGTCAAGGTCAAGCCGTAGCTGAGTGTGCTTGTCTGTAAGGAGCTTGTGCTCCTCCTGGAGGGCCCTCAGGTCGGCCTTCACTTTGGCAGTGTCTTCCACGGCTACCATTCCCAGTGCAAATCAACAGGTCAAGAATGAACTGAACATGGATTAACAATACAGGGGGAAACCGAGGAGATTTAGAGATCTTACCGGGGAGGGCGTGGCTGACGATCCCATGGAGGTTGCCATTGTGAAAGAGAAGATGAGGAGTCGAACCGTTCCAGAATTAGAAAAACAACAAATACCGCGACGCATGGCGAGGTACTTATAGAGGTTCCAAGGCGACGCATGGCGACACGGTTGAGAATTCAAAGCGGCAGAGTATTCTTCTATCGGTAAAAACAGGACAAAACCGTTAGACAACAAATACCGTGAGACTAACGAATTTATTCTAACGGTAAAATATAACAATACCGATAGAAAACGTTTTGAAGTGCCTGAGACATGAAAGTAGCGGATGTCCTTTTCTATCGGTATAAATAACAAAATACCGTCAGAAAAAAGGGATTTTTGCAGAACTTAATTTCAAGAAGCAAGAGGCTGCGATGAGATTTTTGCAAGTGCTATTTGAAGGGAAGAATTAAGTATTTACAGGATAAAGGTACTGTACATGTTAGAACTCATGCTGTGGAGTAAAATTGAGATGTATTAATGCTGTGAACTAGCTTATCATTAAGTTCTAAAGAAAAATGTACTGCCTGATGTATTAATGATAAGTTCCTCACCTTGCTGCAGAACTTGTGGGCTGTTTGCTTGGCATTTATCCCTGAAATAGAAATTAATCATCAATGGTTCTCAACCCATAATCCTTCTTCGTGGTCATCTCGCAGATACGTTGTTTCGTCGATATCTTCAGTACGGATAGATTGAATGTCCTCTAAAAATGGAGGTATTTCATCGAATTGGTTATACTCCTCTTCGTCGACAACATCTTCGACCCTAACAATACGTCTCTTGTTGTGGAGGACAACATGCAAGTTTGGATTGGCCGGGTCAACGATGTAGAACACCTGTGTGGCTTGCTTTGCAAGTATGAATGGATTGTCTTGGTGTCCGACTCTACCAAGATCGACGAGAGTAAACCCGTAACTGTCAACTTGAACACCTCGAGGGATTTCGACCCATTGGCATCGAAACAGGGGAATCTTAAGTAATCCGTAATCGAGCTCCCATATTTCGTCAATAACACCGTAATATGAGTTCAGCGCCCTTACTGACCTGGCATCCTCGGAAATAGCAAACAGTGTCACTCCGCTACATTGCGTGCTACTCTTGGCGTCTTGAGATCTTGTGTAAAATGAATACCCATTGATGTCGTACCCCTGCCAAGTCCCTACAGTGAATCTTGGGCCTCTAGCCAACCATGTCACAGTTTCACTTACGGAGCCCTCGGCAGCTCGTGTGACTCTTTCTTGGATCCACTCAGCAAATTTCCTGTTATGTTCTCTGCTGACCCAAACGTCTGACTTCGAAGGATTCTGTGACCGTAACATTACCTTGTGCTCGTGTATGTATGGCTCGACCTCCGTCATGTGTTGTAAGACCCAAAAATGTGATTTTGCGTACACATCACGAGCGGTGACGATAGCTTTGAATCCAATCGTTCCGATTCCCTGAAGCCTACCCTCGTGTCGGGACCTAGGAACGCCAATTGGGTCAACCCCGGCCATATAATCTATGCAAAATTCAATCACCTCCTCGGCGGCATAACCTTCCATGATACTCCCCTCGGGTCGACGACGAGTCCTTACGTATCCCTTCAATACACCCATAAATCTCTCAAATAGATACATGTAGCGCAGGCACACGGGTCCACAAAACTTAATTTCTCTGATAAGGTGAACTATCAGATTGACCATAACATCAAAAAAGGATGGAGGGAAATACATCTCGAGCTGACAAAGAGTTGTAACCACGTCGCGTTGCAAAGCGTCCAGTCCATCGGGATCAATTACCTACGAGGACACAGTTGCGCCAAATATTCATATCAGAAAAATCTTCTAATTAAGCTCCACAAATGGAGGTAATGAACTTATAGTACGAGTGCACGTACTTACCTTGCAAGATATTGCGTTGAAGAAATAACATAGGTTTGTGATTGTCTCTCTGACTTTAACTGGGAGAATGCCACTGATAGCAATGGGAAGCATCTGTGACATCAAGACATGACAGTCGTGGGACTTCATGCCAACCAGTCTTAGGTCCTTCATAGACACAAGTTTTTTCAAGTTCGCGGAGTACCCACATGGAACTTTAACACTGTGCAGGCACCGACAGAGTTCTGTTTTTTCGCTCTTGGACAACGTATAGCAGGCCGGGGGGAGGTATGTACGCTTTCCATTCTCTAAAGGTGCAAGCTCAGTCCTTATCCCCATTTCCACCATGTCACGACGAGCTTTCACACCATCCTTTGTCTTTCTCGGAATGTTCAACAACAAACCAATCAAACTGTCACAGACATTTTTCTCTACATGCATGACGTCAATGCAATGTCGAACTTGTAAGTGCTCCCAGTACGGTAGATCCCAGAGAATCGATCTCTTCTTCCAAACATTTTTTTTCTCGAGGTTTAGAATGCTTACCGAACTCAACTTTGATGTCATTCACGCGCGAGTAAATCTCCTTACCGGTCAGAAACACTGGAGCTGATCCCTTCTCAGGCTTCCCGTTAAATGATTTCCTCTTCTTACGGTACGTGTGATGCACCGGAAGAAACCTGCGGTGACCCATGTACACTGTTTTCCGGCAGTTTCGCAGCCACATGCTCTCAGTTTCATCTAGGCAAATAGGGCAAGCCTTGGCTCCTTTCGTACTATACCCCGACAAATTGCCGTAGGCCGGAAAATCATTTATGGTGCAAAATATCAGGGCCCGCAAGATGAAATTCTCTTTCTTGTATGCATCCCACACCTGCACACCCTCGCTCCACAATTTCTGTAAGTCCTCGATTAAAGGCGCTAGAAACACGTCAATATCATTTCCGAGCTGTCTGGGTCCTGAGATTAGTAAGGCCATCATGATGTACTTGCGCTTCATGCATAACCAAGGAGGAAGATTGTAGATGCATAAAAGAACCGGCCAAGTGCTGTGCCGGCTGCTCATATTACCATGTGGGTTCATACCATCTGTACTCAGCCCGAACCTTACATTCCTAAGTTCACCGCCGAACTCAGCAAATGTTCTGTTGATGTTTCTCCATTGAATAGAATCAGCTGGGTGTCTCAGTTTTCCGTCTTGTTTCCGGGCTTCAGCATGCCAACGCAAGTGCTTCGCGACTTTCGGATTTGCAAACAGCCGCTTCAATCTAGGTATCACAGGCAAGTACCACACAGTTTTTGCAGGGGGCCCTTTCCTTACCTCGTGACGTTCACTGTCAATCCGGTCCCTACGTGTATACCTCGATGCGCCGCATCTTGGACAAACATGCAAACTGGAGTACTCGTTACGGTACAACACACAATCATTTGGGCATGCGTGTATTCTTTCGATTTCCATTCCTAACGGACACAACAGTTTTTTGGCTTGGTAAGTAGATCTTGGCAACTCATTTCCCTCTGGAAGCATGTCCACTAGAAGATCTAATAGTGCCGTGAAACTCTTATCACTCCAACCGTTTCCTGCCTTCAAGTTATATAATCTCAGCACAGAAGACAGTTTTGTAAATGTTGCACATCCAGGGAATAGAGGCTTCTCAGAGTCAGCAATCAGTTTCTCAAATGCACAGAAGTCATTTTCGTTGTAATCTTCCTCTACATCACGTAACATCTCATCTAGATTGTCATCATCATCATCTACGTGCACATCGGAATGAACATTACCAAAATTGGGATGATCATCGATATTATTGCAATCCACATCCGAGTCGTGCTGATTGGTAGTAGTGGTGCTTGTTTCCTCAAGATCTTCGCCATGCCATATCCAACGGGTGTATCGCGCGTTAAAACCACGACGAATCAAATGACTCTTAATTTGATCAGAGTTGCTAAACCTCTTCAAGTTCATACAATCTGTACAAGGACAGAGCATATTTTTCTCTCCCTTCCTCTCCTTTTGTTGCTCAGCAAATTTAATAAACTCATTCACACCATCCAAATATTCAAGAGTAGTACGTTTTATTTCATACATCCAATATTTCCTGTCCATCTACAATTAACAAAATTTAACGAGTAAGCCATGCATGAAACCTGCCCGATTAAGTTATGTATATGCACATGTACAGCCTCTTACAACAGATACATGTGTTGAACCCTAGCCTGACGAAATTAACACTAATTAACCTAGCTAACTACACAATACAAGCTAGTTAGCTCCTAAAACATGACGCATTTCCAGCTACCAAGCTCCCAAGCTTAGAGCTACAAACTTGGAACTACACAATACAGCTAGCTTGCAAGTAGAGAGGAAGGGAGATCTAGAGGGAGAGAGAGATAAGTGTCGACGATTAAGCGTACTTTAAAGAGAGGGGCGCAATCAACTTCCCTCCAGCCTGCGCTGATCACCCTAGCAGTGTAGCTGGAACTTTCGTCACAAACAGAGGGACACAGAGTGCAACAGAACAAATTAAAGAGCAGCTCAGCCATGGTCGAGTGGGGTTTTCCTTATAATGGACATTTTTCTAACGGTAAATACATGAAATAACTGTCAGACTAACTTAGATAATTTGCCGCTCACATATTCTATCGGTAAAAACACACACATACCGTTAGAGAATGTGCATTACCGAGCAAGTACAGGACTTCTTCTTTCGGTAAATATGTGTATTGACCGTTAGATCATGCATGACACAGCACGCACATGAGTTTTTCTATCGGTAGATATGTGTACGAACCGTTAGATGATGCATGACACACGAGCAAGAGTTTTTCTATTGGTAAATATGTGTATTTACCGTTAGAATATGCATGACTGAGCAAATATATGTGTTTTCCTATCGGTAAATATGTGTACTTACCGTTAGAGGAGGTACTGGTACCAAACTGGGACAAACATGCACATGCCATTTCTCACATTCAAGGAATCATATCAATGTAACATCAAACAGATCTTACATCAAACAGATCTTACATCAAACGGATCTTAACTAGAAGATAAAGCAATATATTTCAAGAAATGCTAATTTGTGGATTAACTAGGAGACACAAAAATATTTTTCTTAGGTACTTGGGACTTCATCTTGCCAAAGAAATTACACATGCCAGTTCACAAATTCAGGTACAAACATACACATGCCAGTTCACCAATACAAATTCAGGTACAAACATACACATGCCAGTTCACAAATTCAAGTGCATGTCTGAAACAGCAGTACAAATACACACCTACCTACCAATACAATTAAATACACAAATACTCCCTGCACATTCAAGTTCATGTCCCAATTAGCAATACATGATACACAAATATACAACAATATACAAATACAACAATTCACACATTCGATGTATATTAGAAAAGCCACGTCTGAAATTAACAACAGATCACGACGAGGACCCTGTGGTCCATACATGCATTTTACATAAAAGGAAACCTTTGCAGGTTGCCACAATGCAACTACCGACTACAAGTTAGACCTGATACATCACAAATCCATTCATCCAAAACAGCAAATGTCTGAACCACATTGGACTTAACCATACGAGTTCAATTCGAAGACTCCCGAGGAGCTGGAACTGCTGTCGACATACATTTGTACGTATTGGTGATTTCCTCGGACTCAAACTCGATCAACTCAACTCAACTCAACTCAACTCCATTAACAAAAAGAACCTACCTTCCAAGATGTTGTTCTGTGTAGTGATGGTGTAAAATGGCTGTGCAAATAACAACAATTCTTCTTCTCCAAGCAGGTAAGCATCTGGCCACAAGCTGGTGCATGCAAAAAAATGTAAGATGCTTTCTATAGGTCCTGATTTGAGAAACACGCCGGGCTTAAGCATCTTCTCGACCGAGCCAACCAAGATCTCGCCCTTCACGTCCTTCCAGCTCTCGACGGTGATCTTCACCATTTCTTTCGCCAACAAGCCAACGTAGGCAGCGTACTGCGATGAAGAACCGTGAAATACGTTGCCCCTCACGAGCATCATCCAAGGACCTGAACAGATCATAATCATATTGAAAAGAAGACACATCAAAATGAAGGATACAAAAAAAGCAGAATTATTGCCATAATCGGATTAGAATAATCTAACAATATTGCAGAAATTTTACGTACCTTCCTTGGGATGCCGACGTCTAGAGGGCGTCGATGGAGGTGCGGAGGTGCAGTGGTCCCCTGTAGAGGTGCGTCGGCCGTCCATGGAGCTTACGGGTTAGGACTACGAGCCCCAGATGAACTGTGAGAATGAAAGAGACATACCCGTGTATTTATACAAATATATATTTTCTATCGGTACGAAAACAGAATACCGTTAGTAATAAAAACATCTGTAGAAGGCGAATGGTTCTATCGGCACAATAAATATTACCGATAGGAATTTTTGTACATACTCTATCGGTGTGTACGTACATTGCCGATAGAATATTACTAGTTGTAGAAGGCCAACAGTTCTAAGATATTTTTTGCAATATTCTACCGGTATAAACATTCATTACCGATAGAATAAAACTATTTGAAGACGAACAGTTCTAAGCAATTTTCTATATATTCTAACGGCAAAAGAATCCATTACCGATAGAATAAAAATATTTGTAGAAGGCCAACTATTCTATCGGCGCACTATATATTGCCGATAGGAATTTTTAATATACTCTGTCAGTATATTCATACAGTACCGATAGAATAAGTCTAGTTGTTGAAGTCGACCAGTCCTATCGGCGCACAACATTCTTCCGTCAGTACTTATGCATCTCTTCTAACGGCAAATATGTTTATCACCGCTAGAGTAAATCATACTATTTATTCTATCGGTAAGTTTCTTATAAACCGATAGGGAAAATACATCCGTCGGACTTTTATGACCGCGAGGCACATTTTCTATCGGTTTTCTGCTGTATCGCTAATAACCGATAGAAGATAGGGGTTAGTAGACTGCATTTCTGTACTAATGAATTTAGCTAACTCAAATTTGAAAATTGGATGTGACATTCAAAACTAGCTAGGAAGTTAATTACTGGCTCTTCACACATGCATGCAGAGCGTCATGTCTAAAGACAAATACGAGAATGCAAAGATTAGAGAGCTGCGACAAATTTGGGCTCAATATGTACATGATGGAAGAAGTGGCTATCAACAAACAGCCATGACTGGGTTATTTGACTTGTTGTAATTCTTTTTCTTTGCATTCTTCTACTCTCTATAGTCCTTTGAATTATTAATATATTTAGTATTTTTGAATTGGTGGTTTTTGTATTTGTATTGACATATATGTGAATCAATTCAATGTGTGAATAAATCTGTGAATAAATTCAAACTATTGAATGTGAATAAATTCAGTCTGTTGAATGTTGAATGTGTATTTATGAATGTACCTTTTTTGTATATGTACTGTTGAATGTGAATCTATTCTAACGGTTCACTAGTACTTTTTTTAAAATTTAGTAAGATATTCTAACGGTTTACTAATAACAACGGTTAGAATATAATAAACTATTCTAATGGTGTACTACATAAACCATTAGAATATAGTACTCTATTATAACGGTTTACTAATAATAACTGTTAGCATATATTGCACTATTTTAATGATGCACTACTAAGAACCGTTAGAATAGAGAAAATTATTCTAACGGTTTACTAATAATAACCGTTAGAATAGAGAAAGTTATTTTAACGGTGCACTACTAAGAACTGTTAGAATATAGTACACTATTCTAATGGTTTAGTAGTGATAACCGTTAGAATATAGTATGCTACTCTAACGGTTTCAAACCGTTAGAGTACTGTAGGTTTCTTCTATCATGCGATCACTAGTGGTAGGAGAACCATTAGTATAGATGTTTTCGAACTGTTAGTACTCAGCATTTCGGTAGTAGTGTTTGCAAGCAAGAAATTATAGATAATGAGTTGGTAGATAAAATTTTATCTGCGTTTCATGCAATTAACCTTATACTCCATCAAACACAAGGCTTAAAAAAAATTATGCTAAGCATTCTGAATTGATTTCTGCATTATTAGTGACAAAAAAAAAAGAAATACAATCAATTGCCCATGAAAATCATAATATTTGACTAGTTGGTTCTCAACATGTATCTGAAATACACACTACTGCTTAGAGTTTTAACAGCTAGTGTGGACGACGAAGAGGCTGGGGATGAGTTGGATGTGGATGAGAAAGAGGCAATAAAAATTATAAAGAAAACTAAAATCATTGTAACCATCAAGACAAACAAAAACCTCATCCCAACGAGCTAAGTAAGCGGACTAAATATCTTAAACAAGTTTGTTATAGGTGTAGATGTAAGGGTCATTTGTTTCATATCTGTCATACACCAAAACATTTGTTGAAGATTATCAAAAGTGAGTCACATGATATGGATTTGCTTGAAGTAAATATGACTTCACATGATGATGACAATAATTATTTAAATTAGAGCTTGAGGATTATCGAGATTATGAGTAATCTCATTTACCCATCTACATGATAATAAGTTGTTTTTGTTATAACCTCAAACTATTGGAGAAGGGGTATTTGCAGTCAGGGATCAACTTCGCCGACTGGACCCTGTCGGAGATGCCCTATCGGTAATGAATAGTCAGTGAAAGTCTGCAATCTCTGACTGGACTGTAAAAGTATTTCACATACCCGACAGGGTAGCTTTTAGTCGGCGGTAGTCTCCACATCTATTCCATGCACGTATATAAGTTTATATCTGGACTATTAGAGGTGTTGATATATCTATGATTGGATAGTTAGTGATATTTAACAATGCTTGGACTGGACTGTCAGAGATGTTTAACATTTCTATGATTGGAGAGTCAGCGTTATTTAACAATTCTTGGACTAGATTGTCGGCGATGTTTAATATTTTTGTGACCAGATAGTCAACGATATTTCACAAATCTATGACTGGTTAGTCAAAGATACAACGTCATCTTTGTTTCATGAATTAGTGGCTTTTATGGCATTCCTTTCATAGATGCCATAACATATAATGCATTATTATTTTAGAAATAATATTCCTGTGAAGCATACACATGTGTATCCATTGCAATATCAAACATGTAATTCTTTTTAACTATGCCTTTCAACAAACAAGTAGAGTATAAACTCATTGTTGACATCAATAATAGTATCCAGTAGTTCAACCATGACATAAGCAAAAATTAATGATATACTCAATCGATATAGTTCCATGAATTAACTAATTTGAAATAGTAACACCATTAAGCAACTAAGGTTCATCTCTTGTAGTTCCTTACTAACTACGTCCTAGTCGTTTGTCACTGAATTCCATAATCACGAGCAGTATCGGATCCAAACCATTGTTCAATAACAGGATCAACACGTGCAGCTTGTGTTTCACTCTCAGTACTACTCGCTCCCCGTCCTATAGTAGTTCCATTTGCATTTGCACCATTGTTGTTTGGAGCTGATGTAGAATACCCAAATAAACTATCACCCATGCGTTGAATAGTAGTCTCAGCAAAGTTTTTTGTTCCCTAACAATGAAAAATGAGTTCATAATACTAAAATAAATGATGGTATGAAAATAACTGAATAATCTTATTCAATAAAGAATAGTACTAAAGAAAAGTATCATTCCAATAACTAACCATGACAAGATATAATTAATGTTCAATAGACTACAAGAGGAAACCTCTCATGTCAAGCAATAATTCTTGTGGTTAGAGTGTATTGTGTTGATTATATAAACCATGCTTAGTTTAGAAGAATTTGTTTAATCATATACAAACAATTTAAAGCAATAGCTGATGAGCAGCTGGAGGGTTCCCAAACATATCGCTCCAATTGAATGGTGGTATTGGTGGCATCATGGCACCTTGTTGATGGCTCTACCAACATGAAGTTGAATATTTTAGGTCTTGCAATATTTCTTAAATTAAAAGTTATAATATATGAATTGTTGTCAAGCTACCTATGCAAATTGTCTGAAGTAGGAAAGTAGTAGTTTCATGTGTTGTTCAGTTTTGGCATCCTTCTCTCGATTCACTCGCTCAATCTCTTGTCGAGCCTCCTCCTAAATTCATCTGACAAGCTCCAGCTCCCTCCTCTCCGTGTGGTTCACAATCTCCCTTTCTTTCTCTTGTAATCTACGATTCATTTCATCCTCCTCTCTTCATCGTCTTGCACTTTGAGACTGTGAGTTACTTCCTGTTGTGCATGTTAGCTTGACTGACTCACCATCAAAGGCACCATCTCCAATGGTAAAATGACCTTTGGGCTTCCCTTCCGTGCATTCATACATAATTTGAGAGTCAAACGGGCCGTGAAGCCAATCAACATCTCGGCCACATTGCCCAATCATAGCATCACGGTATTGTTCCTAACATATCAGCAATTTACATAATTTTGGACATTGAAACATTAGATTAATAAGTTCCATTTATAAGCTCATGTACCATGTACTCTTAGGCATCTGGATTGGTGAGTTCTGGCAATCCTGATTCTGTAGGTTCACTACTTCCTCCATAGAGGCCCCTGCATGCACAGCATATCCTTCTATCATTCAAAAAGGCCTCCCATATTTCTCCTCCTACAAAAATTCAATCAATTATTAGTGGAAACAAAAACAATGTACTAAAGGAAAAAATTGTAGATGAGTTTAAGTTACCATTTCTTGGCACGTTCAAGTGATAGAACAAGATCCACCATGGTGGACTGAATCTGGATGGTTAAGACGAGCAGCTCTTTTGGTGTGACTCTTCTAATGAAATCATCAGATGCCCACCGTTTACTTAAGAGGGTCCATGTGTTAAGTGTTGATCTAGTTGAAAGTAACCCGCTCAGACTCATTGGCCTTTGGATACTTCCGCTCGGCTTGCTTGTATGTTATGGGATCCTTTTCAATTTCAGCATAAAACGCTTGGGCAACATATATATGCGAACATCATATATTTGTTGCTTGGCAAACCAACAATTCTCTAATGTCCTATCAAAGCGGTCCTTTAGTTCTGGTTTATCATCGCGTCATTTGTACCTTGCCTACCAAAATAAAATGCATAGTAGTATTTGAAACATATATAGCATGATTGTGCAACAAGCTGGTATGCATTTTCAATGAGAATATCATTAATAAATGCAAGTAACATCCATGACTAGAAAAGAATCTAACGAATAAGAAAATAAGCAATTTAGAACTAAAAGTAATTGTCTTAGAAATTTAAGATAGCAAGATTGATGGCAATAACTGTTTAATCTTAAAATGATGTACAATGAAAGCTCAGATTTAAAGTCAGGATAAGTAGTTTGGGTCATATAGTTAGTATTTTTTTCCTATCTGAAGTATAAAGAGATTTTTCATTTTAGCAAAGAAAGAATCATCAAGTATAGCATAACAGATGAGTTAACTTCATGCATTGTGCAATAGCGACGGCTGAAAAACGAAGCACTAGGCTAGCTATTAGGTTGCAATATGTGTGGCTAGCACTAGTAGTGCACTAGCTAGCAAATGTCTTCTACTATCATATGTAATCAAAATTTGAAATTGATCATTTTCTATCAGTAGAGTTGGAGAAATATGGCTCTTATTTCCAACTATAGGTGCATTAGAGAAACTTGCCTTGAAGTCATTCTTCACCCTATTAGCCATGATATCACCTACTTGTCCAACTAAGTACCAATGTTGCCACTTTGTAGCGGGAATGTTAACTAGTGGCCTCTTTGTAGATAGTGGTGTCGAAGGAGCGCCCCAGGAATCATGTTGCGTATCCGTGACTTTTTATTGAAAGATACTTCTTTCCGGTTCCTAATTAACAAGAAGTGGTTAAGTAAAGGTAAGGCATTAAACTGAAAATATTGAAAAGTAATAAAATGTAAAATTAGGCAATATACAAGTAAAACTTACGTATCACCGGCTGGTATGAGCACCTTCTTCCCAGCATGTGTCTCTGGAGCAGCAGGAATTGAGTTGGGATCCTGAGGAGTCCAAATCCTACCTCTGTCAGTCATCAACACTTGTCCAGGCTAAGTTGGATCGGTTCCTTGTGGCTCAAGGGATGGTTCGTTGTCACCCTCATGACCCTCATCATAATCTCTCTCCTGTGTGCTCACGTCGGTGGTTTGCTCCGAGGATGGCACTAGATCAGTTGTGACACCTTGCTTTTTCAAGACGGCTACAAGTTGACTCCTACTTTAATATTTCAAGAAAACCAACAAATATACATGTATAAAAAAATATTACATTTAAGTCAGCAGTTCAAATTATAGAATGCATTATTTACACAAGAAATAAACTAATTGTAAATAGTAACCAATTTCCAAAGTTAAATAATATAATATGATAATGCTCAAGTTACACCATAGATTTAGAAATCATCAAGATCATCATAATATTGTTCTTGTCTATTTCATCTGGCAAATATTCGTCGTACGACAAGTCAATATGCGAAAGTTCATTTTAGTCTTGGTTCTCATGAGGAGTTGCTTGTCTATGTAGAAGTTCCAGATCATTGTCATCTTGCACTATATCAGTATGAGTTGGTACAAATGCATCATCCAAGTCTTATCCAATATCAACTCTAAATGTACTGGTAAGATCATCTTCTTGATACATTTCTTTATTACTTGTTGGAGGAAAGAATTTTCAATTATTGGTACTTGCAAATCACCACGCTTTTTACCTACATGGGTATGGAGTGCGTTTACTTGCGAGCATTGGTGTGGCAACACAGAAGGTTCGAACCCTGGAAGTGTAGTGTTGTGCTTGATGTCAACTAAACCAAGGGTTTAGAGTATGACGGACCCCATTATTTGGGTGAAACCAATGACAGTCAAATAGCACTAAGTGAAATGATCGAGCGCCATCAAAAATAACTTCAATAATGCCTTCAATAATACCAAAATACTCCGTGGTTGTTCCATCCTCAGTGCTACTAGTGAAAACACCACTATTGATAGTCATCAAGTTTGACCTCCCACATTCATATTGAGCAGAACGGAATCTATAGCCATTGCAATCATATCCGCCAAGTGATAAGACCATCGGATGACAACCATGTGTATTTGACACAAATCCTTCTGAATGCTAAGTGTTTCCATGCAATGTAATACACTACAACATGGTAGGCCAATGTAAGTTATAAGACTGCTGGGAAAAAAAATTTCCTAGCGGTCCTGCAGATGAAAATATAATTTTGATTTTTCACTGATGGGTCAGTTGGAAAAAATTATTATTTTTATCAAATCTACTGCTAGGAATAAATAATATATAACAAACTATAGATCAGTTTGGAAAAAAATATATAGGATCTGTTAAACAACTGAGAATATTTTTTACGCTCGAAATTTTTTTTTTTTACTAGTGGTCCTATAGGTGAAAAAATAATTTTGATTTTTCACCGATATGTCAGCTGGAAAAAGTTATTATTTTTAGCAGATCTATCGCTAGGAATAACTAATATATATTTTTGGCTCAAAACTGAAAATTTTTAGCAGAATAATAACAGACTTATTTTAAATTTTTTGAGGAAATTTTCAGTAACAGAAAAAATTTTGGAAGATTTATTTTTTTTTTGCACCAAATATAAAACTCTCCGATCTGCGCCTCTCCCACCAATCGCAAAGGCTTTCCTCCCCACCGAAATCTCCTCCTCACTGCTCCTCTCCCTCATCGCCAGCCGACACTGCCACCTCTCTCACACTAATCCCCTACCACGCCCCACCTCTACTCTCCCACCGATCCCCCACCAATCTCGCACCGCACCCCCACCTCAAAACCCTAGTGGCACCGGTGTGCGGCAGAGGGAGTAGGCGAAGTGGCAGCGGTAGAGGGCGGAGGCGGAGCGGCCAAGCACGAGCGGAGGGCGGAGGTGCAGCGCGGCAGATTGGCTGGCCCGTCGTAGGCATGTGACAAAGGGGCTCGGAGAGGTGTCAAGGCTAGCGGCCTGGCACGGCAAAGGGGCCAGCAAGTCCCAGTGCGGCAGAGGGGCAGAGGGGGGCGAAGGCTGGTGCTCCGCACGATAGAGCTCCGGTGGTTGTTGTTCCCGTGAATCCGGAGCTATCTCCAATTGGTGCGAATACATGTACGATTGTTATTATTGATCAAAAACAATAACACAAATTGAATTCTCAAGCTGTTTGAGAATGAACAAAAAGGGTGTGGATTTTTAGAAATTCCAAAAATTGTGTTCGTAGATCTCAACCAATTTTTTTTTCACACAATTAAACTTTTGTGTTCAAAAGATGAAAGAAAATGGTACACTATGTGAATGAAATTGATCAGTACGTAATCAATAGATTTCAAACAACAACAAAATTTCAAGAACAGGATTAATCATACTTGAAAACAGATTTCAGAAACTATGCATAACACATTTAACCATTGGCTTGTTAGTAAAAACATAAAGTATAGCAGAAGTGGACCTGATGACTGTATTAGAGTTCAAATTAAGCCTGATGTTGTATATTATGAGTTTAAGTCGTGTGCTGTTGGTGTATGGATTATTATGATTAATTTCAGTGATTATGTTGAGGGGTTAAAGAGCACCTGAGTCCAAAGTTTAGGGTAAAAAGATACTTTCCCTTATTAAACTAAAGACTCGCTGTAAATTAGCATCCAGCTAAATGGCACAGACACTTGCAATCTTCTTTTTGACAGAATCTTCCTTTTGGCCCACAAGCAGAATCAAACTCCATGCAATGAGTTGTTATGCTAGTTTAAATTAATCCATTTTGGCACTTTTTCTGAACCTAGGATATCAAAAGCTCTTATTCTCCAAGAACTGATTCACTAGAATGTATTCAGGAATAACCATGTGGAGTTCTTAGTCCTCTTATCTCATCAACTGATTTTGGTACTGTAACAGCCCAAGTCATGTTGGAGATAATGTGTTTTATTTGCCTTGTCATAAAATACTGCAAGTTTGCAAGACTGTAGTGCAGGAAATCAAATGGATGCAATCTAGAAGAAGCTAAGATTAGTCAACCATGTAAGAACATCATAAGATTAAAAAATTTTCAAAAGAAAAATCTGCATCATAAGAACTTCCATTCTTTACACACAGTAATTTGAGTATTGTACATAGAAAAGATTAATAATATGTTGTCTACAAAATGATTTGATCTTGCTACAATGTGAAAATGGTAGTAATACGAGGAATACTACATCATACCTCGAGTGACATCTAGTATGGTGCTCCCGTTAGTGAAAGATTAGGTGCTGTGGTACATAACTGATAAAAGCGAAAATAGTGTCAATAGAAACTTTATTCAACAGGAAAGACAATGTAGTGTATTAAAAGTTACCAGCTCAAAGCATGCTAGTAAAGTTGAAGTGCTCCTTTTTTTAACAAAGTTTTGCTGATGATATAATAGCATCACAAACTACTTGACTATGAAATAATACTGTCAACCAAAAATACAATTTAATAAAATTTACTGATCAACCCTATCACCAGACAAAAGATCTACACTTAGTGGCTATTGGTGTATGGATTATTATGATTAATTTCAGTGATTAAATTGTTACAATTGAGATTTGATCTTATGACCCTTCTAGTGTTTCCTGCTTTCAAGTAAACGCACTAACGAAATCCTCCTACTCTAAAAGCACAAATGATGGATGATATAGCTTAGCTTGTAGTTGAACAAAGAGATGGAGGTGATGGAACTGATGACATCTTTTCAGTGGGTTTCTGCTGTTGACAATATTCGAAGTTGTGATTATGTCTTGAGACTAAGTTAAAAATTTCTTTTGTAGTGCTGCTTCTGTTGCTTTTGGCCATTGAGCACATCCGTTTCCTTTTCACATTAGATCATTAAGCCATCAAGGCATAGTTTGATGTCACTTCTGTTAGCACACCTAACTTAATTAGAAAGACCATGTTCACGAACAAATTCTTTTATAAAAGTATATGAAAATCTCTCTAATTACCCATAAACACTTTTTTGTTGTTTCACTTGTCGGTGAAATCCTCTTATCCTCCCGAAATACCTTCACACCCACTAATATGCGAGGATCTTGCGAATTGTTATGAAAGTGAAAACTAAATATGCAACACAAAAAAATTTAACACAGAAAGAAAAAATAGATTTTTATCGAGTTTGTTGCACTCCCTGTATCCTACATATTTGTTTTTTAATTTATTTGTACTATGTAGATCTGTAGGCCCGGCACGGCGCGACAAATTGTTTGGCCTGTCACAGGCGCGCGACAAAGGGGCTTGGTGAGGGATCGAGGCCGGTGGCCCAACGTGGTAGAGGGGCCAGCGAGGCCGAGTGCAGTAGAGGGGCAAAGGGAGGTGAGGGCTGGTGCCACAACCACTCGCGGGCGGTGGTGGACTTATTCTACAGTCGCGTCATGCCCGACGGCTACTTCCTCGTCAGCACAAGCAAAGGTGCGTGATCCATTCTGCCTTGTCCTCTCGTGGCTTGATCCTGTTGTAGTTTGTTCTGATCGTGTTGTGAATTTGAAGCGTGTTTGTGCGCTGCATTTTGTTCTGATCGACTTGTGAATTGTGATGTGGTGCTAAGTTACTTGTTTGGTGCTAAAATTGGCGAAGAATTCAATGCATGATCTGGTTTTGGGTTGAATAATTGAAATGTTCTTAGGTTGTGTTAATTTCCAGTAATAGAAGTAAGTTGGGGAATGTCTGTAATCATGGGAGTCGTGTGATGTTTGATATGTCAAGGGTGGAATGGCTGATTGGAGTTGTCAACACTTTCTGGATCAACTTTCTATTTAGTTATTTGATTTGGTATAGCTAACATTACAACCTAATTGAATATGTCATCATATTGATCATGCTGTGAGGATGAAGCAGTAATTGTTAAGTGCAGCCTAACTTTTTTAGGTTATACGCCTGCAACTCTTAAGGTGTTGCAACCAAGTCTACGTAAAGTTTATATGATGCCATTACTATTGATCAAAAAGTTTTCTTGCCATTTTATGTGATTATTCCTAGTTTGGAAGACTAGGTATGAAGGACTAAGCTATGCAGTCTTTTTTAAGTTCAGTAGATCAAGGACATGTGCAAACTTTTGTAGAGAGAGTAAATTGGGTAGATTCAAATTTAGTGTGAAATCTATAGATACTTTCAAAGCAAGATGTTGTATGTACTGTAAATGACCCAAAAAAAGATTTTTTTTATTGGCATCATAGCATTAACTAATGAAAAAACTTTCAAAACAAATTGAGAACTTCTATGAGGCTATCAAAGTACTGTAATAAAAAAGTGGCAATGCAATACAGAACCAGAAAGCTAAAGATATTTTTTATTCAACATACAGCAGTTCTTGACAATGTTGCATTTGGTGAACAAAAGTATACTCATGGTTTTAATTATCAACAGTTAAAGAGCTAAAATGTGGCGAGTGATTTTCTTATGCTGCACCAACTTCATACCCTCTTCCATCAAAATTTGCTTTTATACTTAGTCTTATGTTTAGTTCTTTCTTTGTTACAATCTGGTTTTAGAAATATTTGAAATGTATTACATCTGATATGATAATTTTCAAGCAGATGTGTGAACATTTTATGTCTTATTGATGCAAGCATTGCTTTATTTCATCCTGGTAAAGTATATTCTAGGGAACTGCAAAGAAGATATAGATTTCTTCAATACGTGGATTGAGAAAGGGTTATAGATGGGTTTAATGTATATCTCTTATTTCAGCTTTCTTGCTTCTGTTTTTTGCATCTCTGATGGTGTGCAAGGTTTTGTTTGACTCAGTTGCCATCTTGTTTTGCTTAGAGGCATGATGAAATTTTTTTGTGCTTGCTCCCAGAATGTAGTGGAGAAAAACTTTGTGCGCTTATCATATTCAATTGTTATTGGACTACTTCTTGGGTCCAAAAAGAATTCAAGTTTCTGGTAATGAACAAGTTTTATTAATAAATTTACCATTTTCTCCCGTAATATAATAAATTTATCATATTCAGACTTTCATTTCTAGTCTTGATGAAAATTAAAGTAAATACTTTTGCGAAATGAAAACTGACTGCAAGTTTTATTAATAACTTTGCCATTTTCTCCCTAATATGATTTATCTGACGTGTCTTAATTTGACTTTCATTTCTAGTCTTGATGAAAATTAAACTAAATACTTGTGCTAAATAGAAGGTGGTGGGAATGGAAGGAACTGATGGTTAGATAAAATGGAAGTCTTGTATGATTGTTCTTTTAATTCCACAGGTGAAATGAGGGTTTGGATCTTCAAAGTGAGCATGAAAGATATATCACAGAAGTTGCTTTTGGTGGGTGCCTTATAATAATTAGAGACTATCCAAAGGTTTGTATACTATGTTTCTCGATGTTTACCTAGTCAGACAACAAAGAATCATATCTTAAACTTCTTGCAATATTGTAGGAAACTAAAGCTTTTTATATGAGACAAAATGACAATGAAAAGACAGTTTGGAATGGATCTGTTGGCTCCTAGGATAAGTACATAAACAAAATCTGGAGCTCTACATTGTATACAAAAATATCTTGATACATGAATGAAGAAAAAGATACAGAAGCTTTTATCTCTAGTTATGCCAATATAATTTTCTTTTTTCTGTTGAACTTCAGGTTGGTGAGCTTATTGGAGGAAGCCAAAGGGAAGAGCGCCTTGATTACCTTGAAGCTTGACTAGATGAATTAAATCTTAATAAAGATAGTTACTGGTGGTATTTAGATCTACAGTGATTTGGATCAGGTTAAATGCCTAAACCATGCAAATATGGAAAATAATTTGGCCAATGTGATCTTAGTTTTTGTTAAATGCCCAAACCATGAAAATATTGAAAATAAGTTGGCCGATGTGATCTTCGTTTTTATTACATATCCCAAATTAATTTTCTTATGTGTTACGTCTAACTCTGACATGATTTTTCATCCTGTCATGACAAATTTCCACTTTTCTGTTTTTAGTTCCTCATGCTGGTTTTGGTCTTGGATTCGAATGACTTGTACGGTTTGCAACTGTAATAGACAACTTAGGGATGCCATTCCATCCACAAGTTCCTATCTCTACAAATTTTTAGCATTCTAAGTTTCCATATATATTATTTACAAGTATTCTTGATTGAGAAAACCACATGTGAACATTTCATTGTACAAAGTTTAGCTGATCCCTTGCTAATTTGGTGCAAAGCAAAATTGTGGCAAGTTTTCATTGTTCATGTAACTTATAGTAATCATATGAGCAATATTGTAGCCATTTTCATCTGCTGTAATTAAGTAAAGGATCATTTTTTATGTATATTACAATGCAATGAACACGACATTTTTGGCTATAGAATTGATATTTTCGACTTGTATGAGATATGGATAGTTGCTTAATGAATGAATATAGCACTTGGCCCAGGTTCCGCTAAATTCTGAATTTTGGTTTAATTCTGTCATTTATCTTTTGTTTGATAATTTTGTTGTAAAATGTGGTGTGATTTGTGTTAAGATAGTGTGCATATTATTGTTTTAGTGGTTATATTGTTACCTAATTATTAAAAAAATATATTTAAAATTAATTATTAACACAATTCGCAACAGTATATTTACTACAAATAATTCATATATTCAAATATGAATGTCTAAATTCTCAATGACATATCAGCTCGTAATAATTTATTTCAAATAGTATAGAGCTTGAAATAATATATTACAAGTGGACATACAGGTGGGAAAAGTTCAAACTTTCCGAGCGATCTACAGCTAGAAATACTCTTTGTCATTGGACTTAATGTTAGGAAAAAATATTTCAAATAGTTATATATACAGTTTGGAATAATATATTATAAATAGACATACATGTAGGAAAAGTTCAAATTTTCTAAGCGATCTATAATTGGGAATAGTCTTTGCCATTGGACCTACAACTGGGAAAAAATTACAGCTGATAAAACTTTACGCAGCACCTTTTTCTCAGCGATAGCAAATCTTATTCCCAGCAGTTAAAGTGCTGCCAATGCTAACTTTTACTAGCTGCTCTACTATTAACATTGAAGTGCTATCTTATAGTGATATTTAGATATATTAGTCATCGTGTATGTGTTTAATTAAATATTATAATTTATTAGGAAAACATACAAATTCTTACGAATGATCTAAACTAGTCAATTAAGTTTGGATGTCCTCTGCCAACACCATCTCGTCTTATTTTCTTGAGATGGCGACTTGTCGGATGTCCTCTTCCTTACCATTCAATCTAGTCAAATTGCCAAACATTTTCATGTAAGCTAATATAAGCTATGATGTATTTGATAAAAAAATATTGATTGTGTTTATTTTCAAAAGTAGATAACTTACTTGACAAAATCCTCCGTCTCGAAAGTATTGGTGTATATGTACAACATTATTGCCTTACGTTCATCTCTTCTTAAGTCTCGAGGCCCTTTATTTCCATACTTCTGACCTGGTACTTGAAATGTTCTAGGACTAGAACTATTATCACATGTCTCATATCCATCATCGAACCTTGATCTCTTGTTATGTATTGATGGTATATCACTTGCAAAGTATAAGATTACAAAGTTGGATATCTCATCAACTATGTAAGTCCCTGCTACACGCCCCTCAACACGTGCTTTATTTTACACACTCTTCTTGATATGTTGCACGAGCCTATCAACAAAAGGATTATTGTCAGTTGTAAATGAGTAAACTTTCCAATTTTCGGACTAAAATAATTATTGTATAGAAGTGTACCTTTCAAAGGATACATCCATATGTATAGAACAGGATCCCCAATCCTTGCTTCATATGGCAAGTGGATCGTTAGATGTAGCATTGGAGTGAAAATTGCTGGTGGGAATAGTTTCTCTAATTTGCATAGCAAAATTGGAATATTTTCCTCTAGTTGCTTAATTCGGTTTAGGTTAACCTCCCTAGTGCAGAATTTTCTATAAAAAAAACTTAACTCGGCGAAGGGAATTCAAATTCTATCATCAATGATACCTTGAAATGCCATAAGGAGCAAGCGCTCTATTAATATGTTATAATCATGGCTTTTTATTCTTGTGACTCGAAACTATTTCAAACTCACTCCTCACCTAATGTTAGCAACATGCATGTCTGGAAATTTCAGACTCTTCATCCAATGCAAAACTAGCATTTTTTGTTTCTTAGTAAGGCAAAATGCTGCCCTTGGCCTCTCCCAACCTCCATTTGACCTCTCTTTCATATGGTAGTTTGGTTGATCGCAAGTCAATGCTAGATCTAACTGTGCTTTTCCATTGTCCTTCATCCTATCTGATATATCAAAGCATGTTGCCCATAGAGATTCTACCATATTTTTCTCGTTATGCATGTGAAAGACTAGGATGGCGAACCGAGAGGGGTGAATTGGTTTGCAAAATAAATTCTCAAGAAGCAAGCAAAAGAAACAAGAAAAGATATAAAGATGCTAGGATGCTCGGATATCAAATATAACTATCCCCAATCATAGCACCACCTCTCTTGATATCCAAAAATCTCCATAAAAAAAAGAGAAAAAGGAGAAATAAAAAAGAAACAAGAAACAATCAACTGCAAATATTTAAACAACCAATTGCAAATATTTAAACAATCAATTGCGTGTATTTAAACAATCAATTGCGAGTATTTAAACAAGCACATACGAAAATTTAAACAATTAAGAAAAAAAGAAGATTTAACAACTTATAAAATATTTAAAAACCAAGAAAAGACTAAACATAATAACCAAAAAACTCTCTCTCAAAGGGATGAGCACTCTTCCTAGCACTCCCTCTTCTTATATAGAGCTAACCTGCACTTAGACTAGTCTTCACAACCAATGTGCGACTAAACTAGCAGCTAGTGGAGGTTGAGCCTGAAGCCCAATTCAACCCAACTCTCAACAATCATTTTTACAATTTTTGGATTTACTTTTTCAGAATTACAGCATTTTCTGAACAGCAAACACTAAAACAGTCATAACTTCATCATCCGAACTCCGATTTTGATGTTCTTAGATCTGTTGGAAACTAACTTCTAGCTCTACAACTTTTCTGTTAACATCTTTCTGAGAACAAGTCTAGATCAGTATAGAATTAGCTCGTAAAAAGAACCTTTTGCATAAGCTTCCACGCGGAGTCCATAGACCTGATTCCTTGGGCATCATGAGCACCACTTGTGCTCACTATAATGCTAGCTGTCACATGTCCACCTCGATGTTGAATAGCTCGCCACATGCCGGGAAATCTCTCCCATTCTGGACCCCGACCGGCAACCTCCACACTTCGACTGGCTCGAGCTACTTCAACAATCTTGGTGCAGTGCCATATCCAGATGTTGGATTAGTCATGTAGAGCGTTCTGGCAAGTCTCTAGTATCTCTGGCATCTCTCAAACCAGTCAAGTCTCCAGCTCCTCCATGAGCACTACTCCGATGGCCCATCCTTGCTGCAAGCGTACTATAACTCCGGTATACCTGTAACATGCACAAAACCATACAAACCCATCACATAGCACTGTTCACACATAATGACAACATAAATGAACAGAAACAATTCAAAACATTGTTAAAACATACATCACTTAAGATTAGACAATCACATAGGTTTACAATCTCCCCCTTGATGAGTGATTTGACAATTTTTGAATTCAATTAATTTGAATTTTGAATATAGAAAATGAAGCTCAAAAACATGGTCCAAAATATAGAAGAACGATGAATACACATGACCATGAAGATGATGCACAAGGGTGAGGAAATAAATAGATACAAGCAAAACTCCCCCTCAACCCAAAATACATTCTTTTTCTCCCCCTTTGTCAAATTAATCATCAAGGAAGCGCGCCCTCCCCGTTAGATTATGCATGAAGTTTGAAAAGGTTACCAAGAATTATTTTTGGATTTTGAAAGTTGCTTTAGTGAAAACGAAAAACAGCAGTTTTGCAAAAAAATGCCCTTAAATCATGAAATGAAGCATCAATAAACTTAAATCCATGCAAAGTAACCATAACTAGGGATAGCAAGATAGTAGATGAGTGAAATGAACTAAAACATTTTTGCAAAAATCACAAAATAGCTAGAATAAGCAAAATCGGGGCAATCCAGGCAATCACATGGGAAATGCACACTTTGAGGTTCAAAATTGCTAATTTTCCGCAGAGAAACATACGAAGACCATGTTGAGAGAGAAATGCATTACTTATGCTAAGAATCAATGCAAACATGTGTCCTATACTCCAAGTCCAAAGTGGAACCAAAATCTTTGACACAATTTGATTAAAATACACATTTGAGCGATTATTTCAACTCATTGTGGATTCGATGCCGCTTATTGAATTTGTATGTGGTTGAGACCACTTATTTGCTAAGAAAAGACTATTTTTGAGCTTTCCAAACATGAGTAGCTTTCCTCGACGCCAGCACTGCAGATTTGCGGTCCAGGTGCCCGGTTTAATTAACTAACTCAAGGACTCAAAATTAGACTAGAGAGCACAAGACTACATGAAAGCATAGGAATCAAAACAAAAGTTGCATATGTCAATTACATGGTGCAAGGCATGTGCAAAGAGAAGTTTCAGCTGAATTGAAACCAGAAAATGCATATTTCTAGAAATTATCGCATAAATGCCCCTTATTACTATAATTTAGCTAGAAGAGATAAATAACAAGTATGTGAAGCTCAAAACATTCCTAAATCTTAGAAATGATAACTATGCATAAAAGTGGCATATCGAACACTCAAATCAACATCTAATAGGCATATAGAGCAAAACTACTCAAAAATTCAGAAAAGCGCATAATTGGGAAACATGCAAATGCAGGAATTAATTGTACAAATGCATAAATGTACACATGCAACAATCTCCCCCTCAACTCAACCCAAATGGATGAATGATACCAAGTTTAGATCTAAGGAGAGCGAATCTAGAAGCATCAAGAGGTTTAGTAAAGATATTAGCTAATTGGTGTTCAGAATCAACAAAGTGTAATGCAATGTCACCCTTCTCTACATGATCTCTAAGGAAATGATACCTCATATCTATGTGCTTAGTGCGACTATGTTGGACAGGATTTTTAGCAATATTTATAGCACTAGTGTTATCACAAAATAGAGGTACATTCTCAATTTTTAGACCATAATCATGCAGACTAGAGATCATCCAAAGTGAATGTGCACAATAACTACCAGCTGCTACATATTCAGCCTTTGCTGTGGACTGAGCTACACAATTTTGCTTCCTAGATTACAATAAGACAAGTGAAGTGCCTAGGAAGTGACAAGTGCCCGAAGTATTTTTCCTATCAACCCGGCACCCAGCAAAGTCTGAATTAGAGAAACCCCTAACATCTAGTGTAGAGGAACAAGAATACCAAACACCAAAGTCGAGAGTATGATGCAGGTACCTGAAGATCCTCTTTGCTGCTTGGCGGTGAGATGCACGAGGGGATGCCTGAAAACACGCACACAAGCACACGGAAAATTGAATGTTCGGACGTGAAGCTGTAAGATAGAGAAGGGAGCCGATCATGCTCCGGTACTCTCAATCATCTATGGCTCTCCATCTAAATCAGGATCAAGCATAGCCATTGTACCCATTGGGGTTGCAATCGGCTTGCAATCCTCCATTTTGAAGCACTTGAGGATGTCCCAAGTGTACTTCGCCTAGTGCACAAAAGTTTCTTGCCTCGTTTTCTTGATTTGAAGCCCAAGGAAGTAGTTAAGCTCACCCATCATGCTCATCTCATACTCCCTACTCATAATCTCAGAAAAACTCGAAACAAGAGAGTGAGATGAACCCCAAAAAATGATATCATCCACATAAACTTGTACGAGAAGAAAATCATTACCATGCTTGAGGATGAAAAGGGTTTTATCAATTTTTCCTATTTGAAATCCTTTTTTCAACAAAAATGACTTCAAATGATCATACCAAGCACGGGGAGCTTGCTTGAGACCGTATAAAGCCTTTGAAAGTTTGAAAACATGATTTGGAAAGTCTAAATTTTCAAAGCCAGGTGGTTGCTTTACATAGACTTCTTCATTGATAAAACCATTTAAAAATGCACTTTTGACATCCATTTGAAAAAGTTTAAGATGTTTAAAAGCAGCAAATGCCAATAAAATGCGAATCGACTCAAGTCTAGCAATCGGAGCAAAAGTTTCATAAAAATCAAGACCCTCAACTTGAGAAAACCCTTGAGCGACTAAGCAAGCCTTGTTATGGACCACATGGCCGTGCTCATCCTGCTTGTTTTTGAACACCCACTTGGTCCCAATGACATATGACCAACCGGGGGTTCAACAAGCATCCAAACTTTGTTGTGCTCAAAATTATGCAACTCTTCATGCATGGCATTAATCCAACTCGTGTCTGTGAGTGCATGGGTGACATCATGGGGTTCAAAAGAGGTAATAAATGCAGAAAATGCGACATGAGAGATAGAAGCAGCAAACCGTGATCGTGTAGTCCTCTCATGTATATCCCCAATCATTTGTTCCGAGGGATGCCTCTGAATGATGTGTTGTGGAACCGAAGGACCTAGATCAACGACAATAGGTGAAGTCACCTCAAGCTCAGGAGTGGAAGGAGAAAATCCAATGGGTAAAGGAGGTGATGCTGGCTCATTTGGCTAAAGAAGTGGAGGAGGAAGCTCTGAATAGATACTCTCGTCGTCATCATCATCTTCCACAAATATGCTATCAGATGTACCTGTGGGACCTGAAATGTCTAATCTAGCACTAGGGCTAGTCTCATCAAAAGTAACATCACAGGATTCTACAATTATACTAGTAGCAACATTGAGCACTCAAAATTCCTTAGAAGAAGTAAGATAGCCAAGAAAAATGCCATCAGAGGTGCGAGACTCAAATTTGTCCAAAAGACCTCTTTTCAAAATGAAAGATTTTCAACCAAAAACATGAACATATGAAACACTCGGCTTGTGTTAAAAAAAGGAGTTCATATGGAGAGTGCTTCAAAATAGGTCTCAGAAACACCCTATTTGAGATATAGCATGCCGTGTTCATTGCCTCAGCCCAATACTTAGGAGTCGTGCTATACTCATCAAGCATTCTACTAGCCATCTCAACCAAGGTCCGGTTCTTCCTCTCCACAATGCCATTTTGTTGAGGGACGTATGGGGAGGAGAACTGGTGCTCAATACCAAACTCAGCACAAAAATCCGAGAAATGTGAATTTTTGAACTTAGTGTCATTGTCAGTGCGTATAGCTCGAATGGCACTTGGTAGTCCATTAAGAAGCTTTTTTGCAAAATCCCGGATAAGCCCAACACCTCATTTTTGGAAGTCATAAAGAACACCCAAGAGTAGCGAGAGAAATCGTCAACAATGACCAAACAATACCACTTTCCACCAGCAGACATGACACGAGCTGGACCAACAGTGTCCATATGAATCAATTCGCCCAGTCCCTCAGTCCTCACCTCAAGGATGGGATGATGTGGAGTGGCAACTTGTTTCCCATGCCGACATGGGGCACACACACTATTTGCGACTCGTTTGAGTTTAGGCAGACCTCTCATAATGTCAAGGCCCCTAACTCGAGTCAAATGATCAAAACCAATATGTCCAAGGTGGCGATGCCAAAGCCCACTCTCCAAAGTGCCAGTGAAAGCAACCAAACATCGTGGGGTAAAAGAATAAGAATTAGAAAAATTTTTGGTGAAAATTTTGCCCGTATGATCAATCCCAAAAACCAACTCCTCAGAAGAATCAAGAACCTTAGAACCCTCTTTCTTAAAACGAACCTCAAAATCATCATCCAAAAGGGAGGAAACTGACAGAAGATTATATTTCAAAGAAGAAACCAAAGCAACATCTTTGAGGATAAAGTTGTCATTGACTCGAATTGTACCTTTTGCAAGCACTTTGCCCTTAGAGTCATCTCCGAAAGTGATGAAACCACCATCGGAAAGCCTGTTGAGGGTGGACAGCCATTTTGCATCTCCGATCATATGGCGTGAACAGCCAGAGTCCACGATCCATTTGTTCTCCATCCCTCTCCCTCGCACCTACACATGAGAAGATAAGTTGGGCATCCAAGTCTTGGAGCCCGGTAAGCTCGCAAGAACATACTTAGGGATCCAAAGTTTGGACACTAGTGAAGAAGCAAAATATGAAGATTTAAGATGCGAAGCAAAATCACGAATATGTCTAGAACCATTGCTAGCCCTTATGAATTGTTGTGAGCGAGTACCTCGATCAAAACGAGGAAGGCCAACATGAGAATGGCGAGAGCCAAAATCACCATGTCGTGGGCCATATGTGAAACTAAGACCTCTATGTCCATGATCATGACCAACACCACTCGAGAAGGAATCAAAGAATTATCAACAAATCTCGGCCTCATGGGTATTTCTCACACATACGTGTCATGGGGTTGACGACGCATGTAGGAAGAATCATGGGCAAACTCTCGATGCAAGTCTCTTGTCTTCCTAAAACAAAAGCCTACAAGATGTCCATCTCTCCCACAATATGAACAATGATATACCAGTCTGGCAAATACATCAGTACGGGAGGAAGATGCAACATGTGACTTAGGAGTAGACTTGCCCTCAGAAGAACAAAATTTAGAAGAATTTTTTAGACCCGACTTGCCTTTGAAAGAAACCCGAGAAGAAGTATCAACTTTAAGCACCTGAGGTTTTTGACCATACTAGGCATGTACACGATCCCTTCCTTGTTAAAGGAACATTTCGATGTGTCCAAAATGAGATCAAGGTTCTTTTCCTCATCAGAAAACTTCTTCAAAACAGATTTAAGATATTCAATTTCATTTATCAAAAGAAGACAGTCGAGGCAAGAAACAAGCGAATCTTCTAAAACTTTTTCTTTGAGTTTGAGGTTCTCACATGTCAAACATGTTTTGGTCCTCATGTTTTGGAGTTCCTTTTCAAGTTCAGCACACTTGGTGCATGGAGTGGCCCGTAAGACATCAAAGTCATGCCGCAAAGAAATACAAGAAGCACAAGAACTCAACTTGGAAGACTCAAGCTCCAAACGTGCAAAATCAAGCTCCATATCCAAAGATCCAAGTGAAAGCCTCAAAGAATTAATCTCAGAATGCAAAGAAAGACAAAGCTCACAAGAATCAGAATCAGAGGTGCTCGAGTTCTTGCTCAAAAGATCATTGCCCTCCTTTTTCAAAGACCGAACCTTACTCCTCAAAGCATCAATCTGAGAATCTTGTGCGAGAAGAGCTTCTAAGAGCTGATCTTTGCTCACCTTGCTCAAGTCGGAGCCAAGATCATCCTCATTGATGTCGTCATCTCCAAGAGCCATGAAGCATAAGCCGGTGAAGTCATCATCACTGTCATGAGAAGAGGTAGCAGCCTTGTTGTCTTTATCAAAACCATCATCACTCAGCTCATCAAGAGCAGACATGAAGGCTTTGTGGATGGTCTTCACAGTTCCAAAATTCTTCTTCTTCATCTCAGAACTGAAGGTCTTCTTTTTCTTTGGCTCTTTAGTGGCGCCCTTGAGGGTAACGCAAAGAGCACAGATGTGGCCAGGCTTTCCACACTCAAAGCATATGATCTCTCCTCTCTTTCCTCTCTTCTCTCTTCTTGCTTTCCAAACCCTCACAAATTTCTTAGTAATCAAAGCAAGCTCATCATCAGAAAGCATATCTAGAGCCTCATCCTCAAGAGAAGTAAGAGCAGAAAGTGAAAAACAAAATGAGGACCCCGAAGACCCAGATGAGCTAGGATGTGCAGCGTGTAATGCCAATGTCTTAGATTTAGGAGGAGACATCGCTGCCCTAGTCATCTCGTAGGTCTTTAGAGAAGAATATAAATACTTGGCCGTCAAGACATCTAGATCCTTAGCCTCCATAATGGCAGTGGTTTTGACATGCCAAACTGCTGGAGTCAAGGAATGCAAGATCTTGCGACATCTCTCAGACTCAGAAAGATCTTTGTCTACATAACTCAACTTGTTGACAAGAGTATCAAAACGAGTGAAAAATCCATCAATAGACTCACTCGACTGCATCGTGAACTGCTCATACTCAGATGTCAAAAGCTCATACTTCACGCTCTTAACTTGAGTGGTACCCTCATGGAAAGCTCCGAGGGCCACCCAAATATCATGAGTGGTGGAAAGCCGCGATATGCAGTTGTACTCAATCCATCCTAAGACTCCATAGAGATAGTTTATTTCCCTCTGGTTGAGTAAGGCCTGTGCTTTGTTAGACTCATTAATTTCAGTAGGCTCCACATATGCATCTTCAATGATCTTTCATAGGTTGAAGCCTTGAAACTTGATGTATGTCTCCATGCACTTCTTCCAATATGGAAAGTCATCTCCATTGAAGATAGGTGGCTTTCTTGTGTACTTTTCGGTCACCATGGCTCAAGAGACGGTGAATTCTACAAACGAGAGCAACACCGGGCTCTGATACCAATTCAAAGACTAGGATGGTGAACCGAGAGGGGGGGTGAATCGGTTTTGCAAAATAAATTCCTAAGAAGCAAGCAAAAGAAACAAGAGAAGATACAATCACAGCACCACCTCTCTTGGTATCCAAAAATCTTCATAAAAAAAAGGGAAAAAGGAGAAATAAAAAAGAAACAAGAAACAATCAACTGCAAATATTTAAACAACCAATTGCAAATATTTAAACAACCAATTGCGAGTATTTAAACAATCAATTGCGGGTATTTAAATTGCTAGTATTGAAACAAGCATATACAAAAATTTAAACAATTAAGAAAGAGAGAAGATTTAACAACTTATAAAATATTTAAGGACCAAGAAAAAGATCAAAAATACAAAAGTTTCAAAGGCTAAACACAATAGCCAAAAAACTCTCTCCCAAAAGGATACACTACTACAGAAGTGCATTCCACTAACCCTTATTTTCTAACGGTTGTAAGCAATCTAGGAAAAATCCGATAGAATAGGACGACAGCGGCGGAAAACCATCATTTTACTATCGGTTATACACTAATCCAACGTTAGTGAAATGCAAATACTTTTTACTATCGGTTATTACTGTACAAACCGATATAATATATTAAATAGTACTATCGGTTTTCCATTTTTAACTGATAGTGAAATAACTGACTTTTTACTATCGGTTATTACTGTACCAACCGATATAATATATTACAATAGTACTATCGGTTTTTCGTTCGTAACAGATAGTAAAATTACTCACTTTATACTATCGGTTCGTACTGTATTAAACGATATAATATATTGAATAGTACTATCGGTTTTTCTCGGGTAACTGATAGTGAAATTACTGACTTTTTACTATCGGTTATTACTGTACTAACCGATACAATATACTACATAGTACTATCGGTTCAACAACACAAACCGATAGTAAAATGACTTCATATACACTAATGGTTATGACAGTGGGGACCTTATTTTACTATCGGTTAGTGTTGTTGAACCGATAGTAAAATTGGACAACTTAATTAGGTCGACCCCTGCTCTGCGCTCTACATGTTGGAATCATTTCAGCCGCGCACAACTCCAAGCTAGAGTGATCTGGAGAAGCTAGCTGAGAGGTTGATCATATTTCCATCCCCCTCGGTATTGTCATCTTCTCATCACCTCTCTCTCTCTCGATCACTCTTTCACACTCTCCCTCTCTCTCTCTACTTGCAATTCATTAAACTAGATACATGTATCTCCAAGCTAGCTAGAAGGCTGGGTTGGCTAGCTAGCTATAGCTTGCTGAATTTAAGCAGCTAGCTAGCTGGCTCTTCCAATTAATGCATGCATCAAGTTAATTAGGGTTTCATATATACAAATCCATTTAATGTAATTAAACAGCTCATGCATGTACACACATATGGCCTAGCTAATTATGTTTCATTCATATGTGCATGCCCTGAGTCATTAATTATTTATTTGAATTTGTCAATTTTGTGAAATAATTGTAGATGGACCGAGAATATTGGATGTATGGAATAAAACGTACTACTGTTGAGTATTTGGAGGGTGTGAATGGATTTATTAAATTTGCTGAGCAAGAGAAGGCGAAGAAGGGAGAGAAAGATATGCATTGTCCTTGTATAGATTGTATGAACTTAAAAAGGTTCGGCAACTCTGATCAGATTAGGAGTCATTTGATTCGTCGTGGTTTTAACGCACGCTATACCCGTTGGATATGGCATGGTGAAGATCTTGAGGAAACGAGCACTACCGCTACCACTCAGCAGCACCCGGAAGTGGATTGCAGTAATGATGATCATGATCAAAACATTGATAATGTTCATTCGGAAGTCCATGTAGATGACGACAATTTAGATGAAATGTTACGTGATGTAGAAGAGGACTACAGCGAAAACGATTTAGCTAAATTTCAGAAATTAATTGTTGATTCTGAGAAGCCTTTGTTCCCCGGATGTGAAACATTTACAAAGTTGTCTTCTGTGTTGAGATTATATAACTTGAAGGCAAGCAACGGTTGGAGCGATAAGAGTTTCACGGCGCTATTGGATCTGTTAGCGGACATGCTTCCAGAGGGAAATGAGTTGCCAAGATCGGTTTACCAGGCCAAAAAACTATTGTGTCAGTTGGGAATGGAAATCGAAAGAATACATGCATGCCCAAATGATTGTGTTCTGTACCGTAACGAGTACGAGGATTTGCATGTTTGTCCAAGATGCGGTGCATCGCGGTATAAGCATGGGGACAGAATTTATCACAATGGATGTGATGAGGTAAAGAAAGGGCCTCCGGCCAAAACTGTGTGGTATTTGCCTGTGATTCCCAGATTGAAACGGCTGTTTGCAAATCCGAAAGATGCGAAGTACTTGCGTTGGCATGTTGAAGGTCGGAAACAAGACGGAAAACTAAGACATCCAGCTGATTCCATTCAATGGAGAAACATTAACAGAACATTCGGTGAGTTTGGCGGCGAAGTGAGGAATATAAGGTTTGGGCTGAGTACGGATGGTATGAATCCACACGGAAATATGAGCAGTCGACATAGCACTTGGCCGGTTCTTTTATGCATCTACAATCTTCCTCCTTGGTTATGTATGAAGCGGAAGTACATCATGATGTCGTTACTAATTTCAGGACCCAGACAACCCGGGAATGATATTGACGTGTTTCTATCACCGTTAGTCGAGGACTTACAAAAATTGTGGAGCGAAGGGGTGCGGGTGTGGGATGCACATAAGCGAGAGAATTTCATGTTGCGGGCCATGATATTTTGTACCATAAATGATTTCCCGGCCTATGGAAATTTGTCGGGGTATAGTACGAAAGGAGTCAAGGCTTGTCCTATTTGCCTGGATGAAACTGAAAGCATGTGGTTATCGAACTGCAGAAAAACAGTGTACATGGGTCACCGCAGATTCCTTCCGATGCATCACGCCTACCGTAAGAAGAGGAAGTCATTCAATGGGAAGCCTGAGAAAGGATCAGCCCCAGTGTTTGTGACTGGTAAGGAGCTTTACTTGCGCGTGAAGGACATCAAAGTTGAGTTCGGTAAATGTTCTAAACCTCCAGGAAAAAATGTTTGGAAGAAGAGATCGATTCTTTGGGATCTGCCATATTGGGAGCACTTACAAGTTCGACATTGCATTGATGTCATGCACGTAGAGAAAAATGTTTGTGACAGTTTGATTGGTTTGTTGTTGAACATTCCAGGAAAGACGAAAGACGGCATCAACGTTCGCCGTGACATGCTCGACATGGGCATAAGGACTGAGCTTGCACCGTTGGAGAAGGGAAAGCGGACATACCTCCCCTCGGCCTGCTATACTTTGTCAAAAAGAGAAAAAACAGAACTCTGTCAGTGCCTACATGGTGTCAAAGTTCCATGCGGGTATTCTGCGAACTTGAAAAAACTTGTGTCCATGAAAGACTTGAAACTGGTTGGTATGAAGTCCCATGATTGTCATGTACTGATGTCACAAATGCTTCCCATTGCTATCAGAGGCATTCTCCTAGTCAAAGTCAGAGAGACAATTACAAAGCTATGTTATTTCTTCAACACAATATCTGGCAAGGTACGTAAGCGTGTACTCCTAGCAAGTTAATTAGCTCCATTCGTGGAACTTGTCAGATTTTTTGGATCTGAATATTTGCTGCAACTGTGTCCTTGCAGGTAATTGATATGGATGGACTGGACGATTTGCAACGCGATGTGACTACCACTCTTTGTCAGCTGGAGATGTATTTCCCTCCATCCTTTTTTGATGTTATGGTCCATCTAATTGTTCACCTTGTCAGAGAAATTAAGTTTTGTGGACCCGTGTTCCTGCGCTACATGTATCCATTTGAGAGATTTATGGGTATCTTGAAGGGATATGTAAGGAATCGATATCGGCCTGAGGGCAGTATTATTGAAGGTTATGCCGCCGAGGAGGTGATCGAATTTTGCACCAACTATATGGCCGGGGTTGACCCAATTGGCGTTCCTACGTCCCGGCATGAGGGCAGGCTTCAGGGCATTGGAACGATTGGATTTAAAGCAGTCGTCCCCTCTAGTGATCTGTATGCAAAAGCCCATTTTTGGGTCTTACAGCACATGACGGGGGTGGAGCCATACATACACGAGCACAAGGAAATGTTACGGAAACAGAATCCCTCGAAGCCAGAGATTTGGGTCACCAGAGAACATAATAGGAAGTTTGCTGGGTGGATCAAAAATAGAGTCCTGCAAGCTTCTGAGGGCGATGTAGATGAAGATGTTACATGGTTGGCCAGAGGGCCTAGATTTACTGTAGGGACTTGGCAGGGGTATGACATCAACGGCTATTCATTTTACACAAAAACTCAGGACGAGAAGAGTGCTATGCAATGTAGTGGAGTGACACTACTTGCTATTTCGGAGGATGCCAGGGCAGTAAGAGCACTCGACTCATATTACGGTGTTATTAAGGAAATATGGGAGCTCGATTATGTATTACTTAAGATTCCTCTGTTTCGATGCCAATGGGTCGAAATCCCTCGAGGTGTTAAAGTCGACAATTATGGGTTTACTCTAGTCGATCTCAGTAGAGTCGCACACAAAGATGATCCATTTATACTTGCTGAGCAAGCCACACAGGTGTTCTACATCGTTGACCCGGCCAACCCAAAGTTGCACGTTGTCCTTCACAGTAAGAGACGTATTGTTGGGGTTGAAGACGTTGTGGATGAAGAAGAGTACGATCAGTTCGACGAACTACCTCCATTTTTAGATGGAATCCTTCAATCTGTCCCTACCGAAGATATTGACGAAACAAGTTACCTGCGAGACGACCACGAAGAAGGATTATGGGTGGACAACCATTCTTGACTAATTTGCAATATGTAAGTGACGTATATTACTTGGATCGAAGAATGTTCAAATCAATTTTCAAAAATTCTTTGGAAAAACATACGTGATGCATTGAGAATCATTTCTGCAAATTTTCATTTCAATTGGAGTATATACTTGATTTGAGCAATAATTGATTCTTTTCACAAATATATATGAAAACTGCAAATTTTCATTCCATGATTGGTCTTTACTGTTATTTTATTTCAAAATTATTGCAAGCTATTTGCATGGGGTTTCAGGTGTCTTTACAAGTGCAAAATGATGCACTGAGACCCATCTGTATTTGTTCTCAGGAAATACCTTTAGATCAATTTAACAGTATTATACTATCGGTTTCAACCTCCAAACCGATATGAAATTAACATATACTATCGGTTTATTGTCATAACCGATAGTAAATCGTGCAGTGTACAAAATGATGTACTGAGATCCTCTGTAATTCTTCTAAGGGAAATCCTTTAGGGTCAATAGCATTGTATTTTACTATCGGTTATAACTGTGAAACCGATATGAAATTAAACTATACTATCGGTTTATCGTTCACAACCGATAGTGATTTACACTGTGTTATGATCCCCTGTTCTTAGTTTACTATCGGTTTACTGTTCACAACCGATAGTGATTACACTGTGTTATGATCCCTTGTTCTTAGTTTACTATCGGTTTACTGTTCACAACCGATAGTGATTTACACTGTGTTACGAAAATCCTAACTTACATGTTTTTACTATCGGTTTTGTGGTGATGAATCGATAGTAAATATTCATTTATTAGGTTATAACCTGCACGATTTTCCCTCCAGTGCAACTGATCACATTCCAAATCGAAAAATACTCGCGCGGAAAACCCTAGAATCGCCGACGTTCGCTTCTTCGCTCCTCTGCGCCACTGGTTCTCCACCGCCTCCGGCATTGCATTGCGCCACCGCCTTCGGCCACTCCACGATCCACTGTAAGTGTTCTTGACCAAATCGCTCGCGTGTATTGCTTAATTTTGTATGCAATGGTTCATATCCCGTTCCATGGATTACAAATAGAAACCTAGAGTAAAATTCATGAACTACAAACTTGATAGCTATGAGAATGACAGAATTGATGAAAATCATAGCAATTTGTCATATAGTGTAGTTCACTATCGGTTTCTTACTCAGAACCGATAGTAAATACCATAAACTGATTTTTCTATTAATTATATCCCATTTCTAATTTTCATCTCAAATTTTGGTTCATTTATATTTTAACATACCTTATGTTCCTACTGAGCAATTACTTTATGTTCCTGCTGAGCAATTTTTGAAATTTTTCCTAATGCTGACTTGATTACTATCGGTTTGACTTGGAAAACCGATAGTAAATAGTAGTGCCATCATAGTTTGCACAGCTAATATGAATTTTCTGTGAATTACTTCCCATTTTCTAATTTTCATCTCAAATTTAGGTTCATTTATTTTTTAACATACCTTATGTTCCTGCTGAGCAATTACTTTATGTTCCTGCTGAGCAATTTTTGAAATTTTTCCTAATGCTGACTTGATTACTATCGGTTTGACTTGGAAAACCGATAGTAAATAGTAGTGCCATCATAGTTTGCACAGCTAATATGAATTTTCTGTGAATTACTTCCCATTTTCTAATTTTCATCTCAAATTTAGGTTCATTTATTTTTTAACATACCTTATGTTCCTGCTGAGCAATTACTTTATGTGCCTGCTGAGCAATTTTTGAAATTTTTCCTAATGCTGACTTGATTACTATCGGTTTGACTTGGAAAACCGATAGTAAATAGTAGTGCCATCATAGTTTGCACAGCTAATATGAATTTTCAGTGAATGACTTCCCATTTTCTAATTTTCATCTCAAATTTAGGTTTATTTATTTTTTAACATACCTTATGTTCCTGCTGAGCAATTACTTTATGTTCCTGCTGAGCAATTTTTGATATTTTTCCTAATGCTGACTTGATTACTATCGGTTTGACTTGGAAAACCGATAGTAAATAGTAGTGCCATCATAGTTTGCACAGCTAATATGAATTTTCTGTGAATTACTTCCCATTTTCTAATTTTCATCTCAAATTTAGGTTCATTTATTTTTTAACATACCTTATGTTCCTGCTGAGCAATTACTTTATGTTCCTGCTGAGCAATTTTGGAAATTTTTCCTAATGCTGACTTGATTACTATCGGTTTGACTTGGAAAACCGATAGTAAATAGTAGTGCCATCATAGTTTGCACAGCTAATTTGAATTTTCTGTGAATTACTTCCCATTTTCTAATTTTCATCTCAAATTTAGGTTCATTTAAATTTTAACAGACTTTATTTTCCAGCAGAGAGATTAGCATAGTTTGCACTGCTAATCTTTTAAATTTTCCTGAATATAGACCTTAGTACTATCGGTTTTCCTTTTAAAACCGATAGGAAATATAGTATTTGTTACTTTGCACTGCTCATCTGAATATTCTGTGAATTACTTTGTCATGTACCTTTCTTCATATCAATTGGATGGTTTGTTTATGGTATTTTAGGTAAAGCCATGTCGGCATCTTCCTCGGCTGATACTAGTGATTCGGCGAGGGCGAACGTAGATGGCGCTGCCTCGTCCCAGCGCAAGAGGAAGGCGCGAGGCGCGACGATGTTGGGTCGTTTGGCCAAACGCGCGGATCTTTCCTGTGAGTTCAACCAGTTCGGGAGACCGATCGGGAAGAACGCCGGGCACTATGCTGCCTATGTTGGCTTGTTGGCGAAGGAAAGGGTGAAGATCACCGTCCAGAGCTGGAAGGACGTCAAGGCCGACGAGAGGGATAGGCTGTGGGCGGAAGTGAAGGTAAAATTAATCAAAATCACTGAACTCTTGAGTAATCACATTCCCTTGGTTTATCCTAGAGATTAGGTAAGTCCTACTTATATGCACCATTTGAAACAGGCCAAGTGGAACATCCCGGACGATGGTCCCAAGATAGCTTGCTTGAAGGACATGAACAACACGTGGAAAACCTTCAAGAGCGTCCTCGTCAGTACCTTCCTCGCTAAAGGCGAATCTCCATGCGAGAAGTACCCCTTCATAACGGAGGAGGTATGGGAGCAATTCGCCCAACAGAAGGGGACTCCTGAGTTCAAGGTATGAATGGTTCCTTTGCTTGGTTACACCATTGTATGCAGTAAGCAGTGGTGCATTAATTTTCTTGTTTCTGGTACGAAGGCCCTCAGCGAGAAGAACAGGGCAATCCAGAGGAGGAACGACCACCCACACCGGCTCGGTTCTCGCGGCTATGCGGGGAAGGAGGAGTAGTGGAAGAAGGGTGAAGACGACGCGTCGCATTTCGTCGACTCCCCTGACCTACCACTCTCCGAGATCCGCGATCAGTGATGCAAGCGCTGGTGGCTGGCCAGAGGGACCGTGTCGGCCACGGGGACTGTGGCGTTCCCAAACCCCAGGGACGTCGAGGTCGTGCAGCGACTCGTAAGTTGGCTAACTATGATCACTAGTGTGCGCACAACTTTGTATATATTTCTTCCTCACAATGGAGAGCTTTCAATGTAACAGATCTCTTGCTCGAAGGAGGCGACCGAGGGATTGTTCAGTCCCCATAGGGAGAACGACATCCTTACCCGGGCTCTAGGGAACAAGGAGCATCCAGGGCGGACGCGAACCGTGGGGGCTGTGGTGCCATGGAAGGAAGGCTTCTCGGACCCCGGGCAAAAGGCGAAGAAGCCTGGCAGCTGGAAGGAAAGGGAAGTGGAGCTATCTCAGAAGATACGGGCAGATGTGACTGCACAATTCGCGGACATGTTCGCTCAAATGAACGAGAAATATGAACGCCTAAGCCGAGTTGTGCAGTCCAAGGGTTTAGATCCAGCTGCCGAGGTCGACGCTGCCAGGCCGAGTAGTGTTGGCTCGAAGGTTCACGTGGATCCGGTGGACCTGATCGAGGTATTGCAACTCTTGAGCTATATATGTAGTTCGGCTGATGCCACTCCCGTTACGTTAGAATTGTTTCGCTAACCTGTTATAATTGTTGCAAATTGCAGAAGCCGGAGAGCTGTACCCTATTGATCAACATAGGCGACAAACCTGTTGCGGTTGCAAACGGGGTCGTATACCAGTCTTGGGAGGATGTCCGGATCCACTGCGTACCTCTGGAGCCTGGATTCGCAAAGGTACAGGTGGACATGGCCCTCCCGGGCTACAGCTCTTTTCCGTTGCCCGTCCCAACGGACGAAATGCGGACAATTGGTGAGGCATTGGGCTCGTACATACAGTGGCCCAAGAAGGGTGTTAGACTACAGGAGGTAAACCCTAGCCATTCTAGCTTACAACTCAGTTAATATACTTAATTTTCAAAATCTAATTTAAGCGTTTGTACTTAAAGTGGACGATGGATACCAGCACACTTCCTGAGGACACCAGCCCCGCCACAACGCATGAGCGAACTCCTTCGGCCCCCATGCCTCCTCCGACGGCCTCAAACCCTTCGCCATCAAATGAGGCCGACGGCACCACACCCCAACCTTCGAAGGTATACACTCGCTCCCCGCCCAAAGGCAAGGGCAAGGCCCAAAGCAAGGCCAAACAAAGCCAGCCGGGTACGTTCAAGAACGGGTCCCCACTTGTGTCGGAGTACCTTCTGCGCAATATGGATCAAATAACCAGAAGTCTCCACGAGTGGTACCTGACCCGGTCTAGGCGCCACATCAACTTCTTGGTTCACTTCAGGCCAGCCCATTTTCACCGTGAGCCCGAGAGCATATCGGTGGCCCACGAGGATTTGTTCGACCTCCTCAACTGGCGGGAGCTTGATATGTCCATCATACGGACTGGAGTCCTGTGAGTGTGCTGTTGTCTGAAGTTATCACAGTTCGTTTCATAAATCTAATCACTTTTTGTATGCACTACTTACTAATGTCTACTTTGCATCCAGGTGCATGTATAGGCTGGCGTCGATGAGGGCATGTGACAAGGTGGGTTTCCTCGACCCAGAGAAAATAAGCCTCACGATGCTAGAGCACGACCAAGCACATGCGGAGGAATACATATCAAGGGCACTACTAGCGCAGTAGGACCGAGAGTTCATCCTTGCGCCGTACCACCAAAGGTTAGTGCATTTCCTATTAATTTAACTCATTCTTGTATGTTACGCCTAACATATGTATGAAACGGTTCGCTTATATATGCAATGTAGGGGCCACTGGGTCCTCGCCGTCATTTGCCCATGGATGAATGAGGTCTATTACCTCGATTCGATGAGCGACAAGGTGGCGCATGTTTTCACGCTCACATGGCACATAGACGCGTAAGTAACATAGTTGTCTTAAATTTTTCTCTGACTAGCTAATTAATGATAAGATATTAATCGACAATGCTAAATTAAATACAGGGCTTTCAAAAATTATGCTAGTGCTGGAGGGAGGCATGACGCGTCGAAGGGCACAACAATTTCTTGGAAAGAATATGAGGTAATTAATACGGATGGAAGTACTCATGATGAGTCTTTTAATTTAAGCTTAATTAGTTCTTTCGAGTTAATGTGGGTTTATGTCTTTGCATATGCAATTTTTCCAGTGCCATCAGCAGCCACAATCGTGGGAATGTGGCTTCTATGTCATGAGATTCATGTATGACCTGATCAGGAGAAACTTTGCCCAATTCCCTAAGGTAACTATTTTTCCTGACTCAAAGTCGAACTTTAATTAGATGTGACGTACGATCCTAACTTCATACACGCATATATGCAGAGCACCATGTTGAAAGAGCAATATGAGTTGCCTCAATTGAAGGAGCTGCGAACAATTTGGGCTCAATATGTCATGGAAGAAGTGGCTATCAACGATCGATAGTAACTGACTTGTGTTGATTGTTGTATTTGTGAATATATATTGAATGTGTTGATTCATTGATTTGTGAATATATGTGAATAGATTCATTGATGTATTTGTGAATAAACTCGATCAATATGTGCATAAATTCAGTCTGTTCAATGCATGTGTATATTACTGTATTAGTGTATTTGTGAACAAATTCAATATGTGAATATTGGTGAATATTTGTAAATATTGGTGTATTTGTGAATGATCCAATGTATCTCTGTATTGCTGTATGTATATTGCTGTATGTATCTCTGTATTGCTGTATGTATATTTGTAAATATTTAGTACTAACCGTGCCACTACATAACCGATAGGAAAAACTAATATTACTATCGGTTATATACTACAACCGATAGAATAAAGTTTCCAGTACTAACTGTGTCCACACAATACTATCGGTTCATATTTAGAAACCGATAGAATACAGTTTCCTGTACTAAACGAGTCTACAAAATACTATCGGTTATATAATATAACCGATAGAATAAATTTTCCAGTACTGACTGTGTCCACACAATACTATCGGTTTATATATAACAACCGATAGAATAAAGTTTCCAGTACTAAATGTGTCGACAAAATACTATCGGTTTATATAAGAGCCGATAGAAAAAAATGTTTAGATTACTATCGGTTTAGATCCTAGCCGATACAAAAGGCCTAAACAATACTATCGGTTTTTATACGAGCCGATAGAAAAAACTTATACAATACTATCGGTTTAAAACCGAGCCGATAGAAGAAATAGTCGATAGCTATTAGTGAACGTTGGGATTGTAGATGTTTTACTAACGGTTTTTGAACCGATAGAAGTGTGCTGCCCTCTACTATCGTGCCGACCACTATCGGTAAGAGAACCGATAGTAGAGTGGATTTTTAACCGATAGTGAAAAGCATTTCTGTAGTAGTGATAAGTGCTCTCCCTAACACTCCTCCTTCTTATATAGAGCTAACCTCCACTTAGATTAGTCTCCATAACCAATATGGGACTAAACTAGCAGCTAGTGGAGGTTGGACCCAAAGTCCAATTCGGCCCAACTCTCAACAATACAATTTTCGGATTTACAATTTCAAAATTACAGTATTTTCTGAACAGTAGACACTAAAATAGTCATAACTTCATCATCCGAACTCTGATTTTGATGTTCTTGGATCGGTTCGAAAGCTAACTTCTAGATCTACAACTTTTCTGTTAACATCTTCCTGAGAAAATGTCTAGATCAATGCAGAATTAGCTTGTAAATAAAACCTTTTGCATAAGCTTCCACGCGGAGTCCATAGACCTGATTCCTTGGGCATCATGAGCACCACTTGTGCTCGCCATAATGCCATCACATGTCCACCTCGATGTTGAATAGCTCGCCACATGCCGGGATGTCTCCCGTTTCGGACCTCGACCGGCAATCTCCACATTTCGACCGGCTTGAGTTACTTCAACAATTTTGGTGCAGCGCCATATCCGGGTGTTGGATTAGTCATGTAGAGCGTTCCCACAAGTCTCTAATGTCTTCGGCATCTCTCGGACCAATCGAGTCTCCGACTCCTCCCTGAGCACTAGTTCGATGGCCTATCTTTGCCGCAAGCATACTATAACTCCGATATACCTGCAATATGCACCAAAACCAAACAAACCCATCACATAGTACTGTTCACACATAATAACAACATAAACGAATAGAACAATTCAAAACATTGTCAAAGCATACATCACTTAAGATTAGACAATCACATGAGGTTTTTACAGCATAACATCAATGTTGTGTTGAAATATAAGTTTTCTAAAGTAAGATAGCTCCCACAAACCTAAAATGTGCATCCAATCATGGATTTGCCCAAAACCATCAAATTTGTGGATGCCTTTTCTTGTAGTAGGAATAAGAGATTTGATTTGTGCATGCACTTGTTCTCCTGTCAAGTGGTGCGGAGGGATCATAAACTTGCATTCTCTTTTGGAGTCCTTTCAAACTCCTCCGGAATGAGTGCTCCAAACTATTGATGACAGTCAAACCAACAATACTTCCTACCATTCACTAACCAAAAAGTACTTACATCCCCCAAGCACATAGGGCATGCAAACTTCCCATTGGTGCTATGACCTGTCACCATACCTAAAGCTGGCAAGTCATTAATGGACCAAAAATAGCATGCTCTAAGTTTGAATGGGCGTTTGGTAGATCTATCACATGTGACCACCCCCTCACACCACAATGTCTGCAAATCATCATAAAGTGGTTGCATATGTACGTCAAATTTTGCCAGGATGCTCTGGGCCAAGAATAACAAGTGTAAGAAAGACATTTTCCCTTTTCAAGCACATCACAGGCGGGAGATTGTAAAGCACAACAAATACTGGCCAACAGGAATATGGTGTATGTATGTATGTATGTATGTATGTATAATGTCTTAAACCTATCCTCCAAAGAACCTTTAGGACAAAATAAATAATAAATACTTTAAAACACTGTTTAACTCTCTGGTAATTAGAACTGTAACGTGGTGATTTACTCAATCAGTGAGAAGGAAAGGAAGTATTTCATCCATGCAGCAGCTGCCATCAGAAACATCAGGAGAAATCACTGTAATACACACATATGACACGGTAAAAAAATTCCAGTTCTTCTCAGCAGCAACAGTGCACAGTGTTTCTCTCCCTCTCCTGTGTTCGACAGCAACAGCAGCAGCTCAGGCTAGGATTTCTTGATCGATCCTTGTGTATTGTTTTATCCTCATATTCTACAGTAGCTATAAGTACAATTCCCCATAAACTCCGGCGAGAATCCCGATCGGAACGGCTGTGAACTCCTCGGCCATGTTGTTGTTTCTGCTATTTTACCCGTTTTACTGTACTGTAGTGTGCCAGGCTATTGTCGTTTTAGTGTTTCTTCGTCGAACTCGTAGAAAATATTGCATTGGACCCCCCAAGCCGAGTGCCAGGAACTTCCACGAGTCTTTTGTGCTGCCGCTGGCAAACTGTGGCGGCGAGATTTCCACCGGTGGTGAATTCTGGAAATTTAAAAATACTGCTGCAGTCGAGCCAAACTTGGTTTCATCAATTTAGCCAATCGCCGATCAAATTGACTGTGCCATCACCCTTCTTACTGCCCTAGCTACCTCCGCACCAAATCCGGTGAAGTCCGATGGTCGCACACCAGAGAATTTTAGCGTTTCATCTCAGGCGATGGCGAAGCATTGGACTGGAAATTTGATCATATCTGTCCAATTTCCAAGCAAACACCCAATTGAGGTCATCCTCGATGTCGTCAAAGTCCTCGTTGATGACCTCGTCGCTCCTTCTGCTCCGACGCCGGCGAGATTTCAAAAATTGCCATGTTTCCGTGGCTGCGCCGTGGAGAGAAGCCCCGGTGAAGTCACCATTGGGATTTTCCACCATAGTCATTTCCACATATGCCATAGAAGCTTCACAATGAGTTTTTAGTTTGTTTTTCCTCATCGTCGTCGTCCTCATCGCCGGCCATGCTAAGCTAGTAGCACCACCACTAAATTCTAGTCGACGGTCGACGGCCCCATCGATACCATCACCGTCAAGGTTGGTGGGGCACCCTGGCGCCATGGCCTTGAGCCTAACCTAAATCGCCAGCCAATTCGTAGCCGGCAAGGAGCTCGCCACCCACTGTTCACTACGTGCAATGAGTGTCAGCCAAAGCCAGCCATAGGCACTCATTTTGTACAACGAGTGTTAGCCGCTAACATTCAGAGAGTTACCGAGTGCTTTTAGGGTTCCAAATAACATTTTGTTCATGTCATTTTGTTAGTTATATCAATTAGGACTTAACCATATGATTTTTACCTTATGTAAGTCATCTGTTAGTCCAGAAATGATAAAAATGTCGAAACCCTATTTAAGTTATATACTACAATTTAATTTATAAACCTCAAAAACACTAAATCACTCTAAAAAGCTTGAAATTCCAATCAGCTTGAACAGTTAGAGCACTCTATCTATTTTATACAAATTTGTCTTCAAGATCTAGGTCAAATTCAGCCTCTAAGACCTATTTATGAGCCCCTTACTATTTTTGAAAACCCTAATTTTGTTTTACCCTAATTACCATTTTCGAAAGGCGTTTTTGGCCTAGCTCCTAAGCAATTTTCTTCCGGATTCTTTTAAAAATCCTGAGTCTTATTATGCTTGCGTACGAGTCCTAAAGTTTCTTAAATAATTTAGCTCATTGAACCACTTTTTGCAATTCAGTCCAATTTTATCGCGAATCAGTTCTTTTTCTGAATTTGAAGACTAAAAATAGCCAAATTCCTTGATTAACCTCCAAATTCTAATCAGACTGATTGGTTGTGTCCACTATTCTATTCAACACGAGTTTTTCTTTTGCGACAAGTTCAAATTTAAACCTAGACTAAAGATATTTACATTTTAGCCATTTTAGGTACTAAAGTACTATTTTACCGTGTTTTTGTTTTTGTTCTATTTTCGATTTCTATTCGAACTTCTCATGATTCGATTTATCTAGTCGATCCATTATATCAACCTAAGCATAAGTATATTAGATCTTCAGTATTCACTTTATTTTACACGTTAAATGTTAGGACCCTATTTTGCTTGATAATGTATTTCACATATGATTGCAACTAGGACACGAGACATCCCTTGCCAAAGAACAAATTGCCTAGACTGTGTTAGAAGATCCACCCATAGAAGGGCAAGGCAAGTCAAATGACTTTGACCATTTAGATTTAATATATTATAATGATATAGCAGTTTTAAACCTAATTATGTACAAGAACTTCACATTATTATTATTGTGTCTAAATAACCAAGTCGATAAAGAACTAATGAATAGAATAAGGGCCATGCCATAGATAAATTGTAAATCTAAACACTTTAAGGTAATGGAATTAATTGAGAAAGTTTTAGCAAATTCATTATGTAGTTCAACTAATGATAATTTAATAATTATCCTACTCCAAAGTAAACTGTGCGCCATGTTAAAATTAAACTATAAAGAGAAACGTTCGGGTGAAATTGGTTGAAGTGATGATGGTGCATGACACACACGGGTGATGTGGTCAATTCTTTACTCAAACACTTGAAGACTAGATCATTGTGCCTTGCTTCCTGTGACGTGTTACCATATTAGCCACAAGCCTAGTATGAGACATGCATGACTTAGTAACTTTGTCAAATACTTAACTTAGCTTTGCATGGATAGTAAGGGATGAAAATAATGTGATTATGAAGAATGGTCCCTATATTGATTCATTGTTGGACAAGGAGAAGTTACCCTACTGCAGACCAACACTAGAAAGGGACCTGAGGAGGGGGTTAGCCCACTACAATGACTACGGGTTTTGTTCAATGCATAATAAAACCTTGGCTGTTAGAGCTAGAGTTAATATAAGACAATAAGAAAAACATGTGATCTTCGACTTAGTTGCATGCAGTATTGTTGCATGTACATGCGTTGACAGTGGCAGTCAAACTAAATTGTGGGAAAAGTAGTACACCTCTACAAAGTGTAAAGAATGTATTTGAATACTCCATACCCTCGGATTAGGGTATGTCATGGTCAATGAGTTTATTATGTGGTTGGGCACAAGTAGCTTTATAAATATTGTCTCAAGTGCAAATAAATTAATTCTATTCCTAAAGTAACTACTCTAGAATGCATCATCACTTAATTGAGTAGTTGGTCCATGCACTACAATAACTTACACTTTAGTAGTGTTTTATGAAGTAAGTTACTATAAATTCTCCCATGAACCTTCCATCATGTTTATCTATTATCTAAGCATAAATGCATCTTGTAGTAATTGGCTTGCTAAGTACTTTGTACTCACCCCCAAAGTCTTAATCCATTAGAAGAATATAAAGCCAACCATGAGCCAATTGAGGATGAGCCAGTTCCGCATGAGGGTGATTTCGATCAGTTATTTTGATGCCACGACTTGCGACCAGGCCCGACTGTGGCAAACTATTGTGTGTGTATGTGTGTAACATAAATAAGATTTGATCATAATGGTCCCTATTGTAAAATACTACTGTAATATTGTATAATCAATGTTTGGAAATCATGATTTTAGTATACACTTCTACTTACAACTCCATCTTGGAAAGTTGTAAGCCACGGAGGATTTGCCCCAACAGACCCCCGTAAGGCACACTGACATATTGCTACATCTAGTTCAGTAAAATCAATTTAGCAGTCTTGCCATTGTAGATCCTGGCCTGCATCTCCATGTTTTTTCTTGAACATTGCGATACTTTCAAAATTGCTGGGGTTTCGTAGAATGTGCTTTGGCTAAGACTCTTTCCTTTCGCTTTACGAGATAAGGTAAGAGCATGGTTGTATACTCTGCCGCCCAAGTCCATCACAATGTGGGATGAACTCTTACATGCTTTTCTCAGTAAATTTTTCCCTCCTGCTAAAATTGCGCTTATTCAAAACTAGATTGCTTCTTTTACTCAGTAGGGAGAAGAATTACTTTATGAGGCTTGGGAGTGGTATAAGGACTTACTACTAAAATTCAGCATCTCGGTTCGAGGAGTGGCTTGTGGTTCAGATGTTCTATAACAAACTGAACTATACTGCACATATGGTTGTTGACACCGCAGCTAGCGGCACATTGATTAACAAAAGCATGGATGCAGCATACGATCTGACTGAAGTTATAACACAGAACTACATGTAGTTGGGGAACGAATGCACTACAACTAGTAATACCAATAATTTTGAGGTGAGTGTGATGGCTTAATTAGTTAAGTAGGTTTCAAATCTGTCTGATAAATTGAAAAATCTTGAATTACTTACTAAATCTCATATCAATGTTATTTCACCTGTCTTTGAACTATGCGGCATAGAGGACCAACTTGGCCATGAATGCTAATTTAACCAACTTATGCACCAAGTTCGTTCTTTTCAAAGATCACAACCACAACTAGGTAATCTTTTCTCAAACATTTTTAATCCTAAATGGCACGACCATCCAAACCTTTTATTGACATGACCAAACCAACCACAACATTAGTTCCCCAACAATACCAACTTTACCAAACACAGAAGCCACTGTTCTAGCAGCAACACAACAACCAAATTGACCGCCACATCGACGATAGAACAAACCTAAACAATCCAATGTGGAGCACATGTTAGAAGCATTTCTAGCAAGTCAAAACAAGGAAAAAGTGAGCTGTCGACTATTGAAACAATATCCCAAGACGAACTTACACAAATTTAATTTGTTTACTAGGGGGACAATATCTATCAATCTCCAAATGAATCAACGTAAATATGGGATCATAGAGACACTGTGTTTATACAAGTTCGAGCCCTCATAGTCTGAGTAATAACCCTACTCCTGTGAGATTCTCACTATTAGAATAATGAAATTACAAAGTGTATATTGTCGAGTCTAATCTCCTCTTCTGTCTCCCTATACAAGCCCTAACCCCCATTTTTATACTTGTTGAAAAGGACGCCAGTTGCTTAATTGGAAGGACACTTGGCGATTGCTGCACAACGGTTGCAAACGGTTGCTATTCGTCGGTTAGAATGTGCGATTACTTGTTCACGGGTTAGAATGTGCGGTTATAGATAACTGCACATTCATCCTCATCTTATTGACGGTTATCTTGTCAGTGAAGAGAGACTTATATTATCCTAGGAACAATGGCTTATAATGGTCAAAGGGCGGTTATGGTCGAATAAGCATAACAGTATAACTCTTAGACCATGGTCGGTAATATAAGTCTTCGACCAATCCTTCCTTTTTCTGTTCAAAGGCACTTCCAGGTTCAATATTTGTCTTAATCACTAACATGGTAAGGATAAGGAAATCATTATTGGTCTCCTCATAAAGAGACTTAAAGATAACTCTCTTATTGTATGGTCGCGTACTGTCTACGACCATGTATTGGGGATTATCCTATCTCCGCAACTAGGGTGCCAGCGAGTAGATATTGTCGCGAACATAGTGATTGTGGGTAGTTGTTGTTGGATCTAGGTCGATCTAGGTACTAGGTTTTGATGATTAATGACGATTTGGATAAACCCATGATGATTAATGTTAATCTGGTAATGATAGCTTTGATGATTAAATGACAACTTGAATAAATCCTAATTTAGCACAAGTATATTGAATTGTTATTTGTTAAACCATAGAAGTCAATGACTCCCTGTTGTGATTTAATATTGATGCATATGTTGAGGGGGAGCTCATCATATTAGTCATCTATGCTGATTGATATCTTGACATGAGTAGTATGGATCATGTGCGTGTTTCTCGTATCATATATGGATCTATATGATTGTACAATTCATCTCTTACTCATTTGTTGCTTATCGAAATTGATTTTATCATTTCACCGAAAAGAGAATTGTTGAATTAACTCCTGTGTGGAGTAATTTCTCTGGTGATTAATGACAACCTATATATGAGACTAATGTTGTGCATTGAGTGTATGTGTTGTGGTCTTAGAATGGTTGCGAGATGAAAGCAAGCAAGGGTGTGAAGAGGATGAAGCCGATATGAGCCATCTTGAGCAAGGTCAAGCTTTGCGAGGACAAGCTTCGAGTGGTCGAGCTTCACGAGGTCGAGCTTCATCGAAGGTAAAATCCAAGATTAAGGATTGTTTTCTTAGGATTTTACCGGTCTCGATGTTTGGAGATAGACTGGTTTGATAGGACTTCTTTTTACTACATTGACCATACTATTAAGAGGGGTCGGAAACTAGTAGCTTGAGTCTATCTAGTGTGGAAGCTCAAATGCATTCATGTCATCTTGCACTAGTGCTTAATCACCTCTTGCATTGCTACAAAGTCTTAGTGTAGTTTGTGTCTCATTAAAGAAAATGATTTGAAAACTGCACTTAGTCATGTTGCCAGCTAATTCAATTGGTTTATATTCTAGAGCAGGTCATGGTCGTGTTCGCCGGATTGGCTATATCCTTGTTTGGAGTTTGGTCGTGGTCGTAGGAGTTTAAGCTAATCGTACCAGTTTTTAGCTTGATTGCGTATGCTCGACCAAATCCACTCGACCACCTGTTTTCGACTGGATGTTCAACCTGTGGCTGTAAAGTTCTTAAATCATTTGGTCGTGGTCTATACTGAGTATCAGCAGACATATCCGTGAGAAAACAGACAAATTGCTTTAGAAATGACATTTGTGTTGGACATTTTGGTAATAGGAAGTTTTGTAAAATTCCTAGTAATATATAGGCCTATCTAGGTCTTGCTCCTGTTGACAAAATTGTAGCCCTTTGAGTTATTTTTCCAACAAGACAAAAATCACCTCAATCAGATCTCTAGATCAAAAGTTATGCTCATTTTACTATCAACTTGCATTGGCCAGACTTTGTCCGGCCTGTACAAATTTCTTTGAGCTATATTGGACGTGTAACCAGAGACGTTTGCATCCATCTGGGGGCTTTTGTCTGGGGTAGGCCGGACATTGTCCGCTGTGGCTGGACAATGTCCGGCCTGTATAAAAATTGTGAGATGTTAACAGAGACAGATATATTTGTCCGGAGGCTTTTGTCCAGGACGGGTCGGACATTGTTCGGCCTTTACAAAAAATCCCCCAATGGTAACTGACAGTTTGCAACGGTCAAAATTTGTTGTACTAGCCAGGATGGCCGGACAATGTCCGGCCTGTACAAAATTTCTCCTGTTCGTGGCAAACGGCTAGTTTTCTTTGAGGGCTATATATATTTTGTGCTTGCCTTCATTTGGGGCTGCTCAAGAAGTTGATATCACTGTGTATAAGCTAGCCAAGTCCATTGCATGTGTTCTATTGCATCCAAAGGCTAGATTTGAGCCTAATTCTTGAGTGGATTTGAGAGAGAGCATTTGTGTGAGGCTAAGAGTGCTTAGTGCACTTAATCCACCATTTACAAGCTAGTGCTAGTGTGTGTGCATACATTTGCATCATTTGAGCTTGTAGCACTTGATTTATTCAAGTGAAAGGGTCCGACTTATTACTCTTGGAGATCACCTTCGCCTAGATGGTGTCAGAGGAGAGTCATGATCTCTCTGGTTGAAGTTTGTTGGAGAGGCCGACAAACAAATGTAAAAGGTTTGGTGCTCGCCTATCCGGTGTGAAGAAGGAGCAACCCGAGTGAAGATATCCTTCGTGGATATAGAAGTGAGGCTTACGTGTGAGCACTTCAACGAGGAGTAGGGGAGACCGGACGAGTCTCTGAGACCTCGATAAAAATATTGTGTCAATTGCGTATCTCTTATTCATTTCATATTTATCTTGACACAAATTGTTTGATTCACTAGTTGCTTGTTGTATTGTATATCTCATATTGATTAATCGTAACTAGATGTTAGATTTTTGATAAACTCTTGCAACCCTAGGTTATCCTAAACATCTTTTAAAAATTACTTAGTGGGGAAATAATTTTTAAAAGCCTCCTATTCAGCCCCCCTCTAGTCGGCATCCTTGATCCTACAGTTGTCTCTGCGATCATAGTGATCGCGGGTAATGCAATATGTGAGACCACAGACTCTGCGACAATAGGCATTGTGACCACAAAAGCATATGATATCAATTACGGAATAATCATCCATGATCGATCATTCGTGTTGATCCGGGAGGATCTCCAAGTCCTGATCGCATACGGATTCGCGACCAAGTCCTGATCGCATACGGCTTTGCGACCTTAACCGTGTTCGGAAAGGTTTCGCGACCATGGATTGGTTCGCTACTAGGAAAAGGAATTCGTTCCCTGTTCGGAATTGTAATCCTATATATATAACTAAGCTTATCTGTTTAGGATTAGTTAAGTTAGTTATATGAGTCTAATACGTTTAGGATTACTAAGTCTGATACGTACTCATATGATTGGACTATAAATACCTTGTAATAGGTCTAGTTTAGATCATCGAAGAGTCATAGAACTTATTTGAGTTTTAGACACTTATAGTTCCTTCGACGTAGGCAAGTGTGCCTAACGTTCGACGTGTAAAGCCCTCTTTGAAATAAAGAGTTGTGCAATTACTTTGGGTTTCGGTATTTCTGAGTAAGATCCCGTTATTCCGCATATTAGAATCTGGGCGAGCCTAGTGCCAAAACCAAGACTAGGTCTCAAACGGATCACGTGTCTAGTGGACAAGGGGGCCGAATTATGTCCAGAAGATTTTGGACCATCCTATTACTTCTCTCCGTGGTCTCCTGCAATTATAGAAAGACATAAGCAAATAACTTGGGCAATAATCTCCATCATGAGCATTAATCAAAATATCAATTCTATCTCCACACACGTTCACATGCTTGAGACCTAGATTGTGTAGCTGGCCAATCCCGCCCATAAGAATCCTAACTCACTTCCTTCTCAACTTATAAATCCTCGTGATCAGAATAACTTAATGCTATTAAAATTATTCAATCGTGTGATGCAATAACTTTAAGTGTGGGATGGTACAACCAAAGCCGATAAAGGTGCCTATTAAGAATTTGACACTGACAACTAAACCTAAGCATGTTTATAAACAAAATTAGGTAAGGAAGAACAACCAAAGTAATTGGAATCAGGTAACAATGAGATAACATGTGTTTATAAACAGGTGCTACCTTTTTTTGGACATTATCTCTGGTCTCACCTAGACAAAAATTTAAAGAAATTCCTTAATATCTTGGAAAAATTAAACGTGAGTGCGCTTTTCACCAATTTTATCACTCAAATAACTTCTTATAGAAAATTCTTGGAAGATAGTTTTGGAAAGAAGGAGGATTTAAATGAATTAGAAACTTTTTCTATGATCAAAGAATGTAGCACTTTGATTCAAAACAAGATGTTGGCAAAGCTAAAAAAGCAAGGAAAATTGTCCATCCCCTACACAATAGGAACAATGAAAATCAGGCGAGCTCTCTGTGATTTGGGTGCCAGCATTAATATAATGCCTCTCACAATCACTCAACACCTGGCCATTGGTGAGATGAAGAAAACAATGATGGTGCTACAACTCACGAATTATTTCATCAAACATCCTGATTGAATCCAGGAAGACGTACCTTTTCAAGTCAGTAAGTTTTACATCCATGTTAATTTTCTCGTCTTAGATATGGATGAGGATATTACTATGCCAAATATTTTAGGACGACCGATGCTTCGTACAATGGGTGCAATAATTGACATATGTGACGGTAAAATTTCTTTTCGCATAAGGGACGAGAAAATATTGTTTTAAACTTCTTGAAATTGCTAACTAGTCTATGTATGAGGAAATTGCATGCAGGAAAGACTCTCCTGAGACTGTGCCACAGGGTGAAATAGTTGGAAATGATGCTCTTGACGATAACATAGAGACAAGTAATAACAAGGAAAACCATGCCACTATGAAGGCATTATCGCCTAAGAGAATCTTAACAGAAAAAATTCTGACACATCATGCAAGAAAAAGGTATCACAACCAATTCTCAAACCTCCCCCTTCCTCAGTGAAATATGTATGACGAGGATTGCTACCCGAGCTAGTCCAGAATAAATGTACGCCTGGTTCAAGACAGATTCGAACCAGGTAAGTGTCTGTTGATAAGATCTTAGATGGTCTGAGAAGTGCGGACACATGGTCGCAGGCTCTGCGCGATCAGGCCGCAGACAGTGCGCGGTCAGGAGCTCGTAGGCGATGCACGGACAGAAGGTCGCAGACAATGCGCGATCAGATGATTGCAGACAAATGCGCGGTCAGAAGGTCGTGGACTACTCTCGACCAGGAGACACGGGGTTGCTTAAGCTCTATGACGAGCATATCCCGAGTACCCCGGAGATTCTTCCACGTGTGAAGACAACTACCAGGAGGTTAATATGTACGGTTATCCCTTAATTGCACGTGTTAATCCTGCGTGGAAGTTAAGTGTAGTTGCTAAAACTTCACCCGAGCAACCGTTCGAAGCCGTTGTACATTGGCGCCCTTTCGACCAGTATAAAAGAGTGAGCGAATGCGCCAGACAAAAGGAGAACACATTGAAAACAGATCAACATCAACAAGTTTCCATAGGCTAGTTTAGTCATTTCTTAGATAATCTCACTGAAAAGATCTTCGCCTGTGATGATCTTTTCCACAACTTTGTAACTCTTTTTCCTACATATAGTGAAATCACAACAGGACGTAGGGCTATTACTCCCACCATCAAGGGCCCGAACCTGTATAAATCCTTCTGTGTTCCAACCGACCTTAGCTCGTCATCCCTTCCCAGAGGGACACCCTGAAAGGCCTCATAACTCACAAATTCTACATAAGTTCGACTAAGGACTCCGAGTCTGAATCGTCGACAGCTGGCGCCCACCGTGGAGCCTTTCTCAAGGCGTTCTTATTTCTATCCGGAGGTTCAGTGAGCCATGTCTGGAGCATATGATTCCGAGAATGATTTTGATCTTGAGGATTATGCCCACATTCAGATGCCTTCACCTAGTGATCTTGTTCCAATGGAGGAAACCGGAGGCGAAGACGTCCCAAAGGTCGATTCGACCACTCAGGTCATGTCTATCGACCAGGAGGCGACTGACGCAGAACTAGAGCCCACTATGGTTCTTACTGCGTTAGAGCTGGAATTCAGTCCATCCCTCGGCCCTGCTGAGGGTAGGGGCGATGTCGACCAGGAATTTAGCCTGGGGAGGTTTGATCCTGATAACCTCCACTGCCTCTTCGATTTTGAGTCTGACTCGGAACAAACAGAGATGTTTTCTCCGTCAGCGACCTCGCTCCCTAGATAGTTCGCTGCCTTGTCGGAAGAAACTCCCAACCAACGGGCCGCTAGGGAAGAACAGGAACGCAAACAAAAAAAGGATCAACATCATGAGCAACAAGATAACGAACTTCGCAGAATAGCTCTAGAGGCTCTTCAAAATGCGCAAGCTCGTTACGACGCCGCTCCGAGTTCCTCTCATCGATCACGTGGTCGTAGACGCGACCAGACACAGTCTTTACCCCCGGAACGTTTACCGGCGGACGAAGAGACGGTGACACCTGGCGCACCCAGGAGAAGTACGCATGGCCGTCTTCGATCCATCGCGGAGGTCCTGCGTAATTTTCCTCCCACAGTCACAGATGCGCAGAAACTGGCTTTCGCCAAAATCCTGGTGGAAAGGTTGGACGAGGTCGCATCTGAGGCGACCCCAACAGCCTCTTCCCGGTCAGCAACACGTTCCCATGATCAAGAGTACTCTAACTCTGGTTCTGGTAGACGGAATCGTCCACCACCAGTGCTGTCTCGACATGACAAAGCCAGACGGGCGGAGAACTCTTGAGATAGGGAACGAATTCCTGTCCACTCTCGCTTAGGACCACGAGTGACCTATCCCTCGCGTGAGGTCACCCGAGATCAGTTGAGAGTCGCAGGTCCATTCATGGTCCTTATGTTGGTTGTAAAGCTTTCTCGCCCGGCCTTCGTGCGGTCATTTGGCCAGACAAGTTTAAACCTGGGGCCATAGAGAGATTTGATGGAACTCAGAATCCGTCCAAATTCCTTCAAATCTACATCACTGCTATTCAGGCAGCGGGCAGCGATGACCGGGTCATGGCCAACTACCTACCTACAGTCCTCGAAGGACCAGTAAGAACTTGATTGTTCAATCAGCCTGAAGGTTCAATCTATAACTGGGAAATGTTGTGCGATGCCATCCTCAATAATTTCCAAAATTGTTATCAGAAGCCGAGTAAAGAGGACGATCTCCATCGACTACGACAAACTTTGACCGAAACTGTTTGTCAAGAGATTTGTCGGGATGAGAAATACCATCCTGAACATATCTGATAACTCCGTTATCAGGGCATTTAAGCATGTTGTTCGATATCGAAGATTCACTGAAGATCTGCTCATCCATCCTCCTCGATCAGTAGCCGATCTCTTTGATATGGCTGATCGATATTCCGACGCGGCTTAGGCCGTTGAATGGAATCGGATGGTTGATAAGGGTAACCTACAGCCTCAACCAGGTCTCAAGGACGTGGAAAGGGAGGATTCAAGCAAGAAGCCAGAATCTTCATCAGGCGGGAAGTTGAAGAAATCAAAAAGGAGTCGATCGGGACAATACTGAGAGGTCGCGGTCGCAGAGAAGCCTCCATCGACCAAAGGTAACAAACCTTCGTTTAAAAATAAAACTGCTTTTGGTGGTCGCAGTGCCGACCAGCCAGAGAAGTCGACTAACCCGCAGGAAGGCAAGAAATGGTGTCCGCTCCACAACTCCGCAGGCCAAGACCTCAAGAATTGCAGGAGTTGGTTGAAACAATTGGTTGACTTCTACCAGGGGATCGGATCTATGCTAACCTTGCCAACCAAAGAACAGACTTGCGGGCTAAGAGACGCTGACAGGGATGAAGAGATGTCTTATCAGGTACCTCATAATCATATTAATGTTATTTTCGGAGGTTCCTCCTCTTTTGTTTCTAAGAGGCAATTTAAAGCCTTTTATCGAGAGGTTAACCAAATGGAGACTCCCCTTGGTGAACCTCAGTACCTCCGTTGGTCGGATACACCTTTGACGTTTGATCACTCTGATTCTCTTGTGGGGCTTACTTGACCATTGAGGCTGCCTCTAGTCATTACCCCGATTATCAGCAATGCGAGAGTCGAAAGGGTCCTGATCGACGGAGGTAGCTCCTTGGACATCTTATTGGTCAAGGTGCTCGACGAGATGCAAACCTCGTTCAAAAATTAAGCCCATAATCCATCCATTTTATGGGATAATTCCTAGTCCCTCTATGATGCCATTGAGACAGGTGGTGCTCCTAGTCACCCTGGGAGAACCAGATAACTTCCGAACAGAATTAGTTACTTTTGATGTAATTGATTGTGATTCGGCTTACAACGCAATTTTTGGCAGGCCAACTCTTGCTAAGTTCATGATGGCTACGCACTATGCCTACCAGTGCAGCAAGTTGCCTGGCCCCAAGGGCGTTATTTCGGTTCGAGGTAGTCGCAACGTGGCATTGACGTGTGATCGGCTATCCCTGGAGATGGTGGACCAACTTCCCCTCCGAGAAGCTCAGATCGCCACAGTGTCCACTGATATGATCAAAGCTGCTCCTCAACCAGATGAAACACTAAAACTGGTTCCATTGTACCCGGATGATCTGTACAAGACGATTCGGGTTGGATCAGGCCTGGATGAAAAATAGGAACTCGAGCTCATTGCTTTCCTCCGGACTAACGCAGATGTGTTTGCGTGGAAACCATTCGACATGCCTGGTGTTCCAAGGGAAGTAATCGAGCACAGGTTAGCAATTCAACCTGGACAGTGACCAATAAAGCAGAAACTTAGGCGTTTTGCTGTTGATTGGCAGGAAGCCATCCGAGAGGAGTTGGACAAACTCCAAAAGGCCGGATTTATTCGCGAAGTCGATCATCCAGAATGGCTTGCAAATCCGGTCATGGTCCGCAAGTCAAATGGCAAGTGGCGCATGTGCGTCGACTACACCAGCTTAAATAGTGCCTGTCCGAAGGACGACTTTCCCCTTCCCCGCATCGACCAGCTGGTCGATTCTACTACGGGTTGCGAACTGATGTGCTTCCTGGACGCTTACTCGGGATATCATCAAATTAGCATGACAGAAGAAGATGAAGAGAACATTGCCTTCATCACACCATTCGGCACCTACTGCTACGTCAGAATGTCGTTTGGTCTCAAGAACGCAGGTTCCACGTACCAGCGCATGATGCAAAAGATCTTTCTTTCCCAGATGGGGCGTAATCTTGAAGCTTACGTAGACGACCTGGTTGTAAAAAATTCAAAAAGATCGTCTCATTTAGACGATCTTGCTGAAACCTTCTGTAATTTAAATCGATATGGAATAAAATTAAACCCGGAGAACTGTTCTTTCGGTGTTTCATCTAAAAAACTTCTTAGTTTTCTTGTTTGTTCCAGAGGAATTGAAGTCAATCCTGAAAAAATCAGGGCTATCGGACAGATGAGGTCTCCCTCGACCATCAAGGATGTTCAGCGCCTAGCAGGTCGCATGGCGGCATTAAGCCGGTTCATATCGCGACTAGGTGAAAGGGGACTATCTTTCTTCAAAGCCCTACGCAAACATCACAATTTTACTTGGTTTCAGGAGGTAAAAGCATATCTATCCAGTCAGTCGGTCTTGGTTTTTCCCGACAAAGAGGAACCATTACTTCTCTACTTGGCGGCCACACCTGACATGGTCAGCGCTGTTCTGATCGCGGAAATAGAAGGTGTGTACAAACCCGTCTACTATGTAAGCGAAGTACTTCATGGCCCTAAGGAGCGATACCCTGAGGTCCAGAAGATACTTTACGCACTACTGATGGCTTCCCGTAAGCTAAGACATTACTTCCAAGCACATAAGATCACGGTGCCCTCATCTTTTCCATTAGGGGACACTGTCGCAATCCGGAGAAATCTGGTCGGATCGCCAAATGGGCTGTCGAACTCAAAGCGTTCGACATCCATTTCACACCCCGCACTGCGGTCAAGTCTCAGATCTTGGCCGACTTCATGGTTGAGTGGACTAACCCTGAGCCACCTGTGCAGGCGTCCGAAAATCTGGAATGCCCTGATCACTGGACTATGTACTTTGACGACTCTCGTAGTTTTCAACACTCGGGGGCTGGAGTGGTCTTAGTCACGCCTTAGGGCGAATAGCTAAAGTTTGACATTCAACTACACTTTGTTGCAACCAACAACGCAACAGAGTATGAAGGTCTTATTGCAGGGCTTCGGGCAGCTAAATTCCTCGGAGTCCGTCCATTAGTGGTGAGGGGAGACTTACAGCTGGTGGTAAACCAGGTAAACAAGGAGTACAGCACCTTCGATGAGACAATGACTCATTACCTGGGGGAAGTGAGGAGATTGGAAAAACACTTCAGTTATTTCGAAGTCCAATACATCCCGTGAAAGGACAACATTCTCGCAGACCAATTATCCAAAATTGGGTCCTCACGCACATCCGCTCCGGCAGGAGTGTTCGTCGAACACTTGGAACATCCCTCAATCATGACTACGGTTGAGGATGATCCGGTAACAGTCTGCGTTACCAACCTCGGACAGGAACGAGATTGGACCCATCCATTGAGGGTCTATCTCGAACATGGGACCTTGCCCGAGGATGAAACCAAAAGCGATCGGTTAGTTCGAAAGGCGCGTCTATACAAGCTCATAGAAGGAGTTTTGTATAGAAAAGGTACTCAAGGAGTATTCATGCGCTGTGTATCCCAAGAGGAAGGTAAATCCCTCTTGAGAGAGATTCATGACGGTGTATGCGGTGCGCACACGTCATATCATACACTGGTCGGAAAGGCTTTCCGACAAGAATTTTACTGGCCTTCGGCACTTGATGATGCAAAGAATATGGTCAAGACATGTCCTCAGTGTCAATTCCATGCAAGACAGGTTCATCAACCTGCCTATGCCCTACAAACTATCCCTTTATCATGGCCCTTCACAGTCTGGGAGATGGATATTGTCGGTCCTATGCCACAAGCAATCAATGGATACAAGTTCTTGTTCGCAGCCATTGATACGTTTACAAAGTGGATCGAGGCCGAACCAGTACGCAACATTACCGCAGCTGCTGCACAAAAGTTCTTTCATAAGAACATTGTGACTCGATTCGGTGTTCCAAATCGTCCCATCACTGATAATGGTTCCCAATTCACTAGTGGTCTCTTTCTGGATTACTACGATCAGGTCGGAACCAAGGTGTGCTTTGCCCCTGTAGCTCATCCACAGAGCAATGGTGCCGTTGAACGTGCCAACGGGCAAATATTCCAGGGCATCAAAAAACGTGTTTTTGATCACCTTAAGGCACGCTCGGGGGCTTGGGTTGATGAGCTCTACACCGTTCTATGAGCACTACGTACTACTTCTAGTCGAGCCACCGGTGAGACACCTTTCCATCTGGTATACGGGGCTGAGGCTGTGTTACCTATGAAAATTAGTATTGGTTCTGTCCGAACAGATCAATTCGAACAAGTTGATCAGAACGGCCAACAATTACAAGATCTCATCCTCCTAGAAGAAAAACGTGATCAAGCTCTGGTCAAGTCCACGGTGTATTTGCAAGCCTTGCGCAAATACCATAACAAGAGGGTGCGACCACGTAGTCTTCACGTGGGCGATCTGGTTTTACGTAAAATACAAAACCAATCTAGTCACAACAAGTTCTCCCCACAGTGGGAAGGCCCCTACACTATTGTCTCAGTGCCGCGACCAGGATCAGCTCGGTTAGCGATGGAGGACGGACGGATCTTATCCAATACATGGAACATCGACCAACTACGCAAGTTCTACGTGTAAGTACCCAATCCCTTTTCCTTTCCAATTAGCATGATTTAACAAAATTAGTACTTTTAGTTGTTTCATATGTGGATTATTTCTTTTTGCCAGTATGTTATGAGTCTGGCTCGGGGGCTAGTCGCCGATGGTTATACCGCCGCAATACCCTAATCGGATTCGCTGGTCGATCTCGTGATCACTTCCAGACAAGACACCCCTCAATAAGCCGTTTCTCAACTCACGCGGGGCTTGCTGGCATGTTCTTGGTCATCAGAGTGGCTGCCGGTTTGAAATAAGGTTGGGTATTGTATCGAATATGATTGTCGACCTGGTCGGGTATCCCTGGTCGTCGTTACACCCATATTTTTCCTGTTCTTATAATACTAAGTCTTCAGTATACATAATCACAGGCGGGGCTAGGGGAATATGATCGCAACATAAAATAAAAAGAGGTGCTTCCTTTCAAAACAAAAAATGCATACATTCGCATTGTATAAATTGTATCTATACAGGTATAAATATTCACATAATGCCAAGCTCATTCAAGAGTTTTTCTACAAGAGGTTTAACTTCCTCCAAGACGACTTCAAGCTAGTCTTCACTCTCAACCTTTGCCTCTCCCACCACTGGATTCAGATCAAGATCTAGGCCATGGTGAAGACGAAGCCAGCAGAGGATGGCGGAGGCTACTGATCGAACTCTTGACTTGATCGACTCTTTTTGCTGCCTAGTATCTTCAGGAAGATACTCGAGAAGTGACTCCGCTTGGGTCGCGACCAGCGTGGTCCAATCGCTAAGGCTAAGGTTATCCACCGCGGTTTCGACCACATTAGCCCTCAGCAGACCGGCTACCATCTTCAGTTTTTCGAAGATGTTTTCTTGAGCACTGCTGCAGGTCGAGAGTGACGTGCTCAAGTCTTTGTTCTCCCTGCAGACAGAATCAAGGGTTGCCCGGAGATCTGTCTTCTCTTGACCGAGCCGGCTTATTTGGTCGTCTCGCGCTGCGATAGGAGGCCATTACAAACAATTCGTATAACAAAACTAATTTACTCTAGTCGGGAGTATGCTTACAGGAGAGCTATGACCGCAATTTCTGGAGTTTGGCCTCCAGGAATGAAATCTTGGTAGCCGCCCAGAACTCTTGGTCTTCCCGATTAGCAAGGCTCTTCATCAGATAAGCATTTTCTCTGTGACAAAAGAGATAATTGCTAAGATGGGGTTTACATTCAGACAAGTAAAGAAACGTCTTCCTTACCGGTGCAGGCGACCCGTTTCGTCTTCCGCGACCTCGATGCTATTTGCCATAGCCATCGACATGGTCGCCATACGGGTCAGTTCCTATGACATGGAAGGAAATCAGTTTCAAAACCTGGATGTTAATTCCTACGCAAATGTGAAACTCATAAGGGGTGTTCGACATACCTCAACACACTCCTGGAATGAGCGCCTTTCCGGTTCAACTGAAGGCTGAATCGCTAGATTCGCCTTATCCCCAGCAGGAGCAGCGGATGAGTTTTCCTGTTGAGCCTTATTTTTTGCTAGGGTCGCAGATTCCAATAACTCCGATTGGACTTATGTATCCAACCTATCTACAACGGCCCGAACGACTTCCCTGACCGAAGGGATAGAACTTTGCTCCCCAGAGACCTCATTAGCGGGGGAAGCTTCAATGCTAGTCGAGGCCACTGGAGGGCTGGGCGCTAAGTCTCTGCACCTAAGCAAACAGACAAACCATCGGTTAGAATTTTTACAATCGATCACTGTAATCTGACCCTGTCCCGATAGGGGAGATTCTTACCTTACTCAAAATCCCCCCAACCTTTGGGATTTCGAAGATGGTTCCCCGAGGAAAAGAGGACAGTCGTCATCGGTCCTAGTCTTCCTCTTCGTGAATAAGACCCTGTCTTTTTCTCCCTGTGTGTACGAACCTATAAACACATACATGAGGAATGGTAAAGACTAAAGCTGTAAGAATCCTTACCGGGGTAACCTTCTCAGTCGGTAGGGATACTGCCATTGGTCCAGACGACTCTTGGACCACAGGCGCTAGGACTTCATATGCAACCATGGGGTTGGTAGTGGTCGCGGGGTCCTGCTCGATTATTCCCACTCCTGTTGGCAGGAGTGGAGAGCTCGCCGCCCCAGGACTGGCAGGAGTCACTTCGCCGCGGATAGGGGGATTTCTTCTTCTTCTTGTGCGAGCATGACTTAATGGATGTACATAGACGAATAATGACATTCAGGACTGTGAGAAATCTTACCGTAGTCACCCCTTCTGTCAGGAGGGGAGGTGTTGTAGATCCTGAAGCTTCATGGGCTTTAGGTACTGCGGTTTCACCCGCAACCACGGGATTATCGGTGGTTGCGGGGCCCGCTGTAGTTGTCTCTGTCCCTACGGGCAGAGACAAGACCTCGCTAGACGAGGGAGCGATCGCCTTCCTCTTTCAACGAATCAAAGGAACGTCATCCTCTTCATCCTCGCTCCCTTCACACTGTACGACGAAAAAGTAATTCCAGTTCGTACCTGGGGTAACAGGAGGCATTAAATATCTTACCGTAGCTCTCTTCGCGGTAAGGGGAGTCTTTTGCGAGGAGGCCTCTCCTAGAATCTTCTTGGACTTCTTGGGAGCAGCTTCCTTCACCACGCGCTTCGAAGAGATTTTCTTCACCCTCTTCGGAGCCGGTTTTCCCAGCAGACCAATGTCCTATGTTGGACGTGTCGCCTCGGTGAATTTCCCCAGGAGCTATGATATTCCAAATAATGCCAGATGAGTGAACGATCTACAAACAGAGCCTGTTGAGAAAGTCCATACCTTTTGGCGCTCCTGTCTGAGATCGTCGCCGGCATTGATTAGGCTCTGGGGGCGAGGTGATCCCCTGTTTCCCTCCACATCGGCACTATACACCTTGAGGAGTAATTTGTCTGCTTTTCGATTTCGGACAAAGGCAGAGCTGCATCACAAGCAAATAGGTTAGCAAATATGACATTTCAGAAGAAATGTACTTTTTTGTTGACTGGAAGACGTACCGTTGTTATAGTCCAATGTGCTATCCGCCAAGGACTGTATTTCCCAAGCCGAATGAGCCCTTTGGCGCAAGGGGCTCACTCGGTTTTTCACAAAGTCGTGAATAATGTCGCAAGCAGTTAGTCCCTGCTGGACTAAGTGAAGAATTACTTGGGCCTGCTTCTTTTGCTCTGTGCTCAGGGCAGGAAGAGAATCCAACTCGCTGGACTTCTTTGGCCGGGAGTTCTCAAACCACAGCCCGCTCTCCGACGAAGGGGTGCAGTAGAACCATTTTTGGTACCACCCATGAACAGAGTCTCGGATGGGTGGGAAGGGATACTCTTTCTTCTCCCTTTTCCGGAAATAAATACATCCGGCGGCATTGGCGCTCTTCGACCATGCCGAGTAGTAGAAGCGTCGAAAGAGCTCCACGCTTGGGAGCACTCCGACGAAGGCTTCACACAGATGCTGGAAAATCAACAGGATCAAGACAGCATTTGGGTGGAGATTCACCAACTCCAACCCGTAGTGCTCCAAGATTCCCTTCAAGAATCGGCTCTCAGGGAATCGGAACCCGCAACGCAGGTATTCCTCAAAAACCACCAACTCGCCCTCTTGGATGATTGGGGTTTCTTGATCCTTCTCCGCGGGCCGCCAGTTGATTAGCAGCCACAGAGGAAGGATTTCTTCTTTCTCTAGCGCCACAAGACTCTCCTCTATGTGGTGAACAGATCGGCTCCAGGACGCCATTTCTTGCAAAGGATCGAGAGGAAAGGTGGCGACTTTGGAGGCGATGGAGAATGGGGAACGAGGGTTTTGTGCGGCGGAAGTTCTAAGGCAAGTTTCTGGTTGTGTGGCTTCCTTAGGAAGCTACCTGCTCCTTTTATATGCCCGAGGCAATGGTTCATTGAATACTTTATTCATTTCCCATAATGGGTGCCTTCTCTCGGGAGATCCGTTATGTACTCCCCACAATGAATCCGAAACGAAAAGTATTTTTATAATCTTTGTTTCGAATTTGGGGGCTAGGGTGTACATAAGAACGTGAAAATATTACAAAATTTTCGGAGGAAGTTATCCTTCATGTTTTTTGTAAATTAAATTTTCATGTGTTAATCACAATGCGTTCCTGTGATCACTTTAAAGTTTGCATTTTGATCACAATGATATTCTGTGATCGTTGCAAATGGATAATCGCAATACAGACGGTTATCATCCGGTCAAAGCATTATGTTATCATGACTTCAGTTCTGATCGCTATGACAGTTCTGATCGGATTTCAGTTCTGATCGCGGCTTTGGTTCTAATCATGGTACCAGTACTGGTCGCGGTATGACTCATTAATGCGTTTCTGATCGAAAGACTTGTTACCTCAGGTTTGTCTGTACATGAGTGGTCGTAAAGACATTACTTATGACCATGGTTTCACATAGAGATTGTGAAGAGTTTTATTTCAAATTAACGCTTACGGCGAGTGATGTAAGGTAAAGAAAATCTTTATTTCTGACAATCCTTGCATACAAAAGGGATATAGGCGACCAGAGCATCGACCTGATCCGATAGAAGTTTACAAAATTCTCCTAGGGAAATATTGGTGTCAGTAGGATCTACACTGAACGCCCCAAGAGAACTGGCAACTATTCTAAGCCTATCTACATCGTCCCAAATCAGAGAAGCACTACCATCCCTGATCGAATTGGAGAGTTCTCGCTGTTGTCGAGTGTAGTCCCTCTCCAATCGGAATTGGTGCACCTCTTCGCGGGATCTGTCAAAACATTCTGCCAGGTGCAGAATGGCCAAAAACATCTCTTCGGTCTTCTTCTCCAGAACCTCTTTCTCCCTCTGGAGAGTTTGTTCAAGGGAAAGAGGATGGATCTCAGCAGGCTGGTCGCTGGGGGCTCCAACAATTTTCATCTCCTGCACATAAATGTGTTAGTTTTACAAGTTAAAACGACCAACAGAAGGGATGAAAATAGTTACCACTCCCTGCAAGTGAGAGGATGAAGTATTTCCCCCAGAAAGTAGATCACCCGACAAAAGTCGTGAACTAACAAGTCATGGGAGTGCAACATTCCCACGAGAAGATTGTTTCCCCAACACAAGTTGAGGATCATCTGGTCGTGGAAGTGCAGCTTGCCAACCAGAAAATTGATAGCCCATCAAAAGATGGGAATCACTTGGTCACAATGGAGAAAGCTGAGAAGAAGGCTTTGAAGGATTATTATGGACCTCCAAAGGTAGAGATGAAGATTCGACCTGTCGAGTTGCATGGACAGAGAGAACTACAGGGGCCAAAGGAAGAGAGAGCAATGATGCATCCCTAACCCTTGTGCCACTGGAACATCCCTCGTCAACATTGGGTTTCTTCCCTGGAGGAACCATGTCTTCGTCCATCTGAGAATTTTCAAGAAAGCATTTTTGGAAATGATCAGGACATGAGATGGTAACTTGAATCAGGGCATTTGGAGAAAACTTACTTTCTGGAAGCCCTGGTCGAATTCAAGTGCCACTTCTTCTTCATCACTTTCAATCTCAATGATGTTTTGATCCGCCATTTGTAGTTTTTAGGCCCCTATAGGATGTTTTAATAATTAATGACAACTACAAATGCTATACTAACGTTACCTGTCTAGTTGTGTCAAGAAGATTCTTAAAAGACAGGTTAATGAAAGGCGAAGAAAGGACGCATTGATCAAAAAGGCAAAGGTACGGAATAGGGTCTTTTCTTTTTTACCGGTCTAAGGTGATTAGAGAAGAATTTTGACCGGATTTTAGGATAGTTGCCGTACTATTAAGAGGAGCATGTGGTGTATCACAATATACTTCATCTTTGTGCCACAAATCATAAAATCAACATGCATTGCATACTAGAAGGGCACATCCTTTGAAAATGCTTGTATCAGCTCATTTCTGCTCAGCATTGTCTCATTCGGTCTGATCGTCTGTTAGACCGGTCTGACCGAATTCACGGACTGACCGATTAAAATCTTGGACTGACCGACGTGTAGTCTAAGCATGGTGCATTCTTTGTATAGGCCGGTCTGTCCGTAGTTGAGACCAAGGTCTGTCTCCTGGAACTTCTTGATTTACCCCTTCTGGTGTTTTGAGCTATTACGGTCTGACCGTTTGTTAGACCGGTTTGACCGCGAAATCGGTCTGACCGTGTTTTTGAACTACGGTCTGACCGTTTGGCCGGTCTGACCGTATATATCGGCCTGACCGTATAAGGTGTCCAGAAACTATGTCGTCTCTGGACAGTTTCACGGTCTGACCGAAATATACTCCGGTCTGACCGTATGTGTGCCTGACAAGGGCAATTGAGCATTTATTGCGCCTGTTTAATGCCGTTGCAATTGCGGCGGTCTGACCGAGCTTGTGCCTGCGGTCTGACCGCCAGGTGATCTTTTTCTCCCAACGGCCTGTAACGGCTATATTAATTGTGGGGGGTATATATACTCCCTTGCCCGGCCATGTTCACAACTTTTGGCATAATCTTGAGTATTGTCATCATCCTTGAGAGCCTAAGCTTGTTTCATACACTCTAGAGTTCAAATTCTCGAATTTGTGAGAGTGTGCATTTGAGGTCTTCTAGTGCATTGCATTTAGATCATTAAATCAATCTTGTGGCACTAGAAGAAGGCTAAGTGATCATCACCGGCTTGTTACTCTTGGAGTTTGCCGGCTCCTAGATGGCTAGGAGAAAGGTTTTGAAGAGCTCTTCAAGGAAGATTGTGAAGAAGCCTCAAAACGTCTTGTGAAAGGTTTGAGCACGCCTTGCCGGAGCGGTAAAGTGCATCCTTAGTGAAATCGAGGTTTGGATAACTCATCACACTAATCCGGCTCAAGATCTAGGTCACTTCTTGAGAGAAGGTTGACTAGATAGAGGAGCGGTTAGAGACTTGAGTTTGCCTCAACGTGGATTAGGGGTGATCGGCAAATCACCGAGACCACGGGATATATCCTTGTGTTGGAATTGTGCTTTATTCATATTGTGTTATTTATTTGCTCTCATTATCTTTAAATTGTTTGATTATTTGCTAAATTGCTAAAATCGCCTATTCACCCCCTCTAGTCGATATCCTAGATCCCTTTCAATTGGTATCAGAGCAAGGACTCCATTTTAGAGGATTTAACCATCCCGGAGTAGGATAAAGATGGCTAGTGAGGGTCGGATCAATATTGGTAAACCACCACTCTTTGATGGATCTAACTATACTTATTGGAAAACTAGAATGATGGTCTATCTTAAAGCCATGGGTGGAAAGATTTGGAAAGTAGTGGATGAGGGGTTTGCAATTCTTGATGATGATGATATGACCAACTTAGATAGAGATAATGCCTTAGCAAATGCTCAAGCCATGAATGTTCTTTATAGTGCTCTAAATCTAGGTGAATTTAATAGAATTTGTAAACTTGAAACGGCCCATGATATTTGGAGAAATCTTATGGATATTCATGAAGGAACCTCGATGGTCAAGGATGCTAAACTATTTATCCATAAGGGCCAATTTGAAAAGTTTGCCATGTTGCCCAATGAAGATGTATCGGAGATGTTTAACCGATTAAATAACATCGTAAATGAGTTAAAAGGGCTTGGTATGGATGTCACAAACGTGGAGTTTTGTCATAAGTTTCTTAGAGCTTTACCTTCTAAATATGATACAATTGTAACCTTACTTGTGCGTTCGAACTTGAAGAGTGTAACTCCGTTGGAAATCTTGAGCGAGATTCTCACTCATGATATATTCAAGAAATCTCAAGAAGAAGTGAAAGATGAGGCTTCTGACTCCAAGAAGAAGAACATTGCACTCAAAGCTCAAGTCTCCAAAAGGAAAGACATTGAAGAGGAAAGTGATGAGAAAGACACCGATGAGGAAATGGCTCTCTTTGTGAGAAGGTTCAAGCGGTTCATGAAGAAGAGATATCAAGGAAAGTCCTTCAAGAAAGGACAATGATCCAAGAGGAACCCATTTGAAGAGAGAAGATGCTTCGATTGTGGTGAAAAGGGTCACATCTCCACACAATGCAAAAATAAGGAAGAAGAAAAATCAATGAAGAAGAAGAAGTACGAAAAGGAAGGAGAAAGCAAGAAGAAGGTTTTCAAGAAATATTATAAGAAGAAGAAGGATGGACAAGCTTGCTTCATTGAATGGGATTCGGATGCTTCAAGTTCTGATTCTGATGATGAAGATGAAGCATCACTCAAAGGACTCGCCGGGGTAGCTATCAAGGAAGCTCCATCTCTATTCTCCACTCCTCATTGCCTCATGGCTAAAGGAGAATCAAAGGTACCTTGTGATGAAGATGAATATACTTATGATGACCTAGTTGAGATGATCACTGATTTTGATGACTATATGAGTAAGGAAAAAGAAAAATTCAAAGAATTGAAGAAGAGATACAAAGCTCTTCAAAATTCCTATGAGGAGCTAAACACATCTCATGAGAGTCTCAAAGAAACTCATGAGATGCTCAAGGAAGCTCATGACTCTCTAATTACTCATAAAGCCAACAAATCGAGTAATGACATAGGCATCACTTGCAATATTTTGAATGATTTGCCCATAATGTCTACTTCTAGTATATCTACTTCTTGTGAAGACTTAATTGAATTCCCATCAAAACCTAAAATTGATGATAATGTGCTTAGTCTTGAAAACAATGAACTTAAGGATAAAATTGAAAAATTAACCAATGACCTAGCTAAATGCTATGTAGGAGAATCAAAATTAAGACATCTTCTAGATAGTCAAAGATTTTCCTTAAGAAAAGAAGGACTAGGTTTCATTCCCAAAAAGGATAAACATGCTTTTGTTCCATCTAAAACCATTTTTGTAAAAGAAAAGGGATATTGTAACAAATGTAAAAATTTAGGTCACATTGAAAAGAATTGCCATGCTAACAAAAGCATTTCATCTCTTATATTCAATTCTTGCTATGTATTGAAGAAAATGAACAATGGCGACATTAAAGCCAAATTTGTTGGAACCCCGATCATTGGTGGCAAAAAGAAAGCCATTTGGGTCCCAAAATCCTTGGTAACTAACCTCCAAGGACCCAAAAAGGTTTGGGTACCTAAAAAGACCTAACTTTGTTTTGTAGGTCAATTACAAGGCGGGAGGACAACATTGAGTGCTCGATAGTGGATGCACTCAACACATGATAGGTAATCACAACATGTTCTCTTCACTAAATAACAAAGGTGCGGAATATGACAAGATCACGTTTGGAGACAATAGTAAAGGAAAGGTAAAAGGTTTAGGTAAAATTGCCATCTCAAACGACCTCTCAATATCTAATGTATTGCTTGTTGAATCTCTAAACTCCAACCTCTTATCCGTAGCTCAACTTTGTGATCTTGGATTCATATGTGCTTTTTATCCAAAAGAAGTGATTATCACTAGCATTGTTGACAATAAGTTGATTTTCAAAGGTTTTAGACATGGCAACCTCTACTTAGTTGATTTCAATTCAAATGATACTAATCTTGGTACATGCTTGTTTACAAAATCTTCTAAAGGTTGGCTATGGCATAGAAGGCTTGGGCATGTTGGAATGAAACAACTAAATAGACTAGTTAAACATGATTTGGTTGTTGGATTAAAAGATGTAAAGTTTGAAAAAGATAAATTGTGTAGTGCTTGCCAAGCCGGAAAACAAGTTGCAAACTCACACCCAACTAAAAGCACAATGTCAACTTCGAGTCCACTTGAACTATTGCATATGGATTTATTTGGTCCAACTACTTTTGTGAGCATTGGTGGCAATAGTTATTGTCTTGTCATTGTAGATGATTTTTCTAGATATACATGGATATTCTTCTTACATGATAAGTCAATTGTGTTTAACACTTTCAAAAGCTTTGCTCAAAGGGCCGAAAATGAATTTAGCTTCAAGATCAAGAAAGTGAGAAGTGACAATGGCTCCGAATTCAAGAATACCAAGGTTGAAAATTGGTGTGATGATAAAGGTATCAAACATGAGTTTTCGGCCAAGTATACACCGAAGCAAAATGGAGTAGTCGAACGAAAGAACCGGACATTGATAGATATGGCAAGGTCTATGCTTTAGGAGTACAATGTTTCGGACACTTTTTGGGCCGAAGCAATCAACACTGCGTGCCATGCATCAAATCGTCTTTATTGTCATCGACTACTAAAGAAAACTCCTTATGAGCTCCTCATTGGAAGGAAGCCAAACATTTCCTACTTCCGTGTGTTTGGGTGTAAGTGCTATATCTTGCGGAAAGGTACACGCTTATCTAAATTTCAAAGTAAATGTGATGTAGAATTTTTGTTAGGATACTCATCAAATAGCAAAGCATATCGTGTCTACAACCAAAACTCCGGTTTGGTTGAGGAGACACATGATGTTGAATTTGATGAGACTAATGGCTCTCAAGAGGAGCAAGAAAATTTGGATGATGTAGGTAATGAAGAGTTGAGAGTGGGAATGAAGAACATGACCATTGGGGATATCAAGCCTAAAGAAGATAGTGATCAAGATGAAGATCCATCCACTCATGCTATCCCCTCTTCATCAACTCCTCAACACGAAGATCAAATAGTTGAAGTGGTCAATGTGGAAGACTCCTCTCAACAACAACCGGAAGTACCTTCTACCTCTACTTCACAAATCCCGGTTGACCATCCGAGAATTCATCACTCAATTTCCAAAGATCACCCCGTCGATCAAATTGTTGGTGACTTGTGTAAGGGTGTCCAAACTCGTTCTCGTCTTGCTTCATTTTATGAAAATTACTCCTTTGTTTCCTCTTTTGAGCCCACACTTGTAGATGAAGCTTTAAAAGATCCGGATTGGGTGAATGCTATGCATGAAGAATTAAACAACTTCACCCGCAACAATGTTTGGGAATTGGTAAAAGAACCAAATCCGGATGAGCATAATGTCATTGGAACCAAATGGATTTTCAAGAATAAACAAGATGCAAACGGAGTGGTAGTAAGAAACAAGGCAAGATTGGTGGCTCAAGGATACACTCAAGTTGAAGGTTTGGACTTCGGTGAAACCTTTGCTCCCGTAGCTAGACTTGAGGCTATTAGAATCTTGCTTGCTTTTGCTTCATCTCATAATATTAGACTATATCAAATGGATGTCAAAAGTGCATTTTTAAATGGAAAGATTAATGAGTTAGTATTTGTTAAACAACCACCCGGATTTGAAGATCCTACAAAGCCAAATCATGTGTATAAACTCTCCAAGGCTCTTTATGGTCTTAAACAAGCACCTCGTGCTTGGTATGAAAGATTTAGAGACTTTTTAATTTCAAAAGGCTTTAAAATTGGGAAAGTTGATACTACATTGTTTACTAAGAAAATTGGAAATGATTTCTTTGTATGTCAAATTTATGTTGATGACATCATATTTGGATCTACTAACCAAGATTTTTGCGATGAATTTGGTAATATGATGTCCAGAGAATTTGAGATGTCTTTGATAGGTGAACTAAGTTTCTTTCTCGGAATACAAGTCAAACAACTCAAGGAAGGAACCTTCATCAGTCAAAGCAAGTATGTGAAGGACCTACTCAAGAAGTTCGGACTTGAAGAAGCAAAGCCAATCAAGACACCAATGGCTACAAACGGTCACCTTGTCTCTGACGAAGGAGGTAAACCGGTAGACTCAAAGCTTTATAGATCTATGATTGGTAGTCTACTGTATCTTATTGCTTCTAGGCCCGATATTATGTTTAGTGTGTGTATGTGTGCAAGATTTCAAGCCTCTCCTAAGGAAAGTCATTTAATGGCCGTTAAGCGCATTTTGAGGTATCTAAAATATTCTTCTAGCATAGGGTTGTGGTATCCTAAAAGTGCAAAATTCGAATTAATTGGATATTCTGATTCCGATTATGCGGGTTGTAAAGTGGATAGAAAAAGCACCTCAGGCAGTTGTCAACTATTAGGAAGATCTTTAGTATCTTGGTCCTCTAAGAAACAAAACTCTGTAGCCTTATCAACCGCCGAAGCGGAATATGTTTCCGCGGGTAGTTGTTGTGCACAATTGCTTTGGATGAGGCAAACATTGTTGGATTATGGAATAAAATTTGAAAAAGTGCCTCTTTTGTGTGATAATGAGAGTGCGGTGAAAATAGCCACAAATCCGGTTCAACACTCTCGGACCAAGCATATAGATATTCGACACCACTTCCTTAGAGATCATGTTAGCAAAGGTGATGTGGTGGTGGAAAATGTGAGAACTGAAGATCAATTAGCGGATATATTCACTAAGCCCTTAGATGAAAGTCGTTTTTGCAAACTTCGAAATGAGCTTAACGTCATTGATATCTCAAATGTGGCTTGAAATGTTGAACTCATATGAAATGTGCTTAGAGTATCACTTGGTTGCTTGAACTTCCTCTTTTAAAGGTTTTTAGGCTCCTTTATCGGCAATTGAGTAAAATGAACCAAAAATTTGTTAAGTTGTAAGATAAATACTTCCCCCTTTGTGATATTGCCCATATCTTACTTATGATCTTCTTATAGTTATATATCTCTCTATCCAAATCTCTTGAGCTTAAAATCAATCAAAATCTTCCAAGAATTTCAGTCCTTCCAGCGGTCTGACTGAATGCATCTCCAAAGAGCATCTTATATTCCTGCTTCCAGCGGTCTGACCGGTACCCTTTCTACGGTCTGACCGAATATTCATGACCAGAGACCTTTTAAACCCGAATCTCTTGTCTTTTTCACTTTCTTCCCCACCTGTCTCTTTCACGTGCGCCTCAAATCCTTGGATTCTTTCTCTCCGGTCAAACCCTCGTCAAGCTCGGACAAACCGTGGTTCAAGATCTTCACCAAATCATGTCTTCTAGGTACATTGCTCAGATTCTTCCTCGTTTTTCCTGTTCTCTTCTGTTCATCTTGAGGGTTAGGGCAAATGTGGTGATTCTTGGTTAAATTCAGTCAATATCTTGAAATTGATTCATTTTCCTGATGCAATGAGTAGTCTCTATCTTATATTTGTCCACATTGCATCTTAATTTCTCCAAAATCCCAGAAATCATGCCAAACCCTAACTCTACGGTTGCGTCGGTCTGACCGACTGCAACAGCAGAGCCAGGATGTACAGTTCTATTTTCATCTCTATACTCGTCATGCTTTCCTGTTTCTTGTATCTTACCTGCAACATATCTTCCAAATTGTATAGTGGTCGAGGTACTCAAGGCACTGCCTCCATTCGGACCAACAAGAAGAAATTGGCTAAGCGGCCGAAAAGGGTTCTACCCTCGAGTAGCAGCGACAGTCACGATGACGATTGGGTACCCTCGGCCGGTGATTCAGAGACAGAGCAGTCGTCTCATCGTGGTGGATCTTCTTATGTGGGCATGGACATAGAGAGTGAGGACGATGAAATAAACGTCCACGCTTATCAAGGCCCAAAGAAAAATTGGACGTCAAGCGACTACACGAAGGCGAGGACCATCTATGCCTACAATCATGCAAATGACGCCACGACTCCTCATTTCCACACGATGACGCAGCAGGATGCCTTCTATGGTCATTTGGTCCACAAAAACATCTTCGAACACAAATGGATCGAATGGGCCTATGTTGTGAATCAGCCCATCATGGCTCCCTTGGTGCAGATCTTCAAGGATATAGGGCTGTATGACTTCGTGGAGCACAAGTGCCCATTGAACGCCACTGCCATCAGACAGTTCTATGCTATAGTTGAGATCAGATGGGCGGACCAGCAGATTATATGGATGACTGGGTCTAGGCGCTATGAGGACACCTTTGAGGAGTTTGCTGCGGCAAACAAGCTAAACTATGAGGAGCTGAAGGAGGGGATCGATATGGAGGAAGAGGATTACCTCCATGAGGACGACTGGCTCCAGTTCTATGAGCAGCCGGGAGGTGGCCAGCGGATTGTACCCGGTACTGTTACCGGTCTCAAAGTCCTCCCTGCTGTGGTCAACAAAATTGTACGAGCCACGATCCATCCAAAGAGTGGAAACCGAGAAGCGGTCCGGGATTACTACTGGAACTTCATCGACCACATCCTCAAGAGTCATCGGATCAACATTGTCTCTTTTATATTGAAGACAATTGAGGATGTCTCAGCGACCACTCTCCCGAATCTTTACTATGCACCGTTTATCATGTCCTTGCTGCTCCAGAAGACGAAGTTTCCTCGCGGTTCTTGCGACATCAGACATCTTGGCTATAAGCCATTCAGTGTCAACCCGCGCGTCTTAGCTCGAGGCCAAGGAGCACAGCATTAGCAGCAGTCGGCTCAGCCTATGCCTCCTCCTCCTCCACCTCAGGCTCAGCAGGCAGTTCAGTCTAGCCAAGCCCCCGCCTGGTTTTATCAGTTCCAGCAGCAGTTCCATCAGCCGATGATGGATCAGTTTGCTACTCTTCTCCAGGGGCTTGAGCTCGCTCGCTTGGACTTGGCGGCCTTGCATGATCAGTTCCAGACTTTCTCTTCGCGCCAGGATCAGTTCGAGCAGTGCTTCGACGCCTTCTCCACTCACTTCTACACTCGTTTCCCTCAGACTCCTCCTCATCCCGATGATGATGCTCTAGCCGCTCCTTAGCTTTCATGGAAATTGATGCCAAAGGGGGAGAGAGAAGAGAGTAGACGAGTAGGAGAAAGATGAACAACCTTAAATGTATAAATGAAAACTTTTGGATGAAAGAACTTTTGGTGTGTGTATAGAAGTTTTAATTTAGCTTGTTTAATTGAATGTCTCTTTTATGACTTATATTGAATGACTCTCTTGTGAGATTGGTACTTCATTGTTTATGAGTTGTGTCTTATTTGTGATATTTCATGATTCTATAGTGAATGAATTGAGATTGCATCTTATACACATGCTTGAACTCCACTAAAATGTCAAAATTCTCTTATTCATACATTTAGGGGGAGTGTCTTATTCTTCGATGCTTATTGTAAAATTCCCTTTATGCTTAAAACTCTTTCATCTACTCTTTATGTTGTCATCAATTACCAAAAAGGGGGAGATTGTAGCTTCTAGGCCCCTATAGGATGTTTTAATAATTAATGACAACTACAAATGCTATACTAACGTTACCTGTCTAGTTGTGTCAAGAAGATTCTTAAAAGACAGGTTAATGAAAGGCGAAGAAAGGACGCATTGATCAAAAAGGCAAAGGTACGGAATAGGGTCTTTTCTTTTTTACCGGTCTAAGGTGATTAGAGAAGAATTTTGACCGGATTTTAGAATAGTTGCCATACTATTAAGAGGAGCATGTGGTGTATCACAATATACTTCATCTTTGTGCCACAAATCATAAAATCAACATGCATTGCATACTAGAAGGGCACATCCTTTGAAAATGCTTGTATCAGCTCATTTCTGCTCAGCACTGTCTCATTCGGTCTGACCGTCTGTTAGACCGGTCTGACCGAATTCACGGACTGACCGACGTGTAGTCTAAGCATGGTGCATTCTTTGTATAGGCCAATCTGTCCGTAGTTGAGACCAAGGTCTGTCTCCTGGAACTTCTTGATTTACCCCCTCTGGTGTTTTGAGCTATTACGGTCTGACCGTTTGTTAGACCGGTCTGACCGCGAAATCGGTCTGACCGTGTTTTTGAACTACGGTCTGACCGTTTGGCCGGTCTGACCGTATATATCGGCCTGACCGTATAAGGTGTCCAGAAACTATGTCGTCTCTGGACAGTTTCACGGTCTGACCGAAATATACTCCGGTCTGACCGTATGTGTGCCTGACAAGGGCAGTTGAGCATTTATTGCGCCTGTTTAATGCCGTTGCAATTGCGGCGGTCTGACCGAGCTTGTGCCTGCGGTCTGACCGCCAGGTGATCTTTTTCTCCCAACGGCCTGTAACGGCTATATTAATTGTGGGGGGTATATATACTCCCTTGCCCGGCCCTGTTCACAACTTTTGGCATAATCTTGAGTATTGTCATCATCCTTGAGAGCCTAAGCTTGTTTCATACACTCTAGGGTTCAAATTCTCGAATTTGTGAGAGTGTGCATTTGAGATCTTCTAGTGCATTGCATTTAGATCATTAAATCAATCTTGTGGCACTAGAAGAAGGCTAAGTGATCATCACCGGCTTGTTACTCTTGGAGTTTGCCGGCTCCTAGACGGCTAGGAGAAAGGTTTTGAAGAGCTCTTCAAGGAAGATTGTGAAGAAGCCTCAAAACGTCTTGTGAAAGGTTTGAGCACGCCTTGCCGGAGCGGTAAAGTGCATCCTTAGTGAAATCGAGGTTTGGATAACTCATCACACTAATCCGGCTCAAGATCTAGGTCACTTCTCGAGAGAAGGTTGACTAGATAGAGGAGCGGTTAGAGACCTGAGTTTGCCTCAACGTGGATTAGGGGTGATCGGCAAATCACCGAGACCACGGGATATATCCTTGTGTTGGAATTGTGCTTTATTCATATTGTGTTATTTATTTGCTCTCATTATCTTTAAATTGTTTGATTATTTGCTAAATTGCTAAAATCGTCTATTCACCCCCCTCTAATCGATATCCTAGATCCCTTTCACCATTAAGGTGGAAGCAGGAGAAAAGAAAAGATGGCTTTGGAAAGGACTTAGCTGAGAAAAGGACTTGTGAAGTTTTAAGGTTAAGAGGCTTCGGTATTTATAACCCCAAGGGCGACGGTTCGTTTTTCGAATGCCTCGAGCTTTTAAAACATTTACAGTTTTACCTCGGGTTAAAAGACAATTCCATGGCACCATCATTACCTGTCAAATACTGCCCAAAGTCCGTCTCGGGAAATAAACCGCTACACTTAGTGTGCCACTAAGTGGAGGATTTGAAACGTCGGGTCACTTATCCGATGCAAGGTTTAAAATTTGAAGTAAATATGTCCCTTCGTTCCTTCAAATTTGGGGGTTAGCTGACGAGGATTGTTACCCAAGCTAGTCCGGAATAAATGCACGCCTGGTTCAAGACAGATTCGAACCAGGTAAGTGTCCGTTGATGAGATCTCAGATGGTCTGAGAAGCGCGGACACATGGTCGTAGCTTTGCGCGATCAGGCCGCAGACAGTGCACGGTCAGGAGCTCATAGGCGATGCGCGGACAGATGGTCGCAGACAATGCGCGGTCAGATGATTGCAGACAAATGCGCGGTCAGAAAGTCGTGGACTACTCTCGACCAGGAGACACAGGGTTGCTTAAGCTCTATGACGAGCATATCCCGAGTACCCCGGAGATTCTTCCACGTGTGAAGACAACTACCAGGAGGTTAATATGTACGGTTATCCCTTAATTGCACGTGTTAATCCTGCGTGGAAGTTAAGTGCAGTTGCTAAAACTACACCTGAGCAACCATTCGAAGCTGTTGTGAATTGGCACCCTTTCGACCAGTATAAAAGGGTGAGCTAATGCGCCAGACAAAAGGAGAACACATCGAAAACAGATCAACATCAACAAGTTTCCATAGGCTAATTTAGTCATTTCTTAGATAATCTCACGGAAAAGATCTTCGCCTGTGATGATCTTTTCCACAACTTTGTAACTATTTTTTCCTACATATAGTGAAATCACAACAGGACGTAGGGCTATTACTCCTACCATCGAGGGCTGAACCTGTATAAATCATTCTGTGTTCCAACCGACCTTGGCTCGTCATCCCTTCTCGGAGGGACACCCTGAAAGGCCTCATAACTCACAAATTCTGCATAAGTTCGACTAAGGACCTCGAGTCCAAATCGTCGACAATGTATTTCTTGATGGTGCTAAAAATAATCATGTGCTTGTAAATGTAAATCTGACTAATGAACAACTAAGCAACTTGATCGTCACATTAACATTGCATCATAAGACTTTAGGTTATTCTATTGATGAGCTAATAGGACTTAGTTCAAAAATTTGCATGCCTAGAAAGTCTCTAGTTATGATATGAAAATCTCCATTGAGTCTTAATGCCACCTTAACTCAATCATGAATGCTTTAGTTAAACTTGAAATTTCTGACTTGCTTGAAAAAGCTCATTTGTCCCATTGCACCTATCATTCAACCTCACAATTAAGAACCTCCATGATAAACGTACAAGATTCTACGTCGAGTAGGATTTTAAAGTAGTGCTTGTCGGGATGCAACTAGGCACTCTCTTTTTTCTTCTTTTGTTTTGTTTTCCTTTTATTTTTCCTTTTCATGATTGCCTACTTTCGCACTACAACATCACACTCTCCGCCCCCTCTACATTGCCTCTCCATCCATCAGGTCATATGTTTAAATTTTCTTTTCAACATTGAAGACACTGTTTCTTTCTTCAAACTAAGGAGAGAATATTAGCAATTACTTGTTTTCAAGAAAAAATTGCATGTCAACAAGAGTAGCTAATTGAATTTGGTTGTACTGATATATCATTTAATATGTTTTTATCAATCCTAGTCGTTTAAATTTTAAATCCATGTCTACACTGTTATCTAATTTTTTGCCAAAAAAGAAATGCATGTTTTCTAGAAACAATCATTAGTTTATCTATGCTTAGGGTTTTTAATAAATCCTAACTTGAATTTAAATTTTTCTAATTGTTGTTGTCAGCTATGTTTATGAAATCTAGTTGTCCTCTTTTTTTAAAAAAAAGACCCACCGAGGAGAGATGGTGATGAATCATCGACCAGTTGGATTTAGGAAAGCTGTGCTTAGCCCAAGACAAAAATTGAAATAAAGGTACATGCGACTCATTGGGGGGAGGCGGTGATGAATCATCAACCAACTGGGTTTAGGGAATGTGTAACCAAAAAAGTGAAAAAAGAGTGCATGTGACCCACAAGGGGAGGTGTGATGAATTATCGATCACCTGGTTTAAGAGAAGATGCACTAAAAAAAAATATCTATATCATTTTTAATATTTCTTTCCTTTGAGGACAACCTGAAGGGTGACAACATTGAGATTGAGCAAATTGGCAAATGAGTTAGTTCAAACCCTTTGTACTGACATTGTAATGAAAAAATATTAGAAAATTTTGCTATCCTCTTTTTAAGGATTAGAGCTGATATTTTATACACTTGCATTTAGATTCAAATTTCTGAAACCAATTGTTATATACTTCATGATATGCTTGAGATGCTACATTGGTCAGTGAATGAAATTCTTGATCTTAGCTTGTTTTTGTCTAACATTTTTGGAGCTTAATATCTCATCCTTTAATTGAGGACAACCAAAATTCTATCTTGGGGAATTTTGATAAGCATTGTTCTTATATATGAAAACTCTAAGCTAACATCCATTTTGAAACCATAATTCTCCAAACTCATGGATTATTCATGCTTAATTCTCAAATTGGATAAAAATATTACCAAAAAATGTTTTCTACTTATTTTAGGGTAAAACAGAATGAATTCAGACCAAACAAGTGAAGAAACATGATTGAGACGGATTCCCAGAAGCACAACCGCAAGTCTCTAGTACCTAGCACTACCTCCGTCACTACCAGTGCTCATCTCTGTTCATAACTTCCTGAGCAGAAAAAGCACCAAAGAGGAGCATAGGTCATGACATGCCTGTGCTCCATGCGTCGTGCCCGAGTCTATGCTCAACTCTGTCCTGCACAAATTTTAATTGTTTTGTAATTTGTTTGGGCAGAGAGTCAGAGGAAACAAAGTTTGTGATATTTAGGGACTCTTATGTTATAAATAAACAACATTTTAGATCTCAAAAATCATCCAGGAAATTTAGTTCAGTTACTCTCTCAAATTTAAGATTAGTTTCAGTCTAGTTTTTAGTCAAGTTGTAAGTCGATCTAGATGGCTTTTTTTCCTTCATCAATCCAATTCGATATGTTTTATTTTATATTATTTTCTGGTGTTTCTTAATGATTTTTTGTGAATAATTTCTCTCTAGGGTTAAGATGATCTAATCTGAATGGCACAATTTTGGCTCTGACTTGTTCGAAAGGTTATCGATTTAATTTCTTGAATTTTCATACTCTAAATCATAGAGTTGTATGTTTCATCCGCAATATCGTTCGTACTCCATGAAACGGTCAATATTTATACAGGAATGGAACATGCGAATGTTGCGCTTTAGTGATTATTCTAGAGTTTGGAAGGGGTTTTGTATCTAATTGAGTTAGAGGAACAAGTCCGATCCTCTCAAACTATTGTTTGGTTTTCACTAGTTCCATTAAAAATTCCGATAATCAAATTGATAATTTACTGTCTTTGCTATAAAATGTACCCAACGGTGATAGGATTCCAGAAAACCTATGTTTTCTCATTTGTTTTTTATAAATCAATTTTTGTAGTTTAGTAGTTTTAGATTTAGCTCTCAAAAATATTCGATGCTCTAAGATTTAGCTTGGTAATTTTCAATCCAAAAGATGATTCGAGTTTGTTCCATGTAGATTTGATCTTCAAGTGCTCAAGAATAAGTCATCTACTTACTGTTTTAACAAAACATACTCTTTTAGAGCGTATCAACACACATTAGATATTTTTTCTCTATCCTGGCTTCAGAAGCAACAAAAGATCTCTAAAACATCCATGCTTGTTGCACCACAATCTATTTCTTGTATTTATGAGGATATCTTTGTAAACACTCAAAACTCTAAGATTTCAAAACTCTAAGATTTAATCTCAAAATTAAGCTCAAGAAATCTGAAAGATATGATCACACACCAACATATAAGACAGTCATATCTATCTCGCTAACTCATCACCAATTAAATAAGTTAATACTAAATTCTGCGAGATTAAATCATATGTATTTGAGTAGTCTATCTCACCAATTGAACAAGTGAATTTCATGCATGTCTAATTAGATATAAATTCTCAAAATTCTTAATATATTGGGAAGTTAGACATATTAACGAGAATCTAGGACTGATTTTTTATTGTTCATAGTTTTTGTATTTTATTTTTTATAATTACTTACCTTTATGTTTCTTTTCCAACCACATATCACGTCGGGAAGCGTTCTCTATTTATCTTTATTAAAGTGCATGTTACATAAATAAAAAAATAAAGAAAACCACAAAATAAAAGTTGAAATATTTTGAAGGTACATGACATTTTTATTCAAGACTATAATCATTATAATATTTATAATCAATTTAAGATTGGTCGGAATTGATTAAAAATATATCCCATTAAATATAATGATTTTTTATTGAGATGTATGTCGAATACAAATATTATTATTATGAGAAAATTCAATCAATTAACACATAACATATTTTTATTACAAGTAATCAAAATCCAATATAAAATAAGTTCTGGAAAAAGTAGGATTGCCCTCTTATGCAGTGGTGGCATCACAATAATTTGCTTGCTTTGCAAATTGCAATCATAGGCCAAACCGCCAAATTGGCAATTTTATGTGGTCATAACTACTAGAATCAGTGGTACCAAAGAAGTTGACTAGTGAACATTCCGACCTTTCTTAAAGAACTGGTATTAATTAAGCAATTCTGCTACATCACATCAACTTAAGCCTTCTCTGATACGAAAGATACTTGAAAAGTTTCCTGAAAAAAAAAAGAGATGCTTGAAGAGGAGCTTAATGGGACTTATGAGAGAGACTGTAGACATATTAGCAAGCAATTAACTAAGAACCCACCTCTATAATACAAACACCGCCAAATAGGTGTTTAGGTTCACAAAATCTCAATAGCAAAATAGAATAAATAGAGATAATCACCACTGTCTCAATAGGAGACCATTCCTATCTTCTTCCCCCTCTTCTCTCTCTAAGTTGGCAAATTTTTTTATTTTTTTATTCTTAAACACCTATAATACTAGATCCTTGCAGAAGGCCTTAGCAGTTCTTGCACAAGGACGAATCAATCCTGTATGACCATGCACCTTTGGACAAAATAGCATCAAAATTTGTATGCAAACAATGTTAACTAGTATTTTCTATGTGGTAGAATATAAGATATATTTAATAATGTACACGAATCATGAAAGTTTTAAACTCGAGAGTATATTGAGATAAAATGATTAAATTTTCTCATTCATAAATGTTTGAAGATAAAAGAGATAATACTAATATAAAAAATTACTTATAAATATAAGAGAGAGTGAAATAAATGAAGATTGAACGAGAAATATATTAATAATTTGTATGCATATCTTATATTTCATAATAATATTGAGGAAATTATATGCTTTATACAACGGAGGAAGTAATATATAATTAATAAAAATTGTTTGTTGTTTCTAATGTTCTCATCTTTGACTTTGCATCAAATTAATCATGAGGTGGCTTTGCCACTTTACATGAGAATTTAGCAAAATGTTGATTTAAGGTGTCTTTAATGTATCTTTTGAGGAGTAAAAATATATTTTTTCTAATAAAAGAGGAGACATCGGAGCCCTTGTGATAGCGGCTCTAAAGTAAGGTTCATGCAAGAAAAAAAAAAGTAGTGATTGGGTGTAAGTTTTATAATGGTTCTCACATGAGTACATATAAAAAAAATTGAACCACCACCTTATCTACTCTTAAAAAAAACTTCGAGCATTAGAGATGCCCTTGACACTTGGAGCATCAAAGTTAGTGGTGCTTAATCCAGTCTAATCTTTCCATTTGCTGCACTTCTTTTTTGATTTTAAAGTGTATCCTTGGTGTCTTCGAAGTGCATAGGGACATTCCATTGGGAGAGAGTAGATGATGCTCCAATGGCTCATAGGGTCCATCCCCCCACTGCTCCCTAGCGGAACTCCCATGGAGCAGAAAAAGAGAGTCGCCATTTCTTCTCCTGACGGCTTCCTTGCCTTCTGTGCTCTTCCTTCCCCTCCCTCCACTCCTCCGTTATTGCAGTAGCCTATACCGAAATGACTTGCAAAATATCGTAGTTTGTCTTAACTTCAGGCACCATAGACATCAACGGTGTTGGACTTCGTCGACTATCCGTTGTAAAAATATAGGTCAAGAGAATATTAAAGAAAATTAATTAAATTATTTCATTCATTAAGAAAAAGAATATCAATGTGAGAGATTAATTATAAATAAAAGTAGTAGGAGTTGAAAAATAAATAAGGGTATAATATGAAAATAACAATATTTTTACACTTACAAAATTGAAAAAATTATATACCATATATTTTTGCAACAGGATAGTAACAAATACAGGGAACCCTTTTATTTTACATAATTAGAGAAACAGAATTAGATAAAATTGGCAATTAAAAATTTTCTGAACACAAAATAAAACTATTTCAAAAAAATTCCAAAATCCAAACATCATAATAATTGAAAAGCTTGGATATTGTTTAGAAAATGCAAATTTTTTTTAGAGTTCTCTGTATTTGTTTAATGCTGATAATGAATTTTTATCAGAGGTATAGTAAAGGCCAAAGTTAAATACCTAAATTTTTACATTTTGTATTATCAAACACTTGAGGTAGAGCAGAGGGATCAATTTTTTTTTTTTTTTTTTACATATCACCATTTGATGGTCGACATGAGTCCATTTCGTGCAGTTATTTCATCCATATTTAACAGAATCTGAAAGAGATGTGAACTATTAATCTACTTCTGTTCAAAAGTGCGATTTTTGGTTGGCAAATAATGAATATGTTTTTGGGGCTCCTGATGTTGCATTTAACTTTATTATTATTATTATTATTATTATTATTATTTTATCTACGAAAATGGCCTTAAGGTAACTTTGTTCTGTCTCGTACTTTTGGGCAACATAAAGGCAAAAAAAAAAAAGCTGCAGATCCTAAGAAATTTCAGAAGCTTGTAGGAATCGTTTCCGGTGTCTTAGACTATCTCCAACCCACCGGCGCTCCGCTTGACGCTTCAACAGAATATTCTCCAGCATATTCTGTGTCACGTATGTGAAACACCACTCTTCTCCAACTCACCGGCGCTTCGCGAGACGCTTTGTACGGACCCACGAGTAAATTAAAAATATGCCACGAGTAAAACATCAATAACTTTTAATTTAAAAATCAAATATATGCCATATTGGTCTCTATATGAAGATAATTTAAATATCTACAACTTTCTCAATATAATCAATATCTAATTTGAACTAGATTAATCATAAATTAAAAAATAAAGAATATATATAATTTGATTGCACGTAATCCGAGACGGGCCCACCTGCAGACCAAAATTCTTCACCGCTTCAGCAGGCGTCGCGTGGCTTCTCTCTCTGCCGAAAAAATGATTTTTAATTAGTGGGGCCCGCCGACAGACCCTGGAAGCACCAGGGATGAAGATAGCCTTAAAGCGAGGGCAAGCTTTGCATTTTATATCCCTTATTTAATTATCCTTATTCGGATATGAGTTTTCTGTCTTTCAAGTTAAAAAATACAGCATAGCATATGATTTGAAACGAGTATGTACGTGAGAAATCTCGAAAAAATAATTTGCACTCTATTTTCGGTTCTAGTTATCTTTGTTGTTTACTGCGCTGTGTGAAGTCCTTCGTTTCCTACATGCAAGGCTGATGGACATGGGTGCATCAATATAATTAGGAGTAATTATGCATTGGGATCATTAGTGGGGTGGTTAAGCCAAAAATGGCCTGAAGACTCGGACAACAGAAGCCATGGCTCGGCCACGTCTTGCACTGCACAAGAGTGCAATTCGGCCGCACTTGGCACGTCGGGAGCTGCTGCCCCCTGGAACTTTGTTTTTCATTGCGGTTAAGCACTTTGTTACAAATAGCTAGTGACTGAGAACAGTAAAAAGGCAGTTAGGACTTCTCCCTCCGTATCATTTTGATATTAAAAAAATAAGGTATAAGAAGAAAGACTGTATTATTAGTCTCATTTAATATAATTTATTAGTGTTCTTTCCAACTCTCCAAATCACATATTTATCATTTTACATTTTTGAAATAAAATATAATCATGTCTCTTTAAAATATTTTAATAACTATTATTTTATTATACAATTAATTTTTTAGATACAAATAACAAATATATTGTATTAATCACAAATATTGAAAGGACAATTATAACCTTCCTCTATTCCTTAAAAGTTGTGTATAGTGCTAAAACAGCAAATGAAAAAGAACGGAGAGATTTGAATCCTTTATTGCTCCACTTTGAAGTGTTGCACGATCAGTGCAGTTCACTGCCTAGTGCTAGTGGTTGCTCAAAACTTTTAATGCAGGACACTATAAACAAATGAGAGAACAAAAAAAATCAAAAGCAGAGGGGGCATTTGTTGCCACTTCTACCTTGAATTAAACTTTAATTATAGTATGCCGGCAGTCGGCAGATCAACTTTTGAGCAAACTGAATTAAATATGATCAAAACAACTAAACAAGTTCATAACTCTTGAAAAGTTGAAAAGGCATAGAAGTGTCTTTCGTCCGTTCCGGCTGATCTGTAAACTAAAAATGATGAATACAAATTCTATTCCTTACGTCTGTTCCTAACCGTCTAATCAAAAATTAGACAAATAAGAGAGCAGAAATACTGGTAGCGCAAGATATTTATGTTTTAATCATTCACGAGTCTCGCTCAAGTATGATCCCAAGCATTCGTTTTTCGGTCAGATGATGATGTCCATGCTTTTTGCTGAAGTATTTGATTTTCTTGACTTGGTCTCTACAGTCTACAGTTTGGACTGTCTTCTTAAAGCACTGCTAGCAGGTACTCGTTGGGGAAATGGTGGAATTTTTTTTAAATAAGTCACTTAAAAAATATAATTGTAGAACTAACTTATATTTTATATATTTTGTAAACTAATCTATTATATCAACTAGTCATGATCTAGAACCACAACAAATCTTATTTTCACACGTGAGAGCGCAATATGTCGTGAATCCAAACCGCATCACAGACACAACCAGCCACCACATGCTATTAGCTTGTAATTGTGTGTATGTAGTTAAGTTTTCGATTCTTCCGATATCAATATTTTTTTATCTATAATTCTAATTGACAATCTGTTTGAACCAGTAAAGTTGTAAGATCAAAATGATCACGTCAACATAAACAAATTGTCAATCAGAGTTATAGATCACAAAAATCATATATTGTGAGATATAAAGCCGATTAATGGTCCGTTTGCGTTGATTGGACTGTTTTGATCACACAATTTCATTGTTTTAAATGTATCATCAATCAGAATTATAGATTGTCGACGATTGGAACCCGGAAGTCCTCCTGTCGAACTTATACAAAATTGAGATGGGTAATGAATGGAACCAATCAGACATATACCAAGGTATTTAAGATATCTACGAATCTAAGACATGGGAATTTATCTAGATTCGAACCATCATAACTGAGGAATAACCCTACTCCTGTGTATTTATCTATGCGAAAAAAGGGATTACAAAAAGAGTGTTACAAAAAGAATGCAGTGTCTATTCCTATTAGGTTATATCTAATCTTCTCTATCATTGACCTTCTTTTTGGCCTCTCCCCCTATCCGTCTCCTGAAAGGTCTTTTTATACTTGCCAAAGAGATTGTCTGTCCTCTTGAAGATGTGCTCCATGATCGCCCATAACCGCTTGATTGCTGTGGGTCGTGGTTACGTATTGGTTACCGGAGGTCGTGGTTACATGCCACTTAAGTAGCTTTGACTTGGTCATTGTATAAACTGCCTCACCATCCATCTTCTACGACGGTTACTTTATTAGAGACTTATGATTATATCAGGAATAATCGTAAGGATCGAGGGATAGTTAATGTGAATGGTGACTTATAATACATAATAATCTTTGCAATGAGTACAAGTCTTGAATACAATGATCGCGCACCATCTGCTACCACATACTGATGTTAGGTTCTGTCTCTGCGATAGTGCATGGTCGTAGATAGACACCCTCTGCGACCATAGCGTTTGCGGGCATAACATGAGACCATGGGACTTGTGATGCTAAGTGTTGAGACATAAAGTTCCATAGATGAAATTATGGGGAATTAAATTTTATTGACGTAGTATGTCTAGAATGTCTTTGGACCACCCCATTATCTCTCTCCTTGACCTCCTGTGCCATAGAAAGATATATATGCGACTATGGGGCGTTGTGTTCGACCACAGGAAGGTATATGTGACTATAAATGCCTAAGCATGGCTAACAATCCTCATCAGCTAACCCCTGAATTTGAAACGGCAAGGACCCAACTTAATGGTTGTGTCACTTCGAATTCTAAAAGAGCACTTCGTTGCCTTGAATTCTCAACACAATGCTCTGTCGCTTCGAATTCTTGCATTGTACTGCATCGTTTCGAATTCCAACACAACTCGCGGAGAGAGTGGAGGATGTTTGCAATTTTTTCCTCTTCTTCTTTTTCTAGTTAGAATAAAAAGAAAAAAGAAAACAATTTTTCATCTTTGTCACAATCTATATTTTCGTGAAATGGATCATAATAAAATAGATTTTAGGTATCTAGAGAAGATTCACTTGGAAGTAACTATTCCCTAGATACCTATCAATGGTACTTCACGGTTGAATGAATCAATTTGAAAAATCTCTAAAAAAGACCTAAAGTTAAGGATTTTTCAATGGGTAATGTTGCTCCAATACCTAACCAAAGAGCTACTGCAGTACCGATTAAAAAAACGGTCGTAGCTACTCGTCGACGAAATGGATTGTTAGCCTTTTCCCTTAGTTTGAATGAATCAATTTGAAAAATCTCTAAAAAAGACCTAAAGTTAAGGAAATTTTGTCAGCTTTCCAACGGATCCAGTCCCATGTCCAAATTCCTTACGGATCAACAGGAATCGTCAAAACAAGATTACGACCAGAATCTGACGTGCGCTACGACGCTCCACTTTGGGCCCAAGGCCCATGTACCCCTAGGGTTTCCTCCTCCACCCCATGGCCGCCCCATACAGTATATATATGGCCGCCATGGCTGTTGTTTAGACTTGGGTTTTGCTTAGATCAATTCTGTCTTTGAACAGTGTCGCCGTTCATCGGTTTGTGAGACCCCAACTCGTGAGTTTCATCCTCAATTGCAAATTCAGTTGCATCTTTCTTGTTCTTGCTTGTGTTCTCGATTCACTGGCAGGGATTAGCCTTCGTGGCGAGGTCAACCGGGCAGCGCACGGTTGATAACCAGAGGACGCGTGGTGCTGCGATTGCAGGGGTTTTGATCGTGCCGATCAAGAAGCCGGATCGTGTGTGTCTCGCACCGCCTAATCGACTTATCCTCCACCTGATAGAAATTCAGGATATTGTTGATTATAAAGAATATACAACTGTCAATCGCTTGTTTCAACTTGCTATGTTAGCAGAGAAGGAGTTGCAGGGACGCCATTCTAAGAGCAGGAGCAACACCGGCAGCACCTTCACGCCCCGAATGACTACGGGACAAGAGAAGACAGTGCCTTCTTCCACCTTCCGACCAGCTGCACCGCCACCTTCGACGAGCACACGACCGGCATCGACGGCACCGCCCGTCCGTGCCGCGGACAGCAGCAAGTCGACCCCGCCAACACCGGTCAAGAGCTCCTCCTCCGTCGCTTCCACGGGCCATACATCGACGGGAATTCGCTGCCACAAGTGCCAAGGGATTGGCCACGTCAAGAAAGAGTGCCCCAGCCAGCGGGCATACATCGCCACAGACGACGGAGGTTACATCAGCGCCTCCGATGTTGAGGATGAGATCGACGACACCAGGTTGGACGATGACGAGGTTGATGATGATGCCACCTTTGGCGCCGAGGATACCGCTGCGTACAGGTCCATCATTGTCCAGCGTGTCCTTAGCGCACAAATGGAGCAAGCCGAGCAGCAGCAGCGCCACAACTTGTTCCAGATTTTCTTCGTCATCAACAACCGACGAGCGCGCGTGATCATTGACTCCGGCAGCTGCAACAACTTGGTGAGTACAGATTTGGTCAAGAAGCTTGGCTTGACCACACGCCCGCACCCACATCCATACCACATTCAGTGGCTGAATGATTCCGGCAGAGCTAAGGTAACACAAACAGTTCGGGTTCATTTTTCCATTGGTTCCTATTCTGATTTTGCTGATTGTGATGTGGTGCCGATGCAAGTTTGCTCTCTTTTATTGGGTCGCCCATGGGAATATGACACTGATGCACTTCACCACGGTAGAAGTAATAAATACACTTTTATGCATAAGGGAAAGAAAATTACACTTCTACCTTTGACCCCCACTGAAATTGTTAAATCCGATAGGGAGCGGCTTGCTAATGACAAGAAAACCATTGATGAAAAATCTGAAATTCAGCATGTAGCCAACCAAATTAAATTGAGGAATCCCGTCTTGCTTGCTACAAAATCTGATCTTGCTGCAATTAATGAAAATGCCACTAATCATGTCTTGCCATGTCACTCTAATTCAATTTTCAAGGTATATGATAGTTTTCAAGAAAGGGAGTATATAAATGTTAATGGTTCTGTGTCCAATGATTTGATTATCAAAGATATGCATATTGCTGTGCTCTCTGTTGGTGCTAACATTTTGCAGAAAAACACAATGGAGTCGAGGACGACTCCACATCAAGAAAGGGAGAATGATGAGACCATGTACATCATGGTTATGACCAAGACGACATCAACATGGTGGTCATCAAGATGTCATCGTCCGCCACCTTGGCCAGGACGCGAAAGCTGGCAGCACGTACGTCGTCTGGATTTTGTGCTGTCGCCGCCACAAGTTGGGCCTACACCTTGGCCACCTCCCCAAACACAAGACGTGCTCAAGAAAGGCGCCTCTACACCTCTAAGGTCGCACAAGCCACATCGCTCCAAGGCCAGCCCACAAGTGAGCTCAATTCATCCGCGAGTCCGGTTCGGCCATCTGCGCGTAGTCCAACTTCAAATGGACGTACAGGCCACATACGAAGTCCGTTTTCGACGTTCTTGGACTCTACGGACAAGAGAACGACGAGAGCTTTCCAACGGATCCAGTCCCATGTCTAAATTCCTTACGAATCAACAGGAATCGTCAAAACAAGATTACGACCAGAATCTGACGTGCGCTGCGACGCTCCACTTTGGGCCCAAGGCCCATGTACTCCTAGGGTTTCCTCCTCCACCCCATGGCCGCCCCATACAGTATATATATGGCCGCCATGGCTGTCGTTTAGACTTGGGTTTTGCTTAGATCAATTCTGTCTTTGAACAGTGTCGCCGTTCATCGGTTTGTGAGACCCCAACTCGTGAGTTTCATCCTCAATTGCAAATTCAGTTGCATCTTTCTTGTTCTTGCTTGTGTTCTCGATTCACTGGCAGGGATTAGCCTTCGTGGCGAGGTCAACCGGGCAGCGCACGGTTGATAACCAGAGGACGCGTGGTGCTGCGATTGCAGGGGTTTTGATCGTGCCGATCAAGAAGCCGGATCGTGTGTGTCTCGCGCCGCCTAATCGACTTATCCTCCACCTGACGGAAGTTCGGGCATCCCCGTTCCCATTAATGTGATTACCAGGCAGGCACTTGGGAAGATCTCGACGCCTTCTTGTTGTGCCCTAGGCTAGGAACTCGAAACGTCGCCTTTGGAATTCTATAAATTGCCACCGCCCTGCTGTGAAACTCCCAACTCTTCACCACTTCTTTAAGCCTTTAGACCTCTTGCCTTCTTGACTTTTCCTCTCTTCTCTTGTTTCAATGGCATCTCCAATCTAGGAGCGACTTGACGAGCAAGAAGTTTTGGCTGTTGAAGGCAATGTTGAGGCACTGGGCTCACAGGGGATCGGTGTGGACAATGTTGTACCTGTTATAGAATATACATATCAGATACGAATTCGAATAAGATTCGTATCACATCAGGAAACCTAATCTGTTAGGATTTCTTCTGTATGGGCAATTCGAATAAGATTCGTATCACATCAGGAAACCTAATCTGTTAGGATTTCTTCTGCATGGGCAATTCGAATAAGATTCGTATCACATCAGGAAACCTAATCTGTTAGGATTTCCTCTACATGGCCCTATATATAGAGATGTATGATGGGCTTTGAGGATCTTCACAAAAGCCACAGCTGCCATCTCTTTTGATAGCCCATAAACCCTTGTTGTACGCGTTGGTGCTAGCACACCATCGTACGACGTTCCATCCCGGTACGTGTAGATACCGGTAGAGGCGCTGCTGCAATTGCTGCGCTGATTAGAACGATCTGTGAACGGTCGTTGTCATCTACATCTGCTGATCAGGATGATCCGCAAACGGTTGTTGTGAACATTCAATCGCTGCATCAAATCTGCTTCCGCTACTGGTAACAATCTAATCTATGATCTATTACTTGCAGTTTTCGAGTAAATTTTTAGAAATTCTGCTAGTGTAGCTTACTCAATTTCCTACAGTGGTATCAGAGCCATCCTGTATAGTATTAGATCTGGATTAATAATATATATATATATGTGATATATGAAGTTATAGTAGATTATATCTACTATTTCATTCAATCTGTTACCGTATAAGTTTCATTATACATGTTTGTTTTGACATCCAAGTGTTGTGATGAACAATTTTTTTGGCCGACTTTAATATGAACTAATGTCTAATGATCCTAGCATGGGCCAGAGGGAGGTGATGTTAGGGTTTATATGACAATAGTAGATTGGATCTTCTAAATCATATGTGTATAGATTGGATCTATATATGACATTAGCTGCCTATTCTAGATATTCATATTGGAGTTAATATGAATGACTTAAGGGGTCGAAAATTTGATTAATATGATTAATTTAAAAAAAAGATTATATTTGATAACCAGAAGCTGTCAACTTTGGTGTCTAAGGAAAGAACACATCATAATATTTTTCTTAATAAGCCCCGCTTGGCGGAACGCTTTCCTTCATGGTGTGAGCGAAAACAGTCGCGGTCTTTCCTGGCCAAGGTTACTGCCAACAGAAATTAAATATAGCCGTAGTTATGCATGTGAGATTATCTAACTGATGGTTATTTTCATGCATATAGATGTTGTGACATCTTTTAACCCCTCATGAAACATAAAGATTATACTTGACAACCAGAAGCTGTCAACTTTGATGTCAAAGGAAAGAACACATCATAAGGTTTTTCTTAATAAGCCCCGCTTGGCGGAACGCTTTCCTTCATGGTGTGAGCGAAAACAGTCGCGGTCTTTCCTGGCCAAGGTTACTGCCAACGGAAGTTAAATATAGTCGAAATTGCACATATTAGATCATCTAACTGATGGTTATTTTCGTGCATATGGATGTTTTGTCATGTTTTAACCCCTCATAAAATTAAGTGTTTATTATACCCTTCCAATTGCTGCACCTGTCAAGATTTTGATCGTTGCTTGGTGGGCCTGACAAATCAAGGCACCATCAATTATCTTAATAAGACAGCATGTGTGTCGGACACTCATAAGCATAGAATTGGTTTAACTTAACAAGGCCATCAAAACGGTTTTGGGCTTTGGGGCATGGTGTTGGGATGACACCCAACAAACAAGAGTTATATATGATATAATTAGTAAGGAGTTGCTTGCCTAAATAACTAGGTTTCTAGTAGTGATGTCAAAGCTCACTAGAACTTAGTGAAATATGGATCTTGGCCTACTATATATATTTCTTAAGGGATTTTTTTTTCTAAAATATATAGTTGGTACATCTTTTATTGAATTGTTTAAAAAAAGACTTTTCATAAATATAATGCTATAATTTTGCATTTCTTTACTGTTGTAGACCATGGATAGTGGTAGCTCCTCAAACAATTTCAGTTTGCGATCTGTCCTTAATAAAGAAAAGCTCAATGGAACAAATTTTATTGATTGGTATAGAAACTTGAGAATTGTTCTCAAACAAGAGAAAAAGGACTATGTTCTAGAGACTCCTATACTTGATGAACCAGCCGCTAGTGCTTTACGTGCTCAAAGGGATGTTTATAAAAAGCTTACCGATGACGCACTTGATGCCAGCTGTCTAATGCTTGTCACGATGAACTCTGAGCTTCAGAAGCAATATGAGAACATGACAGCTTATGACATGGCCGTGTCTCTTAGAAACTTATTCGAGGAGCAGGCCAAGGTGGAAAGATATGAGACCACCAAGAAATTGCATGATTGCAAGTTGGCAGAAGGAAGCTTGGTCAGTCCTCATGTGATCAAGATGATTGGTTACATTGAGAATTTGGAAAAGCTTGGTTTTCCCCTTAGTCAAGAGTTGGCTACTGATATGATTCTCCAATCGCTCCCTCCGAGCTATGACCAGTTTGTCATGAATTATAACATGAATAATCTGGAGAAATCATTGACCGAATTGCATGTAATGATGGTTCAAAAGGGAAAAAGCTTTAAGAAGAAGGGCAAGGGCAAGGCTAAGGGAAAGGGCAAAGCTCTAGAAAGATCCTCTAGCGCTAAGCCTAATTCCAAAGGAAAGTCCAAACCAGGTACCACCCCTACTACTGAATGCTTCTATTGCAAGGAATCTGGCCATTGGAAGAGGAATTGCAAGAAATACTTGGAAGATTTAAAGAAAAAGAAGGAAAGTGAGACTCCTTCAGGTATATATGTTATAGAAGTTCATTTAGCTACTTCTCCTTCCGACTCTTGGGTATTTGATACCGGATCGGCTGCTCATATTTGCACTTCGATGCAGGGGCTTAAAAGGAGTAGAAATTTGGCTAAGGGCGAGGTTCAACTTCGCGTTGGCAATGGAGCAAGAGTTGCAGCCTTAGCTGTTGGAACTTTTATATTAGCTTTACCTTCAGGATTAGTTTTAGAACTTAATAACTGTTATTATGTTCCTGCCATAAGCAAAAACATTGTATCCGTGTCGTGTTTGGACACGCTGGGTTATGAATTTAGAATAAAGAACAATCGTTGTTCCTTTTATTTAAATGATATGTTTTATGGCAATGCCTCATTGGAGAATGGGCTTTATCAGCTAAATCTTGATTTACCTGTCTATAACATATGTACTAAGAGGCTTAGGTCCAATGATTTGAATCCCACGTTTATCTGGCATTGTCGTTTAGGCCATATCAATGAGAAACGCATCATGGAACTCCTGAAAGATGGGCTTCTAGACTCATTTGATTTTCAATCATTTGATGTGTGTGAATCTTGTTTACTTGGCAAAATGACAAAGGCACCTTTCACGGGTGAAAGTGAAAGGGCAAATGACTTATTGGCTCTTATTCATACTGATGTATGTGGACCATTAAGTTCAACAGCTAGAGGTGCTTTTCAGTATTCATAACTTTTACCGATGACTTTAGTAGATATGGATATGTCTACTTAATGAGGCATAAATCTGAAACGTTTGATAAATTCAAGGAATTTCAGAATGAAGTACAAAATCAACTTGGCAAGACAATCAAAACCCTACGATCTGATCGTGGAGGGGAATATTTGAGCCAAAAATTTGGTGATCATCTAAAACAACATGGAATTGTTCCACAATTGACCCCGCCAGGAACACCTCAATGGAATGGTGTGTCAGAACGACGGAACAGGACCTTGTTGGACATGGTTCGGTCAATGATGAGCCAAACTGATCTTCTATTGTCCTTCTGGGGATATGCTCTAGAAATAGCTGCGTTCACATTAAATAGGGCTCCATCAAAAGCCGTAGAAAATACACCATATGAGATATGGAATGGAAGGTGTCCTGGATTGTCTTTTCTTAAGATTTGGGGTTATGAAGTTTATGTAAAACGTTTAATGTCTGATAAGCTCAAACCCAAATCAGATAAATGCTTCTTTGTGGGCTATCCTAAGGAAAAAAAAGGATATTACTTCTATAATCGAGAAGAAAACAAAGTGTTTGTTGCCCGAAACGGTGTCTTTTTGGAGAAAGAGTTTCTTTCAAAAGGAGTAAGTGGGAGCATAGTGCAACTTGAAGAAATTCGGGAACCACTGGAAATTGTTTCAGCACCCACTGAAGCTCAGCAAGACCTGCAAAACAATGTAGAAAATGATGTAGGACAAGCACCGGTTATACGTAGGTCTGAAAGCGTACGTCACGCACCTGGAAGGTACATGCTCCTTACAATGGAGCAGCGTGAAGTATTATTGATAGATAATGATGAACCTAAGACTTACGAAGAAGCGATGATGAGCCCTAACTCTGAGAAATGGCTTGGAGCCATGAGATCCGAAATTGAATCTATGCATGACAATCGAGTGTGGAACTTGGTTGATCTGCCTGATGGTGTAAAAGCCATTGAGTGCAAATGGGTTTATAAGAAAAAGATTGACATCGATGGTCATGTTTATATCCATAAAGCACGATTAGTTGCAAAAGGTTTCAAGCAAATTCAAGGTGTTGATTATGATGAAACCTTTTCGCCCGTTGCTATGTTAAAGTCAATCAGGATCATCCTAGCTATTGCTGCCTATTTCGATTATGAGATATGGCAGATGGATGTCAAAACGGCTTTCCTAAATGGAAATTTAAGTGAGGATGTGTATATGGCACAGCCTAAAGGTTTTGTCGATCCAGATAATACTAGGAAGGTATGCAAGCTTCATAAATCAATTTATGGGTTGAAGCAAGCTTCTCGGAGTTGGAATCTTTGTTTTGATGAAGTAGTCAAACAGTTTGGTTTCATAAAAAATGAAGAAGAGCCTTGTGTTTATAAAAAGGTAAATGGGAGCACACTTGTTTTTCTGGTCTTATATGTGGATGACATACTTCTAATCGGAAATGATATTCCTATGCTTGATTCTGTGAAGTCCTCATTGAAAAGTAGCTTCTCTATGAAAGACTTAGGTGAGGCAGCATATATTTTGGGCATTAAGATCTATCGAGATAGATCTAAAAGGCTAATTGGATTAAGCCAAAGTACATATATGGACAAAGTATTGAATAGATTCAATATGCACGATTCCAAGAAAGGTTTTCTACCTATGTCACATGGCATTAGTCTTAGCAAGAGTCAATGTCCTTCGACATGTGATGAGCGGGACCGAATGAATAAGATTCCATATGCTTCTGCTGTTGGATCTATTATGTATGCCATGCTATGTACACGCCCAGATGTCTCCTATGCTCTAAGTGTTACGAGAAGATACCAATCAAATCCAGGTGAGAGTCACTGGACTGCTGTAAAAAACATCCTTAAATACTTGAGGAGGACTAAGGATGTGTTCTTGGTTTATGGAGGTGAGGAAGAGCTCGTTGTTAGTGGCTACACCGATGCTAGCTTCCAAACCGACAAAGATGATTTCAAATCACAATCTGGTTTTGTATTTTGCCTTAATAGAGGAGCTGTAAGCTGGAAGAGTTCCAAGCAATAAACTGTCGCTGATTCTACAACAGAAGCAGAGTACATTGCTGCTTCTGAAGCTGCTAAAGAAGCTGTTTGGATTAAAAAGTTCATCTCTGAACTTGGTGTGGTTTCTAGTATTTCAAGCCGAGTGGATCTCTATTGTGACAATAGTGGAGCCATTGCGCAAGCTAAGGAACCAAGGTCTCATCAGAAATCCAAACATATACTCAGGCGTTATCACCTCATCCGAGAAATCGTGAATAGAGGTGATGTGAAGATTTGCAAAGTTTCTACGGATTTGAATGTTGCTGATCCGTTGACAAAGCCTCTCCCGCAACCAAAGCATGAGGTGCATACTAGAGCAATAGGTATTAGATATTTTTGTGTTGACTCTAGTCCAAGCTGGAGGTTGTTAGTGATATGTCCTTGAGCAAATCACAGAGATGTATTTATCTTTGTTATATTTATGAACATTTGAATAATATGTTATTTTTGAATAAATTATCATCTTGGTTTGATCAACAAGTATGTGACTTGTTCGTGAGACTCTAAATTTATTTGATTATATTATTCTAATATAGTCCCTGATCCATTATCTTTAAATAGGACATTATTGATTAATGGATCAGCACATTTATTGATTGATGGTTATGTTTCACGGACCATGGATACAAGATATCAAATCAATAATGTGGACATATATTGGAGAATATAATGTTGGATAGACCCATTTTGAGACACTGTTTGGATTTGTTATTTAAGTGTCACCAGTTGGTCTCAAATAATGTTTATGATTGATCCTTAGACCTGAGACCATCATAGTTTCCTACATGTGTAGTAGTATACTTTGATAGTACCAAACGCTACTTTTAATTAAGTAGTAATAAAGGTAATATTCGGGTATACTATGAGCCATGCGGAGGAATATGAATGGTTAAGATGGAATTTGCATATCTCATAAAATGAGAGAGATATCTCTGGGCCCCTCGATATAGATGAATTGAGAAGTGCATGGCCATGCCGTTTGTGGTTGAAGTGTCAACTACGAGAAGATCAATTCACTATGAGATCGAGAAAGAATTGAACTGTGTAAGGGTGGCACATTTCCTACCTTGGGTTTAATCTGGTATCGTATGGCAAGAGGATCAACATGAAAACATTATATAGGTTTGCTGATTATGATCTTTGTGTGTATTTGGATAGTCGTTATGTTCTGCTAGGGGCCACTACCGACTTACAATTCGGGTAAGTATTCTCGGGTTGTGACTAAATATACATGAACCTACAGGGTCACACACTTAACGGGTTGGAACAATGCAATTCGGATTAAGTCTATTTTGGGTTTCCATATCAGATTTGGAGACTTAATATTAGACTCCTTATGTATTTGGATTGGGTTTAGACTCTTTATCCATTTGGATTGAGTTTAGTATAGGTTTCCGTATCAGATTCGGAGACTTAATATTAGACTCCTTATGCATTCGGATTGGGTTTGTTATGGGTTTTCGTATCAGATCCGGATTGGGTCTGTTATAGAATATACGTATCAGATACAAATTCGAATAAGATTTGAATCTCATCAAGAAACCTAATCTGTTAGGATTTCTTCTGCATGGGCAGTTCGAATAAGATTCATATCACATCAGGAAACCTAATCTGTTAGGATTTCTTCTACATGGGCAATTCGAATAAGATTCGTATCCCATCAGGAAACCTAATATGTTAGGATTTCTTCTGCATGGGCAATTCGAATAAGATTCGTATCACATCAGGAAACCTAATCTGTTAGGATTTCCTCTACATGGCCCTATATATAGAGATGTATGATGGGCTTTGAGGATCTTCACAAAAGCCATAGCTGCCATCTCTTTTGATAGCCCATAAACCCTTGTTGTACACGTTGGTGCTAGCACACCATCGTACGACGTTCCATCCCGGTACGTGTGGATACCGGTAGAGGCGCTGCTGCAATTGCTGCGCTGATTAGAACGATCCGTGAACGGTCGTTGTCATTTACATCTGCTGATCAGGACAATCCGCAAACGGTTGCTGTGAACATTCGATCGCTGCATCAAATCTGCTTCCGCTACTGGTAACAATCTAATCTATGATCTATTACTTGCAGTTTTCGAGTAAATTTTTAGAAATTCTGCTAGTGTAGCTTACTCGATTTCCTACAGTACCGCCATCTCAAGAGGTCATTTTCTCTCTGTAGGTTTCTTTTTATTGAATGAAGTTTTTCCAAAACTCTTGGGTTTTTGTAGTTGCTCGAACATTCATCAGCTTCAAGGAAGCGATCTGGTGACAATGCCGGTTCATCCAGCGGATCTTTGGTGAAAAGGATGATGGGGGCTTCTTCCCTGGCATTGACCTATTTGAAGGAAAAGACTGCATTGTGCAGCTTCTTACAGGGGGAGAACAAGCGCCCTGAGGAGAAGTACATTCAACAAGGGCTCGACCTAGACTCTCTCCTCCAAGTCGTTGACCGCTACAAGGCGTCCAATGAGAGGGCTCGAGATACTGCAAGGCTTGTTCGAGACACCAAGAAGCTTGTCCGCAGGGAGAAGGACACCTTGGATGCTTTGATCGAAGGCTGCAATCTCATTGAGCGGGATACCTTCAGAAAACTGAAGGTGGTTGCAGACGCTCTTGAGGCAGAAGTTGTTAAACCTGAGAAGGTTAACTTGCCTCTTGAAGAGTCTTGCAATCTGGTCGTGACTCAAGTTGATTTGCTGGTCGCCAACATCCCAAAGTCTTCAACGAGGTACAGGGAGAGACTAAGGACCGAAGTCGGCGCCGCATTTTCTACTGTGCTCTGCAGGCTTAGGCATCACCATGGTCCAAGCTTGGATCTAAATCCAGTGGTAGGGGATGCGGTTGTTGGCGGCGGGGACTAGCTAGACGTGGCCAGGGCCGAGGTCAAGCCCTTAGATGATAGATTATTATATGACCTCGACCTCGCCTGATGTACTCCCTCTTAGTTGTAAATTTTTGTAAATATTATCAATGGAAAAAAAATTTTACCACATCAAAGTTTCAATGTTCACTACTACAGAAGTGCATTCCACTAATCCATATTTTCTAACGGTTATAAGCAATATGGAAAAAATCCGATAGAATAGGACGACAGCGGCGGAAAAGTGGCAATTTACTATCGGTTACACACTAGTTCAACGTTAGTGAAATGCAAATACTTTTTACTATCGGTCATTACTATACAAACCGATATAATATATTAAATAGTACTATCGGTTTTCCACTTTTAACTGATAGTAAAATTGCGCACTTTATACTATCGGTTATTACTGTACCAACCGATATAATATATTAAAACAGTACTATCGGTTTTCCATTTTTAACTGATAGTAAAATTACTCACTTTATACTATCGGTTCGTACTGTACCAACCGATATAATATATTACATAGTACTATCGGTTTTTCTCGCGTAACTCATAGTGAAATTACTGACTTTTTACTATCGGTTATTACTGTACTAACCGATACAATATATTAAATAGTACTATCGGTTATATAAAATAAACCGATAGTAAAATGACTTCATATACACTAATGGTTATGACAGTGGGGACCTTATTTTACTATCGGTTTGTGTTGTTGAACCGATAGTAAAATTGGACAACTTAATTAGGTCAACCTCTGCTCTGCGCTCTACATGTTGGAATCATTTCAGCCGCGCACGACTCCAAGCTAGAGTGATCTGGAGAAGCTAGCTGAGAGGTTGATCATATTTCCATCCCCCTCGGTATTGTCATCTTCTCATCACCTCTCTCTCTCTCTCTCGATCACTCTTTCACATGCACTCTCCCTCTCTCTCTCTACTTGCAATTCAGTAAACTAGATACATTTATCTCCAAACTAGCTAGAAGGCTAGGTTGGCTAGCTAGCTATAGCTTGCTGAATTTAAGCAGCTAGCTAGCTGGCTCTTCCAATTAATGCATGCATCAAGTTAATTAGGGTTTCATTTATACAAATCCATTTAATGTAATTAAGCAGCTCATGTAAACACATATGGCCTAGCTAATTATGTTTCATGCATATATGCATGCCCTGAGTCATTAATTATTTATTTGAATTTGTCAATTTTGTGAAATAATTGTAGATGGACTGAGAATATTGGATGTATGGAATAAAACGTACTACTGTTGAGTATTTGGAGGGTGTGAATGGGTTTATTAAATTTGCTGAGCAAGAAAAGGCGAAGAAGGGAGAGAAAGATATGCATTGTCCTTGTATAGATTGTATGAACTTAAAAAGGTTCGGCAACTCTGATCAGATTAGGAGTCATTTGATTCGTCGTGGCTTTAACGCACGCTATACCCGTTGGATATGGCATGGTGAACATCTTGAGGAAACGAGCACCGCTACCACTCAGCAGCACCCGGAAGTGGATTGCAGTAATGATGATCATGATCAGAACATTGGTAATGTTCATTCGGAAGTCCATGTAGATGACGACAATTTAGATGAAATGTTACGTGATGTAGAAGAAGACTATAGCGAAAACGATTTAGCTAAATTTGAGAAATTAATTGTTGATTCTGAGAAGCCGTTGTTCCCCGGATGTGAAACATTTACAAAGTTGTCTTCTGTGTTGAGATTATATAACTTGAAGGCAAGCAACGGTTGGAGCGATAAGAGTTTCACGGCGCTATTGGATCTGTTAGCAGACATACTTCCAGAGGGAAATGAGTTGCCAAGATCGGTTTACCAGGCCAAAAAACTATTGTGTCCGTTGGGAATGGAAATCGAAAGAATACATGCATGCCCAAATGATTGTGTTCTGTACCGTAACGAGTACGAGGATTTGCATGTTTGTCCAAGATGCGGTGCATCGCGGTATAAGCATGGGAACAGAATTTATCACAATGGATGTGATGAGGTAAAGAAAGGGCCTCTGGCCAAAACTGTGTGGTATTTGCCTGTGATTCCCAGATTGAAACGGCTGTTTGCAAATCCGAAAGATGCGAAGTACTTGCGTTGGCATGTTGAAGGTCAGAAACAAGACGGAAAACTAAGACATCCAGCTGATTCCATTCAATGGAGAAACATTAACAGAACATTCGGTGAGTTTGGCGGCGAAGTGAGGAATATAAGGTTTGGGCTGAGTACGGATGGTATGAATCCACACGGAAATATGAGCAGTCGACATAGCACTTGGCCGGTTCTTTTATGCATCTACAACCTTCCTCCTTGGTTATGTATGAAGCGCAAGTACATCATGATGTCGTTACTAATTTCAGGACCCAGACAACCCGGGAATGATATTGACGTGTTTCTATCACCGTTAGTCGAGGACTTACATAAATTGTGGAGCGAAGGGGTGCGGGTGTGGGATGTACATAAGCGAGAGAATTTCATGTTGCGGGCCATGATATTTTGCACCATAAATGATTTCCCGGCCTATGGAAATTTGTCGGGGTATAGTACGAAAGGAGGCAAGGCTTGTCCTATTTTCCTGGATGAAACTGAAAGCATGTGGTTATCGAACTGCAGAAAAACAGTGTACATGGGTCACCGCAGATTCCTTCCGATGCATCACGCCTACCGTAAGAAGAGGAAGTCATTCAATGGGAAGCCTGAGAAAGGATCAGCCCCAGTGTTTGTGACTGGTAAGGAGCTTTACTTGCGCGTGAAGGACATCAAAGTTGAGTTCGGTAAATGTTCTAAACCTCCAGGAAAAAATGTTTGGAAGAAGAGATCGATTCTTTGGGATTTGCCATATTGGGAGCACTTACAAGTTCGACATTGCATTTTTGTCATGCACGTAGAGAAAAATGTTTGTGACAGCTTGATTGGTTTGTTGTTGAACATTCCAGGAAAGACGAAAGATGGCATCAGCGTTCGCCGTGACATGCTCGACATGGGCATAAGGACTGAGCTTGCACCGTTGGAGAAGGGAAAGCGGACATACCTCCCCCCGGCCTGCTATACTTTGTCAAAAAGAGAAAAAACAGAACTCTGTCAGTGCCTACATGGTGTCAAAGTTCCATGCGGGTATTCTGCGAACTTGAAAAAACTTGTGTCCACGAAAGACTTGAAACTGGTTGATATGAAGTCCCATGATTGTCATGTACTGATGTCACAAATGCTTCCCATTGCTATCAGAGGCATTCTCCCAGTCAAAGTCAGATAGACAATTACAAAGCTATGTTATTTCTTCAACACAATATCTGGCAAGGTACGTAAGCGTGTACTCCTAGCAAGTTAATTAGCTCCATTCGTGGAACTTGTCAGATTTTTTGGATCTGAATATTTGCTGCAAACTGTGTCCTTGCAGGTAATTGATATGGATGGACTAGACGATTTGCAACGCAATGTGACTACCACTCTTTGTCAGCTGGAGATGTATTTCCCTCCATCCTTTTTTGATGTTATGGTCCATCTAATTGTTCACCTTGTCAGAGAAATTAAGTTTTGTGGACCCGTGTTCCTGCGCTACATGTATCCATTTGAGAGATTTATGGGTATCTTGAAGGGATATGTAAGGAATCGACATCGGCCTGAGGGCAGTATCATTGAAGGTTATGCCGCCGAGGAGGTGATCGAATTTTGCACCAACTATATGGCCGGGGTTGACCCAATTGGCGTTCCTACGTCCCGGCATGAGGGCAGGCTTCAGGGCATTGGAACGATTGGATTTAAAGCAGTCGTCCCCTCTAGTGATCTGTATGCAAAAGCCCATTTTTGGGTCTTACAGCACATGACGGGGGTGGAGCCATACATACACGAGCACAAGGAAATATTACGGAAACAGAATCCCTCGAAGCCAGAGATTTGGGTCACCAGAGAACATAATAGGAAGTTTGCTGGGTGGATCGAAAATAGAGTCCTGCAAGCTTCTGAGGGCGATGTAGATGAAGATGTTACATGGTTGGCCAGAGGGCCTAGATTTACTGTAGGGACTTGGCAGGGGTATGACATCAACGGCTATTCATTTTACACAAGAACTCAGGACGAGAAGAGTACTATGCAATGTAGTGGAGTGACACTACTTGCTATTTCGGAGGATGCCAGGGCAATAAGGGCACTCGACTCATTTTACGGTGTTATTGAGGAAATATGGGAGCTCGATTATGTATTACTTAAGATTCCTCTGTTTCGATGCCAATGGGTCGAAATCCCTCGAGGTGTTAAAGTGGACAATTATGGGTTTACTCTCGTCGATCTCAGTAGAGTCGCACACAAAGATGATCCATTTATACTTGCTGAGCAAGCCACACAGGTGTTCTACATCGTTGACCCGGCAAACCCAAAGTTGCACGTTGTCCTTCACAGTAAGAGACGTATTGTTGGGGTCGAAGACGTTGTGGATGAAGAAGAGTACGATCAGTTCGACGAACTACCTCCATTTTTAGATGGAATCCTTCAATCTGTCCCTACCGAAGATATTGACGAAACAAGTTACCTGCGAGACGACCACGAAGAAGGATTATGGGTGGACAACCATTCTTGACTAATTTGCAATATGTAAGTGACGTATATTACTTGGATCTTTAATCGAAGAATTCTTCAAATCATTTTTCAAAAATTCTTTGGGAAAACATACGTGATGCATTGAGAATCATTTCTGCAAATTTTCATTTCAATTGGAGTATATACTTGATTTGAGCAATAATTGATTCTTTTCACAAATATATATGAAAACTGTTAATTTTCATTCCATGATTGGTCTTTACTGTTAATTTATTTCAAAATTATTGGAAGTCATTTGCATGGGGTTTCAGGTGTCTTTACAAGTGCAAAATGATGTACTGAGACCCATCTGTAATTGTTCTCAGAAAATACCTTTAGATCAATTTAACAGTATTATACTATCGGTTTCAACCTCCAAACCAATATGAAATTAACATATACTATCGGTTTATTGTCATAACCGATAGTAAAATACAATACAAAATGATGTATTGAGATCCTCTGTAATTCTTCTAAGGGAAATCCTTTAGGGTCAATAGCATTGTATTTTACTATCGGTTATAACTGTAAAACCGATATGAAATTAAACTATACTATCGGTTTATCGTTCATAACCGATAGTGATTTACACTGTGTTATGAGCCCCTGTTCTTAGTTTACTATCGATTTATCGTTCATAACCGATAGTGATTTACAATGTGTTATGAGCCCCTGTTCTTAGTTTACTATCGGTTTAATGTTCACAACCGATAGTGATTTACACTGTGTTATGAAAACCCTAACTTACATGTTTTTACTATCGGGTTTGTGGTTATGAACCGATAGTAAATATTCATTTATTAGGTTATAACCTTGCACGATTTTCCCTCCAGTGCAACTGATCACATTCCAATTTCCAAATACTCGCGCGGAAAACCCTAGATTCGCCTACGTTCGCTTCTTCGCTCCTCTGCGCCACTGGTTCTCCACCGCCTCCGGCACTGCATTGCGCCACCGCCTCCGGCCACTCCACGATCGACTGTAAGTGTTCTTGACCAAATCGCTCGCGTGTATTGCTTAATTTTGTATGCAATGGTTCATATCCCGTTCAATGGATTACAAATATAAACCTAGAGTAAAATTCATGAACTACAAACTTGATAGCTATGAGAATGACAGAATTGATGAAAATCACTAGCAATTTGTCATACAGTGTAGTTCACTATCGGTTTCTTATTCATAACCGATAGTAAATACCTTAAACTTAATTTTCTGTTAATTATTTCCCATTTTCTAATTTTCATCTGAAATTTTGGTTTATTTACATTTTAACATACTTTATGTTCCTGCTGAGAGACTAGCATAGTTTGCACTGCTAATCTTATAGATTTTACTGAATTCAAACTTGATTACTATTGGTTTGACTTGGAAAACCGATAGGAAATAGTAGTGCAATCATAGTTTGCACTGCTAATTTGAATTTTCTGTGAATTACTTCCCATTTTCTAATGTTCATCTCAACTTTAGGTTCATTTAAATTTTAACAGACTTTATTTTCCAGCAGAAAGATTAGCATAGTTTGCACTGCTAATCTTTTAAATTTTCCTGAATACAAACCTTATTACTATCGGTTTTCCTTTCAAAACCGATAGGAAATAGAGTATGTCTTAGTTTGCACTGCTCATCTGAATTTTATGTGAATTACTTCCCATTTTCTAATGTTCATCTCAAATTTAGGTTCATTTAAATTTTAACAGACTTTATTTTCCTGCAGAAAGATTAGCATAGTTTGCACTGCTAATCTTTTAAATTTTCCTGAATACAAACCTTATTACTATCGGTTTTCCTTTCAAAACCGATAGGAAATAGAGTATGTCTTAGTTTGCCCTGCTCTGAATTTTCTGTTAATTACTTCCCATTTTCTAATGTTCATATGAAATTTTGGTTCATTTAAATTTCAACAGACTTTATGTTCATGCAGAGAGACTAGCGTAGGGCACAACAATTTTAGTTATGAACTTTGTCATGTACCTTTCTTCATATCAATTGATGGTTTGTTCATGGTATTTTAGGTAAAGTCATGTCAGCATCTTCCTCGGCTGATAGTAGTGCTTCGGCGAGGGCGAATGTAGATGGCCCTGCCTCGTCCCAGCGCAAGAGGAAGGAGCGAGGCGCGACGATGTTGGGTCGTTTGGCCAAACGCGCGGATCTTTCCTGTGAGTTCAACCAGTTCGGGAGACCGATCGGGAAGAACGCCGGGCACTATGCTGCCTATCTTGGCTTGTTGGCGAAGGAAAGGGTGAAGATCACCGTCCAGAGCTGGAAGGACGTCAAGGCCGACGAGAGGGATAGACTGTGGGCGGAAGTGAAGGTAAAATTAATCAAAATCACTAAACTCTTGAGTAATCACATTCCCTTGGTTTATCCTAGAGATTAGGTAAGTCCTACTTATATGCACCATTTGAAACAGGTCAAGTGGAACATCCCGGACGATGGTCCCAAGATAGCTTGCTTGAAGGACATGAACAACACGTGGAAAACCTTCAAGAGCGTCCTCGGCAGTACCTTCCTCGCTAAAGGCGAATCTCCATGCGAGAAGTACCCCTTCATAACGGAGGAGGTATGGGAGCAATTCGCCCAACAGAAGGGGACTCCTGAGTTCAAGCTATGTGTGGTTCCTTTGCTTGGTTACACCATTGTATGCAGTAAGCAGTGGTGCATTAATTTTCTTGTTTCTGGTACGAAGGCCCTCAGCGAGAAGAACAAGGCAATCCAGAGGAGGAACGACCACCCACACCGGCTCGGCTCTCGCGGCTATGCGGGGAAGGAGGAGCAGTGGAAGAAGGCTGAAGACGAGGCGTCGCATTTCATTGACTCCCCTGACCTACCACTCTCCGAGATCCGCGATCAGCGATGCAAGCGCTGGTGGCTGGCCAGAGGGACCGTGTCGGCCACGGGGACTGTGGCATTCCCAAACCCCAGGGACGTCGACGTCGTGCAGCGACTCGTAAGTTGGCTAACTATGATCACTAGTGTGCGCATAAGTTTGTATATATTTCTTCCTCACAATGGAGAGTTTTCAATGTAACAGATCTCTTGCTCGAAGGAGGCAACCGAGGGATTGTTCAGTCCCCATAGGGACAATGACATCCTTACCCGGGCTCTAGGGAACAAGGAGCATCCAGGGCGGACGCGAACCGTGGGGGCTGTGGTGCCATGGAAGGAAGGCTTCTCGGAGCCCGGGCAAAAGGCGAAGAAGGCTGGCAGCTGGAAGGAAAGGGAAGTGGAGCTATCTCAGAAGATACGGGCAGATGTGACTGCACAATTCGCGGACATGTTCGCTCAAATGAACGAGAAGTATGAACGCTTCAGCCGAGTTGTGCAGTCCAAGGGTTTAGATCCAGCTGCCGAGGTCGACGCTACCAGGCCGAGTAGTGTTGGCTCGAAGGTTCACGTGGATCCGGTGGACCTGATCGAGGTATTGCAACTCTTGAGCTATATATGCAGTTCGGCTGATGCCACTCCCGTTACGTTAGAATTGTTTCGCTAACCTGTTATAATTGTTGCAAATTGCAGAAGCCGGAGAGCTGTAGCCTATTGATCAACATAGGCGACAAACCTGTTGCGGTTGCAAACGGGGTCGTATACCAGTCTTGGGAGGATGTCCGGATCCACTGCGTACCTCTGGAGCCTGTATTCGCAAAGGTACAGGTGGACATGGCCCTCCCGGGCTACAGCTCTTTTCCGTTGCCCGTCCCAACGGACGAAATACGGACAATTGGTGAGGCATTGGGCTCGTATATACAGTGGCCCAAGAAGGGTGTTAGACTACAGGAGGTAAACCCTAGCCATTCTAGCTTACAACTCAGTTAATATACTCAATTTGCAAAATCTAATTTAAGCGTTTGTACTTAAAGTGGACGATGGATACCAGCTCACTTCCTGAGGACACCACCCCCGCCACAACGCATGAGCGAACTCCTTCGGCCCCCATGCCTCCTCCGACGGCCTCAAACCCTTCGCCATCAAATGAGGCCGACGGCACCACACCCCAACCTTCGAAGGTATACACTCGCTCCCCGCCCAAAGGCAAGGGCAAGGCCAAACAAAGCCAGCCGGGTACGTTCAAGAACGGGTCCCCACTCGTGTCGGAGTACCTTCTGCGCAATATGGATCAAATAACCAGAAGTCTCCACGAGTGGTACCTGACCCAGTCTAGGCGCCACATCAACTTCTTGGTTCACTTCAGGCCAGCCCATTTTCACCGTGAGCACGGGAGCATATCGGTGGCCCACGAGGATTTGTTCGACCTCCTCAACTGGTGGGAGCTTGATATGTCCATCATACGGACTGGAGTCCTGTGAGTTTGCTGTTGTCTGAAGTTATCATAGTTCGTTTCATAAATCTAATCACTTTTTGTATGCACTACTTACTAATGTCTACTTTGCATCCAGGTGCATGTATAGGCTGGCGTCGATGAGGGAAGGTGACAAGGTGGGTTTCCTCGACCCAGAGAAAATAAGCCTCACGATGCTAGAGCACGACCAAGCACATGCGGAGGAATACATATCAAGGGCACTACTAGCGCAGCAGGACCGAGAGTTCATCCTTGCGCCGTACCACCAAAGGTTAGTGCATTTCCTACTAATTTAACTCATTCTTGTATGTTACGCCTAACATATGTATGAAACGGTTCTCTTATATATGCAATGTAGGGGCCACTGGGTCCTCGCCGTCATTTGCCCATGGATGAATGAGGTCTATTACCTCGATTCGATGAGCGACAAGGTGGCACATGTTTTCACCCTCACATGGCACATAGACGCGTAAGTAACATAGTTGTCTTAAATTTTTCTCTGACTAGCTAATTAATGATAACATATTAATCGGCAATGCTAAATTAAATACAGGGCTTTCAAAAATTATGCTAGTGCTGGAGGGAGGCATGACGCGTCGAAGGGCACAACAATTTCTTGGAAAGAATATGAGGTAATTAATATGGATCGAAGTACTCATGATGAGTCTTTTAATTTAAGCTTAATTAGTTGTTTCGAGTTAATGTGGGTTTATGTCTTTGCATATGCAATTTTTCCAGTGCCATCAGCAGCCACAATCGTGGGAATGTGGCTTCTATGTCATGAGATTCATGTATGACCTGATCAGGAGAAACTTTGCCCAATTCCCTAAGGTAACCATTTTTCCTGACTCAAAGTCAAACTTTAATTGGATGTGACGTACGATCATAACTTCATACACGCATATATGCAGAGCGCCATGTTGAAAGAGCAATATGAGTTGCCTCAATTGAAGGAACTGCGAACAATTTGGGCTCAATATGTCATGGAAGAAGTGGCTATCAACGATCGATAGTAACTGACTTGTGTTGATTGCTGTATTTGTGAATATATATTGAATGTGTTGATTGCTGTATTTGTGAATAAACTCAATATGTGAATAGATTCATTGATGTATTTGTGAATAAACTCGATCAATATGTGCATAAATTCAATCTGTCCAATTTGTGAACAATATGTGAATATGTGAATATTGCTGAATTAGTGTATTTGTGAACAAATTGATCAATATGTGAATATTGCTGAATATTTGTAAATATTGGTGTATTTGTGAATGATCCAATGTATCTCTGTATAGCTGTATGTATATGTGCATGATTCCAGTACTAACCGTGCCAGTACATAACCGATAGGAAAAACTAATATTACTATCGGTTATATACTACAACCGATATAATAAATATTACATTACTATCGGTTCATATGCAACAACCGATAGAATAAAGTTTTCAGTACTAAACGTGTCTACAAATTACTATCGGTTATATACTACAACCGATAGAATAAATATTACAGTACTATCGGTTCATATGCAGAAACCGATAGAATAAAGTTTTTAGTACTAAACGTGTCTACAAAATACTATCGGTTATATAATATAACCGATAGAATAAAGTTTCCCATACTAACTGTGTCCAGACAATACTATCGGTTTAGATAATACCCGATAGAAAAAAACATTAACATTACTATTGGTTTAGATCCTAGCCGATAGAAAAAGCCTAAACAATACTATCGGTTTATATACGAGCCGATAGAAAAAATGTATATAATACTATCGGTTTAAATTTGAGCCGATAGAAGAAATAGTCGATAGCGATTAGTGAACGTTGGGAATGTAGATGTTTTACTAACGGTTTTTGAACCGATAGAAGTGTTCTGCTCCTCTACTATCGTGCCGACCACTATCGGTAAGAGAACCGATAGTGAAAAGCATTTCTGTAGTAGTGGTTATTGATAAACTATGTCTAGAATATCCTTTGACGATTCTCTTATCTCTTTCCTTGGCCTTTTGCAACCATAGAAAAGGTAAATTCGCCCACGGAGTACTGTGAATGACCATGTAATCACTATCGCAATCATGGGAAGGATCTGTGCGATTATGGGAATGACTACCTTTGTCAGCCAGCCCCCGAAGTCGGAAGGAAAAGGTTTTCTTTCCCTAAAAAAGGCGTTTCATACTCTGAAAAGGTGTTTCCGGCTCTGAAAAGGTGTCTTTTCATTTTGACTTCCTGCTAGACCCAAGAAGAACTTTGAGTGCGTGTGTCAGGTCTGTTGTGACAGGCATTGAATGCGAAAACTCCTTTTTGTCTCTCGACGTGAACAACAGTCAAGAACCTAAGGAAAATGGGCTTTTAAACCCTGCGTCTCGAGACCTGCCTATGCACGCAACCTTCCTCGAAATTTCCTAAGTTTTCTCAGAGTTCTTTGGTTTTCCTTTTCTTCTTGCAAAAATTGATCCAATGGCTTGCTGGATGCATTCCAATCACCGATCGGAGGAGAGCCTGTTGACTTTGGAGGCCGATGGTTACCTCCCTTCTAGGTCGCTGATTCCATGGCAACCTGCAGGGGAAAACAAGGAGAGACCAGGGTGCAGGAGGCCGAGTTGGTGGTGTATGAGGATTTCCTGCGTTGCAGTTTATGCTTACTAGAAAGCGACTTCTTCTGGGAGATTCTCGCCCACTACAACTTGGAGTTGGTGAATCTGAATGCCAACTAGGTGTTGATCCTCGCAGCCTTCCAACACCTTTGCGAGGCCTATATTGGGGGTTTGCCCAGTGTCGCTCTCTTCCGCCAGTACTACTTTCTGGCGAGTTTGAAGGGCACTGCCGCACTGGGCTGTGTATACTTTCGGCTGTAGGAGAAGAAGGACTTTCTCCCCTTCCCACTGCGTGCATGACTCGGTTCACAAGTAGTACCAGCAGTGGTTCTACTGCACCGCACCAAAGGAGAGCCATCTCTGGTTCGCAGATCGGCGACTAGAGAAGGGCAAGGAGAAAGATGTCGCTCCCTCCCTCAACGACGAGCAGAAAAGACAAGTCCAGGTAATTAAACACCTGATGAACATGGGCTTGACCACTCGCGATGTGATTCGAGATTTTGTGGAAAACCATATTAGCCCTCTGAGGAAGAGGGATCACCCTGCGTGGGAGGTGAAGGCGATGGAGGATGCCACCAGGGATTTCAACCCTGGTGAGTACTTCAACCTTTGAGGTTTAGTCAGATTGGTAGATTTTGTCTCAATCTATTTTTCTTTGAAGGTGTTGTTTTGAGTATTGTCATTCTTTTTCAGCCTTGTCCCCCTCGGACGAAGAGGTGAGGACAAATTTTCTTTTGAAATATTTTAATTTGGTCGAGGAAGGCGACATGAATGCACCGAGACCGGATAGGTGCATCGAAAGGTATAGCTCATTCGGAAAACATGTGCAAAGTTGACTCTAGGAGATAATTTCCTTGATGGAATTTCTTTGAGTTTGTGTAGTTGTTCACACGTCCACCAGCCCAGAAGAGGCTTGCCGGTGGTGATGTTGAACCTTCGGGTGGTTCTTCATTGAAGAAGCTGAAGAAAACTCCCCCTGCAACCAAGAACTTGGTCAAGGCGAGAGCTTTATGAATAAGCCCTAGCTCCTCACCTGCGGCCTCAGCAGCGAAGGCTGCGACTGCTGTTGCGATGGGGGTTTCTATGACAATATCGTCTGCTATGACCAATGCAGTTGCAGGCGCGCAGGAACAGGCCACAGGTGCGACCATGGCTAGCCCCGATGTCACAACCAGAAGGGTTGTCACGGTAATGTCTCTGACTTCTCAATTGTTTCTCATACAACTATAAATCATCTTAAGGTTGTACAAGGGGAGGGGAGCGACGTGGAGGAGGATGCTTCCCTGTTTTTCTCCAGAAGGAAAACAAAGACTTCCTCTAGCAACATCGACCCTGAGGAATTATCCACGCTCTTATCTCCCAAGGGCGTGGCCTCGAGTTCCCGCAACCTCATGGGACTCAATATCAGGTATATGTTAGCCCCTTCTCCATCTAAGTCATAACGTTTTAGGTAAGGGTAATTTGGTGTATTTGTGATTTCAGGGCTCCCTCTGTTGTTTTGCCGATGCCACCAACTGAGATTGTGGACAGAACAATAGAGGCGGCGACCATAGAATGTATCACCGTGACAACTGAGGTCGCGGTTTCATAGGCCATCGATGGAGAGCCTGAGTCCATCATTGGCGAGGTGGCAGGAGACATCCAATCAGATGTCGCCAATGATGAGGCGACTGAGGCCACTTTTGAGATTTCAGCCACGGGGATAGATGAACAGGTAAATATCTCCACTCCCCCTGTGGTCGAAGGAACCGTGTCTCCCTCTTGTTTGGGAGAACAAGGAGAGGAGGTAGCGGCAAATATGGCAGACCAACCTACCCAGATCCAGCATCCCGCTGAAGATTTGAACCCTCTAGCAGCGCCTTCTAACTTGGCTTCTGTTGGCCAAGCAAGCGGATCTGAAGGTCTCTTTGAGATGTTTTTTTGCGAGTTTTTGGAGGTAAGAATTTTTTACCTTTAGGCTTTGTGTTATTTCCTTTGGAATTTTACCATAAGTACTTCTTGTTTTATGCAAGATATGGCTCACGCATCGGGTGTGCTAGTCGAGCGAGTGAAGGTCGCTCAGACCGAAAACAACCAATGGAAACAGTAAGTACTTCGCTGTTGAGCTATAGTCTGTTGAAACTATAGTAACATGCATTGCTGTAGGGAAAAGATTGCTCTGCAGAGTAGGATGGCTGAAGCCCAGGAAATAAACGAAGACAAAACTGCCAAAATCCTGGTGCTAGAAGCCAAACTACAAGAGGCTAAAGAAAGAGCTGCGACCTTTGAGCAAGCATTAGGATTGTACAACTCACTCAAAGAGAAATCTGAACATCTCCTGGTGCTTTGTGAAGAGCAGCAAACCAAGATAAAATGTAAGTTCACTTTTGGTAGAAGTTTACCTTATCTTGGCTGTAACACCTTGGGTTTGGGGTGAAAATTTCTTTCTTAAAAAGGTCATGCATGCATATGTCTCTTCTAGATCAGCCAATCAGCCCCAGCTTGATTCTATTCTAAGCCCAAAATCTTAAAACCTATCCTGTAGACCCAAATCAAGATCTGACTTTTCAGATTTGATCTATTATCTATCTTGAGTATAAAAGCCTTCAGAACCCAGATTTAATTCTATCTCTAACTTCCAGATTTATCAACTCCTTTCTGTTTTCGGAAATAGAAATATCTTATATTACCCCAAATTCCCTAAGTTTCAGAAATTCAGATTTAATCAAAATCTTGACCAAGTTCAGACCAGATTATTCTTGGATTATGATCAAGGGTATGCCAATACCTTAATCCAAAAAGTTGGCAATCAGATTTCATCATCTAAACCTTTTTCGCAAATCAGTCCAAGAGTATCGCAAATCAGTCCTTTTCCAGATTTTCTAGAAGCCTGAAAAGGCAAAATATTACAAATCATCTCCAAATCCAAATCTGATTCAGGGAACACCTCCCAAATGCCATTGAACATAAAATCTTCTTATATGAGTATCTCAAAATCAAATCCTTAATCCCAGAATTCCAGCATTTGGCAAAATCCAGATTTCAAATACCCTAATCTACTCTATTTTCAGTTTATATCAAAAACCATTCAATTGTTTTGAATTTTATCTTCTATCTGTGCCAAATTATCTATTGAATCAAGTCTGCCAGATTAGTGCAATCAATTTCGGTATAAATCTTCTAAATCTCCAGAATTACAGATCAGTCCAAAGCCAATCAGAAATCATCACAATCAGGCCCCTGATTCGACCACGGGCTGCTGTTGACGACCAGAACCGCGTTCATTTGATTTTGCCGTTTTCGACCGCAATCAGCTGCGCCGCGCCACTGTGTTCTTCGTCGCCGGTGAAGCTTCGCCTACGCTTGTGGCCGTGCATGCTTGTGTGTACGTGTCCTTGCTTCAGCCATCGCCGTGGCACCAGCAACCGCTCCCGCGCGCGACCAGCAGCAGCAACGGCAGCCTTTTGTCAGCAACTCCACGCCACGTTGCCTTGCCTTGCCAGCCATTGTCGCCACCGCTTTGCACCGCCCAACATCGTTGAGTCCCGATGAAGCGACAATTTGATCAGCTGTTGCACCGCTTGTGCGCCATCGCATCACCGTTCACCGTTGTCGCGCCTGCGCCCGGCCAGTCAAGTCACCGGCGCCAATTTCCTTGTTGTTTCTTCTTTGCAAGCTTCGCCCTGGTCTATTTAAGTAGCCAACACCCTGTGTAGTTCTCTACTTCACCAGAATTTAGCCAATTCCAAATCTTCTCCACCTTCGTCATCTTCTCCGGCCAGTCCAGCACAGAGGCTCACGGTGCCAGCACGCTCCACTGCACCAACCTCCAAATTGATAGCATCAGTGAGTTTCTCTCATCACACTTATCGTGCTGTAGCTTTTAATTGGACTTCCATGCATCTTATCGCCGGTGATCGCCGGAAATGCCAAAATGCCCTGTTCCAGCTTTGCAACTTGATTTAATCCGAATTAGCTTTCGATTATGTAGAACAAATTGATCTGTGAACTGAGTTTAGCAAGCCTGTAAGCTCAGAATCCCCAATTGAACCCCAATTGAAGTTTTTCCCAAATTTGAATTTCACCAGAAACCGGCGATCGTCGCCAGGCTTCTCCGGTGATTCTCCGATCAAATTAATCGTGCCAACAGCTTTATTATACTTCTTAGATACTCCCTGAGCAAGGAATTGAGTTCAAACCTCGTGTAGCTAAAACCCCCAATTCCAAAATCATCTTCTCCGGCGCCGGCCACCGGAAATCTATTCCCGGCCAATCTAGCTTCAGCCACCTTGTCCACCAGATGTGATTCAATCTCCTGAGCACTTTTCTCTTCTAACCCGATCTCTGAAACCGTCCAGATCGCAAGATATAGCTATGCTAAAGACCTTGTCCAGTGGCTTCACTGTGCCGTGTCGCCACCACACTTCTTCACTGATTTTCATCACCATCTAGCCATTTTCAACCTTGGAACCTATTGAATCATTTGTTCCTGTTATCAAGGCCTACCTCCCAGACAAAGTGGTGCATCAATTGGAGCCCTAGATCAAAAGTTATGGCAAGCCCTATTTTCTGGCCATGTCAGTCTATGCCAGCCAGTGGCATTAGCCCTTTTCACTTCCTTCCAGATGTGCATTTTGAGCATGACTTTGTCCCTTAGATTCCTGAGGTTGTGATCTACAATTTCTTCTTCTATCACAACTTGATTTGAGCCCTTGAACTGCATTTTATGCTTAGCCCTAGATTTTGACATTGTTAGCCCTATGCCAGAGCATGTCAGCTAGTGGCATTATCTCTTTTCACCTCTTTCCAGTTGTGCAAATTGAAAATAACCTTGTCCCTTAGACTTGTGGAGTTATGCTCTACATTTTATTCTACTGCCACAAGTTGAGATAATTCCTCTATCATCCATCGACCCTATGTCGATGTCTTGAACCAAATGTCGACCTAAAGACGTTTGCTGTTTTTGAGCGAACCAGTCGCAACCTTGATATCATTATGATACTTTGAGACATTTAGAACCTTGTAAACCTTTGACAACTAATCTTAACCTTGGTTTCCATAACTTAACCCTAATCAGCTTCTAAACCCAATCATTTCAGAATCATCGAGACATTTATCCTTGCATTATTGCATATAGTATAATAATGTATTGAAAAGATTGTGATTCTTGGTTGCTTGTTTGATTGGAGAGTAGATCAAGAGCCCGAGTTCGAGGACTTCACTGCTGATCCAACATCAACTGTTGTATTTTACGACGCGGAAGGCAAGTCATATCCTTGGACATCTTGAACCTATATTTTAAGAGTTGCTATAACATAACCTTGAATATAGATAATATTGCATAAGAAAGATTGAGAATGGTTGAATTATGAATTGGCAATACTAGATTGGTTATCTGTGAAATGTGAAATAAACAAGTTTTGAGCCATGAACTATTATATATGTATTATATATTTATATTCATGAAATAAAACCCCTAGCCGTGACCAGTATTTTGGTATGGAATGGTGGTAGCACTAGAGGTACTTAACTGCAAAGGATGTGCAAGCACTGAAGGTGCAAGGGTTGTGGTTGGTCTGGTCACTGGCATATAAGTACTAGAACCTTGTGTTGTGCGTCTAGTGACATGAACAACGTGCTAACTGCAAGCCTGGTATGGGACAGGCCTGAACAAGTACTTATGTGGATCGCACATGAAACCCCTGCATGAGATGGAAAATAATACACTAATTTCACAGGGTTCAGCTCCTCCACGTTTATAATCATGCACGTTGACTCAGTAATGGGAAGAGACTTGGGGGTGGGGGTATATCCCGCCACAACTGCGGTTTGTGTGAAGAAAACTGCAGGGTCAGGGGTGAATTGTAAGTGAAACATAACAAAAGTTCTTGTTATCTCCACCTTGCCACTCACACATGGTTGTAATGAAGGGTCTAATCATATTGATAGGATGGGCTTGAAAGTGGAATATCTTGCGGGTAAATTGGTACCTCTCTGCAGAGTTAAAAACTTATTCGAATACTCCGAGCTCCCGGGTTTATAGGAGTCTGCTGAGGTGGATTAAATCCACGGGGTGTGACACAAGTACGTTTTCTAAATAATATTTGTTAAATCAAGATTACCTAAATGACATGTGTTGTCATGATAAGGAGTGCTGCCGTGGGCTGTCGTGTGTCGACGTGTCGCGGTAGTACTATAATCTAGTAAACATGAATAGCAATGCTATGTTATGAAAAGTGCTGCCATGAGATAAGAAGAGATGAGGTATGAAGGAAAAAAGGTTATTTTACAAACATCCATAATTCTTGACTAATCTAGGTTCATATCATCACTACTATATGTATCTACTCTTACCTATGACTTGCGGAGTACGTAAGTGCTCACCCTTGCAACCTACAAATCATTAGATGGAGCGTTCAATAATCAAGATGAAGGCGTGGAGAATTTCTTGGATCCAGAAGGAGGAGAGTCAGTTCCGCCAGAGCCCTGATGTGTTGTTCTGCCGTCCACTTCTCATTGTGGGTGGGTCACTTATCTTCTGCTGTGTAGATGTTATTTTGCTAAACCTTGAATGCCGTGAAGGCATTGTAATTTTCTTATGTAATATCAAGGCCAGCAGGCCACACTGCTTAAATATTTTGTAAGTTACTCTGTTGCAATGTAATATACTCCTGTGCTTGACTTATCCTGGGAAGTCAAGGGTATGTATGTATGGGACTAGCTGCAGCGAGCTAGGTCTCTACAGGAGTAGTCGTAGTCCCAGTTTCGGGGCGCGACATTGGCAGGTTTAATTGAATTTATCTCTTCTTCTTTGCGGTACAAGAAGAGCATATTAAGACATTAACCGAAGAAAGAGATCAATTTGAGCAAAAATTCATCCAGAGGGGGATGGACATTGATACGCTCAACAAAGTTTGTGAGCGCCTCCAAGCATCCAGCGACAGGGCCAGAGACGCTGCTAAGCTTGCTCACAACGAAATGGGTGCTTTAGAAGCGACTATCAAGAGCTGTAGCAATGTCGAATTGGACACTTTCAAGAAACTGAGAATGCCCACGGACTTACTGAGGGCAGACATCATTGATCCCAAGAAGGATAACTTAAGTCTCAGCAAGTTCTGCATATTAGTCGCCACTCAAGCTAACTCACTGGTCGAGAGCATTCCAGAAACGGCGAGGAGGCAAAAGGAAGCTTTGAAGTCCAACGTTGGGGCTGTAGCTTCCGCTATCCTTAACAAGTAAAGGCATGACCACGATCCGAATCTGGATCTGCACCCTGTGGGTGAAAATGCCACCTTTGACAATGAGAGTCAGCTGAGTGCTGTGATGGATGAGGTGAGACCTCTAGTTAAAAAGTTGCTTTGAGATCTTGATCTCATTTGATGCAAAATTTGTTATGACATCTTGTAATAATGAGATTATTGACATGAAATGGAAATGCTTACCTGGGTTATCAATGATTTTGTACCTTGCAAATATCTACAGTTAGCAAAGATTTTGGTGATTGAAAAACAAAACTTTAAGGATTGAAAATGCTGAGTGCTCAGCTTCCTGACTTAATGCCATAGTTATGTTTCCCTAGCCCCCTCTTGTGACCGTGTATACTGAAGTCGTAATATCATGGTCGCAGGATTGAAAAATAAACGATGGCATAGATGATCGAAAACGTATAAGTCATTCCCATATGCGTGAGACGGCTTAAAAGGGGAAGTTGTCTATATGGGATCACATGATCGCAAGAATAAACATTTTAATGTAAATGTAGAAGTTTATTGCAAACTGACAGCTACTCAAGTGATCTGTGACATGCTAGTAACTCCCTAATTCATTGAGAAACGGCTTATAAAGAGATGTCTCGACTAGATACGACCATGAGATTGGTCAGTGAATCCATTTAAACATTACGAGAAAAATGTTGTTGCGACTAGCCCCAAGGCGTAGCTCGAGAAAAAGACTGGGGACAAAAATTGGGAAAATAATGATAACATATAGCGAAAAAATGCTTTATTGAATGTAAATATATATAAGGAAAATGAAAAACTTACACGTAAAATGTGCGTAGCTGGTCTATGTTCCAGGTGTTAGATAGGACTCTTCCATCTTCCATAGCTAATCGAGCCGATCCAAGTCGCGATATTGAGACCACAGTGTAGGGTCCTTCCCATTAAGGGGAGAATTTGTTGCGACCAGACTGGTTTTGGATCTTTCTCAAAACCAAGTCTCCCACATGAAGGCTACGTGGTCACACCCATTTGTGTGATATTTACGTAGAGCTTGTAAATACACCGCGGACTGAATTAGTGCTTAACTACTCTATTCTTTAGGAAGAATAAGTTCATCTTGCGTGTTTCACGTTGATTGATGATGTTTAAGTTATCCACACGAGTAGAGCCAAATTGGATTTCATTTGGCTTCTGCACCAAAAAACAGTTGGAAAGGCGTTTCACCCATAGCTCGACTGGGTGTGGTGCGTAATGCCCATAGAACGGAGTAGAGTTCCTCTACCCAAACCCCCAAGCACAACTTAAGGTGGTCGAATACATGTTTCTTGACCCCCTTATATTATCTGCCCGTTGGCACATTCAACTGCCTTGTTGCTTTATGGATGAGCGATGAATGCGAAATAGATTTTGGTCCTAATATCATCGCAATAATCTAGAAAAAGACCACTAACAAATTGGGATCCATTATCTGTGATGAGACGACTTGGAATGCCAAATCATGTCACAATGTTCTTATGAAAGAACTTCTTCGCCGCTGCGGTGGTATTGGTTCGGACTGGTTCAGCCTCAATCCATTTAGTGAACATACCAATGGCTACAAATAGAAACTTGTATCCATTGATGGCTTGGGGCATTGGCCCCAGGATATCGATTCCACATATGGCGAATGGCCAAGATAAGGGAATAGTTTGTAGCGCATATGCTGGCTGATGGACTTGCCGAGTATGAAATTGACACTACGGGCATGTCTAGACCAATTTCTTGGCATTGTTTAATGTCGTAGGCCAGTAACACCCTTGTCCAAAAGCCTTTCCGACCAGTGTTCTATAGGATGCATGTGTGCTGCACATGCCTCTGTGGATTTCACTCAGAAGGTTTTGGTCCTTCTTCTTGAGGGATACAACGCATGAGTACTCCTTGCATACTCTTTTTGTACAAGGTCCCTTCGACAAGTTTGTACATGCATGCTTTTCTAACTAACCGATCAGCTACGGTTTCGTCGTCGGGCAAGGTCCCATACGCAAGATAGATCCTCAATGGTTGGATCCAATCTGCTTCATGCTCGAGGGTGGAGACATTAGTCATCACCTCTGTCTATTCTGTGATCGAGGGATGTTTTAAGTGCTTGATGAACACTCCTGCCGGAGCGGATGCGCGTGAGGACCCAAGTTTTGATAACTGGTCTGCGAGAATGTTGTCTCTTCACAAAACGAATTGGACTTCGAAGTTCTGAAGTATTTTTCTAATTCCCTCACATTGTCCAGGTAACGAGCCATTGTCTCGTCGGAGGTGCTATACTCCTTGTTTACCTAGTTTATGACTAGCTGTGAGTCTCCCCTCACCACTAGCCGATGAACTCCAAGGGATTTGACTGCTCAAAGCACGGCCAGAAAACCTTCATACTCTACTGCGTTATTGGTAGCGACAAAGAGGAGTTGTATGACATACTGAGTTGGTCACCCTAAGGCGTGATTAAGACCACTCCAGCCCCCGAGTTTGAGAAACCACGAGAACCATCGAAATACATCATCCAAAGGTCGGTAGTTGACAAATCTGTTGGTTCTTACGCAAGCGATTCGGGATTAGTCCATTCGACCACGAAATCTACAAAAATTTGAGATTTGATTGCTACTCGAGCAGTGAAGTGGAGATCGAATGCCCCGAGTTCTACTGCCCACTTTGCAACTCGACCAGTTGCTTCTGGGATCCAGAGAATGTCCCCTAAGGGAAAGGATGATGGCACGAAAATCTTGTGCACTTGAAAGTAATGTCACAACTGTCAGGAAGCCATTAAGAGGGCACAGACCTCAGGGTAACGCTCCTTTGGTCCGTTTAGTACTTCACTTACGTAATACACTGGCCGTTGCACTCCTTCCCTCTCTGCGACCAGGACTGCACTGACCGTGCAAGGGGTAGTGGTTAAGTAAATGAGCAAAGGCTCTCCCATTTGTAGGGAAAGAAACACTAGAGCACTTGATAAATATGTTTTGACTATTTTAAAAGCTTTTTCGGCTTCATTCGACCACTGGAAACTGTTGTGCTTACGTAGTACCTTAAAGAAAGGTAACCCACGTTTGACTAAGCGTGATATGAAACGACTCAGAGCCGCCATTTGACCTATTAGGCTTTGAACGTCCTTCGTTGTCGAAGGGGATCTCATTTGCTCAATGGCCCATATTTTATCAGGATTAACCTCAATACCATGCAAACAAACAAGGAAACCTAAAAATTTACCAAAAGAAACTCCAAAAGGGCACTTTTCAGGATTCAACTTGATTCCATGTTTATTCAAATTACAGAAAGTTTCAGTGAGATCATTTACATGATTAAAACTTTTTAAGCTCTTTACAACCAGATCATCTATGTAAGCCTCTAAATTGCACCCTAATTGAGATAGAAAGGTTTTATGCATCAAGTGCTGATATGTGGAACCAGCATTCTTGAGCTCAAATGGCATTCTGATGTAGCAGTAAGTGTCAAATGGTGTGATGAAGGCAGTTTTCTCTTCACCTACTTCTGCCATGCTAATTTGATGGTAGCCTGAGTAAGAATCTAGGAAGCTCATCAGTTTGCAACCCGTTGTTGAATCGACCAACTGATCGATGCGAGGAAGGGGAAAGTCATCCTTCAGGCAGGCATTATTAAGACTGGTGTAATCAACGCACATGCGCCACTTACCATTGGACTTAAGAACCATGACCAGAGTCGCGAGCCATTCGGGATGGTTAACTTTGCGAATGAAGCCAGCTTCCTGGAGTTTAGTTAACTCCGAACGAATGGCCTCTTGTCGATTAAGAGCAAAGCAGTGAAGCTTTTGCTTTATTAGTTGTTGTCTAGGCTGAATTGCTAGCCTATGATCGATCACTTCCCTTGGGACTCCAGGCATGTCGGATGGTTTTCACGCAAACACATCTGCATTATCTCGGAGGAAAATAATGAGCGTGAGTTCCTATTTGTCATCCAAGACTGACCCAATCCGAATAGTCTTGGAGGGGTCGTCTGAGAATAAGGGAACTTGCTTAAGTTTCTCTTCTGGTCGCGAAGTTGCCTTGACCGCATCGGGCTCTTTGGTCGCCATCTTGACATCCCGTAGGGGTAGTTGGTCGACCAACTCAAAATAAATGCAATCACAATTGAGAGCCATATTTTGACTGCCTCTGATCGTGATTACGCCTTTTGGCCCTGGTACTTTGACTCACTGATAAACATAGTGCGTTGCCGCCATAAATTTGACGAGTGAAGTCCTGCCAAAGATGGCGTTATGAGCTGAATCAAAATCAATTACATCGAAAGAAAATAACTCTATTCAAAATTCTCTGGTCCTCCGAGTGTCACAGGTAACTCTATTTGCCCGATGGGCATCATTGAAGAACCAAGAATAATTCCGAAGAACGGGTGTGCCACTGGTTTAATCTTTGAACGAGGTATCTGCATCTCATCAAGACTTTTGGTGAATAATAGGTCGAGAGAACTTCCTCCACCAACCAATACTCATCCCACTTTAGCATTGCTAATAATGGGGGAAATTACCAAAGGAAGTCATCGTGGTTGCGACAACCCTTTGGGACAATCTTTCCTACTAAAGGTCAAGGAAGTTTCTGACCAACGGAGAAATTGAAGCTCTCCAAGAGGAGCTTCAACACTGTTCACCTCCCAGTAAATAACTTTAAATTGACATTAGAATAATAAGATGAAGACCCACTGAAAATAACATTAATATGATTACTAGGTACCTGGTACGGCATTACCTCGTCTCCATTAGTGTCTTTAATCCACAGGATTGTCCCTATTCTGGTATAGTCGGCATAGGTACGTTACCTTGATAAAAATCTTCTATGCGCTTCAACCAGATGCGACAATTCGTGAGGTCATGTCCAAAAGCATTGTGTAATGGACACCATTTCTTGTTTCCCTGTGGGTTAGTCTATTTTTCCGTGTGGTCGCCATTGCGACCACTGGAAGGAGTTTTATTAAATTTGAATGGAACTTTTTTACCTTTTTCCTGTGGTTGCTTGTCCAACATTGCGACCTCGCAGAATCAGCCTGCTCCATTCCGCCTGGGCTTCTTAGATTTGCCACCAGCAAAGGATTCAGACTTCTTCCTCGAATCTTCCTTCTTTTCAGTTTTTAGGCCAGGTTAAGGAGGTAGGTTGCCTTTATCCACCATTTTATTCCATTCTATAGCCTCAGCTGCGTCGGAATATCGATCAACCATGTCAAAAATTTCTAACACTGATTGTGGGGGATGGATTAATATGCACCAACTTCATGAGAAATTGGTACACGAAATTTTTGATCTTCACAGCATAGGATTCTTGGATAACTTGGTCGAATTGTGACCTGACGACGAGGAAACCAACCGTAGCCTGCTATCCGAACAATCGCTAGTCCACAAACCAAAAAACTAACCCACACAAACGATGCTCAAAGGCGTAGCCATGCAGATTAGGTGCAATGCATGGGGAATCACAAGAACATGGCAACAAGAACTCTCTCTTGGTTCTTATAAAAGTCACATGGTGTCTAACTAAAATAATCTCCAATATTCATGATCTGCCTAAAACCATGACCATGCCTCTCTTTTATAGAGGATAGTGTTTACAAAAGATAGAAATTTTAAACTAGAAATTAAATCCTAATCTAATTCAAATTCTAACATACTATAAGAGATAAAAAGAAGTCCGGAATCATTTTTCTCGTATTCGGACTGGACTTTTTTCTCTCATATAGTTGTTACTCTTTTTGGTCTTCTGGTTGCATACAATGTCAAAATTTAATGATTCTAGATGCGTTGGAAAGTTCTTTTGCATACCTTTCCAACAAGTGCTCACACAATCAAATTGAATATCTGTGTTGAGAATGGTGCTTGGTAAAAATTGGACTATCGCTTGGTCGGTAGACTGCATGCCGAGCAAAATTCTTTTGGTCAAATCCATCTTGGGCTGGTTTAACCACACGCAAACAAGTGTACAACAACTCCTCTTCTCTTCGCTAACTCTTATGCATTGGTTCCTCTCCCATGTACCTAAGTAACACAAAAGAAGAACACACCGGCAGCACCACTGTCATTAAAATCAGAAATTAAACTCAAGTTAGCTTTCATCTAGTTTTGGATTTGTTTAGCACGACTGCGTGTAATTGAACCATGGTATGTTTCCTTTGACTTCTCCAAGCCAGAATCACCAAGTGTATGCGTAGCGTCACCATGCATAGGTGCTATTCGTGAAGGTGTATATGTCCTTCGGATGTCCTCGTCATCCTGCCCCTCTTCAAAAGGAGTCGTCCTCGACTCGCTCAGCTCTCCAAAGAATGGGGATAAATCAGCGACATTGAACATAGCACTTACACCATACTCTCCTAGTAGCTCAATCTTGTAGGTGTTATCATTGCTTCTTTCTAGTACTTTAAAAGGACCATCACCGCGGGGTTGCAACTTGCTCTTGCGTAACTCTGGAAAACGTTCTTTTTGCAGGTGCACCCAAACAAGCTCTCCTGGTTCAAACACCATCTTCTTTTGTCCTTTATTTGCTCGCTGCACGTACTTTCTTGTCATCTCCTCTATATTTGCCTTCGTTGTCTCATGAATATTCTTAACGAAGTCAGTACGCTTACTAGCATCCATGTTTGCTCGTTCCTGCAATGGCAAAGGCAAGAAATAGATGGGAGCAGTAGGTTTAAATCCATAAACAATCTCAAATGAGCAGAATTTTGTGGTGGAATGTACCGCCCTGTTATAAGAAAATTCCACATGCGGAAGGCACTCTTCCCACATCTTCAAATTACGCTTAAGAACTGCTCGCAACATCATAGATAGTGTACGGTTCACAACCTCAGTTTGTCCATTCGTTTGGGGGTGATATGTAGTAGAGAAAAGCAGCGTCGTACCAAGTTTACCCCATAACGTCTTCCAAAAATAGCTTAGGAACTTTGTGTCGTGGTCTGAAACAATAGTCTTTGGAACATCATGTAGACGCACAATTTCCTTGAAAAATAAATCAGCAACATGTGAAGCATCTTCGCTCTTATGACAAGGAATAAAATGCGTCATTTTACTAAAATGATCAACTACCACAAATATCGAATCCCTCCCCCTCTTCGTCTGTGGCAATCCTAACACAAAATTCATAGAGATATCTTCCCACAGAACACTAGGAATAGGTAAAGGCATGTATAAACCATGGGGATTAAGGCGGGACTTAGCTTTGTGACATGGCACACATTTCAACACGTAGCGCTCAACGTCATGCCGCATCTTTGGCCAAAAGAAGTGATCAACCAGCACACTCACGGTCTTTTTAGCACCAAAGTGACCTATGAAGCCACTAGCATGAGCTTCCTGCAATAAGAGTAATCGAACTGAGCAATCTGGAATATACAATTTGTTAGCTCGAAATAAGAAACCATCATGCAAATGATACTTATCCCATCCTTTTCCTTCTCCACACTTAGAATAAGGTTGAGAAAAGAACACATCAGTAGCATACAAGTCTTTTATACTCTCTAATCCCAAAACCTTAGCATCCAGATGATTAAGCAAAGTATGTCGCCTAGACAATGCATCCGCTACAACATTATCCTTCCCTTTCTTATATTTAACAATGTACGGAAAGGATTCAATGAACTCACTGAACTCACTCCAACATGCATGTCTACGGTTCAGTCTCAATTGACCCTTAAGATGTTTAAGTGATTCATAGTCAGAATGAATAACAAATTCTTTAGACCATAAGTAATGCTGTCAAGTTTCCAACACACATACTAATGCATACAATTCCTTATCATAAACTAAATAATTATGTGTTGGACCACTTAGTTTCTCGCTGAAATAAGCAATTGACCTACCTTCTTGCATAAGCACTCCATCAATACCTATACCACTTGCATCACATTCAATTTCAAACATCTTACCAAAATCCGACAGTGCTAGGAGTGGTGCCGATGTAAGCTTATCTCTCAATTCGTGGAATGCTTGGTTTTGAGCCGGCCCCCAAATGAAAGGAACCTCCTTCTTCGTTAATTCATTAACTGGGGTAGTGATGGTTCTAAAATTTTCACGAACCGGCGGTAGAAACCTGCGAATCTTAGAAAGCTCCTCACTTGACTTACGTTTCGTGGAGGTGGCCAGTCATGAATGGCTTTGATTTTCTCCTCATCCACCTCAACTCCATTTCCTGAAACAACAAAGCCAAGGAACACAATCTTGTCTATGCAAAAGGTGCACTTTTTAAGGTTAGTATATAAGCACTCGTCTCTCAAAACAGCAAGCACGCATCATATATGTTCTATGTGCTCTTCTAAAGTTCGGCTATAAATTAAGATATCATCAAAGTATACGACGACGAACTTTCCAATTAATTCTCTAAGCACATGATTCATAAGTTGTATGAAAGTACTAGGTGCGTTGGTTAAACCAAAGGGCATGACTAACCATTCATATAAACCAAACTTAGTTTTAAACGATGTTTTCCATTCATCTCCCTCTTTCATTATGGTAGCCACTACGAAGATCAATCTTTGTGAGTATGGTAGCACCACTAAGTTCATCAAGCATGTCATCAAGTCTAGGTATTGGATGTCTATACCTAACATTGATATTATTTATAGCTCTACAATCAACGCACATTCTCCAAATACCATCTTTCTTTGGAACTAAAATAATCGGAACAGCACAAGGAGAAAGACTTTCCTTTACATAACCTTTGTCAAGAAGTTCTTGAACTTGGCACTGAATTTCCTTAGTCTCCTCCGGGTTTGTGCGGTAAGGTGCCTAGTTTGGAAATGGAGCTCCTGGAACCAAATCGATTTGGTGCTCAATCCTGCACTTCGGCAGCATTCCTGGTGGTACTTCATTAGGGAATACGTCCTCATATTCTTGTAGGAGATCAAAACAAACACTAGAAAAAGTAGAGGATAAGTCGTCAGTCCAAATCAAAGATTCCTTGTATAGGAGTACAAAGAATGTGCTATTAGGTTCACTCAATTCTTTTAAGTCCCTCTTCCTAGCCATCATAACTAATCCCTGTTTTCCCTTTGGCTTGGATATATTTGGCTTTGGAGCTTTTGGCTGTGGTACCACTCCCACACGTTTATTGTGGCTCACTCCAAATTGTTTTCCACTCTCTCTCACCTATTGAACTTTCCTTCTTGTCTCATCTAGATAAACCTCCTCGAGTGTCATGGGCAACCATGTGAACTTCTCTCCTTTATGCACAAAAGAAAGACAATTTGCATGGCCATTGATTTGTTCATCACAATCAAACAACCAAGGACGTCCCAACAACAAGTGACAAGCATGCATGGGCACTACATCACACTCGACCACATCATGATAAGTGCCAACTAAGATAGCGATCCTAACCATGCATGTAACTCGCATGGAACCGCAGTCATTAAGCCATTGCATATGATAAGGATGTGGATGGCGCTTAGTTTGCAAACCTAACTTCTCCACCATCTCTATACTAGCAATGTTATTGCAGCTGCCACTATCAATAATGACACGACATACCTTGGAGTTCACCAAACAATGTGTATGGAACAAATTATGCCGCTGCACCTTGTCTTCCTCCACAACCTGGGCACTAAGAGCATGGCATACAACCAAGGATTTGCCTCCAATATGGCTGTGGCTCAAAATAGTACCATTCCTATCCTCCTCATTACCATCATTTGCTGAAATCTTATTGTTAGCATCGGCATCACATTCGGGGTTGCTCTTGGACTCCCACTCACCCTCTTCGATTACAAGTAGCACCCTCCGACTAGGGCATTCTGAAAATATGTGTCCTCTCCCTTTACACTTGAAGCACTGTATGTCCTGGCTATGAGAAGAAGATGATGATGTAGGTGTAGTAGAAGGCATCCCCGCCGATGCAGTAGGGCGCCTATCCCCGGGGCGAGATGCTGGTGAAGATGCCAACAAAACCGTTGGCCGACCAGCAAGCACGGTCGATGCCGGCCTAGAGACAAGGCCTCCTCCAGATGTGGCAGACAAGCGGGTGCCGGTTTGCTGTGATCCACGGCGCCAACTCGGTGTAGTAGGACAATCAGGAAAATAGCGAGACCACCCTCGGCGCTGATTTCTCTTCTCCACTCACATGGCTTGGTGCACAAGTTCCTGCATAGTGTTATAGGGATACAACTCGACATCATTAGCAATGTCATCATTTAAACCATGCACAAACCTTGCCATCTTAGCTTCATCACTTTCTTGAACTCGCGGATGAATCAGCAATACTTCCATCTCTTTATAATACTCGTCAACTGAGCGGGAACCTTGAATAAGGCGCTGCAATCTATTATGAAGATCTCTTGGGTAATGTTGAGGAATAAAGCGGCATCGCATCGCACGCCTCATCCCTTCCCAGGTGATGATGTAATCATTTCCCGCTGCATATAGGGTCTCCTGTAACTGATTCCACCATGTTAGTGCATAACTGGAAAACTCAATAGAAGCTAACTCTACCCTCTTTGCATCAAAGCAATCATGAATGTGAAAGATCCGATCGCACTTCTCCTCCCAATCAACATAAGCATCCAGATCCTCCTATCTGGTAAATGAAGGCACATTGAGCTTTACTTTCGCCATGCTATCCAGATCATCACGGTTATGATAGCCATGTGGGCGACCACCGTCACCGTAATACCCACCATGTCGAGGGGGTGGTGGTTGTACAAAGGGGTGAAATGTGTCACGTGCATCGTCACCATTGTTGTAGTCTTCATCGAATATGTGGTTCGCAGCGGGGGCAGCATACCTACACTGGTCATCATCATGCGCACAGGGGCCTAAGCCATGCCCACATGCAGTGCCACGGCCCCAGAACAACTGAGCTCCTCCTCCATAGGCGCCTCTCCCATGTCCAACACCGTTGGGTAGTGGGGCAGTGAGGTTAGGGTTTTGTGGGACCCCGTTGCCCGCCGCAAGAAGACGCTCATTGAGCACCCTCACAAAAGATCCGTCCAAGCGCTCTTCTAATGCCGTGATTTCGTGGTTGAGCTTCTCTTCCATGTGCTGAGTATGACGCTCGAAATCACGCTGTGTCACACATTCGAGGTCAATGTCCTCCTGTACAGCGTTGAAAGCGGACTTTCTCGCTACATGGGCAGCATCAGCATCATGTCCACATACGTTGTCCGACGACCCTGCCATGTTAGTGGTACTCAACAATCTCATGAAGTGTATATGTGAATTCACACAACTCACCTCTCACTTACCATGTTCTTATGCTCCTCAATGAATGCATGTGTGCAACGGTGATAGTAAATCGGACGTGGACAAACGATTGTTACGGGCACACTAACGGTGTTATGTGGAGCTGGTAAATGAATATATAATGAAAGAGCAGTACTGAACTTAGTAGTAGCAAGAATCAAATAGTAATCCAACTAGTAACGATGCTTAGATTGCCGGTCTAACACCAAAACCTAGCAGGAAACAATCTGAAATTTGTTACATGTATGTGTACGCGCACTGCAACATCACCACTATCACGTCCTTGCATACTCAAACAGCAGTTCACAAGTGGTCTCTCAAATTCACAAATTGAAACACTCTTTTTCTTTCTCTATTTTCCTTTTGTCCAAAACTGTTTTTTTTTGTGGTTTTTTTTGGTTTTTGGATGCTAGGACAGAAAACAAACTACTGAAAAAGCGAGTGATCGGGGAGGATCTTCAAGTCCTGATTGCATACGGTTTCCTGATCACATACGGTTTCGTGACCTTAACCGTGTTCGGAAAAGTTTCGCAACCATGGATTGGTCCGCGACCATGGATTGGTTCGCGACCATGAAAAGGAATTCATTCCCTGTTCAGAATTGTAATCCGATCCGAATATGTATAACTAAGCTTATCTTTTTAGGGTTAGTTAGTTACATGAGTCTAATACGTTTAGGTTATTGAGTCTGATATGTACTCATACGATTGGACTATAAATACCTTGTAATAGGAGTAGTTTAGATCATCGAATACAATCGAGTCTAGATTGAAGTCTTAGACACATAGTTCCCTCGACATAGGCGAGTGCGACCTAACGTTCGATGTGTAAAGCGCTCTTTGAAATAAAGAGTTGTGCAATTACTTTGAGCTGTGTTTTTTATCAACCTTTGGGTTTTGGTATTTACGAGTAAGATCCCGTTATTCCGCATATTAGAATCTGGGCGAGCCTAGTGCGAAAACCAAGGCTAGGTCTCAAACAGATTAGCGAGAAACACGACTATCCTAATACTGGAATAAGGGTAAATAATCCTATCGTGTGAACATAGCTCTGATACCATATGATGTGCACCAACTTCGTGAGAAATCAGTACAATGGATTTCCGATCTTCACAGTGTAGAATTCTTGGATAACTTGGTGGAATTGTGACCCGACGACAAGGAAGCCAACCGTAGCCTGCTATCCTAACAATCGCTAGTCCACAAACCAAAAAGTAACCCACACAAACGACACTCGAAGGTGTAGCAGCACAGATTAGGTGCAATTCATGGGGAATCACAAGAACATGGCAACAAGAACTCTCTCTTGATTCTTATAAAAGTCATGTGGTGTCTAGCCAAAATAATATCCAATATTCATGATTTGCCTAAAACCATGACCATGCCTCTCTTTTATAGAGGATGGTATTTACAAAAGATAGAAGGTTTAAACAAGAAATCAAATCCTAATCTAATTCAAATCCTGACATACTATAAGAGATAAAAGAAGTCCGGAATCATTTTTCTCGGATTTGGACTGGACTTTTTCCTCTCTTACAGTTATTACTCTTTTTGGTCTCCTGGTTGCATAGGACGTTGGAATTTAATGATTCTGGATGCGTTGGAAAGCTCTTTTGAATACCTTTCCAAAAACTATATCTGTGTTGAGAATGGTTCTTGGTCAAAATTGGAATATCGCTTGGTCGGCAGACTACATGCCGAGCAAAATTCTTTTGGTCGAATCCATTTTGGGCTGGTTTAATCACACGCAAACAAGTGTACAGCAGCTCCTCTTCTCTTCTCTAAAACTCTTATTCGTTGGTTCCTATCCCATGTACCTAAGTAACACAAAAGAAGAACATATCGGCAGCACCACTAAGTCGTTAAAATCAGAAATTAAACTCAAGTTAGCTTTCACCTGGTTTTGGATTTTGTTTAGCACGACTGCGTGTAATTGGACCATGGTATGCTTCCTTTGAATTCTCTGAGCCAGAATCACCAAGTGTATGTGTATCATCACCATGCATAGGTGCTATTCTCGAAGGTGTATATGTCCTTGGGATGTCCTCATCATGGATACTCAAATACTCCGTGAACTTTCAGTATCAAACACCGTGTTTAAAGGCCCTAATAACCGAAGTATCAGAGATATTAGGAATGGTATTCCTCACTCCTACAAATCTCTTGACAAACTGCCGAAGAGTCTCCATCGAAGTCTGATGTAGAAGATGAAGATCATCTTCTTTGCCTGGCTTCTCATAGAAGTTTTGGAAGTTGCTGAAGATGGCATCACACAACATCTCCCAGTTGTAGATCCATACTTCTGGTTGATTGAAAAACCAATTCCGTGTCGGACCCTCAAGGACCATAGGCAAGTAATTCGCCATAACCCGTTCATTCCCTCCGGCCGCTTGAATGGCAGTGACATAGAACTGGAGAAATTCGGTTGGATTTTGAGTCTAATCAAATCTCTCGATTGTGCCGGGTTTAAACTTATCAGGCCAGACCACATTTCACAGTCCTAGCAAGAAAGCTTTACACTCCACGTACGTACTATGCGGTCATCGATCATCGCAACCCTCATCATGGTCGTGGGAGGAGTTGGTTGGAGAAAGCTCACGACGTGGTCCTAGGCGCGAGTGCACTGGTACGCGATTACGATCGCGTGAAGTACCAGTTCGTCAGGCCTTGTCGTGTCGGGTATGCACGGGATTACGTCTCTTGTGGTTTTGGTGGGAACCTTCTTGCCCTCGGGAATGAGTGGTCAATCGCCAGGATGCTGTTGGGGTTATGTCCATGGCGACCTCGTCGAGGTTTTCTGCTAGTACCCTTGCGAATGTTGCCTCATCGTCATTCACGAGACCAAAGGGAGTATTGCGAAGTGCCTCTGCAATCACCCGAATGCAGTCCTACGCATTCCTTTTGGGCACCGGGGGTTTTTAACTCTGTCGCCTCAGCTGTCAAGGAATACTCCAGAGCAGAGAGTGGCGTGTGTTCACATCTACGGCCATCTGGATGTCGCTGACGAGACGTGCCCGGACCAAAGTCGCGAGTAGCGATATCATGGCGAGTTGCTGCAAGTCGTAGGAAATCCTCTGCGACCTTTCGGACCTCGACCTCTCGCTGTTCACGCGCTTTGTCTTCCGCCCGTTTGTGCTCTTGTTCTTCCCTAGTGACACAGTGCTCAGGAGTTTCCTCAGAAAGCACGGCGACTTCCCTCGGGATTGAATTCATGGACGGAGAAAGCATCTCATTTTGTCTGAGTTGGACTCAAAATCAAAGAGAGACTTTAAGTTATCCGGGGAAAAGTTCTCTAGGCGGAAGTCAAGATCTTCATCTCTCGTATCACCTAGGGTAATAGGCTGTGGCACATACTCACCCTCGGATGCAGTAAAACTCACAGAGGGTAAGCAAATTTCCTTATCTGATTCCTAATCAACAGACGTGATGGAATCGATGTCGATGCTTCCTCGGGAGAAGTCTTGAGGGTAGTTTCATCACCATTGATGGGGACGCTATCTTCATCCATTTTATCTAAATGATCCTCGAGATCGAATTCATTCTTGAAATCATGTAAGCAAGGGAAAGGATCCATGAATACAATGAATATTGGTGAAAATGTCTTCAAGGCCCCACGGTGGGCGCCAGTTGTCAACGATTGGAACCCGGGGGTCCTCCTATCAAACTTATGCAAAATTGAGATGGGTAATGAAGGGAGCCAATCAGACAAGTACCAAGGTATTCAAGATATCTATGAATCTAAGACACGGGAATTTATCCAGATTCGAGCCCTCGTAGCTGAGTAATGACCCTACTCTTGTATATTTATCTATGCAAAAAAAGGGATTACAGAAAGAGTGTTACAAAGAGAATGTAGTGTCTATTCCTATTGGGCTATATCTAATATTCTCTGTCGTTGATCTCCTTTTTGGCCTCTCCCCCTATCCATCGTCCTGGAATGCCTTTTTATACTTGCGGAAGAGATCATCAGTTGTCCTCTTGAAGATGTGCTCCACAATCGCCCATAACCGCTTGATTGCTGTGGGTCATGGTTAAGTGGTGGTTACCGGAGGTCGTGGTTACATGGCAATTAAGTAGCTTTGAGTTGGTCGTTGTATAAACTGCCTCACCATCCAACTTCTTCGACGGTTACCTTGTCAGGGACTTATGATTATATCGGGAATAATCATAAGGATCGAGTGATAGTTAATGTGAATGGTGACTTATAATACATAATCTTTGCAGTGTCGTACAAGTCTTGAATACTATGATCGCGCACCGTCTGCGACCACATACTGATGTTAGGTTCTGTCCCAGCGATAGTGCATGGTCGTAGGTAGACACTCTCTGCAACCGTAGCACTCGCGGGCATAGCATGAGACCATGAGACTTGTGATGCTAAATGTTGAGACTTATAAAGTTCCATAGCTGAAATTATGGGGAATTAAATATTATTGATGGGGTATATCCAGAGAATGTCCTTGGACTATCCCATTATCTCTCTCCTTGGCCTCCTGCGACCATAGAAAGGTATATATGCGACTATGGGGCGTTGTGTTCAACCACAGGAAGGTATGTGCGACTATAAATTCCTAAACATGGCTAATAATCTTTGTCATAGACTAAAAAATATCGATCCTGAAAAATCAAAAATTTCAGTACAATTTAATCCAATTGACGATCCATTTATGTCAATTTGATTGTTTCGACATCATAATTCCACTGTTTCAAATAGATTGTCAATCGGACTTATATAACGATAGTTATCGCTCCAAGAAAATCAAAAATTTCAACCCTATTTAATGCAGAAAAAATTGAATTCAAACTTTATGATTCTTCACAAATCAATATTTTTTGATCTATAACTCTAATTGATGATCCATTTAAACCACTGGATTTGTGAGGTCAAATTGATAAGATTGACACAAACAGATCGTCAACCAAAATTATATACCAAACGGGTCACTAATCAAGTTGTAGATCAAAATATATTGATCCCCGAAGAATCGATAAACCTAATAGAATTCTACCCAATTGACTTGATTGATTCGAATGCATAAGACATACTGTCGCAGTTTGGTTTTGCAACATGCACTTGTCGCATCTCCAACATGCAACATATCCTTATCTCGGCCCCAAACAACCCTATCGTGCCTCCGAGTCACAACTAACTAACACGGTGGAGCTTTCATATCCTATGTTCTTCCTAGTATGCCTCGTAGCGGCATGTCAATCTTAATCAGTAACAGTGGAAATTACTCGGTACTGCATGTGCGTGTCAATCTTAACCAGTAACAATGGAAATTACTCGGTACTGTATGTAGTAACAATTTCATATATAGTTTTTCAAGTTCTCAGAACGTCAAAACAAATTAGAGGACACATAAAAAAGTATATGATGGAGTTATACAAAATTTTACGTTCAAATATAATTATATGTATAAAAAAACATAAATATATCTCAGAATTTTATGAAATTCTATAATATAACTTTTTATATGTCATCTAATTTTTATAAAAATCTTGAGAACACATAAACCCATGAACTCATTGTTTGTAGTATTTACTACGCATTCTACAATTCCATTTCGGAACAATAAAATGCAATGTCAATTAATTTTTACAAAACAAACTGACTTGCTGTGAAGGGGATGGATAAACACTAGATGGGCTAAATCTAAGGGTGGGAGATGTTGTATCTAAGAGAAATTTTTTAGAATGATCCTACTTTTTTCTCAAATATTTTAGTTAAATCTCACTTGTTTCAATTTTGAAAATTTGATTCCAATTTTCTCAAATTGTTTCAATTAAGTACCATTTCTTTTTAAATTGTTTAAGTTGAGTCTCAATTCTTTCAAGATTATTTCAATTGAATCTTACTTATCACTTGTTGTTAATGAATCTATCAGTGGTTTTGCAAAATTTAAAAACTTGCTTGTGTGCTTTTGTGTTTATTTGATGTTCTTATAATCACTATAAGCTTTTATGTCAAATTAGTGATCAACTGCCATAACATATTAGCATTTAATTAACTCAAATAATAAGAAATTTACTGGTGGGACCTAATTGCAATATTTTGGAAATAAGTGGGATCTAATTTTGAAAAATGAAAGAAGTTTGATTTAATTGAAATATTTGAGAAAGAGATAAAATTATTTGTTCAAATTTATCATGTCTCTAATGATGGAAAATGTTGCGTGCAAAACTAAAACAAAAAACACATACCAGATCCCTAGAAAAATTCTAAAATTCTTAGTTACGAGCTCACTTTCGCTGACTTCTTCCTTAGTGTAGTCTCGGTAAATACTTTAAGACTCCGTTCCTTAGCCTAGTCTATATCCACAGCTGACGTGACTCCGTACCGACGCCTTTCCCTTTGTAGACGGATAAGTGAGTCTGTAACCTTAGCTTTTCTCCTCTTGTTTTTCTAGTGAAAGAACGCCCTTCTGAGCGATGATCTCCTACAAGCGAGTATAGTAAGGTTGACTTCAATTGAGACAGAAATGTCTATCCAACCTTACCATGCTTTCTCTTTTTCTTTCCCTCTCTTCTTTCTTGATCTTTAAAAAGCTGCGTTGTCGGAAGGTCAGGAGCTGCAAACCACAAGAGCGAGAGAGACGATCGAGGAACTAAAAATCAATAACTGCATACTGTCATTATAAAGATCCCATTAACTTGCACATATGTTCAACAATGTATTACATGATTGTGATCAATATGAATTGTTTTTGGTACATCTGCATCTCTGTCAATTACAACCAGGTAATAATACACTAGGATAAAATTCATACATGCTGCTGCAAGACTTGATTTTTTATGCTGACGGGCAGAGCAGAAGTTTTCAATGAGAGACCGTAAAATAATATGTGAAAATGGGAGCAGATTAACTGAAATTGTTCCAAATATTTTCCAAGTTAGATCTACGGGAAATGCTAAAAAACGGTATTTATTTTCTAGCATTCTAACATGATAGGAAGAAGGGTGGCGGTGGTGCGACAGTGGTGACGGCGATGGCGATGGTGACGGCGACAGTGAGGCTGCAATGATACACCAAGACCTCTCAAGAGTTTACCAATCCCCCACCTTAGATATCAGGAATTAGAGTACTCAGCAGTGGGTATCAAGATAGCAGTGGCGCCTCCAGCCACGAATGGCCTATGGTATGGGTGGGGAAGGAGAGAGAAGGATGACAATGAGACTGAGATGGAGGGAGTGGGGCGGTGGGATGGCGAGATGTCAACCGTGGCGGTGGTTGACGAGGGTTATCACCTGAGCTAGTTAGATTAACACATGTCAGGTTCAAGTCAGATTGAATTCAATGTGTGTCTTTCAATTTGTGTTTTAGTAGCCGTTATGGTTACTAAAGGGCACAAAGTTATTCTATGATCGCAGCCTTTGCGCGATCATGAGACTGCAGACAGTGCGCGGTCAGAAGGTCACAGACAGTGCCTGGTCAAAGGGTCACTGACTGTACGCGACCAGGGTAATTTGGGAGTACTTGAATCTTTACCAAACACGTTTCCAGGATTAAGATAACTTCTCCCACGTATGAAAACAACTGCCAGGAAGTTAGCATGTGCGGTTATCCACAATTTGCACGTGTCTAACCGGCAAGGGAGAATAGTGCGGTTACACTAACTGCACCGGAGCAACAGTCCAGAACCGCTTCGCGTTGGCGCCCTTTTATTCTGTATAAAAGAAGGATCAGCGCACGATCTAAAGGGTGGTTAACAAGTAAGACAACAAGTCAGCAAAGTTTGAAGACTTAGACATAGATAGATAGACAAAAATACAGAAGAGATCATCGCCTGTGATAATCTCTTCTCCCTGTAAACACTTTTACCATATATAGTGAAATCACAACAGGACGTAGGGCTATTACTCTCACCATTGAAAGCCCGAACCTGTATAAGCAGGGTGGCTGTTCCTATACGGTGCATTTGGGTATGTAGGTCATCCAGGATGATATGTAGTGGATGCTCGACCACGCTGACAAGCAGTGGGCAAATGACCTCGTATACCACAAATACAACATACAGGAGCAACACTAACACGAGTAAATAATCCACGAAGAGCTGTATCAATCTGACGAGGCAGATCATCTAATTTAGCACTGAGATTGTCACATGCATCGCAAAAATATTGGGAACCATCCATGTCCTCAATAAATAAGAATCAATCAACGAGAAAAGAACAAGTGCGAGAAATAAGAGCTGGGAGGGAAAAAGGGGCAGAAAAACATACAAACAAAAACAAAAAAGAAACAGAAAACAAAAGATCTAGTCAGTTGAACACGCTCGCATTCAATCTAGTCCCCGGCAACAGCACCAAAAAATTGATACCAGCCTACACCGTCTCACAATAGAACGAGGATGATGCAATAAAACCAGTATTATGTATCGTTCTTTCCACAGGAACTAGAAAAACGAAGCGTGCAAAACTAAACTAAATCGATAACAGGTGAAAATAAATCAGACGAAAGAAAAGAGAGAAAATGTTGGAAGAAATATAGAGAAAGAGGTGGATATCTCGCGACAGGTGACTAATGTTCGTTCTGGACTAGCGTTTCGTAATACAAGAGATAGAAAGAAATCGTATAGTGGTAGCGTGCGAGGCAGTGCTAACAACCATCATCGATCGCAATCTATAGCAAGTACGGACGAATCACAAGTGTACAGCGAACATTAACCAACCACAAACCTCTCAACCATAACCAAAGACCACATTGCCACAAGATAGCACAGAGCACAACAACGAGATTGGACACTAAAATAAGAAAACAGAGCTCCTAGGACATCAATTCACACAGCAGCAGAACTATATCCACTTCACTCACACAATTGAACCCTGGAGTCTCAGCTACATAACCTGGATCATCCACACTCCGCAGGAAATCAAACGAGATAATTCAAGCTTAAAGAGATCATATGGAGTGGGATTCTCCAGTCTTAATGCAGAGCAAGCAATTCAAGATACTCAGAATATAGCCACGTGCACAGAGCTTAATTAAATACAAAGCAAGATGAGCTAATAAAGCAATAGTTCATTTCAAGCAAAGATGATAACAATTCACTGGACAGCTTGATGAACAACTAATCCCAGTTCCAGCAAAATAGAAATCCCTAGAGTTGAATTCACAGACAGGGTTCAGTTCATACCAACAAGCAAGAATGCATCAAAGAAGTTCTAACTCGTTTGTCTTGGTACAGGAGTTGCACATTTCAGACAAGTCATGAGATTCAATTGGAAACGAACAACAACAAAGGGAGAAAGAAATTCATCACCAAATATTGCCTGCTGTGTGGCTTCTGGTCGTGGGAGCAGTATCGAGCAAGAAGTGGTCGAGGCGCTGGTTGAAGCTGTCGAGGTGGTCGTGGTGTGCGGCAGTGGCCGTCGGAGCAGCTGGTTAAGCTTGCCGTCGGCTGGAGCAGCTCGTCGGGATGGAGAGATCGGAGATGAAGCCCGCAGAAGTTGGGAGTCGTCAGGGGAGCAAAGGCGTCATGCGCGATGCTGGGGTCGCTCCGGCAGCGGTGCCGTGAAGGGGCGACAGTGGAGAAGGCGGATCCGGCGAGGGAAGGTCGAGGCACCGCGGTGGAGCAGATCGGCGGCGGGGGCGCGATCGGCGTGGAGAGGCGACGTCGGATGGTGGCAGATCTGCGCGGAGATCCGGCGTGGAGAGGCTGGAGAGGCGGCGTCGGGTGGTGGCGATGGGCCGATCGGCGAGGCGGCGGGATCAGGCGCGAGACCGAGGGCGGCTCCGGCGGCGCCGTGGAGATCTGGGGCGCACGGCGTTGGAGGCGCAAGCTGGAGAGTGGCGAGGGCGGCGCCGTGGGGTGGAGGCGCACTATGGAGCTGTGGATCAGTGGCAGATCCGGCGGGATCTCGCGGCGTGTGGCGCAATGGAGAGTGGCGGCGCGGCACGGTGTAGACGGCGCGGATCCGGGGGCAAGATGGCGCGGCTCCGGTGTCGGCGCGGTGGCAAGATGGCCAGATCGGCCTGATTTGTGGCTTGAGGTGAAGAAATGGGGAGGAAGAAGAATAAGGGAGGAGGAGGAGGAGAGAGGAAACAACGAGGAAGTAGGAGAAGGGAGGAGAAGAAATAGAAAAGAAAGGAAAGAAAAAGGGAGCACGTCGGCTGTGAAGACGAATGGGAGAGGGGCGGACGAAATGTGGCGTGAGAGGATGAAGGGAGAGAGCAGACCGGCGGCTCACCGGAGGGGGTGAAGAGCAAGAAAAGGGGAGGTAGCAATGGGAAGAAGACTGGCGGCTGACCGCTGGTGTAGACCTGGCTGTCGGCGGCAAGCTCGCCGGGGTTGGGAAAGAAGAAGGGGATTTGTGGGTATGTGCCAAGTCGAGGAAGAATTGTGGCGGCTGAGGCCAAGTTTGGAAACAAAATTTTTTTGGAGTTTTTCTTCAATACTGTAGCTTTGAAAGAAATTGTAGTATTAAAACCAAGAGCATGTTTGATTACAAAGTATTTAATGATTTTTAAAACCATAGTTTCTTCAAATTTATAGTTTTTTGGAGTTTTGCAAACTTTGGTCCGGTACAAAGTTTTTCCCCAAAACTTTGACCAAACCATCTCTCCTCCCTCCCTAGCACACCACATCCGGAGTCTCCTCTCTCGCAGCGGCGAGCGTCGGCATCGGCATCTCTCCGACAAAACACCGGTGGCTGAAGGTCAATGGAGGAACCTGAAAAAGGTGAGCCGCTGCTTCCCCACCTCCTTCCCCTCCTCCTCCTCTTCTTGTCGCCAGATCCACACCCTCGCGCCCGCCGCTCCACACAGCCGCACCACGCCGCCGCTCCACGCCGCCGCGCCCGCTGTTCCACGCCCCCACATCCGCCGTTCCGCGCCCGCCGCTCCACGCAACCGCACCAAGCCACCGCTCCACGCCGCTGCGCCCGCCGTTCTACACCCCCGCGCCCGCCGTTCCACGCCCCCGCTCCACGCCGCCGCACCCGCCGTTCCACGACCCCACACCCCCCGTTCCACGCCCCCACGCCCGCCGTTTCACACCCCCACGCCACGCCGCCGCCACCACCTCTCCACCGATCTCATGCACCCGAGCGCCGCGCCGTCGCCCATCTACCCGGGCTCGCGGATCCGCGATCCTGCTCGGCATCCTGCTTGCAGGTGGGATTTCTTGTTATTTTTTTATGAATTTTGGTTGGATCTGAACCTGGTTTGTATTTTTTTATGAATTTTGGTTGGATCTGAGCCTGGTTTGGATTTCCTCGTATTGAGTCACTTACTGCTGGATGTGTGATTTATTACTGGTTCGTAGTGTTTAGATGTTACTGATTCGCAATGGTGGCCATTTGAGATTTGAACCCTCGTATGCTAATATTGTTTAGTTAGATCGTAGAATGTTTGATCTGAGGAGTATTATTTGTAGGCGTGTGAGTTTGTAATTTTAGGTATTACATGGTTAGTTTTTATCATTTTGCTATTAGACGCTGTGTTTTATAATCCATAGTGTATACTCCTTTGCTCCAAGGTTTGGTTGCTCAATTTTGAAGAATATGCCATCATCCAAATGCTACTTGGACTGATGAGATCTTCCAATTGTTGTTGCTAAAAACTAAATAAATTATTGTTTCTAACTTAGTCAGAAGCATAAATGTGAGGTTTTCGTACTGAAAAAGTTCTGACTAAACATCTCACATTGCAAAATCGCTGCAAACCCTGATGGAAATGGAAATGAAAATGTTTTGATTTCGCCAGTCCTTTGATTTATCTATAATTTTCAATTTTAAATTGCAAGCAAGAAAGATAGAGCAATATGGAGCGAAGTTCAAACAAATTTTCTTGTATTGATGATGAAAGAATATAATTCAGCACGATATCGTGCTCAGAACGGTTGGACGAAGGAGGCATGGAATAGTATGATGACTCGTATGAATGAGAAATTTACTAAATCCAAGTTCAATATCACACAACTAAAAGACCGAGAACAACGACTGAAGAAGGACCACAACGTAGTAAAGTTCCTCTGTTCAAAGAGTGGATTTAGATGGGATCATGAGTTGAGAATGGTGACAACTATTGATGAGAAATGGAATGAACTAGATAAAGATTTGCAAAAGTGGAAAAATAAATCTTTTCCACTGTATGATGACCTTTTTGATATTTACGATGGTATGTTTTTTAACTTTGTTTCCGCTAGTATACTTGTACATATTAATTATATTTTTTATTATTATGTTTTCTCAACTATAGGGAAAATTGCTGAAAGAAAGCGTTGTCGGAGGTCGACTGATAAGCATAAGGAGGCCATTGACGTCCCAACGTCTCCACATCATGTCAATATTGGCAATCGGTCACCTAGTCCAACCATACCAGCTCCAGGAGCCACACATACTTCTTTTGAATGGGAGGATGACTACTTCCACAATGAAGGCACAAGTTTTACAAATCCTACATCTAGTCAAGTTTCACAAAATACCCAAGATCATTTGTCAACTCAAGAGCAATCACATTATGTGTTCTCACCACCAATTGATGTGCCTTCTCATGTTGGAGCAAGTAGTGAAGGACCAAGTGTGTTGTCTCGTCGTAGTAGGGAGAGTAGTGAAGGAAAAGAGACGAAAAGGCCTAAAAAGAACAATGATGCTCTGTTAGAAAATTTGATAGCATTGCGGAAAGAAGAACTTGAGAGCTACAAACAACTCAGAAAGGAGCAAATTGAGAGTTATAAGGAAGTTAAGCTTAAGCAATTGGAAATAAATGATCCAAAGAATGATCCTTACTCCATGGCAAAGTGCATTTTATAACTAGAAGATCTAGCAATTCTCACACCAAGTGAGATGGTCAAGGCAATCAACTTTCTTAAGTACGATAAAGAAGCTCGTGAAATAATGATGTGCATTAGTGCTCGTGATGTTGTTTATGAATATCTCAAAGTCGTTATCTCTCTCTAGTCACTTTATGTCATTGCTATGTCACTACTATGACAATTCAGGACAATGTTAATTTTTGCTATGTTACTTTATGTCAATGTTACTTTATGTCATTCCTACAATACTAGTATGACAATTGGGATAATGTTATTTTTTATCAATGGAACACAAACTTTTTATTACAGTATAGATGCTATGATCTTCAAATAGTATTGTGAAAACCATGGCTTTTTAAATACTATGTCTATTGTATAAAATTGTTCAATATAATTTGTCTAACATATAATTATTTGAATAAAATATTATACTAAAAACTATGATATCCAAACACTTGTAGAGATTGTCTAACGGCTAATTTTTTAAACTCATAACAACTAGTTTATTTAAATATAAAACTGAAAACTTTGAAAAAAAACTGTGTATTCAAACACCTTAAAAAACTGTAATTTTCTCAAAAACTGTGATTTTGAAATACTACAGAATACTGTGGTTTTGGTTGCATGACAATTCTAAAGCCATGGTTTTCAAATATTGTGGTTTTCAAATGCTGTGTTTCCAAATGGGGCCTGAGGATTTTTTGATGGTTTTGGTATTTTTGCAGAAAAGCCCTCAACCGTTGAAGAAATTGCGAACTGGCCCTTGGCTGCTAGGTTTGGTTGTTCTGGACTCCCGGAGACTCCGATTTTGACGTGGTCAGCTCCTACGCGTCCGTAACGACGTGCACTTCTGTAAGGAATCATCCGTTCGCCAGATCCAGTCGATGAATCTCATCCATTCAGCCATAAATTGCCCGATTGCGTCGACCTGCGATTAAAATAAACAAAACACACAATCGAGGTCGAACGACAGCCAACACAAATATATTTGAGTATTTGATGATCTTTATGGCTAAAATGAGCATGAATGAGAGAAAAATATCCAGAAAATATGCACAAATATGAGAATTATCATATTCCGAGAACGATTTTGATCTCGGTTATTATGCCCATATACGTATGCCTCCACTGAGCAATCCCGTTCCTATGGAAGAGGTAGATCGCGAAGATGTTCCTGAGGAACATCATGAGGATGCGTCTTCTCCCACCCAGGTCATGTCCATCGACCAGGAGACAGAGAAGATAGATCAGGAACTCCACCCTCCACCTAAGTCCTACCACTTTGGAAGCTGAGTCTATACTTCAACACCTCGCTGTCGAGGACATGGACAATGGTGACCGAGGGCTCAGTCTTGTGAGGTTAATTTGATCCTGACAACCTTCAATCTCTCTTTGATTTCGAATCCGATTCGGAACAAACAGAGATGTTTTCTCCTTTTGCGACCTCGCTTCCCCGAGAGTTTGCTACTTTATCGGAGGAGACTCCTGAGCAGCGAGCGGCTAGGGAGGAACAGGAACACAAGCAAAAGGAGGAACAGGAAATAAAGCAAAGGGAAGACGAAGAACGCAAGCGGCAAGATAACGAACTCCGCAAGACTGCGCTAGAAGCTCTCCAGAATGTGCAGTCTCGTTATGATGCCGCTCCAAGTTCTTCCCATCGTCCTCATGGTCGTAGGTGCGACCAGACACCCTCTTTAGCCCTGGACTCTCCGTCGGTAGACGAAGAAATGGTGAGGCCTGGCGCACCTAGGAGGAGTACGCATGGGTGACTTCACTCTATTGCAGAAGTCCTACGCAACTTTCCTCCTAATATTGAAGACGCGCAAAGACCAGCTTTTGCTAGAATCCTGGCGGGTAAGCTGGACGAGGTTGCATCTGATGCAACCCCGAAAGCCTCATCCCGGTCAATGATTCGCTCCCATGAAAGGGAGTATTCTTACTCCAGTCAGGGCAGACGTAATCGATTACCATCGGGGTCACCTTGGCACGACAAAGCCAGGTGAGTCGGGAACTCTCGCGATCGTGATCGTGTTCCAGTTCATTCTCATTTGGGACCGCGAGGTGTATCACCACGGCGTGAGGTTACCCGCGATCATGTTGAAAGTTGCCGAATTCTCCACAGTTCCTATGTCGGCTGCAAGGCTTTCTCACCAGGCCTCCGTGCGGTGGTTTGGCCAGACAAGTTCAAGCCCAGAATAATTGAAAGATTTGATGGAACTCAGAATCCATCCAAATTCATTCAGATCTACATCACCTCTATTCAAGCGGCTGGTGGGGATGATCGCATCATGGCAAATTACCTACCAACAGTCCTCGAAGGACCGGCGAGAACCTGATTGTTCAATCAGCCAGAGGGTTCAATTTATAACTGGGAAATGTTGCGTGATGCCATACTCAACAACTTCCAGAACTGTTACAAAAAACTGGCAAAGAGGACGACCTCCATCGTCTCCGCCAGACTTCTATCGAAATTCTTCGGCAGTTTGTCAAGAGCTTTGTCGGAGTAAGGAATACCATCCCTAACATATCTGACAATTCTGTTATTAGGGTGTTTAAACACGCCATCCGATATCGAAGGTTTACCGAAGATCTACTTATCCATCCCCCTCGGTCAGTAGCAGACCTCTTCGACATGGCTGATCGTTATTCCGATGCGGCTGAGGCCGTGGAATGGAACAGGATAGTGGATAAGGGAAACTTACCGTTACCGCCTCAGCTAGGTCTAAAAGATGACAAGAAGGAGGATTCAAGCAAGAAGCTGGAATCATCATCAGGCGGGAACTCCAAGAGGTCTAAGAAAAATCGATCTGGACAATACAAGGAGGTCACAGTTGCTGAGAAGCCGCCACCGGGAAAAGGTAACAAACCTCCATTTAAGAATAAAATTCTTCTGGCGGCCACGATAGCGACCAGCCGGGAAAACAGACTAATCTGCAGGGAGGAAAAAAGTGGTGTTAGCTCCACAACTCTTTGGGACACGATCTCAAGAACTGCAGGAATTGGTTGAAACAATTAGACGATTTCTACCAAGGGGTCGGACCAATGCTAACTTTGCCGCCAAAAGATCAAGCTTGCGGGATTAGGGACGTCGATGCAGACAAAGAGATGTCCTATCAGGTACCACAAAACCATGTTAATGATATTTTTGGAGGTTCCTCCTCTTTTGTTTCTAAGCGTCAGTTTAAGATGTTTTACCGCGAGGTAAATCAAGCAGAGACTCCCCTTGGTGAGCCTCAGTACCCCCCGTTGGTTGGAAACTCCTTTGACTTTTGATTGTGCTGATTGTCCTATTGGGCTTACGCGGCCTTTGAGACTACCTTTGGTCATCACCCCAATCATCAGCAATGCTCGAGTCGAACGAGTTCTAATCGACGGAGGTAGTTCTTTGGACATTTTATTGGTCAAGGCGCTAGACGAGATGCAGATCCCTAGTTCAAAAATCAAGCCCATAATTCATCCATTTTATGGGATAATTCCTGGTCCCTCGATGATGCCAATGGGACAGCTGGTACTCCCAGTAACTTTGGGGGAGCCAGATAATTTTTGAACAGAATTGGTTACCTTCGATGTAATTGATTGTGATTCGGCGTATAACGCTATTTTTGGCAAGCCAACTCTCACTAAATTTATGATGGCGATGCACTATGCTTATAAGTGCGGCAAGTTGCCAGGTCCCAAAGGCGTCATTTCGGTTCGAGGTAGCCGGAATGTGGCATTAACTTGTGATCGGTTGTCCCTAGAGTTAGTGGATCAGCTTCCCCTTCGGGACGTCAAGATAGCAACCACGGCAGGGATACGATCAAAGTTGCCCCACGACCAGATGAAAAGTTAAAACTAGTTCCATTGTACCCAGATGATCCATTTAGAACAATTCAGATTGGATCAGGCCTGGATGAAAAATAGGAACTCGAGCTCATTACTTTCCTCCGGGCAAATGCAGATGTGTTTGCGTGGAAACCGTCCGACATGCCTAGAGTCCCAAGGGAGGTAATTGAGCACAGGTTAGCAATTCGACCTGGACAATGGCCAATAAAGCAAAAGCTCAGACGCTTCGTTACTGATCAGCAAGAAGCCATCTGAGTGGAGTTAGATAAGCTCCAAAAGGCAGGATTTATTCGCGAAGTCGATCATTCTGAGTGGCTCGCAAATCTAGTCATGGTCCGAAAGTCAAATGGCAACTAGCGCATGTGCGTCGATTATACCAGACTGAACAGTGCCTGTCCGAAGGATGATTTTCCCCTTCCCCACATCGATCAGTTGATCGATTCTACTACAGGTTGCGAATTGATGAGCTTCCTGGACGTTTACTCAGGGTACCATCAAATTAGCATGGCAGAAGAAGATGAAGAGAAAACTGCCTTCATCACACCATTTGGCACTTACTGCTACGCCAGAATGTCATTTAGTCTCAAGAACGCCGGTTCCACGTACCAGCGCTTGATGCAAAAGACCTTTCTTTCTCAAATGAGGTGTAATCTCGAGGCTTACGTTGACAATTTGGTTGTAAAAAGCTTGAAAAGTGTGAATCATTTAGATAATCTCGCTGAAACCTTTTGTAATCTAAACAAATATGGAATAAAGCTGAATCTGGAGAAATGTTCTTTTGGAGTTTCGTCTGGCAAACTACTAGGCTTTCTTGTTTGTTCTAGAGGGATTGAGGTCAATCCCGAAAAAATCAGGGCCATTGAGCAAATAAGATCTCCTTCGACCATCAAGGACGTCCAGTGCCTAGCAGGTCGTATGGCGGCTTTAAGCCGATTTATATTGCGACTAGGCGAACGAGGACTACCTTTCTTCAAAGCTCTTCGAAAACACAATGGTTTTACCTGGTCGGATGAGGCCGAGAAAGCATTTCAAGAGGTTAAAGCATATATGTCTATTCCACCGTTGTTTGTTTCTCCGAACTTAGGAGAACCACTACTCTTTTACTTGGCGGCCACCCCTCATGTGGTCAGCACGGTTCTGATCGCGGAAAGAGAAGGGGTGCAACAACCCGTCTATTACGTAAGCGAGGTACTTCATGGTCCAAAGGAGCGCTACCCTGAGGTACAGAAAATACTTTACGCACTTCTGATGGCTTCCCGTAAGCTACGACATTACTTTCAGGAGCACAAAATCATTGTACCCTCGTCCTTCCCATTGGGGGATATAATCCGCAATCCAGAAAAATTTGGTTGCATCGCGAAGTGGACAGTGGAACTGCGAGCGTTCGACATCAGTTCCACCCCTCGCACGCAGTTAAATCTCAAATCCTTGCAGACTTTGTAGTCGAATGGACGAATCCTGACCCTCCTATGCAAGAATCCAAAGATTTATCATGCACCGACCATTGGACGATGTATTTTGATGGCTCTCGTAGTTTTCAACACTCAGGGGCTAGAGTGGTCTTAGTCACCCCCAGGGCGACCAACTCAAGTATATCATTCAATTACACTTTGTTGCGACTAACAACACAGTAGAGTATGAAGGTCATATTGTAGGGCTCCGGGCAGCTAAGTTCCTCGGAGTCCGTCGATTAGTGGTGAGGGGAGACTCACAACTAGTCGTAAACTAGGTAAACAAGGAGTATAGCACCTCCGATGAGACAATGGCTCATTAGCTGGGGGAAGCGAGGAGATTGGAAAAACACTTCAGTCATTTCGAAGTCCAATATATCTCGCGAAAGGACAATAATCTCGCAGACCAATTATCTAAAATTGGGTCTGCACGCACATCCGCTCTGGCGGGAGTGTTCGTTGAACACTTAGAACATCCTTCGATCATGACTACGGTCGAAGACGACCCAGTGACAGTTTGTGTCACAAACCTTGGACATAAAGGGGATTGGACTCATCCATTGAGGGTCTATCTCGAACATGGGATCTTGCCCAAGGATGAAACCGAGAGTGATCGGTTGGTTCAAAAAGTGCGCTTGTATAAACTCATAGAAGGGGTTTTGTACAGAAAAGGTACTCAAGGAATATTCATGCGCTGCATATCTCAAGAGGAAGGCAAGTCCCTTTTGAAAGAAATTCATGATGGTGTATGTGGTGCACATGCGTCATTTCATACACTGGTCAGAAATGCTTTTCGACGAGGTTTTTACTGGCCTTCAGCACTTGATGATGCCAAGCATCTAGTAACAACATGCACACAGTGTCAGTTTCAAGCAAGACAGGTTCATCAGCCTGCATATACCTTACAAAGTATCCCTCTAACATGGCCTTTCGTGGTCTGGGGGATAGATATTATAGGTCCTATGCCCCAAGCAGTCAATGGGTACAAGTTCCTGTTCGTAGCCATCGATACGTTTACAAAATGGATTGAGGCTGAACTAGTCCGCAACGTTACCACTGCTGCGGCAAAGAAGTTCTTCCACAAGAACATCGTCACTCGATTTAGTGTTCCAAGTTGTCTCATTACTGATAACAGTTCCTAATTCGTTAGTGGTCTTTTCTTGGACTATTGCGACGATATCGGAACCAAAGTGTGCTTTGCTTCTTAGCTCATCCACAGAGCAATGGTATCGTTGAACGTGCCAACGGGCAGATATTACAAGGCATAAAGAAACGTGTTTTCGATCGCCTTAAGATGCACTCGGGGGCATAGGTAGATGAGCTCTACTCTGTTCTATGGGCACTACGCACTACTTGTAGTCGGGCTACAGGTGAGACACCTTTCTAATTGGTATATGGCGCTGAGGCTGTATTACCCATGGAAATTCGTATTGGTTCTGTCCTAGTAGATCAATTCAATCAGATTGATCAACTCAAACAACGTGCTCAAGATATAACCCTCCTCGAAGAAAAAGCATGATCGGGCGCTGATCAAATCAGCAGTATATTTACAAGCTTTACGTAAATATCACAGCAAAAGGGTGCGGCCGCATAGTATTCACGTGGGCGACCTGGTTTTGCGGAAAATACAAAACTAGTCTAACCGCAACAAATTCTCTCCTCAGTGGGAAGGCCCCTATACTATAGTGTCAGTACCACGGTCAAGATCGGCCCGATTAGCCATGGAGGATGGGAGGATCTTGAACAATACTTGGAACATAGATCAATTACGCAAGTTCTACGTGTAAGTTCCTCATTTCTTTTATCCTTTTCAATTATCATGATTTGTTAAAAAAAATTGTGTGTATTTCTCTTCGAATTATGTTACGAGGCTTTTCTCTCTTGCCACGCCCATACCAAGCTATGCTTGGGGGCTGATCGCCGATGAACCATCTTACTATGGTAACCTGATCGGATTCGCTGGCTGACCTAATGTCACATCTAGATAAGACATCCCAGAAATAAGCCATTTCTAAACACATACGGGACTTACTGGCATGTTTATAATCATTTGAGTGGCTGCCTGTTTATAATAAGATTTGGTGCCGTATTAAGATCAGTAATAGTGCGATCAGGCGATCATATCTAGGTCAAGACATTTCTTTGTAAATTGTTTCTAAAGCGTATAAGAAACTCACTAGATATTGCTGATCATCAAAAACCCATATTTTTCCTGAGACTATAATACTGCGTCTTCAGTATGTATGATCTCAGAAGGGGGCAATGAGAATATGGTCATAACATAAAACGGAGTTAAGTACATTTCTTTCATTTAAAAACCTAAGGCATGCATTTGCATAGTATAAACTGTATATTTGCAGGTATTGGTAAAAAATAGAGGAGTGTTGTTTATTACAATGATTCAGGGTAAGCCTAATTCCTTCAAGAGATCTTTGATAAGAGGTTTGACTTCTTCGGATATGGCCTCAAACTGATCATCACTTTCGAACTCGGCATCTCCCACTACTGGACCCAGATTCAGATTTGGGCCATGATGAAGTCTTAGTTTGCACAGAACGGCAGAGGCTACAGATCTTACGTTGGTCTTCATTGCCTCTTCTTGCCGTCTTGTGTCTTCAGGGAGATACTTGAGAAGTGATTCAGTCTGAGCCGCGACCAAGGTGGCTAATTCACCAAAAGCTGGGATTATCCTTCTAAGCTTCGACCACATCAGTTTTGATTAAAATTGCCATCATCTTCAGTTTTTCGAGTGTATTTGATTGAGTACTACTGCAGGATGAAATCATTGCCTTTAAGGTTCCATTCTCTTTGCAGACAGTGTCAATTTTCAAACTTTGAAGCTTGACAGTCGCCCGAAAATCATATTTCTCTTTTGAAAGGAGGCATATTTGATCCTCTTGTACTGATGAACGCGATAATCGATTTTACGGCAGTTCATGTAACAAAATATTTTCTTTTGGTCGGAGGTAAACTCACATGAAAGCTTTGACTGTGCCTCGTGAAGTTCCCTCTTTAGGGAAGAAAATCTCGCGGCTGCAGCTTCTTCCTGATTTTCCCAATCAGCCATGCTCTTGTTCAGGAAGGCATTTTCCCTATGACAAGGAAGACGATAATTATACTTAGATGAGAGTTCAAGTTAATATGGACAAGACGCATTACACTTACTGCTGTAGCCGACTGATCTCCCGCTGTGCGACCTCAATATGTTTTGCTACAGCTATTGACTTGGTCGCCATCCGGGTCAACTCCTGAAACGCAGTAAGATATGGCTCTTGACACTTGAACATTCCTAAGTATTAGCAATATTTAGAAGCGTTAAGAGAATGTTTACCTCTACAAAGTCGCTAAATGAACTACTCTCAGGTTCAGCTACAGCTTGAGCCTCAAAACTCGCTTTATCCTTGGCAACAGGGACAGTGAATGTTTCTTCTTGCTGATCCACCTCCGCGGTCAGGACTGCGGCTTCCATCCCCTGAGATTGAATGTCCGCTATTATTTCCTCTACAATGGCTGAGATGATGCCTCAGCCATGGGAGTTGGGCCTGTCTCACCAGTGACCTCTATGGTAGTTGATGCGCCGACAGTTGTTGAGGTCATCGGGGCACTGAGTGCGGGGTCCCTGCATCTAAACATCATAGCTTATGATATCTCTTATTGATGACATAGAATTAACAAGAGATAATATTCTTACTTTATACGAAACCCTGTCCAGAGTTTGGGTTTCGACGATGAGCTCTGGGGAGAACGAAGCCCACTGGGTGCCCCTATTGAAGTATCATCAGCATTTGTCCTTGTTTTCCTTTTCTTAAACAGGACAGTGTTTCTTCTCCCTGCATGATCACAATGTGATTGGTATATGCAGGGAAGTCAAAAATTAAAAGACTATGAAATTCCTACCACAGTAGTCCCCTCGATCATTGGGGGAGGTGTTATCAACCCTGGGGCTTCGTAGGCCTCCGGATTGGGAGTCTCCTCCATGACCGCAAGATCTTCTACGACCACGGGATCTTGTGTTGCTGTTTTTGTCCTTGCCGTCAGAGACAAGACTTCGGCGATGCGAGGAGAGGTTGACCTCTCTGGAACGCTTACCTCCAGAAGGTCCATCGCCTTCCTCTTGCGGCGGATAAGAGGAACGTCGTCTTCCTCGTCCTCACTCCCCTCACCATGTACGACTAAGAAGTAATTCCTATTTGCACTTGAGGGTATATGGGGCACAGAAAATCTTACCATGGTCTTTTTCGCGGTTATGGTTTTTTGTTTTGAAGAAGCGCCTCCTAAGATCTTCTTAGGTTTTTCGGGAGCAGGCTCCTTCATCTTCTGCTTTGAAGAGGTTCTCTTTACCTTCTTCATCGCTGACCCCCCAGAGGGTCCAGTGTCGTCACTAGGACGTTTCATCCCAACGATTCCCCCTAGTAGCTGTATCGTTTCAGGCAAACAATTTGACGATCTCAATGAAATATACGATTTGCAACAAGTTCTAAAAAAAAGGTCATACCTTTTGTCGTTCCTGTTTCAGATCGTCGCCGCTATTTATTAAGATCTAGGCACGGGGCGATCCCTGAGCTCCTTCTGTTGCGGCATTATAAGACCACAGCAGGCTGTTTGTTCGTTTTTCGATCTCGGACAACGATAGAATTGTGTCATGAAAAGTACAAATTACTGGGTACGCTTGTTACATCAGTACAAATGTACGTTTTGTAGACCAAAGAACATATCTGTATTATAATCCAGGGTACCATCTGCCATGGATTCTATTTCCCAGGAAGGGTGTTCCTACTTCCGCGGGGGGCTCACCCTATTTCTCACAAAATCGCGGATGATATCCCACGCTGTTAGTCCTTGATAGACTAAATGAAGAATGGCCTGAGCCTGCTTCTTCAATCTCGGATTAAGAGTGGGAACGATGTCCATTTCGTTGTTCTTCTCTGGCCGATTGTTCTCGAACCAAAGGTAACTCTCCGAAGGTGGGGTGCAATAAAACCATTTGTGGTGCCACTAGTGCACCGAATCCCGCAGGGGAAGAAAGGGGTACTCTTTCTTGTCCCTTATGCGGAAGTAGATGCAGCCACGGCATTGGTACTCTTCGACCATGTCGAGAAATAGAAGCGCCGAAAAAGATCCACACTGGGCAGCACTCCAACAAAAGCCTCGCACAAATACTGGAAGATGGCTAGTATCAAAACAGCATTTTGATGGAGATTCACCAGCTCCAGTCCGTAATGTGCAAGAACCTCCTGGAGGAATTCGCTCTCTGGAAGTCGGAACCCGGATCGTAGGTATTCTTTGAAGATCACCAGTTCATTCTCATGAATGACTGGGGCTTCTTCATTCTTCTCCACCGGCCGCCAGTTGATCAACAACCGTGGGGAAGAATCTCTTCTCTCTCGAGTGCCACTAGGCTTTCTTCCGAGTGGTGGATGGATCGGCTCCAAGACACCATTGGTGGTGAGATCGGTGGAAGGGTGACGGCTTTGGAGATGATGAGGGCGAGGTGTGCAAAAGAGGATTTTGTGCGGCGAGAATGTTTGAGGCAGCAGAGGGTTTTTGGCTGTGAAACTTCTCCAGTAAGCTACCCCTTCTTTTTATATGCCCGAGACGACTCCTTACCGGGCGCATTATTTTAATAATTTCCCAAAACAGGTGCCTTTCCTGTTAAACCCGTTATCATTACTCTGTTATGAATCTGAAGCAAAATGTATCTTTTAATAAGGATCATTTTATTTCATATTCGGGGGCTATGGTACAAATAATTATAGGAGAAATTCTTAAGATTTATTAAAAAATTACCTTGTGATTTTAGGATAACCTCATAATTTCTGCACTAATCGCAATGCTATTCTGTGATCGCAATATAAGTAATATGTGATCGCAGTACTATGTATGATCACAATGCTATCCTGTGGTCTCAGTACTATGTTTGATCGCAGTATTATTTTTTATTGTGCATGGTCTCAATGTTATTCTGAGACCTGAAAATCGTCTCGAGTTGATCTCAAACAGAAGGCTAACTATTTGTATACGTTTGGTCGCAGAAATGTCCTCTAGCAACCATTTTTCACACAGAGAATGTAAAGAATTCTAAATTGGTGATTATAAGTTATACATAATCATCTAAAAAAGTCAAGTGTATAAGGAAAAAAATTATTTATTTCTTGCAATCTTTACATACAAAAGGGATACAGGCAACCAGAGCATCGACCTGATCCGAGAGCAATTTGCAAAGTTCTCCAAAGGATATATTGGCATCAGTGGGATCAACACTGGTCACCCCAAGAGAACTAGCAATAGTTCTAAGCCTATCTACATCATCCCGTAGCAAAAGAGTGCTACTGTTCGTTATTGTATCGGAGAGTTTTCGCTGCTGCCAAGTGTAATCTCTCTCCGACCTGAACCTATGCGCCTCTTCGCGGGAGCCATCATAACATTCTGCCAGATGCAGAATAGCCAAAGACATCTCCTCAATGCGCTTCTCAAGAGCCTCTTTTTCTTTTTGGAGAGTTCGGCACAAAACTACTCTATCACCAAAAAGGCCCTGGACCTCAGCAAGCTAATCGTTGAGGAGCCTAGAAGCCCTTGCCTCCTACATTTATGTCTGCATGGGTTAGTTTCGACCAGAAAACGTAACCGGAAGACAAAATGGAGGTCATTACCTGAGAGGCAGAGGAGAAAGCCAGGCTTTGGGTAGATTTAGGCATGGGAGTGAGAGATTTTCACCAGAAAGTTGATCACCCGACAAAAGCTGATGATCCAAAGAAGGTGTATCATCTGGTTGCGGTGATGTGAGACTTCCTCCAAGAGAGGGAAGGTTTGAAGGATCGTTGTGGATCCCCAAAGGTGGAGATAAAGATGCAACTGGATAAGTTGCTGAGGCCGAAGAGAAGGGTAATGTGACAACGCAGGTCTCGGTCCCCTTTAGCGATTTTGATGCAGTTCCACTGGAGGATCCTCCGTCATTTTTCGTTTTCTTCTTTGGAGGAACCAGTTCCCCGAACGCCTGTGAATTTCAAAACGCACTGCTTTGAAAAAGATCAGGATTTAAAAAGAAGAACTTACAACAAGAATTTCGGAGAAGATTTACCTTCTGGGAATCTTGGTCAAATTCGGATATGACTTCTTTTTCTCCCTCATCACTCTCAATCTCAATAATGTTCTTGCAGCCTTGATTCGCCATTAAGGTAGGAACAGAAGAGAGAGGATGGAACAAGAGAGGAGAAGTAACTTTGAAAGACTTAGCCACAAACTTGTGATTCTTAAGAACTAAAAGGCTCTGCTATTTATAGAACCAGAGACGACGGTTCGCTTGCGCGGGTGCCTCGAGGTTTTAAAAGCACATTACTGGCTCTCCAAGTCAATAAATTCATGATTACCTGTCAAGAAAAACTTACAGTTTTTTTCGGGAAATAAACCGCCACACAACGGAACAGTGCTAGTTGAAGAAGTTGAATCGTCAAGTTTTATAATTTGATAGAAATTAAATTTGAAGTAAATAAGTCTCTTCATTTTCTTCAAATTTGGGGGCTAGCTGATGAGGATTATCACCTGAGCTAGTTAGATTAACACATGTCGGGTTCAAGTCAGATAGAATTCAATGTGTGTCTTTGAATTTGTGTCTTAGTAGCCGCTATGGTCGCTAAAGGGCACAAAGTTATTCTATGATCGCAGCCTTTGCGCGATCATGAGACCGCAGACAGTGCACGGTCAGAAGGCCGCAGACAATGCGCGGTCAGAGGGTCACTGACTGTACGTGACCAGGGTAATTCGGGGGTACTTGAGTCTTTACCAAGCACGTTCCCAGAATTAAGATAACTTCTCCCATGTATGAAAACAACTGTTAGGAAGTTAGCATGTGCGGTTATCCACAATTTGCACGTGTCTAACCGGCGAGGGAGAAGAGTGCGGTTACATTAACTGCACCGGAGCAACCGTCCAAAACAGCTTCACATTTGCACCCTTTTATTCAGTATAAAAGGAGGATCAGCGCACGATCTAAAGGGCGGTTAACAATCAAGACAACAAGTCAGTAAAGGTTGAAGACTTAGACATAGATAGATAGACAAAAATACAGAAGATATCATCGCCTGTGATAATCTCTTCTCCCTGTAAACACTTTTACCATATATAGTGAAATCACAACAGGACGTAGGACTATTACTCTCACCATCGAGGGCTCAAATCTATATAAATCTTCACGTCTCTTTTGACATCACTTATCCTATCTTCCCTAAGGAACATTCTGAAAGGTTTCACAACTCACAAATCTGCGTAAGATCGACAGGGAACCCCGAGTCCAAATCGTCGACAGTGGTCATCGGCGAGGACAAAGGAGCACAATTGTACTGTTGCAACTATACATTGTTGCCTACTGCATCCTCGATTTATATGTCTAGAGTACTTGTAACAATGAGAGGAGGGGCAGAGCTCTCTTTGTACCCTTGGCTCTGCCACTCATTGTTGAAGATAAGCATCACTATTTCTGTATACGTATAACATAAAACTATTTGATATGAAGGGCATATCTTATTTGATTGACTGTTAAAATTTATCAACTCAATTTATGCTCACAGTGGAGTATGTGACAACCAAAAAAAATCTAAAAAGATATGTTTGGTAAAGCCTGACTTTGGCCACCAAAGTTTTGTAAACAATATATGCACTATAAATTTGACTATGGACAATATAGAATAGTAGTTTGCCAAATTTGGATTGTGAATCAAAAGAAGTCCGGATCAATCGGCACTATCTATGTTTTTTTCCACAGAAGACTGGCACTACTAATATTTAGGTTGGTATAACATGGTAGCAAACTAACCATAACATTTCCGAAGCGACCACAGCAGAAATAAGCGTCCTATGAAGCATCACTTCAATCAGCACGCTAAAGCATAAAATGTTGGTGTCGGATCTTGTGATTAAAAAAAAAAAAGTGTCGGATCTTGTTCTATCAGCCAGGTGATACTCTGAATGAATCACGGTTGTTGGCAAAAGCAACTCGACAACTTTTCCAAATATATATTTTGTAAATTATAAAGATGTCTTTATAATTCTTAGACTTCACCTTTAGTGCTGAATAAACTGGCGAAAGTAATCTCCCTCCCCACTCCCAAAATAAATAAATAATTTCTTTCCTATTAATACTTGCTTATATTTAAGTCCTTTGATAATTTTGTGACCACAAATACAAATAACAAAAACCTTTTTATTCTTTTTTTTAAAAAAATTATTATTATAAATAATAATATCTATTATATTGACAACACTCATTCACTCCACGCCACACCCACATACCAACAAAATATATACTCCAACTATACTTATACATGAAAATAAAGAGAATTAAAAGTTGAATCTATGATTTTTCTTTGCACGGACACATGTTTTATTCGTCCGGGTATTATATACCAGTGCAAAATATTATTATTCTAGTTCGATATAACACTTCTGAGTATATAATACAATCTGAAATCATTTCCAGATTTCCATTGTAGATAGCTAGCCCTTAATTTCCAATTTTTTTTTCCAAAATTGTCTTTTCCCAAATGTGCCTGCATAGTGAAATAATTGTACGAGTGTTGTTTGCCATTTGATTGCATTGGCAAAAGAAGCAAACAATTCAGATTCCATATAGCACACATTAACCTAATTAACTTGATATTGATTTCTAACTGGGAGTTTAATCAGAGCATATTTGAATTGGATAATAGTTATACCAAATCTAAATTTTATTATCTCTAATTGAATTCAGACATATTCAGATTCGAATGAATCAGTTAGTTATCAAATACAAATTCAAATCATATTTTTACTCCATTCAAATCGAATTCAAATATTATACAAATTATATAGCTATTTTAAATTTTTAACATAATTTTATTTCTACAATATTATTTGATTGAATTCAAGAGTAATATGATAGAAAATATTTTCTCAAGTATATAATTATAATAGAAAGTATAATTTAAAATTGCTACTGTGATAGAAAATGTAAAATAAAATACTACCAAATTACTAAGTGGATACGGATATTATCCAAATCCGAGTCTGACTCCAAAAACCAATATCCCATACTAGATCCGAATCCGAGAAAATAATCAGATATATATCCGAATCCGAATCCGATTATATAATCGGATATCCGAAAAGACATCTGAATCCGATTTTTTCAGATTCAACATCCGAATTATCCGATTACATTCAGATCCAATTACACCCCTAGTTCTAACTTCATCAGTAAATCATACAATAATGAAAATGAAGTACATTGAGAAACACAGCTGACCAAGTATGGCACTGCATGTTAATCTGAGAATCTAATTACAACTTCATGCAAATTCAGCAAGTTATTACATTGACTAGATGAGAAGGTAAAATGAGGAGACATAAACAAGAACAAATTGATACACTATTAGAGCACTAAATGAGATCAACACTTCGCAACAAATGGATACAATGTCCAAGCAAATCTATGGCTGATCCATATGTCCGGCTTGCCCCTCTTGATGCTCACCTTGCCATGCCCATACAATATCCTCTAGGGCTGGTTTCATGTCCTTCTTCCACAGGTTTTGGTATTCTAGTGTGTCTCCATTGTTCTTCTTGATCTCTACCAAGTGAAATGTAGGGGTAACCTCAAAGATCTCTGCATCAATGGCTAAGACGCCTTTCCTTCCTTCACTCGCACCTTCCATTTTCAGCACACCACCTTCTTTCTTCTTCACTTTCAGCTTTGAACATGTGGCAGCATCCTCTAGCTTTGAGATGATCGCCGAAACTGATTGGCTCGATGTGAACCTTGCCTCTTTTCTTTTCTCCGTCTCCTTGAACAAGCCTGAAAGATCAAATCCTTCTGATAGAGATATAATATCAAAAGCGTTAAGGTTGGTGAGTTTCTCAGGATCCTGTTTCACCACAGCAGTTGTGTTACTACTGCTACCTGCGGATGAGAACGCCACATTAACATCAGCAGGAGCTGTTAGTGTTTCCTTTGTCTCTATATTCTTTTGGACTAGCTTGTTATCAAGCCCCTTTCTAAACCAATAACTTTCCATTATCTTTTTAATAGGCGCTCTACTGTTAGGGTTTGGGTCAAGAATTCTCGACAGCAGTTTTCGGATATCAGATGCAAACCAATTTGGACATCTGAACTCCGCTTTCCCAATCTTTCTGTACATCTCCATCAAATTCGGATCTTGGAAAGGCAGATAACCAGCTATGAGAACAAACAGGATCACCCCACAGGACCATGTGTCAACCTTGGCACCATCATACCCTTTCCGGCTGATCACCTCAGGTGCGACATATGCAGGAGTTCCACAAGTAGTGTGCAGGAGGCCATCTTGACGCCTTGACTCAGCAAGAGCACTCAATCCAAAATCTGAAATTTTCAGGTTTCCATTTTCGTCAAGAAGTAGGTTTTCAGGCTTCAGGTCACGATGATACACACCTCTACTGTGGCAGAAATCAACGGCACTCACCAACTGCTGGAATAACTTCCTTGCAGCATCTTCTTTCAATCTGCCTTTCACAACTTTGTTAAACAATTCACCACCTTTGACATACTCTAGCACAAAGTATATCTTGGATTTGGTAGCCATGACCTCATAAAGCTGTACAATGTTAGGATGTCTCACCAATTTCATCACTGAGATCTCTCTTTTGATCTGGTCCATTAGGCCAACCTTCAAAATTTTGTCCTTGTCAACCACCTTGATAGCAACACTTTGCAATGTTGCAATATTCCTAGCATGGTAAACCTTGGCAAAAGTTCCTTGCCCCAGTAATTTTCCAACCTCAAACCTTTGCATCAGAATGTTTCCATTCTTCTCTATTTCCATCATAAATGAATCCTAGCAGACAAATCTTTATAGGACCACTTGCAAGAGAAATTCTTAAGACAAAACTTCAACCGTCATCAGAAATGGCAGGATCTAGCATAACGGTATTTCTGACATTGCTAGCATCATCATTGCTTTGTGATTGCAGAATGCACCAAAAGTGCGCATGAAATCCACGCTCATCAAGAATCAATGATTTCAAATCAATTGAAGAAAAATCCTCTCCACAAGAGATATACCTGGCATGAAAGCACATCTTTCTGCATTCCCTAGCAATGGCTTTAAAATTCAGTGTGCACTGCTGCCAATATAAACAAGAAACATGATTAACTTTTGCATTCAACAAGTATTACAGTTTAAGCACACCCAAAAAAGTTATCACATATTGCAGTTGCACAAGTCATGGACTAAAAGAAACAAATTATACATAGAGATATAGGAGTGAACAATATTTACAATAAAACACTGACTAGACTGCTGGTATGATCACACCCTAGTTCGTTTTCCAGATACAAGAGGCTGAGACAGAATCTTAGGTTGTAAAGTGATCTCACTTGGGACTAACAATGCGTTCAGCACATTTGCTAAAGTGGATTATCTACCACTTATAGACAAAATGAGGAGTCGCCAGGATAGCTGCAGAACAAAGACCCTCAAGAGGCAGATTGATGCTGTTGAAAGCAGTTTTACAGCTTTTAGTGCTCTTTTGGTAATTTCATGACATTTTTCAAATTACTCCAGTAGGTTATGAAGTACATCAACAAAATCCACAGAAGATCCTTATGGAAGGGAGGTTTTTTTATTTCAGAAAGAAATCAGTTGGGAAGGCCCCTACAGAAGAGACATATATTAAATGAAAAGGATGTATGGTTATTTACTCGAAATTACATGCTCATGAAGGAGCTCCATTGAAAGAACTAAGGAATGCTAACAGTTTTTCTTAGTAGTATATTCCCTCTGAAAGAAATTAGGGTCAACTCTGAAGCAAAGGATTTCTTCCAGTTTGTTAGTGTTAGGCCACTTTTTGAAAGATTGTACTGCTCGTAGTTTTCTAAATGCTCCAAGAAGCAATTATAACCATTTCAGAAAAGAATTCCTTTATAAACTAGCAAGTGTATGGGAAGCATCCTCAGAACCATTGTTCCAGTCAAAACAGTCAAAAGCAAAAGGCGCACTTGAGACAGTAAATCTTTAAATTACCTAAGACGCAAGGTGCAAAAAAAGCATGTGCCCAAGAAACACTAGTGCAAAGATAAAAAATGATATTTCCCTATTATTTATATAACAATTAGAATAAAAAAAATGGAAGTGAACAACTCCATATTAATTTTAATAAAACTTTAGAAGTCATGTACCTTGTACACCTGGAAATAACAACTAATCCAGGAAATAAAAATGACATAGGTTTAAAGGTAATATCACATATTGTCATTTAGAGCACCATATGCAATACCATAACATATATAACACATGCAAGGTAGTTAGCAAACAAATTAATAATTTATGTCTAAAGGCTGGCGCCTTGCGCCCTGTTGCTAAAGGCGCACGCCTCACGAGGGCACTACACCTTGTGTAGTTTGAGGCACTTTCACTTGCTACACCTCGCCTTTGCTCCTAGGCATACGCCTTGTACACCTTAGACTGCACTGGTTCCAGTCTTCTATACATGCAAAAATGGGTGGATTACTGGTGGGTCACGACAAGAGGGATAACATCCAAAGATCACAGGAGAAACCTTAACACACAACATTGAGATATTCTGGATTCTTTGGAAGGAAATAACAGGATTTCCCTAAATCAACTCAGGGCAAGGAACAGTTGGAAATGATGAGAGAGAAAGAGAGCTATGGGTCAGGACAAAAGCCACAGCTTTGGTTACCTCAATGATATGAAGAAAATGCATATGAACAATGGACATGACTAAATGTGTAGAGATGTCAGTTGTTTTTTTAACTGCTGTACCTGTAATATTGAAGACCTAACCTTCTGATATTTTTGTACATTAATCCCATTTAAAGATAAAACATTAAAAATACACATTCCGTGCTATCTAGTAAAATAAAAACTGATGAGATTGGAGACACTATGTTTGCTCTATTATCAAGAAACTCTCACATTAATTGAAAAGAAAAAATCAATACCAGTTAGCATTTGGTGAGTATATTATAGAGTACAATTAATCAGGTGAAATTGGAGGCGCCATGTTCGCTCTGACATATATAAATTATAACATTACTCCAGATAAAAAAATCTACACCACTTATAGTATAAAAAAATATATCACACTCAGTTTTAAAAAATCTGTACCACTTATTTGGTGCGCCTTCATTATAGATTAATCAAACTAATGTTAGACAAAATAACAGGTACAAGTCCAAAATTTTTTATTTGAATATTTTAACTATAAACTATAGTATCAGACTTTATTATCTATACTAATATATAATGTAGGAGTTTTGAATTTTGCTATTTTGTTTCCTTTTATAACCGGCTGATCCAAACAATTACCACCATTGATCTATTAAATCAAACAGCCAATAACACGAGTTGGATTCTCTCCCTATTATGGCGCACTTACTCAAATTGTTCCATCCATCAAACTGCAGTTGCTTCTCCCTTAATCTCTGGCCTTGCACATCCCCATCACCCTGCCGCTCTCCTTGGCATGCGTACATCCCCGTCACCCCCAAGACCTGTAATATAAATATTGCCGCTGCACCAAGGCCGGCCGTGCCATCAACCTCGACACCATCATTGCTCATGCATCTTGAAAGCCCTTGCCTCCGACCCCCTTATTTCCTCAAGCACCACCTACTGCATCTCGATCAATCCTACCAGCCATGATTCTGAGCATGCATGGGAGCACGGTCGCCAAGCACACTGAAATCGAGCTCGCACTCCACCCTTTGTTGCCACCAAATCAGGTAGTCAATCCACACTATGAAGTGTACCCCATGTCTCCTCTCTACTCATCTCTATTTCATAAATTTTCCATACCTATGTTTGTATCTGAATTCTTGCTCTTTTTTTTAATGGTAATCGAAGCATGTCCCTCTTGTTAAAAAAAAACAGTTTGATCGATCCAACAAAACAGAAAAAAAAATTTGCTTCATGTTTATATGAAGAATTGGACCGATATGTATCTCTTGCAATCCATTAGGCATTTGTAGAGTGCATGTTATTTCCTAAGATGATAAAGCCATGTGCATATTTGTTTACATTGGATTCATTGGTTAGTACAGTTGAATTTTTGTGATTTTATAAGGTCGCAGATCCTTCAAAATTACAAAAAAAAATTTGTGATTCCTGGCCAGAAGGCGCCCTAAATTGTCTTCTTCTCAAGAATACTTTGGATGTTTGGAAGGAATAGGAACAAGGAACCAAGGGTGGTTCACTAATATTTAATTAGATTCGCTAATCTACTTTTAATGTTTAATTAGATGGGCTAACCCTTCCAATCAAAAGATAATCTACCAGAATCAGAGCCATATGACTGTCAATTTACTCAGTAGACCAGAAAAGGCAGGAATTTCTTTAGTTCATTTCCAAATATCAAACAAAGAAGCTTAGGGTACATATCTCACAGTTTCTTTGACAGAAAACTAGAGGCGGCTTAATCTGTACTCTGTAGTAAACACCAACATTCTTGGATGATGTATCAATAAGAACTGTGACATTAGATATCTGCATGTTCACAGGAAATTAAATTCGAAAAGTATATTTTGAGCTCTATACCTTGCTTATACTTGAAAGGTTTGAGCTTTATATCACTCAACTTTGTAATATAGACATCTCAAAACTACAGTTTTTTCTTTAATTTCAGTTTCAACTACAAAGTACAATATCCAAAGCTTTTTGGGATAAAGGTATTTTTGGTCCATTTACTTTGCACGAAAGCTTATTTTGATTTCTCTACTTTCAAGATTCAAATTGGTCTCTACCTTCTAAACCGGCTAATAATAATCCTTTATTCCTTTTGAATTTAAGCAAGACTTAAAATGAGCTAGAAAATTATTGGAACATAGAATATCAAATGAATCAAAATGATCTATATTGGTTATATATGGTGGCTGTATTAAGATTTGGAAAAGTACTCAAAATAATTGTAAGAAGCAAATGTTAATATTAAAAGGATCATTTTAAGCTAGTTCACAAAATAGAAAAACCAATTTGATACTTTTGAAAATAAAGGAATTAAAATAAACTTCTGCGCAAATAGAAGGACTAAAAGTGTCCTTATCCCAAATCGGGGATACTTTTTATACCTAAAGGCTTTTTTAGCAGGTAACGATACATTGATTTTTGTTCTTTATGTATGTTACCAATTAAGCATACACTATCGCTTTGGCACATTCAGGGATTTGCTGCAGCAGGCAACATCTAAATGCTGGGTCATTTTATAATTTAATGGACAAATATCTTGTAATCTTCCATAGTGAAGAAGTGACCTATTATTGAAGATGTTTTTTTTTTCCATCAGCTTAGATATCAGAAGTGGCATAAATAGTGGTTGCAAGATATATCCACCAATTAGACTGGGGTTCATAGCTCAGGTGATTGTCTCTTACCAAAATACTCTCTATACAGTTTTGATATACCCAACAGAGTGTCGTCACTTGACTGCTGCTATGACAATTTGAACATTTGATTAGTTCAATTCAGAGATGCACAACCATGGCACCCTTTGTAGTTCCTTTTTTTTTTTTTTGGGACACTTTAGGCAAGTGACAAATCTTTCTGATGATCTTAATCTTGTCAACTACACCAATTAGGCCAGTAAACCCCCATGGCCCTCCCTCAGAAAAAGAAAGAAAAACAGAAAAGTATTTTAGTTATGCGGTTCAGAAGTTGCAAATTGACATTCTACATAGTTATGAAAACATCAAGTCCATAAGTCAGATTCGAACATCCCTACTTATACCACCACCCTTTGATCTTAATTCTAGGTAATTGGATTTATCTTTGCAGTCCCATTCACCCTATTAGACTTGGTTCCACCTACTTTTGTGTGTTTAATGTCTCAATAAAGATGTTTTTTGAGTACTGAATTAATATTGCTCAGCAGTGCTCCAGTATTTTTCTTTTATGGTCTTTCTAAGGCCATCTCCAATGCCGACGGAAGCTTGGCACAAGTGGATCTATGTCGACTCGGCGCTGACCAATGCATGGGGACACACTTGGTGCAATGAGACAGACGTGTGGATCCTGCACATTGCACCAACTCATAAGTCAAGTTGGAGATGGTGTATGAGTGTGCTAACCTAAGGCTCACATGGTTTGTGGGCCCCGCACGCCTTGTGCCGTGTGAAATTGCACAATCGCATGCCCCAACCCACCATGTCACTGACAAATAGGCTCCACACAGTGGCATAACCACATTGAATCCCCACCAAAAATTTACATAAATAGTCCTTATAGAAATTTACAAAGTCCAAAATTTCTCTTTAAGAGTGACCCCACTTAAATAAATGTAAATATAAAAGACCCCATAGGAAATTTTTTGCCTCCTCCAATGGCTCCACACTCTTTGAGCCTACTTGTCAGTGGCACGGGCCAAAGATTGTGAGTGGGTGTGACACTAGGTGTGAGCTCATAAACCATATTGCACGTACGTGTTGGGGTGCCTCGCATCACATGCCTACCCATGCATGGTTCAACACATGCCACTAACATATAGGTTTGGAGGTAAAGGGGCCCAATTGTCAGTGACAATGCGGTTAGGGGTATATTTTTCAGATGTTTTATTTGAGATTTTTGTTTAAAAATATGTAATTGAATATGGGGTGTTTGTGGATAATGTGGCACACTATCTCTCCTCAAGAACTTGTTGGTTAGAGTGGGTTATTTTTTAAACTATCAAGTAGCTTTAGATTAGGTGGCACAACTTCTCTCCTAGACATTTATAGGACTAAGCAGGGTTAGAGATGGCCTAAGAGACATAATATAATTCTATTCCTTCAATAAGGATATTCTATATGATGAAAACTAAAAAAGAAGATTTTATACATAATGAGTAAAAGTCAGGAACTAAATCGATCAGTTTGTTGCAAGCCAAAAAGCATGGGTTTGAAAGTTTAGATTAATAATAATCTTCCCCGCCATCTGAAAATTGAGCTTAAATATAATTGGTTTGAAAAAAAACTGAAAGTTTGGCAGTGTGCTAAGCCAGAGTCAAATCAGATCACCTAATGTGTTGAATGTTGATGCATGCCTAGATTAGAGTAGCTTAATGTGCATTATAATGGAACACCTTATTGAGCTATTGTTATTGTGAATTTGTGAATTGTGATCACTATTTATTCCTGAGCTTGAGGTTCACAGGTTTGTGTCGCTGACTTTTTTTTAGCATAATAGGGGGCATTTGTTGTCAAATACTTCAGTAAATTCCTTCGGGCAAACATAAGATTGACTCCATATCCATTTTCTTCAGGTATGTAAAGAGAACATGCAAGTTCAACAAAAATTTTTAGGGACTTATGCTAGTTTTTGGATTTGATCAAGTATGTCTAAAATTGTTTCATTATATAGTGTTAAACATTATATTTTTCCCATTATGTTATGGGAAATTATTGGTTACTTGAACTGAGCCAAAGCAGGATCTGCATGGAATATGAATGAGTTGCAATACAATTGGAACGAATTTTCAGAGACTGAACTCGAACAAAAGTTTTAGTCTGATAATTTGTACAAATTAGATGTGATGAATTCATTACAGTACAATCTTTAACTCTTAAACTATAAAAAAACTATAAAAAATATGTTTAAATTTGCTCAATTGAAAATAATGATAATATGAGAAGTAATTAATTTATGGTTAACTATTAGAAATCACTAGAATCGGATATGATCCTACCCCCTCATCTTTTTAAATGTAGTTTTAGTCTTATGCACACATATTATAGGATGGTTCAAGCTTACTATCCTATCCTAATTAAATTAATGGTCAAAGTATCAATTGTATACGTACAATGGTGTATGTATTAAACAAGAACACATGTAATTTGGAAGGTACGAGCATATTTTACCTTGAAATAGTAGAACAACATTTATTTACGTACAAGAATTGTTTTCCTAAAACTACATTTAGAAAAATGCAGAGGGAGCATATATGATCAGAATCGGGATCCTACCTAAAACTTTGTTAGAATTGTAATCATTTTAAAATTCTATTAGTTTAAGAGTATTTAAGATGGGAGTCCTTTCATGAAAATAGAGTTGTAGAACCACAAGATATGGATCATCATTTTGACTACCTTGCTCTCACGAAGTTATTTATCGTGTGTATATAGGAAGAGATTGGATACAGATTCTCATTGTTCTCCAATTTGATATTCATTTAAAACTGACACGACGTGGATTGCATGTGTCCGCTTGCTAATATACTATTGTATTCTTTAGTTCAAAACTTATAGAATTATACCAAGCAATTTTGCAGGATTTTCAACTAGTTATCAAGAAAGGAAAATAGGCACCAACTAGAGTAGTCAAAATTGTACTCTTGGTGGCCTTTTAATCTTTCCAGGGAAAAATTAGGCACAATATTGCATTTGCTTTCTTGACAGGCTACCACTCTAAAAAATTTGCTCTTGTTGAGTAAAAAATTGTTTAATTATTGGTTTTGAACACTTTTGTAGTGTAACAATCATCATAGGATACCAGTGATGACCATCCAGTTAATCCAAGTTCGCAAAGTTCTCAACAAGAGCTGGGCCGAATTTTTTTATATAGGAAAAAATAAAATTAAAAATTGAATAAATAGGAAAAATTGAAACGGAATTTGAAAATTAGGCAAATCGCTGGCGTTATTAGCGTCCCTCTTGGGAAACAGGTGTTGCTAACGTCTCACTTGGAAAGCTAACAATGTCAACTTCCTATGTGGGAAGCTGACAATACTAGGTTCCCATCTGGAAAGCCAACTTTGTCATCATCCCTAACTTTATTTTTATTTGCCACATTCAAGTATGTGTAGTTTGTTATATAAACCAACAATGCTAGCATTTTAAGGGGAGTTGAAGACACCAGCATTTTTATGTGTCATCCATTCTCCCAAAATAATTAGACAAACACAGGACCCGCAAATTTATTTCTCTTGCATCTTTAACTTAAGAATATTCATAGATTTAAGGTCCTTTGTCACTTTGTAGTGGATTGGACGGTATCAGTGAATTCTTTGTGGTCTATTTGCATATAATGCAGTTTTGTTCCCTGAATCTAAACAAAATATCATAGGAGAATATAAAGAATTCGGGGGTACAACATATTAATATTGTTAGCTTCTCTTGGGATGCTAGTACTATTGATTTCCTTGCAAACACATCTTAGAACGCATATTTTTTTTAAAAAAAATAAGACTAGGAAACACCAACTTCCCAGGTGGGAAGCTAGCATTGTCAGCTTCTCACATGCGAAGTTGGCTTTGCTAGCGTCCATGCGGAAAACTGACAAAACTAGTTTCCCATTTGGGAAGTTAACACCCTCTTCCCAAGAGGGATGAGGGCAGCTCCAGCAGTTTGCCTATTTTTCGAACTCCGCTTCAACTTTTCTTATTTATTTACTTTTTGCTTTTATTTTTCCTACATAAAAAATTTGGGGAATCGGTATTACGTAAATAGGTGGCAAGATTTTACCAAATTATGGCCAATTCATACCAATTTCAGCCACTTCTCACATTGTTCACTCACGAGAAAGACACAGTTCCACAACATTTGAGAAAATGGAAGAGAAACTCACAACCTGCCAATCTGGTAAGATTCATTGAAAGCGGACAAATTCTGACATAGACCTTGTTTGGGAGGCTTAACTTCTATCAGGAGTGGCTTCTCAGATAATCTGAAGTAGAGGAGCTTAAACTTTCCAGTTCAAAATGGGTTAAAACTTTTTTGAGAAATATCTTCTACTGTATCAGTTCAAAATAGATTAAAACTTTTCTGAGAAATCTCTCCTACCGTATCCTATTTAAAAGAGCTTAAACTTCTAGTAGCTTTAAACTGAAACTGAAACTCTCCCAAACCAAACAGGGCCTTCCTCTCCTAGTGACCCTGTCTTTTCCTTGCCTCCCACCTCACCTTCTGTCTTTGGTCACCAATGCAGTACCAAACCCCCCCCCCCCCCCCCCCCCCCCCCACACAAAGCACCTTCACGTAACCAGTTGGCATCTCCTCTCCCACTCCATCTCTGCACCTCTACCAGTAGGCCATCCTCCCGCCTCTCAATCTTTTCGCCTCCACCCTGCAACAATTATGGCGGCATCTCCTCCATCATTAGCGCCTGACCCTACATGGTCAATTTCTATTTCTGGCACTGTTTCCAACTCTAAAATGATTTTGGCCAACACCAGTTGTACTCTCTCCTAATCTCTCTACAGCTGCCAGTCCCTCGAGTTCTTATTCTGCTATTCATGACATTTTGCTCATCAGAAAACCAATCTTGTTGAACTATCTTGCCAGTAAAAGAAAGCAATTTTTATTATCGCGCTTGCCAGTGGGCAGATTCAGAAGGGACCTGAACCTCTAGTTCTGACCTAGGGGCCAAAGAAAAGCAGATGCACCCGTGCAATTTTTTTCCCGTGCTAATGACAAACGTACGAGTTTATCACATAAATAAATTCCTTCTTACTCATATCCCCAATAAACCTGTATTCCCATTACCTCGCTCCGAACTAGTACATGTAAAAGATACCAAATCTGAGGGCATAATCTACAACAAAAAGCACGGAATCCAATCACAGCTACAATGGCGACGTCTATATCAACCAAGAAACACCTAGCAAGCAACACACGTCCATAAAATCCACAAAATTAAGAGAAAACGAACAATACCTTGAAGGATCCCGGGGCCAAGAAACCCGAATCGGAAGCCTCAGAAATTCCAAAGAAGAGCAATGCAAGAGGAAAAGATCGCTTCAGGTGGTCCGGGCTCTCAAGATTTCTTGAGGAGAGGAGGGGTAGGGGGAGGATGTACTTAGAAGAGAGTAGCCTAAAGATGGGAAAGGGTGCAGGGCCACGGCTTTATTGAGGTCCGCCGCGCCTTCTTCGCTGGCCAACCTGCACGCGTGGCATGACCCTAATTTATGTCATGTCATTTCCTCTTTGGTTCTTGCTTGAGGCAACCTGCAATAATTTTTACCCCCCTCGTTTTCTTTTGTGGCAGATTTGCTAAGTTTGTGGTTCTGAGTTTTGGCTTTCGATGTTGGCACCTGCGGCTTTCAGGTAGGTTAGAAGTTAGAATTAGGTTTCAAGTTCAGCTTAGAATTAGAAGGGTATCTAGAGTTGTCATCTAGGTTGAGATTAAATTTCAAACTCGAAGATGAGGTTGAATTCGGTAAAAAAAAAAAAACTTGAAAATATTTCATATCGGTGCAATCGGGATCATCAGGTATGGAAAAACCAAAAATAGAGAAAGAATGGAGGTCAAGAGGAGGACACTATGTTTTTTCAAATCAATATGATAATATTATGTATGCCCTCTAAAACTATCATTAACAAACCTCTCTTATATAGAAATGTACCGACAACAATTTAATACAATGGTAATTTGTGATGGAAGACAAGATATATAAGGAGCAACAACCGTATAGATACCAAAATGTATTTGTATCATCTTTTTTAGAAAATGAAAGACATGTTTTCTCTCTATTTGAACAGTTAGATCAACGATTAGTAATTTATATCAAAGTACGTGAGAGTTTGTAATTTCTTGTGATATTATTAAATATCTTAATTTTTTTTCATATCATTTTAGGCCATTTAAATTCTAATTGATTAGTTTGATATTATAAAAAAGTCACTCCTATATTTTGTTCTCTAAAATAAAGAATACTAATATCTTTATTATTATTATTATTAGACTTCAATCCTCAAGGGAGAAGATTTTTTAGAATTTCTTGTTTCCCCTGACAGTCCAAGTCTAGTTGTTTATTCTTATTAGTTAGCCATGATGACATTAGTGAAATGCACACTCGGTGAAGGACGTGACGCGTTCACAAAGGGTGGCCCGATCTTCTCGATGTAAAATCTGGATAACTAATATCTAAAAATACCTAGATAACTAGTATCAGATGATACCGAGTAAATAGTATCGGATGATATCTGGATAACTAGTATGACCTAATGAAACGAGATAACCAACCACTTGTAGAACAATGACCTGGGTATCAATAAATTCGCCAACCACACTCTGAATTATCTATCCACATCGCCACGCACGGAGTTGGCGTACAGATAGGGTGATCACGAAAATCGTTCAAATATTTCCAGAGGAAATCACAAGAACAAAGGATGAAGAGATTCAACTCTCAACTATAACTAAGGTTTCAATCTGAAAATATCAATATCTTATCTTATGTTAAAAACTATAACTATGACTCTTTTTTATAAAGGGTGGTATTTACAAAAGATAGAAGATTTAAACTAGAATTTTAATCAGAATCTAATTCAAAACGGAATAAATCCTAATATACTATAAAGATGAAAGAAGTCCGGAATCAGTCTTCTCGGATTCGGACTAGACTTTTTCTTTTCGCGCAGTCGTTACTCTTTTTGGTCTCCTGGTTGCATACAACGTCGGAATTTAATGATTCTTGATTTGTTGTAAATCTCTTTTGAATTCCTTTCCAACAAGTACTCACACGACCAATTTGGACATCTGTACTGAGAATGGAGTTTGGTCGAAATTTTTGGTCAAACATCAGACTATCACTTGATCGGCAGACTACATGCCGAGCAAAGTTCTTTTGGTTGTAGAGGTTGCAATCCTTGACGGAATCGACTGATCTTGGGCTTGTTGGAAAGCTTAGGAAATTCTCTTTTCATTCAGTAAGTGTATGACCAGATTCGATGAAGTCCTTCCTGTTATGATATCCCTCTCTATTTTTGATCAATATTAAACAAGAGCTATTAGGTAGCAGCATATTCTCATCATACTTTAATTCTTTAAGGAACAAAGTCACCTATTGATTTAGTTATCTAACCTTCGCTCGAGTGATTGATCCTGTATGTTCCTCTGGTCGAGTGCTAGTGCTAGGAATGTCCTCATCAATTAGGCTTCGAAAAGCCCTATATAACACTATGTAATTTGAGGTGTGGGTTATTTTGTCATAACAACACATATTGATACCACGTTGTTATAACAACTAGGTGGAATCTCGCATGTTTCTGCTGGTATTGAGGAAATATATTTGTAGATGATAAGGTATTGTATTTACAAATTAGTTATGATTGTTGAGATTATTGAATTGCATGACTGCGACCACTTCTGAACCGGACGACCACGACCAAGTTTTGCACTGTCAGACTACGATCAAAACAGAGCTTGTGCTGATATGACTGATAAGTGTTCAATTGTAACATTTTACCCCAAGTTTGCTGTTGAAAACGTGCAAAATCATGCTTAAAACTCTTTTGATGTGGCATTTTATGAATAATTTTATATTATTTTTACAAATTGCTTTCACAGCTGTGTTTGCCATGTTTCAGGGACCAAATCTACCAAATTTGAGATGATTTCGATCTCATTTGGGCCCAATTCGACCAAGAAATCAAAACTGGACAACAAAAGAGCCCTGGTCGAATATTCTTCGGACATAACACCTGGTCGAACACAACTACACGAGAAAGAGACCTGATCGAATATGGCTAGATGAGAAAAAGAGACCTGATCGAACATAAGCACGTGGTCGAAAAGAGTCCCGGTCGAATCGAACAACTGGTCGAAAACGTGTCCTGATCGAATTCGGTCACGACACGTGTTTGGACAGAAACATGCCACGTGTCCTGGTCGTGTTCGACTCGGTTTCGGTGGCTTCACTACTACATAAATGCTTTTCACTATCGGTTAAAAATCCACTCTACTATCGGTTCTCTTACCGATAGTGGTCGGCATGATAGTAGAGGGCAGCACACTTCTATCGGTTCAAAAACCGTTAGTAAAACATCTACAATCCCAATGTTCACTAATCGCTATCGACTATTTCTTCTATCGGCTCGGTTTTAAACCGATAGTATTGTATAAGTTTTTTCTATCGGCTCGTATAAAAACCGATAGTATTGTTTAGGCCTTTTGTATCGGCTAGGATCTAAACCGATAGTAATCTAAACATTTTTTTCTATCGGCTCTTATATAAACCGATAGTATTTTGTCGACACATTTAGTACTGGAAACTTTATTCTATCGGTTGTTATATATAAACCGATAGTATTGTGTGGACACAGTCAGTACTGGAAAATTTATTCTATCGGTTATATTATATAACCGATAGTATTTTGTAGACTCGTTTAGTACAGGAAACTGTATTCTATCGGTTTCTAAATATGAACCGATAGTATTGTGTGGACACAGTTAGTACTGGAAACTTTATTCTATCGGTTGTAGTATATAACCGATAGTAATATTAATTTTTCCTATCGGTTATGTAGTGGCACGGTTAGTACTAAATATTTACAAATATACATACAGCAATACAGAGATACATACAGCAATATACATACAGCAATACAGAGATACATTGGATCATTCACAAATACACCAATATTTACAAATATTCACCAATATTCACATATTGAATTTGTTCACAAATACACTAATACAGTAATATACACATGCATTGGACAGACTGAATTTATGCACATATTGATCGAGTTTATTCACAAATACATCAATGAATCTATTCACATATATTCACAAATCAATGAATCAACACATTCAATATATATTCACAAATACAACAATCAATACAAGTCAGTTACTATCGATCGTTGATAGCCACTTCTTCCATGACATATTGAGCCCAAATTGTTCGCAGCTCCTTCAATTGAGGCAACTCATATTGCTCTTTCAACATGGTGCTCTGCATATATGCGTGTATGAAGTTAGGATCGTACGTCACATCTAATTAAAGTTCGACTTTGAGTCAGGAAAAATAGTTACCTTAGGGAATTGGGCAAAGTTTCTCCTGATCAGGTCATACATGAATCTCATGACATAGAAGCCACATTCCCACGATTGTGGCTGCTGATGGCATTGGAAAAATTGCATATGCAAAGACATAAACCCACATTAACTCGAAAGAACTAATTAAGCTTAAATTAAAAGACTCATCATGAGTACTTCCATCCGTATTAATTACCTCATATTCTTTCCAAGAAATTGTTGTGCCCTTCGACGCGTCATGCCTCCCTCCAGCACTAGCATAATTTTTGAAAGCCCTGTATTTAATTTAGCATTGTCGATTAATATCTTATCATTAATTAGCTAGTCAGAGAAAAAATTAAGAAAACTATGTTACTTACGCGTCTATGTGCCATGTGAGCGTGAAAACATGCGCCACCTTGTCGCTCATCGAATCGAGGTAATAGACCTCATTCATCCATGGGCAAATGACGGCGAGGACCCAGTGGCCCCTACATTGCATATATAAGCGAACCGTTTCATACATATGTTAGGCGTAACATACAAGAATGAGTTAAATTAGTAGGAAATGCACTAACCTTTGGTGGTACGGCGCAAGGATGAACTCTCGGTCCTGCTGCGCTAGTAGTGCCCTTGATATGTATTCCTCCGCATGTGCTTGGTCGTGCTCTAGCATCGTGAGGTTTATTTTCTCTGGGTCGAGGAAACCCACCTTGTCACATGCCCTCATCGACGCCAGCCTATACATGCACCTGGATGCAAAGTAGACATTAGTAAGTAGTGCATACAAAAAGTGATTAGATTTATGAAACGAACTGTGATAACTTCAGACAACAGCACACTCACAGGACTCCAGTCCGTATGATGGACATATCAAGCTCCCGCCAGTTGAGGAGGTCGAACAAATCCTCGTGGGCCACCGATATGCTCCCGGGCTCACGGTGAAAATGGGCTGGCCTGAAGTGAACCAAGAAGTTGATGTGGCGCCTAGACCGGGTCAGGTACCACTCGTGGAGACTTCTGGTTATTTGATCCATATTGCGCAGAAGGTACTCCGACACAAGTGGGGACCCGTTCTTGAACGTACCCGGCTGGCTTTGTTTGGCCTTGCCTTTGGCCTTGCCCTTGCCTTTGGCCTTGCCCTTGCCTTTGGGCGGGGAGCGAGTGTATACCTTCGAAGGTTGGGGTGTGGTGCCGTCGGCCTCATTTGATGGCGAAGGGTTTGAGGCCGTCGGAGGAGGCATGGGGGCCGAAGGAGTTCGCTCATGCGTTGTGGCGGGGCTGGTGTCCTCAGGAAGTGTGCTGGTATCCATCGTCCACTTTAAGTACAAACGCTTAAATGAGATTTTGAAAATTAAGTATATTAACTGAGTTGTAAGCTAGAATGGCTAGGGTTTACCTCCTGTAGTCTAACACCCTTCTTGGGCCACTGTATGTACGAGCCCAATGCCTCGCCAATTGTCCGCATTTCGTCCGTTGGGACGGGCAACGGAAAAGAGCTGTAGCCCGGGAGGGCCATGTCCACCTGTACCTTTGCGAATCCAGGCTCCAGAGGTACGCAGTGGATCCGGACATCCTCCCAAGACTGGTATACGACCCCGTTTGCAACCGCAACAGGTTTGTCGCCTATGTTGATCAATAGGGTACAGCTCTCCGGCTTCTGCAATTTGCAACAATTATAACAGGTTAGCGAAACAATTCTAACGTAACGGGAGTGGCATCAGCCGAACTGCATATATAGCTCAAGAGTTGCAATACCTCGATCAGGTCCACCGGATCCACGTGAACCTTCGAGCCAACACTACTCGGCCTGGCAGCGTCGACCTCGGCAGCTGGATCTAAACCCTTGGACTGCACAACTCGGCTTAGGCGTTCATATTTCTCGTTCATTTGAGCGAACATGTCCGCGAATTGTGCAGTCACATCTGCCCGTATCTTCTGAGATAGCTCCACTTCCCTTTCCTTCCAGCTGCCAGGCTTCTTCGCCTTTTGCCCGGGGTCCGAGAAGCCTTCCTTCCATGGCACCACAGCCCCCACGGTTCGCGTCCGCCCTGGATGCTCCTTGTTCCCTAGAGCCCGGGTAAGGATGTCGTTCTCCCTATGGGGACTGAACAATCCCTCGGTCGCCTCCTTCGAGCAAGAGATCTGTTACATTGAAAGCTCTCCATTGTGAGGAAGAAATATATACAAAGTTGTGCGCACACTAGTGATCATAGTTAGCCAACTTACGAGTCGCTGCACGACCTCGACGTCCCTGGGGTTTGGGAACGCCACAGTCCCCGTGGCCGACACGGTCCCTCTGGCCAGCCACCAGCGCTTGCATCGTTGATCGCGGATCTCGGAGAGTGGTAGGTCAGGGGAGTCGACGAAATGCGACGCGTTGTCTTCACCCTTCTTCCACTGCTCCTCCTTCCCCGCATAGCCGCGAGAACCGAGCCGGTGTGGGTGGTCGTTCCTCCTCTGGATTGCCCTGTTCTTCTCGCTGAGGGCCTTCGTACCAGAAACAAGAAAATTAATGCACCACTGCTTACTGCATACAATGGTGTAACCAAGCAAAGGAACCATTCATACCTTGAACTCAGGAGTCCCCTTCTGTTGGGCGAATTGCTCCCATACCTCCTCCGTTATGAAGGGGTACTTCTCGCATGGAGATTCGCCTTTAGCGAGGAAGGTACTGACGAGGACGCTCTTGAAGGTTTTCCACGTGTTGTTCATGTCCTTCAAGCAAGCTATCTTGGGACCATCGTCCGGGATGTTCCACTTGGCCTGTTTCAAATGGTGCATATAAGTAGGACTTACCTAATCTCTAGGATAAACCAAGGGAATGTGATTACTCAAGAGTTCAGTGATTTTGATTAATTTTACCTTCACTTCCGCCCACAGCCTATCCCTCTCGTCGGCCTTGACGTCCTTCCAGCTCTGGACGGTGATCTTCACCCTTTCCTTCGCCAACAAGCCAACATAGGCAGCATAGTGCCCGACGTTCTTCCCGATCGGTCTCCCGAACTGGTTGAACTCACAGGAAAGATCCGCGCGTTTGGCCAAACGACCCAACATCGTCGCGCCTCGGGCCTTCCTCTTGCGCTGGGACGAGGCAGCGCCATCTACGTTCGCCCTCGCCGAATCATTAGTATCAGCCGAGGAAGATGCCGACATGGCTTTACCTAAAATACCATAAACAAACCATCCAATTGATATGAAGAAAGGTACATGACAAAGTAATTCACAGAATATTCAGATGAGCAGTGCAAACTAACAAATACTATATTTCCTATCGGTTTTAAAAGGAAAACCGATAGTACTAAGGTCTATATTCAGGAAAATTTAAAAGATTAGCAGTGCAAACTATGCTAATCTCTCTGCTGGAAAATAAAGTCTGTTAAAATTTAAATGAACCTAAATTTGAGATGAAAATTAGAAAATGGGAAGTAATTCACAGAAAATTCAAATTAGCTGTGCAAACTATGATGGCACTACTATTTACTATCGGTTTTCCAAGTCAAACCGATAGTAATCAAGTCAGCATTAGGAAAAATTTCAAAAATTGCTCAGCAGGAACATAAAGTAATTGCTCAGCAGGAACATAAGGTATGTTAAAAAATAAATGAACCTAAATTTGAGATGAAAATTAGAAAATGGGAAGTAATTCACAGAAAATTCATATTAGCTGTGCAAACTATGATGGCACTACTATTTACTATCGGTTTTCCAAGTCAAACCGATAGTAATCAAGTCAGCATTAGGAAAAATTTCAAAAATTGCTCAGCAGGAACATAAAGTAATTGCTCAGCAGGAACATAAGGTATGTTAAAAAATAAATGAACCTAAATTTGAGATGAAAATTAGAAAATGGGAAGTAATTCACAGAAAATTCATATTAGCTGTGCAAACTATGATGGCACTACTATTTACTATTGGTTTTCCAAGTCAAACCGATAGTAATCAAGTCTGAATTAGAAAAAATTTCCAAAATTGCTCAGCAGGAACATAAAGTAATTGCTCAGCAGGAACATAAGGTATGTTAAAATATAAATGAACCAAAATTTCAGATGAAAATTAGAAATGGGATATAATTAACAGAAAAATCAGTTTATGGTATTTACTATCGGTTCTGAGTAAGAAACCGATAGTGAACTACACTGTATGACAAATTGCTATGATTTTCATCAATTCTGTCATTCTCATAGCTATCAAGTTTGTAGTTCATGAATTTTACTCTAGGTTTCTATTTGTAATCCATGGAACGGGATATGAACCATTGCATACAAAATTAAGCAATACACGCGAGCGATTTGGTCAAGAACACTTACAGTGGATCGTGGAGTGGCCGGAGGCGGTGGCGCAATGCAATGCCGGAGGCGGTGGCGCAATGCAATGCCGGAGGCGGTGGAGAACCAGTGGCGCAGAGGAGCGAAGAAGCGAACGTCGGCGATTCTAGGGTTTTCCGCGCGAGTATTTTTCGATTTGGAATGTGATCAGTTGCACTGGAGGGAAAATCGTGCAGGTTATAACCTAATAAATGAATATTTACTATCGGTTCATCACCACAAAACCGATAGTAAAAACATGTAAGTTAGGGTTTTCGTAACACAGTGTAAATCACTATCGGTTGTGAACAGTAAACCGATAGTAAACTAAGAACAGGGGATCATAACACAGTGTAATCACTATCGGTTGTGAACAGTAAACTGATAGTAAACTAAGAACAGGGGATCATAACACAGTGTAAATCACTATCGGTTGTGAACGATAAACCGATAGTATAGTTTAATTTCATATCGGTTTCACAGTTATAACCGATAGTAAAATACAATGCTATTGACCCTAAAGGATTTCCCTTAGAAGAATTACAGAGGATCTCAGTACATCATTTTGTATTGTATTTACTATTGGTTATGACAATAAACCGATAGTATATGTTAATTTCATATCGGTTTGGAGGTTGAAACCGATAGTATAATACTGTTAAATTGATCTAAAGGTATTTCCTGAGAACAAATACAGATGGGTCTCAGTACATCATTTTGCACTTGTAAAGACACCTGAAACCCCATGCAAATGGCTTGCAATAATTTTGAAATAAAATAACAGTAAAGACCAATCATGGAATGAAAATTTGCAGTTTTCATATATATTTGTGAAAAGAATCAATTATTGCTCAAATCAAGTATATACTCCAATTGAAATAAAAATTTGCAGAAATGATTCTCAATGCATCACGTATGTTTTCCCAAAGAATTTTTGAAAATTGATTTGAACATTCTTCGATCCAAGTAATATACGTCACTTACATATTGCAAATTAGTCAAGAATGGTTGTCCACCCATAATCCTTCTTCGTGGTCGTCTCGCAGGTAACTTGTTTCGTCAATATCTTCGGTAGGGACAGATTGAAGGATTCCATCTAAAAATGGAGGTAGTTCGTCGAACTGATCGTACTCTTCTTCATCCACAACGTCTTCAACCCCAACAATACGTCTCTTACTGTGAAGGACAACGTGCAACTTTGGGTTGGCCGGGTCAACGATGTAGAACACCTGTGTGGCTTGCTCAGCAAGTATAAATGGATCACCTTTGTGTGCGACTCTACTGAGATCGACTAGAGTAAACCCATAATTGTCGACTTTAACACCTCGAGGGATTTCGACCCATTGGCATCGAAACAGAGGAATCTTAAGTAATACATAATCGAGCTCCCATATTTCCTCAATAACACCGTAATATGAGTCGAGTGCTCTTACTGCCCTGGCATCCTCCGAAATAGCAAGTAGTGTCACTCCACTACATTGCATAGCACTCTTCTCGTCCTGAGTTTTTGTGTAAAATGAATAGCCGTTGATGTCATACCCCTGCCAAGTCCCTACAGTAAATCTAGGCCCTCTGGCCAACCATGTAACATCTTCATCTACATCGCCCTCAGAAGCTTGCAGGACTCTATTTTCGATCCACCCAGCAAACTTCCTATTATGTTCTCTGGTGACCCAAATCTCTGGCTTCGAGGGATTCTGTTTCCGTAACATTTCCTTGTGCTCGTGTATGTATGGCTCCACCCCCGTCATGTGCTGTATGACCCAAAAATGGGCTTTTGCATACAGATCACTAGAGGGGACGACTGCTTTAAATCCAATCGTTCCAATGCCCTGAAGCCTGCCCTCATGCCGAGATGTAGGAACGCCAATTGGGTCAACCCCGGCCATATAGTTGGTGCAAAATTCGATCACCTCCTCGGCGGCATAACCTTCAATAATACTGCCCTCAGGCCGATATCGATTCCTTACATATCCCTTCAAGATACCCATAAATCTCTCAAATGGATACATGTAGTGCAGGAACACGGGTCCACAAAACTTAATTTCTCTGACAAGGTGAACAATTAGATGGACCATAACATCAAAAAAGGATGGAGGGAAATACATCTCCCGCTGACAAAGAGTGGTAGTCACATCGCGTTGCAAATCGTCCAGTCCATCCATATCAATTACCTGCAAGGACACAGTTGCAGCAAATATTCAGATCCAAAAAATCTGACAAGTACCACGAATGGAGCGAATTAACTTGCTAGGAGTACACGCTTACGTACCTTGCCAGATATTGTGTTGAAGAAATAACATAGCTTTGTAATTGTCTCTCTGACTTTGACTGGGAGAATGCCTCTGATAGCAATGGGAAGCATTTGTGACATCAGTACATGACAATCATGGGACTTCATACCAACCAGTTTCAAGTCTTTCATGGACACAAGTTTTTTCAAGTTCGCAGAATACCCGCATGGAACTTTGACACCATGTAGGCACTGACAGAGTTCTGTTTTTTCTCTTTTTGACAAAGTATAGCAGGCCGGGGGGAGGTATGTCCGCTTTCCCTTCTCCAACTGTGAAAGCTCAGTCCTTATGCCCATGTCGAGCATGTCACGGCGAACGTTGATGCCATCTTTCGTCTTTCCTGGAATGTTCAACAACAAACCAATCAAACTGTCACAAACATTTTTCTCTACGTGCATGACATCAATGCAATGTCGAACTTGTAAGTGCTCCCAATATGGCAGATCCCAAAGAATCGATCTCTTCTTCCAAACATTTTTTCCTGGAGGTTTAGAACATTTACCGAACTCAACTTTGATGTCCTTCACGCGCAAGTAAAGCTCCTTACCAGTCACAAACACTGGGGCTGATCCTTTCTCAGGCTTCCCATTGAATGACTTCCTCTTCTTACGGTAGGCGTGATGCATCGGAAGGAATCTGCGGTGACCCATGTACACTGTTTTTCTGCAGTTCGATAACCACATGCTTTCAGTTTCATCCAGGCAAATAGGACAAGCCTTGACTCCTTTCGTACTATACCCCGACAAATTTCCATAGGCCGGGAAATCATTTATGGTACAAAATATCATGGCCCGCAATATGAAATTCTCTCGCTTATGTGCATCCCACACCCGCACCCCTTCGCTCCACAATTTTTGTAAGTCCTCGACTAACGGTGATAGAAACACGTCAATATCATTCCCGGGTTGTCTGGGTCCTGAAATTAGTAACGACATCATGATGTACTTCCGCTTCATACATAACCAAGGAGGAAGATTGTAGATGCATAAAAGAACCGGCCGAGTGCTATGTCGACTGCTCATATTTCCGTGTGGATTCATACCATCCGTACTCAGCCCAAACCTTATATTCCTCACTTCGCCGCCAAACTCACCGAATGTTCTGTTAATGTTTCTCCATTGAATGGAATCAGCTGGATGTCTTAGTTTTTCGTCTTGTTTCCGACCTTCAACATGCCAACGCAAGTACTTCGCATCTTTCGGATTTGCAAACAGCCGTTTCAATCTGGGAATCACAGGCAAATACCACACAGTTTTGGCCGGAGGCCCTTTTTTTACCTCATCACATCCATTGTGATAAATTCTGTCCCAATGCTTATACCGCGATGCACCGCATCTTGGACAAACATGCAAATCCTCGTACTCGTTACGGTACAGAACACAATCATTTGGGCATGCATGTATTCTTTCGATTTCCATTCCCAACGGACACAATAGTTTTTTGGCCTGGTAAACCGATCTTGGCAACTCATTTCCCTCTGGAAGCATGTCCGCTAACAGATCCAATAGCGCCGTGAAACTCTTATCGCTCCAACCGTTGCTTGCCTTCAAGTTATATAATCTCAACACAGAAGACAACTTTGTAAATGTTTCACATCCGGGGAACAAAGGCTTCTCAGAATCAACAATTAATTTCTGAAATTTAGCTAAATCGTTTTCGCTGTAGTCCTCTTCTACATCACGTAACATTTCATCTAAATTGTCGTCATCTACATGGACTTCCGAATGAACATTATCAATGTTTTGATCATGATCATCATTACTGCAATCCACTTCTGGGTGCTGCTGAGTGGTAGCGGTAGTGCTCGTTTCCTCAAGATCTTCACCATGCCATATCCAACGGGTATAGCGTGCGTTAAAACCACGACGAATCAAATGACTCCTAATCTGATCAGAGTTGCCGAACCTTTTTAAGTTCATACAATCTATACAAGGACAATGCATATCTTTCTCTCCCTTCTTCGCCTTCTCTTGCTCAGCAAATTTAATAAATCCATTCACACCCTCCAAATACTCAACAGTAGTACGTTTTATTCCATACATCCAATATTCTCGGTCCATCTACAATTATTTCACAAAATTGACAAATTCAAATAAATAATTAATGACTCAGGGCATGCACATATGAATGAAACATAATTAGCTAGGCCATATGTGTGTACATGCATGAGCTGTTTAATTATATTAAATGGATTTGTATATATGAAACCCTAATTAACTTGATGCATGCATTAATTGGAAGAGCCAGCTAGCTAGCTGCTTAAATTCAGCAAGCTATAGCTAGCTAGCCAACCCAGCCTTCTAGCTAGCTTGGAGATACATGTATCTAGTTTAATGAATTGCAAGTAGAGAGAGAGAGGGAGAGTGTGAAAGAGTGATCGAGAGAGAGAGAGGTGATGAGAAGATGACAATACCGAGGGGGATGGAAATATGATCAACCTCTCAGCTAGCTTCTCCAGATCACTCTAGCTTGGAGTTGTGCGCGGCTGAAATGATTCCAACATGTAGAGCGCAGAGCAGGGGTCGACCTAATTAAGTTGTCCAATTTTACTATCGGTTCAACAACACTAACCGATAGTAAAATAAGGTCCCCACTGTCATAACCATTAGTGTATATGAAGTCATTTTACTATCGGTTTGTGTTGTTGAACCGATAGTACTATGTAGTATATTGTATCGGTTAGTACAGTAATAACCGATAGTAAAAAGTCAGTAATTTCACTATCAGTTACCCGAGAAAAACCGATAGTACTATTCAATATATTATATCGGTTAATACAGTACGAACCGATAGTATAAAGTGAGTAATTTTACTATCTGTTACGAACGAAAAACCGATAGTACTATTGTAATATATTATATCGGTTGGTACAGTAATAACCGATAGTAAAAAGTCAGTTATTTCACTATCAGTTAAAAATGGAAAACCGATAGTACTATTTAATATATTATATCGGTTTGTACAGTAATAACCGATAGTAAAAAGTATTTGCATTTCACTAACGTTGGATTAGTGTATAACCGATAGTAAAATGATGGTTTTCCGCCGCTGTCGTCCTATTCTATCGGATTTTTCCTAGATTACTTACAACCGTTAGAAAATAAGGGTTAGTGGAATGCACTTCTGTAGTAGTGCTTTTACTGGTTGAAATTTGTCGATTTTAGTCGAGTTTGACTAGAATTTGTTGGATTTGGTTGGTTTTAGTCAAATTTGGTCAGTTTTAGTCTATTTGATCAGAACTGGTCGAATAAGGTCGGTTTTGACTTAGATTATCCGTTCTCACACTGTTTGAAGCAGACTTTGTTGCCTGCACATCAAGGAGTTATTTTTGGGTATGTTAACCCATGTACTATAAATAGATAAACTTTTGTCTCAATTAAACATGTTCTCTTTGGTTTTAGAATTGATTTCATAGTAGTGTTTAGATTGTTTTCTTAGAAGAGTCCCCTTCTCTATTTTTCCTGCTTTTGTAAGCTGGCAAGAACAACAACTTTAATTTTCAAGCAATTAAGTAAGTTCTTATTGAATTCTTATTATTATTTCTGCATTCTTATGACTTTTTGCGAGTAGATCCCTTCGAGGGTTAGGGATGATCTAATCTGGAAGGCATGATTCTTCCTCGGTCTTGATCTCAAGTTTTGGAGTTATTTCCTGATATTTTTTTCCTCTAAACCCTAAATTCTTGTTTTGGCAACAAACGTAACAGTTGAGCCTTAGTAAGAATTTAGGGGAGTTCTTGAGTCCTTAGCGCTTTGACGCGGGATTCTGAACAGGAGAGAGGCTCTCGCCAAACGTAACAGTGGAAGCGATCCTCTGATCGTTATACCAGCGACCGTACTGATAACTTAATCTGTATTGAAAAACGATTGAAATTAACTTGCAATCCTTGGACCTTGGATAGAATTATGCCGGATGGTTATGTAACTCCCGAAACTCTAGATTTTCATTCCTGCTTTACAAACCCTAGATTTTTATACTTGCTCTTTACTATTTTAAAACCCTAGATTGATAGCTTTACTAGTAGATTTAGTTGTAGAAAAACAAACCCCCAACTCGTTTAAACTTAATCAATGATCCATTAAGCTAGAAAGACGAATACACTTGTTCTTCGTGGAATTCGACCATCAAGTGCTCAACGTTCAACCGTCCACTTGAAGTTATTACACAATCACGCCCCTTTGGGTGCGATCAACAACCAGTTCTGTTTTTGTGTCAATGGTCGAATCAGAGATCCACTAGAACTATGTTTGGTCAAAGTAGCGGTTTTACTTTTTGTTATGATGGTCGAATTTTGTTTTGTGGTCGTGGCAGCAAAAATTTTGGTCAGCATAAATGTTGGTCGCAGCAGCAAAAGAGTAAGTCTTTTTTTTTTGGTCGTGATTACGATCAGAAGTTTTGGTTTGTTGTCAAGTTAGTTGCCTTGGTCATGGTAGCAATTTTTTGGTCGAATGTGGTAGCAAATTGGTGGTAGCAAAGTTGGGCTCGTTAGTATAAAATTGGTTGTAACAACAAAAAATACCTAGTCGATTCAGAAAAACATAAATGTGATCGAGGAAGCAAAAAAAAGAGGTCACACTTGTAAAATATCTGGTCCATTGCTTTTGGTCGATTAATTATGTCACATTTGTTTTGTTGGCGGAATTGGCTGTCATGTCTTCTTATCGAATACGGAGAATAGCTCGACAGAAAGAAATAGTGTGATCGTGGTAGCAAAAAATTTTGGCCGTAATGTTGGGCCTATCAACAAAAATATTGGTCGATTAGTTTCGGTTGATAGATTTTTACCAAAAGAGTTAATTATTTTTTTGTGTCCAAATTTTTTTGGTTGTGGTCGAATACTGCAAACAGTGTGCCTGGTTGATTTTTTCTCCCGGTCGAATCAAATGACTTGGTATTGGTCGAGCCTGGGAAAACAAAATCTTGACCTGATTCAACAAAACATAAAATTGGTCGAATCAAAACAGTAATTTTTTTGTTCGTATTTTGCTTTTTGGTCGAATCAGCTAGCTTGTCCGTGTCCAAATGTGGTGCCTGGTCGAAGCAGAGGTTTGTTTTTTTCATCATGGTCGCATTTTTGGTATTAGATGCACCTGTAAAATCTCTTGTCGATTTCTTTTGGTCAATTAATTGGTTTCAGCCGAAAGTGTAAATTTTGTTTTGTCGCATTTTGTTTTTTTTGGGTCGAATAAGTAGTCTTGGTTGTGGTCAAATGCAATGCCTAGTCAAAGCTGCGGTTTTTTTTTATTGAGGTCACATTTGGGTTTGCTGGTCGATTCATTTGGCATGGTGCATGGTCGAATGTGGCAAACTGGTCGATCATTTTTTACCTGGTCCAATCAGAAGGATTGGTTTTGGCAAACTGGCCGGTTGTTTTTTATAGTGGTTGTACAGGTAAAAATATCTGGTCGATTGATCCTATTCGACAATCTTTGGACGAAACAGTGTGGTCGTGGCATGGGAAAAAATGGTCGCATAAGCAAAAGACTTGGTCAATGTTGTGCCTATCATGGATTGTGGTCAACAATATGATACAGTGTGTATGGTCGATTTTTTCTTGGTCGAATTAAAAGGCCTGGTCTTGGTTTTGGACAATTGGGCAATCAGGGGCACATGTAGATTGAACTGGGTGACCACGACCAGGGCTTATACTGACACGACCAATTTTTAAAAAAATGATATGTGGCCAGTCTTCTTTTTCCCTAGTCGAAATAGAAGACTTGGTCTTGGTCGAACGTGGGAAACAATTGGCCGGTCGAAAACAATTAGACTTTCAGGTGCACGTTCGACGGCTTAGATGAAGTAAACACACCGATCCAACGGCCACAAATGAAGGGGCGACGTGGCTCAACGTGGACACAGCTTTCAAACAGTAGTCCAAAAACCTAATAGTGGGTTCTACGATCAGACGGCCATAGAAGCGGCGATGATGTGGGCAAAGCAGGTGGCAGCACGCGGACGCTGCAGATGAGCCGGAACCGCTGATCGAACGGCCAAGACCGCTCGGTTGACTTGGCCTCATGAGGGGGCGAGTTTTCTCTAGGTTGTGTGTGTGTGTATCTGATGATATCGTTTTTTTTTCAAAAAAAAAAGTTCAAAGTAGTGTTTTGACATGTTCTACGACCTGATCAAATATATACCTACTCTAAATCTTTATTCAAAAGGATAAAAATATTCACTAGAAAATGAGGTAAAAATAACCAATATAATCTTTTGACTAATTTGTATTTTTTTGTTATCCCTTTCCTAAAACTATTTTATTCCGTTTATTTTGGCCAAATTGTGACCATGTGAAACACCACACCTTATTTATTTTAGTTTTAAAATTTTTTATGTTGCTTTGCTTAAATTTATGTCGTAGGAGATACTTGATATAGGAGAATATATCATGTAAAAATCACTCTTAAAGTTAAGAATAAAAACTAGTAATTTTGACTATTAAATTAGATCTAAGTGGATCTAATTATCTAATAAAACACCATCATCTTTAAAAAGAACTTTTTAAATATTCCACATTTACTATTTTATCATTCCACCTTTAAGAGTATGAACTATCTTCTTGGATCTATGCCATTACAATTTGATCCACGGCCAAGATTGCAATTCTTACTCTCCTACTACTTTGGGATTTTTTTTTTTGAAATAATCCATTAAAAAAACTAATTTCAAAACTAATCCAAAATTTTAAAAAATAGCAAAAATAACACTCAGTCATTGGACCCAAACAACGATTGGGCTTCAGTCGTTTATTGGACCAGTGACTAAAGAACTGGCACGGCCCAACTCCCTCACTGGTCCTGCACCGCAGCCACCTCATCCTTCAGTCACTTAACGAGTATTGGGCCAGTGAGGCAGCTCTTCAGTCACTGTCCCAGCACCCATTAAGCAACTGAAGGCTGAGGTGGCTATGGTGTTGTGCCAGTGAGGCAGTTGGGCCGCGCCATCTCTTCAGTCGCTGGCCTAATATTTGACTAAAGCCCAATTGTTGTTTGGGTCCAGTGACTGAAGGCTATATTTACTATTTTTTAAAGTTTTGAGTTAGTTTTTAAATTAATTTTTTAATAGATTATTTCAAAACAAAATTAACTACTTTGAGATTGCTTCCTATTATATATGCCCCTATGTAGAACCAAGTCTTTAATTCATACTATAAACTATATCACCTTTTAACCTCGCCAAATAGGTAGAGTATAATTGCTTTTGGTGATAACTTTACAACAAGAAAAAAATTTATAAATAACCCAAAGCAAAAAAAATAATTTGAGAAATGACACAGTTTAACAAAATTGCGAATTAACCTGGTCGTGCGCGAGAAGATACTTATCGCAGGTGTGAGGCGCAAGAGAAACGGACGACGACCTTTTCTATTTTTGACCAGCGATATAAAGTTTTTCCTTTTTGAGACCGCGACAGAAGAGCAGTGACAGGGATTTTTTCCATCTTGAAACCGCGACATTAACCTTTTTCATGTTCAAATGCGATAGAAAAGAGAATTCCCCAATTTCTCCTCTGGTCGTTTCCATTGTGAAATGTTACATAAAATAGTAATTTTTTTATACTTTCCTTGTCGATTTCACATAATTAACCTTCGAAGCTAGGAAACCTCTGATTAGTGCTTAATTGGTATAGTTTTTGCTCTAAGTTTGCATGTAAATTCATGCTAAAAAATCTTTTGACGTGATAGTTTATGTGAATTTTTGTATCATTTTTACAATCCGCTTTCATGGTTGTGTTTGTTATATTTCAAAGATAATTCCTACAAAATTTGGAAGAATTTCGAGTTTGTTTGGATAAAAAACGAAGAAGACAACAAAATTGGACGAAACGGGGTCCTGAAGGGCCCAAACCATAAGCAACCGAACCCTGCATGGGCACTGGCATGGCCAATTTTAAATTTGAAATCCGATATTTGGAAATTATTAATTATTTGAAAAGATGAAATGGCACACTAGAAAGTCGAAACAAACAGTTAGTACATATTATTTAGAGGTACATATTATTTAGAAGTACATATTATTTAGAAGTACATCCCATGGTGTGCTAACTCATGAACATATCTAATTATTAATTCGCCTCCCTCTTTTGTGCTGTCTATCTCTCTGAAAAGGCAAGGGTGAATAAGGATCAGGCAAGTTATGTGGTCTCCGACCAGCTGTAGTGAAGGTCTGTAGCGGTCTGGCGGCCCTAATGGTGTTGAAGGCTGTGTGGGTGGTGGAGCATCATGGAGCTAACTCGGTTGAAACTTGTCATGCGTGTGGTGCTAATGTGCATAGGGATTATCCATCCCCAGCATATTGGACACCCAATTGTCATGCTCCCTCTATTGTGCCCCACTTAGCCTCAGCCCCCTATGGCGCATATATTGTCTACTCCGACGGCTAACCCCAAGATGCCCCCTCAGCATGTTGTGCTCATTGTGGAGGCATCCAAGGAGCAGAGTAGAGCTGGTTCACCCGCTCCAACTTCTGCTAATCCCAATGCTCATCTGCGGCTGGTTGCTCTGTGAAAGCCCTATCAGCAACCTCTTGAGCTCTTCTGATGTCCTCCGGGTCGTCGGAGTTGTCGGAATCATTGCCTCTTGGCTTATGATGTGTCGATGGCTCTCCTATATGTAGTGATCCATCTCGACAAGAAAACATTGACGATGAGCATGGAAGAATTGATGGGGTGTTAGAAGGGCCCGCTATGTTAGTCTCCTACCTCGATGATGTGCTGTGTCGAGAGAGACGTGCACCCAAGGTATTGGGGCGTGCAAGAGAGGGTTGATCAGACCTTGGGCTTGGTGGGCACGCCACAGGCTGTCTTGGCATGAATGTGTCAGTATACGTCCGCAACTTAGGTCACTCATGAGTTGTTGGGAACCAGTGTTCACCTCACGGATGGCTCCTAAAACTCAGTATGACACCAGCGACCTCCGCATGCTATGCCAGACAAAATCGATCTAGTCTACCGCTCGATGGCAGTTGCAATGTCGAACTGAGAAAGACAAATAGTGTATTAGTTAGTAAAATCTGTAAATGATGGATGCAAAAGGGGAAATATCATAAAAACGTACTGAGCGATGTATCCGGCCCAGCCAATTAGAATCAAACCCTAATTTCACACGTTCCCAATGCGGTATATGTGTTGGCGTATCCTCAGGCACACGAGAAAGCCGCATGCGGGTACGGGGCATGTACTAGTCAAGATATGCTTGGTACGTACTGTGATCGTACACTCGATCCTCTACAATTACATTAGTTTGTGCATGCTCATTCCACTCCTGCACTCATCTGCCATTCTTCTGCGCCCAATTGCTGGGCTGCCTTCCTTGCCTACTCTGCCTACAAAATACAATGGAGGTAATGCTAGGTATTGAAAGAGAAATACAGAATTCAAATATTATACAAGCATTTTTTGTACCTCTGCAACTCCTTGGGAAGATTTCTGTCACGTTCTCTGTCCGGAGGTGGGGTGTCCTGATGTAATCCAAACTGACGCATCACCCGCTCCGGGTAGTACGGCTCCACCATATGAGAGAACACAAGATGACGTCGTGTCATCCTACAATCATTGCCCAATGTGCACATGATCGATATGCCATGTGGTGCAATGCTCTCAATGAAATATGGTGTCCACGGACACCATATGACTCGCGACTCGTGGAGTAGATCGAAATCCCCCTGGTATAAGACGTAGCACCGACGAACCTGGTTCGCAGACCATCTCGGTCGACCAAGCATTCATCTTGTGCCCATGGTTGGGCGATCCACCCAATCATGGACATCATGAGGCTCGGGATATAGGTGCACCGATCGATCCAAGAGTGGCCGACCAATTGGAAAATACTCCCAAAACCATAGCTACAGCAGGAGGGAGCATCCCGACAATACAGACTCTGGCGCAGTCCAGACACACGCATCGCACAACCCCCGGTATGTTGCACAAAGCACGGACATAGCCTAGTTGTACTGGGGAATATGCCCTGGTTGGGCGTCGACAATGCTCTCCGCCAATTGAACGAACCATGGGTGAACCGTATCCCCGTGTGTGGATTGGAATAGGACATACTGGAACATTACCAACAGGTATGCGAACAAATGCTGGTGCACAACATGCTCCAGCACATCAAGCGGGCACTCAAGGTAGCGCAACAAAAACCTATGCGGCACACCACACCTAGTTGATGGGATCTGATCTGCCTATTGAACGATGTTGAACCTAAGGTTTACCTGAGTGCGCTAGTCTGTAGGCGGCGGTGATGGAACGATGGGTGCTCCTGCAGTAGGTAGGCCTAGAAGCATACCCACATCCTCCAACGTGATCATCATCTCCTCCATCGGAAATGGAATGTGTGTGTCTCGGGGCGCCATCGATACATCAATGCGGTGACCAATGACTTGTCCAATGTGAGACTATGACCAGTCTGTAGCATACGAGAAAAAGATAGTAAACCCGCTTCTGCGAGAATAGGGATGTATCTCGCATCAAGGGGCCAGTACTCCATGGGAGCCCTCATTACAAGTGGTTCAAGATGTCCACCTTGCGACAATACACGCCCACGATGAGCATTGTCCCACCTGTCACTCAGTAGCTCTGGAAGCCGTACATTCTCGTCAGCCATCCTTGAAAAAATTAATTACTGTTAGCATAACAATTTGAAATATAACGAAGAAATGACTTTGGGTATAACATCTCATAAGTCTTTATCTGGTAGAATTTTACCCTAGGTTTAGTTTTAAAAACGTGCAAAAATCATGCTTAAAATTCCTTTTATACGACATTTTATGTGCAAAGTTTCATTATTTCTACAAGATTCTTTCCCAATTGTGTTCTCTGTGTTTCAGGGATCAGGCCTACCAAATTTAGTTCTGAAAATGTGCAAAAATCATGCTTAAACCTCCTTTCATACGACATTTTATGTGCAAAGTTTCATTATTTCTACAAAATTCTTTCTCAATTGTGTTCTCTATGTTGTAGGGATCAGGCCTACCAAGTTTAGTTCTGAAAACATGCAAAAATCACACTTAAAACTCCTTTCATATGACATTTTATGTGCAAAGTTTCATTATTTCTACAAGATTTTTTTCTCAATTATATTGTCTCTGTTGCAGGGATCAGGTCTACCAAATTTAGTTTTGAAAATGTGTAAAAATTATGCTTAAAACTCCTTTGATACGACATTTTATGTGCAAAGTTTCATTATTTCTACAAAATTCTTTCACAATTGTATCATCTGTGTTGCAGGCATCAGGCCTACCAAATTTGAGGCAATTTGGACTTCATTTGATCCAAATTCGACCAATATTTAAATGTGGACACAGGAAAATAATTGTAGTCGAAAAATCCTTTGAAAACGAGTTGGTCGAAAGTGAAAAATGACTTGTACTCATGTTGTAATACACACCCGCAGTCGAAAGCAAATTGGATTCGAACACAGTGTGCCGCGGTCGAAAAGGTAGCCACCTCGAACACGACCAACTTTACTTGTCGTTTGATTGAGTTTTTGGATGGTTTAGATGGCGCCACGTGTCTTGGTCGACGTCGAATTTGATTTGGAGGCTTCACCTGGTCGAATAAGGCTCGGTTTTTGCCGCTTTCAACTGGTTTTGATCCGGATTGGTTGCATAAGGCCGGTTGGAGCCGGTGTTTTGTCGGTTTGGATTGAAACTGGTCAAATAAGGCTGGTTTTAGCCGCTTTTAACTGGTTTGGATTGAAACTGGTCGAATAAGGCTGGTTTTGGCCGGTTTTTGGTTGGTTTGGATTGAAATATGGTCAAATAAGGCTGGTTTTAGTCGGTTTGGATTGAAATTTGGTCGAATGAGGCTGGTTTTTGTCGGTTTGGATTGAAAGCTGGTCAAATAAGGCTGGTTTTAGCTAGTTTTGGTTGGTTTGGATTGAAATCTGGTTGAATTTGATCTGAATTCTATTGTTGTTGTCCCAATTGAAGTCAAAGTCTATCAAGGAGTTGTTTTTGGGCACGTTTACCTATGTACTAATATAGGCTATGCTTACATCTAATACGAATTGGTGATCATAACATATACACTTAGAACTTCTTTGTTTTTTCTCGTTCTATCTCCGAGTATCCATTCCTTCGATATTCATCTGCTTCTGCTTCTGCTTCCACTTCCTAATATGAACCCCTGATTAGAAAGACACACTTGTGATGTATGCTTACTTCTTAGAAAAAGGATCCAAGGACACATTCACTACCCAAACCAATGGAAAGGACTACCATAATATTGGAAAATATTAAATAACGACAGAATACAAAACTCATGAATGATCACATGACTCATTATGCGTCACTGTTACATATGTGAATACTAGGTGGATGGGCCGGGTGCATGCAGACAATTCTTTCTGGTATGCCCGATTTGTTTGCAAATAGAGCATTTTCTACCTCGAGTGCCAATTTTCTGTGATTTGTCCATGTCATTATGCAAGCGACGCGTCTTCCGACGGCCAGGTCCCTTTCTCCTGATTTTGAAAGCTAGGATCCACTTGGTCTCACCAGATGGAATTACTCTGTAATCACCAACCTTCATGTAGACCCTCCAAATACCACTCTAAGTCTGCTGAAGGTTATGAAGGCTGAAGAACTCAGAAAGGTATGGAGATGGGCTTATACCAAGAGCCACACATGCAGCAATGACTTGCGAACATGGCTTGTGTAATAACATGGCCTTGTTGCATGTGCACTCCGCAACATCCCCCAGAATGACTTCATGTACCTTGCCGGCTCTGAGATGTCCATTAACCCGCTCCTGGCGCAATCAAACTGAAATTATCTTGTGCAATCGGTTGATGATCTCCACCTCATGCGTCTGGGCCTTATTTATCCGGAAATTCATGTATTCCTGCACCACGTCTAGTAAGGTTCTAAATGGATCGTCGACAAGCATCTTGGCTGCAAGGCTTCTGTTGTTGAAATATTGCGCAGTGTGATACCATGTCATCTCCATAATCATGGTCAATGGAAAGCATCGCACCCCCTTCAAAACATAGTTACAAACTTCAGATAGATTTGTCGTCATAATGCCATACCTTGCCCTACCCTCGTCATGTAACAAAGACCACTTCTCTTTCTATTTGTCGCTGATCCACTGTGAAAATTTCCTTATAGCATCCCCATCGCCGGCCCCGGACCCTTTATTAGCTGTGTACTTCAGTGTCAACTCCTCGAGCTTCTTGAAGATAGTGTCGTACTTGCTCACTTGGTTCTGCGAGTATAGCCTCTTAAATAGGTCCATAATTTGTTTGCTCCGGAATTTGGTGAAGAGATTGGCTGCAAGGTGTCACATGCACCAATGGCTCACCACATCCTCCCACTTGTAAGGTGGATCGGGAGCACCCGCATTATCTCAATGGCTCTGAGTAAGCCTCTATGTCGATAAGAAATAATGCAGATCTTCTCATGATCCTTTACAACCACTCGCTTCATGTTCACCAAGAACCAGAACCAACTTTCCGTGCTCTTGGCTTCTACAACTGCATATGCTAATGGAAGTAATTGATTGTTAGCATCTGCAGCAACCACAATCAGTAGTGTCCCTTTGTACCTCCTAGTTAAAAATGTGCCATCCACACATAACACTGGTCGACACCATGTGAATGCCTCTATGCACTGCGGGTATGCCCAGAACAAACGGTGCAGAACTCTTGTGTTCTCTATGGTATTGCCATCTGGGGAAATAGTTGTCCGATCGAGTATATCCACAAATGTGCTTGGGTTCGTTACTGCGACGTTTCGAAGGAACCGCACCACTGTGTTGTATGCATTCTCGTATGTGCCGCACATGTCCTTAATTGTTTTCTGCTTTGCTCACCATGCCTTCTTGTAGTTGATACGATAACCACATCGATCTGCCACTTGCTTGATGTTCTCTCTTGGCATTATCGATACGTTCTCCCACATTACTGGCTAGATGATGTTGCTTACATATGTCGCAGTCATGTTTCTATGGCTATCCAATGCCTCAGTAAGCTCACATGTGTAGGCGTTAACTCTCGTGACCACAAAACCAAAGTCATCCTTTGGTTTCATGGCACGAACACTCCATGCGCAGCCTGGTGTAAGACATGTGGCATCATATAACCTGGGGGTAGACTTCACTACTTTGTACTGTCGGTTGAGTGCAAGAGACCATATAGCCACAGCATTTTGCACATCTTCTTTTGTTTGAAACTCTTGCTCCAGCTAGATGCTACTATTCTCAAAAAACTATCTTGAGTTTTGGTCCGTCGGCAGCACTGTTGAACTAAATCCAGATTCATCAATCCATTGTTGGGGGGTCCTGAAATGATCTTCGTCAGAGTCTTGAGATGCTTCGGAGTCTGTCAAGTCATCATCGTCATCTTCATCAGACACAGTTCCAAAACCCTCCAAGAACTCACACACATCAACGCGTGTGTGGCAAAAAGCTTCTAACCAGTCACTAACACTGAATGTTGGCGCAATCGGTGCATTCATTTCTCCTGCCCATGCGCCGCTACTAGGGTCGGCTCCAACGTCACTCTACAGTAGTTCTAAGTCGCATAACTGGACATAAACAAAAAACTGGCCGCTCAAACCACCATCAGGATCTTTCACTCTCCTCACAAATGACCCCCACGAGTTGTTCCCTTTCAGTTCGCACAACACCCAGTATGGGCCGTTGGCTGTCTCCTTCACAATGAGCCCCTCTACTTGAATTGTCTCATGTTCTACACTCTTTCCAAACAAACTAAGTATCCATAACTTAAGATCCATGAAAGATGTGTTATGTATGTTCAAATCGGCCATGACATATTTGCAATGGCTCATATCTACAACGTTTGGCCCATCACGAATCAAACCATCACTATAAAATATGCAGAACTTTTCGTGTTGCTCCATTCCCTACGGAACATATTTACACAACAATTATAAATAAACATATTATGATTTTTAAAGCACAGAGTTAACATAATCAATATATTTATAGGTAATTTTCGGGTTTCTCCATTCTTCTTCTTCTGTAACTTTTACGTATTTACAAAATATTTTTGCCGATTTTCAAAATTCAAAACAGGCATGATGATATTCTTGGAAAAACATATGTTTCTAAAAATCCTGAATAAATTTCAAGTAAACCGAAGTATTTATTTAGAATTAGGTCAAACGAATTTGAGTCACATAAAATGATAAAATAAAGCTCAAAACCTAAAATTAAACTATGTATAAGAAAAATTTCTAAAAATCATGGAAAATTGAAATAAATACAATTAGCAATTCAAGAATCTAGTTGTGAAAAGAATATTCACAATTAAGTCTCTTAGCCAATTATTAATATAAAAGAAAAGCCTCGATGAAATAAAAATAAAAGAATTAAATTGCAAGGAGGCCAGTGTAGTGAAAAACCTTATAATTATTATTACAAAATGACCCATGAACTGAAGGAAATATTTATAAAAATACCCTTTACAAAGAAGTCCTCAAAATAATTAAAATTTTGGAATTAAATAATAAAGACATGATTATATACTTAGACCATTACTAAATACTAGTGGAGAAACTCTCATGTGGGCAGGCCTATGGTGGGTATTAAAAAAATCAAATATTTCTAGAAATTATTAATTAATCCCCCGTACTGCTTATTTGTTTTAGGCTTTGTGGGCAAAAGAACCAACTACCTTTTTCTCGCAATTTTTTGCTCATATGAGCAATAGCCAAGTAGCAAAGTAACCAAACGTGCAAACTTAACTCCTACACATGTTGCAGTCACTCGACAGATCTTAGTCAAAGATCTTAGTAAGGTACTAATCTACTCAAACGTGTGGTGAATTAAAGAATTAAAGATGATAGTCAAAGAGGAGTACTAATGACGTGAACCTCGCAGCAACGAAGTGGTGCGTAACTCAACGACCAAGATGGGAGATCCCAAGACTTCATGAAACAAGTTCTAACGGGTGGAATGGCACCACACAAAGACACCCGTGAGCCAATGTGATAAGCCAGTTGAACGCCACAAGATCAAATCTTGATAAGTTCAGAGAATCCTTTCAAGAAGGAAAGAAACACGGGGTTTCAAATGATTCAGATCATAAAATCTGCTTACAAAACAACCATAGATAGGTATTTATAAGCTAGGAACAACCCTCCTAGTTAGGTATGAAAAGAAAAGAGTTGCACCCTTTGGTAGGTACGAAAAGAAAGGAGTTGCACCTTTTGGTAAAAAATATCATTATGGCTACATGGCTGCAAGTGTGAACTCTAATGGATGCATCTTTTGGTTCGTTTGGTCCTTCTAACTTTCAGATTTCGTCACTCCACATGGCAGCCCATAAAAGAAGTGATTAACTCTTTATTTCACACATGCAACATCATATTTAGGGGATGGTTATGATATATAATGATAGTAGCCTTCATTTTGACTCGTTTGACTTAGCATAGTGACTAGGATTAAGCTGGACACCACGTCACTCATTGACATGTTACCAGTTTGCTAAATCACCATATATATAGCATCTCTGAATTGGTTTGCTCTTGCTCTTGTTATTGGTCCAGGTGGTAGCTGAAGTGGATCAGTTGTTGGATGCTCTACATCAACTAATCTACCCAAATGTGTGGTGAATACAAAATTTAAAGATGATGGTCGAAAAGAACTGAGTGCATATACAGTTCACCTAGGTGCTCTTAGAATCTTAGAGCAAACACAAGTTTAATCATTTGTGCATACAATGCTGAATCTCACCCATGTATTTCTCAACAATACATCTATTATCCTCAGGGCAATAGTACTTGACATAATATTATTTATTAGGACAAAGACAAAACTTGGAATGGTGGTAGAAGTGCAGTACAGAAAAATATCTAAAACTTGTTCAAAGTTTTGTGATCTATGGATGCAGAAGGCCATGTGCACAATTAATGTTAAATTATTGTGACTAAACTGTGACTAAACTACTGTAAATACTTAGATAAACATAAAAGAGGTGTTTTAAACATAAATTTTTAATATCTACTTAGTCAACATCTATTGTAAATATAACAGCTAACATAAACTTTTAATATCTACTTAGTTCCTAATCACATAATTAGCACATAAATTAGAAAAAAAATAATTTCATTTTCAACGAAACTTACCACGTTTCGAAGATCTTTCTCTGAGCTACAACTTTCTCAACTGCACTGACTTCAAACAACGATCAGATTTGAAGAAAATTTGGTTCAAACACAAAAATTTTGAAGCAGAGAAGTGTGGACAGGTAAAATGAATGAGAGAGACGACCAGAGCTGGGGGTTAAATCTTGCCCGAACACACAAAAATTCGCAAGAAAAAGGGACAATAGTTACTGTCGTGCGTGGCTGGTGTGACAAAAACAACCAGCTTTTGGTCGCGGATGGGAAGGGGAAAAGACCTGCCAGTAACTTTTATCATGCACGGGCTCGGGAAGAAAGTGTTGTCACGGTCACGATCCGCGAGAAGTGGTCGCTCGCATCTGTCGCGGTCGTGAGGCGCGAGAAGTTGTCAGTGGAATCTTATCGCGGTCGTGAGGCACGATTGGATAAGGTGGCGGGTTAGTTTCGCAATTTCGGTAAACTGTGGGTTATTTTTCAAATTATTTTTTTACTTTGGGTTATTAATAAAAAAATTTCTTACAACAAAGCATGTTCTTTCTTTTGTGTACATGAAAGATATATGCTTTCGGCATACTCCTTATTACTTGGCAAAGAAACTTGCTGCATTTTGATTTTTGAGGACATAAACAAATGTCCATCCTAACTCCTAAATTTGTAGAAACTGAAAAAAAACCAAATGCCCATCAAATTAAATTGAGATGGCTCGCTTTCCCTTACATACCCTTATCGCATGATCGTGGAGGCTTAGTTAGAACCTAATTCTATTTACACCTCACAATCATAACTAACTAATCTAACTAGGTGGATCCGCGCATTGCCACGGGTATTGAGGAAATATATTTATAAATGATAATATATTGTATTCAGAACTGAATGATTATGCCCAGGTCATATGTTGATCTGACCAGTTTTGAAGTGCACGGCCATGACCAGTTTTTGTCCTGATTCGACCAGTTTTGCATTGAATGACCATGAATAGGGCTTGTAATTTTTGAATTGGACGAGCATGACCAGGGAGTTGGGTTGATACAACCAGTTTTGAAATGGACGACTACGACCAGACTTGTTCTGATACGATCAGTTTTGAAATATACGACCATGACCAGACTTGTTCTGATATGACTATTTTTTTGGAGTGGACTGATAAGTGCTAACTTGGTAGCATTTACCCTAGGTTTAATATTGAAAACATGTAAAATCATGCTTAAAACTCCTTTGATATAATATTTTATACATAAAATTTGATTATTTTTACAAATTGCTTTCATGGTTGTGTTCATCATGTTTCAGGGATCAAAACTGCCAAATTTGGGAAGATTTCGACCACATTTGAGCCCCATACGACCAAGAAACCAAACTAGACAAGCAAAAAGGCTCTGATCGAATATTCTTCGAACAAAGACCTAGTCGAACACGTTTTGGTAAGTAAAATTCTTATCAATACACGGCTGGGAGCAAAAGACACCTGTTCGAACATATCACGACAAAAAAGCACGGCTCTCAAAGACTCCTGCTCGAAAAAGAATCCCTGTCGAATACAACGTGGCCGAAAAAGAATCATGCTCGGTTTCGGTTACGACACGTGTTTGACTGTGAACACGCCACGTGTCCAGGTCATGTTCGAATCGATTTCGGTCACGACACGTGTGTGTTCGCGATTGGGCTACATGTCCTGGTCGTGTTCGAGTTGGTTTTGGTCACAACACGTGTGTGGCCGCAATTGCGCCACATGTCTTGGTCGTGTTTGATTCGGTTTCCTCGGCTTTAATTTACTGGTCGGTTTTTGTCGGATTTGATCGAAATTGGTCGAATTTGGTCAATTTTAATCATATTTGGTCGGTTTTAGTCGTATTTAACTAGAACTAGTTAGTTTTAGCCGGGTTTGATCAGAACTGGTTGAATCTGGTCGGTTTTGACTCAAATTTATCCGTTCTTGCACCGGTTGAAGCCAGACTTCGTCGCCTGCATGTCAAAGAGTTGTTTTTGGGCATGTTAACCCATGTACTATAAATAGAGAAGTTTTTGGCTCAATTAATCATCTCTTTTCTTAGGTTTAGAAGCCATTTGGGCTTAGTTTTAGTTTAGCAGAGCCCCCTTCTCTATTTTTATTACTTTTGTAAGCCAGCAAGGACGACAACTTCAATTTCCAAGCAATCAAGTTAGTTTTTATTTAATTGTTATTCTTATTTTTACATTATTATGGCTTTTAGCGAGTAGATCCCTTCTAGGGTTAGAGATGACCTAATCTGGAAAGCGTGATTCCTCCTCGGTCTTTATTTCAAGTTTTGGAGTTATTTTTTGATGTTTTCTTCCTTTAAACCCTAAATTCTTGTTTCGGCAACAGACATAACAGTTGAGCCTTAGCAAGAATTTAGAGGAGTTCTTGAGTCCTTAGTGCTTTGACGCGGGGTCCTGAATAGGAGAGAGGCTCTCACCAAACATAATAGTAGAAGCAATCCTTTGAACGTTGTACCAGCGACTATACTAGCAACTTAATCTGTCTTGGAAAACAATTGAAATTAACTTACAGTCCTCGGACCTTGGATAGAATTACGCTGGATGGTTATGGAACTCCCGAAACCCTAAATTTCATTCTAGCTAACAAACTCTAGATTGATAGCTTTAGTAGTAGACTTAGTGGTAGAAAAACAAACCCCCAATTCGTTTAGACTTAATTAATGATCCATTAAGTTAGAAAGATGAATACACTTGTTCCTCGTGGAATTCGACCCTTAAGTACTCAACATTCAACCGTTTACTTGCGGTTTATTACATCGCATCATGCTCGACCTTTTCGGGTGTGATTATGGACGACCACGACTAGGACTTGTGTCTACACGACCAGTTTTGAACTGAGCGACTATGACCAGGTCTTGTGCTGACAGTAAAAATATTGGTCGTGATAGTAAAATAATGGTCATGAAAGTAAAAGAACTGATCGAATAATTGAAACAGAGAGTTCGACATGAAAATAAAAAAAATTGGTCATGCCAGAGTGGTCGTACCACTACAAGTTTTAACAGTAATTTTCTGGCATGATCTTCGAGGTCCACTGGTCATTTTCTATGTCTGGTGGAATCAACATATTTAATTTTGTGTTGGTCTTGTTTCATTGTGGTCGAACGGGGGAATTTGTAACTTTCTGGCTTGATCCTCGAGGATTGCTGGTCGTTTTTTTGTCTGGTCAAATAAGCGGTTTTGTGCTAGTGGTATTTTGTGTCTGGTTGACTCAACGTTTTTCGTGCTTGATCGAACTAGTGTTTTATTTTTTTGTGATGGTCGCAGTTTGTGTTTTTGGTGTGGCAGATGGAAAAACTTGGTCGCACCAACCTAGTCGAATCAACGATTTTGTTTTTCCTGATGGTCGCATTTTGGTTGTTTTGGTCAAATCTTTTACCTTTTTTGGTCGATTCAGCAGGCATGGTATTGGGCGAATTTGTGAAACAGCGTTTGCTTGGTCGAATTTGAGTTGTTGGTCAAATTAACAGTCTTGATTGTGGTCGAATGTGGGAAACAACACAGCTGGACAGGGGGAAACAGTGTTTCTGGTCGAATTTGGCTTGTTGGTCGAATGTGGGAAACAGCTGGACTGAAGGGGAGCACGTTGACCGCCCAAATGAAGCAAATGTGTTGATTGAATGGCTACGAACGAAGGGACGACGTGGCTCAATGTGGGCCACGAATGAAGCGACAATGTGGCCTAACGTGGGCACAACGTTCAAACAGTGCCGCACAAAGCGGGTAGTGCAGTTCACGTGGTTGGCCCAGATGAAGTGGGAAGGCGAATCGGGTGGACAAGAATGTGGTGAAGACGTAGGTGACACGGTGAGCTCCACGCGGATGATGCGGATGAACCGAAGATGCCTATCGAACGACGAGGAATGCGGCGTCGTCATGACCGCACGTGGGGACGAGTTAGTGCCCCTAGTTGTATATCTACATATGATTTGTTAATTATTTTAGTATCAGTACCCAAAATAGCCTCTCGCTCACCTTTCATGCCTGACTCACCATCTATGTCATGTCTAGATATGTAGAAGTCCATTAGTTAATAATGTGACGCTTATGATAGCCCCTACTGCACATACCCGCACATCTCTCAACTAACTTAGGACTCACCATCTATGCCATCCCAGATACGTGGAATGCGATCAATTTATGTGGTATTGTTTATTTCCGTGGATTGTTAAGGGCATAATGATAAATTGCCTACTTATGTTGTATAACAGTCCCTAAATTAACTGTTAATTATGCCCATAGATATAATTTTGCGTGGTCAATTTAGGAATGGCATTTGTGCAATACACAAATTTAGGATGGATCTCTATTCTATATTTCAATTTCCCCCTAATTTTTCCCTTATATGTTGTACATATTTTTGTCACAACTTTCCTTGCAACTATGTTGAACCTTTTATTTTTTTGAGAATTTGAACTAGACAACCGGAATTAATTGTCTTCATAAAATTCTTAAATCCATCTTATTCTAATGTGAATCAAACTTGTAATTTCTTACATAACTAGTGACAAACAATAATAATTATTTGAGTTATCGCATGATTCACCGATGTTAATCTGGACTTGATTGTTGATACATCCACATTCTCTGAATACACTAGGGCCTACATCCCCTAGTGTAAGCAGCTCAAAGTCTTATTATATACATATTGCACAAGAGATGGAGCCATTCTCATCAATTTGCCAGGAGTTCTACAAACACGAAGTGTACCCAATATCATATTGAAAAATTGAGGCGCACCCCATAAGTATATTTTACATTCATGCATCTATACTTGCTAAATTTAAATACTATGGACTGAAAGAAAAGTTTGAATTATAAATTATTTCAATCAAGTTGTATCTCCAGCAGACAAACAGAATCTGAGACAATCATTATTTGATATCTAAATCTAAATCTAAATCCAGCATGAGACCCATGGTTTAGATATATGCTCTAATCTATTATGCATTATTTGTTCTAGACTTTCCTGTCCTCCCACTCGACATAAGTGTCCATGTATCATGCATGCATCTTGTTATTTATATTAGAAATGATAAGCATCTAAAGTTAGTTAAAATGTTAACCATAAAGTTAGCTAAAATGTTAACCATTAACAGCGTTGTAAAAATTCAATCAAAAGGTTGCTTATACATGCACTTCGCCTACCAGCACAGCAAGCCATTATCCTGCAATTGTTCAGAGATTCTTCTAATTTATATTAGAAATGGTAAGCATCAAAAGTTATTTAAAATGTTAACTGGTAAACGGTGTTGCAAAAATTCAATCGAAATGTTACAATAGTTATATAAAAGTATTGCAATATGAAAGTGCAATATGAAAGTAAAATATTTCAAAGAAAATGGTTGGAAACATAAATAGTATGTGTAACATGAAATAACTTTGTGTTGCATTCTAAGTTGAAATCTAATATATATGCTTCTAGTTAATGCATTATGATATTTTTGAATAATTGCAGTAGTTTCATGAAACTTTTTTAATGGTTTTTTTTAAAATGTTACAACATAATAATAAAATCTATATTACATATATATTACCAATATTAATAGAAAATACACATAAATTGTAATTGAAAAGTTTAACATGATTGAATAGTTTTTAATATTTTTAAGGGGCTAATCTTTAGTTTTAGACTAAGAATATACATCCATTGCAACTTTTATCCAAAACTATTATTAGACTGACTCCAACGGCGACGGCAGCGCGGGCTCGCGTCGACAGCGGCGGACGTTTGGCCGGTGTTTGCTCGACGCGAGTTGACGTGCGCGTGCTCCGGGACGAGGCAAATGCGAGGCGAGCTCGCGGCGAGGATGCGGCGCCGTTGGAGAAGACGAAAACGCGAAGCGAGGCGCTTCGCGGGCCCCACCGAGAACACGGACGACGAACCCTACCCGCGTAAAAAATGGTCTGACATGTGGGACCAGAGAGTAAAAGGGCCCACCTGTCATTGAGTGAGGGCACGGTTTAAATGTCGCACTTAATATCCAATGTGGGCCCCACACACATGTTTCTCGTGCAGGTCTCAGTTCCACATGCACCGCGCCAAAATCGAGCCATTTCGCTGACGTGTGGACCCCATGGGACGTAACCCCACATGTCATATGGGTGGAAAGTTCCAGTCGCATCACACGGCATTTAAAACCGCGTGGGGCCCACCACTTGCTGCCGTGCCGCGTTGCCGATTTTTGGGACGCGCACGCGCGTAGCTCAAGTCGATGACACGTGGGGCCGGGAAATTTAGTGGCCCACCAGTCAGTGAGTGTTTTTAATTATATAGCCGTATACGTAATAACTGAACGCAATTTAATTGAAATAAATATGTATACACGGTTTTAGGCCGCAGAGACGTACAGGTGGGGTCAGTTTATGGATGACCCACCTGTAATTGAATGTGGACTCAATCAACACAGTTTCAAATGCAAAAAAGGGAAGGTCCCACCTGTCAGCTGCCGAAAATTGAACCGTTTAATTTCAACCGTTGGAAAATAGCGGTTAGTTTATTTTTTAATTCATTTGAGCTCTAAAAAATCATAAAAAATTCTAAAAAATTCCAAAAAAATAACAAAAAAAGACAGGTTTATTTTCCAACTCTCTCCTATATAAAGACATGTTGTTTCACTAGTTTCACTCACATTTGTTCATCCATCCACACCCAAAACTACTCCGAAATTGCTGCAAAAATTTCTGAAAATTCCACATGGATTCAAATCCACCTGGCGGTTTCATTAATTGGCTCAGCTCTACCCAATCTCCCGGCGAAAACACCGAAAATCCAAACACTCAACAACAACCCGGTTTTTCGCAGGCACCGACTTACCAGCCGTATCCTCCAAATTACCAGCCGTATCCGCCGACTTACCAGCCGTATCCGCAGTACAACCAAAATTATCGTCCTTATCCACCTCAGGGCCACACAATTCCACCACCCCCACAGTATAGCCAAAATTTTCACTTTGTCGGTATGCCGCTGAGCTGTACACAGTTTTCCCCACCTCAACCACACTCTGCGTCTATCGATGACAATAGCACTCCAGACTCTGGTCCACCCGATCTGGTGGCCCGAGTTGTCATCGATGATACCAATACCAATACTGCCGTCGACGCTAGCCGGAAGACGAAGCGCTTACTGTGGTCCACCGATGATGACATAAAACTGGTAAGTCCGTGATTTTCGTACAGCATCAAGACGAAAATGCATTTACATTCGACATTTGTCATTCAATATTTTTTTATAATACACAGATTAGTTCCTGGCTCAGCAATTCGCTCGATCCTATTGATGGAAACAATAAGAAGTGCGATATGTACTGGGCAAATGTCGCAGCGGCATTTAACGAGACGGTCCCGACAAATAGAAGAAGGGAGACCAAACACTGCAAGGACCACTGGCAACGGTGCAATAAAAAAGTGGTTCAATTCAATGGTGTTTGGCTCCGACTGAAAGATGTCTATGCTAGCGGTCGTTCGGACGACCAACTCATGGCACAGGCCCGTGAGATGTACAAGACGGAGATGGGTCATTCTTTCGTCTTGGATCACTGGTGGACGGCAGTTCGCGGGCAACCTAAGTGGTCCGCAGTCTACGTTGATGCCGCCAACAAAAGAAGCAGGTTGTCTGAGTCTGGCACCTACACGTCATCGTCCAACAACGATGATGTGTCACCAGCAGAGACACGGCCAGAAGGACGAGATGCCGCTAAGGCGAAGCGCAAAGGTAAGAGCAAAATTGATGCAGCGCAGGATTCTACGGCGGCAATGCGAGAGGATTTTGATGCCTTCATCAACAATCACTATGACCGTGTTGAAAAGAGGAAGGACGCAGTTCGTGTGTCCGAGTCATTGCGCAACCTGGGGAAGTCGAAGGAGAAGTCTGCCTTGTACAAGGCATATTCGAGAATGATGGGCATCGACAAATCCACCATGGACGACGCTCAGAAAGAGGAGTATACAGCGGGCATGAAAATGATAAGAGATAAACTCAAAGCCCTGGAGGACGAAGATTAGTTATGTTATTTTGAATTTACTTGGGATAGCCAAGCATGTACGTTTCTTTGTTAATCTATGTGAGATGCTTTTTTAATTAATGCATGAATTAAATTTATCATTGTTGTTAGAATATGACCGTTAGAATATAGTCGTTGGGTATGTAGCCGTTCGAACATGGCAGGTCGAAACTAGCCGTTGGAATATGACTGTTTGAAACCAACCGTTGAAACCTACCCATTCAAATATAGCCATTGGAACCTACGCATTCAAATATAGCCGTTGGAACGTACCCATTCAAATATAGCCGTTGAACTCCTGGTCTATATATTCAACCCCTTCAGAACGTTCTCCTCACAATCTAACTTCTCTTGCAAAATAGCATAGCACTTCGCAAACTCACCTTCGTTGCCACTCACAAAATGTCGTCTAGCTCTAGTTCGAGCACAAACAGCCCTGAGGAGGATGCCATCATCAAAATAGAAGATTTCTTGGTGGACTTTGCGAAGGAGGAAGAGCAGGAAGATCATATTATCGCCGGTCTGTATGCCCGATTTGATGCTGCTTCCTCCCGTGGATGTCGCCGACGCAGCAGTAGAAGATATGTTGAGAGAGACCGCGAAGATGGTCATCTACGATTCGTCGCGGACTACTTCTCCGACTCTCCGGTCTACCCTGACGGTATATTCCGTCGGCGATTTCGGATGAGGAGACCCCTCGTTGTTCGTATTGTCGAAGCGCTCGGTGACTGGTCCCCTTATTTCACTGAAAGGAGAGATGCCACTAATCGCCGTGGACTCTCCCCTTTACAGAAGTGCACCGCAGCGATGCGTATGCTAACATATGGTGGCCCCGCTGATGCCATCGACGAGTACGTGCGGATAGGAGAGTCCACGGCGATTGAATGTTTGGAGCACTTCGTGCAAGGCGTCATCGACAAGTTTGGCGAGCAATATCTTCGCAGCCCCACCTCGAGGATATCCACCGCTTGCTGCAACAAGCAGAGGCTCGTGGCTTTCCGGGTATGCTGAGAAGTATTGATTGCATGCACTGGGAATGGAGAAATTGCCCAGTAGCATGGAAGGGACAATTTACGCGTGGAGATTATGGAGTCCCCACGATTATACTTGAAGCGGTGGCTTCTTACAATCTCTGGATATGGCATGCTTTTTTTGGTGTGGCAGGTTCCAACAATGACATCAATGTACTGAATCAATTGCCATTGTTCACTGATGTAATGAAAGGGCAAGCCCCTCGTGTTGAGTACACTGTCAATGGTCGGTAGTACATCATGGGGTATTATCTCGCCGACGGTATATACCGGGAGTGGGCTGTCTTTGTAAAGACGATACGCTCCCGCAGACGGCGAAAAATCGTTTGTTCGCACAACATCAAGAAGGAGCAAGAAAGGATGTTGAGCGGGTTTTTGGAGTTCTGCAGTCTCGGTTCGCCATTGTGCATGGTGCGACAAGATTTTGGAGACAGTCGACCCTCGCGAAGATCATGCGGGCTTGCGTCATCTTGCACAACATGATCATAGAGGATGAACGCGACGGCAATGCCGAGAACTATGACTACAACAATAATCCGGGCACATCCACGGTAGTACCGCCTGTGATCCACACTAGGGGTACGCCTTTATTCGAAGATGTACTTCGAAGAAATGCTGCCATCCGTGCTCAACCTACGCACACGCAACTAAAAAGAGACTTGATCGAGCACATTTGGCAATGTTTCGTAGGAAACACCGACGAGTAGTATCTTACCGAATTTCGTAGTGGGCATTTGTTTGCAAATTTAATTTTAGTGTATTTCGCAATTATGAAATGTACCACTATTTCAATTTTAATATCTATTATTTTTTTGTCAAGTGCAATTTTTAAATTCAAAATGTCGAATTTATTTTTTTGGCGCAAATGTCGAATTTAATTTCGTAAGTAATAATTAATATATTGCTAATATTGAAATTAATGAATTAATACAAATTCGTTGAATATATAATTGTTAAATTGTATAGAGCCAAGCAAGGGCCAAACCATTGGAGTGCTTGGCTCTTGCTTGGTGTTTGCTTGGTGGTTAGGAGTGTGGGGCCCACGCTAAGAGCCTAGCAAGAGCCAAACTGTTGGATACTTAGTGCTTGCTTGGTGCTTTGAGATGGTGCTCGCTGACGTGGCAGGGAATATTTCGTTTAAGAGCCAAGCAAGAGTCTCCATTGTTGGAGACAGTCTTACACTTGGATTGAACTGTTGCAAGATGTTATCTAGTTTGTTAATTAACAAAAACTAGATGCCTAGTGTGATCCCATTTATATTTTGATTTTCTGCACGCTAGTTTACAAGATTTAAAGACTACTGAACAAATTAGCGTTGCAATTGGGCGTCACTCCAATGCAGCTTCCAGGGAGTCATAAGATGGAACTAGTCAGTTTGGCCGGATTAATCTGACTCCAATCAAGAAGTTTTGGAGCCAAAATTTGGCCAAAACGCCCTTTAAACAGAAGTGAGAGATTATTGAAGACTTAAAGTAGGACTATGCTCCTTGCCGAAGTACTAGATGCATTTCATTAATATGTGAAACTTCGGTAAATATGGAGTTTGATGTGTTTCATTTATACATGAAACTCAATTATTTCATTATCGTGGACTAAATTATTTTGCTGTTTACAACTTGGTTTCTGCAAGGTTTATTTCTTTTGCAAACTAAAATTAAGAACCATATAGGAAAATTTAAGAGCCAATCTTTGTTTTATTCTTCCCCTAGTTCTTTCCTTTTACGTAAGAATATTTTCTTTTCTTAATGAAAATTATAAGTAGGATTCTTCCCTACTAATTTCCTAAAAAAACTATACATAAATCATATCATATTTACATAGAATCCCATCCTCCACCTCACATCTCAAAAGACATGTGCCATTTTCTGCTTGCCTAGTTGAAATTAAATACTTGAACCATACGATAAGTTCAATCTTTTTTCATGAGAAGATCATGTCTCCTAATTTTTTTCATTTCATCTCAACCATCAAACTTTCATATCAAACAATACATAGGATAATAAGATGGTATGCTTTTACATTTTAAATGAAGACTTGGCACAAATCTCTTCCACATGCTTCAAGCTACAACACTTTTGGATAGAATAATCAAAACAAACCAATCAACAACTATTGTTTTCAGTGTGGATATAGACTCTTGAGACCTACTTGTGAAATCAAATTCACTACTACGAATGAACAACTATACACATGTGCAGGTCGTTGGCTTCAAAAATCCACGTTTCGAAACGCCACAATCGAAAAACTCAGAATAATTTTTATAGTTTTCATCAAATTCCTGATTAAACCGCCAATTACATAATCATACGGTGTAAAACAGTTGTAGTCCCTCTCCATGTACTTGTTATCAACGGGTGGCCATTCCGAGTGCACTGCACGTACGGTCCAAAAGTTGTTCACATGGGCTCATCGTACACCGATGGAGACAAGCAGTTGGGGCAGCGTGGGCTCGAGAGCGACCTGTCGATGCAAACAGTACAGTGCAGCCTAATTCGATTTGCCTACACTGGGCTACCCAACGCTAGCTGCCTGTCACGCTACCGCGACGCGACCCTTTTCGTTGGATTTTCCGGCGGAAACAATTCCAAAATCCACGTTCGGTTGGTTCTGGCCGATCAATATATCATGTGGCTCGGATTCAGATCGGTCTAGAGTAACAGATATGGAATTGACGGATAGTGTTCAATAATGCTACTGTTTATTACTATTTTTTTTGCTTAGAGAGAACTGTTCTTGTATGCACCAATAAGATCCTGTTTGAAATGCAAGCTAGAGTTCTATAGAAATTTTGTCGAAAAAAAAAATTCAGTGATCAGAAGTGGATTTTTTTCCCTCACAAATTCTTATGAAGTTCTTATATTTCAAATAAGGCCTAAACAATTTAAGGTAATGATATTGTTTGGTCCTTCTAATTTGCTTGAATGTCCATTTTGTCTCTTTACTTTTAAAATAGTCAAATTAGTCCTTTTACTTTATAAACTAAGTTAAAATAATCTTTTTAATTAAAATTATTTAAAAATGTGATGTAGCATTTGTGCAAGAAGGACACATAAAATATTACATATGCTAATTTTTTTGAATCAAATAATTTGTTAAAGATTGGAATTATGAGAACTTATTTTTGAATCATTTTGTCAAAAATTTGTGATGGTGTAGGAGTCTAAATAGTTCAGATAATCTATTGCAAGATTTTAATCCACCACATCAATGTACAGACATGCCATGCTATATTTTTAAATTAGGATTTTAATAAAAAAAAGACTATTTTGACTTGGTTCATAAAATAGTTGGACCAAATTAGTTTTATTGAAAGTAAAGGGGTAAACTTTAAAGCAAAGTAAAAACTCAAAAGTTGCTATTTTTCCCAATTACTATGTTATTTAAAAAAAATCAAAATGCATCCATCTAGTTTTTGATCCTTTAACTATGGGCTTTACTTTATTTTAGGACATGAACTTATTGGAGAAAATAAAAATAACTTAGGATGGTGATTAGAAGAAACTCTTCCTGTGACTGGCAAGTCAAATTTATAAATTTTTTGTTGGACTTGAAATAAAAGTTGATAATCTTTTTAGCATTTAAAAAAGATTGAGATCCAAATTAGATTTTGAATGTGTAAAGTGCTAAAAATCATACATGAGAAAGAAAGAGATGATTATCAAATTATTCATATTCTTTTCACTAAACTGAGTCAACTCATTTTGCAATTGAAACTTCAAAACAAAAAAGGGTTGAGCATATGAGACTTTGCGTTGAAGCTGGGTGATTCTGCAATTTATGTTGGAGTAATCAACGTACACATCCACAGTTCCCCTGTCATCATCATTCAACAAAAATAATTGAATCTTCTCCGAAACAATAAATCTCTAAGTTTTCGACACACGCGCACACACACACACACACACAACACACACCACCCCACCCCACCACCCCCCCCCCCCCCCCCCCCCGGCGACACACCCACACACCCACACACATAAGATTTCTTGTTGCTTGGTACGAACACTAGCCTAATAATTCTATAAGCAACCAAACAAGTAATCGATAACCCACATCAACTACAAAATACCAAAAAAAAAAAAAAATCAGCTTGATTCATGATCTCCACATGCCACTCGATTAGCGATGTTTTTGCTTTCTTTCATTTTTTTTTTTAAACGAAAGAGAAAAAGGTGATTTTGTGAGTAGTCCGTAGAGAAATTGAGCTTGCCATTGTTAGAATATAGACCAATGGAATTACATGAGGTTAAACTTGAGTATATATATATGTACAAGAGGCTACTAGATTTTAGAGACTAAATGGGTCAATTTAGCCATATACACTAGGATACTATACATGTATATACATAACACCCCCTTCAAACTCAAGATAGATCAGGAGAATCTGAAACATGGAGTTTAGAAAGATGAAATCGATGTTGTTTTCGAGTCTGAGCCTTCGTGAAGAAGTCGACAACCTGAAGCTCAGAAGGCAAATACTAAAGAGCAATAGTCGACTGTTGACAATGAGAACGTGTGAAAGAAACATCCACACCAATATGCTTGGTTAGTTCATGTTTCACGGGATCAGTGGCAATCTGGATAGCGTTAGTGTTGTCACAAAGAAGGGGCGTAGGAATGGTACATGACACACCAAAATCAGCTAATAACTAACGGAGCCAAACAATTTCTGAAGTAGTAGTGGCCAAGGCACGAAGTTCAGCCTCAGCACTGGAATGTGATATCGCAGTCTGTTTCTTGGACTTCCATGTAAGAAGAAAAGCACCAAGAAATATGCAATAACCAGTAATGGATCGTCGGTCAAGGGGGTCACTTGCCCAAGTCGAATCAAAGTAAGCATGAAGCTGGAGCTGGCTCAAACGAGCATAGAAAAAGACAACGAGAAGCAGTCCCACGCAGATAACGGAGCACACGAAGCAGGTGACCATAGTGAACGGAGGTGGGAGCATTGACAAATTGGCTAAGCACATGAACAACATGAGCAATGTCAGGCCGAGTGACAGCAAGATAGACAAGACTCCCAACAAAGTGACGATAGAAAAAGGGATCCTCAAGTAGAACACCATCAGTGGGGCGAAACCGAAGATGAAGCTCCATAGGAGTAGCAGCCGTCCGTGTATCAGTAAGCCCAGACCGAGCTAGTAGATTCTGAACATAATGCTGCTGAGAAAGATAATCGCCATCATCCGTAGAAGTAACCTGTATCCCAAGAAAGTAACTGAGAGGTCCCAAGTCAAACATCAAGAACTGCTCACTGAGGTGACGCTTGATGAAAGCAATGTACGCGACATCATCACCAGTAATCAATGTATCATCCACATATAGCAGGATCAAAGTGCGACCACGTGTAGATGTATGGATAAGTAAGGCGGGATCATGAGCACTAGGAGAGAAACCAGCAGCAAGACCAATCGAACTGAAATGCTCAAACCAAGCTCGTGGAGCCTGTTTGAGACCATAAAGGGCTCGGCAAAGACGACAGACATGACCAGTAGGAGAAACAACGTTGGGAGGTGGCTGCATATAGACCTTCGACTGTAAATCACCGTGAAGAAAAGCGTTCTTCACATCCATCTTGGAGATAGTTTAGGAATGAACAGCAGCCACAGCAACCAACGTACGGACTGTAGTAATGTGAGTAACAGGCGCAAAGGTCTCATCATAGTCACGACTATAGGCCTGCTGAAAACCTCGGACAACAAGACGAGCCGAGCCTTACAACGCTCCAGCGAGCCATCAGACTTCATCTTGACTTTGAAAACCCTCTTGCAGGTGATGGGAACAACGTGAGCAGATAGCGGGAAAAAATCCCAAGTGCCAGTATGATCCAACACTACAAGCTCCTCAGACATGGCCAACTGCTACTCAGGAAGGACGGCAGCCTCCTGATATGTGCGAGGCTCATGGATAGCACTCGCAGCAGTAAAGCCATAACGATCTGGAGCCACAATGGTGTTGCGATCACGGAGAGCATACCGTGAAGTCGGGAGAGATGACGTCGGCGGTGGATCGTCAGTAAGGACACCATTAGTACTAGCCATGCCATCAAGAGGAGTAGAACCTAAAGAGTGAGGATCAGCAGGAACCCGGGAGCGACGAGTGTAGTGGAAAGGAAACGGGGACACCTTTGAAGATGGGGGTGGTATGGCTGGAGAAGGTGCGGTGGAAGTAGGTGTCATGTGTGGCATAGGAATAGGAGGTAGATATAGAAAAGAGATAGACTCTGTGGGGGAAGCCCGACACTAGTACAGAATAGCTTTCTTCTATCGGTAAAAAACACCCTTCTACTATCGGTTTTCGTACCGATAGAGATAGACACGATAGAACAAGACAGAACATTTTCTATCGGTAAATAACCGACAGAAGAACTTCACAATTCTATCGGCATATTAGGAGTGTACCGATAGAAAACCCGTTGTAGTCTGACGTTTAGCGGTGGGAAAAGTACCACTATTCTAACGGTTAATTACAAGATTACAGACAGCAAAAAGGCTTACTATTCTATCGGCACCTTATGAGTGTACCGATAGAAAACCCGTCGTAGTCTGAAGTGTAGCGGTGGGAAAAATACCACTATTCTAACGATTAATTACAAGTTACCAACAGAAAAAAGCTTAGTACTCTCTCGGTTGGAAATGAGATAACTGATAGAAAAAATCTTAGTACTCTCTCGGTTGTGTATGAGTTCACCGGCAGGAAAAATCATACTCTTCTAACTGTTAATTTCAAGTTTACCGATAGAAAAAACTACAGTAGTCTCTCGGTTGTGGATGAGTTCACCGGCAGGAAAAGTCACACTATTCTGACGGTTAATTTCTAGTTTACCGATAGAAAAAGTGGTAGTAGTCTCTCGGTTGTGGATGAGTTTACCGATAGAAAAGTGGTGGTAGTCTGTCGGTTGTGAATGAATTTACCGATAGAACATTCACATATACAATATGTTATTTACATTCACATATACAGTACAGATGCAATACATTATAGATTGGATACACAATACAGTACAGATGCAAAGAAGGGTAAATTCACAAAACAGATTGACACATTAGACAGTTATTCACATTTATTCACATATATATGGACAAATATAAATTGCAATCCAATGTGGACATTTATTGACATATATATTTATTCACATGTATATAAACAGTCTATGCACAGATAGAGTACACGAAAAAGATAAAATTATCATGGCGGATGGTTGGGCGCAACTTCCTCCATGACATATTGAGCCCAGATTTGTCGAAGATCTCTAATCTTTGCATTTTCGTATGAGTCTTTCGACATGGCGATCTGCAAGCATGTGTGAATACTTAGTAACTAACTTCCTAATTTAGAACGTGACACCCAATTTTCAAATTTGAGTTAGCTATCGATGCTTACCTGGGGGAATTGGGCAAAGTTTTTCTGCACTAGGTCGTACATGTAGCGCAACACATAAAACCCGCATTCCCACGATTGCGGCTGCTGATGGCACTGAGATAATTGCATATGCGAAGACATGTTAGCTATTGTTTCCATAAACTAATTAAGCATAAACAAAAAGTCTCGTGAGTACCTCATATTCTTTCCAAGCTAGTAGGGAGCCCTGCGGTGCAGCATGCCTCCCTCCAGCGGACGCATATTTATCAAAAGCCCTGCATTTCAGTTAGTATTGCCAGTTAATGTATTATCATTAGCTAGTAAGGTGAAAATTTAAATCAAACATATAAGTTACTTACGCCTCCATATTCCCCTTGACCACATATTCGATCGATAATCTGTCACGCATCGAATCGAGGTAGTACACCTCATTCCTCGGCGGACAGATCACGATGAGGATCCAGTGGCCCTTGCATTGTACGTAAAAGAGGACCGCGAGCTCAAAGTATATCTCAGGTGTAACATACAAGATCGAGTTAAATTAGTATGAAATGCACTAACCTTTGGTGGTACGGCACCAGAATGAACTCCCTGTCCTGCTGCGCCATCAGCGCCTTGGATATGTACTGCTTAGCGTGCGCGGCGTCGTGCTCTAGCATCGTGAGGCTTATTTTCTCTGGGTCAAGGAAACCCACCTTGTCACACGCAGCCTCCGATGCTAGCCTGTACATGCACCTGCATGCAAAGGACAACATTAGTATTGCACAGAAAGTTACTACATTTCAAATGAACTACAACAATGCAGAGTTAGCAAACAGAGTTAGAAACAGCAATACATAGCATCAGCAAACTCACAGGACTCCAGTCCGTATGATGGACATATCGAGCTCCCGCCAGTTGTAGAGGTCGAACAGATCCTTGTGTGCCACGGATATACTCCCGGGCTCACGGTGGAACTGCCCAGGCCTATAGGGAACTAAGAAGTTCAGATTGCGCCGAACTCGGTGTAGGTACCACTCGTAGAGGTCTCTAGTTGATCGATCCAATTTGCGCAAAACTGCCTCCGACATGAGTGGGAACCCATTCTTGAACCTCTCCGGTTGTCCCTGTCGCCCTTTTCCCTTGCCTTTGCCCTTGCCTTTTGCCGGGGACTGAGTGCGTACCTTCGAAGGCAAGGGTGAGGTGATGGCGGCTTTCTTCCGAGATGAAGGCGTGGATGCGCTGGGTGGGGTCGAGGCCGTCTTTGATGTGTCCAGGGTCGCACGAGATCAGGCCTCATGCCCCGAGCTGGGGGCGCAGTCCCCTGGTAGCCCAACGGCAGGCCACTTCAATTAATGAGCACGTATGTTAGATTATGCAAGTTGAGTGTACTGAGTAGGATGTAATCTAAAATGTGTAGGATTTACCGGTTATATTAGAAGACATTTCTTGGGCCACTGTACGTAGGAGCCCACTGCCTCAGCAAGTGTCTACAGTTCCTCTGTTGGGACTGCCAACGGAGAATCGTTGTAGCCCCGCATGGCCATGTCCACCTGTACCTTTGCAAACCCCAACCGCAGAGGTCGCAATGGACCCGGACATCCGGCCCAGACGGATATACGAAGCCGTGTCCAACCACTTCCTGCCTGTCGCCTAGGTGATTCAGTAGGATGTAACCCTTCGGCTTCTGCGAATTTGTAAATATTAAAACAGGTTAGCAAAACAACTCTAACAGAATGGGAGTGGCATCAACTTAAGTGCACAGATGAAGGCTTGCAGTACCTCAAGTAGATCCACTGGATCCGCGAGGACCTTGGAAGCGCAACTGCTTATCCGACCCCGCGGGGTACCGTCGCCCTGGGGTTCCGCATCTGCACTCTTGCTCAGCAATGCATCTCTCAACCGTGCAAACTCTTCCCTCATTTGTGCGACCTCAGCCTGTATCTCCGCCCGTACCTCAGCCCGTATCTTATCGGAGAGCTCCGCTTCCTTTTCCTTCCAGGAGCGGGCCTTCTTCCTCGGTGGAGCCGGATCTGCGAAACCGGCCTTCCACGACACAATGGCTCCCACGGCCCGTGTCAGCCCGGGATGCTCCTTATTTCCTAGAGCCCGGGTGAGGATGTCGTTCTCCCTCTGTGGGATAAAGAATCCCTCCACCGCCTCCTTCTCTAAAGAGATATGTTACATTTAAAGGTACCTTGTGAGACAAATTACCTTATATACACTTGTGCGCACATAGTTTACGAGGTTAGCCAACTTACCATTCGCCTCACAACGTCGACGTCCCCATGGGTTGCGAACTGCACAGACCCCGTGGATGACACGGACCCCCTCCCCCTCCACCATCGCTTGCACCTCTCATCCCGGATCTCGGAGAGCGGCAACTCAGGGGTGTCGATGACAGGATTTTGCTCGTCTTCCTTCTTCCACTGCTCCTCCTTCCCCGCATAGCCCCGGGATCCGAGCCGATGCGGGTGGTCGTTCCTCTTCTGTATCGCCCTATTCTTCTCGCTAAGGGCCTTGAACTCCTCAGTTCCCTTTTGCTTGGTGAATTCCTCCCATACCTCCTCCGATATAAAGGGGTACTTCTCGCAAGGAGATTTCCCCGCAGCGAGGAAGTTACTAACGAGCCATCTCTTAAAGGTTTTCCATGTTCCGTTCATGTCCTTCAAGCAGGCCGTCCTAGGTGTATCGTCGGGGATGTTCCACTTAGCCTGTTTTCAAAAAATGCATACAATTAATCATGAGTTAGTTAAACTTTAGTATAAGCCAAGAGAACGTGATTACGAAAGAGTTCAGCGATTTCAGTTAATTTAACCTTCACTTCCGCCCACAACCTATCCCTCTCGCCCGCCGTCACGTCCTTCCAGCTCTGCATGGTGATCTTCACTCTTTCTTTCGCCAACAGCCCAACGTAGGCCGCGTACTTCCTAGCATTCTTTCCAACCGGCCTTCCAAATTGGTTGAACTCACAAGAAAGATCCGTGCGTTTGGCCAAATGGCCCAACGTCGTCGCGCCTCGTCCCACCCTCTTGCGCCGGGATGTAACAGCTGCATCTTCAGTTACGTTGGGGTTGGCCTTAGTCGAACCACTGGTACCATCCGATGAAGACGACGACATGTCTTTCCTTACAAAACCATCAACAAACCATCAAAAATTTAATGGAAACACAAATCAAATCATTTTACAAAGAAAAAGGACCTATTTTAAATATTTTTTCCATCGGTAAACACAAAAGCTACCATGCAATTAATACAAGATAAGATTCTATTTCTCAGCGTTTTCGTCTACACATTTTCATATAGGAAGCAGGCAACATATGGCAATTAATTCTTCTTGGAGTTCCATAACTCAGCCCAGGACTGGAATCTAATTAGGGCTGCAAAAGGGATGTCCGAACAAAATAATACTAAAAGAAATACATGAATAAATTACTTCTTGAACTGTTCAGAAATACATGAATAAATTTTGTTGATAAGCCACTACTCACTGTCATCACATAACATTCTCAATGATTTTCTATACTAATATTCATGGGCCAGCATTATTATTTCACACGTAAATATGCACACAAGCATCTAAGTGCCACTGTGCATAATCTGACAAACCTAATGCTAATGGAATATAAATATATTGAAGTAGCACAGAAAGTAGGTCACAACCTAAAAAGGAATAATATGGTCTATAGCACCCTCTCTTGGTTATCTTTTGCATTACCTGCATGCAAGTCATTAGGACTTCATCACATCTATTAGTTTGGGAAAAGTCATATATGACATACCGGTAATGCAAAAGATAACCAAGAGATATGCATTTGAAACATATACATCGAAGACCCATCCACATTGCCATATATTCATACCAAGTGAGTAAAAATTCCCAACCAAACTAGTACGTACATTGCATGCCTCATGTCCTTCCAGATCCAAAGTTTTAATAGTACGTTGTTCAGAAATATTTTCTATCGGTAAACACAAGAGCTGCTGATAGAGCAGACAAATTGTTTCTATTGGCAAATACAGGAGATACCGATAGAATATGTGTACGAACAACTCCAACATATAATGTGCATTATATGGCAGTTGCATACAATTGATCACACATACAGCAGTATAGATAAGTTAAAATCTCAAAATAGGTTCATTATAGCACTGGAACATATTATGTCAACTCTAATTTAAATCAACATTGCCCGCGGAATGTACATAATCCAACACAATAGGGAACCCTAGTGTAATTGCAAAACTAGAAGAATTAGTACGTACAAAACACTAGGATCAAATAAGGAAGATACTGGAAATAGAACGACGAATTAGGGTATTTACGGCGATCAGTGCTGGTGATGGAGAGGGGGTGTAGAACGCAGCGGCGGCCGGCGAAGGATGAAAATAAAAACCGGTGGCAGTGGCGAACCAGTGTCCAGCCGGTGATCGTCGTGTGGGAGAGAGGAAGTGAGTGGTCACGGCGGAGGTTGTGGTTTTCTTCGCTCTCGAAGAGACGCAGTGCTCTAGGTTGGAACTGTTCGACTGGAGGGAAACTCAAGGGCCGGGTACGAGTAATAAAGTAGTGTATGATCTTTTCTATCGGTAAAAAAAAATAATACCGATAGAATTATGTCCGTTTCTATCGGTACAACAAAATAATACCGATAGAAAAAGTAAATTTCCTGGAAAAATGTTTGAATTAGTGGATTCCTTTTTTCTATCGGTATAAACAATAAATTCCCGTGAGACCAATTTTCCCCAGAAAAATTGTTTAATTAAGTTTACGAGATTATAGTATTGTGTTCCATTTTTCTATCGGTAAAAATAACAAAATACCGTCAGAAAATGAAAAGGTAAACACAATTTAACATCAAACAGACCGTGCTTGAAAGCTGCAGAATGATAAAGAAAGTGGGAATATAGCCGAAAAATTGGAAAATTGACATCAAAAGAAATTGTTCATTCATTATTGTTTTATTACTTAAAAAAAAAATTAAAACCCAAAATGCTAGGTCAAGGGGTGGTCTTAGCCCTGGCTGCATGTAGAATAGAGTCAGTTTGACTTGTAGCCAGGACACAGGACTCCTCTAGCGACAAGTTGTCCCTAGGATCAACTACTACCGCGTCGAGAAGGCCTGCGACCTCCCTCAGCTTCGCTATGGTATCCTTCATAGTCAAACCGCAGCCAGCGATGGTCATATCCGCGGCTTTCTTCTCCTCGCGAAGACGCCTCATCCTCGCCCTAGCATTGTCACCATCCGTCTTCATGCGCTGAATACACTGGAAGAGATCGTCAAGGTCAAGCCGTAGCTGAGTGTGCTTGTCCGTAAGGAGCTTGTGCTCCTCCTGGAGGGCCCTCAGTTCGGCCTTCACTTTGCCAGTGTCTTCCACGGCTCCCATTCCCTGTGCAAAGCAACAGGTCAAGAATGTAGTGAACATGGATTAACAATACAGGGGTAAACCCAGGAGATTTAGAGTTCTTACCGGGGAGGGCGTGGCTGACGATCCCATGGAGGTTGCCATTGTGAAAGAGAAGATGAAAGTCGAAGCGTTCGAGGATTAGAAAAACAAAAAAATACAGCGACGCATGGCGAGGTACTTATAGAATTTCCAAGGCGACGCATGGCGACACGGTTGAGAATTCAAAGCGCCAGAGTATTGTTCTATCGGTACAAACAGAAAAAAACCGTCAGACAACAAATACCGTGAGACTAACGAATTTATTCTAACGGTACAATATAATAATACCGATAGAATAAGTACACCTTTCGCAGCGAAACTTTCGAAGTGCCTGAGACACATTAAAGTAGCGGATGTCCTTTTGTATCGGTAGAAATAACAAAATATCGTCAGAAAAATTGATTTTTGGAGAGCTTAATTTGAAGAAGCAAGAGGCTGCGATGATATTTTTACAAGTGCTATTTGAAGGGAAGAATTAAGTATTTACAGGATAAAGGTACTGTACATGTTAGAACTCATGCTGTGGAGTAAAATTGAGATATATTAATGCTGTGAACTAGCTTATCATTAGTTCTAAAGAAAAATGTACTGCCTGATGTATTAATGATAAGTTCCTCACCTTGCTGCAGAACTTGTGGGCTGTTTGCTTGGCATTTATCCCTGAAATAGAAATTAATCATCAATGGTTCTCAACCCATAATCCTTCTTCGTGGTCATCTCGCAGATACGTTGTTTCGTCGATATCTTCAGTACGGATAGATTGAATGTCCTCTAAAAATGGAGGTATTTCATCGAATTGGTTATACTCCTCTTCGTCAACAACATCTTCGACCCCAACAATACGTCTCTTGCTGTGGAGGACAACATGCAAGTTTGGATTGGCCGGGTCAACGATGTGGAATACTTGTGTGGCTTGCTTTGCAAGTATGAATGGATCGTCTTGGTGTCCGACTCTACCAAGATCGACGAGAGTAAACCCGTAACTATCAACTTGAACACCTCGAGGGATTTCGACCCATTGGCATCGAAACAGGGGAATCTTAAGTAATCCGTAATCGAGCTCCCATATTTCGTCAATAGCACCGTAATATGAGTTCAGCGCCCTTACTGACCTGGCATCCTCGCAAATAGCAAACAGTGTCACTCCGCTACATTGCGTGCTACTCTTGGCGTCTTGAGCTCTTGTGTAAAATGAATACCCATTGATGTCGTACTCCTGCCAAGTCCCTACAGTGAATCTTGGGCCTCTAGCCAACCATGTCACAGTTTCACTTACGGAGCCCTCGGCAGCTCGCGTGACTCTTTCTTGGATCCACTCAGCAAATTTCCTGTTATGTTTTCTGCTGACCCAAACGTCTGACTTCGAAGGATTCTGTGACCGTAACATTACCTTGTGCTCGTGTATGTATGGCTCGACCTCCTTCATGTGTTGTAAGACCCAAAAATGTGATTTTACGTACACATCACGAGCTGGGACGATAGCTTTGAATCCAATCGTTCCGATTCCCTGAAGCCTGCCCTCGTGTCGGGACCTAGGAACGCCAATTGGGTCAACCCCGGCCATATAATCTGTGCAAAATTCAATCACCTCCTCAGCGGCATAACCTTCCATGATACTCCCCTCGGGTCGACGACGAGTCCTTACGTATCCCTTCAATACACCCATAAATCTCTCAAATGGATACATGTAGCGCAGGCACACGGGTCCACAAAACTTAATTTCTCTGATAAGGTGAACAATCAGATGGACCATAACATCAAAAAAGGATGGAGGGAAATACATCTCGAGCTGACAAAGAGTTGTAACCACGTCGCGTTGCAAAGCGTCCAATCCATCCGGATCAATTACCTACGAGGACACAGTTGCGCCAAATATTCATATCAGAAAAATCTTCTAATTAAGCTCCACAGATAGAGGTAATGAACTTATAGTACGAGTGCACGTACTTACCTTGCAAGATATTGCGTTGAAGAAATAACATAGGTTTGTGATTGTCTCTCTGACTTTAACTAGGAGAATGCCTTTGATAGCAATGGGAAGCATTTGTGACATCAGCACATGACAGTCGTGGGACTTCGTGCCAACTAGTCTTAGGTCCTTCATGGACACAAGTTTTTTCAGTTCGCGAAGTACCCACATGGAACTTTAACACTGTGCAGGCACCGACAGAGTTCTGTTTTTTCGCTCTTGGACAACGTATAGCAGGCCGGAGGGAGGTATATACGCTTTCCATTCTCTAAAGGTGCAAGCTCAGACCTTATCCCCATTTCCACCATGTCACGACGAGCTTTCACACCATCCTTTGTCTTTCCTGGAATGTTCAACAACAAACCAATCAAACTGTCACAGACATTTTTCTCTACATGCATGACGTCAATGCAATGTCGAACTTGTAAGTGCTCCCAGTACGGTAGATCCCAGAGAATCGATCTCTTCTTCCAAACATTTTTTTCTCGAGGTTTAGAATGCTTACCGAACTCAGCTTTGATGTCCTTCACGCGCGAGTAAATCTCCTTACCGGTCAGAAACACTGGAGCTGATCCCTTCTCAGGCTTCCCGTTAAATGATTTCCTCTTCTTACGGTACGTATGATGCACCGGAAGAAACCTACGGTGACCCATGTACACTGTTTTCCGGCAGTTTCGCATCCACATGCTCTCAGTTTCATCTAGGCAAATAGGGCAAGCTTTGGCTCCTTTCGTACTATACCCCGACAAATTGTCGTAGGCCGGAAAATCATTTATGGTGCAAAATATCAGGGCCCGCAAGATGAAATTCTCTTTCTTATATGCATCCCACACCTGCACCCCCTCGCTCCACAATTTCTGTAAGTCCTCGATTAAAGGCGCTAGAAACACGTCAATATCATTTCCGGGTTGTCTGGGTCCTGAGATTAGTAACGCCATCATGATGTACTTGCGCTTCATGCATAACCAAGGAGGAAGATTGTAGATGCATAAAAGAACCGGCCAAGTGCTGTGCCGACTGCTCATATTACCATGTGGGTTCATACCATCTGTACTGAGCCCGAACCTTATATTCCTAAGTTCGCCGCCAAACTCAGCAAATGTTCTGTTGATGTTTCTCCATTGAATAGAATCAGCTGGGTGTCTCAGTTTTCCGTCTTGTTTCCGGGCTTCAGCATGCCAACGCAAGTGCTTCGCGACTTTCGGATTTGCAAACAGCCGCTTCAATCTAGGTATCACAGGCAAGTACCACACTGTTTTCGCTCGAGGTCCTTTCTTTACCTCGTGACGTTCACTGTCAATCCGGTCCCTACGCGTATACCTCGATGCGCCGCATATTGGACAAACATGCAAACTGGAGTACTCGTTATGGTACAACACACAATCATTTGGGCATGCGTGTATTCTTTCGATTTTCATTCCCAACGGACACAACAGTTTTTTGGCTTGGTAAGTAGATCTTGGCAACTCAATTCCCTTTGGAAGCATGTCCGCTAGAAGATCTAATAGTGTCGTGAAACTCTTATCACTCCAACCGTTGCCTGCCTTCAAGTTATATAATCTCAGCACAGAAGACAGTTTTGTAAATGTTGCACATCCAGGGAATAAAGGCTTCTCAGAGTCAGCAATCAGTTTCTCAAATTCACAGAAGTCGTTTTCGTTGTAATCTTCCTCTACATCACGTAACATCTCATCTAGATTGTCATCATCATCATCATCTACGTGCACATCAGAATGAACATTATCACAATTCGGATGATCATCGATATTATTGCAATCTACATCCGAGTCCTGCTGATTGGTAGTAGTGGTGCTTGTTTCCTCAAGATCTTCGCCATGCCATATCCAACGGGTGTTCGCGCGTTAAAACCACGACGAATCAAATGACTCTTAATTTGATCAGAGTTGCTAAACTTCTTCAAGTTCATACAATCTGTACAAGGACAGAGCATATTTTTCTCTCCCTTCCTCTCCTTTTGTTGCTCAGCAAATTTAATAAACTCATTCACACCATCCAAATATTCAAAAGTAGTACGTTTTATTCCATACATCCAATATTTTCTGTCCATCTACAATTAACAAAATTTAACGAGTCAGCCATGCATGCATGAAATCTGCCCGATTAAGTTATGTATATGTACATGTACAGCCTCTTACAACAGATGTGTTGAACCCTAGCCTGACGAAATTAACACTAATTAACCTTACTAACTACACAATACAAGCTAGTTAGCTCCTAAACCATGACGCATTTCCAGCTACCTAGCTCCCAAGCTTACAGCTACAAACTTAATTGGAACTACACAATACAGCTAGCTTGCAAGTAGAGAGGGGGGGAGATCTAGAGGGAGAGAGAGATAACTGTCGACAATTAATCATACCTTAAAGAGAGGGGCGCAATCAAATTCCCTCCAGCTTGCGCTGATCACCCTAGCAGTGTAGCTGCGAGCGTGGAACTTTCATCACAAACAGAGGGACAGAGAGTGCAACAGAACAAATTACAGCGCAGCTCAGCAATGGTCGAGTGGGGTTTTCCTTATAATGGAGCTTTTTCTAACGGTAAATACATGAAATAACCGTTAGACTAACTAAGGTAATTTGCCTCTCACATATTCTATCGGTAAAAACACACATATACCATTAGAGAATGTACATTGCTGAACAAGTACAGTTTTTGTTCTATCGGTAAATATATGTATATACCGTTAGATGATGCATGACACAGTACGTACATGGGTTTTTCTATCGGTAAATATGTGTATTAACCGTTAGATGGTGCATGACACACGAACATGAGTTTTTCTATCGGTAGATTTGTGTATTTACTGTTAGATGATGCATGACTGAGCAAATATATGTGTTTTCTATCGGTAAATATGTGTATTTACCATTAGAGGAGGTACTTGTAACACACATGACACCAGTTCTCACATCCAAGGAATCATACCAATGTAACATCAAACAGATCTTAACTACAAGATAATGCAATATTTCAAGAAATGCTAATTTGTGGATTAACTTGGAGACACAAAAATACTTTTCTTAGGTACTCGGGACTTCATCTTGCCAAAGAAATTACACATGCCAGTTCACAAATTCAGGTACAAACATACACAAACCAGTTCACCAATACAAATTCAAGTACATGTCTGAAACAGCAGTACAAATACACACCTACCAACCAATACAATTAAATACACAGATACTCCCTACACATTCAAGTTCATGTCCCAATTAGCAATACATGATACACAAATATACAACAATATACAAATACAACAATTAATTCACACATTCGATGTATATTAGAAAAGCCACGTCTGAAATTAACAACAGATCACGACGAGGACCCAGTGGCCCGTACATTTTACATAAAAGAGAACCTTTGCAGGTTGCGACAATGCAACTAGCGACTACAAGTTAGACCTGATACATAACAAATCCATTCATCCAAAACAACAAATGTCTGAACCACATTGGACTTAACCATAGGAATTTAGTTCGAAGACGCCCGAGGAGCTGGAACTGCCGTCGACTTACATTTGTACGTATTGGTGATTTCCTCGGACTCAAACTCGATTAACTCAACTCAACTCAACTCCATTAACAAAAAGAATCGACCTTCCAAGATGTTGTTCTGTGTAGTGATGGTGTAGAATGGCTGTGCAAATAACAACAATTCTTCTTCTCCAAGCAGGTAAGCATCTGGCCACAAGCTGGTGCATGCAAAAAAATGTAAGATGCTTTCTATAGGTCCTGATTTGAGAAACACACAGGGCTTAAGGATCTTCTCGACCGAGCCAACCAAGATCTCGCATTTCACGTCCTTCCAGCTCTTGACGGTGATCTTCACCGTTACTTTCGCCAACAAGCCAACGTAGGCAGCGTACTGTGATGAAGAACCGTGAAATACGTTGCCCCTCATGAGCATCATCCAAGGACCTGCAAAGATCATAATCATATTGAAAAGAAGACACATCAAAATGAAGGATACAAAAAAAGCAGAATAATTGCCATAATCGGATTAGAATGATTTACTTACCTTGCTTGGGATGCGGAAGTCTAGAGGGCGTCGATGGAGGTGCGGAGGTGCAGCGGTCGCCTGTAGAGGTGCGCCGGCCGTCCATGGAGCTTACGGGTTAGGACTACGAGCCCTAGATGAACTGTGAGAATGAAGAGACATACCCCTGTATTTATAGTACTAGATAAATTCTATCGGTACAAACACCGCATACCGTTAGTCATTTTATATATATTCTAATGGTAAAAATCAATTACCGATAGAAAAAAACAACTGTAGAAGGCGAACGGCTCTATCGGCGTAATACAAATTACCGATAGGAATTTTTGTCCACACTCTGTCGGTATATACGTACATTGCCGATAGAATAATACTAATTGTAAAAGGCGAACAGTTCTAAAATATTTTTTCTATATTCTAACGGTATAAACATTAATTACCGATAGAATAAAACTATTTGAAGACGAACAGTTCTAAGAAATTTTTGATATATTCTAACAGTAAAAGAATATATTACCGATAGAATAAAAATATTTGTAGAAGGCGAACGGTTCTATCGGCACACTACATATTGCCGATAGGAATTTTTGAGATATTCTGTCGGTATACTAATAAATTACCGATAGAATAAGTCTAGTTGAAGAAGTCGACCAGTCCTATCGGCGCACAATATTGTCCCGTCAGTACTTATGCATCTCTTCTAATGGCAAATATGTTCATCACCGCTAGAGTAAATCATATTTCTTCTTCTATCGGTAATTTTCTTACAAACCGATAGGAAAATTTCACCCGTTGGCCTTTTTTGGCCGCGAGGCACATTTTCTATCGGTTTTCTACTAAAGCGCTAATAACTGATAGAATATAGGGGTTAGTAGACTGCATTTCTGTACTAGTGCGAGAAGCAAAAGAGTAAAAATATGGTCTATCCTCCACAAAATAGACATCACGAGAAATGCGCATGCGCCGAGCAGAATGGTCATAACAACGATAACCCTTATGCTCTAGACTGTAATCAAGAAAAACACATTCAACGGACTGAACAGTTAACTTGGTGCACTCACATGGGGCAAGAAGAACATAGTAGGTACAACCAAAAACTCAAAGATGATCATAACTTGGGGGAGATAAAAACAAGAGTTCTCCAGGACACTTGCCATGCAGACAAGAGGATGGCTGTATGTTGATGAGATAGACAGCCATAGAAACAGACTCAGCCTAGAAATGGGCAGAACATGAGATGCAATCAAAAGAGTACGAGCAGTGTCAATAGTGTGACGATGTTTGCGTTCAGCAACACCGTTCTGAGGATGAGCACCAGGACAAGAGAGCTGCGATAGAGTCCCCTCAGCAAAGAGGAACTGAAGAAAAGCGGATGACAAGTACTCACCCCTAGAATCAGAGCAAAATATTTGAATAGTAGCGGAAAACTGAGTATGAACCATACGTGCAAAAGACTGATAAATAGATAACATAACAATTGAGAGCGATGTTTCATGAAATAAACCCAAGTATAATGAGAATAATCAACTATAAAAATAACATAATCCTTGTGTCCACCTTGTAAAACAAAAGGAGTAGGACCTCAAACATCAGAGTGAACTAAAGCAAAAGGGTGACTAGACCTAAAAGTACTGGAAGTATAAGGAAGTTGTAGCTGTTTGCCAAGCTTACAACCGGTATAGTCAAAACGGGTGTCAATAGAGACACGACCTAAGACACCTTCATAAGCTAAAGTAGATAGACGAGTACCACATAAATGGCCTAGTCGATGATGCCACTGAGAGAAGGTGACAAAGAATGCAGCGACAGAGGTAGACATTGAAGACTTTGTGGTGGAGATAGTAGTGGAGGATGATGGAAGACTCAAGTTATCAAGAATGTAGAGACCCGAAGAACCTCTATGGCGATGGCTAGTACCGACGAGAGTTCTTGTTCGATGATCCTGCACAAAACACGAAGAGTCATCAAACCCAACAAAGCAGTGCATATCAGTGAGCTGACCAACAGACATCAGACTCATACAGAACTGAGGCATGAGAGACACATCGAGAACAAGAAAGTGAGGGGTGGATAGAGTGCCCTGGTGAGTGACCATACAAGAGGTGCCATCAGCTGTCTGAACAGAGGCACCATCTGTAATAGGCTGACAAGATGCTAACTGAGAGCCATCTGATGTCATATGGAAGGAGGCCCCCTGAGTCCAGAACCCAAGGATGTGCAGTACCTGACACAGAGGGAGCGGAAGCAACAACACTAGCAGATCCACCAGAAGATGGCGTAAATGACGAACGCTCCTTAAAAAGGGCCTGTAGATGACTCATCTGAGTTTGAAGCTGACTCAGCTGAGTAGCAAGTGGATCCAAAGAGGCAATAGATACTGGAGAAGATACAACAGCGCCTGCACGACAAGACAATCCATGTGGTGACTTCAGCTCAGGATGTAGCTTGAAGCACCATTGAACACGATGTCTAGGTCGCTTGGAATGAGAGCAGACAACTTGAGTGGAAGACGTCAGCAGGGTAATAATAACATCGGAGGATGCTGTCTGAGGGGAAATTGCCAGAACAGACTGCGAGGGAACCTCAGAGGCAGATCTAGTAACACTAGTACAGAAAAACTTTCTTCTAACGTTAAAAAACACACTTCTACTAACGGTTTTTGTACTATTAGAGATAAACATGATAGAACAAGACAAGACATTTTCTAAAGGTAAATAACCGTTCGAAAAAGTGTCCTATTCTAACGGCATTTTCCAAAATAACCGGTAGAAAAATCGTTCTAGTCTAACGATTAACTAGAACTATCTGTTAGAAAAAAATAGTATTCTTATGGTTGTTTAGTAGTTTACCGTCAGAAAAACTTACACTCTTCTAACGATTAATTAAGAGTACACCGTTAGAACAAAAGATAGTATTCTCACGGTTGTTCAGTAGTTTACCATCAGAAAAACTTACACTCTTCTAATGGTGAATTAAGAGTATACTGTTAGAAAAAATATAGTATTCTCACGGTTGTTCAGTAGTTTACCGTCAGAAAAACTTACACTCTTCTAACAGTGAATTAATACTATACTGTTATAAAGGAGATAGTATTCTCACAGTTGTGTAGTAGTTTACCATCAGAAAAACTTACACTCTTCTAACATTCAATGAAGTGTATACCGTTAGAAAATGTTGTTGTTTTCTAACGCTGTTTGCTATTTTAGCTGTTAGAAAAGTTTGGATACACAATACAGTACAGATGCAAAAAAGGGTACATTTACATATACAAACATTGATCAGATTGACACATTAGACAGTTATTCACATTTATTTACATATATTGAACCAATACAAATACTGACCAATGGACAGTTATTCACAGTTATTGCATACAAATACTAACCAATAAGACTATAAACAACCTATGCACACCATGTAACCACTCGAGTAATTGTGCAACTATGGCTACTTGGCTCTAGAGAAACATATGCAAATCGACAAGTTATTCACAGAGAATACAAATACTGACCAATGGACAATTATTCACAGTTATTGCATACAAATACTAAACAATAAGACTATAAACAATCTACGCACACCATGTAACCACTCGAGCAATTTTGCAACTATGGCTACTTGGCTCTAGAGAAACATATGCAAATCGACAAGTTATTCACAGAGACTACACAAAAAAGAGAAGTGAGCCAAGCTTGTCATGGCGGTTGGTTGCACGCAACTTCGTCCATAACATATTGAGCCTAGATTTGTCGTAGCTCTCTAATCTTTGCATTTTCGTATTTGTCTTTGGACATGGCGGTTTGCAAGCATGTGCGAATACTCAGTAATTAACTTCCTAGTTTTGAACGTGACATCCAATTTTCAAATTTGAGTTAGCTAAGATGCTTACTTGGGAGAATTGGGAAAAGTTTGTCCTGACTAGGTCATACATGTATCGCAGCACATAAAATCCACATTCCCATGAGTCTGGCTGCTGATGGCACTGAGATAATTGCATATATGAAGACATGTTAGTTATTCTTTCCATACACTAATTAAACATAAACTAAAAGACTCGTGGGTACCTCATATTCTTTCCAAGAAATTTGGGAGCCCTGCTGTGCGGCATGCCTCCCTCCAGTGGACACATAATTTTTGAAAGCCCTGCATTTCAGTTAGTATTGCCGGTTAATGTGTTGTCATTAGGTAGTGAGGTCAAAATTTAAATCAAACATGTTACTTACGCGTCCATATTTCACTTGACAATGTATTCGTTCGGTAACCTGTCACGCATCGAATTGAGGTAGTACACCTCGTTCCTCCACGGACAGATCACGAGGAGGACCCAGTGGCCCCTGCATTGTACATAAAAGAGAACCGCTAGCTCAAAGTATATCTTAGGTGTAACATATAAGATTGAGTTAAATTAGTACGAAATACACTAACCTTTGATGGTACGGCACTAGAATGAACTCCTTGTCCTATTGCGCCATCATCGCCCTGGATATGTAGTGCTCAGCGTGAGCGGTGTCTTGCTCTAGCATCGTGAGGCTTATTTTCTTTGGGTCAAGAAAACCCACCTTGTCACACGCAGCCTCCGATGCTAGCCTGTACATGCACCTGCATGCAAAGGACGGCATTAGTATTGCACAGAAAGTTACTACATTTTAAATGAACTACAGCAATATATAGGATCAGCAAACTCACATGACTTCAGTCCGTATGATGGACATATTGAGCTCCCGCCAGTTGAAGAGGTCAAACAGATCCTCGTGTGCCACGGATATGGTCCTGGGCTCACTGTGGAACTGCCCGGGCCTGAAGGGAACTAAGAAGTTCAGGTTACGCCGAGCCCAGTGTAGGTACCACTCGTGGAGGTCTTTGGTTAATCGATCCAATTTGCGCAAAGCTGCCTCCACCACAAGTGGGAACCCGTTTCTGCACCTCTTTGGCTGTCCCTTTCACCCTTTGCCCTTGCCCTTGCCTTTGCCCTTGCCTTTTTCCGGGGATTGAGCGCGTACCTTTGAAGGCAAGGGCGGGGTGCTAGTGGCTTTCTTCGGAGGTGAAGGGGCTTTGCTGGGAGGCATGGATCCTCTGGCTGGGCTCGAGGCCGTCTTTTTAGGGTTGAGGTCCGCAGGAGATCTCTCATGCCCTGCGCTGGGGGCGCAGTCCCTTGGTAGTACGCCGGCAGGCCACTTCAATTAAGGAACATGTATGTTAGATTTTGCAAGTTGAGTGTATTGAGTAGGATGTAATCTAAAATGTGTAGGATTTACCTCCTGTATTACAACACACTTCTTGGGCCACTGTACGTAGGAGCCCACTATCTCAGCAAGTGTTTGCATTTCGTCCGTTGGGACTGGAAACGGAAAAGCGTTGTAGCTCGGCATAACCATGTCCACTTGTACCTTTGCGAACCCCAACCCCAGAGGTACGTAGTGGATCCGGACATCCTCCCCATATGGATATACGAACCCGTGGGCAACCACTGCCTACCGGTCACCTAGGTGAGTCAGTAGGCTGCAGCTCTAACAAAACGGGAGTGGCATCAACTTAAGTGCACAGTTGAAGGCTTGCAATACCTCAAGCAGATCCACTGGATCCACGAGGACCTTTGAAGAGCAGCTGCTCAACCGACCCCTCGGGGTACCGTTGCCTTGGGGATCTGTATCTACACTCTTGGGCATCAATGCATGTTTTAGCTGTGCAAAATCTTCCCTCATATATGCGACCTCAGCCCGTATCTCTTGCCGTACCTCAGCCCGTATCTTCTTGGAGAGCTCCGCTTCCTTCTCCTTCCAGGAGCGGGCCTTCTTCCTTGGTGGAGCCGGATCTGTTAAACCGGCCTTCCACGACACGATGACTTCCACGGTCCGTGTCCGCCCGGGATGCTCCTTATTTCCTAGATCCCGGGTGAGGATGTCGTTCTCCCTCTGTAGGGTAAACAATCCCTGCGTTGCCTCCTTCTCAAAAGTGATATGTTACATTTAAGGCTACATTGTGAGACAAATACATATATACACTTGTGCCCACACAGTTTACAAGGTTAGCCAACTTACCATTCGCTTCATAACCTCAGCGTCCCTAGGGTTTGGGAACTCCACAAACCCTGTGGACGACACGGACTCTCTCCCCCTCCATCGCCGCTTGCACCTCACATCCCGGATCTCAGAGAGTGGCAACTCAAGGGAGTCGACGAGATAATTTTGCTCATCTTCCTTCCTCCACTGCTCCTCCTTCCTCACATAGCCTCACGATCCGAGTCGATGCGGGTGGTCATTCCTCTTCTGGACCACCTTATTCTTCTCACTAAGGGTCTTGAACTCATCGGTCCCCTTCTGCTTGGTGAATTCCTCCCATACCTCATCCGATATGAAGGGGTACTTCTCGTAAGGAGATTTCCCGGCAGAGAGGAAGGTACTGACGAGCCAGCTCTTAAAGGTTTTCCATGTTCGATTCATGTCCTTCAAGCAGTCCGTCTTAGGTCCATCGTTGGGGATGTTCCACTTAGCCTGTTTTCAAACAATGCATACAAGCACGAGTTAGTTAAACTTTAGGATAAGTCAAGGGAACGTGATTAGAAAGAGTTTAGCGATTTCAATTAATTTTACCTTCACTTCCACCCACAACCTATCCCTCTCATCTGCCGTCACATCCTTCTAGCTTTGGACGGTGATCTTCACTCTTTCTTTCGCCAACAGCCCAACGTAGGCCGCGTACTTCCCATCATTCTTTCCGATCGGCCTCCCAAATTGGTTGAACTCACAAGAAAGGTCGGTGCGTTTCGCCAAACGGCCCAACGTCGTTGCGCCTCGCCCCACCCTCTTGCGCTGGGACGAACCAGCATCTTCAGGTACGTTGCCCCTCGTCGAAGCACTACTATCATCCGATGAAGACGACGACATGGCTTTTCCTAAAATTCCATCTACAAACCATAAAAAATTTAATGGAAACAGAAAGCAAAAAAGGCATGCACCAATTTTAGAGTTGAGAACAGAAGGAAATGTGTACTTTTGCTCTAGAAATTGTCATAGCCATAAAACAACATATATGGGAATTGATTCTTCAGGGAGGAGTTGTATAACTTCATTAGTTGAGGATTAGTTCTAATTAGGATTTCTTAAAAGGTTGTCCAAAGCAAATAGTATTACAAAGCAAAATGACTTATTTTCAATATTTGTTCTATCGGTAAACACATCAACTATTGATAGAAGATAAGCTTTCTTCTAACGGTACAAATATGGACTACCGTTAGAACATATTTCTGAGCATAACTCAGTTGAGGATTGGAGACTAGTTAGGTTGCTAAAGGGATGTGAAAAGAAAATAGTATTAAAAGGCCAAAAATTGTTGAAAGGTTTAGCAAATTTTTCTATCAGTAAACACATGAGCTACTGATAGAAGATAACAATTTTTTCTATCGGCAAAGACATGAGATACCGATAGAAGATGTTTATGAACACCTCCAACATATAAAGTACAGTATATGGCAATTGGATACAAATGATCACACATACAGCAGTATAGATAATTTCAAATCTCAAAATAGGTTCATTACAGCACTGAAACCTATTATGTAAACCCTAGTTTAAATCAATAATGCCTGCAGAGTTTACTAAATCCGACACAATAGCGAACCCTAGTTTAAATCCAAAAGATGATCGGACTAAAATGGCCAACCATAGTGTAGAAAACACAAACATCAAATAAGGAAGATGCTGGAAAAAAGAACGACAAACTAGGGTATTTTACGGCGATCAGTTGTGGCGATGGAGAGGCAGTGTAGAACGGAGCGGCGGCCGACGATGGACGAAAATAAGGACCGGCGGTAGTGGTGAACCGTAATCCAGGCGGCGATCATGGTGCGGCAGTGAGGAAGTGGTCGCCGGCAAGGGTAGCGGTTTTCGCGCTCGAAGAGACACAGTGCTATAAGTTGGAACGGTTCGACTGGAAGGAAACTCTCGGGCGAAGTTTAATAAAGTAGTGAGGGCCTTTTCTAATGGTACAAACAAGAAATACCGTCAGACTAATTGTTTTTTCTAACGGTACAACCCAAGAATACCGTCAGACCATGTATGTGCACTTTTCTCACGGCAGTTTGAGAAAATTTTGTTAGAGTTGCGCACTTGTTCTAACGGTACGACCACAAAATACCGTTAGAACAAGTAAATTTTTTCCAGATCTTAATTTTTGAAGTGGTAGAGCATTGAAAAATGATGTTTCAGGCCTGTTGAAGAAGCAAAAGGCTGTAATGGGATTTTGGCAAGAAAATTTGAAGGGAAGAATTAAGTTCTTAGAATATAAGAGTACTGTACATGTTAGAACTGATGCTGTGGACTAAAATTGAGATATATTAATGCTATGAACTAGCTTATCATGAAGTTCTAAACAAAAATGTATTACTTGATGTATTAATGATAAGTTCCTCACCTTGATGCACAACTTGTGGGCTGTTTGCCTGTCATTTTTTCTTCAATTAGAAAATAGTCATGAATGGTTTTCAACCCATAATCCTTCTTCATGATCATCTCGCAGGTACGTTGTTTCGTCGATATCTTCAGTAGGGATAGATTGAATGTCCTCTAAAAACGTAGGTATTTTGTCGAACTGGTTATACTTCTCTTCGTCGACAACATCTTCGACCCCAACAATAGGTCTCTTGCTGTGGAGGACAATGTGCAACTTTGGATTGGCCGGGTCAACGATGTAGAATACCTGTGTGACTTGCTTTGCAAGTTTGAATGGATCGTCTTGGTGTCCAACTCTATCGAGATCGACGAGAGTAAACCCGTAATTGTCAAATTTAACACCTCGAGGGATTTTGACCCATTGGCATCGAAACAAGGGAATCTTAAATAATCCGTAATCGAGCTCCCATATTTCGTCAATAACACCGTAATATGAGTTCATCGCCATTACTGCCCTGGCATCCTCGGAAATAGCAAACAATGTCACTCCACTACATTGCGTACTGCTCTTGGCGTCCTGAGCTCTTGTGCAAAATGAATACCTGTTGATGTCGTATCCCTGCCAAGTCTCTACAGTGAATCTTGGGCCTCTAGCCAACCATGTCACAGTTTCACTTATAGAGCCCTCGGCAGCTCGCATGACTCTTTCTTGGATCTACCCAGCAAATTTTCTGTTATGTTCTCTAGTGACCCAAATCTCTGGCTTTGAAGGATTTTGTAACCGTAACATTGCCTTGTGCTCGTGTATGTATAGCTCGACCTCCGTCATGTGTTTTAAGACCCAAAAATGTGATTTTGCATACACATCACGGGCGGGGATGATAGCTTTGAATCCAATCATTCCGATGCCTTGAAGCCTGCCCTCGTGTCCAGACTTAGGAAAGCCAATTGGGTCAACCCCGGCCATATAATCTATGCAAAATTCAATCACCTCTTCGGCGGCATAACCTTCCATGATACTCCCCTCGGGCCGACAATGAGTGCTTACGTATCCCTTCAATACACTCATAAATCTCTCAAATGGATACATATAGCGCAGGCACACGGGTCCACAAAACTTAATTTCTCTGATAAGGTGAACAATCAGATGGACCATAACATCAAAAAAAGATGGAGGGAATACATCTCGAGCTGACAAAGAGTTGTAATCACGTTGCGTTGCGAAGCATCCAGTCCATCCGGATCAATTACCTGTGAGGACACAGTTGCGCCAAATATTCATATCAAAAAAATCTTCTAATTAAGCTCCACAAATGGAGCTAATTAACTTATAGTAGGAGTGCACATACTTACCTTGCAAGATATTGCGTTGAAGAAATAACATAGCTTTGTGATTGTCTCTCTGACTTTAACTGGGAGAATACCTCTGATAGCAATGGGAAGCATTTGTGACATCAGCACATGACAGTCGTGGGACTTCGTGCCAACCAGTTTCAGGTCTTTCATGGACACAAGTTTTTTCAAGTTCGCGGAATACCTACATGGAACTTTAACACTGTGCAGGCACCGACAGAGTTCTATTTCTTCACTTTTGGACAAAGTATAGTAGGCCGGGGGAAGGTATGTACACTTTCCCTTCTCCAAAGGTGCAAGCTCAGTCCTTATCCGCATTTCCACTATGTCACGGTGAACTTTGACCCCATCCTTTGTCTTTCTCGGAATGTTCAACAACAAACCAATCAAACTGTCACAGACATTTTTCTCTACATGCATGACGTCAATGCAATGTCGAACTTGTAAGTGCTCCCAGTATGGTAGATCCCAAAAAAATCGATCTCTTCTTCCAAACATTTTTTTCTCGAGGTTTACAACACTTACCAAACTTAGCTTTGATGTCCTTCACGCGCGAGTAAATCTTCTTACCGGTCAGAAACACTGGGGCTGATCCCTTTTCAGGCTTCCCGTTAAATGATTTCCTCTTCTTACGATAGGCGTGATGCACCGGAAGAAACCTGCGGTGACCTATGTACACTGTTTTCTGGCAGTTTCGCAACCACATGCTGTCAGTTTCATCTAGGCAAATAGGGAAAGCCTTGGCTCCTTTCGTACTATACCCCGACAAATTTCTGTAGACCGAACAATCATTTATGGTGCAAAATATCAAGGCCAGCAAGATGAAATTCTCTTTTTGTATGCATCCCACACCTGCATCCCCTCGCTCCACAATTTCTGTAAGTCCTCGATTAAAGGAGCTAGAAACACGTCAATATCATTTCCGGGTTGTCTGGGTCCTGAGATTAGTAACGACATCATGATGTACTTGCGCTTCATGCATAACCAAGGAGGAAGATTGTAGATGCATAAAAGAACTAGCCAAGTGCTGTGTCGACTGCTCATATTACTGTGTGGGTTCATACCATCTGTACTCAGCCCAAACCTTATATTCCTAACTTCACCGCCGAACTCATCAAATGTTCTGTTGATGTTTCTCCATTGAATAGAATCAGCTCGGTGTCTCAGTTTTCCGTCTTGTTTTCGACCTTCAGCATGCCAACACAAGTACTTCGCGACTTTCAGATTTGCAAACAGTTGTTTCAATCTAGAGATCACAGGCAAGTACCACATAGTTTTGGCCAAAGGTCCTTTCTTTATCTCGTGATGTTCACCATCAATCCGGTCCCTACGCGTATACCTCGATGCGCCGTATCTTGGACAAACATGCAAATTGGAGTACTCGTTACGGTACAACACACAATCATTTGGGCATGCATGTATTCTTTTGATTTTCATTCCCAACGGACACAACAGTTTTTTGACTTGGTAAGTAGATCTTGGCAACTCATTCCCTCCTGGAAGCATGCCCGCTAGAAGATCTAATAGTGCCGTGAAACTCTTATCGCTCCAACCGTTGCCTGCCTTCAAGTTATATAATCTCAGCACAGAAGACAGCTTTGTAAATTTTGCACATCCAGGGAACAGAGGCTTCTCAAAGTCAGCAATCAGTTTCTCAAATTTACAGAAGTCGTTTTCGTTGTAATATTCCTCTACATCACGTAACATCTCATCTAGATTGTCATCATCATCTATGGGCACATCAGAATGAACATTATCAAAATTCGGATGATTATCGATATTATTGCAATCCACATCCGGGTCCTGCTGATTGGTAGCGATCACGACCACAGAAACATACATCCTGGACGGCACATCATAGAAGGTTATGAACTTTTAAATGGAACACCGTCTGCGAAGGCCTGTCGGGAGAATATGTTCAGTTAGCACAGTCGGTTCTGATGTCAAAACCAACTGTGATAGTCAAGAAGAAGGTTTTGACCACGGAACCGTCTGTGATAGTCTACTTATCACAGACGGTTTTAAACTTAAAACCGACTGTGATCACTGATGGTTCTGTGGTCAAAACCGACTGTGATAGTCCAAATAGTTCTAGCGCTTCGAATTCTCAACGGTGTGTTATTTCGGTCTCCAATCTTCGCGCGGCACCCTATGCTGGGAACATGAAGCGTCCGCCTTGGAAATTCTATAAATAACTTGGCAGTGGAATAATTACCAAGTACTTTACAGGTTTTTCTACTTCCCAAACTCTTCGACTCCTTAGCTTCTCTGTGCCAATGGCATCCTCAATGGCATCGTCAGCCTCACTCTCCCCAGTAAGAACTCTCAATCTTTTGGACTTACCCTTGTATTGTTAATCCCTATTCAGTAGATTCTTGACCTGTTGATTTGCACAGGGAAGGGGAGCAGTGGAGGACTCGGGCAAGGTGAAGGCCAAGCTGAGGGCCTTCCAAGAGGAGCACAAGATCCTTACGAAAAAGCACACTCAGCTACGGCTTGACCTGGACGATCTCTTTCAGCGCATTCATCGCATGAAGACGGATGGTGACAATGCTAGGGCGAGGATGAGGCGTCTTTGCGAGGAGAAGCAAGCCGCGGATATGACCATCGCTGGTTGCAGTTTGACTATGAAGGATACCATCGCGAAGCTGAGAGAGGTCGCAAGCCTTCTCGACGCGGTAGTAGTTGATCATAAGAAGGATAACTTGTCGCTGGAGGAGTCCTGCGTCCTGGTTGCAAGTCAAACTGACTTTATTCTAGATGCAGCCAGGGCTAAGACGACTCCTTGACCTAGCATTTTGTATTTTTACTTTTTTTTGTAAGTGATGAAAAATTAATAAAAAAATTTGATCTTATGTTTTCTAATTTTCCAACATGTTCTTGGACTGCTATCTTCCCTATTTCTTTATCTTTCTTTACCTTTTAAAATATCACAGACGGTTCTGATTTAAAAATTGTCTGTGATAGTTATATTACAGATGGTTTTGAGGTAAAAATCGTCTGTGATAAAAACGAACTGTTTAGATCTCCCAAACGTCTAGTATTACAGACAGTTTTTATTTCAGAATCGACTGTGATAGTCCCAACAGTGTCCGACGCTTCGAATTCTCAACGTTCTTGGAATATCACAGACGGTTCTGATTTAAAAATTGTCTGTGATAGTTATATCATAGACGGTTTTGAGGTAAAAACTGTAACACCCTGAGTTTAGGGGTGAAAACTTCCTTTTTCATAAATAGCATGCATGCATGTATCTGTAGTAGTAGCTAGATCAGTATATATCTCAAGCCATAAAATCTCCAAATCTTTCCTGTGAACCTAAATCAAGATCAGATTGTTCAGATGTGATCTATCAGTTACCCTGAATTTAAAAGTCTTCAGAAGCCAGATTCAATTCCATCTCTAAATCCCAGATTTGTCAAAACTTCTGTTTTCGAAAACAGAAATTATGTTGATTACCCTAAATACTCTAAACTCAGATTTAGCCAAATCTTGACCTAATTCAGGCCAGATTATTCTTAAATTATGATCATGGGTATGCCAATACCTTAAACCAAAAAGTTGGCAGCCAGATTTTATCATCTAGACTCTTTTTACAAATCAGTCCAAGAGATATCGCAAATCAGTCCTTTATCTGATATCTGGAAACCTAAAAAGGCTAAAATCTTCAGATTAACTCCAAATTCAGAATTTCTTCAGTAACTTTCTTCTAAATGCTATTTGACACAATTATCCCTTCTATTCATATTTCAAAATCCCATTCTAAATGCCAGAATTCGAAATCGATTGAAACTCAGATTTCAATTACCCTAAAATACCCTATTTTCAGTTTATGTCAAAAACTATTCAAATGTGCCAGATTTTATCAATTATTTTTGCCAAATATCTTGTTGAATATACTCTGCCAGATCAGTGCAATAAATTTCAGTTTAAACCTTCCAAATCTCCAGATTTACAGATTAGTCCAAACTCAAAAATCTGAAATTGCAATGCAGTCCAAATTCGACCAGAGCACTTAGCTGATTTTGACCAGAGCCTCGCCGTGCGTGTGCGCCGTGGTTGCTCGCCGCCGGTGAAGCTTTGCCCGCACTCGTGACCGTGCATGCTTGTGTGTACGTGTCCTTGCTTCAGCCCGTGCCGTGGCAACGCCGATGAACAGCACCGCCCTCATGCGCGACCAGCATCTGCTCCCGCGCGCGACCAGCAGCCTTTTGTCAGCAACTCCCCGCCACGTTGCCTTGCCACGCCAGTAGTTGTCGCCACCGCTTGCTTCAGCATTGCTAAGTCCCGATGAAACGACAATGTGATCAGCTGCAGACTTGTCGCCGTCGCATCACCGTTCTTCGCTGTGTCTTCGCCGCTGTTGTTTCTGCACACAACCAATCTCATCACTGGTGCCAATCTCTTAGCTATCCCCTCTTCGCAAGCTTCTCCTGGCCTATTTAAACGCTCCTGTACCCAGCAGCTTACTCACACTTCACTGAAAATCAGCTAAATCTCGGATTTCTTCTGTTTTCGTTTTCTTCTCTAGCGAGCCATCGAGAAGGCTCACGGTGCCAGCACGCTCTGCTGCACCAATCTCCAAATTGAAGCCACCAGTGAGTTCCTCTTATCATTCTCTCTGTGTGGTATCATCTAATTGCTCACCGGTGACCTCTAACGCCGGCGATCACCGGAATTCCTGAATTGCCCTGTTTCTGCAATGTAGCTTGATTTACTCCGAATTAGCCTTCGATCCTGTAATCTAAATTGATCAGTAAGTTATTTTAAGCAAGCCCGTAAGCTCAGAATCCCCAATTGAACCCCAATTGAACCCCAATTGAAGTTTTCCCCAAATTTGAACTTCACCAGTCGCCGGCGATCGTCGCCAGGCTTTTCCGATGATCCTCCGGCCAAATTAACCATGCCAATAGCCTCCTTATACTTCTTAGATACTCGTTGAGCAAGGAATTGAGTTCATTTGACCTGTATCGAAAATCCCTAATTGCAGTGCCATCTTCTCCAGCGCCGGCCACCGAAAATCTATTCCCGGCCGATCTAGCTTCAGCCACCTTGTCCTCTAGATGTGCTTCAATCTCCTGAGCATTTTTGTCTTCTAGCCCGATCTCTGAAACTATCCAGATTGCAATATATAGCCATGCCAAAGATCTTGTCCAGTGGCTTCACTGTGCCGTGTCGCCACCACATTTCTTCACTGATTTTCATCACCTTCCAGCCATCTTCAGCCCTGGAACTTATTGAATCATTTGTTACTGTTATCAATGCCTACCTCCCAGACAAAGTGGTGCATCAATTGGAGCCCTAGATCAAAAGTTATGGCAAGCCCTAGTTTTTGTCCATGCCAGTTTAATGCCAGGCTATGTCAGTCAGTGGCATTAGCCCTTTTCACTTCCTTCCAGATATGCATTTTGAGCATAACTCTGTCCCTTAGATTCCTGAGGTTGTGATCTACAATTTGTTCTTCTATCACAACTTGATTTGATCCCTTGAACGACATTTTATGCTTAAATCCTAGATTTTGACATTGTCAGCCCTATGCCAGAGCATGTCAGCCAGTGGCATTAGCTCTTTTCACCTCTTTCCAGTCATGCAAATTGAAAATAACCTTGTCCCTTAGACTTGTGGAGTTATGCTCTACATTTTATTCTACTGCCACAAGTTGAGATAACCCTTCTATCATCCATCGACCCTATGTCGATGCCTTGAACCGAATGTCGACCTAAAGACGTTCGCTGTTTTTGAGCGAACCAGTCGCAACCTTGATATCATTCTGATACTTTAAGACATTTGGAACCTTGTAAACCTTTGACAACTAATCTTAACCCTGGTTTCCATAACTTAACTCTAATCAGCTTCTAAACCTAATCATCTCAGAATCATCCAATCATTTAAGAATCATCAAGACATTCATTTTTGCATATAGTATAATAATGTATTGAAAAGATTGTGATTCTTGGTTGCTTGTTTGATTGGAGAGTAGATCAAGAGCCCGAGTTCGAGGACTTCACTGCTGATCCGACATTAACTGTTGTATTTTACGACGCGGAAGGCAAGTCATATTCTTGGTCATCTTGAACCTATATTTTAAGAGTTGCTATAACATAACCTTGAATATAGATAATATTGCATGTGAAAGATTGAGAATGGTTGATTTATGAATTGGCAGTACTAGACTGGTTATCTGTGAAATGTGAAATAAAACAAGTTTTGAGCCATGAACTAATATATATTTATGTATTTATATATATTTATGAAATAAAACCCCTAGCCGTGACCAGAATTTTGGTATGGAATGGTGGTAGCACTGGAGGTGCTTAACTGCAAAGGATGTGCAGGCACTGAAGGTGTAGGGTTGTGGTTGGTCTGGTCACTGGCATATAAGGACTAGAACCTTGTGTTGTGCGTCTAGTGGCATGAACAAACGTACTAACCGCAAGCCTGGTATGGGACAGGCCTGAACAAGTACTTATGTGGATCGCACATGAAACCCCTGCATGGGATGGAAAACAATACACTAAACTCACGGGGTTTATCTCCTCCACGTATTATAATCACGCACGTTGACCCAGTAATGGGAAGAGGCGCCATTTGGGGTGTGGGGGTATATCCCGCCACAACTACGGTTTGTGTGAAGAAAACTGCAGGGTGAGGGGGTGAATTGTAAGTGAAACATAACAAAAGTTCTTGTTATCTCCACCTTGCCACTCACACATGGTTGTGAGAAAGGGTCTAATCATTTTGATAGGATGGGCTTGAAAGTGGAATATCTTGCTGGTAAATTGGTACCTCTTTGCAGAGTTAAAAATGTATTCGAATACTTTGTGCTCTCGAGTTTTTAGGAGTCTGCTGCGGTGGATTAAATCCACGGGGTGTGACACAAGTATATTTTCTAAATAAATTATTTGTTAAATCAAGATTACCCAAATGACATGTGTTGTCATGATAAGGGGTACTGCCGTGGGCTGTCGTGTGTCGACGTGTCATGGTAGTGCTATAATCTAGTGAACATGAATAATGATGCTATATTATGAAAGGTGCTGCCATGAGATGAGGTATGAAAGAAAAAGATTATTTTACAAACAACCATAATTCTTGACTAGTCTAGGTTCATATCATCACTACTATATGTATCTACTTTTACCTATGACTTGCTGAGTACGTAAGTACTCACTCTTGCAATCTACAAATTAGTAGATGGAGCGTTCAATAATCAAGATGAAGGCATGGAGAATTTCTTGGATCCAGAAGGAGGAGTGTCAGTTCTGCCAGAGCCCTAATGTGTGTTGTTCTGCCGTCCACTTCTCATTGTGGGAGGGTCACCTATCTTCTGCTGTGTAGATGTTATTTTGCTAAACCATGTATGCCGTGAAGGAATTGTAATCTCTTTATCAAATATTAAGGCCAGCAGGCCACACTGCTTAACTACTTTGTAAGTTACTCTGTTGCAATGTGAATATACTCCTGTGCTTGACTTATCCTGGGAAGTCAAGGGTATGTGTATGCTATGCATATATGGGACTAGCTGCAGCGAGCTAGGTCTCTACAGGAGTAGTCGTAGTCCTAGTTTCGGGGCGCGACAAAAACCGTTTGTTATATCACCGTTTGAAGTCAGAGGGTCTGATTTAAAAACCGTCTGTGATATTTCTGTGATACACAAATAAGCCAGTTCGCACATTCAAGTACATGTTTGAAACAGCAATACAAATTCAAGTACATGTTTGAAACAGCAATACAAATACACAAATATACACCAATACAAATACAAAAATACACACCAATTCACACATTCAAGTACATGTCCCAAATAGCAATACAAATACACCAATTCACACATTCGATGTATTACAAAAGTCACATCTGAAAGAGAACATTTGCAATCAAACAAAAAATGTAACTACCTACTACAAGTTAGACCTGATACATCACAAATCCATTCATCTGAAACATCAAATGTATGAACCACGTTTGACTTAACCATAGGAGTTCAGTTCAGAGACGCCCGAGGAGTTGGAACTGGCATTGAGTTACATTTGTCTTAGTGATCTCTTCTGGCTTTCTCATTTCAGTTGAGTTGAGTTGCGTTGAGTTGAGAAAGCCCGAGAAAATCACCAAGACAAATGAAAGATGCTTTCTATAGGTCCTGATTTGAGAAACACGCCGGGCTTGAGGATCTTCTCGACCTTTACATCCATCCAGCTCTCGACGGTGATCTTCACCTTTTCTTTCGTGAACATCGTCCAAGGACCTACACAGAATCATATTGAAAAGAAGAAATATAAAAATGGAAGATACAAGAATCGTAGGATAATTGCCATCATAGGATTAGGATAATCCAACAAGGATACCATCAATTTTACTTGCCTTGCTTGCAATGCCGAAATTTAGCCGAGGGAGTTGAAGCTACGATCGATGTTGGACTTGATTCACTAGAGAAACTAGTGGCCATCGATGGAGGTGCGGCGGCCATCAATAGAGGTTACGGGTTAGGGCTTGTTGTGCCCAAGGAGAAAAAGAAGTGGAACAGTTTGATTGGAATCAAAACTCTAGGGAAGGAAGTATTTGTAGAAGTCGAACAGTTCGATCAAAATTCTAGGCATATTACAGATGGTTCGAACCTTAGAACCGTCTGTGATATTCTAAATATGACTGACGATTTACATCTCAAAACCGTCTGTGATATTTCTATCATAGTTCTACACAAATGCACCAATATTACTGACGGTTTTAAAGTGAAAACCGTCAGTGGTAGTTTCTGTGATATTCTAATTATCATCGACGGTTGATATCTCAAAACCGTCTGTGATATAAAGTCATAGTTCTACACAAATGCACCAATATTACCGACGGTTTTAAAGTGAAAACCGTCAGTGGTATTTTACTATTACAGATGGTATTATGTAGAACTGTCTGTATTGAACTTGGTATAAAAGGTCTTTTGGCGGATGTTTCGAGCTAGTCGTACACTCTTGCTCAACATACTGTCCAGTTGGAAGAGATCTGCGTCAAGGAAGAGCAATATTTCAAAAGGGGAGCATTTGGGGACAACAAATTTGAAGATCCAATGTTGGTACTTATTCCTAAGGCATACACATTACTTAATTTTATCATCAATATCGATCTCCATTGATTGATCAAATTAGAGGGAGAGGGAGGGGAAGCTAGAGTAGCAAATCCTGGTTATAACTCTCATTTTTTGACCTGTAGCTATTTAATTGCTTTATGATGTGTGTTATCCATGCCCCCAATTAGTTACTAACTAATTGCTTGCAATTCAAGTACTAGTTAACTAGTTATACCGCAAACTCCACATCAAACACTAGCTAGCTAGATTTATAATTTATTGCATGTCGACTGTACATAGAGTATTACTTAGCATGTGAATGAATTTAATTGCAGATGGTCCATCGAGATTGGATGTATAATGACAACCGAGTGAGTGAAGAATACATGAAAGGTGTTTTAGATTTCCAAAAAGTTGCTGAGCAAGACATGGCGAAGAAGGATTTACCATATATGTACTGTCTTTGTGTAGACTACCAGAATCTTAAGATGTTCACCAACTCATCTCAAAAGCGTCGCCTACTCGATCCAACGTGGTTTCAAAAAGGGGTACATGTGTTGGGTCTACCATGGCGAAGAGCAAATTGCAGAAACAAGTGCCACTCAGGTTGACGAACAGGACATGTCGGATCCCAACAACAATTTTGATGAGGATATGGCAAAGGATGACAATTTAGATGACATGTTGCGTGATGTGGAAGGAAATTACAGTGAAAGGGAGTTTGGTAAATTCAAGCGCTTGATTGAGGACTCAGAAAAGCCATTGTTCCTTGGCTGCAAGTTGAAATACACAAAGTTGGCCTTCGTGATTGAATTGTTAAAGTTGAAGGCAAGTAATAGCTGGACCAACAAGAGTTTCACGGCGCTGTTAGATCATTTAGCGGACATGCTTCCGGAAGGAAACGAGTTGCCAAAAAACACCTACCAAGAGAAAAAGTTGTTATGTCCTATGGGAATGGAAGTAGAAAGGATACACTATGCCCTAATGATTGCATCCTTTACCGTAACGACTACAAGGATATGCATGTTTGTCTGGTGTGCGGCGCATCCCACTATAAGTGTAAGGACCGAACCAACGACGGCGACTGCGCTGAGATAAAGCAAGGACCTCCTGCTAAGGTGTTGTGGTATTTGCCCATCATTCCCCGCTTGAAGCATTTGTTTGCAAATTGTAAAGAGGCAAAATTATTGCGTTGGCACTCGGAAGACCGGAAGAAGCATGGAAAGATGAGACACCCAGCTGATTCTTCGCAGTGGAGAAACATCGACAGGAAATTTGTTAACTTCAGAGCAGAATTGAGGAATATAAGGTTCGGATTGAGTACTGATGGAATTAATCCTTTTGGTAACATGAGCAGTCGACATAGCACTTGGCCGGTTCTTTTGTGTATCTACAACCTTCCTCCTTGGTTGTGTATGAAGCGCAAATACATCATGATGTGTCTACTTATCTCATAACCAAAACAACCTGGAAACGATATTGATGTGTACCTAGCACCATTGATAGAGGATCTGCTAACAATGTGGAACGAAGGGGTGCAGGTATGGGATGCATACAAACGAGAGACCTTCATCCTACGTGCTATGATATTCTGCACCATCAACGATTTCCCTGCCCTTGGAAATTTGTCGGGCCGTAGTACGAAAGGAGCCAAAACTTGTCCCCATTGAGAAGATGAGACTGAGAGCGTGTGGCTGAAGAATTGCAAGAAAACAGTGTACATGCGTCACCGTAGGTTTCTTCCAAAGAATGACGCGTATCGTAAGAGGAAGAGGGAATTTGAAGCCCACAAGGAAGATGGTTCAGCCCCGAAGCCTATGAGCGGGAAAGAAGTTTACTCACGGGTGAAGGACATAGACGTTGTGTTTGGAAAGGGTCGTAAATTGAAACCCCGCACGAAGAACACTTGGAAGAAGAGATCGATATTTTGGGACTTACCGTATTGGGAGCATTTAGAGGTTCTTCATTGTGTTGATGTCATGTATGTAGAGAAGAATGTTTGCGACAGTTTAATCGGCCTATTGCTGAACATTCCGGGGAAGACAAAGGATGGCGTCAATGTGCGGTGTGACATGATCAAAATGAAAATCAGGCCCGAGCTAACACCGAGAGAGGATGAGAAAGGTCGTATATATCTCCCCCCTGCATGCTACACTTTGTGTAAGGCTGAGAGGACAAAACTCTGTAAGTGTCTCTATGGTATTAAAGTTCCATCAGGTTACTCCGCAAATATGAAAAAGCTTGTGTCCATGGGTGATTTGCAATTGCTTGGTATGAAGTCTCACGATTGTCACGTGTTGATGACACAAATGCGTCTTGTTGCCATCCGGAGTATTCTGCCGCATAAGGTCAGAGAGACGATCACGAGGCTGTGTTATTTCTTCAATGCAATTTCTTGCAAGGTCATTGATCCCGAGGGACTAGATTTTCTGCAGAGCGAGGTGGTTCGAACTCTCTGTCAGCTTGAGATGTATTTTCCTCTGTTGTTTTTTGATATCATGGTCCATCTCACTGTCCACCTTGTCAGAGAAATGAAGGTATGTGGACTCGTGTTCCTACGTTATATGTATCCATGCGAGAGGTACATGGGTGTACTTAAGGCCTACGTGAGGAATCGCTCTCGGCCCAAGGGTAGCATTGTCGAAGGTTATGCAGCGGAAGAGGTTGTTGAGTTCTGCGTCGATTACATGGCCGAGGTAGAAGCAATAGGAGTTCCTGTGTCTCGTCACGAGGGGAGGCTTGATGGCATTGGGACTATTGGACGGAGAGCAATCACTCCTGATTTCGATATGTACTCAAAAGCACATTTTTGGGTCTTGCAACACATGACGGAGGTGTCTCCGTACATCGACGAGCACAAGGAGATGCTACGACAAGACAATCCTCGCCGATCCGAGGTTTGGATCACGAGAGAACATAACAGTCGATTCAATGCGTGAATGAAAGTGCGAATCACCGGGGAGTCCGCAAGTGAGAACCTTAAATGGTTGGCAAAAGGGCCCATGGTTACTGTACAGACATGGCAGGGATATGACATCAATGGGTACACATTTTACACGATAGCTCAAGATCGAAAGAGCACTGTGCAAAATAGTGGAGTGAGCGTAGAAGCTTTTCATGAGGAGTTCAGCGAGACAGGCCCAGCAAGGGTAGTACATGGATTGAACTCGTACTACTGGTTCATAGAAGAAATTTGGGAGCTCGATTACGTACTGTTCAAGATTCCCCTGTTTCGGTGCCGATGGGTCCAAATCCCATAGGGTGTGAAGGTTGACAGTTACGGTTTCACTTCTGTGGATCTCAATCGAGTTGCTTATAAAGATGAGCCATTCATACTTGCAAAGCAAGCCATTCAGGTCATTTATGTCACTGACCCGGCCAATAAGAAGTGACACGTCGTCCTTCATGGCAAGAGAAGGATTGTTGGAGTTGAAAATGTCGTAGACGAGGAAAAATACAATCAATTTGATGAGATGCCTCCATTTGGAGATGGCGTACAGGTCGATACTGAAGACACCGATGAAACCAGTTACGTGCGTTTGGATCACCTGGAAGGGTTATACTTTAAAGGTAATCAACCATCCTTATCTCTCTATTTCCATCGATATAGCTTATATATCCTCTAATTCTAGTCTTTGTAGGGCCGCGGCAAGTAGAAAGTTGAGGATAACATGGGTGTGTATGTGAAAATTGTCGGTCAAAGTCCCCATTTGTATGTAACATTTATTAATTTGAGCATGCTCCACATTGTATGTTAAATTTATCTGAGTGTCTCTTGAGGTTTCATTTAAAACAAGTTTTCGAGCATTTGGACATCATTTGCATAGATTTGAGGCTTTTTGGATACTGAAATTTCAGTATTCAGAGTTACAGAATTTCTGATTGTAAAGCTCTACATCATTGCGTTCTGAGTTCAGAGTTCAAGGACGGTTCAGAGTTCACAACCGTCTGTGATATATTAACATCATAGAGATTATGCAAATGATTTCACAGACGGTCTATTACAGACGGTTGTGAAATAAAAACCGTCTGTGATGTTAATATATCACAGATGGTTGTGAACTCTGAACCGTCTATAATAATCTCTCTACATGTACATAGTTCAAGGCGGCGACAGTCTATCATAGACGGTTGTGAACTCTGAACCGTCTGTGATAATCTCTCTACATGTACATAGTTCAAGGCGACGACGGTCTATCACAGAAGGTTGTGAAATAAAACTGTCTGTGATGTTAATATATCAAAGATGGTTGTGAACTCTGAACTGTTAGTGATAATCTCTCTACATGGTACATAGTTCAAGGCGGGTATTGTCCCGCTCATTTCCACACTTCGCAACTCTTCACTTGCCTTAGCTCTCTCCGCCCTCACACCGTCTGAAGCGATCACCTCCATTGCCTCCCCACCATCCGTCGCGATCACCTCCATCGCCTCCCCATCGTCAGGCGCGATCACCTCCATTGCCCTCCCACCTTCCGGCGCGATCACCTTCGTTGCCTCCCCACCGTTTCTGCCATTCTTGGTCAATTATAAGTATAAGTGTTTAGTTATATAATTATTAGTTTCAGATTTACTTACACTATTCTCTCTGTCGTGGTATTGCGAATACCCCGGCAGGTTTTGTGAATGATCCTAGCGAAGATTACGCGGCGCGGGTTGACCGGATGACCGGTCCTCCCCCGCCGGACAAACACAAGAAAAGACATGAGGATTTATACAAGTTCGGGTCCCGGTGGGGGCCCTAGTCCTGTCGGCGCGTTCCCGACCAGAGTCGGCTGGGGAGGTTCTCTCCGGGGGAGAGGCTTCCGGAGCACGCCTGTGAGTTTAGCTATTCCAATCAATATGAATCACCTGCTTATAACTGAGGGGTACAAGGGCTATTTATAGCCCCAAAAAGAAGCAAAAAGCCTAAACTACCCCGGAAGTAACCGTCGGATTGGATGCTTGACAGGTGGTCGCTAATTCCCGAGGCGCTCCTCGCGTGACCTGCACGTGATAAACAACTTGAGACTTTACCTTGAGGAGGGTGATGAGGCCCGAGACATGCGCCGGAGGCCAAGTCCAGGGGGCCAAAAGGCGGCGCCCGGGGAGGCCCCGGAGGCCATGTCCCCAGGCAAATGGCGGCGCCGGGGCCGACGCCGGAGGCCAAGTCCCGGGGCCAAAAGGTGGCGCCCGGGGAGGCCCCGGAGGCCACGTCCCTGAGAAAATGGCGGCGCTGGGACGGCGCCGGAGGCAAAGTCCCTGGGGCCAAATGGCGGCGCCCGGGGAGGCCCCGGAGGCCAGGTCCCCGGGCAAATGGCGGCGCCCGGGACGGCGCCCGGGGAGGCCTCGGAGGCCACGTCCCCGGGCAAATGGCGGCGCCCGGGACGGCGCCGGAGGCCAAGTCCCGGGGGCCAAATGGCGGCGCCCGGGGAGGCCCCGGAGGCCATGTCCCCGGGCAAATGGCAGCGCCCGGGACGGCGCCAGAGACCAGGTCCCGGGGGCGAAAAGGCGGCGCCCGGGAGGCACCAGAGGCCAGGTCCCCAGGCAAATGGCGGCGCCCGGGACGGTGCCGGAGGCCAGGTCCTGGGGGCCAAAATGGCGGCGCCCGGGCCGGCGCCGGAGGCCAGGTCCCGGGAGCCAAATGGCGGCGCCCGGGAAGGCGCCGGAGGCCAGGTCCCGGGGGCGAAAAGGCGGGGCCCGGGGAGCCCCCGGAGACCAGGTCCCCGGGCGAATGGCGGGGCCCGGGACGGCGTCGAAGGCTAGGTCCCGGGGGCCAAAAGGCGGCGCCCGGGGAGGCACCGGAGGCCATGTCCCCGGGTAAATGTGACGCAACTTACCTGGACTTAGTCTCGCGGAGATTTCCCCCAACAGTAGCCCCCCATGCCCCCCGGGGACGATGCTCGAGTCCCCGGTGGGTATGGTACATGTCACCGGGAAAATCTCCGGACCAAGCTACCGGAGCCGTGACGCTTCGGCTTCCGCGCCCCGCGCTTAAGGCCGCGCCGCTTCGCCATAAATGCGCTCGCGGTTCGAACCGGTGCCTCGATTCGCACGCCAGTCCCTTCGATTCCCGCGCACGGTTTGAATTTCAACAGTCCAGATTGCTTTGCGGTGTGCCAGGTGGCGCCCATCTGGACCACGGCTCGCCTCTATAAATAGGGCCTTGGGGGGCCCGGTAACTTCATTCCAAACTTCCACGGCTCGCGAGTTTTAGCTCTCCCGGTAGCTCTCTCCCGGTAGCTCTTCCCTGTAGCTAGCGCCCGGTAGCAAGCGTCCGGAACTTTTAGGCTTAGCCTCCTGAAAAGTTAGTCTCTAGGAAAAACTAACCTGATGGCACCGAAGGGTCGAGCGAAGACGACCGAGGTGCCCTCGGAGGAGGTCGCTCCGGACTTCCTCTGGGCGTCCGCGTTCACGGCCGAGGACGCTGAGTCCCTGGTCGAACGTGGCGTTGTCGAGGACGGGGACATCCGGGTCCCCGGGAAGAAAGACGGAGCCCCCCGCCCCAGGCCCGGAGAGGTCGTGGCCTTCGAGGCCTTCCTGGAGGCGGGGCTCCGGCTCCCGGTGCATGCCATGCTCCGGGAGTTCTTGAAGGAGTATGGGGTGGCGCTCAAGCACCTCACCCCAAACGCCATCGTCCGGATGGGCCTCTTCATCTGGCTCTTCGAGACGGCGACCGGGAGGGAGCCCACCCTACGCGTCTTCCGGTACTTCTACGAACCGGTGGCGCGGAGCTCCCACCTGGTGAAGGGGGCGCCCAAGTCCCCCTTTGGCTCGGTGATGGTGCAGATGCTGCCGTCCCGGGTGACCGACTACCCGGCGGCAGCCTCCTGGGACCATTGGGGCGACAGGATCCGGAGGTGGCTCTACCTCCGGGTCCGGGACGACGAGGTGACGTACGCCTCGGAGCCCACCTCTTACAGCAGGTCATCCGCACCGAAGCCTCCGGTGTGGACGGACGAGGAGCTCGAGCTTCTCGGCAAGGTGATCATCTCCCGGAAGACCCGCTCTATGCGGGACGCCGCCGAGGAGATGATGCTCCTGAGGATCTCCCCCTTCGCACAAGGGCAGAGGGGGATCGGCATGGGCCCGGAGCAGCGGCCCTCGGTCAAGCCGATGACCCGATGTAAGTCCCGATAACCTGCTTCATTGCATTTACAAATTTTTGAAAATTTGACTAACTCTTTACCTCTTGTAGTCCGGCCGTACCCGGCGGCGCGGGAGAAGGCGGAGAACCTCCTGGGGAGGTACTTCGCCGACGAGCACGAGCGCGTCGTGCGCCTCGTGGGGGAGGGCCCTCCCCGGAACCTGGTGGCTGAGGCCTACGGGCTGAAGCTCCCAGAGAGGAAGCCCCTCCCCACCCCCGGGTCGCACAAGCGGGGGAAGGACGCGGCCGGGGGCTCTGAGCCTAAGAAGGCCAGAGTCCAAAAAGCCCCCGGCCCGTCGACGACGCCGGCGGCGACACCGGCGAAGCCCCGGGACGAGACCCCCGGGACCGAGCGCGCCCGGGCGCCGGCCCGGAAGGAAGCAACACCCCCTCCCCCGAAGAGCCCCGTTGACGCTCGGGGGAAGGAACCGGCCGCGGACGGGGCGGCCTCGGACTCGGCAAACTACGCCCCGTCGCCGCCTTCGATAGCGGCCCCGCCAGCACCCCCGGCCCCATTGGAGCCGGAGAAGCTTGAGGTGAGGTTCGCGGAGGCCTCGCCTCCGCAGATGGAGTGGCCCGTGGACGAAGGGGGAGCCCCTTGGTCTACGAGGTCCCTCCGGAAGTAGAAGCCCCGGGGGCCTTCCCGCCCGGGAAGGAGAAAGGGCTGATGGTCCCTCCCCGAGCGGTGACCTCTTCCGAGAGCTCCCCGGCCACTTCCACGCAGGCCACCTCCTCGGCGATGAAGACGCCGACTACGCTGCCTGACGCCCAGGTTGGGGGACCCTCCGCCGGCCGCGACGAAATCGGCTCCGGGCGGGGGACCCCCCTGCTTTCCGCGGGGGAGGTTGCCCGCTATACGGAGGGCCTGCAGACCCAGAGGGTGCAGGCCTTCGTTGCGGACGGGACGCTCCATGATCGTTTCCGGGGGCTTCAATCTCTCCAGGCCCAGGTAACCCGAGTCGGTGACATCTTCCTTCGTGCCCTGCACTTGAGTTTTTTCTAACTCTAGAGTTTGTAGGCGGCGGCTGTTACCTAGGGCCTTGAGCAGCAGATCAGCTGGCTGCTTAAGGACGCGGAGGACAGGGCTGCGACTTACCTGGGGCAGGGCGACGAAGCCCTCTGGGAGCTGGCCCGGGTCCGGGCCCAGGTCCACGTCTCCAAGACTATCAACGGCAGCCTTCGGCAGGAGGCCAAGGCGAGGGAGGAGGCGTTCCGGGAGCTCGAGGGCTCGAGCGTCCGGGCTGTGACGGACGCGGGCCGCTCCGTCCGCTCGGCCCTCGATAGCCTTGGCGTAAGCCTAGGCTCCGGGAGCAGCTTGGAGGAGCCCCCGGCGACCCTTACGGAGGCCGTGCGTTTTCTCAACACGCAGGTCTTTGTCATCCCGGAGGCTGCTGATGCCCGGGCTCGGGGCCGGGCGATCCCCGTCGTTGCGGCCGCTGCCGTGCTCGTAGAGCACCGGGGAGCGGGCGCTCGGGCGATCGGGGGACGCATCCCGCGGAGCTTCCCCGAGTTCTTCGAGCCCTCGCGCCGGGAGGTGGAGCAGCTCGCCGGGGGCTTCTACGACCGGATCATCCGGGTGAGGTTCCCGGCACTGGCGCCTTCGGCAGCGGATGCCCCGACACTGGCACCGATGGAAGCCCCGGCCCCGGCACCGATGGAAGCCCCGGCCCCAGCACCGATGGAAGCCCCCCGGGGGGAGGACGCCAATGACAATGTATGAGCCTCCCCCCGGGTCTTAGTTAGGACCCTTTTCCTTTTCTTAGGATTTTGATCCCGGTAGCTTCTTAGAAGAAGCCCCGGACACTTGTAAAAAGATATTTTGGAATGCAATAGAGTTAGAAATTTTTCTAAGTCTTTGAATTGAATGCAACGTTACCAGGGTTCCCGGGAGGTTACTCCCGGGCGAAGGTCCGGGAGGGGCTCTCCGGGGGACGCCCAAGCGGCTTTAATATTGCTAAGCCTCATCTCCGGGGAGCGCAGCGGGGACGCCGTCCGGTTAAGGTGGCATCCGGGGTGGCACTTGGACAATTTTGACAATCATCGCGCCGAGTTGTCCCCCCCGCGTCCGGGGTTCCGGATGATACCTCCTCTTCGGATACTTCCGCCGGCGGGATACGAGTTCTGGCCCGAAGATGTGCTCCGGGACGCTCGGCCCCGCGTGCGCGCATTGTGCCGGGACTTGGCCCGGGAGCTAGCGGAGAGCCTCCGGGAGTATTAGGCATAGGAGCCTTAGGATGTAGAGGATCCCCCGGGTTAGAGTCCGGGTTGTACCGTTTCCGAAGCCCACCGGAGGGGGAAGATGTCCTCCGGGTTTGACAATCAATAAAGCTGTTCGCTTGCTTCTTCTTTCGTTGTCTTTTTATTTTTTCTTCTTGGATGGTCTGGACGACTCCTTTTCACAAGAATGAGCTAAGTTTGCACGTGGGCGGTACGGTCGACACCCGGGGGTTCCTTATCCCCCCCGCCCACAGCGGGCCGGAGGGTAGCTCCGCGCGCTGTGGGGGTAGCAAGGCCCCCGGGGTGGAAGTGACCTGTAGCATAGGAATTTTTCTAAGTTAGAAAATTTTAAAACGAGGTTTCCAAGGGAAAGCCCTTCCGGGAGACAATCGTCCGGTCGCCGTGAGAACGGGGAGCCGGGAATAAGACCTCGTGTGGAAGAAACATCCAAGAAAACCCGATGAGATTTCCGGAGACGAGCTTCCTAGGAGATGATCATCCGGTCGTCGTGAGAACGTTGAGCCGGGAATAGGGTCTCCGGGGAAGAAATGTCCGAGAAATCCGTAACTTCTCCGGGGGACAATGGTCCGGTCGCCGTGAGGACGGGGAGCCGGGAATAGGGTCTCCGGGAGGCAATCATCCGGTCGCCGTGAGAACGCGGAGCCGGGAATAAGGTCGCCGGGGACCAAATATCCAAGAATGCCATTAGACGTCCCACTGGGGAGAGCGTCTACTCCCGGAGGAGGAAGAGATATCCAAGAAAGCCACTAGACGTCCCACCGGGGAGAGCGTCTACTCCCGGAGGAGGAAGAGATATCCAAGAAAGCCATTAGAAGTCCCACTGGGGAGAGCGTCTACTCCCGAAGGAGGAAGTGCCCGATGACGGGTCTTGAGTGTTTGGGCAGGGGACTAGTCTCCCAAAGTGACTCGTTACCGCGGCCGCTGGGGACCGGGTTGCCGCTTACACCCTCAGTCCACGAGGGCTGATCGTAAGCCGCCCTACAGGAGGGACTTGCTGGGTCTGGGCCCACTTCCTCGCGGGGAGGGCATCCTCGCGGGGAGGGCATCGCCGCTAGGGGCGGTAATGAGAAGAACCTGCAATGAGACAGTTGAAGAGCAAGACCTATGTATTGCTAATAAAATGAAGTACAGTGCCTCCCCCTGCGAAGCCGCGAAGGGGGAGGAAAAGTAACTACAGTGTCCCTCCTCCCCCTCCGGCGTGATCACTCCGGGGGAGGGGACAGGCCCGTAAGGCTAAACATAGAACTTGCGAAGTAAACGCAAGTTCCACGTGTGCTTCAGCTCCCGCTCTTGAAGGTTGGAGAGCTTGTAGGCCCCCGAGCCCAGGACCGCGGAGATCCTATAGGGGCCCTCCCCCTTGGGGGAGAGCTTACCCTGGGCTTGGGGGTCCGTCACGCGCTTGAGGACAAGGTCCCCAAGGCGGAAGGATCTTTTGCGGACGCGCTGGTTGGCGGCCCGGGACGTGATGCTGGCTACTGGGGCCGGCTGTAGGGAGCCCCCTTCGAAGACCCCCGGGACCGGAAAGGGGGAAGCCCCTGTGTCATCCGGAACCCGGGAGGGGGCGCCCACGGCGACGTTCGAAACTGAAGGAGAGGGGGCCCCCCGTGGCGACAACCGGAACCGGAAAGGGGGAAGCCCCTGTGACATCCGGAACCAGCGAGGGGGGAGCCCCTGCGGCAACGTCCGGAACCGGGGGGCAAATGCGGGGGGAAGTCCGCTGAGGCACGGGAGCTGCTCTGTCGACCGCCCCCGGTGCAGTAAACGCGACGCGGGGGGCAGGACTGGCTCCCGGCGCAGGGAAATCCCCCGAGATGAGATGGGCCCCCGGCCCCGGGAATAGGCCTGGAACGGGGTACTCCCCCGGCGCCACAAAGGGCCCGGGCATCCTTCGCACTTCCTTCAGTAGGAGGCGTCGGATCCCCGGGGAACGCACGCGGCGCAACCTGAGGAGCAAAGCCTCGTACTCAGCGACGTTGTTCGTTCCGGGAACGGCAGGACCTTCCGGAGGCCCCCTTCCAGACGCGGCTTGGGGAGGGGCCTCCCGGCAGGTATCGCTGCGACGTCTCGTTCCAGGGGGGAGACCTCCCCCCCGGACGCCTCAATGATGTTGACGCTTCCGATTGTGGCGGCAGCGCGCTCATACAGAGCACGGGCCATATCTTGGTCTCCCCGGATGCTGATCACGCCATGCGGCCCGGGGATCTTCATGCAGAGGTAGTTTTGGTGGGTGGCAGCCCCCAGCCGGTTGATTGTGGTCCTCCCCATAATCGCGTTGTAGGAGGAGGGGAGGTCCACTACGTCGAAGCGGACCAGCTCGGTCCGGTAGTTCTCCGGGGTGCCGAACGTCACAGGAAGATCTACCTTGCCCACTGGGTGGATCGCCTTCCCCGGGACAAAACCTTGTAGGGGGCCGGCTGCGGGCTGCAGGAGCTTCTCATCCGCCTGCATCTCTTTGAAGGCCTTCAGGAATAGGATGTCGGCGGAGCTCCCGCTCTCCACAAGGATGCGGGCCAGGTGGCAGTTGTAGATGGTCACGGAGACAATGAGCGCGTCATCGTGGGGGAAGCGAACCCCTCGCGCGTCTTCCGCCGTGAAGGTTAGGGGGATGTCCGACCACTTGGGTGGCGGGGACGTGTGCATTACCCCCACAACCTTAACTTCGCGCGCGTACTCCTTACGCTGGCGCTTAGAGTCCCGCCCGGAGGCGGACCCTCCCACGATGACGTTGATGTGGCGCTGAGAAGTTTGAAAGGGAGAGCTTCTGAAGGCTCCCCTTCCTGTGTCTGCTGACCCCCCGCTGGAGCGGGAAGGGCTGGAACAGTTGGCCGAGGGAGCAAGGAGGCCGGTGTCCCCCCCCTGCCTGCGCTGGTCGAGGAACGCCGCGAAGTGCTGCAATAGCTGGCTGCAGTCGCAGGTAGCATGGGTACTGGACCCGTGGAAGCTGCACCACGGTCCTTCCCGCCTTCTCCCCGCGGGGCCCTCCCGGCCACGCGAAGACTGTCCTCCCCCATGACCTTTCGGCTTGGGGAAGGGGCGGTTGTCCCTCGGGAGGTCGCGCGAGCCGCCTCCGCCCTCGAGGACAAAGGTGTCCCGAGGCCGTGGCTCGTTACGCCCCCCCTGCCTAGGGTGCTTGAGGGGATCCCTGGCCCCCCGATCGGTGGGGGCGGGAGCCCCCTGGGTCTTCTTCCAGATGTCGTCTTCCTCCGCCCGAGCGTACTTTTCGAGTACGTTGAAGAGCTCGTCGGCGGAAGAGGGGCAGCTCCGAGAGAGCCTTCGGTGGAGCTCCCCCGGGAGGATGCCGCTTTTGCAGGCTTCGATGACCGTAGAGTCGGGGATGTGGGCTACTGTGCTCTTCACCTGAGCAAAGCGTTTGAAGAAGCTTCTGATGGTTTCCCCAGTCCTCTGCCGGACAGTGTACAACTGCGAGGAGTCCAGGGGAAGCACGTAGTTCCCCTGGAAGTTCGCGCAGAACTCCCGCTTGAGCTGCGTGAAAGACTTGATGGAGCCGGCCTTCAGATTGTAGAGCCAGGAGCGGGTGATACCGGTGAGGTAGAGGGGGAAGATGTTGCATTGTACCGTCTCGTCCCCCCCGGCCGCGGAGATGGCTGTGGAGTAAACCTGCACAAATTCGTAAGGGTCTGCCTCACCGTTATAGTGCTCAATGTGCGGAGGGTGGTAGGGCCGCGGCCACCGGATGCTGCGAAGTCTTCGGCACAGGGGCTGGTTAGCCCCCTGCACTTCCCGGGGAGAGTCCCGGTCGCTGTCTTCTTTGACGGGACCCTCGTTGTCGGAGTTAGGGAGCGGTCCAAGAGGTCCGCCGGAGTGGCGGTGGCGACGCTTCTCTTCTTGACCGGGGCTGAGTTCCCGGATGTCCGGGCTCTCCCCCGGGGAGGCTGGGTCTTCCGCGGGTCTCTTCCCCCGACCGGTGGGAGAGCGGGGCTCCCCGCGCCCGCGGCCGGGGGGAAGTTCTTCCCCGCGCTCAGGTGAATGCATTCGCTTGACCTCCCCCGGCCCGGAGGCTTCCGGGGCCGGCTGGGGGGAGCCCCCTGCGAAGACCCCCGGGACCGGAAAGGGGGAAGCCCCTGTATTATCCGAAACCGGGGAGGGGGCGCCCATGGCGACGTTTGGAACCGAAGTGGAGGGAGCCCCTGTGGCAACGACCGGAACCGGAAAGGGGGAAGCCCCTGTATTATCCGGAACCTGAGAGGGGGGAGCCTCCGCGGCGACGTCCGGGACCGGGGAGCCGATGCGGGGGGAAGTCCGCTGAGGCACGGGAGCTGCTCTGTCGACCGCCCCCGGTGCGGTAAACGCGACGCGAGGGGCGGGACTGGCTCCCGGCGTAGGGAAAACCCCCGGCATGAAATGGGCTCCCGGCCCTGGGAATGGGCCTGAGAAGGGGTACCCCCTGGTGCCACGAAGGGCCCTGGCATGAAGTAGCCCCCCGGCACCGGGACGGGCCTGGGCGCCGGGAAGGGTCCGGACGTATACCCCGCCGGGGGAGGGAACCCCCCAGCTGGATCATACGGGGCGGCCAAACCCCCGGAGGCCGGGGGGGCCGCCGGGTAGCCCATAAACGGGGGCATAGACCTGGGTATGGGCGCGACGCAAATGTGGGGGCCGGAGGCTGCGCCAACACGCTGAGTAGCTCATCGATAGAGTGCTGGGCGCGGAGCTGGCCCTCCGCTAGAGCCTCAAGCAGGGCGTCCCGGGGAGCCGGGGGAGCCGTCGGGGGGACCTGGCCGAGGTCCCCGCGGTCACCGGGAGCGACCTGGAGGTAGAAGCACCTAAGTTAAGAGAAGAGGGGGGAGGCGGTACCTGGGCCAGGTCGCCTCCGGGTGGAAGCGCCGGGACGGCAGTGTCCCGGACGGGTGGCGCCGGGTCTCCGAGACCCGAGTCACCGGGAAGGGTGCGAGCCCTTGTTCTTGGGGGAGCCATGGCGTCTTGTCACGAGTCCCCACGGACGGCGCCAACTGTTGTGGTATTGCGAATACCCCGGCAGGTTTTGTGAACGATCCTAGCGAAGATTACGCGGCGCGGGTTGACCGGATGACCGGTCCTCCCCCGCCGGACAAACACAAGAAAAGACATGAGGATTTATACAGGTTCGGGTCCCGGTGGGGGCCCTAGTCCTGTCGGCGCGCTCCCGACCGGAGCCGGCTGGGGAGGCTCTCTCCGGGGGAGAGGCTTCCGGAGCACGCCTGTGAGTTTAGCTATTCCAATCAATATGAATCACCTGCTTACAACTGAGGGGTACAAGGGCTATTTATAGCCCCAAAAAGAAGCAAAAAGCCTAACCTACCCCGGAAGCCACCGTCGGATTGAGGGGTAGGAACGTCCTTCTCCCGGTCAAACGTCTTGGATGCTTGACAGGTGGTCGCTGATTCCCGAGGCGCTCCTCGCGTGACCTGCACGTGATAAACAACTCGAGACTTTACCTTGAGGAGGGCGATGAGGCCCGGGACATGCGCCGGAGGCCAAGTCCCGGGGGCCAAAAGGCGGCGCCCGGGGAGGCCCCGGAGGCCATGTCCCCGGGCAAATGGCGGCGCCCGGGACGGCGCCGAAGGCCAAGTCCTGGGGCCAAAAGGCGGTGCCCGGGGAGGCCCCGGAGGCCACGTCCCCGGGCAAATGGCGGCGCCCGGGACGGCGCCGGAGGCCAAGTCCCAGGGGCCAAATGGCGGCGCCCGGGGAGGCCCCGGAGGCCATGTCCCCGGGCAAATGGCGGCGCCCGGGACGGCGCCGGAGGCCAAGTCCCAGGGGCCAAATGGCGGCGCCCGGGGAGGCCCCAGAGGCCATGTCCCCGGGCAAATGGCGGCGCCCGGGACGGCGCCGGAGGCCAGGTCCCCGGGCAAATGGCGGCGCCTGGGACGGCACCGGAGGCCAGGTCCCGGGGGCCAAAATGGCAGCGCCTGGGCCGGCGCCGGAGGCCAGGTCCCGGGAGCCAAATGGCGGCGCCCGGGACGGCGCCGGAGGCCAGGTCCCGGGGGCCAAAATGGCGGCGCCCGGGGAGGCACTGGAGGCCATGTCCCCGGGCGAATGGCGGCGCCCGGGACCGGCGCCGGAGGCCAGGTGCCGGGGGCGAAAAGGCGACGCCCGGGGAGGCCCCAGAGACCAGGTCCCCGGGCGAATGGCGGCGCCCGGGACGGCGCCGGAGGCTAGGTCCCGGGGGCCAAAAGGCGGCGCCCGGGGAGGCACCGGAGACCATGTCCCTGGGCAAATGTGACGCAACTTACCTGGACTTAGTCTCACGGAGATTTCCCCCAACACTCTCTGTCGCTTATGTTAGGAACTGATATGTCCAGTGACGAAATGAACCGGTCCACTAGTACAGAAATGCAGTCTACTAACCCCTATCTTCTATCGGTTCTTAGCGAAACAGCAGAAAACCGATAGAAAATGTGCCTCACGGTCATAAAAGCCCGACGGATGTATTTTCCCTATCGGTTTATAAGAAACTTACCGATAGAATAAATAGTATGATTTACTCTAGCGGTGATGAACATATTTGCCGTTAGAAGAGATGCATAAGTACTGACGGAAGAATGTTGTGCGCCGATAGGACTGGTCGACTTCAACAACTAGACTTATTCTATCGCTACTGTATGAATATACCGACAGAGTATATTAAAAATTCCTATCGGCAATATGTAGTGCGCCGATAGAATAGTTGGCCTTCTACAAATATTTTTATTCTATCGGTAATGGATTCTTTTACCGTTAGAATATATAGAAAATTGCTTAGAACTGTTCGTCTTCAAATAGTTTTATTCTATCGGTAATGAATGTTTATACCGGTAGAATATTGCAAAAAATATCTTAGAACTGTTGGCCTTTTACAACTAGTAATATTCTATCAGCAATGTACGTACACACCGATAGAATATGTACAAAAATTCCTATCGGTAATATTTATTGTGCCGATAGAACCATTCGCCTTCTACAGATGTTTTTATTACTAACGGTATTCTGTTTTCGTACCGATAGAAAATATATATTTGTATAAATACACGGGTATGTCTCTTTCATTCTCACAGTTCATCTGGGGCTCGTAGTCCTAACCCGTAAGCTCCATGGACGGCCGGCGCACCTCTACAGGGGACCGCTGCACCTCCGCACCTCCATCGACGCCCTCTAGACGTCGGCATCCCAAGGAAGGTACGTAAAATTTCTGCAATATTGTTAGATTATTCTAATTCGATTATGGCAATAATTCTGCTTTTTTTGTATCCTTCATTTTGATGTGTCTTCTTTTCAATATGATTATGATCTGTTCAGATCCATGGATGATGCTCGTGAGGGGCAACGTATTCACGGTTCTTCATCGCAGTACGCTGCCTACGTTGGCTTGTTGGCGAAAGAAATGGTGAAGATCACCGTCGAGAGATGGAAGGACGTGAAGGGCGAGATCTTGGTTGGCTCGGTCGAGAAGATGCTTAAGCCCGGCGTGTTTCTCAAATCAGGACCTATAGAAAGCATCTTACATTTTTTTGCATGCACTAGCTTGTGGCCAGATGCTTACCTGCTTGGAGAAGAAGAATTGTTATTATTTGCACAGCCATTCTACACCATCACTACACAGAACAACATCTTGGAAGGTAGGTTCTTTTTGTTAATGGAGTTGAGTTGAGTTGAGTTGAGTTGATCGAGTTTGAGTCCGAGGAAATCACCAATACGTACAAATGTATGTCGACGGCAGTTCCAGCTCCTCGGGCGTCTTCGAACTGAACTCCTATGGTTAAGTCCAATGTGGTTCAGACATTTACTGTTTTGGATGAATGGATTTGTGATGTATCAGGTCTAACTTGTAGTCGGTAGTTGCATTGTGGCAACCTGCAAAGGTTCCCTTTTATGTAAAATGCATGTATGGGTCACTGGGTCCTCGTCGTGATCTGTTGTTAATTTCAGACGTGGCTTTTGTAATATACATCGAATGTGTGAATTGTTGTATTTGTATATTGTTGTATATTTGTGTATCATGTATTGCTAATTGGGACATGAGCTTGAATGTGCAGGGAGTATTTGTGTATTTAATTGTATTGGTAGGTAGGTGTGTATTTGTACTGCTGTTTCAGACATGCACTTCAATTTGTGAACTGGCATGTGTATGTTTGTACCTGAATTTGTATTGGTGAACTGGCATGTGTATGTTTGTACCTGAATTTGTGAACTGGCATCTGTAATTTCTTTGGCAAGATGAAGTCCCAAGTACCTACGAAAAGTATTTTTGTGTCTCCTAGTTAATCCACAAATTAGCATTTCTTGAAATATATTGCTTTATCTTCTAGTTAAGATCCGTTTGATGTAAGATCTGTTTGATGTTACATTGATATGATTCCTTGAATGTGAGAAATGGCATGTGCATGTTTGTCCCAGTTTGGTACCAGTACCTCCTCTAACGGTAAGTACACATATTTACCGATAGGAAAACACATATATTTGCTCAGTCATGCATATTCTAACGGTAAGTACACATATTTACCGATAGGAAAACACATATATTTGCTCAGTCATGCATATTCTAACGGTAAATACACATATTTACCGATAGAAAAACTCATGCTCGAGTGTCATGCATCATCTAACGGTTCGTACACATATCTACCGATAGAAAAACTCATGTGCGTGTTGTGTCATGCATGATCTAACGGTCAATACACATATTTACCGAAAGAAGAAGTCCTGTACTTGCTCGGTAATGCACATTATCTAACGGTATATGTGTGTTTTTACCGATAGAATATGTGAGCGGCAAATTACCTAAGTTAGTCTGACGGTTATTTCATGTATTTACCGTTAGAAAAATGTCCATTATAAGGAAAACCCCACTCGACCATTGCTGAGCTGCTCTTTAATTTGTTCTGTTGCACTCTGTGTCCCTCTGTTTGTGACGAAAGTTCCAATTACACTGCTAGGGTGATCAGCGCAGGCTGGAGGGAAGTTGATTGCGCCCCTCTCTTTAAGGTACGCTTAATCGTCGACACTTATCTCTCTCTCCCTCTAGATCTCCCTTCCTCTCTACTTGCAAGCTAGCTGTATTGTGTAGTTCCAAGTTTGTAGCTCTAAGCTTGGGAGCTTGGTAGCTGGAAATGCGTCATGTTTTAGGAGCTAACTAGCTTGTATTGTGTAGTTAGCTAGGTTAATTAGTGTTAATTTCATCAGGCTAGGGTTCAACACATGTATCTGTTGTAAGAGGCTGTACATGTACATATACATAACTTAATCGGGCAGGTTTCATGCATGGCTTACTCGTTAAATTTTGTTAATTGTAGATGGACAGGAAATATTGGATGTATGGAATAAAACGTACTACTCTTGAATATTTGGATGGTGTGAATGAGTTTATTAAATTTGCTGAGTAACAAAAGGAGAGGAAGGGAGAGAAAAATATGCTCTGTCCTTGTACAGATTCTATGAACTTGAAGAGGTTTAGCAACTCTGATCAAATTAAGAGTCATTTGATTCGTCGTGGTTTTAACGCGCGATACACCCGTTGGATATGGCATGGCGAAGATCTTGAGGAAACAAGCACCACTACTACCAATCAGCACGACTCGGATGTGGATTGCAATAATATCGATGATCATCCCAATTTTGGTAATGTTCATTCCGATGTGCACGTAGATGATGATGATGACAATCTAGATGAGATGTTACGTGATGTAGAGGAAGATTACAACGAAAATGACTTCTGTGAATTTTAGAAACTGATTGCTGACTCTGAGAAGCCTCTGTTCCCTGGATGTGCAACATTTACAAAACTGTCTTCTGTGCTGAGATTATATAACTTGAAGGCAGGAAACGGTTGGAGTGATAAGAGTTTCACGGCACTATTAGATCTTCTAGCGGACATGCTTCCAGAGGGAAATGAGTTGCCAAGATCTACTTACCAAGCCAAAAAATTGTTGTGTCCGTTGGGAATGGAAATCGAAAGAATACACGCATGCCCAAATGATTGTGTGTTGTACCGTAACGAGTACTCCAGTTTGCATGTTTGTCCAAGATGCGGCGCATCGAGGTATACGCGTAGGGACCGGATTGACAGTGAACGTCACGAGGTAAGGAAAGGGCCCCCGGCAAAAACTGTGTGGTACTTGCCTGTGATACCTAGATTGAAGCTGCTGTTTGCAAATCCGAAAGTCGCGAAGCACTTGCGTTGGCATGCTGAAGCCCGGAAACAACATGGAAAACTGAGACACCCAGCTGATTCTATTCAATGGAGAAACATCAACAGAACATTTGCTGAGTTCGGCGGCGAACTTAGGAATGTAAGGTTCGGGCTGAGTACAGATGGTATGAACCCACATGGTAATATGAGCAGCCGGCACAGCACTTGGCCGGTTCTTTTATGCATCTACAATCTTCCTCCTTGGTTATGCATGAAGCGCAAGTACATCATGATGGCGTTACTAATCTCAGGACCCAGACAACCCGGAAATGATATTGACGTGTTTCTAGCGCTTTTAATCGAGGACTTACAGAAATTGTGGAGCGAGGGTGTGCAGGTGTGGGATGCATACAAGAAAGAGAATTTCATCTTGCGGGCCCTGATATTTTGCACCATAAATGATTTTCCGGCCTACGGCAATTTGTCGGGGTATAGTACGAAAGGAGCCAAGGCTTGCCCTATTTGCCTAGATGAAACTGAGAGCATGTGGTTGCGAAACTGCCGGAAAACAGTGTACATGGGTCACCGCAGGTTTCTTCCGGTGCATCACACGTACCGTAAGAAGAGGAAATCATTTAACGGGAAGCCTGAGAAGGGATCAGCTCCAGTGTTTCTGACCGGTAAGGAGATTTACTCGCGCGTGAACGACATCAAAGTTGAGTTCGGTAAGCATTCTAAACCTCGAGAAAAAAATGTTTGGAAGAAGAGATCGATTCTCTGGGATCTACCGTACTGGGAGCACTTACAAGTTCGACATTGCATTGACGTCATGCATGTAGAGAAAAATGTCTGTGACAGTTTGATTGGTTTGTTGTTGAACATTCCGGGAAAGACAAAGGATGGTGTGAAAGCTCGTCGTGACATGGTGGAAATGGGGATAAGGACTGAGCTTGCACCTTTAGAGAATGGAAAGCGTACATACCTCCCCCTGGCCTGCTATACGTTGTCCAAGAGCGAAAAAACAGAACTCTGTCGGTGCCTGCACGGTGTTAAAGTTCCATGTGGGTACTCCGCGAACTTGAAAAAACTTGTGTCTATGAAGGACCTAAGACTGGTTGGCATGAAGTCCCACGACTGTCATGTCTTGATGTCACAGATGCTTCCCATTGCTATCAGAGGCATTCTCCCAGTTAAAGTCAGAGAGACAATCACAAACCTATGTTATTTCTTCAACGCAATATCTTGCAAGGTAAGTACGTGCACTCGTACTATAAGTTCACTACCTCCATTTGTGGAGCTTAATTAGAAGATTTTTCTGATATGAATATTTGGCGCAACTGTGTCCTCGTAGGTAATTGATCCCGATGGACTGGACGCTTTGCAACGCGACGTGGTTACAACTCTTTGTCAGCTCGAGATGTATTTCCCTCCATCCTTTTTTGATGTTATGGTCCATCTGATTGTTCACCTTATCAGAGAAATTAAGTTTTGTGGACCCGTGTGCCTGCGCTACATGTATCCATTTGAGAGATTTATGGGTGTATTGAAGGGATACGTAAGGACTCGTCGTCGACCCGAGGGGAGTATCATGGAAGGTTATGCCGCCGAGGAGGTGATTGAATTTTGCACAGATTATATGGCCGGGGTTGACCCAATTGGTGTTCCTAGGTCCCGACACGAGGGTAGGCTTGAGGGAATCGGAACAATTGGATTCAAAGCTATCGTCCCCGCTCGTGATGTGTACGCAAAATCACATTTTTGGGTCTTACAACACATGACGGAGGTCGAGCCATACATACACGAGCACAAGGTAATGTTACGGTCACAGAATCCTTCGAAGTCAGACGTTTGGGTCAGCAGAGAACATAACAGGAAATTTGCTGAGTGGATCCAAGAAAGAGTCACGCGAGCTGCCGAGGGCTCCGTAAGTGAAACTGTGACATGGTTGGCTAGAGGCCCAAGATTCACTGTAGGGACTTGGCAGGGGTACGACATCAATGGGTATTCATTTTACACAAGAGCTCAAGACGCCAAGAGTAGCACGCAATGTAGCGGAGTGACACTGTTTGCTATTTCCGAGGATGCCAGGTCAGTAAGGGCGCTGAACTCATATTACGGTGTTATTGAAGAAATATGGGAGCTCGATTACGGATTACTTAAGATTCCCCTGTTTCGATGCCAATGGGTCGAAATCCCTCGAGGTGTTCAAGTTGACAGTTACGGGTTTATTCTCGTCGATCTTGGTAGAGTCGGACACCAAGACGATCCATTCATACTTGCAAAGCAAGCCACACAGGTATTCTACATCGTTGACCCGGCTAATCCAAACTTGCATGTTGTCCTCCACAGCAAGAGACGTATTGTTGGGGTCGAAGATGTTGTCGACGAAGAGGAGTATAACCAATTCGATGAAATACCTCCATTTTTAGAGGACATTCAATCTATCCGTACTGAAGATATCGACGAAACAACGTATCTGCAAGATGACCACGAAGAAGGATTATGGGTTGAGAACCATTGATGATTAATTTCTATTTCAGGGATAAATGCCAAGCAAACAGCCCACAAGTTCTGCAGCAAGGTGAGGAACTTATCATTAATACATCAGGCAGTACATTTTTCTTTAGAATTTAATGATAAGCTAGTTCACAGCATTAATACATCTCAATTTTACTCCACAGCATGAGTTCTAACATGTACAGTACCTTTATCCTGTAAATACTTAATTCTTCCCTTCAAATAGCACTTGCAAAAATCTCATCGCAGCCTCTTGCATCTTCAAATTAAGTTCTGCAAAAATCCCTTTTTTCTGACGGTATTTTGTTATTTATACCGATAGAAAAGGACATCTTCTCTCAGGCACTTCAAAACGTTTTCTATCGGTATTGTTCTATTTTACCGTTAGAATAAATTTGTTAGTCTCACGGTATTTGTTGTCTGACCGTTTTTTCCTGTTTTTACCGATAGAAGAATACTCTGCCGCTTTGAATTCTCAACCGTGTCGCCATGCGTCGCCTTGGAAACTCTATAAGTACCTCGCCATGCGTCGCGGTATTTTGTTGTTTTTCTAATTCTCGAACGGTTCGACTCCTCATCTTCTCTTTCACAATGGCAACCTCCATGGGATCGTCATCCACGCCCTCCCCGGTAAGAACTCTAAATCTCCTCGGTTTACCCCTGTATTGTTAATCCATGTTCAGTTCATTCTTGACCTGTTGATTTGCACAGGGAATGGTAGCCGTGGAAGACACTGCCAAAGTGAAGGCCGACCTGAGGGCCCTCCAGGAGGAGCACAAGCTCCTTACAGACAAGCACACTCAGCTACGGCTTGACCTTGACGATCTCTTCCAGCGCATTAAGCGCATGAAGACGGATGGTGACAATGCTAGGGCGAGGATGAGGCGTCTTCGCGAGGAGAAGAAAGCCGCGGATATGACCATCGCTGGCTGCGGTTTGACTATGAAGGATACCATAGCGAAGCTGAGGGAGGTTGCAGGCCTTCTCGACGCGGTAGTAGTTGATCCTAGGGACAACTTGTCGCTAGAGGAGTCTTGCGTCCTGGCTGCAAGTCTAACTGACTCTATTCTACCTGCAGCCAGGGCTAAGACCACCCCTTGACCTAGCATTTTGGGTTTTATTTTTTTTTGTAAGTGATAAAACAACAATGAATGAACAATTTCTTTTTATGTCAATTTTCCAATTTTCCGGCTATCTTCCCTCTTTCTTTATCATTCTGCAGCTTTCAACCACGGTCTGTTTGATGTTAAATTGTGTGTACCTTTTCATTACTTTGACGGTATTTTGTTGTTTTTACCGATAGAAAAAGGGCAGACAATACTATAATCTCAAGCACTTAATCAAAAAATTTTTCTGGGGAAAATTGGTCTCACGGGATTTTATTGTTTATACCGATAGAAAAAGGCACATTTTCATTACTCTGACGGTATTTTGTTGTTTTTACCGATAGAAACTATTATCTCAAGCACTTTAAAAAAATTTTCTGGGGAAAATTGGTCTAACGGGATTTTATTTTTTATACCGATAGAAAAGGGCACCTTTTCATTACTCTCACGGTATTTTTTTGTTTTCACCGATAGAAAAATGGCACCCAATACTATAATCTCAAGCACTTTAAAAAAAGTTTCTGTGGAAAATTGGTCTCATAGGATTTTATTGTTTATACCGATAGAAAAAGGCATACACTACTTCAAATATTTTTCCGGGAAATTTACTTGTTCTATCGGTATTATTTTGTTGTACCGATAGAAAATTACATAAGTCTATCGGTATCATTTTGTTATACCGATAGAAAAGTTCCTCCACTACTTTATTACTCGTACACGGCCCTTTAGTTTCCCTCCACTCGAACAGTTCCACCTTAGAGCACTGCGTCTCTTCGAGAGCGAAGAAAACCACAACCTCCGCCGTGACCACTCACTTCCTCTCTTCCACACGACGATCGCCGGCTGGACATTGGTTCGCCACTGCCACCGGTTCTTATTTTCGTCCTTCGCCGGCCGCCGCTGCGTTCTACACCGCCTCTCCATCACCAGAACTGATCGCCGCCGTAAATACCCTCATTCGTCGTTCTATTTCCACCATCTTCTTTATTTGATCCTAGTGTTTTGCACGTACTAATTCTTCGAGTTTTGCAATTATACTAGGGTTCTCTATTGTGTTGGCTTATGTACATTCCGCAGGCAATGTTGATTTAAATTAGGGTTTACATAATATGTTCCAGTGCTGTAATGAACCTGTTTTGAGATTTTAACTTATCTATACTGCTGTATGTGTGATCAATTGTATCCAACTACCATGTAATGCAGATTATATGTTGGAGGTGTTCTTACACATATTCTATCGGCAGCTCATGTGTTTACCGATAGAAAATATTTCTGCACAAGTAGTAAAACTTAATTTGGATCTGGAAGGACATGAGCCATGCAATGTACTAGTTTGGTTGGGAATTTTTACTCACTTCGTATGAATATATGGCAATGTGGATGGGTCTTCGATGTATATGTTTCAAATGCCTATACATGACTTTTCCCAACCTAATAGATGTGAAGTCCTGATGACTCACATACAGGCTAGGCTAAAGATTATGCACAGTGGCACTTAGATGCTTGTGTGCATATTTACGTGTGAAATAATAATGCTGGCCCATGAATATTAGTATAGCAAATCATCGAGAATGTTATGTGATGACAGTGAATGGTGGCTTGTCAACAAAATTCCATATGTAGAGAACATTGTTATGTTCTATCGGTATCTCACGGGTTTGCCGATAGAAAAATTGTCTTCTGTTGAGGTAATTGTTATGGTCTATCGGCAGCTCATGTGTTTACCGATAGAAAATATTTCTGAACAGTTTAGGAAGTAATTTATGCATGTCTTTCTTTTTGTATTATTTTCCCTTTTGCCGCCCTAGTTAGTCTCCAGTCCTGGGCTGAGTTATGGAACTCCAAGGTGAATTAATTGCCATATATATGATTTGTTGAAGGTTTTGTAGGGGAAGACATGTCGTCGTCTTCATCGGATGGTGCTAGTGGTTCGACTAGGGCCAACCCCATCGTAACTACTGAAGATGCAGCTGTTACATCCCAGCGCAAGAGAGTGGGCCGAGGCGCGACGACGTTGGGGCGTTTGGCCAAACGCACGGATCTTTCTTGTGGGTTCAACCAATTTGGGAGGCCGATTGGAAAGAATGCTGGGAGGTACGCGGCCTACGTTGGGATGTTGGCGAAAGAAAAGGTGAAGATCACCGTCCAGAGCTGGAAGGACGTGACGGCGGACGAGAGGGATAGGTTGTGGGCGCAAGTGAAGGTTAAATGAACTGAAATCGCTGAACTCTTTCGTAATCACGTTCTCTTGGCTTATACTAAAGTTTAACTAACTCGTGATTAATTGTATGCATTTTTCGGAAACAGGCTAAGTGGAACATCCCCGACGATACACCTAAGATTGCCTGCTTGAAGGACATGAACGGAACATGGAAAACCTTTAAGAGCTGGCTCGTTAGTAACTTCCTCGCTGCGGGGAAATCTCCTTGCGAGAAGTACCCCTTCATATCGGAGGAGGTATGGGAGGAATTCACCAAGCAGAAGGGGACTGAGGAGTTCAAGGCCCTTAGCGAGAAGAATAGGGCGATCCAGAAGAGGAACGACCACCCGCATCGGCTCGGATCCCGGGGCTATGCGGGGAAGGAGGAGCAGTGGAAGAAGGAAGACGAGCAAAATCCTGTCATCGACACCCCTGAGTTGCCGCTCTCCGAGATCTGGGATGTGAGGTGCAAGCGATGGTGGAGGGGGAGGGGGTCCGTGTCGTCCACCGGGTCTGTGCAGTTCGCAACCCCTGGGGACGCCGACGTTGTGAGGCGAATGGTAAGTTGGCTAACCTCGTAAACTGTGTGCGCACAAGTGTATATAAGGCAATTTGTCTCACAAGGTACCTTTAAATGTAACAGATCTCTTTTGAGAAGGAGGCAGCGGAGGGATTGTTTACCCCGCAGAGGGAGAACGACATCCTCACCCGGGCTCTAGGAAATAAGGAGCATCCCGGGCGGACACTGGCCGTGGGATCCATTGTGTAGTGGAAGGCCGGTTTCGTAGATCCGGCTCCACCGAGGAAGAAGGCCCGCTCCTGGAAGGAAAAGGAAGCTGACCTCTCCGATAAGATACGGGCTGAGGTACGGGAGGAGATACGGGCGGAGATGCGGGCTGAGATACGGGCTGAGGTACAGTCTGAGGTGCAAACCGAGGTCGCACAAATGAGGGAAGAGTTTGCACGGTTGAGAGAAGCATTGCTGGCCAAGAGTGCAGATGCGGATCCCCAGGACGACGGTACCCCGCGGGGTCGGATAAGCAGTTGCACTTCGAAGGTACTCGCGGATCCAGTGGATCTACTTAAGGTACTGCAAGCCTTCATCTGTCCACTTAAGTTGATGCCACTCCCATTCTGTTAGAGTTGTTTCGCTAACCTATTTTAATTGTTACAAATTTGTAGGGGCCGGAGGGCTGCATCCTACAGAATCACGTAGGCGCCGGGCAGGAAGTGGTTGGACACGGCTTCGTATATCCGTCTGGGCCGGATGTCCGGGTCCACTGTGTACCTCTGCGGTTGGGTTTCGCAAAGGTACAGGTGGACATGGCCATGCCGGGCTACAACGATTCTCCGTTGCCAGTCCCAACAGAGGAACTGCAGACACTTGCTGAGGCAGTGGGCTCCTACGTACAGTGGCCCAAGAAGTGTCTTGTAATACAACCGGTAAATCCTACACATTTTAGATTACATCCTACTCAGTACACTCAACTTGCATAATCTAATATACGTGCTCATTAATTGAAGTGGCCTGCCGCTGGGCTACCAGGGGACTGCGCCCCCAGTTCGGGGCATGAGGCCCGATCTCGTGCGACCCTGGACACATCAAAGATGGCCTCCACCCCACCCAGCGCATCCACGCCTTCACCTCGGAAGAAAGCTGCCATCACCTCGCCCTTGCCTTCGAAGGTACGCGCTCAGTCCCCGGCAAAAGGCAAGGGCAAAGGCAAGGGAAAAGGGCGACAGGGACAGCCGGAGAGGTTCACGAACGGGTTCCCACTCATGTCGGAGGCAGCTTTGCGCAAATTGGATCGATCAACCAGAGACCTCCACGCGTGTTACGTACACCGAGCTCGGCGCAATCTGAACTTCTTAGTTCCCTACAGGCCTGGGCAGTTCCACCGTGAGCCCGGGAGTATATCCGTGGCACACGAGGATCTGTTCGACCTCTACAACTGGCGGGAGCTCGATATGTCCATCATACGGACTGGAGTCCTGTGAGTTTGCTGATGCTATGTATTGCTGTTTTCTAACTCTGTTTGCTAACTCTGCATTGTTGTAGTTCATTTGAAATGTAGTAACTTTTGTGCAATACTAATGTCGTCCTTTGCATGCAGGTGCATGTACAGGCTAGCATCGGGGGCTGCGTGTGACAAGGTGGGTTTCCTCGACCCAGAGAAAATAAGCCTCACGATGCTAGAGCATGACGCCGCGCACGCTGAGCAGTACATATCCAAGGCGCTGATGGCGCAGCAGGACAGGGAGTTCATTCTGGTGCCGTACCACCAAAGGTTAGTGCATTTCGTACTAATTTAACTCGATCTTGTATGTTACACCTGAGATATACTTTGAGCACGCGGTCCTCTTTTACGTACAATGCAGGGGCCACTGGATCCTCATCGTGATCTGTCCGCCGAGGAACGAGGTGTACTACCTCGATTCGATGCATGACAAATTATCAATGGAATATATGGTCAAGGGGAATATGGAGGCGTAAGTAACTTATATGTTTGATTTAAATTTTCACCTCACTAGCTAATGATAATACATTAACGGGCAATACTAACTGAAATGCAGGGCTTTTGATAAATATGCGTCCGCTGGAGGGAGGCATGCCGCACCGCAGGGATCCCTACTAGCTTGGAAAGAATATGAGGTACTCACGAGACTTTTTGTTTATGCTTAACTAGTTTATGGAAACAATAGCTAACATGTCTTCACATATGCAATTATCTCAGTGCCATCAGCAGCCGCAATCGTGGGAATGCGGGTTTTATGTGTTGCGCTACATGTACGACCTAGTGCAGACAAACTTTGCCCAATTCCCCCAGGTAAGCATCGATAGCTAACTCAAATTTGAAAATTGGGTGTCACGTTCTAAATTAGGAAGTTAGTTACTAAGTATTCACACATGCTTGCAGATCGCCATGTCGACAGACTCATACGAAAATGCAAAGATTAGAGATCTTCGACAAATCTGGGCTCAATATGTCATGGAGGAAGTTGCGCCCAACCATCCGCCATGATAATTTTCTCTTTTTCGTGTACTCTGTGCATAGACTGTTTATATACATGTGAATAAATATATATGTCAATAAATGTCCACATTGGATTGCAATTTGTATTTGTCGATATATATGTGAATAAATGTGAATAACTGTCTAATGTGTCAATCTATACTGTATTGTGTATCCAATCTATAATGTATTGCATCTGTACTGTATATGTGAATGTACTGTATTGTGAATGCAAATAATGTACTGTATATGTGAATGTTCTATCGGCAAATTCATTCACAGCCGACAGACCACTACAAATTTTCTATCGGTAAACTCATCCACAACCGAGAGACTACTGTAGTTTTTTCTATCGGTAAACTTGAAATTAACCGTCAGAATAGAGTGACTTTTCCTGCCGGTGAACTCATCCACAACCGAGAGACTACTGTGATTTTTTCTACCGATAATGTCATTTCCAACCGAGAGAGTGTTACACTTTTTTCTGTCGGTAAACTTATAATTAACCGTTAGAATATGGGTATTTTTCCCAACGCTAAACGTTAGACGACGACGGGTTTTCTATCGGTACAATCATAAGGTGCCGATAGAATAGTAATAGTTTCCTGTCGGTAATCATGTAATTAACCGTTAGAATAGTGGTACTTTTCCCACCGTTAATCGTCAGACTACGACGGGTTTGCTATCGGTACACTCCTAAGATGCCGATAGAATTGTTAATTTCTTCTGTCGGTTATTTACCGATAGAAAATGTTCTGTCTTGTTCTATCGTGTCTATCTCTATCGGTACGAAAACCGATAGTAGAAGGGTTTTTTTTACCGATAGAAGAAAGCTTTTCTGTACTAGTGGTCGGAGAGTCAGAGTGACCTCTCTGGTGATGAGACGCCTGGGCCGGAGGTCGCCCCGTCCACCGTGACCCAATCGTAGAAGAGAAAGGGGCGAGGCCAGAAGATGTGCGTGCATCTCAACAAGCGGGAAAAGCAACACGTACACTTCGACGACAATGGTGTGCCGGAAGCTCTGGACAAACTTGTCGGTCAGTACCGCTCACTATGCGGCAAAGTGGCAAGGGAGCGGGTGCCCATCACCACCTTCGAGTGGGGTCAAGTGCCCTGAGAGTGCAAGGATGCACTGTGGGAAGAAGTGCAAGCGGCGTTTCACATTCCCGAGGATCGCTAGTTCACCATCCACCGGACGACACTGATGTCAATAAACAAGGCATGGAGGAACTACAAGAGCCATCTTGTCAAGCACTATGTGAAGGAGTCGAAGACCCCCTTCAATGACTACCCTTTCGTGACTCCCGAGGCATGGCAGCAGTTCGTAGAGATGAAGGGCACGCCCAAGTTCCAGGCGCAAAGTTCCATAATGATGTCAGGACCTACTCGGTGACCTTCGAAGACCTGCACAATTTCTCAACAAAGACGCGCTTGACGTGTCAATCCTATGGTCTTGGGTGCTGTAAGTATCCTACTATCCTACGCCTGTTCGTGCATATATGGATATATGTCATTTATTAATTGGTTAGTTCCGTGGAGCTGCATGACCAGATATGCCAAAGCTAAGCGCGAACCTATCGGTTTCTTGGACCCCCAGATGGTCGTTGAGGTGATGTTTAGGACCGACGCAGATTTTGTTGTCGACTACATCAAAAGAGGGTTGCTTGCTCAGGTTGACAAGGAGTACATACTTGTACCCTACAACCAGAGGTGAGTGCTTTCATCAGTACTTCACCCGTAGATTAGTGTCTCCATATGCACACCCCCAGACTTAGATTAAATTATTAATTCTTTACGCGTAGCATGTAGCTACCATTGGATCCTGCTAGTACCTATTCCGAAAAGGAACAAGGTGTTCTACCTTGATTCATTGCAGAGGAAAGGGTACGAGTATTGTGGCGCACGAGATGTATTCGGAAGGTTAATATGTTTTATGATATTCATGTGGACTTGTCTTGTATCTAGATTTACTGTCCTCAAACTGTCAATTTTGACTATCTGCAGGGCTTTCATGAACTACTTTGCCGAGAGAGGGCGACAGTATGAGTGGCGAGCCAATAAGTTTCAGTGGTTACAATTTTCGGTACAAATTTCAACCGGCATCTGTTTTATTTTATAACGTGTCCCCAGCTAACTCTCGGTCTGTACATTGGCAGTGCCATCAGCAGCCGGACGACAATACATGTGGATTCTACGTGATATGCCACATGTATGACCTCATCACCCCTCACCGGCCAGATTTCCCCGAGGTATACAACTGCTGCCCTTTGTATCGATTTGGCAAAATTTACAACTACATTGAGCTACGTTTTTCTGTACCAACTCTTGTTGCAGGGGGTCGACTTCCCTTCGGAAAGCTTTGACCCTCGGTAGATTGGTATAGTTCGAGGGATGCTCGCTGAGTTTTTCCTTACGGAGGTCATATCAACCAAGGGGAAGTTTAGGGACCCGCACGGTTTGTATTAGTGCAGTCTTACTAGCTGAGACTATCTGCAAGGTATCTAAATGAGAAATAGGTACAGATAGTATAGTACATCTAACATACTGACTTTAATTATCGATTACATTTATTTGTTCAATCTCAATTATACATATTTCTGAGTTCTATGCTGTATATATGAAATGCATGCTATTGTACATGTTTCTAAGTTCTGTGCATGTATGAGATGAACTGTATATCGTCTGTGATAAATCGATCTATGTATGTATCACAGAGTATTACAGACGGTTACTCATACTACCACGTATGGTTATAATCCCAGAACCATCTGTGATACTCATACAATCACTGATGGTTCAGAGATTACAACCGTCTCCGATAATGAAACTATCCTAGATGGTTTTGACCTCAAAACCGTCTGTGATACTCATACTATCACTGACGGTTATGAGATGACAACCATCTCTGATAATCATACTACACAGACTGTTATAAGATCAAAACTGTCTGTGATAAGGACACTATCACAGACGGTTCTGAGATTACAACCGTCTCCGATAATGACACTATCCCAGATGGTTTTGACCTCAAAACCGTTTGTGATAAGGACACTATCACAGACGGTTCGGATGTTATAACCATATGTGATAGGATACTATCCCTGATTGTTTTGAACTCAAGACCGTTTGTGATATTCTACTTATCACAGACGGTTATAAGCTTAACACCGTCTGTGATAGTATGAGTATCACAGACAGTTTTGATCTTATAATAGTCTGTGTAGTATGAGTATCACAGACGGTTTTGATCTTATAACAGTCTGTGTAGTGTGAGTATCACAGACGATTTTGATCTTATAACAGTCTGTGATGGGAAAAATCACAGACGGTTTAGAACCATCAGTGATAGTACTCGATTATCAGTGACTTGAATATTACTGACGGTTTAGTACTGTCTGTGATGACTGTTTTGACCCGACTGTGATAATGTATTCTGTAGTAGTGGGTGCTTGTTGCTCTTCACTATGCCATATCCAACGGGTGTATCATACGTTAAAACCACGATGAATCAAATGACTCCTAATCTGATCAGAGTTGCTAAACCTCTTCAAGTTCATACAATTTGTACAAGGACAAAGCATATATTTCTTCCCCTTCCTTTGTTGCTCAGCAAATTTAATGAACCCATTCGCACCATCCAAATATTCAAAAGTAGTATGTTTTATTCCATACATCCAATATTTCCTGTCCATCTACAATTAACAAAATTTAACGAGTCAGGCATGCATGAAACCTTCCCAATTAAGCTATGTATATGTACACAACCTCTTACAACTGAGATGTGAAACCCTAGCCCGATGAAACACTAATTAACCTAACTACACAATACATGCATGCTAGTGAACTCCTAAAACATGAAGCATTTCCAGCTAGCTAGCTAGCTCCCAAGCTTGGAGCTACAAGCTTGGAACTACACGATACAGTTAGCTTGCAAGTAGAGAGAGAGGGAGATCTAGAGGGAGAGAGAGATATGTGATGACAAGTTTACATTAAAGAAAGGGGTCCAATTAACTTCCTTCCAGCTTGCCCTGATCACTCTAGTAGTGTAACTTCGAGCACGAAACTCTCATCTCAAACAGAGGGAGACAGAGTGCAATAGAACAAAACAGCAGCTCAGCAATGGTCGAGTGGGGTTTTACTTATATTGGACCAATTTCTAACGGTAAATACATAAAATCACCATTAGAATATGTGCGTGTAATTTCGTACGTACCTCTTCTATCAGTAAATGTACATATACACCGTTAGAACAGGTCTAGCAAATACATGTGTTTCTTCTAACGGTAAATATGTGTATTTACCGTTAGAACAGGTCCAGGTACATGGCTAAAACTTAAGCAGGCTGGTTCGTGCATGACACAACAATTTAATTACAAACATACACACCAGTTCACACATTCAAGTGCATGCCTGAAGCACATATGCAAATACATGGCTAAAACAAAATACATGGCTAAAACAAAATATTTGTCTTAACAATCAAATAATCATATCTAAACACAATGTAATACCAAACAGATCTTAACTAGAAGATAAAGAAATATTTCAAGAGATGCTAATTTGTAGATTAACTAAGAGACACAAAAATACTTTTCTTAGGTACTTGGTACTTCATCTTGCCAAAGAAATTAAAAATCTCTACTTACATGAGATCTTGGTTTGCCTCCATTCCTTCAAGAAAATGGAAGAGGAAACACAAAAATGAGTACTATTTAAACTCATTCTAGAATGGCTGAAATAAAAGCAAGCTGATTCATGCATGACACAGCAATTTAGGTACAAACATACACATGCCAGTTCACAAATTCAAGTGCATGTCTGAAACAGCAATACAAATACACACTTAACCACCAATATAATTAAATACACAAATACACCCATGTAAACACTCAAGTTCATGTCCCAAATAGCAATACAAATATACAAATATACAACAATATAAGAATACAACAGTTCACACATTCGATGTATATTACAAAAGTCACGTCTGAAACAGCAGATCACACTACTACAGAAATGCAATCCACTAACCCATATCTTCTAACGGTTATAAGCAATCTGGGAAAAATCCGATAGAGTACGACGACAGCGGCGGAGAAGAGGCTTTGTACTATCGATTATATTCTGGTGTACCGTTAGTGAAATGCAAACAATTTTTACTATCTGTCATTACTGTAACAACCGATATAATAGAGGAAATAGTATCTTTCGTAACTGATAGTGAAATTACGGACTTTTTACTATCGGTTAATACTGTACTAACCAATATAATAGAGTAAATTTTACTATCGATTTGTCTTTGGTAACTAATAGTGAAATTACGGAATTTTTACTATCGGCTATTACTGTACCAACCGATATAATAGAGTACATTTTATTATCGGTTATATAAAACAAACCGATAGTAAAATGACGTCATATAAACTAATGGTTATGACAGTGGGGACCTTAATAGGGAGAAAAGTTTACTATCGGTTGTGGTTTTGAACCGATAGTAAAATTGCACAACTTATCTCGACCCCTGCTCTGCATCCTCGATTCATTTCTACCGCACGTGCATTCACGCTCTAAGCTAGAGTGATCTGGAGAAGCTAGCTGAGAGGTTGATAATTCGATCCCCCTCGGTATTGTCATCTTCTCATCACCTCTCTCTCTCGATCACTCCTTCACACTCTCCCTCTCTCTCTACTTCCAATTCATTAAACTAGATACATGTAGCTCCAAACTAGCTAGAAGGCTAGGTTGGCTAGCTAGCTATAGCTTGCTGAAGTTAAGTTAGGAATGATTTATGACTGAAGTTAACTAGCTAGCTAGCTGGCTCTTCCAATTAATGCATCAAGTTAATTAGGGTTTCATATATATATATATATATATATATAATGTAATTAATTAAATAGCTGTACACACATATGGCCTAGCTAATTGATGATGTTTCATGCATGCATGCCCTGAGTCATTAATTATTTATCAATTTGTCAATTTTATGAAATAATTGTAGATGGACCGAGAATATTGGATGTATGGAATAAAACGTACTACTGTTGAGTATTTGGAGGGTGTGAATGGGTTTATTAAATTTGCTGAGCAAGAAAAGGCGAAGAAGGGAGAGAAAGATATGCATTGTCCTTGTATAGATTGTATGAACTTAAAGAGGTTCGGCAACTCTAATCAGATTAGGAGTCATTTGATTCGTCGTGGTTTTAACGCACGCTATACCCGTTGGATATGGCATGGTGAAGATCTTGAGGAAATGAGAACCGCTACCACTCAGCAGCACCCGGAAGTGGATTGCAGGAATGATGATCATCAGAACAGTGATAATGTTCATTCGGATGTGCATGTAGATGACGACAATTTAGATGAAATGTTACGTGATGTAAAAGAAGATTACAGCGAAAACGATTTTGCTAAATTTGAGAAATTAATTGTTGATTCTGAGAAGGCTTTGTTCCCCGGATGTGCAAAATTTACAAAGTTGTCTTCTGTGTTGAGATTATATAACTTGAACGCAAGCAACTGTTGGAGCGATAAGAGTTTCACGGTGCTATTAGATCTGTTAGCGGACATGCTTCCAGAGGGAAATGAGTTACCAAGATCGGTTTACCATGCCAAAAAAACTATTGTGTCCATTGAGAATAGAAATCGAAAGAATACGTGCATGCCCAAATGATTGTGTTCTGTATCGTAACGAGTGCGAGGATTTGCATGTTTGTCCAAGATGCGGTGCATCGCGGTATAATCATGGGGACATAATTTATCACAATGGATGTGATGAGGTAAAGAAAAGGCCTCCGGCCAAAACTGTGTGGTATTTGCCTGTGATTCCTAGATTGAAACGGCTATTTGCAAATCCGAAGGATGCGAAGTACTTGCGTTGGCATGGTGAAGGTCAGAAACAAGACGGAAAACTAAGACATCCAGCTAATTCTATTCAATCGAGAAACATTAACAGAACATTCGGTGAGTTTGGCAATGAAGTGAGGAATATAAGGTTTGGGCTGAGTACGGATGGTATGAATCCACAAGGAAATATGAGCAGTCAGCATAGCACTTGGCCGGTTCTTTTATGTATCTACAATCTTTCTCCTTGGTTATGTATGAAGCGCAAGTACATCATGATGTCGTTACTAATTTCAGGACCCAGACAACCCGGGAATGATATTGACATGTTTCTATCACCGTTAGTCGAGAACTTACATAAATTGTGGAGCGAAGGGGTGCGGGTGTGGGATGCACATAAGCGAGAGAATTTCATGTTGCGGGCCATGATATTTTGCACCATAAATGATTTCTCGGCCTATGGAAATTTGTCGAGGTATAGTACGAATGGAGGCAAGGCTTGTCCTATTTGCCTGGATGAAACTGAAAGCATGTGGTTACCGAACTGCAGAAAAACAGTGTACATGGGTCACCGCAGATTTCTTCCGATGCATCACGCCTACCTAGAAGAGGAAGTCATTTAATGGGAAGCCTGAGAAAGGATCAGCCTCAGTGTTTGTGACTGGTAAGGAGCTTTACTTGCGCGTGAAGGACATCAAAGTTGAGTTCGGTAAATGTTCTAAACCTCCAGGAAAAAATATTTGGAAGAAGAGATCGATTCTTTGGGATGTGCTATATTGGGAGCACTTACAAGTTCGACATTGCATTGATGTCATGCACGTGGAGAAAAATGTTTGTGACAGTTTGATTGGTTTGTTGTTGAACATTCCAGGAAAGACGAAAGATGGCATCAACATTCGCCGTGACATGCTCGACATGGGCATAAGGACTGAGCTTGCACCATTGGAGAATGGAAAGCGTACATACCTCCCCCCGGCCTGCTATACTTTGTCAAAAAGAGAAAAAACAGAACTTTGTTAGTTCCTATATGGTGTCAAAGTTCCATGCGGGTATTCTGCGAACTTGAAAAAACTTGTGTCCATGAAAGACTTGAAATTGGTTGGTATGAAGTCCCATGATTGTCATGTACTGATGTCACAAATGCTTCCCATTGCTATCAGAGGCATTCTCCCAGTCAAAGTCAGAGAGACAATTACAAAGCTATGTTATTTCTTCAACACAATATCTGGCAAGGTAAGCGTGTACTCGTAGCAAGTTAATTAGCTCAATTCGTGGAACTTGTCAGATTTTTTGGATATGAATATTTGCTGCAACTATGTGCTTGCAGGTAATTGATCTAGATGGACTGGATAATTTGCAACGCGATGTGACTACAACTCTTTGTCAGCTGGAGATGTATTTCCCTCCATCTTTTTTGGATGTTATGGTCCATCTAATTGTTCACATTGTCAGAGAAATTAAGTTTTGTGGACCCGTGTTCCTGCGCTACATGTATCCATTTGAGAGATTTATGGGTATCTTGAAGGGATATGTAAGGAATCGACATCGGCCTGAGGGTAGTATCATTGAAGGTTATGCCGCCGAGGAGGTGATTGAATTTTGCACCAACTATATGGCCGGGGTTGACCCTATTGGCGTTCCTACGTCCCGGCATGAGGGCAGGCTTCAAGGCATTGGAATGATTGGATTTAAAGCAGTCGTCCCCTCTAGTGATCTGTATGCAAAAGCCCATTTTTGGGTCTTACAGCACATAACAGGGGTGGAGCCATACATACACGAGCACAAGAAAATGTTACGGAAACAGAATCCTTCGAAGCCAGAGATTTGGGTCACCAGAGAACATAACAGGAAGTTTGCTGGGTAGATCGAAAATAGAGTCCTGCAAGCTTCTGAGGGTAACGTAGATGAAGTTGTTACATGGTTGGCCAGAGGGCCTAGATTTACTGTAGGGACTTGGCAGGGGTATGACATCAACGGCTATTCATTTTACACAAGAACTCAGGATGAGAAGAGTACTATGCAATGTAGAAGAGTGACACTACTTGCTATTTCAGAGAATGCCAGAGCAGTAAGGGCACTCAACTCATATTACGGTGTTATTGAGGAAATATGGGAGCTCGATTACGTATTACTTAAGATTCCTTTATTTCGATGCCAATGGGTCGAAATCCCTCGAGGTCTTAAAGTCGACAATTATGGGTTTACTCTCGTCGATCTCAGTAGAGTCACACACCAAGATGATCCATTTATACTTGCTAAGCAAGCCACACAGGTGTTCTACATCGTTGACCTGGCCAATCCAAAGTTGCACGTTGTCCTTCACAGTAAGAGACGTATTGTTGGGGTCGAAGATTGTGGATGAAGAAGAGTATGATCAATTTGATGAACTACCTCCATTTTTAGATGGAATTCTTCAATCTGTCCCTACTGAAGATATGGACGAAACAAGTTAACTGCGAGACGACCACGAAGAAGGATTATGGGTGGACAACCATTCTTGACTAATTTGCAATATGTAAGTAACGTATATTACTTGGATCTTTAATCATTTTTCAAAAATTCTTTTCACAAATCAATATGAAAACTGTAAAGTTCAGATTCCTCATGGTTTTTGGCTGGTTTGCCATTTTGATATCTCCATCTTGATTGGCTATTCGAAGAAAGTTTCTAGATGCATGATTCCTTATGTTCCATGATTAGTCTTTACTATTAATTTATTTCAAAATTATTGGAAGTCATTTGCATGGGGTTTCAGGTGTCTTTACAAGTGCAAAATGATGTACTGAAACCCATTTGTAATTGTTCTCAAGAAAACCCTTCAGGATCACTAACATTGTACTTTACTATTGGTTGCAATTTCCAAACCGATATGAATTTAAGGTCTAATATCGGTTTCTTGTCCCAACCGATAGTAATATATATTGTGTTATGAGACCCTGTTCTACAATTTGGTTTGATCTTGTACAGTGGATTAATTTACTATCAGTTAATAAACATAAAACCGATAGTCAAATACAATGGCAATACTCCAAACCCTAACTTGGATCTTTAATCGAAGAATTGTTCAAATCATTTTTTAAAAATTCATTGGGAAAACATACATGATGCATTGAGAATTATTTCTGCAAATTTTCATTTCAATTAGAGTTGATTTGAGCAATAATTGATTCTTTCCACAAATCAATATGGAAACTTCAAAGTTCAGATTCCTCATGGTTTTTGGCTGGTTTGTCATTTTGATATCTCCATCTTGATTGGCTATTTGAAGAAAGTTTCTATATGCATGATTTCTTATGTTCCATGATTGGTCTTTACTGTTAATTTATTTCAAAATTATTGGAAGTCATTTGCATGGGGTTTCAGGTGTCTTTACAAGTGCAAAATGATGTACTGAAACCCATGTCGCGCCCCGAAACTGGGACTACGACTACTCCTGCAGAGACCTAGCTCGCTGCAGCTAGTCCCATATATGCATAGCATACACATACCCTTGACTTCCCAGGATAAGTCAAGCACAGGAGTATATTCACATTGCAACAGAGTAACTTACAAAATAGTTAAGCAGTGTGGCCTGCTGGCCTTGATATTACATAAGAAGATTACAATGCCTTCGCGGCATACATGGTTTAGCAAAATAACATCTACACAGCAGAAGATAGGTGACCCACCCACAAAGAGAAGTGGATGGCAGAACAACACATCAGGGCAATGACGGGACTGACGCTCCTCCTTCTGGATTCACGAAGTACTCCATGCCCTCATCTTGATCAAGGTAGGCTCCATCTATTGAGTTGAATGTTGCAAGGGTGAGCACTTACGTACTCAGCAAGTCATAGGTAAGAGTAGATACATATAGTAGTGATGATATGAACCTAGACTAGTTAAGAACTATGGATATTTGTAAAATAATCTTTTTCTTTCTCATCTCATCTTATTTCAACTCATGGCAGCACTTTTCATAATATAACATCATCAATCATGTTCACTAGATTATAGCACTACCGCGACACGTCGACACACGACAGCCCACGGCAGTACTCCTTATCATGACAACACATGTCATTTGGGTAATCTTGATTAATCATATTTTATTTAGAAAATAGTACTTGTGTCACACCCCGTGGATTTAATCCACCGCAGCAGACTCCCATAAACCCGGGAGCTCGGAGTATTCGAATACGTTTTTAACTCTTCAGAGAGGTACCAATTTACCCGCAAGATATTCCACTTTCAAGCCTTTCCTATCATAACAAAATGATTGGACCCCTGACTCACTTCATATTGTGAGCGGCAAGGTGGAAATAACAAGAACTTTTGTTATGTTTACTCACAATTCACCCCTGACCCTGTGGATCTCTCGCGAAACACAGTTGTGGCGGGCTATAACCCCACCCTTACTCATTTCCCCATTGCTGGGTCTAATGTCAGATCACCTTCAGTGATAGTGGGAGTCAGCCTCCATATCAATCATCACAACACATCTCATGCAGGGGTTTCATGTGCGATCCACATAAGTACTTGTTCAGGCCTGTCCCATACCAGGCTTGCGGTTAGCACGTTGTTCATGCCACTAGACGCACAACACAAGGTTCTAGTCCTTATATGCCAGTGACCAGACCATCCACAACCCTGCACCTTCAGTTCCTACATTCCTTCGCAGCTTAGCACCTCCAGTGCTTCCGCCATCCATACCATTTTCTGGTCATGGCTAGGGGTTTTATTTCATGAATATAAGTATATAAATACATATAATAGTTCATGGCTCAAAACTTGTTTATTTCACATTTCACAGATAACCAGTCTAGTACTGCCAATTCATAAATCAACCATTCTCAATCTTGCACATGCAATATTGCCTATATTCAAGGTTATATTATAGCAACATTTAAAATATAGGTTCAAGATGACCAAGGATATGACTTGCCTTCCGCGTCGTAAGAAACAGCAGTTGATGACGGGTCAACAGCGAAGTCCTCGAACTTGATTTCTGGATCTGCTTGGCGACAAACAAACAATACACACAAATATTACTTATATATTAAAATGATTTAGGATCTATATGCAGATATGCTTAACAAGGATAACTGAACGATACTGGAGATAATTGAGATTACAAGCTGAACTGAGTTGAGATCTAGGGTTTCAAGGAATTGGCTAAGGATAGGTGTTTAGATGCTCTTAGGATCTCAAGGTTACAATAAGAACATCAGTTTTGTGGCTGGTTTGATCAAGAACAGCGAATGTCAGCAGATTGACATTCGGATCAAAGTTCTGACATAACTTCAGGGAAAGCTAGAGAGCTTATCTCAAGTTATGACAGTAGAAGAAAGTGTAGATCATAACTCTACAAATTCAGTGGACAAAGTGGTTTTCAAATTGCACAATCAGAAATGGGTAAACAAGGCCAATGCCATTGGCTGGCATGCACTGAGACAGTGTCAAAAATTAGGGTTTAGCGACAAATATAATTCAAGGGCTCAAATCAAGTTGTGATAGAAGAAAATGTTGATCACAACCTCAGGAATCTAAGGGACAAGGTTATGCTCAAAATGCACATCTGGAAGGGAGTGAAAAGGCTAATGCCACTGACTGACATAGTCTGGCATTGATCTTGACATGGCCAGAAACTAGGGCTTGGCATAACTTTTGATCTAGAGCTCCAAATGATGCACCATTTTGTCTGGGAGGTAGGAAAGGATAACAGGAACAATTAAGTCAACAGAATCTAGGGCAAGAAATGGCTGGAAAGTGATGAAATTCAGTGATGAACTGAGGTGAACTGGTTGCACTGGAGCAGTTCTGGACAAGATCTTGGCATGGCTATATCTTTTGATCTAGGCTGATTTAGGTGTCGGGCTAGAAGACAAAAATACTCAGGGGGTTAAGGCACACACTATGGACAAAGTGATTTGAGCTGAAACGGCCGGGAAAACTTTTCCGGTGAACTGTGCCGGAGAAGAACACTGCTGTTTGGGGGTTTTCGATTTAGGCCGAATGAACTCGATTCCAAGCTTGGGAAGTGATATATGGGTAAGAGGAAGCTACCTGCACGATCAATTTGGCCGGAGGATGGCCGGAGAAGCCTGGCGACGATCGCCGCTTTCTGGAGAAGCTCAAAATTGGGGAAAGCTTCGATTGAAGCTCAATCTGGAGATCTTGATGCACTGGCTTGCTGGAAATGGCTCACTGATCATTTTCTTCCACAGAATCGAAAGCTGATTCGAGGTAATTTGGCCTGCATTGCCGGAACAGGGCATTCTTCGAATTTCAGCCATTTCCGGTGATCGCCGGCGATGAGATGCATGAGAGTTAAATTAGATGCTACAGCACGATGAGAGTGGCGAGGGAAACTTACTAGTGCTGTCAATTTGGTGATTGAGGCTGCGGTTGAGGTTGTCACCGTGAAGCCTCCTGCTGGACTCGCCGGAGAAGAAGACGACGGCGAGGAGATTTGCAAATTTGGCTAAGTTCTGGTGATGAGGAGATGATACAAGGCACTGGTGGTTTAAATTGAGCAGTGGGCATAGCTTGCAAGGAGGTAATAGCATTGAATTTGGTGTCAGTTGATAGGAGTTGCCGGGCGCAGATGTAACAACGGCGAACGGTGACGCGACGGCGCACTGGCGAGGCAAAGCTGTTGCTACATTGGGACTCAATCATGTCGGGCGGTGCAAAGCGGTGGCGACAACGGCTGGCAAGGCAAGCAACGTGGCAAGAAGATGCTGACAACAGTCACTGCTGGTCGCGCGCGGGAGCAGGCACTGGTCGTCGACGTTGCAGCGGCGCTGCCACGGTGACGGCTGAGGCGAGGACACGTGCGCAACAGCATGCACGATCAAGTTGCAGGTGAAGCTTGGCCGGCGGCGAACGTGCACGGCGCAAGGAAGCAAAACACGGCGAGTACTGGTCGTGTGTACAGTTGCTGCTGCTCTGGTCGAAATAGGGCTGATTTGCAGTTTTTGATTTCTTGATTTGGACTGAATTGTAAATCTGAAGATTTGGATGATTTGATTTGGAATTGATTCTGCTGTTTTGGTATACTTAATTCCATAGATGATTTGGCACAGCTAGAAGATAAAGTTTGAGACATTTCGATGACTTTTGATATGAACTGAAAACAGAGTAGATTAGGGTAAAATAAGTCTGAAACTTATTGATCTCGAATTCTGGGATTTAGGGTTTGATTTTGAGATACTCATATAAGAAGAATTTGTGTTGAAAAGCATTTGGGAGATGTTCCCTGAATCAGATTCGAATTTGAAGATGATTTGCAACATTTTGCCTTTTCTGGCTTTTAGAAAATCTGGAAAAAGGACTGATCTGTGAATCTGGAGTTTTGGAAGGTTTAAACTGAATTTGATTGCACTGATCTGGCAGATTATATTCAACAGAATATTTGGCAAGAACAGTTGATAAAATTTGGCACATTTGAGTAGTCTTTGATACAGACTGAAAATAGGGTATTTTTAGGGTAATTGAATCTGAGTTTCAATTGATTTTGAATTATGGTAATTAGGATGAGATCTTGAAATCTGCACAGAAGAAGAACTTGTTTCAAGTAGCATCTAGAAAAGATTTGCCGAAGAAATTCTGAATTTGGAGTTAATCTGGAGGTTTTAGCCTTTTTGGGTTTTCAGATATCAGATAAGGACTAATTTGCGAAAAGGGTTTAGATGGTGAAATCTGGCTGCCAACTTTTTGGATTAAGGTATTGGCATACCCTTGATCATAATCCAAGAATAATCTGGTCTGAACTTGGCTAAGATTTTGATTAAATTTGAATTTCTGAAACTTAGGGTATTTAGGTAATATAAGATATTTCTGTTTTCGAAAACAGAAAGGGGTTGATAAATCTGGTAGTTAGAGATAGAATTGGATCTGGGTTCTGAAGGCTTTTAGGTTTAGGATAACTGATAGATCAAATCTGGCAAGTCAAATCTTGACTTAGGGTCACCTGATAGATTTTGGAGATTTTAGGGCTAGAACAGAATAAAGCTGAGGCTGATTTGGTTGATTTAGAAGAGACATATGCATGCATGACTTTTAAGAAAGAAACTTTTCACCCCAAAACTCAGGATGTTACAACCCATCTGTAATTGTTCTCAAGAAAACCCTTCAGGGTCACTAACATTGTACTTTACTATCGGTTGTGATTTCCAAACTGATATGAATTTAAGGTCTAATATCGGTTTCTTGTTCCCAACCGATAGTAATATATATTGTGTTATGAGACCCTGTTCTACAATTTGGTTTGATCTTGTACAGTGGATTAATTTACTATCGGTTAATAAACATAAAACCGATAGTGAAATACAATGGCAATACTCCAAACCCTAACTGCCATTGTATGTACTATCGGTTTTATTATTATTAACCGATAGTAAATATTCCTATATTATTAGGTTAAACCCACACGATTTTCCCTCCAGTCCAACTGATCACATTTCCAAATAGGTGTGTACTCGCGCGCGGAAAACCCTAACCTCCCCGACGTTCCCTTTTTCGCTCCTGCACCACCATTGCCGCTCGCATTTGGGTTCTCCACCGCCTCCGGCCACTGCATTGCGCCATGGTAGGTCACTCCACGAACGACTGTAAGTGTTCTTGACCAAACCGCAATATCATTGATCTTGCCGCTCCCGTCAATTTCTTAAATTTATATTGAATAGTTCATATGTGGTTCAATGTATAACAAATATAAAACTAGATGAAAAGTGCATGAATTACAAACTTGATAGATATGAGAATTACAGACTTGATGAAAATCCCTAAGAATATTTTGTTACATAGTCGTCCACTATCGGTTTCTTATTTCGAACCGATAGTAAAAGACCCTAATCTGAATTTTCTGTTAATTATTTCCCATTTTCTAATTTTTACCTGAAATTTTGGTTCATTTAAATTTTCATCACAAAGCAATGATTCTTTATGTTCATGCAGAGAGACTAGCATAGTTTTCTTTGCTAATCTTATCTATTATCCAATTTTGTGTAAAAAGTAGTGGTGCTTTCTGTTTTTTTCTTAGGTACTCTGTAGCATGCTGAGAGTTTTTGTTGTATGAACTTTAACCCAGTATACCCCTTTTTCTTTCAATGAAAATATTGAACTCGAATTAGAACCAGGCAGTCTTTAGGAAAAAGTAATTGATATGAAATCAATTTCTTAAATTGATATTCTTTTGCATTATATTGATTTGGGATGGTCCAACTGGTCATATCAAATAACAAAATTATCATGATTGGTAAATTCTGGCTTATGATAAAAACATTACAAATAAACATTGGAGTTATAGACTTTATAGATATGAGAATTACAAACTTGATGAACATCAGTAAGAATATTACCTGAATACAAACTTGAATACTATCGATTTTAATTGGCAAACCGATAGGAAATACAGTATCTCATATCGGTTTCTTATTTTCAACCGATAGTACATATGAAAAGTCTGAATTTTTCAAAACCATGAGAAGTCTGAATTTTACAGATTTTATATTTCATTTGTGAAAAGAATCAACTATTGCTCAAATCAAATACATTTGAAATGAAAATTTACAGAAATGATTTTGATTGCATGAAATATATTTTTCTGGAAAAATTTTCCAAATAGGATTTTACAATCAAGAGTTATGATCAAATGATCTTTATGTTAAGCAAGAAGGTTGAAGTTCGACAACCTTATGCAAATTGAGTTCAAATTTGATTTTCATGAGATTTTTGACATGAAAGAGCTTGAATCAGTTATTCATATCATTTTGAGCCGAAGATCACGAGTAAAGACCATAGAAACAGCCGAAGCTCATATTTTGCATGCATAAGATATTTCGAGTCAAAGCAAGTTTTCCAGTGAGATTCAAACACCCAAAATCTATTCAAATTGAAACTCTTTTGAGAAAGTTTTCAATTTCGAACTTCTTCGGGGTAATAATATCTAGGACTTTTGTAAAACAAGTTTTGGCACAATTCAAATAGATTTTGATTAATTCTCAAAACTGATTTGGTTAAAAAACAAGATAGTCGAAAGCCTCTAAAAATCTTTTAAATACATTTTGAAGACCATGTTGATAAGAATTGATGATTTTTGGCCTTTTGAATGAAAATTTGACATTTTAACAAAAAGAGATGGTTCATCGTTGCCATTCCATTTTAGTTATGAATTTTTTCATGTACCTTTCTTCATATCAATTGATGGTCTGCTCATGGAATTTTAGGTAAAGCCATGTCAGCATCTTCCTCGGCTGATAGTAGTGATTCGGCAAGGGGCAACGTAGATGACGCTGCCTCGTCCTAGCACAAGAGGAAGGCGCGAGGCGCGACGATGTTGTGCCGTTTGGCCAAACACGCGGATCTTTCATGTGAGTTCAACCAGTTCGGGAGACCGATCGGGAAGAACGCCGGCCAGTACGCTGCCTATGTTGGTTTGTTGGCGAAGGAAAGGGTGAAGATCACCGTCCAGAGTTGGAAGGACGTTATGGCCGACGAGAGGGATAGGCTGTGGGCGGAAGTGAAGGTAAAATTAATCAAAATCACTGAACTCTTGAGTAATCACATTCCCTTGGTTTATCCCAGAGATTAAGTAAGTCCTGCTTATATGCACCATTTGAAACAGGCCAAGTGGAACATCCCCGACGATGGTCCCAAGATAGCTTGCTTGAAGGACATGAACAACACGTGGAAAACCTTCAAGAGCGTCCTCGTCAGTACCTTCCTTGCTAAAGGCAAATCTCCATGCGAGAAGTACCCCTTCACAACGGAGGAGGTATGGGAGCAATTCACCCAACAGAAGGGGACCCTTGAGTTCAAGGTATGTATGGTTCCTTTGCTTGGTTACACCGTTGTATGGAGTAACCAGCGGTACATTAATTTTCTTGTTTCTGGTACGAAGGCCCTTATCGAGAAGAACAAGGCAATCCAGAGGAGGAACGACCACTCGCACCGGCTCGGCTCTCGCGGCTATGCGGGGAAGGAGGAGCAGTGGAAGAAGGCTGAAGACGAGGCATCGAATTTCATCGAATCCCTTGACCTCCTTCTCTCTGAGATCCGTGATCCACGATGCAAGTGCTGGTGGCTGGCCAGAGGGACCATGTCGTCCGCGGGGACTGTGGATTTCCCAAACCCCAAGGACGTCGAGGTCGTGAAGCGAATCGTAAGTTGGCTAACTTCCTGGTTAGAATCATAGAGTGTGGTAGAAAAAACTATGATCACTAATGTGCGCACAAGTTTGTATATATTTTTTCCTCACAATGGAGAGCTTTGAATGTAACAGATCTCTTGCTCGAAGGAGGCGACCGAGGGATTGTTCACTCCCCATAGGGAGAACGACATCCTTACCCGGGCTCTAGGGAACAAGGAGCACCCAGGGCGGACGCGAACCGTGGGGGGTGTGGTGCCATGGAAAGAAGGCTTCTCGGAGCCCGGGCAAAAGGTGAAGAAGGCTTGCAGCTGGAAGGAAAGGGAATCGGAGCTGTCTGAGAAGATATGGTTAGATGTGATTGCACAATTCGCGGACATGTTCGCCCAAATGAACAAGAAGTATGAATGCCTCAGCCGAGTTGTGCAGTCCAAGGGTTTAGATCCAACTACCGAGGTCGACATTGCCAGGTCGAGTAGTTGCGGCTCGAAGGTTCACGTGGATCCGGTGGACCTGATTGAGGTATTGCAACTCTTGAGCTATATATGCAGTTCGGTTGATGCCACTCCCGTTACGTTAGAACTGTTTCGCTAACCTGTTATAATTGTTGAAATTGCAGAAGCCGGAGAGCTGTAGCCTATTGATCAACATAGGTGACATACCTGTAGTGGTTGCAAACGGGGTCATATATCAGTCTTGGGAGGATGTCCGGATCCACTGCATACCTCTGGAGCCTGGATTCGCAAAGGTACAGGTGGACATGGCCCTCCCGAGCTACAGCTCTTTTCCGTTGCCCGTCCCAACGGACGAAATGCGAACAATTGGCGAGGCATTGGGCTCGTACATACAGTGACCCAAGAAGGGTGTTAGACTACAGGAGGTAAACCCTAGCCATTCTAGCTTACAACTTAGTTAATATATACTTAATTTGCAAAATCTAACTTATGCGTTTGTAACTTAAAGTAGACAATGGATACCAGCTCACTTCCTGAGGACACCACCCCCAGCACAACGCATGACCGAGCTCCTTCGGCCCCCATGCCTCCTTCGACGGCCTCAAACCCATCCAAAGGATGCACTCCTCCTCAGAAAGCCCCTTTGCCATCAAATGAGGCTAGCGGCACCGCGCCCCAACCTTCGAAGGTATACACTCGCTCCCCGCCCAAAGGCAAGGGCAAAGCCAAAGGCAAGATGAAACAAAGCCAGCTGAGTACGTTCAAGAACGGGTTCCCACTCGTGTCAGAGTACCTTCTGCACAATATGGATCAAATAACCAGAAGTCTCCACGAGTGGTACCTGACTCGGTCTAGGCACCACATCAACTTCTTAGTTCACTTCAGGCTAGGTCATTTTCACCGTGAGGCCGGGAGCATATCAGTGGCCCACGAGGATTTGTTCGACCTCCTCAACTGGCGGGAGCTTGATATGTCCATCATACGGACTGGAGTCCTATGAGTTTGCTGTTGTGTGAAGTTATCACAGTTCATTTCATAAATCTAATCACTTTGTATGCACTACTTACTAATGTTTACTTTACATCCAGGTGCATGTATAGGCTGGCGTCGATGAGGGCATGTGACAAGGTGGGTTTCCTCGACCCAGAAAAAATAAGCCTCACGATGCTAGAGCACGACCAAGCACATGCGGAGGAATAAATATCAAGGGCACTACTAGCGCAGCAGGACCGAGAGTTCATTCTTACACCGACCACCAAAGGTTGGTGTATTTCCTACTAATTTAACTCATTCTTGTATGTTACGCCTAACATATATATGAAACGGTTCGCTTATATATGCAATGTAGGGGCCACTGGGTCCTCGCCGTCATTTGCCCATGGATGAATGAGGTCTATTACCTCGATTCGATGAGCGACAGGTGGCACATGTTTTCACCCTCACGTGGCACATAGACGCGTAAGTAACACAGCTGTTTTAAATTTTTCTCTGACTAGCTAATTAATGATAACATATTAACCGGCAATGCTATAAATTAAATATAGGGCTTTCAAAAATTATGTTACTACTGGAGGGAGGCATGACGCGTCGAAGGGCACAACAATTTCTTGGAAAGAATATGAGGTAGTTAATACGGATGGAACTACTCATGATGAGTCTTTTAATTTAAGCTTAATTAGTTCTTCCGAGTTAATGTGGGTTTATGTCTTTGCATATGCAACTATCCCAGTGCCATCAGCAGCCACAATCGTGGGAATGTGGCTTCTATGTCATGAGATTTATGTATGACCTGATCAGGACAAACTTTGCCAAATTCCCTAAGGTAACCATTTTTCCTGACTCAAAGTCGAACATTGGATGTGTCGTACGTTCCTAACTTCATACACGTACGCATGCAGAGCGCCATGTTGAAAGACCAATATGAGTTGCCTCAATTGAAGGAGCTGCGAACAATTTGGGCTCAATATGTGATGGAAGAAGTTGCTATCAACGATCGATCGTAAATGACTTGTGTAATATATATTGAATGTGTTGATTGGTGTATGTGTGTAAATTCATTGGTATATTTGTGAATAAACTCAATATGTGAATAAATTCATTGGTATATTTGTGAATAAACTCAATATGTGAATAAATTCAATATGTCCAATGCATGTCTATATCTTTGTATTAGTGTATTTGTGAATAAATTAAATCTCTGAATAATTAGTGTATTTGTGAATAAATTAAATCTGCTGTATTAGTGTATCACTGTATCTGTTAATGATCCATTGTAATACTATTGGTTCATATCCTATAATCGATAGAAGAAAGTTTCCAGTACTAACCGTGTCGAGTACCTAACCGATAGAAAAAACTATACATTACTATCGGTTTCCAGTGAATAACCGTTACAAGAAAAAAAACATCACTATTGGTTGAGGTCATTGAGCCGATAGCAGAATTGTCGTTAGCGATTATTGAAACGTTGGAAGTGTAGGTATTTTACTATCGATTTTTAACTGATAGAGGTGTGCTACGTTTCTTCTATCGTGCCGATCACTAGCGGTAAGAGAACTGATAGTAGAGTCGATTTTGAACTGATAGTGAATAGCATTTCTGTAATAGTGTCATAACGGGGACCCAGTGGCCCACAAATATTTTACAGAAAAGAGAACCTTTGCAAGTTGTGACAATGTAATTACCGACAACAAGTTAGACCTGATACATCACAAATCCATTCATCTGAAATAGCAAATGTATGAACTACATTTGACTTAACCATAGGAGTTCAGTTCAAAGACACTTGAGGAGCTGGAGCTGGCATGGAGTTACATTTGTTTTGGTGATTTCCTTGGACTCAGACTCAACTCAACTCAACTCAACTCAACTTAGTTGAGTTGAGTGTGAGCCCGAGGAAATCACCGATACAAATGTAAGATGCTTTCTATAGGTCTTGATTTGAGAACACGCTGGGCTTGAGGATCTTCTCAACCGAGCCAACTAAGATCTCGCCCTTCACGTCCTTCCAGCTCTCGACGGTGATCTTCACCCTTTCTTTCGCCAACAAGCCAACGTAGGCAGCGTATTGCGACGAAGAACCGTGAAATACGTTGCCCCTCATGAGCATCGTCCAAGGACCTGCATAGATTATAAATAGGCATTCTAAAGCAAATTAAGATTGTTCACTACTTCCTAAATGGCTCCCTATCTGAGAAGGACTACCAACTGAAGGTTAGGTTGTGCTTTTCATAGTAACATCAACTTACAACTGAGAGATCAAGATATTACATTTCTACTCTATTTCATAAGAAGAAATTATCTTCCCAATATACATTAATTATTTAATGAACTTTTTACAAATATCTTGATCATTGAGCAAGCTAGTTGGCATTTGACTATGTTATTGGCATTTGAGCAACCTACTGAGAGATCAAGATATTTGTGTATCTCATGATATTTGTAAATATCTTGATCAATGATCTTTCAATTTCAATTTCATGTTCTTTCAATTTCAATTTCAATTACAAATATCATTCAATTTCAATTTCAATTACAAATATCTTTCAATTTCATGATCTTTCAATTTCATTTTCAATTTCATGATCTTTCAATTTCAATTTCATGATCAAGATATTACACTAGCTACTATATCTCATGATCTTTCAATTTCAATTGTTTGTAAGTCCAAGTTGGCATTGAGCAATCTACTGAGAGATCAAGATATTACATTTCTACTCTTATTGGTATTTGACTATGTTAGCTAGTGTTTGTCTTACAAATATATCCTGATCATTTTCTTCATTTGAATTTCAAACAATTGAACATTATCTGTCTCACAATGATATTATTTAGTTGTTTTAGGAAAAAACGGGAACAAGACACTGTATATAATCATATTGAAAAGAAGACACATCAATTAAAATGAAGGATGAAAAATTGCAGGATAATTGCCATCATAGGATTAGAACAATCTAACAATATTGTCAAAATTTTACTTGCCTTGCTTGCCATACCGAAATCTAGTCAAAAGTGTTGAGGCTATGATCCATCTTGGACTTGATTCACTTGAGAAACAAGTTGCCGTCGATGGAGGTGCGGAGGTGCGGTGGTCGTCGATGGAGGTGCGGCGGCCGTCCATGGAGGTTACGGGTTAGTGCTAGTCGCGCCCGAGGAACTATTTGAATGCAAGAGACATACCCGGGTATTTATAAAAGTGGAACAGTTCTAACGGTACACAATATACTACCGTTAGTAATTCGGGATCTCTTCTAACAGTAGAAATATGCAGTACCGCTAGAATAAAACTATTTGTAGAAGTCGAACGGTTCTAACGGTACCCAACAGACTCTCGTCAGTAGTTCTACATCTCTTCTAACAGTAAATATGTCTAGCATCGCTAGAGTAAATCATTCTGCTTTTTCTAACGGTACGCAAAATACTACCGTTAGTAATTGTGTTCCTCTTCTAACGGTATATATATTCTTTGCCTTTAGAAAAACCCGAATAGCTTCTTCTAATGGTAAATTTCATAGAAACCGATAGTAAAAATACCTCCCACATGCCTTTTGCGACTACGTAGCATCTTTTCTAATGGTTTTCTTCTAAATCGCTAATAACCATTAGAAGATAGGGGTTAGTAGACTGCATTTCTGTACTAGTGTAAGGGAGCGAAGACGAGTCTCCTCAGCAATCAGGATAGCAAGGGCCTTAGCCATGGTAGGAAGTAAAGGACGCCCAAGAAGTTGAGTCTGAATGGGCTCAAAGTCTGAACGAAGACGCATGACAAAGTCAAACATAAGGTTCTGCTGATCATATCTCTCCTTGGCTGCACATCCAGGGCAACCAGAATAGGCAAAGGGCACCATGGAGTCCAACTGACGTGAGAAACAGGTGAAGGTACTGTAAAACTCCTCAATAGACATATCCTACTGATGTAAACCCTGAAGACTCTGTCGGAGAGAGAAATGAAGTGCCTCACTACCCTACTGATAGCGTCGCTGAAGATACTCCCACATCAGTCTGGAGGATGGAATATCAATGAAGCTCATCCGAACTGAGATCTCAGCACTGTGGCACAAAAGGCCCATAACACGGTCATCATTGGTGTGCCAAGCTACAACAGCTGTCTTCTCCATCTCATCTGTAGGAGCATCTGCGGTAAGATGCGAAAGAAGACCAATGGACTGGAGTAGCATGCGAACTGAGGAGGCCCACTCACGGTAATTCTGACCATTGAGTTTGATATCAGAGGCCAGGAGCGCACCACCGCCATGACGACTATTGAAAGCCATGAAGACTGCTATAGTATGAAGTGACAGCACAATATAGTGTACTGTGAGGCTATCAGAGGCAGCAATATATAGTGCACTATGAGGCACTAGAAGCAAAGCAAGCAGCAGCCACCAGAGAGCAAGCAGCAGTGTGAGCAGGGTGCGAGTGGCCGGCGGTGCGAGCAAGGCGCGAGTGGACGGTGGCGCAAGCAGCTTCGGTTGACAAGCAGCAGTCAGCAGATAGGGAGATCCGGTCAGTGCGAGCAACTCTGGCCGTCGAGGCGCGGCGCGAGCAGTGGCGACGAGAGCAACTGTGACGTTAGCAACTTAAGTCGAGGCAGTAGGACGCGACAGCGCCGAGACGGTCTAGGTCTGGACTAGAGCACACAGGATGCGGCGGCGGCTGATAGTGCGGCCAGATTTGGTCGTTGAAGCGGTGGAGGCGAACCCAATCTGGCCAGATTTGGTCCAAATCTCACGGGAGAGACAGCGGCGGCTGACAGTGCAAGGGGATCACACGGGAAAACGGCCGCGCAAGCAAATCTGGTTGTCGAGACAATGGCATGAGCTGGCGAGGACGACGGTGGCGGCGACCGGATTTGGCCGGAGATGATTGGCTCCGGGATTGTTCAGTGGAAAAAGACTAGATCTAGGAAGTTTTTAGCTCTGATACCATGTTAGAATATGGACTAATGGAGTTACATGAGATTAGACTCGAGTATATATATGTAAAAAGATGTTACTAGACCTTAGAGACTAAATGAGTCAATTTGATCATATACACTAAGATGCTATACATATATATACATAATAGCCATCTCGTGGACAACAGTAGAACCGAATCCATTTTATTAATGTTATTCCTTTTTTAAATCAAAATAGTCGTATCTCGATTGTAGCTAAAAGAGTCAGAACCAAAAGAACCCTCAAAATTTGAACGGCCTAATTTTTGGGACAAATATATGGATTAGATGCTTAGAAGTTTAGTCCGACTTAACTATTTTTCCATTAAGAGAATCCAATTAGCAAATCAAAGAAGCGAAAAGCATTATGTGGATCTCTTAAATTTGAAGTTAGGTTTTAGGCTATAAACTTTTATATTATTTTGCTCCGTTAGTTTTGGATAGATACTATTTCGGTCTGTCCTCCTAAAAATTTATAGGTTTATTAGATCTCCAAATTATTGGATAGGGCCTATGAGTTAGCTACGAGAGCACTGATAATGATGTTTAACAGAAATTTCATTAAGAACCTAATAGAGGATTTTGTTTCAAGGATGTTAGAAATGAAAGTTAGATAGCTAAATTATGCCCCGTGTGTTGCTACAGTAGCAAAAGTATATAATGATATCATTTTCGATGAACTAAATAAAATACTTCACATATTAAGTTTTCATGTTGCATTATTATACTCTAGAGTTTAGTAATATGGAGAGACTTCCAATCCTAAATTATTTAAAGTAGTGTTAGAGTAATGAGTTTAATAAATGATAATTTATAATAGAGGTGGTACAAATAGAAGGTCAAGATTATATGAATGATTATAGTAAAATGGGTGATGTGGTTTGATATGGTGCTCCCATTGGGAGTGAACTATAAGGGTAAGAAGTATTTGTAGTTTTGAGAAATTTTTATATATATTTTAAATAAAATAATTATTTTACAAATATCTTATGAAATATTAAATATATGTTTGTATTTTAATAAACCCCATTGGTTATGTTAGTGAACAAAACCCAACGGAATTCTTTCCTTTGTTTGCACATTGACAATGGGCTTAAGCTATTTTTCACCCAGTGCAACACATTTTAATGCAAATGTTGAGATGATGCTAAATTATGAGAACACAATTCAAGAAATACCGATCAAACATCCTCTTGATTCTTTTATGGTTTCTAAAATCGTTCTACCATAGTACAAAAAGAAGTTTACAATCAGGATTTGGAGCTATTGTAAATTTGGAGAATAAATTTAGGTATTGTAAATTTATATAAAAGTCCAAATAAACTCTTCTGAAATATAAAGAGGTCACCCGCTCAAATATTTGTAGAAGCAAGGGACCCTAGGGCAAAAAGTTTTTGGCTCTTCCAATGGCAATGCAATATACAGTAATGCTAATGTGATTCTGTGAATGTGGTGCAGATACACTATCTGGGAAGACATCCTTTATTCTTCCTCTCTACACCAATTGGCACCTGAGCGCTTTTGATTATGAAAGTACAATTGAATCTAGCTGAAGAGGATAAAAAGGGCAACATGAACATCTCAACCAACATATCAAAGGATATGAATGGATGAACCTTTTATACAAATAACCTTTAAAAAAGAAAATTACAAATCTGACCCAGTGTTTCAAAAATTTACAAAGATAACTTTTTAGTGGTGCAGTTAAATCTGGACATGACACATGACAGTAGGAGTACGGTAAACTTTCTGCGTACATGAGACAGAGACAAAATGGGCATGATGAAAAGTCTGCTGCACTCTGTGAGTGTGGCAAGGCACAAATTTTTATTATTATTATTTCAAAACTCAAAGTTTTGTACAGGAAAATTTCAATTCTTTCGGTATAGATATTTTTTGATCTATAATTTAGATTGACAATCCGTTTAAACCCATGAAATCGTGAAGCCAAAATGATCAGATCGACACAAACAGATTATCAACCGAAACTATATGTCACAAATATCATATATTATTATATCTTGAGATATCATAATACTAAAATTTATTATTATTCTAAAACTAATATCTTTTAATCTATAATTCAGATTGACAATCTACGAGAGAATGACGCGCCCATTCGGCGAGCCTTGACACCGCAACTGCCCAGGATACAGTTGCTCTCATATTTGTGGATCTCAATTCCTGTTTACAGTATAATAGGAGTGGCAGCACAAGAAATTGCAACTATTATATATTACTTATGGATATAATATCATAATTATATTAGAGGGGCTGACAGGGCCAAAATAAGAGGTTGATTTACTTCTTTTTGAGATATACAAGCACGGTCCGGGTCCTTCACAGGTTTTGTTTGACTTGTCACATGACCCCAAGGTATCTTGGTCTTCTGAAGTTTTCACCAATTCTCTTTCGCTGATGAGACGATTAGTAAGAGTGAGTACATAGTACTTAGCAAATCATAGTATAACACTTATATAGTGTTGACCAGTGGAGTGGATATGTAAGTTATAACAGTAACCAAGAGGTGCCAAATGTGCATATAAAAATTGACAAAACTATTTAATACGTTTTGAAAATGACTCTTTGTATAGATAGTTTCATAAGGAAATAATTCAAATTTTCATGGTTGTATAATGATTCAACACATCATAATCATTCAAAATTCACAACACTTATTTTGCCACACAACATGATTTGAACTCATTGACCGCGGCATATCTCAAGAACCCAGGGGCACGAAAGACTCGAATACTTCTTTAAAACTCTACCGAGGTATACCATTTTACCCACAAGATTTCTCAACTTATTAAACTTATTATGTCAGATCATTTACATGTCATAGTTTTGCATGTGATTGAGCTGAGCATAACACGCTGTTTACCCTGCATTATATAACCTTGGCTCTACCCAGTATAACATTTACCATCAGATTGGTAGCCTTAATACTATTGTGATGGGCTAAACCCTCCACCCCGACCCTTTCCCAGTACTGGTCCGCGGTTGGGATTTCCCCTTGTCCAGTAGTGGTATAGTGTAAGGGTCAATGCATGGAAAGGATCTTCTCTAACTGACAACTACGCAATCAAATGATTACTCATCAATATGTCTCACTCCTCTATGTAGAGTCAGATTAATTACTTAGAAAGGCTACTAGGTCATGCCTGTCCCATACCATGCTTGTGGTGGTACGTTTTTATGCCACTAGATGTATAGTACAACTGTTTAGTCCTTATTTGTCAAGGTGAGGTATCCAACCACTATCCCACTTATGTAGTTTTCGCCCACCAATCCTACCATCCTCACCACTAACATTCATTGGTTTTTCAAATAGACATCAATAGGTTAAATATATTTAGTCAGGAATTCTCTTGTATGAGTACATACTAAATTTGATTAAAGTAGCAGTTGAAATGAGATCCTTGTTGAGATACCTTAGAGTTTTGCTTGCCCAGTATGGATTTCCACTCTAGGTGTCTTAGATCCATACTGTTATGGCGAGCTTAATTTGTTTGGTAAAGATTTCCTCTCAAGGTGGCTTATATCCTTACTATTGTGATAGGTTTGGTTTACCTATTAAGCATTCTACTAGCAGCTACTTGTGATTGTTCATCTATATGCTTATACTTATACTTATTAAAAACAACATACGTAAGTTTTTGTAACATATAGGTTCAGTATGGTCAAGAAGTAGTAACTTGTCTTGTTTGGGGTGATGTTTAGTTGAAGTTGCTGAAACAGTGAACTCTTGGGGCTTGATTCGCTTGAGACCTAACCGAGCGATAACATCGTGGACATAGGTCCACCAAATAGAAATTAGTTATACAGAATTATACATGTATGCATGGAAGTTAGTCGGTAGCCGTGATAGAGTGAATAAGATGAATTATGAGATTGATTTGGATAGGACGAACTGAATCAAGTTGGGCGATGGAACTGTTGAATGGGTGAGATGAGATAGATCCAACTGTACGATGAAATTAGATGAATAGGATCGACCTAGTGTTGGAAATAGAATTTAGAAAAGTAGAGGGAGGATACAGATTAGAGTTCGAATTTATGAGGAGATTAGTTGAGTGGAAATGTGAGTTGAAAACAACTTGGTTGAAAATTTGAGATTTTAAAAGTCTATGTAGATTCACTTTTGATTGGCTGACTGAAGTATATTGAACTTAACTAGTTTAATTGTTTAGTTTCATAATATACTACTTCATTTTAGGAAAGTGTTTGAAGATGGGTAGTTATTTTAAGTTGGCAAAAACACCTAGTCATTTTAGATTAACTTGGTTGTTTATGATATTATTTTAGTTTCAAGACTATCCTGAAATTTTATATTGCAACAAAGAAAATATGATTAAAATTTTATTTGGAATAGTATTTGGATTTAATTTTCACTGGTTTATTCTAACTTTGCATGGTTAGAATATATCAAAATTGTACAGGTAGGTACGTGATATGCACATGCCTCACCTTAAGATGCGTGCATGTAGTTTGGTCCCGATCTTCCGTCGTAGGAGAAATCCGTGGATAAATGCGAGTTGTGACCTTGACGAAGGGGCGGCTAACCACGATCAAACACGCGACCAGAAACCTCACAATCACTAAACCACTCCTCAATTGGTTATCAACCGGGAAAAACTTGGTTGACCTGTTCACGAAGAACAACTCAAGCAAATCAATAAAGAAAAGCAAGAGCAACAATGGAAGGATAACACTCAATAATCTGAATTATGAGTTAAACATTGAGACTCCGAATTGTACAAGTCGGCAAAGACACGAGCATACAATCTGTATATCAACGAAGTCTACCTAAAATTAAGACCATGCCTTCTCTTTTATAGAGGATGGTGCCTACAAAGATAGAAGGTTTAAAACCAGAATTCTAAACTAATTTGAAACAGAATAGAATCCTAACAAACTATAAAAAGAAAATCCGGAGCTAATTTTCATGGATCCGAACATGACTCTTCCCCCTCGTGCACTTGCCATTGTTTCGGGTCTCCTGGTTTCATAAAAGTGCTTTCGATTATATTTCCAACAAGTGCTCACACGACCTACTTGGACATCTGTGCTGAAATTGGCGTTCGGTTGAAGTTGCTAAACAATCAAGCTTGGTCGTCAGACTGTGTGGCCCTTAGGCTGCGACCATGTGTCTTCAGGTTTGATCGGCTGCGACCATGAGCAATGTTGCGACTTTGAGCCTTTCTGATTATGCGCAGAGTTCTTTTGATCGATAAGGTCGACGTAGTCATTGGTCGAAGTTCCAGAAAAGTGTTCATTCTTCCTTAGCTATGAATTGGATCAACAACTTCATCCAAAACTCCTTTACATGTAACAACAAGCAAAGAACAATCATTAGGCAATATCATTTGTTCTGTAATTAAATAATTAATTTTCCCAAGAAACGAATTCACATGTTGCCTAAGGCGGTACGCATGTGCTCGAGTTAAAACATGTGGATGTGTGGTCACGATGTCCTCATCAGTACGTCTATGCGTGAATAATTTATTATGCTCATGAGATTGGATGCTGAGTAGAGGAAAGACTCGAATGATACGATTGTATAAGGAATGTTGAAAGATCTTAAGATTGGCAGTTGATGGTGATGGTTAGGTTTAGTACATATTGGATTCGAGTAGATGCTACTAGTTTTAATTTGAGTTAGCTAGGACAGCTTTCGAGCAGGGTTGAGTCTATTTGCTAAGATGAACTGACACTTTGGCGCGTCTAGGGCCCTATGTTTGCTTATAGAACTTGGGTGGGAGACTAAATGAGGTTATAAGGCACAATGAAAAAAAGAGAGGTTATGATCAATACAATCGACAGGCAATCAACTTGAAAACAGACTCAGAAAATAAGGAGATTTTATCCAAGATTTGGATGTAAATCAGATTATATATGTGGAAGGTTGAAGGAAAGGTGGACACGGTGATGTGCACAGATTTCAGATCGGAGAATCCTAAGGCTATGAATGACATGGGTATGTCGATGGGAGCGACATTGGACGAGGACTGACAATGCTTAGATTGGTCTTCTAGGGTATTCTTTGAGGCTTGAGTTGATAATCAGCTGTAGTTTAGTCACGGCTCTGGTTGGGTGGTCAAAACACTAAGGCAAAGTCAATTTCCAAATTGGACGCAAACGCGAACGTCGACGGACAATATTCATCTGGGGTGACATAACTGAAAACAGGTCAACACGAGGTTTTCTTGCGATGTGACAGTTGAAGAAAATATAGAAAATAGGATTATGAACTTGGTAGACAAAGTAGTTTTTGATTTACATGCACAAAAGGGGCTAAACTAAGCTAATGCCATCGGTTGACATAGAAGTGACATTCTCTGGCTCGGATTGACATTGTAGTGGCAATGTCCTGACATTGTCGGTGGCCGGCTGAAACTTAGGGCACGATCATATGAGTGCGTTAGGTCTCAGCAGTTGAGCCAAATGTGTCTAGGGGGTAGGCAATGACAAGACAGATTCAACCGAAATGGTTTGGAGTAGCGAGGAAGACGGTGGCGACATGGCTAAGCTGCTTGCACTGGACATGATCTTGGCATTGAGTTTACTTGCGATTTGGTGTGCTACCAGGAACTGTCATAGTGGAACAAAATGTGTAGCTGGTTGTGGCGAAGCCACTAGACAAGGTGGCGTAAAACGAAGACGATCGGCGGCGACTGGGCGGCATGCTAGCGGCACACCGGAGGTGGAGTAAAAGTACCCAATTGGAGTTTTGTGCTTTTTCTGTGGCATTTGTGTTGTCTGGGAGATAATTAGGGTTGTTTGGCACGTCTTGGTGTAGAGGGCTGGGTCAGAGGCGATGTGATGACGAGTTGTGTTGGAACAGAAGAACAAGTTTTATGTTTCAATGGTGCTAGAACAATATGTTCTAATTCCAAAATTGATGGCATAGGTGTAATCCTATGGTTGCTAGTACGGTGTAGACGAGAGCAATTTGGAAATGACGGTGCAGCCGAGGACTTCGACGACGCGGTCGAAGAAGATGATGTTCAAAATTTGGGCTTTCTTCGAATAGGCCTCTGGAGTTCGATTCTTTGGCATGGGAGCAAGAGGGTGGCTAGGGGAGTCTAACGGTGTGGTTAATTTGGCCGGAGGAACGACGGTTCAGGCTGGGAAGAACACAAAGTCGTTGGTCTGAGGTGAATTTTGAAATCTAGCTAAATAGAAAGGCATTATTCGAGGTGAGGAATATTTTTCTCTATAGAATCGACCATGGATTTGGCCCGAAAATAAGTCTGATGACCGGAGTAGGGGAGTTCGCTGGAAGACTGAAAAATGATAATCGGCGATGGTTGGTAGTGCCGGAGTTCATGAGGGCGCAGTTGGGGTCTGGAGTGAGGTATAGTAAGAGGTTGGGTAGGAGGAATCGACCGGTGATGGCTGGAATCAACATGACGACAGCATGACTCAGTTTTGTAGTGTGCCGAGGAAGAAGAAAAAAAAGAACAGTAGCTATATTGCTATAAAATGATTGTGAGGGCGTGTGAGAAGAATCCTCACTGAAATTGGGACTGAGATGGTTGGTTCTTCTACTCGGCTGCTTCGAATGCTGCTGCAGTTGGTCTTCTGGAGGAGAAAAAGAAGAAGGAGAGCAAGGAAGAACACTATTGTTGCTGCTATTGCTGTTGCTGCTACATATGCTACATATCTACCATACCTATGCATGATTACTACTGGTGATGTATATGTGTGTATATGACTACCAGGTTGTATATGTATATGTGTTTTTATGATAGCCACACTTGTATACCATGTGTATGTTTCTCTTGGAAGCAAAAGCGAGGAGGCAAGAAGAAATAAGACTAAAGAGATAAGCATTTGCTTGTGCATTTGTGTTGGAGTAACTGAAGCCACTAGAATTGAATAGTAAGTTTTTATTAAAGGATTGAATTGTAAATTAAGAAGTTTGGATGGTCAAATTGTGAATATTTATAATCTGGAGGTTCACTTATACTTAGTTTAGTACATAGAATTTGCCTAATAATTCAAATTGGGAGATATTTAGATCAAAATGTAAACAAAAACGAAACGAAAATGAAAAAGGGTAAAAGTGAATAGTACTTTTACCGAAAAATGGCCAGCAATGTGAATAACTGAGTTTCGGGGCTGAATCTGAACTTGGTGCAAGAGAGGAACTTGTATTAAATAGTATAAAGAACATACTCATTCAATTGGCTTCAAATTTGGAAGTGAATAGGAGAATCTAGTCATTTTTGGCTTTTAAAAATAGGAAAAACGATTGTTCGCGATGAAATCTGGACTGAATCGTGAAAAGTGATCAAATGAACATATTTAGCTAAGAATTTTAGGACTGGTATGCAAGCGTATTAAGATTTAGGATTCTAGAGAAATTTAGGAGAAAACTATTCTGGAACTGGTCGGACTGAAATCCGAAAAGGTTAATTAGGGTAATTAGGAATTTGATTTTCAAAAACAGAATTGGGGTTAGTTTCTGGGCTTTAGGAGATGAGTTTGAGTTTGATGCTGAAGGAAAATCTGTATAAGATAGGTAGGAGGTCCTATATGTTTAGACTGATCTGAATTCTGGTCTGTCTGGGAGAATTTGGCTGATTCTGGTTCTGAAAGGACTAAACTGCGATTAAAGAAACCAGGAGGTTGGACTAGTTTGTAGATGTTTTAAAATAAACTTAGTAATCTAGCCTTTTGGATAAGAAGCATTTAAGATAAAGGAGTGTTGTAGACTATTTTATCAAATTAGGGTAGTTTTGTTATAATTTATTAGGGCTTTTGAATCATATTAGAGCTATTGCTTAAATAAGTAGTTTTACATTTAGAAATAATAAATTATTCTCATTGGATGACAAATGGCATTTTATAAGAAATGAAAAATAATGTTTTAGTGAAATAAGTACACATGCATACATACGCAGGTTTGTGCATATATGCAGAAGTATATTTAAGGAAAATATCTTTAAACTAGTTGAAAATTAATTTAGGTTTTGGTTGAAACTTCTTGAGAGTACTCTTAAAGGTAGTGTTAGAGTTAATTCAAAATGCAATTTTTAGGGTCAGTTTTTTTGTAAAACAGAATTTTTAAACCCTATTTTTGGGATGTTACGCAATCCATTTGAACCAGTGTAATGGTGAGACCAAAACGATCAGATCGACATAAACTGATTATCAACCTAAAATTTTTTATTCTTCTAGAACTAATATCTTTTGATCTATAATACTCAATTTTTTTTCTTCCATGACTAATTTTTTGATCTATAATTCGGATTGACAATCCGTTTGAATTAGTGTAATGATAAGGTCAAAACGATCAGATTGACATAAACTGATAATCAACTGAACTTATATATCTCAAGATATAACCACATATGATATCTTGTGATTCATAGCTCTGGCAAAATCTTCATTATATCATTTTGTCTTTGTCGCACACTGGTTATGCGGAAAAGTGTTTGCCGCCCTCTTGTTACCACATGTCATGTCCACATTCAACCGTACTTTTAAAAAGAGTTATTTTTATAAATTTTTGAAACACTGGATCAAATTTGCAATTTTTTAAAATTTATTTATATAAAAAATTCATGAATGCATATGGTGTATTTTGTCTTTTAATTTGGAGAATAAATAATTAGAAGATACGAGGAATTATTGAGTATTCTATGAATATTATTCTATTATTGGTCTTCTTAATACATATAGGTTTGGAACCTTAATTGTAATCAAATGGATTTTATAATTTATTGGAGGTGGGGGAGGAATAGAGAAATATAAAAAAATTCTTAGTTTAAGTGGGGAATGAAATGCTGAATCATCCTATTTGCATAGTTTTGAAATACACATCTAGCTTCAATATATTTATTAAGGCTATCATATTAATTTCAATTATTAGACGTATAATTGTAGTTTTATATTACTTCTTAAAATTATACAAAGAACTAAAAAGACATACAACAAGATAGAGTTAGTAATGAAAATACAAAGCAAAATTCCAAAAACCAAACACCCCATTATTGTGTATAAGATTAAGTCCTCTGGTGTAGGTCTCAACTGTCTCCATAATAATCCAATGCTTTTGGAATCTAGTGGACAAGCTAGTTAATAGTACCAAAAAAGCAAGTTGACCATGCAAATGGGCATATGGACTTCTTACTGCACCAAAAGTTATGTTGTCCTGTATCCCAAACTGGCTTCTTTAGGACAGAGGATTGCACAAACCGACGACCAGATTGAATAAACAAATATTAGAAAACATAAAATATTAATATTTTGTAGAAAATAATCTTGTTGTTTGATTGAATGGGTAAAAATATATACTATATTTATACAGTAATTCCTTTACTTTTATAGGTATGGTTTTTCTTTTTCTTTTTTGTTTTGTTGGCCAACAAAAAATTGGTATTTTTCTGTAGCACCTTCCAAAAGTTAGGTTTTATTTTCCGTAATGTACCATGATGGAGGCGATAGAGAGTGTTTGGCCATATATGTGAATTATGTAGGTAGATGAGATTATTCTGTGTGGATGTGATGGTGTGGATAAACCTTTAGTTGAGTGTAGAGAAGATTCTGTTTCGTAATCGGTATGTATAAGGTTAAGGTTAATTCCAATGTAAAGGTCGTCAGAGAAATATTCTGTGACACATGTATGAATCGCTATTCAAAACATCTATTACTTCAATGTAAAGACTCTTTGGAGGGAATCTTCGCCTGGACTCACATGCGAAACACTTTTTCAAGTACCAAGTACTCTAATGCATTGCCTCTTGGGTGGCGTTTTGCATGGGACCCGTACATAAAATATTGATATGTTAGTTTGTTATAATATATGATTAGCAATGATTAAAAGAAAATTTAATTCCGAAATTGATTTTGGATAATTCAAATATAACAAAACAATTAGAGACTTGCAATTAAAAATTTTAACAAAAAGATAATAAATTTTCTTATTAAATTTGTACATATAAAATAACACTAAACATACTACAAATTGGATACATTCGGTTATTTAACGATAACATAAGTATAGTAGTTAAAATTTAACTACTAGTTGGTATGATTCCCTCCAAAATGTGCACAATCAGATTCTTTTTGAGTTGTATATGTGATGGGTGAGCACAGATCTCGTCTTCGAGCAAGTACATCAGCAAAACCTAGTGAAACACCATTGTAAAAAGTGGGCGGTGCTATGATAGATGTCTCCTGATTCTCGTACAAACCAGTGAGCGGGTCATCAGAGTCTTGCTAATCCTCGATTATCATGTTGTCTAAGATGGCACATGCTTGTATGATTTTTGCAAGAGTTGATCGTTGCCAAAAGTGGCTGGGGCCATGGAGCAAACCGAGACTACAAGACTCTGAAAACTCGCTCCACATATTTTTCTTGCACCTTCTTGATATTGTGCGAAAAACTTGAACTTCTCCATTTGGGGTAGGAATATGGTCTTTACAAAGATAGCTCATTTGGGGTACATATCATCAAACAAGTAGTACCCCATACCAAACTATGCCTCATTCATAGAGTATTGAACCTAATGAGTTGCCCCCTCAAAACATCAATGAACAAGACGACTGGTTCAACACGTTGATATTGTTATTGGATCTGGTGATACAAAAAAAGGCATACCATATCCAGAGGTCTTTGGATGCAACTACTTCTAGTATAATGATAGGAACTCTGTGGTGAATTATCCCTTCCATGCTACTAGACAATTTCTCTATTCCCAGTCCATGCAATCGATGCTTCCAGTATCCCTGGGAAACCACAAGCCTCTCTCCTTGTTGGAGTAGATGCTAGATATCATTGACAGTGGGTTTATGAGATATTCCTCCGCGAACCTATCAATGACTCCCCTCGATGAAATGCTCCAAGCACTTAGTTGCCGTAGACTTTCCTATTTGTACATATTCGTCGATGACATCAGCGTGGGAACCATACAACAACATACACATGGCTGTAGTGCACTTATGTAAAGGATATAGTCTCTTACAAATGATGGCATCTCTCCTTTCATTAAAATAAGGAGACCACTCTCTAAGAGCTTTGATGATTTGAAGAACGAGGGGTCTTCCTATCCGAAACCTTATGCGAAATAAGTACTCGGGGTAGATTGGATTGTCAGAGAAGTAATCTACCATTAGAAGATTGTGGCTACCTTCGCGATCTCTATTGATGTACCGTGGGAGGTACCAGCTTCTATGCTGGCTTGAATATCAGTGAGAATACTCCCTTGTAACAGTTGCAGGGCCAGCCCCTTCTCTATAAATCCCGCCACAAAATCTTCTATTTTGTTGATGGCCTCCTCCTTGCACTACATGTGCTTGAGTTTGAGCTAGACAACATTTGTGAGAATAGTAATAGTAGTGAAGAGATTTGGTGCTTGAAGATGAGAAGTTTCGGTTGTGATCGGTGGAATGAAGGGTGGAAATATATAGGTGAAGAAGTGAATATTCCAATGGCTACATCCAAGAGGAATATATTTCAATGGCTATATCCAACAACAATATTCCAATGACTAGTTTCCAATTACTACATACAATAGGAATATATTCCAATGGCTACATCCAAGAAGAATATTCCAACGGCTAAATCTAAGAACAATATTCCATTGGCTATATCCAAGAAGATACGTAAAATAATAAAATGATGATTACATTACTTGAAATAATAAGGTACATAAAATGATGAGTATATTGCATAAAATGATGAGTATATTGTTAGAAATAATAAAATACATAATGTATCCTACTATGTATTCTTCATCACCTTGATCATATCATTCACATACTCCAATGCGACCACATGCACCATCTTTTGTGACTTCGTGAAATTTTTTGTCGGTCATCACCAGTTCTATTAGCAACTTGACAAAGATGGTCTTTTCTTTCCTTTTAATCATGTTCTACAAATTTGAAGCCGCTACAAGAGCATTTTTAGCCATTCCTATGAGATCTGAGTTCGATTTCTCTTTGTTTTTGTTGACAACCGCCGAAGATTCTTTTAGCTTGCTTTGTTTCTTTCACTTCTCTTTCGCGCATCACAGCCTTCTGGACGTGTCGACTCGGCTGGCACATCGTCTGTATTCGATGATGATGTGTAGGCACTAACTTCATTCAATATTACTCTTTTCCTAGTGTCAATGTAGGTTCTGCACTACTTTGGTTGATCCCAAACGGCTGTCCACTAGTGCTCCAAGACGAAGAGATGGTCCACCTCCAACTTGTAAATTTTGTGTGCTTGGGCCATTAGTTGGTCGTCCGAATGACCACTAGTGTGCACATCCTTCAACCTGCACCAAATATCATTAAACTGAACAATCTTCTTGTTAGCTTTTTGCCAATGGTCTTTGCAATGCTTCACGTCTCTTCTGCGGCTTGTTGGGCTGCTCACGTTGTATGTCGCAACAACTTCCCCCAATACATGTCAAATTTTTTGTTGTTACCATCGACCAGGGGAATTATTTAACCAGACACTAATTTTGAAGATGGAAAAATAATTCTTTTTTACAAATTTTGAAGCCAAAGTCAGAAAAATTTATGGTCTGAAAAAATTTCAAATTGACAAAACTTCAATTTGTAATAAACACTCACAAGTCAAATGTCATTGTCTTGTGACCAAAGCATTTTCTTAGGTTGAACTCTAGCTTTTCCATCATCATTGCCTTTGTCGTCGTGATCATCGTCGTCAATAACGATCTGGGGGGTGGAATGTGGGGTACTGCTCTTAGATATCTGACATAGACTGGGATTTTTTGAAGGGGATTGTGGTGGCGAGAACTGTGTAGGATTGGTTGATTTCTCGGCAAAGTGAAAATTTTGGTCATAAGAGGAGTAAGGGCCTTGTGGATATGGAAGGGGATGTGCATACGGAGGGGTTTGTGTGTATGGTGTATAACACATATGATATGTAGGGGAGGCAGAAAATTAGGTGGATTTTGACTATTAGGTGTTTTTGGGTTTTCTCCATCTAAATTAGACTTGCTACACCAGTTTAGGAAACTATCAGGGGAATTACTATCCATATGAATGGTGTGAGGTTTGTGAGTGAAAATGAGCACAACATGGGTCATATTTATACAGAGAGGAGGGTAGAAAATTTCTATAATTTTTTAGATTTAGAACTTTTTAATATCTAACCTCGAAACAATTAAAATATTTTAATTGCTATATTCCAACGGTTGTTTGTTTAGAACCACTGACATGCAGATCCAACTGAAAATTACACCCAATGTTTATTTTTTACAGCAAACCTCATCCAAGCGAGTGTGTGAATGCAGTGGGTGTAACTAAAAATTTCAATTCATTTCTTAACGGAAACAAAAAAAACCAATTCCGAAACTGACAATTGAGCTGAAAAAGCAATGGACCCACCTATCAGTGAACGTGGGTGAATTAAGTCACGATGCACGTGGCACAAGATGCAAACACACCCACAACATGTCCACGCGTTTTGTGGGACCGCCACTGTCGCTTCCCTCTGTGCACCACAAGCGTTTACTCCCCACCCAAACACTGATGCATGGGCCCAAATGCATTCTGGCCCGACCTATCACTTGGCGTTTTTGCATGAGTTGATCAGGCACGGTTTGTGAACAAGTGGGGCCCACAAAATGTGTTATATGGTGGCTTAGTGCCTCCAACGTGGCTACTTCATGGGGTGCTCGGTTTGGTGGGTCTTGCTTGTTAGAGCTGGAAGCGTCAATTGTCTCATCACGTGTCACTGTACAATTAGAGCATTGGAGCGGAGTCGACAGGGCATGTGATGCAGCAGTAGCGGCGGAGGCATCTACATTGGATTTAGTCTAAGTTGATTGAAAATCTTTTATATGGGCAGATACTGGACATTCTGTATTACAAACTTTTTTTTTATAAAGCTTCCCTTACAATGTTACAAACTTTTTATGGGATAGATCTTCTGTATGGGCCGAGACTCCTTCACAATTTTCAGATCTCATAATATTCTACCTTGATTGAGGATTAGGCCCATTTTGGTTTAAAATGGCACATATGCTCGATGGAATAATGGATTATTCAAAGATCTCAAGAAGACTAGTTCATATTTCATTTAGGGTGGGTGGTCCAACTTGACTTAAACTTATAAATTCGTTTAAAATTATATATCTAATAAATAAGTGAAAGAGAGTTTAAATTTATTTAAGGCTTCTAAAAGGATTTCAATTTAAAAGATAAATAAAAAACTTAAGTCCATATTTAACCAAGTTTAATTTATTTGAAAAGTTGAAGTCTACTAGTGCAGAATACTCCTACAAATTTTGCATGGGTTGGGATGAAAATTTTGATGTCCAAAGACAGCATAAAGCTTGGAAGTTGAGAAATACCAACGCATACACGGGACATTAAAAAAAAAGTTACACAATATTAAATTTAACTTGATTAATCACCTTGAAATAGATAAAAGGAAACGGCACTTTACAATACAGATGTTGGGGGCATTACGCATTGTGTTCACCTGTCAGCTGTAGTCCAACTAATAATATATTAGATTTTTCTCGTTCAGAATAGCCTGTCAATCCCGAAGTTAGCTGCGTAGGATTAATTTTAAAGTTAGCTTTTGAGAGAGATTGGAACATTAGGCATAAGCAACGTCAAGCTAAGGGTTTAAATCCAGGAAAATTCATATTAACCAATTTAATATTTAGTTAAAAAAATCAAACTAATCGACAACTCGAATACTACACTTATTTAAAGTCTAGGTCTACAAATATTACAGTAAAACACCGAACAGAAACTTCATTTCCAGAACTAAATAGTAACCTAAGCAGCCGACGAGGACACAGAGCCCTCGTCCTGGCCACCGTTGGCGCCGGCCGCGGGGAACATGTCCTTGCACAGCTCCCCATAGAACCTGCACACCAGCTCGACGAACACCGGCGACTTGAGCCTGTCCCAGCACTGCAGTAGTTCCTCCACGTCCTGCAGGTCCTTCACCTTGCCCTCCTCAACCAGCATCTCCGTCAGCCGCCTCTCGAAGCTCCGGCACGCCTCCGCCTCCTCGCCGCCTTCCCCCGTCCTCGACCGCAGCCGAGCAATCTTGACGTAGGCCGGCGTCTCCGGCGACGGCAACGGCGCATGGACCACTGCCATCTCCGTCGCCGGCGCGGCCGTCTTGCGCGTGGTCGACTCGCCGTCTGACGACGTCGCCGGCGCCGGTGGTACGAGCTGCCAGAAGACCGCTCGGACCGACCGGAGCGTGCGCCGGCGAGGGCAGAGGCGGCGGGGGCTCATCTTGGCGGCGGCCTTGCGGAGGCTGCGGAAGCGGAAAGCCCTGAATCGGAAGAGCCTTGTGAGGGCTCGCTTGCATGGCGTGAAGAGCCCGCATGAAGAGGCGGTTGAGATAGGCATCCTTAATTAGTTTGGTTTAATTACTTGGGTGATATGTGTTAAGAGACATGGCCATGAGAGCTCTAGCTTAAATCTTAATACGCACGTAGGAGACTAATAATCGTGGGTCTGGGAAAATGTTGCATGGATGTGGCATGCACGTCGAGGCAGTAGTGGGGTGGCACTTTGTGAAGAACAAGTCTGCATGGTTTTGATCACAAATTCACGTGTGTTAGTACTTAGTAGGTGGGACTAGTTGAATTAGATAAGTGATGTGAGTATTTCTAAATTGCGGAAAATCATGGGCGCACAAAGATGATCAGTCTAGATAAGAAAAAGGTTATGCATTTGGCCATCTGCGAGTGTGGAAAAATTAGGTTTTGTAAATTTTTTATCTAATCTATCTGTTTAGATGATTTTTTTACCAGCATTTGTTACAAAACAACCCAAAAAAATAGTGCTCCATGAAAACATAATCTAACATGATTTTTCCTTACCATACTATAATTAACAGCAAAATCTCTAATTCAAACTATCTTTGACACACCAGGTTACCAACAAAATATGGTGATACTAACAATAACATTAGTTTTATGAAATAGATAGAATTTTATTAGGATATTTTTCAAAATTAATTTTTTAAATACTTTGTTATAATACTTATTGCTAACTTACTGCAATAATGAATGTAGTCTAAGACTAAAGATATTTTTGGGAGGATTCTTATTTCAGTAGTTTTTAGAACTAGTAGTGCCTAATAAATTGAAATTGGTGGGAGAAGATTATTGAGTTTATAATCTCAAACTCCGTAAGTCAATTTATTATCAAAATAAACTCGATCAAACACACCTCAATTTACCAACACCACCACATTCATTTCAGTGAATCAAGATCTTCTATATTAGCTAAGAAAATACATGTCATACTATCCTTGCGGGTGTCCTCGAATGGAAATAAATATTTTAGATCACATTTATATGAGAAAGAAATGATAAATAGAAACATTAATTTCTCTCAACCCAACCTTTGGATATGATGCGAAGCATCTATTTTTTTATTAGATGACTACCGAGAGGTAGAATACATAATATATATTTTCTTCACTAATAAAAGAATCCTTCTCATGTCTCCGTTCCCTCCAAGAGAAATTGCTCTGCGAACAAAGGAATTCTCTGAAGCAATCGTTAGGAACACCGACTGAGAAATTAGTACCACGAACTAGTGGAATTTGTACTGAATTCGTAAAAAAAAAAAAAGGTTTTTTAAGCGGTAGATGTCAGGCAGTCATTGAGGAGTTTTTTTTTTATAAATAACCCACTTAAAAAAATATTTACAAAATTAACTCAGTTACAAAATTTTACAAAAATAACCTGCTACGTCAGACGGTCGAGCACTGCACTTTGCAAAAATACAATTTTAATTATGGGAGAGGGGATTCAAACCCGGGCCAACGAGACGAAAGCGAGGGAGTGGTAACGAACTGGGTTAGAGTTTTTTGTTGCTCTAAAGGAACTAGAGAATTTAATATATTGTGACTTGTCGAGTGCCCAGCACTTTGTGGGAGTGGGGATTCGAACCCGGGCCAACGAGGTGGGAGCGGGGGAGTGGTTACCAGCTGGGTTAAAGCCTTTTGCTGTTTTAAAAGAACTGAACAATTTAATATACTATTACTTGTCGAGTGCTCAGCACTCGACAAGTTGCTGGTCCCTTACTTAGCTCTCTCTGGTCCTCTCCCTCACTCACTACTCACGCTCACACACACTTCTAAAACATCCAGCACACACACACTTCTCTCTCTTTCATTTTCCTCTCAAACTTCAATTTTTGATCTAGCAAAATCCGTCCGGTAAATTGAATCGGTGTAGAAGAGAAATTTGTAGAAGATTCCAAACTCTTCGAAAGGAGGTAATTTTTTTTTTGAAATGCATTTAAGATTCTGTTAAGTATGTTGGTAATGATGTAATTAGGGTTTATATTTATGCGTATAGATTTTATTAAGCATGCATGTATAAATGTGTTTATGTGTATAGATTCTGTTAAACATGCATGTGTAAATGTAGGTATTACATTCTGTTAATGATGTAATTAGGGTTTATGTTTATGTTGTGCATGCATATTGTATGTTTAGAAATTAGGCTTTTTTGAATTTACATGTGTATGTTTTTAGAAATTATGAAATTAGGTTATTTTTAATTATGTGCAACTATGTATATAAATTAGGTTTTTTTAATGTATATGTGTATGTTTTTAGAAATTATTGAATTAGGTTATTTTTAAATATGTGCAACTATGTTTTTAACTTAGGTTTTTTAAATGTATATGTGTATGTGTGTATGTTTTTAGAAAAGATGAAATTAGGTTATTTTTAATTATGCGCATGCATGCTCTATGTTTAGGAATTAGGTTTTTTTAATGTATATGTGTATGTTTTTAGAAATTATGAAATTAGGTTATTTATAATTATGCGCATACATATTCTATGTTTAGGAATTAGGTTTTTTAATGTATATGTGTATGTTTTTAGAAATTATGAAATTAGGTTATTTTTAATTATGCGCATGTATGCTCTATGTTTAGGAATTAGGTTTTTTTAATGTATATGTATATGTTTTTAGAAATTATGAAATTAGGTTATTTATAATTATGCGCATACATACTCTATACTTAGGAATTAGGTTTTTTAATGTATATGTGTATGTTTTTAGAAATTATGAAATTAGGTTATTTTTAATTATGAGCATGCATGCTCTATGTTTAGGAATTATGTTTTTTTAATGTATATGTGTATGTTTTTAGAAATTATGAAATTAGGTTATTTTTAATTATGTGCAACTATGTTTATGAATTAGGTTTTTTAAATGTATATGTGTATATTTTTAGAAACTATGTGCATGTGTGTATGTTTTTAGGTTTTTAGAAACTATGTTTGTAAACTATGTGTGTATGTTTTTAGAAACTATGTTTATAAATTACGTTATTTTTAATTGTGCACATGCATGCTCTATATTTAAGAATTAGGTTTTGTAAATATATATGTGTATGTATTTAGAAATTATGAAACTAGGTTATTTTTAATTACGTGCAAGTATGCATGCACGCTCTATGTTTAGGAATTAGGTTTTTTTAATGCATGTGTGTATGTTTTTAGAAAATATGAAATTAGGTTATTTTTAATTGCGCACATACATTCTCTATGTTTAAGAATTAAGTTTTGTAAATGTATATGTATATGTATTTAGAAATTATGAAACTAGGTTATTTTTAATTACGTGCATGCATGCATGCACGCTCTATGTTTAGGATTTAGGTTTTTCAAATGTATATGTGTATGTTTTTAGAAATTATGAAATTAGGTTATTTTTAATTATGTGCATGCATGCATGCTCTCAGAAGGCAAATTTGTATAACATACAGAATAATGCACATGGATGCATGATTGCTGAACTTAAAAGGACAACAAGTCCATAGGGTTGTCAGACATAATTGTGTCATGTTATTTATGCGTGAGATGAATGTGTGTAGGGAATGGAGACTCCGGAAAAAATTTGCATATTTTACGGCAGCGGCTTAGTTCGCGAGGGGCAAAGCGGGGTTGATATGAGCTGTTGCCAGTATGTGACGGGCGAGCTGAGCGTACATAACACCTCATTCCTGGACCTGAATTTATGGATCCTGAATATGTTCGGGAAGAGGCCTCGCGATGAAATGGCTCTAATTGAAGGGTTCATTGTACGGGAGGTAGATAATGAGCAATACTGGATGCTGCGCGAAATTAAAGGGGACTAATCTTGGAGCTCTTATATTCGAAGAGTGGAAGACCCCCATGGCAGACTGCTCGGCCAGTTCTCGATGTATGTGCAGTTCTGCAACGTAGGACCATTCGAGCATGTGGTGGATGGTGAGCCAAGCATCGTGTCCGGTCCTGCAACATTCAGGGCTAGCAAGTGGTCGGATGTATTCTGCCATACTCGTGTAGATGTGTGCGAGGTATTGGATTGCCTTCCATCAGTGTTCGACGAAGATGATTCGAAGGACTCGGAGGCATCTGATGGCTCTGATGACGATAATCCTGGTCCCTCGCAGGAGTGGCTCGACCATTCAGCATATAGTCAACCTGTGCTGCCAACAGATCAAGGTTCGAGATGGTCTTTCGAGCGAGGTGGCGTAGAAGTAGAGCAGGAGTTTTAGATCAAAGAAGATCTGAAGAATGCTGTGGCGAGCTAGTCTCTTGCAATTAACTGGCAATACAGGGTTGTCAAGTCAAATCCAAACCTATTTGTCGTATCCTACGTAACACCAGGCTGCCTATGGAAGATTCGTGCCATGCGGCCGAAGGATGACATCGGTTTTCTAGTGACAAGAGTTACCGCGCACACATGCCGGCTTACGGAGGCACTGGACAGACACAGGAACTTGATGCCATCGTACGTCGGTAACATCATCCAGCCGGTCGTGCGAGAGAACATTTCAATAATGCCGAGAGAAATCATGAAGCAAGTTGCCGACAGGTGTGGGTACACTATACGGTATGAAAATGCCTGGAGAGCAAAATAGAAGGCCATTGAGGGCATGTTTGGCACATTCGACCACGCCTACAACAATGTAATGCGGTTGCTGCGCAACATCGCTCAGACCAACCCAGGGATGTTTCTGGATGTCTTCGATCGGCCAACTGTACGTCGAGACAATACCCCCATACAGAACACTCGGGTGCTCCGTCGATTGTTCTGGTCATACCGCCAGTGCATCAAGGCATATTCTTATTGTCGTCCGGTCATATGCGTGGATGGTACATTCTTGACCGGAACGTACAAGGGCGCGCTTCTCATTGTTGTTGCTGCAGATGCTAATGACCAATTGCTTCCATTGGCGTACGCGATGGTCGAGTTCGAGAACTCAGAAAGCTGGTTGTGGTTTCTGGTCAATGTGAAGTGGGCGGTTGTCGGTGATCGAGAGAAGGTCTGCATCATATTGGACCGACATCGAGGGTTGCTCCACGCCATTGAGGTAATGCGCAGGGGCCCAGATGCTCCGTACAAATGGGAGGATGTGCGTGTTGCATCTAGGCCTTTATGTCTAACCCTAATTTTGATGATTAATGAAAACAAAGTGTTTTTATACTGACTGTGTTTTTGAGACTGTTTGATACAGAGCTCCGTTGGGAAGATATGCGAGATGAACAAGACGAATCCAACGCAAAAGAAGTAAAAGCACAAGTCGCAAGGAATGAAGTCGAGATGCAAGTCGCAGAAACACAAAGGACCTAAGGTAATCCGTAATTTCATTTTTACCGATCTCGGTGTTTGAAGTTGATCGGTTTAGGAAAATTGTTTTTACTTTTAACCGTACTATTAAGAGGGGCTGCAAAAGTCCTCTCTACATTTCCAACATAAACCGAGAAACTTAGGTCATTGCATTGCATTCTTTTGGTTGGATTTGAGTTGTATTTGGTTTGAAAGATTTGGATTTTCAGCTGAGTTTTTGACAACAGAAGAGTTTTTCAAACTTCTAGAAAGATCTAGGTAGATTTGGTTTTTACTTCTGTTGACAAAAATGTAGCCCTTAAAATTATATTTCAAACGAGCTATTAAACACCTCTTTTGGATTTATGGATTTAATGTTATAGCTGTTTTTGTTCAGGCTGACTGTCAGTTTGCTGAACTGACTGTCAGTTTGAATGTCAGTTAGTGTTAACTGACAATTGTCCAGAGAGTGTGTTTTTCGGGCCAAAATTTTTTGTACTAAACTGACTGTCAGTTTGGGTCTCGATCACAGTTGTTTTTATCTGAGTTTCTATTTGATTTGGTCGATATTTTGGTCGAACTGACTGTCAGTTTGCATAACTGACTGTCAGTTGGGGGTTTCAAGTTTCCTTAAATGACCACAAAACGGCTAGCTATTTTTTATCCGTAAATTTTGTCGGCCGTTGTACATGTAACTGACTGTCAGTTAGTGCTGCTGATTTTCAGCCCTAGCTCCAACAGTTCTTTTGATTCTTGAGGTTATAAATAGGGGCTTTGGGCATGTGTTTTAAACAACAAGCAGCATCATTCTCTTATACACTCTTGAGCTTTAGTTTTCTACACAAAATCTTGATCTGTTGATCAAGTCGAGTGTTTTCTGATCCACTGAGCGTTCCAGTTCATTGCATTTGCATACTTATAGTTTCTCGGTGCGTGTTTGGAGGTCTAGAGAAGACCTCGCTGCCTATTACTCTTGGTGAGCGCCCTCTCCTAGACGGTTCGGAGGCGTAGCCGTTGATCTCTCCATTCGAAGATTGTTGGAGAGGCTCGGCAAAGTTGTACAAGGCATTGGTGCTTGCCTTTCCGGAGTGGACAAGGAGCAATCACTAGTTGATAATATCCTTTGTGGATATTGGAGCGAGACTCATTTACTTGAGTGCTTCAACGAGGATTAGTGGAGACTGGGCGAGTCTCCGATACCTCGGTAAAAATCGGTGTTTGCTCTCTCTATCTTGTCTTTTCAATATATAAATTGCTTTTGGTTCTTCTTGTTGCAAAAACTTGTTTTTCATTTGAAGTTTTTAAAAACCTCCTATTCACCCCCCCTAGTCGGCATCCTTGATCCTACAGTGCGCAGCCGTTGGTGCATGCGGCACATTGCGGCAAACCTTTTCACACACTTCTGCAGCAAACAAATCATGGATCTGTTCAAGCGGCTATGCATGCAAAACCAACCGAGGAAGTTCCAAGCTATGTTTGACAAATTGGAGGCGTTGACAGCGAAGTACACCACGAGGAGGGCCAGCAATGCTGCCAACGATGTGAACGTCAGCAAATTCTTTCAATGGATTCAGGATAAGGACATCGAGAAATGGTCCTTGCTGCACAACGAAGATGGCGCAATGTTTGGGGTAATGACGACCAACCTTTCAGAGGTGTGCAATTATGTTTTGAAGGGAGTGAGGTGTTTGCCGGTGACTGCTGTAGTGGAGATGACATGGTACCGCACAACCGAGTACTTTAACAACAAAAGTGTTGCCACGAAAACACTAGTCGACGATCCCATGAGAACCTTGCCTGATGTTGTGCAGTCTTACTTGACTGCTTGCGTAGACAAGGCCCAGCGGCACAAGGTGACAGTAATAAACAAGTTTCACCGAATAATTCAAGTCTGCCTTCGGCTAAAGAACGTGAGCGGCCAACTTAGGTTTGGACGGGTGCACGAGGTCATTCTTGGGCATGTCGCTGAGTGCACATGCAACAAACCGAAGCTACTACACAAGCCCTGCTCACATGTCCTTGCTTCATGTGCGGCGTTCGGTGTGAGCCCTGCGCCTTACCTTTCAGAGTACTTCAGTCTAGATAACCTTTCTAAGATGTGGAGTGTCGTGTGGAGAGTTTTTATGACACTCGGCGACTATAGAGTTATCCCTACTGGCGAGAGTACTTGGATCCCAGATGTAAATCTTAGGCGAACAGGTCCTAGGCGACTGAAGACACGCCGAATACACAATGACATGGTTGAGTCACAGGGGGTAGCTCACGAGCTAGGAAATGCTCGATCTGTAGGCAGCCCGGACATGCCAGGAAGGATTGTTTGAATGCACCAGGACCATTGACTTACCAATGTTGTGTGTGTTCGACGAAACTTTGTAATACACTTCTCATTTTCATTGGATGGTTGTAATCCGTATGTTATTTTATTTCGTCTTGTGGACATCTTAATTTCAATAATGGTTTCTGTTGTATGCTATGTTAGTTTCATGTTGTGTGCTATCCATGTGTAAGTATTTTATTTTCGTCACTAATGGATCAAAGTTTTGACAGGCATGGCCGGTGGGGACAAAGAGATCTTCCAGAGCTGATGAGCAGCATTATGATCATGGACATCGCGGCCGCATGTTGTCCAAGGGCTGGGACCTGAAGCTGCTTGTAGTCCGTGCTCCTGTGGAGTACTGGCCTCTCCATGAGGAGTACATCCCCATCCTTCGGGATACAGGTTTATTGTCGTTCGCCCGTATGCTACAGATAGGTAGTGCGTGCTCCCGTGGAGTACTGGCCTCTCTAGTTGTATGCTACAGATATCTTGTTCCCTTCGACGCACAGTGACACTGTGTACACATGGTTCATTCCCCTGGTGGAGAGTATCGTCAATGCGGACCTAGGGGCCATGCCACGTTACAATTGGGCGATGGCAGTGTTGTGCGCGACGTACAGGGGGCTTTGCGAGGCATGTTGCAGGACCTCGAGTGGATCATTACTATCCGCATGCCTTGTACTACTGCACTTGTGGTCATGGGAGCACTTCCCCGTTGGTCGGCCACGTTTGGAGTGGCCCATCCATCCGTACAGTGCGCCAGCAGACTACGAGGATTGGGTTGATCGACCGACCAGGGGATCCCGTTGGCTGGGAGGTCGGCCGAGGTGATCATCGTCACAGATTCACTGATGTTACGTGGTGTATCTGGGAGAGTTTGATCTCCTGCTGGACGCACATGTTATATGGATACCATGGACACCGGAGCACATCTCCCAGGTTGCACCGCGGGCTAAGACTGCTGGCTTACGCTCCGGCACATGGTGTTCTCGCATGTAGTGGAGCCGTATTTTCCGGAGAGAGTGATGCGCCAGTTCGGGCCACACCAGCAGATACCGCCCCCGGAAAGAAATCAACAACACCATCTCCCACGAGAGATTCACGTGTATGCCTGGAACATTTTCTATATCTCGGTTACGTACTGAACATTTGTTTGTTTCCTTGCTTTATGTGCATCGCATTACCTTTTGCAGACAAACACGTAAAGGAAAACACTCCGACAACTGGCAGAGCAAGAATGCCAAATGGGTAGACGAGTGGGAGGACCATGCAGCGAAGGATGTTGTTGTGGAGGAGCGGCCGTACGACCCTGCGACGTACCAGGCCTTTCTTCAGTGGTACATGCCGCGCACCCGTACGTGACTTGCTCGTGCGGCCCCACCTTTGCCGATAGAACTATCACATCAAGACAGTCTTTGATCAGGCCTTGATGTTCAGTTCCCAAGTCAGATCCATCGCTCGGTACGTTCGTCTTGGCTGGATACTTATGTTGGTCTCTTATCTTATCTATTTTTCTAGAGTTCCCATATGAGTTTCGCATGTGCAGGCTGACATAGCGGTGGCCATCGAGAGGCAGGCGAACTCCCTACTGTCTGGCCTTTCTCGGGGAGGATGACGGTTCAAGATGGAGCGCGTGGTGCCCTATGTTCCATCTGCATAGGAGCATGGCGACTCATCTCTGACCTAACTTATGGACAAAAGACAGATGGATCGGTTCCACACCAGAGAGGGGCTTAGCCACCTAGTCCGATGTTAGCTCGGCCTAGCTTGAGTGGTGCTCGACAGAGCACTTCATCGGCACAACGCAGTCATCGTGGCACATCGTCGACTTGGGGCGGTGACGTACCAAGTACGTCCGCTGGCCCATCTCAGCTTCGTCGTTCCTCATCAATGCACACTGCTCGACGCAGAGATCTGCATATTGGGGACTCATCTACACATTGAACTCCCGATTCAGATGACTCCGACGATGAGGACGACATTTGTCAAGACGAGGAGGATGCGAGTAGGGTATCGGCAGAGCGGCTTGCGGCTGATGAATAGTGGGACCAGGCTCGTATTGAGCAGGTGGCCCAGGTACAGGGACACTCAGTTCCTTGGGGGTCTACACAGCTGAGATGGGGGGAGCCCACCCACGACCAGATGTATCACCACGGCGATCCTGAGTACTACGCTCCGCAAAGGGGCAAGGCCGATTGGGTAGCACAACAGCGAGACAACGATGACTGGGTCTCGAGTATGTTAGGGATGCAGGATCCTCATGAGCATTAGTACTACCAACCGAATGAGTTTGCGCCGAGCGAGCTCGAAGATCACCCTCCACCGACACAGCCATCTCAGGGTCATGCAAGTACTGAGCGGCATGGTCCTTCTACCGCGGTTGGGCGGCGATCACATGTGCCACTTGATCCGTACTCACCATCGCCTTTTTAGAGAGATAGGCATAGGCATAAGAGGGGTCGTCCGAATCCATAGCGAACATGTACTAACACTTTTATTTTTCAACGTGTTACATTATTTATTTTAGTAAATGCATTATTTTCTAGATTAAATTGTGCTCGGTCGTTTTGAGATGTGCAACTCCAGTTACTTAGGTTTTCGGCGATCTTATTGTTTAGACTTCATAGTTTGAATGGTCAAAACGAATCATCCATCTAACTTACAATTTAAAAGATATGAATGTGGGAATATTCCCATAATATGGTATGAATTATAAAATAGTCCACCTTGCAGCTTTCTGTGACAACAGCCTATTCGATTTTTCACGTCAACTTTTCCATCTTTTAAGCGTTCCGTCAAAAAAAGCTGCAGAAAGCGTTCACGTCAACTTTTCCATTTTCACGACTTTATAACTTCTCGAGATAGAAAGCGGCCTGAGTTGTCACCTCAACTTTTCCATACTTTCACCTTTTCGTAATACAACATCGTGCCCACAGAAAAACGCCACCCCACCGTTCCATAAGTCCTTGCCTCTGGCCTACAAATACAAAGTGCATCCCCCCCTCATTTTCGCACTGAACCTATCCACTTCCTGACAACACTCACAGGTAATTACTCCTTGTCTGATCTTACGGCTATTTCAGGTTCGTCCTCCGGAGTGACCAAGGATGAGGGTATGGAGCTATGTGAGCTTCCACCGCGGTGCTACTGCAACAAGATGTGCACAGAGCACATGTCCGCCGATGAACGGTCGTTCCGGATGAGGTTCTACGGTTGCACGATGTCCAAGTACCCTTAGCGAACTGATGTGAGTGTTGTACTATTCTTATTGTTCTCTTCACACTATTTGACCTATTGTCACCCTCACATGTTTTCCTCAGATTTATGATCGCAAGTGTGACTTTGTTCAGTGGATTGATATCGAGATGTCGAAGGAAGCCAAGGAATGCGTAAAGTTTCTACAAGAGGCAAAGGCTCACCGCAGGAGCTTCGGTCTCACAGAGGACTGGGGTCCGGATGAGGTTGACCTGTACTGTGAGGCCGAATGGTGTTTCGCACTGGACCGACTTACGGAGGAACAAAGATTGGAGCGTCGGCGCGAAGCTAATCGTACTTTTAGGGCGGAACCAAAGCCTTCTTGCAGCTTTCCTCGTCGTTGGCCCTTCTAGATGATTCTGTGCTTAATTTCTTTCAATGTTTCTCGCTTACTCATGTACTTTATCCATCTTCAATAATATCTCTCTCACTAAATATATCTCGGCCTCACTCTAAACCATAACCCTAACCCTAACCCTAAACCCTTCAACCCTAACCCTAACCCTAACCCTAACCCTAACCCTAAACCCTTCAACCCTAAACCCTAACCCCTAATCCCCAAATTGTCATGAAAAAATCTCAAAACATTTGTTTAGTACTCCTATAAATCATGAGCGAGAAATATTTACAACAAGAAATAAAATTTGAAAAAATACATACAAAGACCAATAATGTGATATCTGTTGTTTGCATTTAAGCAATCAATCATGCACTACTCTCTCACCCCTGGTCCTGGGTCCGAATCCTGCCTCCTACAATTCAAAAAAAAATTTCTAGTCGACTATGATTGTATAAAATTATATTTTTAATATAAAAATTTGGTGAATTTCTGATAATCGTATCAAGACAAAACAACTTGTCACCTGTTATGGGGGAAGAATTCGTTCTAAGTATTCACTACTTTTCAAGTACCTAAATATTTAATTATATAGTTGAAAAAATAATTAAAGAAAATAATTGAGATACATATAATAGAAATAAAAAGTAAATGACAAATATATTAATTTGGGCAGTACCTTTAGAGGAGCAAAAGACTCTAGCTCAGTTGGTTACCACTCCCCCACTCCCACCTCGTTGGCCCGGGTTTGAATTCTCGCTCCCACAATTAAAAACCCTTTTTTGCTTGTCGAGTGCTGGGTACTCGACAAGGCACCAAATATTAAATTCTCCAGTTCCTGTAGAGCAGCAAAAGGCTTTAGCTCAACTGGTTACCACTTCCTCGCTCCCACCTCGTTGGCTTGGGTTCGAATCCCCGCTCCCACAATTAAAACCCTTTTTTGCTTGTCGAGTGTTGGGCACTCGACAAGTCACAATATATTAAATTCTCCAGTTCCTTTAGAGCAACAAAAGGCTCTAGCCCAGTTGGTTACCACTCCCCCGCTCCAGCCTCATTGGCCTGGGTTCAAATCCCCACTCCCACAATTAAAATTGTATTTTTGCAAAGCACCTGGTCGCTGGCTCGCTTGTCGAGTGTCCAGTGCTTGCTCGACAGGCTGACGTTGTGGGACCCTCATTTGAGGAATCTGGTCGCAACCAATGATAGATTGCAAGCTCATAACAACAAGATGCATTATATAACAATGCAAGTAAGTAAAACAAATGCTGATCACATGGACCAACATTACAATAACATAGCACCAAAATGACGCAATTTAGTGTTGATACAAAATCAAGAGTTTTCTTCGACACCAAGGTCGGCACAAAATGAAACAACAACAACAAGCAAAAAGGCTTCACGATCTTCATCTTCAATTGTAGCGGTGTTTCATGGGCTTCCTCCACATCGGACTCCACTTGGTAAGTGACCCTCTAGTAAGCTGGATCCTCGGGGGTAGTTTCTTCTTCATTGGGTTCAAGACTGTAGGAGTCGGGATCAACAAATCCTTCTTCTATTTTTGTTTGCAAAAGCAAGGGTGAACACATTGTCCACATGGTGCTCAACAAGTCTCATTTTAAGAATGCAGGTACATATACATGAGGGGGAATTTTCAAGAGATGGGCTCTTTAGTTTGTAGATAGGAATAGAATAGATTTTCAATCTTTAGGTTTTGAGAAAGGGGTTTTGTTTTCAAAAGTGAAACCCTTTTTTAAAATCCTAAACTAAGCTTTCACAAAATGTTATGCGTGAAGGTCTTTCATGAGTCGCCACTTTAATCAATATTAGGAAAACCTTTTTCAAAAGCTACTAGTGCTGCATCGACGTGGATAGAATCCACCACGCGCAGACTCCATGACCTGGGAGCTCAGAGTATCCGATACTTTTTATAACTTTGCAAAGGTGTACCACCACCTTAATCCACCGATCATTCAGCTTTCAAGTCGGTACCTTTTCATGCGACTTTTACGCATGTGACAAGGCCGAGATTACACAATAGTTTACAATCCTAGCATGAACAATTCCCTGCCCGGTAACTAGACATTCCAGTCCTCATTACCGTTGTGGGTACTCCCCACAGCCAATTCTACCTAGCCTTGGCCTATGGTCCCGCAAGACACATAGCCTATGGATTCAGCCGCGCACGACTCGAAATCTTGGCATAGGGCGTCTTCCGTCAATACTCCTGATTCACTCATTAGCTCACACCACTCGTGGCCCTCTGTGGCCCACCAGTTTCCTCTCGAGAAACCGGACTAACAACCATTGCAGGGAAAAGCTAATACCGAGAAAGCTACTATATATGTTGCGCCCGTCCCATTCCGGGCAAGTGGTTGGTACGTTTTTCATGCCGCATAGAAGTACAACACAAGGTTCTTGTCCTTTTGAATCTTTAGTGAGGAATCTTTCACATTCCCAATGTGCACACAGCACCAACCAATCAAACCATCCTCACTATCGATTCTAATCACATTTCCTTTCACAAAAGGGTTTGGAACATATTTTTCACACATGTGACTGTTTAGCACTTAACACATAATTTTGAGCATAAGCATATCCTAAGCATGACATCCTAGAGTGACAAGGGTGCATAGAAAATATGACATGAGGAGCTTCACAAAGATTTAGGTCATATCTACTCACATTCTTTCAACATAGCATTTAACTTAAACATAAAGCATGCGTATACTTTAAAACAGAAATTAGTCTAGTTTACTCAAAATACTGGGAGAGACATGATGAAGGTTAGAGACTTGCCTTGCAGTGTGGGGTTGACGACTCTAGAGGTTCTTTGAAAACTTCTGCTGTCTCTTCTACTTCTTGCTCTATTCTCGCACACAAACAACGAGTCAATTCAACACATCGCACTACAGAAGCATACATAAAATACTTGTGTACAGTATATAGATATGCATGCAAGAGAAGAGGTCTGGTGTTGAAGATACTGGGGTGTGCCTCAAAGAGATTAGTTTTGAAATGTCGAATGTCGAAGGGTTGACATTCGGTTCACGGCTAGACATGGCCTTAAGTTGGCCTTAGAGGGGTCTTCTCAAGGTGTGTTAGTAGAGAAAAGTGTAGAACATGGCCTTAAAAGCTTAGCGGGCAAAGTGGAATTTCATTTTCTCAACCAGAAGTGGCTAAATAGGGTCAATGTCAGTCGCTGACATGGGCTGACACTGAGCTGGCATTGCCAAAAACTAGGGCAAAACAGTGGAGATGATTTTGGACTTCAATTGCTTCACCAACAATGTTTGGGAGGTAGGCAAAGAAGACAGGAATCTAATGGTGTTGGTTTCAAGGACAGAGGTGGCCGGACGGTGATGAACGACAGAGAGAAACCACGGTGGCGACACGGCACAGTGAAACTTCTAAACAGATTCTTGGCATAGCTGAAACTGGAGATTTTACACAGAACCAGAAGTTGGGGTAGTGGAGAAATATTCTTAGGAGGTCGAAGTAAAGGTGCTGGACAAAGTGGTGATGACGGCGGTGGCCGGCGGTGACCGGGCGACACGGTGGCGGCACGACAGCGAGGGGCAAAACACCCAAACAGCGATCTGGTGCTACGTTGCCGAAATCTGGAGCTACTGGAGCTAACTGGGGCTAAAAGATACTATTTGAAGCACTGGAGTTGGCCGGCGAAGGGATGACGGCGAACAGCGGCGAGCTACGCCGGATAAGAAACTGCTGGATTTGGGCGATTCTGGTACAAGGCCTTGGAGGTCGATTGCTCGCGGTTAGAGCAAAAGGGAGGTATGGGAAGTCCACTGGAACGGCCAATTTGGCCGGAGAAACGGCGGTGCGGCCTGGCGACGTGAGCCGGTCGCTGGTGGCGCGCGAAAGATAGGGATGCTTCAATCCAAGCTTCGATTTGAATTCTAAAAGAACAAGCTTGCTAGGATTGAGCCACTGATCAAAAAGTTCTACTAAAGGGAGAGCTAATTCAAGCTAAATCACATAGCATTGCCGGAACAGGGCAATCGGAAATTCCGGCGATCACCGGTGTTAGGATTTTCCGGAGTGCAATTAAATGCTACTACACAGAGAGATGGACAAGGGGTACTCACTGGTGAAGCTGGATTGGAGAAAGGTGCAGAGGATTAAGCTGGCGTCGTGCTCCTCTTCACTGGCTTGCCGGAGACAAAGAAGAGACACGGGAAAACTGGGACTTAGCGGCTGCTGGAGGTGTGAAGAAGCTATGGGAGAGGGGGAGGGTTTATATAGGCAGTGGGCTGGAGCTCTCGAGACTTGAAGCAGATCGAGCTGGATACGGCGTGACTGGCGACGGTGGCGAGATTGAGACGACGTTGGGACGCTGCAGCGGCTGGATTTCCTCGAGAGTTGCAGTGGCTGAAGTGACCGGGCGAGGTGGTGACAACAGTGAAGATGCGACGGCACATGGTGGCCTCGACGGCTTTATCAGAATAGGCAAGCGTGCTCTGGCAATGGCAGTGGCGCAGCGACTGGAGGCTCCAGCATGGCTGCGACGTGGCGGAAAAGTTCTTTCTAACACAGTAGCAGCATGCGGTGGCGATGCCGAGCGCACGCAAGGAAAAACAGCGTGCTGGTGCTGCTACAGTGGCTCCACGGTGGTCAACCAGATGCGCACACGTGGTGGCGAGTCTATGGCGGAGCTGGCTACGGTGGGGCTTCACCGGTGGCGGCAAATCATGGTGAAACGACACTGGTCATGGTCGAAACAGGTGCTGGCCTGGTCGTGGTCGAACGGCCTGGTCGAAAAGCACAAGATCTGGTCGAAATAGCCGGCTGGCCTGAAATGCTTGAATTTGTTTTGGATTTGGACCCGATTGTAAATTTTGAGACTTGGAGGGTTTAAGTCAAAACTGATTTCACAGATATGCATAACTTTATTCCACAAACATTTTGGTCAGGAAAAAAGATAAAATTCAGATCGTTTGAATAGATTTGGATAAAACGAAATCAGGGCAATTTAGGGTATTTAGGGTTTCGATTTTTGGCGAGGTTAAAAACTGATGCTTAGGATGAGATTTTGGAATTCTCACAGAAGGGAAACTTGTTCAGAATAGAGATTGGGAGATATCCCTGAATAAGATCAAGGTTTGGAGCTGATTTGTGGCTTTTAGCCCTTTCAGGCTTCTGGGAAAATCAAAAAAGGATCAATCTGAAACACTTTTGGACTAAAATGCGAAAATGGCCTGAAAGGTGGAGTTATGTTGCCAACTTTTTAAATTAAGGTAGTGGCACACCTTAGATCATAGTTCTGAGATAAAAGATCAAAAATGGGGTCGAGATATCCGAGAATCCAATGAAGATATGCTGACTGGCATGCTAAAGAGGTAGCAAAATCTGGGGTGTTACAACCTACCCTCCTTAAGAATAATATCATCCTCGAGATTCTGATTGGTCTGAGAACAGGTAGGAGAAATTCTGATGCAACTCTTCCTCTCTTTCCCATGTCGACTCTTCCTCTGTTGATTATTCCATTGAACTTTGCAAAATCTGATGGTTATTGACTTCAATTTCCTTTCACTGACCTCTAACACTTTAACTGGGTATTCTTGATACGTCAAGTCTGGTTGAACTTCAGCTTCTGTAGGAGACACTTGCTCTGTTGGTTTCCTCAGACATTTCCTCAGTTGAGATATGTGAAAAACATCATGAACTCCTGCTAGTTCAGGCGGTAGCTCCAATTTGTACGCTACTTCTTCTCGTCTTTCCAAAATCTTATTTGGTCCAACATATCTTGGGCTTAATTTTCCTTTCATCTGAAATCTGCGAATTCCCTTATATGGTGTCACTTTGAGGTATACATAGTCGCCTATGTCAAAGGATAGTTCTCTCCTTCTGCTATCGGCATAGCTCTTTTGTCGGGACTGAGCTGTCTTCAGTCTTTCCTGTATAATCTTCACATGAGCAGTGGCATCTTCCACTAGTCGTGGTACCAAAAATTATTTTTGACCCACTTCGGTCCAATATAATGGTGTACGGCATTTTCTTCCGTAGAGTGCCTCATAAGGAGCCATTTGTAGACTTGCTTGATAACTATTGTTGTAAGTAAACTCCACGTATGGTAGGGATTACTCCCAAGAATTTCCATAGTCTAAGGCACACTCTCTCAACATGTCTTCTAGAATCTGGTTCACTCTCTCTGTCTAACCTCTAGTCTGTGGGTGGTAAGCGGTACTAAACTTTAGTTTTGTACCTAAGGTCTTCTGCAATTCTTCCCAAAATCTTGACACGAATTGCGCTCCTCTATCCGCAATGATTGCCTTTGGCACTCCATGCAGAACGACAATCCTGGTAAGATATAGCTCTGCTAGTTTACTTGTCGTGTACTGGGTCTTAACTGGTAGAAAGTGAGCTACTTTTGTGAATCTATCAACTATAACCCATATAGAATCATAACCTTTTTGGGTTTTTGGCAATCCAACTATAAAGTCCATTCCAATTTCATCCCACTTCCATTCGGGGGTTGGCAGGGGTTGTAATGGCCCTGCAGGCTTTTGATATTCTGCTTTCACCCTTTGACAGGTGTCACAAGAAGATACGAACTCGGCAACCTTTTTCTTCATTCCTTTCCACCAAAATCGATCCTTTAGGTCCTGGTACATCTTCGTACTGCCTGGGTGGATAGAATAAAGGGTACAATGGGCTTCTTGCATTATCATGTCCTTGATTTCTCTGTCGTCTGGGACACAAATTTGATTGTGATACCATAGAATTCCTTGCTCATCCTCACGGAGGTCAATTGCATCTTCATACTTCATATCCTCTTTCAGCTTTTGAACATTCTGATCTGTTTCTTGAGCCTTTTGAATTTGATCCTTCAACTCGCAATCTACTTTTAATGCGGTGATTGTCCCTTGCTCAACAAACTCTAAACTCAACTTTTCAAAATCTTTAAGTAATTGGGGTGTCACTTTCAAGATCTTTGCTTGATTGCAGTAGGACTTTCTGCTCAAAGCATCTGCCACCACGTTTGCTTTGTCGTGGTGGTAATGTATTCCAAGGTCATAATCCTTAATCAATTCTAACCACCTTCATTGTCTCATATTTAAGTCTTGCTGGGTGAAGATATACTTCAGACTCTTGTGGTCCATATAGATTTCACATCTATTCCCTAGCAGATAATGTCGCCAAATTTTTAGCGCATGAACAACGGTGGCTAATTGCAAATCATGCGTTGGATAGTTCTCCTCATGCGGTCGCAACTGTCTTGATGCATAAGCTACAACTCTTCCTTCTTGCATAAGAACACAACCTAGTCCTTGTTTTGATGCATCACAATAGACTTCAAAGTCCTTCTTGTTGTCTGGCAACGTAAGAACAGGTGCGGTTGTCAATATCTTCTTCAGCTCTTCAAAGCTCTTTTCACACCCCTCAGTCCAGCCGAATGGAACATCCTTCTTCAGCAGTCTGGTGAGCGGCTTAGTAATCTTAGAAAATCCTTCGACAAATCTTCGGTAATAACCGGCTAATCCTAGGAAACTTCTAACTTTAGTCACTGTTTCAGGTTGCTTCCAATCCATGATAGCTTGAGTCTTCGACAGATCCATAGATATTCCTTTGCGAGAAATGATGTGGCCTAGAAAAGAGATTTCTTTCAACCAAAAGGCACACTTATCAAACTTGGCATACAACTGATGATTTGCTAGCTTTTCTAGCACTATTCTGAGATGTTGTGCGTGCTTTTCCTCTGACTTAGAAAAGATAAGAATGTCATTGACAAATATAATGACAAACTTGTCTAAGAATTCCATAAGGACTTTGTTCATCAGGTTCATAAACCCTGCTGGTGCATTTGTTAAACCGAATGGCACCACGGTAAACTCATGTAGTCCATATCTCATTATGAATGTAGTCTTTGGGATGTTCTCTTCTCGAATCTTCAATTGATGATATCCGGACCTCAATCAATTCTCGAAAATATCTTAGCTCCTTTGAGCTGATCAAAGAGATCGTCGATCCTTAGCAGAGGGTACTTATTCTTGATTGTCATGTCATTCAATTTTCGATAATCAACACAAAGTCGTAAACTGCCATCTTTCTTTTTGGCGAAGAGCACAGGAGCTCCCCAAGGTGAGGAACTCGTCCTGATAAACCCTTTTCTTTCCAATTCCTCCACTTGCTTTCTCAACTCTTCTTGCTCTTCACTTGTCATGCGTGCAAGCTTTCTTGCATACGGAGCCGATCCAGGTTTTAATTCAATAGTGAACTCTATATCTCGGTCTGGCGGCATTCCTGGGAGTTCTTCAGGGAAAACTTCTGGGTATTCTTTCAATATCGGGACCTCTTCAAACTCAATCCTTCCCATGCTATTCAAACTACACACTTGGTCACTTGCCATGGATCTTTCTGCATAGAACGTGACTTGTTTTCCTTCAGCGTTCGTCAGGGTTATCGCTTTTGCTCTCACAGTCCATCTGACCTTTGTGTTTTGCTAGCCAGTCCATTCCAAGGATAACATCTAACCCTTGAAGATCCAAAGCTAGCAAATTCGCTAGGAATCCTATGTTGCCAATACTAAAGGTGGTATTTCTACAGATGGATTCAACAGGCATTCTAGCCCCAAGGGATTGAATCAAGATATGATAATCTAATGCAGATACTGGTAACTCATTTTTGAGCACAAAAGATCTCGACACAAAAGAATGAGTTGCACCAGGGTCAAACAAAGCAATTGAAAGCTCAGAGTGGATCAAGATCCTACCGATCACAACATCAGATGCTTCTCTTGCTTCAACGGTGGATGCGTAGTTGAGTCTACCACGACCTGTGGCAGGCGCTCCTCTTACCCGGCCATTCTGGGTTCTACCTCCTCTAGAGGGTGGAACACCTCTGGCAAAGTTTTGAGCTGGAAAAGTGGGTCTTGCAACTTGAGCTCGGGCAATGTTGAACGGCAAATGTTGCAGTGGACAAGTGTCCTTGCGATGTCCCTTTCTTCCGCAATGGAAGCACTCTACATTCTTCATGGGACAGTCCTTGAAGAAATGGTTTCCTTTACATCTGGTACACTACGGTGTCGTAGCTGGCGCAGGACTCTGGGGTCTCTATGGCGGTCTGAAGGCTGGCCGATAAGCGGGCATCGGTCTTCCTCAACTAGCACTTCCTTGATAAGAATTGGGCAAGGCCTTTCTCTTCCGGTCTTCTTCGATCACTCTCCTCTTTTCTTCCATTTTGAGCAATCGATTAATCAGGACATGAAAATCCGTAAACTCATGGGATGACAGCTGGTATTACAAAGAGTTTTGTAGACCTTCGTAGAATCTATCGATCTTTCTCTCCTCCATTGCAATATCTTCGGGGGTGTACCTTGCCAATTGGATAAATTCGTGTAGGTACTGTTTGACGGTCTTGTTTCCTTGTCTTAGATTCACGAACTCCCAGAGTTTTTCTTGAACAACGCCCTTCGGAACATGGTACTTGCGGAACTCTTCCTTGAATTCATTCCATGTAATTGAATCTCTGTTGGAGTGCACAGTCTGATAATTTTCCCACCAGGCGGCGGCGGCGGGTCCAGCTAGTTGATGTGATCCGCACAGAAGTTTCTCCTCGTCACTACACCTAACGGTGTTCAACTTTCTTTCCACATCCCTTAGCCAATCGTCGGCCACAATGGGGTCCTCGGTACTTGAGAAGGTTGGAGGACGCGTTTTCTAGAAATCAGTCAGCTTTGCTCTGACTGCTGGTCCTTCCATCTATCCAGACGCCAAATGTTGCATTAATTGTCCTAAAATCTGATTTTGTACTTCCGCTGATTCTTGTCTGTTTCGCTCCATCCACATCAGCATGTCGTTAATGTTGCCTCCATGTGGCATAGTTGATGATGATCCTGGTCGGTCTGGGTTAGCACGGTCTCTTGTTCCTGGCGTGGCCCTCGCATTGCTGGGGTTTCCTTCAAGTTCTCCTTCTTGGGGTCTTCCACGCGTATTAACCATCCTATACAGATAGGTGGTCAAGGGTATAAACATTGATTTGGAAATAATCACAGGTAGAGACACAATAGAGTATTGACATTAAATCAAGGGACAAGGATGGGATCATGCAAAATGCCTTTTTCATAAATTAGCTTTTGTAAGGTACATAACCGTTTGCCTCATCGAGCTTACAAAGTTCATCTAACAACCAGCACACAAGCATACATCAACCACAACTAAAAACAACCACTACACCAAAAGAAAGATGTAACGTTTACTGGGTCAGGCACAAAAGGTTAAGCCAAAGGAAGTCTGGGATCACTCGTCAGCATCGGAAGAACCACAAGGCTCTACCTCCTCGGGATCCTCCTCTTGGTCATCATCTGCATCCATCGGAGCCAAGTCCAAATCCTCGTCATCATCCATGTCACCATTAACATTGGCAATCTCCTTTCCTTTCCGGTTGGGAATCTCCTTCTTCCTTGCAATGCTGGGAATCTCAGGTGCATGATAGTTGATAATGATGTCGCGCGATGAAGGCGTAAAACCACTGAGGTACTCCTTCAAGTTTCCCACTCTCTTGCGAGCAGTAATCCTCAGTCTTGGACGGCTCTTCTTGATAGCGGACTCCGTAGCATCAGGATCCTTCTCCCCACTTGATTTGGCTAACTCTTGGATTTGCTTCTCCTTCTCTTGGAGACTTGCACGGGTCTTCGCAAGCATGCCCTCAAGATAATGGCGGTCGTCACGAGCACGCTCATACTCACGAAGCAGGCGGGTGTATCCGGTCTCCAAGGCGTGAACAACATCTTAGATCTTCATCAGAATGGCATCCTCTCGGTTGCTGGATGGGAGAACGACTCAGTGCTCTGACCTGGGAACCTGATAGGGCACGAAGCGATAGGGGGAATATGAAAGATAATCACTGTATAACTGCCGGATGGTACCTATGGCACGACAAGCAACATCTAGGATGGCATCATCTTCTCCTTCTCTGCGGGCCAGATGTCTCACTGATCCTCTCCCATGCTCGGGGATCTCATAGACTATCACTGAAGCATGATGACCAAACGGTCGTCCATCGACCTCATCTTGCCAAACGCAGTATACTGGCCTCTGACTGTCTCGTGCTCCAAGGAACTGTAGCATCATCCACAGGAGTAGCGCCCACAATCCAAGCTCGTCACCATGAATAAATCTCCTGCCGGAAGCCATCTGGGAGATAGAACGTAAAGGCACCTATGAGTTAAAACGAAATCTAAAACCTTTTTCAAATAATCGAAAAACAATATATTTTTCTTAAACAAATTAGGTTTTCGCAAACAGATTTAGTCAAAGAACTAGCGATCGTTCAGCTTCTATTGACGCCAAAGTCTATCTAAGGGTCACGACCTACAGTCGAGCCTTTGCTCTGATACCAACTTCTGTGGGACCCTCATTTGAGGAATCCGGTGGCAACTGCCCAGGTGGGTTGCACTCAGAATGATTCAGCCGCGCACGACTCGGAATCCTAGCATAGGGCGTCTTCCTTCAATACTCCTGATTCACTCATTAGCTCACACCACTTGTGGGCCTCTCTAGCCCACCAGTTTCCTCTCAAGAAACCGGACCGACAACCATTGCAGGAAAAAGCTAATACCGAGAAAGCTACTATGTTGCGCCCGTCCCATACCATTGCATAAAATAATAAGATCTGCCGTCCAAGTCGGCTTAAAAATTGAAGAACGAAAGAAAGCTAGATTAAAACTAATCTAAATTAGAGAAGGAGGCTAAACTAAACTTTCCTGGATCATCAACTAAGCCAAAAGCCTCTCTATTTATACACAAAAGTCCTAAACTTAAAAGATTACAACTCATAACGCGTAAATGATAGAACCAGCTTCAAAAATTACTCGAAATGGATTAAACTCATGATGAAATAGCCATGACAGGGGGGGTGGCATGGGTGCTGGCACAGGCATGCCCACAGCCGAGCATAGCCCATGCTAGTTGTTGGTATTAGGGTTTTGGGGCGTTCGTCATCTAGTTTTTGTTTTCCGCTTCATTTTTTGTCCAAATGAGTTCGAAATACTTCAATTTTGTACACTTGTTCCCTGAAAGATTATGAACACAATCATGAAAGAGGATTGTAAAAATTTTATAAAAAATCACAAAAAATGACATGTAAGATGATTTTTAGCGAAGAAAAGCTGCTAACCTAGGGCAAAAGTTTATACCTCTTAAGCACTTATCAGTTATTCGACAACCAACAAAATTAGCAACAAGTTCCATTTACCAAAATCTCAAATCTAACTTGTGCTGCATCAATGTGAGTAGAACCCACAGTGCAGAGGCCCCAAAGAACTCGAGGGCATGGAGTATATGAATACATCTTTAACTCAGTTGAGGTGCATAAATGTATTCACAATATTTCTCAACTTATTTCGATCAGTCCAAATCACACAACAATGCACATGTGATTGAGTCAAGGCAACAAGACCTTTCCTAAGCATTGCAATAACTTTTATCCCTACCTGATAGTCAGACCACCACATAGATGACTATCACTCAGGTATGTCCTTGTATTGTTGTGACGGGATCTTCCCCCACCCCATCAGCTCTTCCCATTATTGGGTTACTAATTAATGTGATCACAGTTTAATTAATTTCAACTCATCTTAACCTTGCAGGGGAAATTGAATGCATTACAAGGTACTAATTTAGGCCTGTCCGATACCAAGTTTGTGGTTAGTACATATTCATATCGCTAGAAGCACGACACAGGGGCTCATCCTTATTTGTCCAAGGTTTGCAACCCATTGTTCATCATTGCATTGTCCTTTCTTTCCTACCCTCACCATAATCATCCTTAATACATTTTAGACTATTTTCCATCACTTTGCATGAAAATTCTCAACTCCCAAGTCATTGTAAATAAAATTTCAGCAAGCACTACTAGAGTTATAAGCAATGAAATCATGCCATATGAGTTTATCAAGCCTAGGGTGATATGGCATAAGTGGCTAACAAATCAAGGATGGCTTTGTACAAGATTTGGTTACTAACTAAGCTTGTCATTCCAACATATTTGAATAAATAACATCGCATGCAATATATACTTCAAATCATAAAATATTTAAAGCATTTGAAATTACTAGGAGCAATACGATCAAGGACAATGTGACTTGCCTTCCTCACTCAGTGGCTTTTTGCAAGCTTGAGTAAAGGTTGCGTCTTCAAATATCTTGTGCTCTCTACCTAAGTGGCGAACAAAAAATCGAACATAAGTTCAAGCAATCAATAAAATACTTATATTATATGTGTAAATATGCATGCATGATGAAGGAGTGGTGCAAATGAGGCTAAGTTACATGAATGAATGTGCAAAAGAAGGTAAATATGCAAGGGATGCTTGTTTTCCAGAAATTGATTAGGGGAAAATAGGGCTTTGGTGGCATTAAAAATGATATGAAATGGCACTAGAGTCCCCTACGTGGCATGACTACACATGGGAATTGTTAGATTTAATATGCATGCGACTGTCAATTGCCAGAGGCGATAAGCAAGGCCATCGGAGTTGTTGGTGATGACAAGCAATGGTACTAGGGTTGTAAAAAATGACATGCATGATAGTTCAAGTGGCCGGAGGCAACATGCAACACAACAATGCCACGAGGGTAACATGCAAGGTCATCGGGGTGGTTGGAAGTGACATGCATGAAATGACAAGCATGTAAGCAATAAAATGAGGCTTTGATGAGACTCATGCATGACCAAGACTTGAGACTCAGCTCGGTTGAGGAGTACAAGGTTCGACAGGGACGGCGGCAAGGCCAGAACTGAAGCGGACAACTTGAAACTTGTGAAGAACGAGAGGAACAGTGAGTTTGGGGGCACTGGAGTGGCTAGACATGGCTTGCACGGGTGCGAGACGCATTGGATGCACGTGAAAACATGCCAGGATGTGGTAGCAAAATATGGTGGCTTCCCTTTTCTCTTCTGGTTTGCTGGCATAGATTACATGCAAATTTCCTTCTATTTCTCATGTAGAAAATATTGCATGTTGATTGAGTTTCTCTCCTTTCAATATAGCTCCAATTCTAGCTGCTGGAGCTTGCTAGAGGGTGGAGCAACTGAGGTTGTGGTCGACGGTCAAAGTAGAGGTAGTCATCGACTATCCAGGTGGTCAAAGTCGTGGAAGTCGTTGAGGTCTGGTTGAAGTGGTTGTTGGTGGAGGTCGGAGCATGATGACGACCAAAATCGATGGACCGGTCCCCGTCGTGCTCGACGACACCGCTGTGACCCTAGATGCGGTCATGGTCGCCAGAAAAGTATCATGTACTGAGAAATGGTCATGGTCATTGATCGCGGCCAAAGGTGCATGATTGTGTAATAACCGCAAGTGAACAGTTGAACGTTGAGCACTTGAGGGTCGAATTCCATGAGGAACAAGCATATTTGTCTTTCTAGCTTAATGGATCACTGATTAAGCCTAAACGAGTTATGAATGTGTTTTTCTACAACTGATTCTACTACTAAAGCTATCAATCTAGGGTTTTAAAGCAGTAAAGAGGAAATATGAAACCTAGGGTTTGTAAGCAGGAATGAAAATCTAGGGTTTTGGGAGTTCCATAACCATCTGGTGTAATTCTATCTAAGGTTCGAGGATTGTAAGTTAATTTCAATCTTTTTCCAAGATAGATTAAGTTGCCAGTACGGTCGCTGGTACAACGGTTAGAGGATCTCTTCCACTATTATGTTTGGCGAGAGCCTCTCTTCTCTTCAGGATCCCGCGTCAAAGTGTTAAGAACTCAAAAACTCCCCTAAATTCTTGCTAAGGCTCAACTGTTACATCTATTGCCGAAATGAGAATTTAGGGTTTAGAGGAAGAAAACATTAGGAAATAACTCCAAAACATGAGATCAAGACCAAGAAAGAATCACGCCTTCCGGATTAGGTCATTCCTAACCCTAGAAGGGATCTACTCGCTAAGAGCCATAATAATGCAAAAATAAGAATAAGAATTAAATAAAAACTCACTTGATTGCTTGAAAATTGAAGTTGCCGTCCTTGCGAGCATACAAAACCAATAAAAATAGAGAAGCGGGTTCTTCTAAGAAAACTAGACTAAAACTAAACCCTAACGGCTTCTAAACCTAATAAAAGAGATTATTAATTGAGCCAAAAGTTTCTCTATTTATAGTACATGGATAAACATGCCCAAAAACAACCCCTTGATGTGCAGGCGATGAAGTCTAGCTTCAAACGGTGTGAGAACGGATAAATCTGAGTCAAAACCGACCAGATTCGACCAGTTCTGATCAAACCAGGCTAAAGCCGACCAAAAGTGACCAGTTCTGATCAAATACGATTAAAACCGATCAAATTCGACCAGTTTCGATCAAATCCGACCAAAATCGACCAATAAAAGCCGAAGAAACTGAGTCGAACTCCATTAGGACACGTGGCACAATCGCGGCCACACACGTGTTGTGACCAAAACCAACTCGAACACGACCAGGACATGTGGCGTACTCATGGCCAAACACGTGGTGTAACCGAAACCAAGTAGGACTCTTCCCGACCACATGCTCGTAATCGACTGGGAGTCTTTTCTGAGCAGGTGTCGAGTACAGCTCTTTTTTGTCGTGACGTGTTCAAACATGTCTCTTTTTCGCCCAGCCGTGTGCGGATAAGGATTTTTCCCGCCAAAATGTGTTCGACCAGGTGTGTTCTCCGTAAGGTACTCGACCAGAACCTTTTTGCTTCCAGTTTTGGTTTTCTTGGTCGAACTAGGTCCAATAGTGGTCAAAATTCTCTAAAATTTGGTAGGTTTGATCTCTGAAACATGATGAACACAACTGTGAAAGCAATTTGTAAAAATAATTACGCATAACATGTTGCATCAAAGGAGTTTTAAGCATGATTTTACATGTTTTCAATACTAAACCTAGAGTAAAAATGCTATCAAGTTAGCACTTATCAAATTCCCCAAGCTAGCATTTTACTTGTCCTGAAACAAAGAATGTGAATGATTTTTCTAAAAATTGAGATGCCTTGGTTAATCAGATTTTCAATAAACAATCTTCCAAAAATTCACATCACATCTATGCATATGAGGCAAGTAATCTAAGCAATTTAAACTCTCAAAATGCAAATATTTAGATTATCAAATTTCAACCTCAGAAAAGAGAGAGCTTAATCAATTAAATCATCTTGACAATCTTCTTTCATATAGGATTTAGAATAAACCATACAAAGAAAACACTCGTTATACTATAATTTATATAAAGTTGCTAGATTGCCCTTTTTAGAGAAAAATTAAAACACTTATATTTCTGTTTTTTTATTTTTCTTTATTCACTTTTTTTTTCTTTTTTTAATTTTCTTCTTCAACTTTTTCGTGCTCTTGGCTAGAATGTTTTTGCTAGATCATTCCATCACGGCTAGAGGAGACACAACTGAAGACGCTTACTTAAGTGTACTTATAGAAAGACAATTTTGTTGGTTTCCCGAGCCCCTGTAAGAAATCTCAACGCTCTGTATGCCTTCCTTTCACCAACTGGTCAACGATTCACCACCGCCTCCCCCTAGCGGGTCGCATATATGTTACACGAGACTAGACAAAGCCGCATCTTAAGCAACCGTTTTATTAAAAAATATTTTTTTGTGTGTATAAGTTAAGTAAATCTACCCTTCCCCAGCTAGTCGACGATTTACCACCGCCTCTCCCTAGTGGGTCGGTTATACTTTACTCTTACACTTTTTTATTTTTAAAGAGAAGAGAAATTAGCAATCTAGGCATAAAAAGTGACATAAGAAAGTTAATTACAAAAAATAGTTTATTTGAAATCTTCAAGTTGGAAGAAGTCAAGTATAATTTAATAGACAAGTTCAAGTTGTAGTGGTCAATTTAAGATAAAAATTGAACATAAGCAATGGAAATTTTTAAGAGGGCTAAGTTCAATGGATCATATGCAAAGATGTAATAGAATAGTCATCTAATTGATTAAAGATCATCTTCAAAACAAGGCATTCCAAGTGATAAATCTCTTTTTTTTTATTTTTCAGTTTATGATGGGATGTGGTGGAATGATTTTGATGAAAACTAAGCAAACGGTTAAGTGAACACCCCCAAGCTAAATCAGACATTGTCCTAAATGTATGGAGAGAGATACAGATTACCGTTTGCAGTAGTGGTTTCTGGATGTAGGTGTTGTGGAAGATGCCATGGTGAAAGAGCATGTTGTGGTCCATATAGTTCCAATGGTACAGTCCAAGGCGTCGCAAGTAAAAACCTGAAAAGAAAAACAAAAATAAACAAAAAAGAAAAGGAAAATAAAAAGAAATACTTGCGTACCTTAGAGATCACTCGTCGGAAGCCGGTGGAGGAGAATGGTAGAACTGTGGCAATGTATAGGATGGATATGTAGGTGGTGGATAGGGTTGTGGGGAAAGTCTGGGTGTCGAGATGGTCCCCATAGTGGGTATGTGCGCCTGAAAATGTGCCGTCCGGGACGATGTGGCCTACATGTATATGATAGTCGTAGAGGCGATCTACGTGGTCTATGAGGTGATCCATCCTGGAATCCATCATAGCCCTGTATTATGCAAATTCCGACCTAAAGTCGGAGAGACTAGTGCACAAGGACTCTATGGAAGCATGCAAAGCGACAAAATTAGTCGTTGTCAGTTTGTTAGACTCAGCAGTGCATGAGGAACTAGGATCAGATGAGCTAGATGGAAGCATTCTCCAATTTTGCTCATTAGATAAGCAAGTCCGAGAAATATCAGGCAAAAGAATAGAGGGAATTCCATTAATAATCCAACAGAATGAATTCTCTTCCCTCCTACAAAACCCCATTGAAAACAATGCATGCAAGTCTAGGGTGGCAGTGGGTACAGATTCTTGATAATCAGTAGCATTAAACCCTAAGGTGGATGCTATGTGAGTGATTAAGCTACCTAAGACTATGGGTGAGGTTTTGCGTAAATCCTTGCCAATACTTTCAAGGCGACGGGCAAAATAGGCTGCTGATGAAATATGAATTTTTCCTAACATTGCCCACAAAAATTCAACCTCAGTTTCTACAAATTTATCCTGATTACTGTCACGGCCCAAAATTGTCCCGGACATGAGACACTGTAAATAGAACAAGGCGAGATTGCAAATTTTGGCGGCCTTTAATTTACCGGGTGAAAAAAGATGTTGCCCTTCCTCGGCTATATCACTCCAAAATTTATTGGGGTGCAAATAATAGAAGCATGAAAAGTTCCCCCGGGTTTTAACCCTAATAGATTTGCAAATTCATCAGTTGAATAATCATAACCCACATTTGCAAACCTAAATCTTACACCTTCAGTTTGATCGGGAGGAACACGTATAGTGTTTTTTCGAAGGAGGCTAGAATCTCCCAAACGACTTCACGAAAAGTCAGAACCGAAATCCCTACAAGTGTGTCCCAACCCACATTACTAAGCAGGCGTAGGACATCATCTTCTATTCGTAAAGATCTAATGGCATGAGTATCCAAAAATCTAGTAGGCCACAAAGGTCTCTTCTTTAAGTGCATGAAACGAGCAAGATGATCAGGGTTTGTAAAGTAAATGTGAGGAAAAGTAGGATCAAAGAAAGTTTGAGAAGACATACCGCGTTTGTGGTTCATAACCTTCTTGATGTTGCGTCTGGGAGTCGTCATTGCCATAGAAAACTTTAGATCCAGGGGTGTCGAGGCGCGACGAGCCGGAATCTGCAGTCGGATCGGAGTTTGAACAGTTGGATTTGGATTTCTAGGGCTAGGTTTGTGGAGTTTTGAGGAGTTTGAGAGTCTCAACAATGGTGTTTGGCTGTTTGGAGGGGATGGGTAGGCTTATATAGGGTGGTAGGTGAGAGTTGGAAAAGGTTTGGATGAGAAAAGTACAAAGAGAAGCCAAACACAACACTTTCGGCTGAAAAACAGGGTGAAACCGAGCTTGGCACGACCACGGGCACAGGGCGTGCTCCGGATCATGCTCGGTTCGGGTTTTACCTGGATTCAACCAAGTGGTCGCACCGACAGCAGCATGACCATGAGCATGTGTTGTGCTAGACCAGGGCACGGGACGTGCCACTAGTCATTGTTGTTTCGGTCACAAAAAGAAAAAGGTTTTGTTTAGTTTGGAAAACTTCAACCTGAGCGCGCCATAGGTCATGCCACTAGTCGTGGTCGTCTTGGGAGGTTTTTAAAATACTTATTTTGTTTGAAAAAGTTCAACCCAAAGCTGGCACTGGTCATGCTTTCCTCGAGAGGTTTTGAAAAACTTTAAATTTTTTGGAAAATTTGCACCCAAAGTTGGCATTGGTTGTGCTTGAGGTCATAGTCGGCTCGGGTGAGAAGAAAAACCAAGTATTTTGTGAAATTCACCAAACCGATGCCACCACTGGTGATGAGGATTATTACCCTGGCTAAATAATTTATTTAATGTCATATCTAAGATACTTCGGATATGATATAATAGATTGAGTTCTAGCAAAATATTTTGATCGCAGAGGTTATTTCCTTGCGACTAGAATGATGCGAACTCGAGACTAGAGTATGGTCGCAGGCTATGCGCGATCAGGATGTTGTGACTGAGTCTTCCGGTCACAAATCAAGACCTACCTGATTCTTTCTCCCACGTTTTTAGGTAACCGTTAGGAGGTTACGATATGTAGTTATCTATAATTGCATGTATTAACCGGCAAAGGGACAGTGCAGTTATACAACTGCATAGCAGCAACCGTCCAAACTGCTTCACATTGGCATCATTTCATCCAGTATAAAAGGATGAAAGTAGTATGGGAGGCAGAAGAGACTTGAATAACTCAAGAAATAGACAATAGGAAGAAGTACTAAGAGAGATCAGCCCTTGTGACCATCTCTCTTCCCTGTAAATTCTCTTATACATAATGAAACTACCACAGGATATAGGGCTGTTACTCAATTCATTGAGGGCCTGAACCTGTATAATTCTTCGTGTCCCTATTTCATACTTGTCTTACCTTACCTGATAATCACCCGGAAAGATCTCACATCCAACTCACAAATTTGCGTAAGATCGACTAAGGACCCCGAGTCTGAATCGTCGACAGCTGGTGTACACCGTGGGGCCTTTCTCAAGGTGTTTTCCTTCATCAAAAGTTTTGATAAGATATGTCAGGAGCATATGATTCCGAGAACGATTTTGATCTCAACGATTCTGCCCATGTTCAAATTCTCTCACCTGACGATCTCATTCCGACGAAAGAGGTAGATCGCGAGGATGTCCTTGGAGAACATCCTGAGGATGCGTCTTCTCCAACTCTAGTCATGTCCATCGACCAAGTGTAAGACAAGATAGAATGGATGCCTCATGTGAGTCCTACCATATCAGAGGCCGAATATGTACCACAACACATCGCTCCAGAGGATGTGGATGATGGTAATTTGGAGCTTAGTCCTAGGAAGTTTGATCCAGACAATCTCCAATCTCTCTTTGATTTTCAAGCTGATTTGGAGCAAGGAGGGATGTTTTCCCCATTTGTGACCTTGGTTCCTCGAGAATTTACTATGTTGTCGGAGGAAACTCCTAAGCAGTGAGTGCTAGGGAAGAACAGGAACGCAGACAAAGGGAGGAACAGGAATGAAAACAAAAGGAGGATCAGGATCGCGAGCAGCGAGAAAATGAGAGTCGCAGGGCTACTAAGGAAGCCTTGCACCTTGAGTAATCTTGTTATGATGCCGCTCCTAGCACCTCCCATCGTCTGCATGGTCGCAGGCGAGACCAAACACCTTCTTTAGCCCTGGATTATCCTCCGGCGGTTGAAGAAACGGTGACACCCATGGTGCCCAGGAGGAGTACACAAGATCAAATTCGTGTTATCGCGGATACCTTGCGTAATCCTCCTCCTGATATCGAAGATGTGGATAGGTCGACCTTTGCTAGAGTCCTAGCGGACACGTTTGATGAAGTTGCATCCGATGCAACTCCAACGGTGTCATCCCGCTCTACGATTCGCTCCCATGAGAGAGATTACTCTCACTCTAGTCATGGCAAGCGCAATCTATTTCCATCAGGACCAGTTTGGCATGATAAGGTCAGGCGGGTTGGAAGTTCCCGTGATCGAGATCGCGTACCAGTCCATTCTCGCCTGGGGCCGTGAGGTGTATATCCTCAAGGCGATGTCACCCGCGACCATGTCGAAGGTCGCGGACTTTTCCGCAGTTTTTACGTTGGTTGCAAAGCTTTCTCACCAGGCCTCCGTGCTGTGGTCTGGCTAGATAAGTTTAAACCAGGAACAATTGAGAGGTTTGATGGAACTCAGAACCCATCTGAGTTTCTTTAAATCTACATCACTGCCATTCAAACGGCAGGAGGAGATGACCGCGTCATGGCAATCTCGAAGGACCGGCGAGAACCTGGTTGTCTAATCAGCCAGAAGGGTCAATTTACAATTGGGAAATGTTGTGTGATGCAAATACTCAACAATTTTCAAAATTGTTACCAGAAGCCTGGCAAGGAGGATGATCTTCATCGCCTACGCCAGACTTCCACAGAAACTCTTCGGCAATTTGTTAAGAGATTTGTTGGAGTGAGAAATACCATTCCTAACATCTCTGACAACTCCGTTATTAGGGCATTTAAGCATGCAGTTCGATATCAGAGATTCACCGAAGATTTACTTATCCATCCACCCCGGTCAGTGGCCGATCTCTTCGACATGGCTGACCGCTATTCCGATGTGGCCGAGGCCATTGAATGGAATAGGATGGTGGATAAAGAAAATTTTCCCCCTCAACCAGGTCTCAAGGATGACAAAAAGGATGATTCTAGTAAGAAACCAGAGTCCTCATCGGGCGGAAAATCCAAGAAGTCCAAGAAGAATCGGGCTGGACAATACTGAGATGTCGCCGTCGCCGAAAAACCGCCACCAAGAAAAGGTAATAAGGTTTCGTTCAAAAGTAAAACTACTTCTGGCGGCCGCGATAGCGACCATTCAGGAAAGCAAGATAACCTACCGGGAAACAAAAAGTGGTGCCCATTCCATAAGTCTTCGGGACATGATCTCAAGAATTGTCGCAATTGGTTAAAGCAATTGGATGATTTCTATCAAGGGATTGGACCTATGCCGACCATACCACAAAAGGATCAAGCCTGTAGGGTTAGAGACGCTGATGAAGACGAAGAAATGTCTTACTAGGTACCCCAAAATCATATCAATATTATTTTTGGTGGTTCTTCTTCTTATGCTTCTAAGCGTCAATTCAAAATTGTTTACCGCGAGGTAAATAAAGTTGAGACTCCCCTTGGAGAGCCTCAGTATCCTCGTTGGTCGAAAACTCCCTTAACCTTCGACTGGGACGATTGTCCCAAGGGGCTCACGCGACCATTGCGACTTCGTTTGGTCATCACCCCAATAATTAGAAATTTTAGGGTCGAAAGGGTTCTGATCGATGGGGGCAGTTTCTTGGACCTATTATTGGTCAATGCGCTGGACGAGATGCAAATTCCTCGTTCAAAAATTAAACCCATAATTCACCTATTTTATGGGATAATCTCTAGTCCCTCAATGATGCCGATTGGGCAGATTGTATTACCGATAACCACTAGTACAGAAATGCAGTCTTCTATCGGTAAAAAAAACCCTTCTACTATCGATTTTTGTACCGATAGAGATAGACACGATAGAACAAGACTGGACATTTTCTATCGGTAAATAACCGACAGAAGAAGTTCACTATTCTATCGGCATATTATGAATCTACCGATAGAAAACCCGTCGTATTCTTACGTCCAGCAGTTCGAAAAGTACCACTATTCTAACGGTTAACTACAAGATTACCGACAGAAAAAAGCTTAGTACTCTATCGGCATATTAGGAGTGTACCGATAGAAAACTCGTCGCTAGCGGATTGAAAAGTACCACTATTCTAACGGTTAACTACAAGATTACCGACAGAAAAAAGCTTAGTACTCTATCGGCATATTAGGAGTATACCGATAGAAAACTCGTCGCTAGCGGATTGAAATGTACCACTATTCTAACGGCTAATTATAAGTTTACCGACAGGAAAACTCACACTATTCTATCGGCATATTACAAGTTTACCGATAGAAAACTCGTCAATAGCGATTGAAAAGTACCACTATTCTAACGGTTAACTACAAGATTACCGACAGAAAAAAGCTTAGTACTCTATCGGATATGTATGAGTTCACCGGCAGGAAAGGTCAAACTCTTCTAACGGTTAATTTTGATTGTACCGATAGAAAAAAGGACAGTAGTCTCTCGGTTGTTGATGAATTTACCGATAGAGCAATCACATATACAGTACTTTATTTGCATCACAATACAGTACATTCACATATACAGTACAGATGCAATACAGTATAGATTGGATACACAATACAGTACAGATGCAAGGTAAATTCACAGAACAAATTCACACATTAGGCAGTTATTCACATTTATTCACATATGTATGGACAAATACAGATTGCAATCCAATGTGGACATTTATTCACATATATATATTTATTCACATGTATATGAACAGTCTATGCAGAGTACACCAAAAGGAGAAAATTGTCATGCTGGATGGTTGGGTGCTACTCCTCCATGACATATTGTGCCCAGATTTGTCGAAGATATATAATCTTTGCATTTTCATATTGGTCTTTCGACATGGCGATCTGCAAGCATGTGTGCATACTGAGTAACTAACTTCGATCCTAATTTAGAACGTGACACCCATTTTTGAAATTTGAGTTAGCTATCGATGCTTACCTGGGGGAATCGGGAAAAGTTTGTCTGCACTAGGTCGTACATGTAGCGCAGCACATAAAACCCGCATTCCCACGATTGCGGCTGCTGATGGCACTGAGATAATTGCATATGCGAATACATGTTAGCTATATATTGTTTCCATAAACTAATTAAGCATAAACAAAAAGTCTCGTGAGTACCTCATATTCTTTCCAAGCTAGTAGGGAGCCCTGCGGTGCGGCATGCCTCCCTCCAGCGGACACATATTTATGAAAAGCCCTGCATTTCAGTTAGTATTGCCGGTTAATGTATTATCATTAGCTAGTGAGGTCAAAATTTAAATCAAACATATAAGTTACTTACGCCCCCATATTCCCCTTGAGCACATATTCCATCGATAATCTGTCACGCATCGAATCGAGGTAGTACACCTCGTTCCTCGGCGGACAGATCACGATGAGGATCCAGTGGCCCCTGCATTGTACGTAAAAGAGGACCGCTAGCTCAAAGTACATCTCAGGTGTAACATACAAGATTGAGTTAAATTAGTACGAAATGCACTAACCTTTGGTGGTACGGCACCAGAATGAAGTCCCTGTCCTGCTGCGCCATCAGCGCGCTGGATATGTACTGCTCAGCGTGCGCGGCGTCCTGCTCTAGCATCGTGAGGCTTATTTTCTCTGGGTCGAGGAAACCCACCTTGTCACACGCAGCCTCCGATGCTAGCCTGTACATGCACCTGCATGCGAAGGACGAGATTAATATTAATTTCACAGAAAGTTACTTAGTATTCAAATGAACTGCAACATTAATGCAGAGTTAGCAAACAGAGTTAGAAAACAGCAATACATAGCATCAGCAAACTCACAGGACTCCAGTCCGTATGATGGACATATCGAGCTCCCGCCAGTTGTAGAGGTCGAACAGATCCTCGTGTGCCACGGATATAGTCCCGGGCTCACGGTGGAACTGCCCAGGCCTGTAGGGAACTAAGAAGTTCAGGCTGCGCCGAGCTCGATGTAGGTACCAGTCGTGGAGGTCTCTGGTTGATCGATCCAATTTCCGCAAAGATGCCTCCGACAGGAGTGGGAGCGTGTTCGTGAACGTCCGCGGCAGTCCCTGTCGCCCTTTGCCCTTGCCTTTGCCGCCCTTGCCTTTTGCCGGGGACTGAGCGCGTACCTTCGAAGGCAAGGGCGTGGTGATGGCGGCTTTCTTCTGAGGTGGAGGCGTGGATGCGCTGGGTGGGGTCGAGGCCGTCTTTGATGTGTCCAGGTTCGCACGAGATCGGCCCTCATGCCCTGAGCTGGGGGCGCAGTCCCCTGGTAGCCCCGCGGCAGGCCACTTCAATTAATGAGCACGTATGTTAGATTATGCAAGTTGAGTGTACTGAGTAGGATGTAATCTAAAATGTGTAGGATTTACCGGTTGTATTACAAGACACTTCTTGCGCCACTGTACGTAGGAGCCCACTGCCTCGGCAAGTGTCTGCAGTTCCTCTGTTGGGACTGGCAACGGAGAATCGTTGTAGCCCGGCATGGCCATGTCCACCTGTACCTTTGCGAAACCCAACCGCAGAGGTACACAGTGGACCCGGACATCCGGCCCAGACGGATATACGAAGCCGTGTCCAACCACTTCCTGCCCGGCGCCTACGTGATTCTGTAGGATGCAGCCCTCCGGCCCCTGCAAATTTGTAACAATTAAAATAGGTTAGCGAAACAACTCTAACAGAATGGGAGTGGCATCAACTTAAGTGCACAGATGAAGGCTTGCAGTACCTCAAGTAGATCCACTGGATCCGCGAGTACCTTCGAAGCGCAACTGCTTATCCGACCCCGCGGGGTACCGTCGTCCTGGGGATCCGCATCTAAACTCTTGGCCAGCAATGTTTCTCTCAACCGTGCAAACTCTTCCCTCATTTGTGCGACCTCGGTCTGCACCTCAGACTGTACCTCAGCCCGTATCTCAGCCCGCATCTCCGCCCGTATCTCCTCCCGTACCTCAGCCCGTATCTTATCGGAGAGGTCAGCTTCCTTTTCCTTCCAGGTGCGGGCCTTCTTCCTCGGTGGAGCCGGATCTACGAAACCGGCCTTCCACGACACAATGGCTCCCACGGCCCGTGTCCGCCCGGGATGCTCCTTATTTCCTAGAGCTCGGGTGAGGATGTCGTTCTCCCTCTGCGGGGTAAACAATCCCTCCGCTGCGTCCTTCTCAAAAGAGATCTGTTACATTTGAAGGTACCTTGTGAGACAAATTGCCTTATATACACTTGTGCGCACACAGTTTACGAGGTTAGCCAACTTACCATTCGCCTCACAACATCGGCGTCCCCAGGGGTTGCGAACTGCACAGACCCCGTGGACGACACGGACCCCCTCCCCCTCCACCATCGCTTGCACCTCTCATCCCTGATCTCGGAGAGCGGCAACTCAGGGGTGTCCATGACAGGATTTTGTTCGTCTTCCTTCTTCCACTGTTCCTCCTTCCCCGCATAGCCCCGGGATCCGAGCCGATGCGGGTGGTCGTTCCTCTTCTGGATCGCCCTATTCTTCTCGCTAAGGGCCTTGAACTCCTCAGTCCCCTTCTGCTTGGTGAATTCCTCCCATACCTCCTCCGATATGAAGGGGTACTTCTCGCAAGGAGATTTCCCCGCAGCTAGGAAGTTACTGACGAGCCAGCTCTTAAAGGTTTTCCATGTTCCGTTCATGTCCTTCAAGCAGGCAGTCCTAGGTGTATCGTCGGGGATGTTCCACTTAGCCTGTTTCCGAAAAATGCATACAATTAATCACGAGTTAGTTAAACTTTAGTATAAGCCAAGAGAACGTGATTACGAAAGAGTTCAGCGATTTCAGTTCATTTAACCTTCACTTCCGCCCACAACCTATCCCTCTCGTCCGCCGTCACGTCCTTCCAGCTCTGGACGGTGATCTTCACCCTTTCTTTCGCCAACAGCCCAACGTAGGCCGCGTACCTCCCAGCATTCTTTCCAATCGGCCTCCCAAATTGGTTGAACTCACAAGAAAGATCAGTGCGTTTGGCCAAACGCCCCAACGTCGTCGCGCCTCGCCCCACCCTCTTGCGCTGGGATGTAACAGCCCCATCTTCAGTAGTTACGATGGGGTTGGCCCTAGTCGAACCACTAGTACCATCCGATGAAGACGACGACATGTCTTGCCCTACAAAACCTTCAACAAACCATATATATGGCAATTAATTCGCCTTGGACTTCCATAACTCAGCCCAGGACTGGAGACTAACTAGGGCGGCAAAAGGGAAAATAATACAAAAAGAAAGACATGCATAAATTACTTACTGAACTCTTCAGAAATATTTTCTATCGGTAAACACATGAGCTGCCGATAGACCATAACAATTACCTCCACACAAGACAATTTTTCTATCGGCAAACACGTGAGATACCGATAGAACATAACAATGTTCTCTACATATGGAATTTTGTTGACAAGCCACCATTCACTGTCATCACATAACATTCTCGATGATTTGCTACACTAATTAATATTCATGGGCCAGCATTATTATTTCACACGTAAATATGCACACAAGCATCTAAGTGCTACTGTGCATAATCTTTAGCCTAGCCTGTATGTGAGTCATCAGGACTTCACAGCTATTAGGTTGGCAAAAGTCATGTATATAGGCATTTGAAACATATACATCGAAGACCCATCCACATTGCCATATATTCATACGAAGTGAGTAAAAATTCCCAACCAAACTAGTACATTGCATGGCTCATGTCCTTCCAGATCCAAATTAAGTTTTACTACTTGTGCAGAAAATTTTCTATCGGTAAACACATGAGCTGCCGATAGAATATGTGTAAGAACACCTCCAACATATAATCTGCATTACATGGCAGTTGGATACAATTGATCACACATACAGCAGTATAGAGAAGTTAAAATCTCAAAACAGGTTCATTACAGCACTGGAACATATTATGTAAACCCTAATTAAAATCAACATTGCCTGCGGAATGTACATAAGCCAACACAATAGGGAACCCTAGTGTAATTGCAAAACTCCAAGAATTAGTACGTGCAAAACACTAGGATCAAATAAAGAAGATGCTGGAAATAGAACGACGAATTAGGGTATTTACGGCGGCGATCAGTTCTGGTGATGCAGAGGCGGTGTAGAACGCAGCAGCGGCGGGCGAAGGACGAAAATAAGAACCGGTGGCAGTGACGAACCAGTGTCCAGCCGGCGATCGTCGTGTGGGAGAGAGGAAGTGAGTGCTCACGGCGGAGGTTGGGGTTTTCTTCGCTCTCAAAGAGACGCAGTGCTCTAAGGTGGAACTGTTCGAGTGGAGGGAAACTAAAGGGCCGTGTACGAGAAATAAAGTAGCGGAGGAACTTTTCTATCGGTATAACAAAATGATACCGATAGACTTATGTAATTTTCTATCGAAACAACAAAATAATACCGATAGAAAAAGTAAATTTCCCGGAAAAATATTCGAATTAGTGATTGCATTTTTCTATCGGTATAAACAATAAAATCCCGTGAGACCAATTTTCCACAGAAAATTTTTTTAAAGTGCTTGAGATTGGGTGCCATTTTTCTATCGGTAAAAACAACAAAATACCGTGAGAGTAATGAAAAGGTGCCCTTTTCTATCGGTATAAACAAAAAAATCCCGTGAGCCCAATTTTCCCCAGAAAATTTTTTTGATTAAGTGCTTGAGATTTGTGTGCCCTTTTTCTATCGGTAAAAACAACAAAATACCGTCAGAGTTATGAAAAGGTACACAATTTAACATCAAACAGACCGTGGTTGAAAGCTGCAGAATGTTAAAGAAAGAGGGAAGATAGCCGGAAAATTGGAAAATTGACATAAAAAGAAATTGTTCATTCATTGTTGTTTTATCACTTACATAAAAAATAAAACCCAAAATGCTAGGTCAAGGGGTGGTCTTAGCCCTGGCTGCATGTAGAATAGAGTCAGTTAGACTTGCAGCCAGGACGCAGGACTCCTCTAGCGACAAGTTGTCCCTAGGATCAACTACTACCGCGTCAAGAAGGCCTGCGACCTCCGTCAGCTTCGCTATGGTATCCTTCATAGTCAAACCGCAGCCAGCGATGGTCATATCCGCGGCTTTCTTCTCCTCGCGAAGACGCCTCGTCCTCGCCCTAGCATTGTCACCATCCGTCTTCATGCGCTTAATGCGCTGGAAGAGATCGTCAAGGTCAAGCCGTAGCTGAGTGTGCTTGTCTGTAAGGAGCTTGTGCTCCTCCTGGAGGGCCCTCAGGTCAGCCTTCACTTTGGCAGTGTCTTCCACGGCTACCATTCCCTGTGCAAATCAACAGGTCAAGAATGAACTGAACATGGATTAACAATACAGGGGTAAACCGAGGAGATTTAGAGTTCTTACCGGGGAGGCCGTGGATGACGATCCCATGGAGGTTGCCATTGTGAAAGAGAAGATGAGGAGTCCAACCGTTCGAGAATTAGAAAAACAACAAAATACCGCGACGCATGGCGAGGTACTTATAGAGTTTCCAAGGCGACGCATGGCGACACGGTTGAGAATTCGAAGCGGTAGAGTATTCTTCTATCGGTAAAAACAGGAAAAAACCGTCAGACAACAAATACCGTGAGACAAATGAATTTATTCTAACGGTAAAATAGAACAATACCGATAGAAAACGTTTTGAAGTGCCTGAGAGAAGATGTCCTTCTCTATCGGTATAAATAACAAAATACCGTCAGAAAAAAGGGATTTTTGAAGAGGCTGCGATGAGATTTTTGCAAGTGCTATTTGAAGGGAAGAATTAAATATTTACAGGATAAAGGTACTGTACATGTTAGAACTCATGCTGTGGAGTAAAATTGAGATGTATTAATGCTGTGAACTAGCTTATCATTAAATTCTAAAGAAAAATGTACTGCCTGATGTATTAATGATAAGTTCCTCACCTTGCTGCAGAACTTGTGGGCTGTTTGCTTGGCATTTATCCCTGAAATAGAAATTAATCATCAATGGTTCTCAACCCATAATCCTTCTTCGTGGTCATCTCGCAGATACGTTGTTTCGTCGATATCTTCAGTACGGATAGATTGAATGTCCTCTAAAAATGGAGGTATTTCATCGAATTGGTTATACTCCTCTTCGTCGACAACATCTTCGACCCCAACAATACGTCTCTTGCTGTGGAGGACAACATGCAAGTTTGGATTGGCCGGGTCAACGATGTAGAATACCTGTGTGGCTTGCTTTGCAAGTATGAATGGATCGTCTTGGTGTCCGACTCTACCAAGATTGACGAGAGTAAACCCGTAACTGTCAACTTGAACACCTCGAGGGATTTCGACCCATTGGCATCGAAACAGGGGAATCTTAAGTAATCCGTAATCGAGCTCCCATATTTCGTCAATAACACCGTAATATGAGTTCAGCGCCCTTACTGACCTGGCATCCTCGGAAATAGCAAACAGTGTCACTCCGCTACATTGCGTGCTACTCTTGGCGTCTTGAGCTCTTGTGTAAAATGAATACCCATTGATGTCGTACCCCTGCCAAGTCCCTACAGTGAATCTTGGGCCTCTAGCCAACCATGTCACAGTTTCACTTACGGAGCCCTCGGCAGCTCGCGTGACTCTTTCTTGGATCCACTCAGCAAATTTCCTGTTATGTTCTCTGCTTACCCAAACGTCTGACTTCGAAGGATTCTGTGACCGTAACATTACCTTGTGCTCGTGTATGTATGGCTCGACCTCCGTCATGTGTTGTAAGACCCAAAAATGTGATTTTGCGTACACATCACGAGCGGGGACGATAGCTTTGAATCCAATCGTTCCAATTCCCTCAAGCCTACCCTCGTGTCGGGACCTAGGAACACCAATTGGGTCAACCCCGGCCATATAATCTGTGCAAAATTCAATCACCTCCTCGGCGGCATAACCTTCCATGATACTCCCCTCGGGTCGACGACGAGTCCTTACGTATCCCTTCAATACACCCATAAATCTCTCAAATGGATACATGTAGCGCAGGCAAACAGGTCCACAAAACTTAATTTCTCTGATAAGGTGAACAATCAGATGGACCATAACATCAAAAAAGGATGGAGGGAAATACATCTCGAGCTGACAAAGAGTTGTAACCACGTCGCGTTGCAAAGCGTCCAATCCATCGGGATCAATTACCTACGAGGACACAGTTGCGCCAAATATTCATATCAGAAAAATCTTCTCATTAAGCTCCACAAATGGAGGTAGTGAACTTATAGTACGAGTGCACGTACTTACCTTGGAAGATATTGCGTTGAAGAAATAACATAGGTTTGTGATTGTCTCTCTGACTTTAACTGGGAGAATGCCTCTGATAGCAATGGGAAGCATCTGTGACATCAAGACATGACAGTCGTGGGACTTCATGCCAACCAGTCTTAGGTCCTTCATAGACACAAGTTTTTTCAAGTTCGCGGAGTACCCACATGGAACTTTAACACCGTGCAGGCACCGACAGAGTTCTGTTTTTTCGCTCTTGGACAACGTGTAGCAGGCCGGGGGGAGGTATGTACGCTTTCCATTCTCTAAAGGTGCAAGCTCAGTCCTTATCCCCATTTCCACCATGTCACGACGAGCTTTCACACCATCCTTTGTCTTTCCCGGAATGTTCAACAACAAACCAATCAAACTGTCACAGACATTTTTCTCTACATGCATGACGTCAATGCAATGTCGAACTTGTAAGTGCTCCCAGTACGGTAGATCCCAGAGAATCGATCTCTTCTTCCAAACATTTTTTTCTCGAGGTTTAGAATGCTTACCGAACTCAACTTTGATGTCGTTCACGCGTGAGTAAATCTCCTTACCGGTCAGAAACACTGGAGCTGATCCCTTCTCAGGCTTCCCGTTAAATGATTTCCTCTTCTTACGGTACGTGTGATGCACCGGAAGAAACCTGCGGTGACCCATGTACACTGTTTTCCGGCAGTTTCGCAGCCAGATGCTCTCAGTTTCATCTAGGCAAATAGGGCAAGCCTTGGCTCCTTTCGTACTATACCCCGACAAATTGCCGTAGGCAGGAAAATCATTTATGGTGCAAAATATCAGGGCCCGCAAGATGAAATTCTCTTTCTTGTATGCATCCCACACCTGCACACCCTCGCTCCACAATTTCTGTAAGTCCTCGATTAAAGGTGCTAGAAACACGTCAATATCATTTCCGGGTTGTCTGGGTCCTGAGATTAGTAACGCCATCATGATGTACTTGCGCTTCATGCATAACCAAGGAGGAAGATTGTAGATGCATAAAAGAACCGGCCAAGTGCTGTGCCGGCTGCTCATATTACCATGTGGGTTCATACCATCTGTACTCAGCCCGAACCTTACATTCCTAAGTTCACCGCCGAACTCAGCAAATGTTCTGTTGATGTTTCTCCATTGAATAGAATCAGCTGGGTGTCTCAGTTTTCCGTCTTGTTTCCGGGCTTCAGCATGCCAACGCAAGTGCTTCGCGACTTTCGGATTTGCAAACAGCCGCTTCAATCTAGGTATCACAGGCAAGTACCACACAGTTTTTGCCGGGGGCCCTTTCCTTACCTCGTGACGTTCACTGTCAATCCGGTCCCTACGCGTATACCTCGATGCGCCGCATCTTGGACAAACATGCAAACTGGAGTACTCGTTACGGTACAACACACAATCATTTGGGCATGCGTGTATTCTTTCGATTTCCATTCCCAACGGACACAACAGTTTTTTGGCTTGGTAAGTAGATCTTGGCAACTCATTTCCCTCTGGAAGCATGTCCGCTAGAAGATCTAATAGTGCCGTGAAACTCTTATCACTCCAACCGTTTCCTGCCTTCAAGTTATATAATCTCAGCACAGAAGACAGTTTTGTAAATGTTGCACATCCAGGGAACAGAGGCTTCTCAGAGTCAGCAATCAGTTTCTCAAATTCACAGAAGTCATTTTCGTTGTAATCTTCCTCTACATCACGTAACATCTCATCTAGATTGTCATCATCATCATCTACGTGCACATCGGAATTAACATTACCAAAATTGGGATGATCATCGATATTATTGCAATCCACATCCGAGTCGTGCTGATTGGTAGTAGTGGTGCTTGTTTCCTCAAGATCTTCGCCATGCCATATCCAACGGGTGTATCGCGCGTTAAAACCACGACGAATCAAATGACTCTTAATTTGATCAGAGTTGCTAAACCTCTTCAAGTTCATACAATCTGTACAAGGACAGAGCATATTTTTCTCTCCCTTCCTCTCCTTTTGTTGCTCAGCAAATTTAATAAACTCATTCACACCATCCAAATATTCAAGAGTAGTACGTTTTATTCCATACATCCAATATTTCCTGTCCATCTACAATTAACAAAATTTAACGAGTAAGCCATGCATGAAACCTGCCCGATTAAGTTATGTATATGTACATGTACAGCCTCTTACAACAGATACATGTGTTGAACCCTAGCCTGACGAAATTAACACTAATTAACCTAGCTAACTACACAATACAAGCTAGTTAGCTCCTAAAACATGACGCATTTCCAGCTACCAAGCTCCCAAGCTTAGAGCTACAAACTTGGAACTACACAATACAGCTAGCTTGCAAGTAGAGAGGAAGGGAGATCTAGAGGGAGAGAGAGATAGGTGTCGACGATTAAGCATACCTTAAAGAGAGGGGCGCAATCAACTTCCCTCCAGCCTGCGCTGATCACCCTAGCAGTGTAGCTGGAACTTTCGTCACAAACAGAGGGACACAGAGTGCAACAGAACAAATTAAAGAGCAGCTCAGCAATGGTCGACTGGGGTTTTCCTTATAATGGACATTTTTCTAACGGTAAATACATGAAATAACCGTCAGACTAACTTAGGTAATTTGCCGCTCACATATTCTATCGGTAAAAACACACACATACCGTTAGAGAATATACATTACTGAGCAAATATATGTATTTTTCTATCGGTAAATATGTGCATTTACCGTTAGAATATGCATGACTAAACAAATATATGTGCTTCCTATCGGTAAATATGTGTATTTACCGTTAGAATATGCATGACTGAACAAATATATGTATTTTTCTATCGGTAAATATGTACATTTACCGTTAGAATATGCATGACTAAACAAATATATGTGTTTCCTATCGGTAAATATGTGTATTTACCGTTAGAATATGCATGACTGAACAAATATATGTATTTTTCTATCGGTAAATATGTGCATTTCCGTTAGAATATGCGTGACTGAACAAATATATGTGCTTCCTATCGGTAAATATGTGTATTTACCGTTAGAATATGCATGACTGAACAAATATATATGTTTTCCTATCGGTAAATATGTGTACTTACCGTTAGAGGAGGTACTGTCACCAAACTGGGACAAACATGCACATGCCATTTCTAACATTCAAGGAATCATATCAATGTAACATCAAACATATCTTACATCAAACGGATCTTAACTAGAAGATAAAGCAATATATTTCAAGAAATGCTAATTTGTGGATTAACTAGGAGACACAAAAATACTTTTCGTAGGTAGTTGGGACTTCATCTTGCCAAAGAAATTACACATGCCAGTTCACAAATTCAGGTACAAACATACACATGCCAGTTCACCAATACAAATTCAGGTACAAACATACACATGCCAGTTCACAAATTGAAGTGCATGTCTGAAACAGCAGTACAAATACACACCTACCTACCAATACAATTAAATACACAAATGCTCCCTGCACATTCAAGTTCATGTCCCAATTAGCAATACATGATACACAAATATACAACAATATACAAATACAACAATTCACACATTCGATGTATATTACAAAAGCCACGTCTGAAATTAACAACAGATCACGACGAGGACCCAGTGGCCCATACATGCATTTTACATAAAAGGGAACCTTTGCAGGTTGCCACAATGCAACTACCGACTACAAGTTAGACCTGATACATCACAAATCCATTCATCCAAAACAGCAAATGTCTGAACCACATTGGACTTAACCATAGGAGTTCAGTTCGAAGACGCCCGAGGAGCTGGAACTGCCGTCGACATACATTTGTACGTAATGGTGATTTCCTCGGACTCAAACTCGATCAACTCAACTCAACTCAACTCAACTCCATTAACAAAAAGAACCTACCTTCCAAGATGTTGTTCTGTGTAGTGATGGTGTAGAATGGCTGTGCAAATAACAACAATTCTTCTTCTCCAAGCAGGTAAGCATCTGGCCACAAGCTGGTGCATGCAAAAACATGTAAGATGCTTTCTATAGGTCCTGATTTGAGAAACACGCCGGACTTAAGCATCTTCTCGACCGAGCCAACCAAGATCTCGCCCTTCACGTCCTTCCAGCTCTCGACGGTGATCTTCACCTTTTCTTTCGCCAACAAGCCAACATAGGCAGCGTACTGCGATGAAGAACCGTGAAATACGTTGCCCCCCACGAGCATCATCCAAGGACCTGAACAGATCATAATCATATTGAAAAGAAGACACATCAAAATGAAGGATACAAAAAAAGCAGAATTATTGCCATAATCGGATTAGAATAATCTAACAATATTGCAGAAATTTTACGTACCTTCCTTGGGATGCCGACGTCTAGAGGGCGTCGATGGAGGTGCGGAGGTGCAGCGGTCCCCTGTAGAGGTGCGCCGGCCGTCCATGGAGCTTACGGGTTAGGACTACGAGCCCAGATGAACTGTGAGAATGAAAGAGACATACCCGTGTATTTATACAATTATATATTTTCTATCGGTAAGAAAACAGAATACCGTTAGTAATAAAAACATCTGTAGAAGCCGAATGGTTCTATCGGCAAAACAAATATTACCGATAGGCATTTTTGTACATACTCTATCGGTCTGTACGTACATTGCCGATAGAATATTACTAGTTGTAGAAGGCCAACAGTTCTAAGATATTTTGTGCAATATTCTACCGGTATAAACATGCATTACCGATAGAATAAAACTATTAGAAGACGAACAGTTCTAAGCAATTTTCTATATATTCTAACGGTAAAAGAATCCATTACCGATAGAATAAAAATATTTGTAGAAGGTCAACTATTCTATCGGCGAACTACATATTGCCGATAGGAACTTTTAATATATTCTGTCGGTATATTCATATAGTAGCGATAGAATAAGTCTAGTTGTTGAAGTCGACCAGTCCTATCGGCGCACAACATTCTTCCGTCAGTACTTATGCATCTCTTCTAACGGCAAATATGTTCATCACCGCTAGAGTAAATCATACTATTTATTCTATCGGTAAGTTTCTTAGAAACCGATAGGGAAAATACATCCGTCGGGCTTTTTTGCCCACGAGGCACATTTTCTATCGGTTTTGTGCTGTTTCGCTAATAACCGATAGAAGATAGGGGTTAGTAGACTGCATTTCTGTACTAGTGAACATTGAGAGAACCAGACAACTTCTGAACAAAATTGATTACCTTTGATGTGATTGATTGCGATTCAGCATATTACGCTATTTTTGGCAGTTCGACTCTTGCTAAGTTCATGGAGGCAACACATTATGCTTATCAGTGCGTCAAGTTACCAGGCCTCAAAGGCGTTATTTCGGTCCGAGACAGTCGAAACACAGCACTTACTTGTGATCGGCTATCTCTGGAGTTGGTGGATCAGCTTCCCCTTCGGGATGTTAAAACCGTGACCACGGCCTCAGATACGATCAAAGTTGCCCCGCGACCATATGAAAAACTGAAGTTAGTTCCGTTGTACCCAGATGATCCATTGAGAACAATTCGGATTGGATCAGGTCTGGACGACAAATAGGAACTCGAGCTCATCACTTTCCTCCAGGCTCACACGGATGTGTTTGCGAGGAAACTGTCTGACATGCCTGGAGTCCCAAGGGAAGTGATTGAGCACAGGCTAGCAATTCGGCCTGGACAGTGACCAATAAAGCAAAAGCTTAGACGTTTTGCTGTTGACCGACAAGAAGCCATATGTTTGGAGTTGGACAAACTCCAAAAAGCAGGATTTATTCACGAAATCGATCATCCTGAATGGCTTGCAAACCCGGTCATGGTTCTAAAGTCAAATGGTAAGTGGTGCATGTGGGTCGATTACATCATCCTAAATAGTGCCTACCCGAAGAATGATTTTCTCATTCCCCGCATCGATTAGTTGGTCGATTCTACCGCGGGTTGCGAACTAATGAACTTCCTAGATGCTTACTCAGAGTACCATCAAATTAGCATGGTAGAAGAAGATGAAGAGAAAACTGCCTTCATCACACCATTTGGCACCTACTGATACGTCAGAATGCCATTTGGTCTCAAGAACACTGGTTCCACATACCAACGCTTGATGCAAAAGACCTCTCTTTCCTAGTTGGGGCGTAATTTAGAAGCTTACCTCGATGATTTGGTTGTAAAGAACTTGAAAAGCTCAATCACATAGATGATCTTGCTGAAACCTTCTGTAATTTGAACAAGCATGGAATAAAGTTGAATCCTGAAAAATGTTCCTTCGGGATTACTTCTGGTAAACTTTTGGGTTTCCTTGTTTGTTCAAGAGGAATTGAGATTAATCCTGAAAAAATCAGGGCCATTGAGAAAATGAGATCTCCTTCGACCATGAAGAGTGTCCAAAGCCTAACAGGTCGCATGGCGACTTTAAGCCATTTCATATCATGACTAGGTGAATGTGGACTGCCTTTCTTTAAGGCTCTTCGCAAGCACAATGGTTTTACCTGGTCGGATGAAGTCGAAAAAGCCTTTCAAGAGGTCAAAGCATATTTATCTAGTCCACCAGTACTGGTCTCTCCAAATTCGGGGGAACCATTACTCCTTTATCTAGTGGCCACCCCTCACGCGGTCAGCGCAGTTCTGGTCGTGAAAAGAGAAGGTGTACAACAATCAATCTACTATGTAAGTGAAGTATTTCATGAACCAAAGGGGTGTTACCCTGAAGTCCAGAAGTTACTTTACGCACTTCTGATGGCTTCCCGTAAGCTACGACATTACTTTCAAGCACATAAAATTACTGTGCATTCGTCCTTTCCATTGGGAGATATTATCCGAAATCCAGAGAAATCTAGTAGCATTGCAAAGTGGACAGTGGAACTTGGAGCATTTGACATCCATTTCACCCCTCACATTGCAGTTAAATCTCAAATTCTTGCAAATTTTGTGGTTGAATGGACTAATCCCGACCCTCCTGCGCAAGAATCTAAAGATTTACAATGCACCGACCATTGGACGATGTATTTTGATGGCTCTCGCAGTTTCAACACTCGGGGGCTGGAGTGGTCTTAATTACGCCTCAAGGTGACCAACTCAAGTATGTCATTCAATTACACTTTGTTGCGACCAACAACGCAGCAGAGTATGAAGGTCTTCTTGCAGGGCTTTGAGTAGCAAAATTCCTTGGAGTTTGTCAATTAGTGGTGAGAGGAGACTCACAGCTAGTCGTAATCTAGGTAAACAAGGAGTACAACACCTCCGATGAGAAAATGGCTCATTACCTGGGGGAAGTGAGGAAATTGGAAAAACACTTCAGTCATTTTAAAGTCCAATATGTCCCGCGAAATGATAACATACTCGCAGACTAATTATAAAAAATTGGGTCCTCGCGCACATCTGCTCCAGCAGGAGTGTTCGTTGAACACTTAAAACACCCTCGATCATGTCTTCAGTCGAGGATGACTTGGTGACAGTTCACGTCGCTGACCTTGGACATGAAAAAGATTGGACCCGACCATTGCGGATCTATCTTGAACATGGGACCTTGCCCAATGATGAAACCGAAAGTGATCGGTTAGTTCGAAAGGCGCGTCTATATAAAATCATTAATAGAATTTTGTTTAGAAAGGGTACTCAAGGAGTATTCATGTACTGCATATCTCAAGAGGAAGGAAAATCTCTCTTGAAAGAAATTCATGATGGTGTGTGTGGTGCACATGTCTCTTATCAGATGCTGGTCGGAAAAGTTTTTTGACAGGGATTTTACTGGCCTTCGGCACTTGATGATGCCAAATATTTGGTCAAAACATGCCCACAGTGTCAATTTCATGCAAGGCAAGTTCATCAACCTGCATATGCTTTACAAACTATTCCTTTAACCTGACCCTTTGCGGTTTGGGGAATAGATATAGTGGGTCCTATGCCCCAAGTGGTTATGGGTACAAGTTCTTGTTCATAGCCATTGACACATTTACTAAGTGGATTGAAACTAAACCAGTCCGCAATATTACCGCCGCTGCGGCGAAGAAATTCTTTCATAAGAATATTGTCACACAATTTGGTGTTCCAAGTTGTCTTATTACCGACAATGGTTCCCAGTTCGTTAGTGGTCTCTTTCTGGACTATTGCGACGACATCAGGACCAAAGTGTGCTTTGCATCTGTGGCTCATCCATAGAGTAATGGAGCCGTCGAACGTGCCAACGGGCAGATATTACAAGGCATCAAAAAGCGTGTTTGCGATCGCCTTAAAATGTGCTCAGGGGCTTGGGTAGATGAACTCTACTCCGTTCTATGGGCACTACGCACCACTTGTAGTCGAGCTACCTGTGAGACACCTTTTCAGCTGGTATATGGTGCCGAGGCTGTCTTACCTATAGAAATTCGTATTGGTTCTGTTTGTGTAAATCAATTTGATCATTTTGATCAACATGAACAACGTGCCCAAGATATTACCCTCCTTGAGGAGAAGCGTGATCGGGTGTTGATTAAGTCTGCAGTATATTTACAAGTTTTGCGTAAATATCATAGTAAACGGGTGCGACCTTGTAGTCTTCACGTGGGCAACTTGGTTTTGCGAAAAATACAAAATCAGTCTAATCGCAACAAATTCTCCCCACAGTTGGAAGGCCCTTATACTGTGGTCTCAGTATCGCAACCAAGATCAGCCCGATTAGCAATGGAAGATGGAAGGATCTTATCCAATGCTTGGAACATAGATCAGTTACGCAAATTTTACGTGTAAGTTTTTTCCATTTCTTTTTTCCTTTGCAATTAGCATGATTTCATTAGTAATAACATGTACTTTTCGTCGCATTGTGTTATGGTTGAATTCCTTTGTCCCATCCTTTTTGAGCTATGCTCGGGGGCTGGTCTCCGATGATCATCTTATTATAGTAGCCAAGTTGGATTCGTTGGCCGATCTCATGATCGCATCTAGATAAGACATCCCTAAATAAGCCATTCCTTAACGCATACGGGACTTACTAGTATGATTCTGATCATTTGAGGGGCTGCTAGTTCGTTATAAACTTCAGTATTATATTAAGATCAGTATTGGTGTGGCCAGATGATCATATTTAGTTCAGGCATTCCTTTATAAACCGTTTCTTAACGTATAAGGGACTCATTAGATATTCTCTGATCATCATTAACCCATATTTCTCCTGGGATTATAATATAATGACTTCTGTATGTATGATCTCAGGAGGGGACTAGGGGAATATGGCCATAATATAAGACGAAATCAAGTACATCTTTTCCAAAAATAGAAGGCATATATTTGCATATTTCCTACTATAATTGTATATATGTAGGTACAATTTAAACGGAGGATCATTGTTCATTACAATGAAATCACAGTAAGCTAAGTTCTTTCAAAAGATCTTCAATCAAGGACTTGACTTTTTTCATTATGACCTCAAGCTGTTCTTCACTCTCAAATTCTGCATCTCTCACCATTGGATTCAAATCTAAATTTGGGCCGTGGTGATGCATGCCTTTATTTGCACAAAATGGCGGAGGCCATAGATCTTGTGTTGGTCTTCAATGCCTCTTCTTGCCGTTTTGTATCTTTAGGAAGATATTTGAGAAGTGATTCAGCTTAAGCCGCAACCAGTTTGCATGATTTGTTGAGGCTTAAGTTCTCCTTCTGAGGATCGATGATGTCAGCCTTCAGCAAATCTGCAACCATCTTCAGTTTTTCAAAAACTTTCGACTGAATGCTACTACATGATGAGATTGTTGCCTTCAAGGTTGCCCTCTCCTCGCAGATAATGTCAGTCGTCTTTTTGAATGATTTGATGGTTGTACAAAGTTTCCCGTTCTGAACTTCAGCTTGTGCATACTTCTTATGGAAGTCATCTTTCTCTTTTGAAAGAGTGCTTATCTGTTCCTCTTGTACTGTGTGAACAAAGTAATTGAATTTACAATAGTTCATGTAAAGAAATACTCTCTTTGGTCGGAAGTACACTTACAAGAAAGCTTTAACCGTGCCTTGTTGAGTTCTTTCTCTATAGAAGAAAGTCTTGTGGCTGTGGCTTCTTCCTGATCTCACCGATCAACCATGCTCTTTGTCAAGGAAGAATTTTCCCTGCGACAAGAAGGGCAATCGTTATACTTAAATGAAGTTCAGGATAAACAAGTATAGGGGTGCTTACTGTTGTAACTAGATGATCTCCCTTTGCGCGACCTCAATGTTTTCTACTAGAACTTTTGACCTGGTCGCCATTTGGGTTAGATCCTGAAACACAGTAAAACTTGTTGCTTAAACCTGAACATTTCTAAGATCTTCAATCCCAGAGAAGTTAAACAAGTTTTTCACTTGCCTCTAAAAGGTCGTTGGTTGTTGTCTTCAGTGAGCCCTCATGTTCAGTTGAGGAGCCAACCGTTAGATCAGCTTTTTCCTTGACAACAGGAGTAGAAAATGAGGTTTCTTGCTGATTTTCTCCTACTGTCGAGACTGATGTTGCAATCTCCATCTATTCGGATTGGAGGTCCCTAATTATTTCTTTTACAATGGCCTGAGGGGCTACCCCAGCCACTGTACCTGCACCTGTGTCCCTTGCGACCTCTACGGTAGATATTGCGCCGGTTTCGGTGAGGTCGGCAGGGTACTAGGCACAGGGTTCCTGGAGAGATTCTGGTTTGTCATATTTCTGTTTTTTGAAAACCATGATATGATTGTGATATCCTTACTTGATTCAAAACCCCATCCAAGTTTTGAGTTTCGGTGATGAGCTCTGGGGAGAAAGAAGCACACTGTGCGCCCCTGTTGAAGTATCATCAACACCTGTCCTTGTTCTTCTTTTCTTGAACAGGATAGCAGCTTCCTCTTCCAGCATGTTCAAAAGATGATTGGGATATGAAATGGAGTAAAAGCTCGTGAAATGTGATGTTCTTACCACAGCAGCTCCTTCAGTGTTCGAATGAGGTGTCACCAGTCCTGAAGTAGTTGAACCACCGCTTCAGAGTCTTCTACGACCATGGTTGCAGAAACATTGGCCTCAGGAGTGGGAATTTTCTCCGTGACCGCAAGTTCTTCTGCGACCACGTGATCCCCTGCCTCAACAGTTGCCTCTGCCATTGAGGACAATATGTTGGCTAGGGTAGGAGAGGATGGCCTCTCTGGAATGTCAATCTCTAGAGGGCTCGTCGCTTCTTTTTTTTTTTTTGAGAAAGACTGTAGGGTACCGCCGATTCGGCCCTACAAGATCGCTTTTCTCTTTTTGCGGATGAGAGGGACATCGTATTCCTCATCCTCGCTCCCCTCGCCCTATACGATTAAGAAGTGACTCCTATTCGTACACGGTATAACTGGGGAAGGGAAAACCTTACCACATCAGTTTTTGCGGTAGTTTTCTTAGACCTTGATGGAGCCCCTCCTGTGGTCTTTGCTTTTGATGATCCAGGAGTTAGCTCTTTCATCTTTCTGGTTTTTGAGGAGATTACCTTTATTCTCTTAGATGGAGCTTTCCCAGAGGATCCCACGTCCTTAGCAGGACATTTTGTGTTGATGGTTTGCCCCTCAAGCAGCTGTGCAACATGACAGATCATCCTTCGATGTTTGGCATATCAATGCAAAGTCCAGAGATAAGTTTTCCAAGAGATGCTTTACCTTTTGACCCTCTTGTCTCAAGTTGTCACTACAGTTGATTAAGCTTTGAGGTTGGGGAGAACCTTGAGTTCCTTCTATCGCCGCATTGTATGGTTTCAAAAGGTTGTTCGTCCTCTTCTCAATCTCGGACAAGGACATAACTGTGCCACAAAAGCAAAATTATTGATATAGCATGTTTCATCAGTACTTTTGCATACTTCGTCAAGTCAAAAAGCATACCAGTGTTGTTGTCTACCATGGACAAAAGCTCCCAAGATGGATGTTCCCTTCTCTTCAAGGGACTTATCCTATTCTTCACAAAGTCATGAATGATATCATGTGCGGTTAATCCCTGGTGAGCTAAATGAAGAATTACTTGAGCCTGTTTCTGTAAACCCTGGCTCAGAATGGGAACAATGTCCATTTCGCTGCTCTTCTCTGGCCGATGGTTCCCGAACCAGAGATTGCTTTCCAATGGAATGGCGCAGTAAAACCATTTTTTGACTCCATCCATACATGGAGTCCCGCAGAGGGAGAAAGGGATAGTCTTTCTTCTCCCTTATGTGGAAGTAAATGCATCCGGCAGCACTGGCACTCTATGACCACGCTGAGAAGTAGAATCGCCGGAAAAGATCTACACTTGTTAAAACTCCAACGAATACTTCGCACAAATGCTGGAAAATTGCCAAGATCAGGATGGTGTTGGGATGAAGATTTACCAGTTCCAGCCCAAAATGCGCCAATATATCTTGAAGAAACTTGCTTTCTGGTAGACGAAATCCACATCACAAGAAGTCTTCGAAGATTACCAGTTCATTTTCATGAACCTTTGGGGTTTCTTCCTTTTTCCCCGCCTGCCACTAGTTGATCAGTAGTCGTGAGGGAAGGATCTTCTCCTTCTCTAATGCTGCCAAGCTCTCGTCATTGCAAAAGTTTGATCAGGTCCACGACACCATTGCGATGATGAAAATTTTAACAAAGATAAGAGCTTTTTTGGTGGCGGAGGATTAAACAGTTGGAACTGGGGGTTTTTTGCGGCGAAGCAGCTGATGAGCAAGAAGGGTTTTTTCCTTACGCTTCTCAAGCACGATAACTTCTTTTATAGGGCCAACAACCTACTACCAGCTGCATTTAATTTTTTAATATTTCCTCTTAAACAGGTTTTTCTCATGAATTGCACTTAAAAAACGCTTCGTTTCCTTGTTGGAATTTGAAACAAAATGCATCTTTTTTGGAAATCCAAACATCATTTTATTTCAAATTCGGGGGCTACGGTACAAGTGGTTATATGGAATTTTTTGCGGTTCAAATATCCTATGATTTCAGGATAATTTCATAATTCCAGTACTATTGTGATCTCAAAGTAAATTCTGTGATCTCAGTACTATGTATGATTGCAATGTTATTCTGTGACCTTAGTACTATGTATGGTCGCAATGCTATTCTGTGACCTCAGTGTTTCTTATGGTTGCAATGATATTCTATGACCTCAGTGCTGTCTCTGTTCGATCATGGACAAAATACTTATTACCTGTGTGTATTTTGGTCGTAGAAGTATTTGCCTGTAACCATTTTTTACACAGAGAATTTAAAGAACCCCAATTGATGATTATAGGCTATACGTAATCATTAAAGACAAGGAGTCAGGATGTAAGGAAAAGGAATTTTATTTCTAGCACTCTTTACATTGAAAATGAATGCAGGCGACCAAAGCGTTGACTTGACCCGTAAGCAAATTACAAAGTTCCTCTAGAGTTAAGTTAATGTTGGAAGGATCAACACTAACTGCACCAAGGGAGTCTAGGATGTTCCTCAGCCTGTCTACATCGTTTCTCATTGAAATAAAACAATGAGCCCTGATCGCATCGGAGAGGTCTCTTTGGTCTTGCGCAAAGTCTCTCTCCTCGCGGTTTAACCTTATTTCTTGACGCGCTCTTTGGAGGCTCTCTGTCAAGTGCTCGATCACTGTCAAGGTGGTCCTGAGACAGCGTTCTCGACTGGCAAGGCGCATCTCGAGAAGCTCATTGTCATCTTGGAGGATTTTGCATAAGGCAGTTTTCTCTCTAAGGAGAACCTGGATCACAGCAAGCTGTTCGCTGAGGACCTATAAAGCCTTCTCATCCTGTGAGATCAAGAGTTAGTAGCAAGATATATCCAACAAGGTTAAGGGTAATGTTTACCTTGGATGTAGCAGATGGTCGGGAAATTGAAAGGTATTGGCTCCAGAGTGGTACCAGTGTTCCTGTATTTTCAAACCAAGGTTGAGCCATACTTAACTATGCAATTCAGTTAAGATTTCATGATTACCTGTCAAGATAAACCCGAAGTTCTTCTCGGGAATTAACCATTGTGCGGTGCACAGTGCAACTGAAGAAGGCGAAGCGTCAGGTACTGTATCCAATAATCTTTAAAAATTTGAAGTAATAACGTTTTTATTTCTTCAAATTTGGGGGCTAGCTGACGAGGATTATTACCCGAGCTAAATCATTTATTTAATGTCATATCTAAGATACTTCGGATATGATATAAAGATTGAGTTCTAGCAAAATATTCTAACCGCGGAGGTTATCTTCCTACGACCAGAATGATACGAACTCGAGACTAGAGTATGGTCGTAGGCTATGCGCGATCAAGATGTTGTCACTGAGTCTTCCGGTCACAAATCAAGACCTACCTGGTTCTTTCTCCCACGTTTTTAGGCAATCGTCAGGAGGTTACGATATGCAGTTATCTATAACTGCATGTATTAACCGGCAAAGGGATCAGTGCAGTTATACAACTGCATAGCAGCAACCGTCCAAATTGCTTCACATTGGCATCCTTTCATCCAGTATAAAAGGATGAAAGTAGTATGGGAGGCAGAAGAGACTTGAATAACTCAAGAAATAGACAATAGGAAGAAGTACTAAGAGAGATCAGCCCTTGTGACCATCTCTCTTCCCTGTAAATTCTCTTATACATAGTGAAACCACCACAGGACGTAGGGCTGTTACTCAATTCATTGAGGGCCTGAACCTGCATAATTCTTCGTGTCCCTATTTCATGCTTGTCTTAACTTACCTAATAATCACCCTGAAAGGTCTCACATCCAACAGACAAATTTACGTAAGATCACTAAGGACCCTGAGTCTGAATCGTCGACAGAGTTCTTCCCTACCTTCCATAGGGTCATAGTTCCATGTACTTACAGTGCCATCAGCAACGAAACTTAGCTGTGTTTGCTGACCGTAGGGACGTAGTTGTTTTTTACGCAGGTCTTTCCGTGATGGAGTAAATGTCCGGTTCCAGCTGCAGGTGCTGGTGATAAGGTTTTTTTTGAAATATTTACAATTAGCAATTTGTACCTTTTTTCCACTCGGGTCGATAGACTCAGATGAATCAAAATACTGCCAACATTCTGACTTTTTTGATCTTTTGCTTCCTACTGAGTTTGATACCATTGATGGCGTAGAGGCAGAGTCCACTGTTGGAGGAGATGACATCGGATTAGATTCGATGTTCCCCTCAACGGCACCGTCAAGAGTATTAGTTTCCTCGGCACTAAATCCTCGAAATCAACAGTGTTGAAATCCATATAATAGCAAAAATAATTTCTCAAAAGAGAAAAAATAAGTTTTAGAGAGGAAAAATACCTTTTAAGGGAAAACACAATTTGTAGATACCAAAAATTATTTTCGTGAGAGTAAATATGATTTTCAGAGAGCAAATTCAAAATTTTCAAAACAGAAAATAGTTTGTTCAAAATAAATTACTCTTTTCAGAAATAAAGAGAGTTTTTTTAAAAATAAAAAATGGTTTGAGAGCAAATCTGATTTTTTAAGAACAAAAAGTATGTAATAGAGAATGAGAGTATGATTCAAAATCTGATTTTTTAAAAGATATTTTCGAAAATAAAAAATAGTGTGTAACTGAGTGAAATTGTAAGAATGAGAGTATGTAATACAGAGAGTGAGAAATTTGAGTGAAATTTGAGAGATTGGAATGAGTTGTGAATTTTTGTGTATGTTTGGGGTATTTATAGCAAAAAAATTCCGACCGTTACCATCACAGCTTCACCAGCCGTGTTTGAAATTCGACCGTTCATCGTGCAACGCGCGTGTCAGAAATCCGGTGGTTCAATCGTGCACTCGCATGTGTAAAATCGGACCGTTGCCCGCATGTGTAAAATCGGACCATTCATTGCGTCCTCGTATGTGATATCAGGCCGTGAATTCAAACTCTAAATATTCCTCCCGTTCGGCTGTTCCTCGCGTCCCGCTCCCGCTAGTGCTCCTTGCCACTGTTGCCAGCCTCGCGTTGCGTGCCGTGTGCGTCAATGCGTGTCAAACTGTCGCGTCCATCCCGTGCCCATTGCAACCTGTCGCGTGCCGCAACGCCTTGTTTCTTGCACCAGCCTCTCCCTCGCGTAAACCTAACTCTCGTGAACGGGCCGCTCCATGCCGGGTCGGCCTGCTATGTAACAGGCCGTGTCGACCCAGGCACGGCCCACTGTATTGTGCCGTGTTGTGCCACCCGTGGGCCGAATTTTGCGGCCCGACACAGCCTGGTAACCTGTGTCAGGTCAGCATGGCCCGTTAAAGTTTTGTGCCGGGCCAAAATGACTTACACCTCTAACCATGAGATGCTATGTATGAAATTTTGATATTTTTTCATGGGTTAAATTGGTAATTTGGCTTTTTATATTATTTTTCTAAAGAAAAAGTTTCTTTTGAAATACTTAAAACTATAAGGGCTTGTTTGAAAAGGGTCCTTTTGAAAATTTGTTTTTTCTTGCTTAAAACATGTTTTTGCATGGTTATTCTATCATTTCTTAATACAGGTGGACGAGAAGCTCCTACAACCCGCGGCGGGACCTCTACAAGGATTCATCCCAGGGAAAACTATACATCCCGTGGGGAAGGTCGACCTCCCAATAACATTCGGCGCCCCAGATAATTACCGGACCGAAATGGTTCGGTTTGACGTGGTGGATCTCCCCTCCTCCTACAATGCCATAATGGGGAGAACCATCATCAACCGCTTAGGAGCAGCTGTCCACCACAACTATCTTTGCATGAAGATCCCCGGGCCGAGCGGGGTGATCCTCGTGCATAGTGACCAGGATGTGGCTCGCTCCCTCTACGAGCGCGCCTCCGCAGTGATCGGGGAAGTTAACCTGGTTAAGGTCCCGGGGGGAGGGAGCTCCTCCCCGGCCCTAGACGTACCAGTCACGCTCCCCGAGAAGTTCCTTCCCAAGCCTCGCCCCAAGGGGGACCTCCGGGAAGTCTCTCTCTTCTAGGACGAGGGGAAGACTGTCAAGATCGGGGCTGATCTCTCCGAGGAACACGCGACGCGACTCATCGACTTCCTTCGTGAAAACGCAGATGTCTTTGCATGGAAGCCCGCAGATATGGGGGGTGTGCCCAGGGATGTTATTGAGCACAAGCTCGCAGTAATGCCCGGTCGCCCCCCGGTAAAACAGAAGATGAGAAAGCTCTCCCCCGAGCGGCAGGAGGCCATCAAGAGGGAGATCGCTAAGCTCCGGGAGGCGGGGTTCGTTCGGGAGGTCCTACACCCCGAGTGGTTAGTGAACCCCGTCCTCGTAAAGAAGGCAAGCGGCAAGTGGAGAATGTGCGTCGACTTCACCGACCTCAATAAAGCTTTCCCAAAAGATGATTTCCCGCTCCCGCGGATTGACCAATTGGTGGATTCCACCGCGGGATGCGAGATGATGAGTTTCTTGGACGCCTATTCGGGCTATCACCAAGTCTGAATGGCGGTGGAGGATGAGGAAAAGACGAGTTTCTTAACTCCCCTCGGCACCTTCTGTTATGTCCACATGCCTTTCGGGTTGAAAAACGCGGGGGCAACCTTCCAGCACCTTATGAGCTTAGTCCTGAGGGATCAAATCGGCCGCAACGTGGAAGTGTACGTTGACGACGCGGTCGTCAAGAGCTCGCTCTCGGCCACACACCTCGAAGACTTGGGAGAAACCTTCCGCAACCTCCGCAAGTATGGGTTAAGGCTTAACCCAGAAAAGTGCGCGTTCGGCGTTCGCGGAGGAAAACTCCTCGGCTTCCTTGTGTCCCAAAGGGGCATCGAAGCCAATCCCAAAAAAATTCGGGCCCTCCTCGACATGCCTCCTCCGCGTTCTGTCAAGGATGTACAGCGACTTACCGGCCGCTTGGCCGCATTGAGTCGCTTCGTCTCGCGCTCGGGGGAGTGCGGTCTCCAATTCTACAAGATCCTCCGCGGCCTTGAGGGGTTCCATTGGACCCCCGAGGCACAGGCTGCGTTCGAGGACCTGAAGAAATATCTCGCGAGCCCTCCAATGCTCGTGAGCCCGCGTCAGGGGGAGCCCCTGCTCCTCTACCTCACGGCCACTCCGGTTGCCGTTAGCGCAGTCCTTGTCAAGGAAGAAGATGGGCATCAACGCCCTGTCTACTACGTGAGTGAGGCTCTCTAGGGTGCCAAAACAAGATACACGAAGATGGAGAAGATTTTTTATGCCCTCCTGAAGGCATCCAGAAAGCTTTGCCACTACTTCTTGGGCCACCCCATCACGGTGCCCTCCTCTCTCCCCTTGGGGCAAGTGCTTCGAAACAAGGAAGCCACCGGCCGGATCGGGAAGTGGGGGGCCGAGCTAGCCCCCTTCTCCCTCTCCCTAACTGGACGATCCGCAATCAAGTCACAGGCCCTGGCAGACTTCGTGGCTGAGTGGGCTCCGGTCCCTGGACCCAAGGAGGAAACGCATACCACACCACCACCACGCGATGACCATTGGACCCTCTTCTTTGACGGTTCCCTGTGCTTGGCAGGGGCCGGCGCGGGAATAGTCCTCCGAAACCCCGAGGGGACAACCCTCGAATACGCCGCTAGGCTCGAGTTTCCCGCGACGAACAACGTCGCGGAATATGAGGCCCTTCTCCTAGGACTGCGCCTCGCCCGCTCTTTGGGCATTCGACGCCTCCTCGTCAAGGGGGACTCTCAGCTCATGGTTTGTCAGATGGACAAGTCCTACTTGTGCCATGACCCGAATCTGAGCCTCTACCTTGACGAGGTCAGAAAAATGGAAAGTCATTTCGAAGGCCTCGAGGCGCGTCGTATCCCACGTAGGGACAACGACCGCGCCGATGCCCTCGCGCGGGCAGCAAGCGCTCGAGGGCCCCTCCCCGAGGGGGCTTTCCTGGAAGTTATCTTGAAACCCTCCGCGGTGGCCCCCGACCTGGACTCCGAGTCCTGTGGACCCGACGTCACGAAAATCGTCCGGGCCGCATCCTGGATGGACCCCCTTATCTCTTTCATCAAGGGAGAGGGGGAGCCCTCCGACGACACCGAAGCCAAACGCCTCCGCGCGATAGTGCGGGCGTATGTGTTGGTGGAAGGGACGCTGTACAAGCGAGGAGCCTCCACGTTACTTCGCTGCCTCCCGCGGGAGGAAGGAGTTCAACTCCTTGAGGACATCCACCTCGGGTGTTGTGGCTCTCACCTCGGCCCACGGGCCGTCGCGACAAAAGCCATTCGCCAGGGGTTCTATTGACCAACGATTGCCCGCGACGCGAGAGACCTCGTCTCTGCCTGCGGGGCTTGCCAAAAAATGGCAAAGGGCTCCAACGTACCCTCCGCCGCTCTACAGGCCATCTCGATCACTTGACCCTTCGCGCGGCGGGGAATGGACCTCCTAGGCCCGTTCCCCCCAGCGTCGGGGGGATACAAGTACGCCGTTGTGGCCGTGGACTACTTCTCCAAGTGGGTGGAGGCCGAGCCCTTGGCCACCATCACATCTCGCGCGGTGCAGAGGTTCTTCTGGAAGAACATTGTGTGTCGCTTCGGGGTCCCTCGGGAGATAACCGTTGAGAACGGAACCCAGTTCGACTCCGCGATCTTTCGCGAGTTCTGTCAGAACTTGGGCACGACCCCCCACTTTGCCTCGGTGGCTCACCCCAAGAGCAACGGGGCGGTCGAGCGCGTCAATGGAGTTATTCTCCAAGGACTCCGTCGCCGCCTGGAGCAAAGCGCCTCCAGGCGAGGGGCTTGGGCAGACGAGCTTCCGAGCATCCTCTGCTCCATGCAGACTACCCCGAGTTGAGCAACGGGACGTACCCCCTTCTCGCTCGTGTATGGGGCCGAGGTAGTACTCCCCTCCGAAATCAGTTTCCGAACGCTGCGAGTCGAACTCCTCGAGGGGGTCTCGGCCGCCGCGTTCCAAGCTAACGAAGACAACCAGAGGCTGGAGGTGGACCGCGTCGAAGAAGAGCGGGATAGAGCCCTCCTCCGCAACACCATTTATGAACGTGAAATGGTGCGCGCTTACAACAAGCGTGTTCGGGGGAGGGCCTTCTGCCTGGGAGATCTTATCCTCAAGTGCATCACCGACCCTCAAGCTCAAGGAAAACTCAGCCCTAAGTGGGAAGGGCCATACAGGATCTCCACGATCCTTGGCTCGGGGGCTTACAAACTCTCCACCCTCGAAGATCAAGAGCTAAAGCATACGTGGAATGCAGACTTGCTCCGCAAGTTCTACACCTAAGTCTCCGGACCTCCCCCCTTCCCCCCTTTGCGACTTCGCAAGGGGAAGGCGCGGCGAGTTGTAACACTGGCCCAAGGCCATTCCCTCTCCTTTTCGCGGCTACGCGAGGGGGAGGCGTTGTATCAGCTCATTCAGATCAATGAAAATGGCTTTTATCCCTACCATGTCAATCCCTTGCAGGTGTTTCCTAACCGCCCTTGAGGTATGCCCCCGTCACGGGGAGTCCCTCCCTGTGAGGATGCCCTTTCGAGGATGCCCTCGTTATGAGGAGATTACGGGCTCCAGCTCAGCCTTTAAAAGTCCCGATGGCGGGAACCTCGGTCCCCCTAGGGCGGCTTACAATATCCCCTTGTGGACTGAGGGCGTAAGCGGCAACCCGGTTCTCAAAGGAAACCGAGGTAACGAGTCACTTTGGGGGACTAGTCCCCCCCCATACACTCCAGAGATCATTTACGCTCTTCCTCCTCTGGGAGCAATTTAGGTCACTCTCGACCGACAAGTCATTGAATCCCCATGCCTGCATGAGAATGGTGGCCTGAATTTCTCTTAGAAAGTCAGCGCGGGTCGTCTAACTCGAGTCGCCCCCTGCTGCGGGGGGAGGGGACAAACCAGGCCCCTATATGTGAATCGCCCGTAATCAAGAAACTTGACCGCGGATGTAACGGGACCAAGGGCCCTTCTCTCTCTTCCCGGACGCAGCTCCGGGTAAGGGGGCTCTCTCTTCCCGGACACAGCCCTAGGTAAGGGGGCTCTCTCTCTTCCCGGACGCAGCTCCGGGTAAGGAGTCCTCTCTTCCCTGGACCTAGTCCCGGGTAAGGGGGCTCTCTCCTCCCCGGACGTGGCTCCGGGTAAGGGGTCCCCCTCTTCCCCGGACGTGGTTCCCGGTAAGGGGTGTGCAGACCTTGGAACGCAACTCCGGGTAAGGGGGCTCTCACTCTTCCCGGACGCAGCTCCGGATAAGGAGTCCTCTCTTCCCCGGACCTGGTCCCAGGTCAGGGGGCTCTCTCCTCCCCGGATGTGGCTCCGGGTAGGGGGTCCCCCTCTTCCCCAGACGTGGTTCCCGGTAAGGGGTGTGCAGACCTTGGACCGTTCCCTCACCCGGACGACTATTTCTCTCAGGAGGGTGGATTAAAATGTTTTATTGATGAAACGGGCCGGGGAACAACCCTCCCCGGTGGGCAAGAAACATACAAGTCGGGGACCTAAATCCCCGTGGGGACAACCCAGGAGACAACCCCCTACGTTGGGAACCGGGAAATTACTCTCCACCTCCCTTGGCAAACTCCCGGGAGATATCCTTGTACAAGCCTTGGACCCTTCGGAAAGCCGCTCTTAGCGCGTCCTCGGGCCACTCCTCATAACCGTCTGCTGGTAAGATCTGGAGTGGAAAAATCCTCTGGGCCCCAGTTTCTGGTGAAGGCAACTCGGCACGACAATCATCAAAGTTGGCCATGTGCCATTCGGGAAGCCACCTTAGCAAAGTGGCAACCTCACCGGGAACCCCCGCAACGGGGAGTTCCTCGGAATCCCTATCCGGGACATTCGCGACAACCTGTCATCCAATCAAGCAAGTTTAGCAAAAAATACGTCCCATTCAAGTCCAATCAAGCGAGTTCAGCAAAAAATATGTTCTATTCAATCGTCAAAATTTTCTACAAGTTTTTGGGCCTCCGTCGAAGGAGCGCCGTAAACAAAAAAGGAAATCCTAGCAAAAAACTAAACTAAGGTCCGGGGGGGGGGGGAAGGCTCATACTTGCCCATGATGACCCCCCCCCGGAGGAGGCTTCGTCCGGAGCAGCCGCGGGCAGCGTCCCCAAGACTCGGTCGAAGAAGAGCTCGGTGCGGTCCTCCAGCTCCCTCTGCCGAGGCTCGTAGAAGTCGGGGAAGCCCGGGGCGGCGAAGTCCCCAAGAGCCCGCGCTCTAGCGCCTCGGTACTCTGCGAGAGCCGCGGCAGCGGCGATCATGGGGACGGCAAGACCCCTGGCTCGAAGGTCCGCTGCGGCAGAGATGGCGGACACCTGCCGCACGAGGAAGTTCGTCGCTTCCTCGACCGAGGCCAACGGGTTCCGAGGGTTGGCCTCCGGGAGGAAGTCGAGTCCCAGTGTGATGAGCGCGGCCCGGAAGCGGTTCCCGGCCGAAACCAAGGATCGGGCTGCGGAAGAATCAGCGGCGCCCAGTGCCGCGCTCAACTCCTCCCAGAGGCGGGAGTTGGCTCCCTCCGACTCCGACAGCTGCGCCCGGACGAGCTCCAGCTCCCGGGCCGCGGCGTCTCTCGCGGACTCGGCCGGAGCCAGCTACTGCGATCGCACCCTCCCCAGCTCCTCGATGGCCGCGTCCCGCGTCCCGCATCCCGGGAGGCCTTGAGGGCGGCTATCTCCTTGTCCGCAGCCTCGGTCTCCCGCGCGAGCCGACCGCGGAAGGCGCGTACCGTGGCGGCAGTCTGTCACGTAGGCAACACGATTAGGAAAGTCCCTAACCAGGCATCAACCAGCAACGTAAGAGCTCCTTACCTGGAGCGAGAGGGAGATGAAATCCTCGTAGCGGTCGTCGATTCCCCCCTCGGCCATGCGGGCCCGCACCCGAGGAGTGCGGAGGCCCAGGGAAAGCCGCCTCGTCTCGTCGGCAGAGAAGAGCACCCCTCCCCCGAGGGCGTCGACGTCGCTCCCCCAAGTCCTGGTGGCCCCAACGCCTCGCTCCTCAGGTAGAGCGGCCTCCACCGAGGAAGAAGCTGCATGCCCCCTGGGCCCCAGGGAAGGTGGTGCAGCCGGGGGCGGCGCCGCCGACGTCCCGGTCCCGGGGGCCAGGAGAGCACGGAACCGGAAAGCGCCCAGCATCCGGTAACGCATGTCCGGGACCGAGCGCGTGCTCGAGGATGTCACCTGGACGCCCCTCTTTGAAGAAGGAGACGGGGCGTAATCCTCCGAGTCCGACTCCACCCGGATGCCGTCCAGCACCCCCGAGGTGCCTAACGCGTCGAGCTGGGCAACCAGCGAGGCCGTGTTAGTAGGGCTATCGGTGAGCCCCACTAACGGAGAAGGCGCCTTCGCCTTCACGGGGGCATGGGGGGTCTCGGTCAGGCTCGGTGCCGGAGCGGGAGACTTCGTCCGGGCTGTCCCCGGGCTATCATCAGTGGCCCTCGGGTTCTTGGCGCGCCCCACCCCGTGGCTGCCGGGCGCCTCCCTCCTCTTGTGGGAATTCGGCGTCGGGAGCGGCGTCCGAGCGGGAAAGGATAGCCCGAAGACCTCAGCCACCAGGTTGCGGGGGGGTCCATCGCCGATGACCGCGCGGCACCGGGCGTGCTCGTCCACGAAGTACCGCCCGAGTAGATGCTCCGCTTTTTCCCGGGATGATTCGTACGAGCGCACTGCGAAGAAGAAAAGTTAGAACGTAAGGCCCCTCTTGGCGAAAGCTCTTTCGGGCAAAGTTCGAAAAACTCATGTCGGGACACCGGGTAACGGGGGGGCGGTTCTCCACCGAAAGGCCCATCCCCCTCCGGACGCGTCCGAAGGGGCTGAACCGGAGAAGCAGCAGCTCCTCTGCCAGGTCCCTCATGCTCCGACGAGACCGGGCCTCCACCATCCTCTTGATGAGGGCAGCCTCACCGGTGCTCAGCTTGGGGGCCGGAGGTGCAGAGGACCGGGTAAGGGTCGGGGGCTCCGGAGAATAGATGATCTCCGGGTCTCCTACCCGGAGATAGAACCATCTCTGGGACCAATCCTCCCAATGGTCCCCGGAGGCCGTGACCGGGTACTGGTCTACCCGGGACGGGAGGAGCTTCACCACCACCAAACCGAAGGTAGACTTCGGCCCGTGACGCACCACCGGGGAGCTCCGCGCGGTGGCCTTGTAGAAGTGCTGGAAGAGGCGCAGCGTCCCCTCCATCTCGGCTGTAGTCTCGCACAACCATATGAAGAGCCCCATGCGAACCAGGACGTTCGGCATGAGGTGGTTGAGCGCCACATTGTACTGCAGCAAGAACTCCCGGATCATGGGATGTAACGGGAGCCGGAGACCTGCGTCGACGAATGCGTCGAAGGCGACGACCTCCCCTTCCCGAGGGTGGGGAACGATCTCCTCCCCCGGGACACGGACGTCCCCTTCGGCGAAAACCCTCCGAGCTACGAGGGCCACCGAGTCCTGGGAGGTAAACTTGGAGACCCCCAAGAAATCGGACGTCAGCTTCTCGGGAGACAACTCCACGACCTTTCCTCGCCCTCTCGAAGCCATCTCGCGTCCCCAGGGCTCGACGCTACCGGGTAAGGATCTGTTACCGGAGGCCTCGATGCTACCGGGTAAGGATCTGTTACCGGGAGCCTCGGCGCTACCGGGTCAGGATCTGTTACCGGGAGCTTGACGCTACCTGGACTGGTCTGTTACCGGGAGCCTTGCTGCTACCGGGAACGGACTTGTTACCGGGAGCCTTGCTGCTACCAGGAACGGGCTTGTTACTGGGAGCCTTGCTGCTACCGGGAACGGCCCTGTTACCGGGGGAACCTAGCGCTACCGGGGAAGGCTCTTACCGGGATAGCTGTAACGCTACCGGGAGAGAAGTGGAAGTTTGGGAAATGGAGATGGTTAAGTGACGCGTGGCCCCTATATTTATAGGGGGAGAAGATCGCCTCATTTCCCGCGCTGAATCTAGGTACTAAATGCGAAACGGCGCGCGGATAACGAAGAGTTTCCTAGAGCATATAAAAAGTGTCGCCATGTCCCCTTCCCGGGAGTAACCCCCGGGACACCCCCGGGTAAGGTGTGAAGACGCACGCTTCGACGCCACGAAGTGCCCTCGAGTGCACGGGGGGCTGATGTTGGGGGAAAAATGAGGTCCCGTCGAGTAAAGTGGTCCAGGGTAAGGGGCCCTCCCTTCCCCGGACGTAGCCCCGGGTAAGGGGCTCCCCGGACGTGGCTCCGGGTAAGGGGCCCTCTCTTCCCCGGACTTGGTCCCGGGTAAGGGGCTCCCCGGACGTGGCGCCGGGTAAGGGGCCCTCTCTTCCCCGGATGTAGCCCCGGGTAAGGGGCCCTTCCTTCCCCGGACTTGGTCCCGGGTAATGGGCTCCACGGACGTCGCTCCGGGTAAGGGGCCATCTCTTCCCCGGACGTAGCTCTGGGTAAGGGGCCCTCCCTTCCCCGGACGTGGTCCCGGGTAAGGGGCTCCTCGGACGTACCTCCGGGTAAGGGGCCCTCCCTTACCCGGACTTGATCCCGGGTAAGGGGCTCCCCGGACGTGGCTCCGGGTAAGGGGCCATCTCTTCCCCGAACTTGGTCTCGGGTAAGGGGCTCCCCGGACGTGGCCCCGGGTAAGGGGCCCTCTCTTCCCCGGACGTAGCCTCGGGTAAGGGGCCCTTCCTTCCCCGGACTTGGTCCCTGGTAAGGGGCTCCCCGGACGTGGCTCCGGTTAAGGGGCCATCTCTTCCCCGGACGTAGCTCCAGGTAAGGGGCCCTCCCTTCCTCGGACGTGGTCCCGGGTAAGGGGCTCCCCGGACGTTGCGCCAAGTAAGAGGACCTCTCTTCCCCGGACGTGGCTCCGGGTAAGGGGCCATCTCTTCCTCGGACTTGGTCCCGGGTAAGGGGCTCCCCGGACGTGGCCCCGGGTAAGGGGCCCTCTCTTCCCCGGACGTAGCCCCGGGTAAGGGGCCCTCCCTCCCCCGGACGTGGTCCCGGGTAAGGGGCTCCCCGGACGTGGCTCCGGGTAAGGGTGATCCGGGAGGATCTCCAAGTCCTGATCGCATGCGGCTTCGCGACCAAGTCCTGATCGCATACGGCTTCGCGACAGCGACCAAGTCCTGATCGCATACGGCTTCGCGACCAAGTCCTGATCGCATACGGCTTCGCGACCTTAACCGTGTTCGGGAAGGATTCGCGAACATGGATGGGTCCGCGACCATGGATTGGTCCGCGACCAGGAAAAGGAATTCGTTCCCTGTTCGGAATTGTAATCTGATCCAAATGTGTATAACTAAGCTTATCTGTTTAGGATTAGTTATATGAGTCTAATACATTTAGGTTATTGAGTCTGATACGTACTCATACGATTGGACTATAAATACCTTGTAATAGGTCTAGTTTAGATCATCGAAGAGTCATAGAACTTATTTGAGTTTTAGACACTTATAGTTCATTCGACGTAGACAAGTGTGTCTAACGTTCAACGTGTAAGCCCTCTTTGAAATAAAGAGTTGTGCAATTACTTTGGGTTTCGGGTATAAGATCCCGTTATTCCGCATATTAGAATCTGGGCGAGCCTAGTGCGAAAACCAAGGCTAGGTCTCAAACGGATCAAGTTGGTATCAGAGCAACTTTCCTATCCTGTGGATGGTGAAGACTCGCCAGGGTTACAAAACCTCCGGCGAAACTCCAGGCGATCAATCGACGGTTCCTATAGCCGCGTCTCCGACAATGTCTGACGATACCTCCGTTCAAGCTAACCTAGCCAAACAAGTGGCTAAGCTCTCCACCGACATGGAAACCGTGCTTGCTTGGATTAAGCAGCAGGCCATGATTGTTGTACCTCCTGAAGTAGGGAAGGGTATGGGTGCGAAGACTGGTGAAGACTTGTGCAGGGCAGACGAAGATGAAGACGAAGGCAACCACAAGACCGACGACCTCGCCAACACCTCCTTAGCTGACGGATCTTTTAAGGTCGACGCTAAGATTGATATACCCATATATGATGGGGTGATCGATGCCGAGAAGCTGGATTCTTGGATCGATCAACTTGAGACCTACTTTGACCTGAAACGGTTCAGTAGCGCTCAAAAGGTCAAATTTGCACCTTTGAAGATGAAGGACCACGCCAAGACATGGTGGAAGGCCCTTGTCGCCAGTGGTGAAGCTGACGAAATTGTGTGGGGTCAATTCAAATGACTTCTGCGACAAGAATTCTATCCGATGGGTTACCTTGAGGAGAGATGGGAGCGTTGGCACAGATTGTACCAACGGCATGACCAGACCGTCCAAGACTATACGACAGAGTTTCGGCGACAAGCAATGGTCATTGGCATCTCACTACCTGACCCTCAGGTATTTCGGAAATACACATTTGGACTTCAGAAATCGATCAGTACTGAGCTAAGTCTGTTAGGCGTCCAAGACATCGCGACCGCAAGCACAACTGCTATGGCGATCGAGAAGAAGAACAAATCCCGCAGTGACAAAAGCACAAAGGAAAGTGCGACCTCGACAAAGAAAAAGCCGAGTCTGAAGAAGAACGCTTCCAAATCGGGCACGGGTGCCTTTTGCGAACATTGTCAAGTCGCGGGACATACCAAGGACAAATGTTACAAGCTTCATCCTGAACTTCGACCAAAGAAAAACGGACCAGGTGTAGCTTCTAGGCCCCTATAGAGTGTTTTAATAATTAATGACAACTACAAATGCTATACTAACGTTACCTGTCTAGTTGTGTCAAAGAAAGTACTTAAAAGACAGGTCAATGAAAAGCAAAGAAAGAGCATCATGATGAAGAAAGGGCATTGATCAAAGGGGCAAAGGTACGAAATAGGATCTTTTCCATTTTTACCGGTCTAAGGTGATTAGAGAAGAATTTTGACCGGATTTTAAGATAGTTGCCGTACTATTAAGAGGAGCATGTGGTGTATCACAAAATACTTCATCTATGTGCCACAAATAATAAAATCCACTTGCATTGCATGCTAGAAGGTCACATCCTTTGAGAATGCTTATTTCAGCTCATGTCTGTCTCAGTCGGTCTGACCGTGTGTTATACCGGTCTGATCGAATTATCGGACTAACCGTTTAAGATCTCGGACTGACCGATGTTGTGTCTATGCATAGTGTATTCCTTTTTAAGGTCGGTCTGTCCGTAGTTAAAATCTCGGTCAGACTCCTGGAACCTCTTGTTTTATCCTTCTGGCATTTTGAGCTTTTACGGTCTGACCGTTTGTTAGACCGGTCTGACCGTTTGTTAGACCGGTCTGACCGTGAAATCGGTCTGACCGTGTTTTTGTACTGCGGTCTGACCGTTTGGCCGGTCTGTCCGTATATATCGGCCTGACCGTATAAGGTGTCCAGAAACTATGTCTTCTCTGGACAGTTTCACGGTCTGACCGAAATAGGCTCCAGTCTGACCGTATGTGTGCCTGACAAGGGCAGTTGAGCATTTATTGCGCCTGTTTAATGCCGTTGCAATTGCGGCGGTCTGACCGAGATTGTGCCTGCGGTCTGACCGCCAGGTGATCTTTTTCTCCCAACGGCCTGTAACGGCTATATTAATTGTGGGGGGTATATATACTCCCATGCACGGCCCTGTTCAGCACTTTTTGGCATAATCTTGAGCATTGTCATCATCCTTGAGAGCCTAAGCTTGTTTCATACACTCTAGGTTTCAAATTCTCAAATTTGTGAGAGTGTGCATTTGAGATCTTCTAGTGCATTGCATTTAGATCATTGAATCAATCGTGTGGCACTAGGAGAAGGCAAAGTGATCATCACCGGCTTGTTACTCTTGGAGTTTGCCGGCTCCTAGACGGCTAGGAGAAAGGTTTTGAAGAGCTCTTCAAGGAAGATTGTGAAGAAGCTTCAAAACGTCTTGTGAAAGGTTGAGCACGCCTTGCCGGAGCGGTAAAGTGCATCCTTAGTGAAATCGAGGTTTGGATAACTCATCACACTAGTCCGGCTCAAGATCTAGGTCACTTCTCGAGAGAAGGTTGACTAGATAGAGGAGCGGTTAGAGATTTGAGTTTGCCTCAACGTGGATTAGGGGTGATCGACAAATCACCGAGACCACGGGATATATCCTTGTGTTGAAATTGTTCATTGTTCATCTTGTGTTACTTAAATTGCTCTCATTTATTACAAATTGTTTGATTTATTGTAATTTGCTAAAATCGCCTATTCACCCCCCCTCTAGTCGATATCCTAGATCCTTTTCACCAGGGAAAAGAACAGCCACGGCTACTGCGACTTCACCCGATGAAGAAGTTGTCCAAGTGAACTCGGTTAATGAGGCGGATACGACCTTGTCTCTGATGGCAATGCTGAAGGAGAAGGGTTCGGATCCACCAAACGACCATCACCCAACAGAGGACTTGTTCACCATCAACGTCCAAGTGAAGCACAAAGTGGTCGCAGCGATATTCGATCCAGGAAGTCAGAAGAATCTGGTCTCCGCTGGACTGGTTCGGCGACTTGGTTTGAAGACAACCACACATCTGCGACCATACCCGCTGGGTTGGTTTACATCCGACGTGAATCAACAGATTACGAGTCAGTGTGTGTTGAAATTTGCGACCTCTGCACGATATGTCGATGAGGTGCAATGCGATGTTGTCCCTATCGATATCTGTCAGGTGATATTTGGGAGTCTGTATCTGTATGATCGAGACACTCATTTCCATTGGCGAGCGCAAGAGTACGACCTCACCAAAGATGGAGTTAAGTTCGTGATCAGTAGAGACGTCCACGTCAACACTTCAAACTTGATTACCGCAAATCAAGCCAAACGGATTGTTAATGCATGTCACAAGTATGTGCTTGTCATGATTCGATCCATTGGTCAAAGTGGGGGTACTCGACTAGCATTGTCGTTGGCGTGCCGAGAGAATTCTGGTCGTTTTTCGGGACTGCTGGAGAAATACAGTGATCTGTTCGAGGCTACCCAGGGCCGTCCGCCGAAACGTCCAGTCGAGCACGAAATTCAGCTTGTGTCCGATGCGACACTTGCCAATCTGAGTATGTATCGCAACTCAGTATTGGAGAATGAAGAGATCAAGAGACAACTTGGTGAGTTGCTGAACGATGGTGTCATTCGACCAAGTAGTTCACCTTGTGGATCTCCTGTGGTGTTAGTACCAAAGAAAGATGGGACTTGGCGTATGTGCATCGACTATCGAGCACTGAACAAGATCACCATCAAGAACCGGTACCCCCTTCCCCGTATTGACGACCTGTTAGACCAATTGAAGCATGCTGTTGTCTTCTCCAAATTGGATCTTAAGTCAGGATATCATCAAGTCAGCATCTGAGAGGAGGATACGTGGAAGACCGCGTTCAAAACATGACAAGGTCTGTTCGAATGGCTGGTCATGCCGTTTGGTCTCTGCAACTCCCCGGCAACTTTCATGCATCTTATGAATGACGTATCGAGACAGTTCATCGACGACTTTGTGATTGTGTACCTCGACGATATATTGGTTTATAGTCGTTCGTGGGATGAGCACCTCATTCATGTCGAAAAGGTGTTCGATCAGCTTCGGCAATATCGACTTCGCCTCAACCATAAGAAGTGTGAGTTCGGCCAGCAAACTCTACTTTACCTTGGATTCCTGGTCGGCAACGGTACGTTGCAAATCGACCCAGATAAGGTAAAAGTGATTCGCGAGTGGCCGCGACCACGAACAGTTACGGATGTGCGTAGTTTTTTGGGAGCATGCCAATATCTTCGGAAGTTCATCCGACACTTCTCGATTGTGGCTTCTCCATTGCATGCATTAACCAGGATTGATCAGAAGTTCGAGTGGACAGGGAAACATGATGACACGTTTCTCTTGCTGAAAAGGAAGATCAGCGAGGCGCCTGTGTTAGCTTTGCCGAATCTCCAGAAACCGTTCGAGCTAGAAACCGATGCCTCAGGTTATGCAATGGGCGCAGTGCTCATGCAAGAAGGTCGACAAGTGGCATATCACTCCGAGTTATTCTAGGGAGCTCAGAAGAACTACCCGACTTATGATAAGGAGTTATGCGCACTGCATCAGACCGTGAAACATTGGCGGTGTTATCTCTTGGGGAAAGAGACGGTTGTCCACACCGACCATCAACCATTGCAATATTTGCAAACTCAGTCCAAGCTACAGCAAGCTCGGCACATGAAGTGGATGTCGTATCTGCAGTAGTTTAATCTGGTTATTAAGTACAAGAAGGGCGTACACAACAAATTGGCGGATATGTTGTCGCGACCACCAGTTACGACCCTCTGTTTATCAGCGTTCATACAGATCGAGCCGTCATGTCATGATGACTATGCCACTATGTACAGTGAAGACCCTGATTTTCAAATAGCACTAACTGAGGTCAAAACAGGGAACCCTACAGGGTTCGTTCGTCGAGAAGGACTCTTGTACAAAGGCAATTTACTTTGCATACCTCGTGGAGCAACTCGAATTCAATGGATGCAAGAAGCACACACATCGAAGGTAGCTGGTCACTTTGGGGTTACAAAGACGTTGCAAAATCTTCACCGACATGTGTTTTGGCCGCGTATGCAGCAAGATGTGGCTAGTTTTGTTCGAGGCTGTGGTCTCTGCAGCATCTCGAAACTGGCAAACCGAAAATTAGGTTTGTACACTCCTTTGCCAGTTCCATCGCGACCATGGGAGAGCATATCCATGGATTTCTTGGGAGGATTACCTAAGACCCGATGTGGCAACGACTATCTATTCGTGGTCGTTGATCGGTTCTCCAAAATGATTGTTCCTATACCTTGTCGGAAGATTATCACGGGAGAAGAGGCAGCTCGGGTATTCTTTCAACACGTTTGGACACACTTCGGACTGCCGACTTCTATTGTGTCTGATCGCGATACCCGGTTCCTTAGTCACTTTTGGCGATCGCTCTGGACGATGATGGACACCAACCTAAAGAGGAGTACTACTTTTCATCCGCAAACTGATGGTCAAATCGAGGTGGTAAATCGCACAGTCGTTCATCTCTTGAGAGGATATAACTCGAAGCACCTAAAGACCTGGGATGAAAGCATACCATACCTGCAGTTTGCTCTTAATCGAGCAGTGCATGGTTCGACTGGAAAGTCCCCGTTTGAGGTTTCATTAGGGTTTCTACCACAGAGTCCATTCGACATGGAGTTTGTGATCCCTACCTCAGCACAGAACAGCAAGGAAGCATCTGATCAGGATCAAGCACAAAAGTTCCTGAAAGGTATTCAACGACTCCATCGTGAGGTTGAACAGAACTTGCTGAAAGCCCAACTCAAGTACAAGGCGCGACATGATCGGCACCGAGTTGATGCGCAATTTCAAGAAGGTGATATGGTATGGTTACATCTGAGTAAGGAGAGAATTAAAGGTGAAGGTAAGAAACTCAAACCCATTTGTTATGGTCCTTTTCGGATTTTGCGAAAAGTGGGTAATAATGCTTGTCAGCTCGAGTTTCCTCCATACATGGATATCTATTCGGTTGTTAATGTTGAGCACCTCAAACTCTTTGAGCCTTCAATGCTGGATGATGAGCCAGATACTATAGTACCATCTGTTGAAGACTTGGTCTATCAACGAGACAAACCTCTACGTGAAGATGTGATTCTGGAAAAGAAGGTGACTACCACTCGCAGTGGCACCAAGGAGACTTTTCGAATCGGTCGGAAAGATCAACGAGCACATGCGGCAAAGTGGTACACCAAAGAAGATGGACAATCCCAATTTCCACATCTCCAGTTTGATCGAGAGGTCGCAACAGGGGTTGGCTCCTTCTCAACAAGGGAGTCATGATCCGGGAGGATCTCCAAGTCCTGATCGCATGCGGCTTCGCGACCAAGTCCTGATCGCATACGGCTTCGCGACCTTAACCGTGTTCGGGAAGGATTCGCGAACATGGAGGGGTCCGCGACCATGGATTGGTCCGCGACCAGGAAAAGGAATTCGTTCCCTGTTCGGAATTGTAATCTGATCCAAATGTGTATAACTAAGCTTATCTATTTAGGATTAGTTATATGAGTCTAATACGTTTAGGTTATTGAGTCTGATACGTACTCATACGATTGGACTATAAATACCTTGTAATAGGTCTAGTTTAGATCATCGAAGAGTCATAGAACTTATTTGAGTTTTAGACACTTATAGTTCCTTCGACGTAGACAAGTGTGTCTAATGGTCGACGTGTAAGCCCTCTTTGAAATAAAGAGTTGTGCAATTGCTTTTGGTTTCGGGTATAAGATCCCGTTATTCCGCATATTAGAATCTGGGCGAGCCTAGTGCGAAAACCAAGGCTAGGTCTCAAACGGATCAAAGGGGCCATCTCTTCCCCGGACATGGCCCCGGGTAAGGGGCCCTCTGTTCCCCGGACGTAGCCCCGGGTAAGGGGCCCTTCCTTCCTCGGACTTGGTCCCGGGTAAGGGACGTAGCTCTGGGTAAGGGGCCCTCCCTCCCCCGGACGTGGTCACGGGTAAGGGGCTCCCCGGACGTGGCTCTGGGTAAGGGGCCATCTCTTCCCCGGACTTGGTCCCGGGTAAGGGGCTCCCCGGACGAGGCCCCGGGTAAGGGGCCCTACCTTCCCCGGACTTGGTCCCGGGTAAGTGGCTCCCCGGATGTGGCTCCGGGTAAGGGGCCATCTCTTCCCCGGACGTAGCTCCGGGTAAGGGGCCCTCCCTTCCCCGGACGTGGTCCCGGGTAAGGGGCTCCCCGGACGTGGCGCAGGGTAAGGGGCCCTCTCTTCCCCGGACGTAGCCCCGGGTAAGGGGCCCTTCCCCGGACTTGGTCCCGGGTAAGGGGCTCCCCAGACGTGGCTCCGGGTAAGGGGCCCTCTCTTCCCCGGACGTAGCCCCGGGTAAGGGGCCCTTCCCCGCACTTGGTCCCGGGTAAGGGGTTCCTCGGACGTGGCGCCGGGTAAGGGGCCATCTCTTCCCCGGACTTAGTCCCGGGTAAGGGGGCTCCCCGGACGTGGCGCCGGGTAAGGGGCCATCGCTTCCCCGGACTTGGTCCCGGGTAAGGGGCCTCCCCAGACGTGGCCCCGGGTAAGGGGGCTCCCCGGACGTGGCCCCGGGTAAGGGGCCATCCCTTCCCCGGACTTGGTCCCGCGTAAGGGGCTCCCCGGACGTGGCCCCGGGTAAGGGGCCCTCTCTTCCCCGGACTCGGCTCCGGGTAAAGGGCTCCACTTACCCGGGAGTTCCCTCGGGAATTGGAGTGGCCACATGTCAAGGATCCAAGCATCGTACCATACAAAAAGACCGCAACACCCTCGATCCGACAGTTCTAGCTAGGGCAGTCTTGTAATTTGCGTCTTTCGGGGTCTATATATACCCTTGTAACCCCTCTTGTAACCTAAGTTCAATTCATTTGCATCCAATACAAAAAACCAAAAGGCGTGCTTAGGAGCACTCTCCCCGTAAGAGAGCTCCCCTAGCCGACTCATGTCGGGAGCACGTCGACAGGACTAGGGCCTCCACTGAGGCCTGAACCTGTATAAACCCTTGTGTCAATCTCTGAGATTGACCAACACGGGGTGACCCGTCACACGGTCATCCCGCGTTGCGGAACACGTGTTACGCACGTCATAAACCTGCCGGGGTAACTTTAATACCACGACATATATATATATATATATATATGTTTATTTATTCTATTTACATTTTTTAAAAGATTGCTACTAGAATCTTGGAGAATTTACAGATTAGGGTTTGAGAATTTGTAAAATTTGCTGTAGAGTTTTGAAAGGTTGTAAATGTAGAAAAATTGGGAAAGTGCCATGAAATGCAATCATGCTAAGAGGAATAGGAACAAGTGTTGAACTGGCTAAGACAGCAAGATGTGGTTTGACAGAGACAAGATTTTAGGAAATTAGGGTTGTTACACCCTCTCTAGCTATAATACCAGTAAATTATAATGCTTGGAACTTCCCAATTATATCTTGTTCTTACATTATAGATCTAAAACTTCCTTAACTATTTCCTACTATTAAAATTTGCTACAACCTAGAATTCTATGTGGATTCAACAAGCCTCTGATGTGATTGAGATATAGACAGGTTTCAACTATACTCGACCAAATGTGGAATAATAGGATCTTACTCAAAAATACCGAAACCCAAGTGATTGAAACACAGTTCAAAGGAATAGCACCACTCTTTATTTCAACGAGGAGCTTGTACATGTCGAACGTTGATCGCACACGATCTTACATCGATGAACTAGGTGTCTAAGACTTGAATAAGTTTGATCTGATCTATTATGAGTTAGATCATATATGAGGTCGATCTCTATAGGATAGATCTTAGGTAGATAACCAAGTAGATAATCTATCTATCCTATTACATGGTATTTATAGTCCAATCGATTAAGATTATATCAGACTCGAGAACTAACTAACCCTAAATGTATAGGACTCAGTTATATAGTTTATATCGGACTACTACCGACCATATCGGATTACTACCGACCAAACAGAGTTCGAATCCATTACGCATTCGATCTACTGAGATCCTCCTGGATCATAACTCCTTTGTTGAGAAGGAGCCAACTCCCATTGGTGACCAACTCGATCAAAACTGGAGATGTTGAAATTGAGATTAACCATCTTCATGGGTGTACCACTTTGCCGCACATGCGGGTTGCTCTTTTCATCCTACTCGAAAAGTTTCTCATGTGCCACTTGATAAGTGCTAAATTGGTAGCATTTTTATCCTAGGTTTAGTACTGAAAACGTGCAAAATCATGCTTACAACTCCTCTGATGCGACATTTTATGTGCAAAATTTGATTATTTTCACAAATTTCTTTCACGTTTGTGGTCAGCATGTTTTAGGGATCAAACTTGCCCAATTTGAGACAATTTCGACCACATTTGAGGCCCATCCAACCAAAAAACAAATTGGACAAAAAAAAGACTCCTGGTAGAGTACTACACGAGTGGAACTCCTAGTTGAACACGTCTTGGCGGGAAAAATCTTCATCTGTACGCATCTGGGTGAAAAGGGCTCCTGTTCGAACACGTCCCGACAAAAAAAGAGCACAGTCCAATTGAATACAACGTGGCTGAAAAAGTCCAGGTTAAACACGAGCAGCTAGTCATGTTTGACTCAGTTTCGACTACGACGCGTGTTTGGCCGCGATTGCACCATGTGTCCTGGTCGTATTCGACTCGGTTTCGATCAAGGCACGTGTTTGGCCGCCATTGCGCCATGTGTCCCAGTCGTGTTCGAATTGGTTTCCATGGCTCTTAACTGGTCGATTTTGATCATATTGGATCAAAACTGGTCGTAGTTGGGCGGTTTCGAAGCAGGTTTGATTGGGATTGGTCGTATTTGGCCTGTTTTGGTTCGGGGACCAGAACTAGTTGGGTTTGGTTTGTTTTAGCCAAATCTGGTCGATTTTACTCGTATTGGTTCAGAACTGGTCAGGTCTGGTCGGTTTTGACTCAGATTTATCCGTTCTCGCTTCGTTTGAAAGCAGACTTCATCGCCTACATGTCAAGAAGTTATTTTTGGACACATTTACCTGTGTACTATAAATAGAGAACCTTTTGGCTCAATTAGACATGCTCTCTTATGCTTCCTTAGGTAGTTTAGAATAGTTTTAGTTCAATTTTCTTAGAAGAGTCCTCTTCTCTATTTTCATTGTTTTTGTAAGCCGACAAGAATGGTAACTTTAATTTCCAAGAAATCAAGTGAGTTTTTATTTACTTGTTATTTTTATTTCTGCATTATTGTGGCTTTTAGTGAGTAGATCCCCTCTAGGGTTAGGGATGACCTAATCTAGAAGGCATGATTCTTCCTCTGCCTTTATTTCAAGTTTTGGAGTAATTTCCTGATGTTTTCTTCCTCTAAACCCTAATTTGTTGTTTCGACAACAGATGTAATAGTTGAGTCTTAACAAAAAATTAGGGGAGTTCTTGAATCCTTAGCTCTTTGACGCGGGATCTTGAACAGGAGAGAGGCTCTCGCCAAACATGACAGTGGAAGCGATCCTCTAATTGATGACCCAGCGCCCTGAACTGGAAACTTAATTTATCTTGGAAAACAATTGAAATTACTTACAATCCTCGGACCTTAGATAGAATTATGGCGGATGGTTATGGAACTCTCAAAACCCTAGATTTTTATTCTAGCTTGCAAACCCTAGATTAATAGCTTAGTTGTAGAAAAACACACCCATAACTAGTTTAGGCTTACTCAGTGATTCATTAAGCTAGAAAGACGAATACGCTTGTTCCTTGTGGAATTCGACCCTCAAGTGTTCAACGTTCAACCCTTCACTTGCGGTTATTACACAATCACGACCCTTTCGGTTGCGATCACCGCTTCGGGTGGTTATCACCTTCTTCTCCAAAATCACATCTTCAGGAAGAGGTGCTTCTCGTTGATAGATCAAGTCTACAACAGATGGTATGATGTATCGGACTCATCATCCAGCATCGAAGGCTTGAAGAGTTTAAGGTGCTCAACATTGACAACCGAGTAAATATCCATGTATGGAAGTAACTCGAGTTGACAAGCATTAGTACCCCTTTTTCGCAAAATCCGAAAATGACCATAACGAATTGTGACGAGGGATATTACCCGAGTTGAATTGCCCCTGTATTTCAATAGTCGCTCATACCATCCCATGGTCGTGCACAACACTCCATAGTCAAACATACCTTTCTATGGTTGCAGAAGGCAAGGAAAGAGATAATGGGATGGTCCAAGGATATTTCGGACATGCCTGATCAATGATATTTAATTCCCATAATTTTAGCTATGGGACTCTATAAGTCTCAACATTTAGTACTACAAGTTCCATGGTCTCATGTTATACGCGTGAGTGCTATGGTCGCAGAGACATTTGCCTACAACCATACACTATCACTGAGACAAAACCTGATATCAATGCGTGGTCGCAGGAGGTGCGCAACCATGATATTGAAGACTTGTACTACAAAACGAAGATTATGTATTATAAGTCACCATTCACAATAACCATTCTTTGATCCTTATGATTATTACTAAAATAATCATAAGTCCCTGACAAGGTAACCATCGAAGAAGATGAGGATGGTGAAGCAGTTTCTACAACGCCAGGTCAAAGTCGCTTAACTTCCATGTAGCCATAATCTACGGCAACCACCACGTAATCACGACTTGCAGCAACCATCATGGAGCAGTTATGGGCAGTCGTAGGGCGTGTCTCCGAGAGAACAACCGACAATCTCTTTGGCAAGTATAAAAAGGCCTCTTAGGGAACGGATAGGGAGGACGAGGGACTAGAGATAGCAATATAGGAATAGGCTCTACATTCTCCTTGTAATCCTCTTACTTATTCACAGTGATAAATACACAGGAGTAGGGTTATTACTCAGTTATGAGGGCCTGAACCTGGATAAATTCTCGTGTCATTAGATTCATAGATACCTTGAATTCCTTGGTACTTATCTGGATTGGCTCCCTTCACAACCCATTTAAATTCTGCATAAGTTCGGGGAAGGACCCCAAAGTCCCAATTGTCGACAAATTGGTTTAATTTTTTTACCTTCACCTTTTAGCCTCACTTTGCTCAGATGTAACCATACCAAATAACCTTCTTGAAATTGAGCGTCAACTCGATGTCGATCATGTCGTGCCTTGTACTTAAGCTGAGCTTTAAGCAAGTCCTGTTCAACCTCATCATGGAGTCGTTGAATACCTTCCAGGAATTTTTGTTTTCGATCCAGATCAGATTCCTCCTTACTGTTCTGCACTGAGGTAGGGATCACAAACTCCATATCGAATGGACTCTGTGCTAGAAATCCCAAACAAACGTCAAAAGGGGACTTCCCAGTCGAACCATGCACTACTTGATTAAAAGCAAACTACAGGTATGGTATACTTTCATCCGAAGTCTTCAGATGCTTAGCGTTATAACTCCTCAAGAGATGAATGATTGTTCGATTTACCACCTCGGTTTTACCGTCAGTTTGAGGACGAAACATTGTACTCCTCTTCAGCTTAGCATCCATCATCGTCCAAAGAGATTGCCAAAAATGACTAAGGAATCGGGTGTCACGATCAGACACAATAGAATTTGGCAGACCAAAATGTGTCCAAATGTGTTGAAAGAATACTCGAGCTGGTCGTTGCTACGTCGGGTCTTAGGCAATACTCCCAAGAAATCCATAGATATACTTTCCCATGGTCGTGACGGAACTGGCAAAGGAGTGTACAAACCCAATTTCCAGTTTTCCAGTTTTGAGAACTACAGAGACCACAGCCTCGAACAAAACTAGCCACATCCTGTAGCATTCATGGCCAAAACACATGTTGATGAAGGTTTTGCAAGGTCTTCCACCCTGAAATGACCAAAAACTTTTGATGTATGTCCCTCTCGCAACCACTGTACTCGAGGTGCTCCACGAGGTGTACATAGCAAATTGCCTTTGTATAAGAGCCCTTCTCGATGAACAAACTCTGTGGGTTTCCCTGTTTCGAGCTCAGTCAGTGCTGATCACAAATTAGGATCTTCACCATACATCATGGCATAGTCCTCGTGACATGAAGGCTCAATCTGCAAGAACGCTGATAAGCAGAGAATAGTAATTGGTGGTCGTGACAACATGTCAGCCAATTTTTTGTTTACTCCCTTCTTGTACATAATCACTAGGTTGAACTGCTACAAATACAACATCCACTTCATATGTTGAGCTTGCTGTAGCTTGGATTGAGTTTGCAAATATTGCAAAGCCTGGTGGTCGGTGTGGACAATAGTCTATTTACCCAAAAGGTAACACCGCCAATGTTTTACTGCCTATGTAGTGCACATAACTCCTTGTCGTATGTCGGATAGTTCTTCTGAGCTTCCTGGAATAACTCGGAGTGATATGCTACTGGTCGACCTTCTTGCATGAGCACTGTGCCCATTGCATAACCTGAGGCATTGGTTTTCAGCTCGACTGGCTTTTGTAGATTCAGTAAAGCCAAAACGGATGCTTCACTGATCTTCTTCTTTAGCAAAAAGAAGGTATCCTCGTGCTTTCCACTCCACTTGAACTTCTGGTCGATCCTGGTTAATGCATGCAACGGAGAAGCCACTATCGACAAGTGTCATATGAACTTCCGAAGGTACTAGCATGCTCCCATAAAACTATGCACTTCCATTACTATTCACGGTCGAGGTCACTCACGGATTACTTTTACCTTTTTGGGGTCAGTTTGCAATATACCCTTGCCGACAATGAATCCCAGGTAAAGTAGAGTTTGCTGGCCGAACTCGCACTTCTTACGGTTGAGGCGAAATTGATGTTATCGCAACTGCTCGAACACCTTTTCCACATGAACTAGGTGCTCGTCCCACGAATGACTATAGACCAATATGTCGTCAAAGTAAATAAACAATCACAAAGTCATCGATAAATTGTCATAATACGTCATTCATGAGATGCATGAAAGTGGTCGGGACGTTGCAGAGCCCAAATGGCATGACCAGCCATTCGAACAAACCTTGTCACATTTTGAACGTGGTTTTCCAAGTATCCTCTTATCAGATACTGACTTGATGATATCCTGATTTCAGATCCAATTTCGAGAAGACAGCAACATGCTTCAATTAGTCTAATAGGTCGTCGATACGAGGAAGAGGGTATCAGTTCTTGATGGTGATCTTGCTCAGTGCTCGGTAGTCGATGCACATCCGCCAAGTCCCATCCTTCTTCGGTACTAGTACCACAGGAGATCCACAAGGCGAGGTACTTAGTTGAATGACACCATCATTCAACAATTCCCCAAGTTGTCTTTTGATCTCTTCATTCTCCAATACTGAGTTGCGATACATACTCAGATTGAGAAGTATCGCATCAGACACAAGTTGAATATCGTGTTCAATTGGATGTTTTGGTGGATGACCCTGGATACTTTTGAATAGATCACTATATTTCTCCAACAGTCCCGACAAATGACCAGATTCCTCTGGCACGCCAATGACAATGCCACTTGAGTACTATCACCCTGAGCAGCTGGTCGAATCATAACAAGCACATATTTATGACATGCGCTGATGATTCGTTTGGACTGATTTGCGGTAATCAAGTTCGAAGTATTGACGTGGATGTCTCTACTAATCACGAACTTAATCCCGTTTTTCTCATACTCTTGCGCCCTTTGATGGAAATGAGCATCCCTATAGTACAAGAACGGACTCACAAAGATCACTTGATAAATATAGATAGGAACAACGTTACATTGAACCTCATCGATATAACGAGCATAGATTGCAAATTTCAACACACACTTACTCGTAATCTATTGGTTCACGTCGGATGTAAACCAACCCAGAGGATATGGTTGTGGGTGTGTGGTAGTCTTCAAACAAAGTCGTCGAACCAGTCCAGCGGAAACCAAATTCTTTTGACTTTAGGAATCAAATATTGCAGCGACCACTTCGTGCTTCACCAAGATGTTGATAGTGAACAAGTCATCTATTGAGTGATGGTCGTGAGATGACTACGAACCTTTCTCCTTTGGCATTGCCATCAGAGACAAGGTCGTATCCGACTCATCAACTGAATTCACTCAGACAACTCCTTCTTCAGATGGAGCCGTAGTAACTTAGCTGTTTTTTTCCCTGGTACGTTTCTCTTTGGTCGAAGTTCAGGATGGAGCTTATAGCACTTATCCTTTATATGCCCAGAAACCTGACAATGTTCACAAGAGAAGCTGATTTGATTCAAGCCTAGACCGGGTTTTGATCCAACCCTCACCAAATACGGATTGCTCTGATTGAATTATAGACGGGTATCGACTATACTCGATCAGATAAGAATATACGGAATAACGAGATGTTACACAAAATTACCGAAAGCTAAGCTGATCGAAAAACACGGTTCAAAAGATAGCACGCTTTTTATTTCAAAGAGAGATCTTGTACACGACGAATGTTCGGATGCACTCGCCTACGTCGATGAACTAGACTCGATCTAATCTCTGCAAAGGTAGATAACTAGGTAGATAGATACTAAACTTGATCTATTACAAAGTATTTATAGTCCAATCGTATAAATATATATCAGACACAATAACCTAAACGTATTAGACTCGGACAACTAACTAACCCTAAATAGATAGGACTCAGTTATATGGATCGGAATACAATCTAACCAGAGATCGAATCCTTCCCGAGGTCGCAGATCCTTTCTAAGGTCGCAATGTGTTCTGAGGTCGCGAAACCTTCCGAACTTGTTCCAAGGTCGCGAATCCATTCCAAACTCGACCTGAAGTATTTGACTTGAAGGACCCAAAAAACATCCCAGATCATGACTCCCCTGTTGAGAAGGAGCCAACCCCCATTGGCAATCACTTGATCAAAACTAGAGATGTGGAAATTGAGCTCGACCATTTTCTAGGGTGTACCACTTTGCCGCACGTGCTCGTTGATCTTTCCGTCCAATCTGAAGACTCTCGTGTGCTGCAGTGGGTGGTTGTCACCTTCTTCTTCAAGATCACGTCATTAGGTAGAGGTTCTTCTCGTTGATAGACCAAGTCTTCAACAATGGTACTATGGTATCTAGCTCATCATCCAGCATTGAAGGTTCGAAGAGTTTGAGGTGCTCAACATTGACAACCGAGTAAATATCCATGTATAGACGTAACTCAAGCTAACAAGAATTAGTACCAATTTTCCACAAAACCCTAAAAGGACCATAACGAACTGGTTTAAACTTTTTACTATCAGCTTTAAGTCTCTCCTTACTTAGATGTAACCATACCATATCACCTTCTTGAAGTTGAGCATCAACTCGGTACCGATCATGTCATGCCTTGTATTTTAGTTGAGCTTGCAGCAAGTTCTGTTCAACCTCACCATGGAGTCGTTGAATATCTTCCAGGAATCTTTGTGCTTGATGCTAATCAGATACTTCCTTGTTGTTCTGCGCTGCTGTAGGGATCAAAAACTCCATGTCGAATGGACTCTGTGGTAGAAATTCCAAACAGACCTCAAAAGGCGACTTGCCAGTCGAACCATGCACTGCTCGATTAAAAGAAAACTACAGGTACGGTATGCATTCATCCCAAGTCTTCGGATGCTTAGAGTTAAAGCCCGTCAAGAGATGAACGACTGTTCAATTTACTACTTTGGTTTGACCATCAGTTTGAGGATGAAAAGCAATACTCCTCTTTAGCTTTGTGTCCATCATCGTCCCGAGCGATCGCCAAAAGTGATTAAGGATTCGGGTATCATGATCAGACACAATAGAAGTCGGCAGTACGAAATATGTCCAAATGTGTTGAAAGAAAACCCGAGCTACCTCTTCTCCTGTGATAGTCTTTCGACAAGGAATGAGAATTATCATTTTGGAGAACCGATCAACAACCACAAAGAGATAGTCGTTGCCACATTGAGTCTTATGCAATCCTCCCAAGAAATCCAGGGATATGCTTTCCCATGGTCGTGACGGAATTGGCAAAGGAGTGTACAAACCCAATTTTCCCTTTGCTGGTTTCGAGATGCTACAGAGACCACAGCCTCGAACAAAACTAGCCACATCTTGCTGCATCTGTGGCCAGAACACATGTCGATGAAGATTTTGTAAAGTCTTCGTAATCCCAAAGTGACCAACAACCTTCTATGTATGAGTTTTTTGTAGCCATTGAACTCAAGGTGATCCACGATGTATACAAAGTAAATTGCCCTTGCACAAGTGTCCTTCTCGTCGAACAAACTCTGTAGGTTTCCCTGTTTCAATCCCATCCAGTGCTGATCAAAAATCAAGATCTTCGTTGTACATTGTGGCATAGTCATCATGACATGAGGGCTCGATCTGCATAAACACTAATAAGTAGAGGGTCGTAACTGGTAGTCGTGACAACATGTCAACCAGTTTGTTGTGTATGCCCTTCTTGTACTTAATCACCAGATTAAACTGCTGCAGATATGACATCCACTTCATATGTCGAGCTTGTTGTAGCTTCGATTGTGTTTGCAAATATTGCAAAGGTTGGTGGTCAGTGTGGACAACAGTCTCTTTACCCAAAAGGTAACACCGTAAATGTTTCATGGCCCGATGCACTGCACACAACTCCTTGTCATAAGTCGGGTTGTTCTTCTGAGCTCCCTGCAACAACAAGGAGTGATGTATTATTGGTCGACCTTCTTGCATGAGAACTGCGCCCATTGCATAACCCAAGGCATCAGTTTCTAGGTCGAATGGTTTCTGTAGATTCGGCAAAGCTAACACAGGAGCTTCACTGATCTTCCTCTTCAATAAGAGAAACGTGTCCTCATGTTTCCCTGTCCACTCAAACTTCTAGTCGATCTTGGTTAATGCATGCAACGGAGAAGTCATTATCGAGAAGTGTCATATAAACATTCGAAGGTACTGGCATGCTCCCACAAAACTACGTACTTCCGTAACTGTTTGCCGTTGAGGCCACTTGCCAATCACTTTTACCTTATCAGGGTCGATTTGCAATGTACCCTTGTCGACCATGAATCCCAGGTAAAGTAGAGTTTACTCGCACTTCTTACGGTTGAGGCGAAGTTGATGTTGCCGAAGCTATTCGAACACCTTTTCGACATGAATGAGGTGCTCGTCCCACGAACGACTATAGACCAGTATGTCGTCGAGGTAAATGATCACAAAGTCATCAATGAACTGTCGCACTACATCATTCATGAGATACATGAAAGGAGCCGGGGCATTGCAAAGGCCAAACAGCATGACCAGCCATTCGAACAGACCTTGTCGCATTTTGAACACGGTTTTCCAAGTATCCTCCTCTCGGATGCTGACTTGATGATATCCTGACTTAAGATCCAATTTCGAGAAGATAGCAGCATGCTTCGGTTGGTCTAGCTGGCCGTCAATACAAGGAAAGGGATACTGATTTTTTATGGTGATCTTGTTCAGTGTTCGGTAATCGGTGCACATACGCCAAGTCCCATCTTTCTTTGGCATTAACACCATAGGAGATCCACAAGGTGAACTACTCGGTTGAATGACACCAACATTCAGCAAATCACCAAGTCGTCTTTTAATCTCTTCATTCTCCAATACCGACTTGCAATACATACTTAGATTGAGAAGTGTCACATCGGACACAAGTTGAATTTCTTGCTCAACTGGACATTTCGGCGGACGACCCTAGGTACTTTCGAACAGTTCACTGTATTTCTCTAGTAGTCCCGACAAACGACCAGAATCTTCTCGGCACGCCAACAACAATGCTGCTCGAGTACTATCACTTTAACCAACTGGTTGAATCATAACAAGCACGTATTTATGACATGCATTGATGATTGTTTTGCCCTGTTTTACGGTAATCAAGTTCGAAGTGTTGATGTGGACATCTCTACCGATCACGAACTTAACTCCGTCTTTAGTGAGCTCGTACTCTTGCGCTCGTCGATGGAAGTGAGCGTCTCAATCATACAGGTACAGACTCCCAAGGATCACCTGACAAGTATCGATAGGAACAACGTCACATTGAACCTTGTCGATATATCGAGTAGAAACCGCAAACTTCAACACACACTAACTCGTAATCTGTTGGTTTACGTCGGATGTAAACCAACCCAGCGGATACGGTCGTGGGTGCGTGGTTGTCTTCAAACCAAGTAACCAAACCAGTGGAAACCAAATTCTTCTGATGATCCGTTTGAGACTTAGTCTTGGTTTTCGCACTAGGCTCGCCCAGATTCTAATATGCGGAATAATGGGATCTTACTCGGAAATACCGAAACCCAAAGTAATTGCACAACTCTTAATTTCAAAGAGGGCTTTACACGTCGAACGTTAGGCACACTTGCCTACGTCGAAGGAACTATAAGTGTCTAAAACTCAAATAAGTTCTATGACTCTTCGATGATCTAAACTAGACCTATTACAAGGTATTTATAGTCCAATCGTATGAGTACGTATCAGACTCAATAACCTAAACATATTAGACTCATATAACTAATCCTAACCAGATAAGCTTAGTTATACACATTCGGATTGGATTACAATTCCGAACAGGGAATGAATTCCTTTTCCTGGTCGCGAACCAATCCATGCTCGCGAAACCTTTCCGAACACGGTTAAGGTCGCAAAGCCGTATGCGATCAGGACTTGGCCGCGAATCCGTATGCGATCAGGACTTGGAGATTCTCCCGGATCATGACTCCCTTGTTGAGAAGGAGCCAACCCCCGTTGCGACCTCTCGATCAAACTGGAGATGTGGAAATTGGGCTTGTCCATCTTCTTTTGTGTACCACTTTGCCGCACGTGCTCGTTGATCTTTCCGACCGATTCGAAAAGTCTCCTTTGTGCCACTGCGGGTGGTAGTCACCTTCCTCTCCAGAATCACATCGTCACGTAAAGGTTCGCCTCGTTGATAGACCAAGTCTTCAACGGATGGTACTATGGTATCTGGCTCATCATCCAACATTGAAGGCTCGAAGAGTTTGAGGTGCTCAATATTGACAACTGAGTAAATATCCATGTATGGAGGTAACTCAAGCTGACAAGCATTATTACCCACTTTCCGCAAAATCCGAAAAGGACCATAACGAATGGGTTTGAGCTTCTTACCTTCACCTTTAAGTCTCTCCTTACTCAAATGTAACCATACCATATCACCTTCTTGAAATTGCGCATCAACTCGGTGCCGATCATGTCGCGCCTTGTACTTGAGTTGAGCTTTCAGCAAGTTCTGTTCAACCTCACGATGGAGTCGTTGAATACCTTCCAGGAACTTTTGTGCTCGATCCTGATCAGATGCTTCCTTGCTGTTCTGTGCTGAGGTAGGGATCACAAACTCCATATCGAATGGACTCTGTGGTAGAAATCCTAAACAGACCTCAAACGGCGACTTTCCAGTCGAACCATGCACTGCTCGATTAAAAGCAAACTGTAGGTACGGTATGCTTTCATCCCAGGTCTTCGGGTGCATCGAGTTATATCCTCTCAAGAGATGAACGACTGTGCGATTAACCACCTCGGTTTGACCATCAGTTTGCGGATGAAAAGCAGTACTCCTCTTTAGCTTGGTGTCCATCATCGTCCAGAGCGATCGCCAAAAGTGACTAAGGAACCGGGTATCGCGATCAGACACAATAGAAGTCGGCAGTCCGAAGTGTGTCCAAACGTGTTGAAAGAATACCCGAGCTGCCTCTTCTCCCGTGATAATCTTCCGACAAGGTATAAGAACAATCATTTTGGAGAACCGATCAACGACCACGAATAGATAGTCGTTGCCACGTCGGGTCTTAGGCAATCCTCCCAAGAAATCCATGGATATGCTCTCCCATGGTCGTGATGGAACTGGCAAAGGAGTGTACAAACCTAATTTTCGGTTTGTCGGTTTCGAGATGCTGCAGAGACCACAGCCTCGAACAAACCTAGCCACATCTTGCTGCATACGCGGCCAGAACACATGTCAGTGAAGATTTTGCAACGTCTTTGTAACCCCAAAGTGACGAGCTACCTTCGATGTGTGCGCTTCTCGCATCCATTGAGTTCGAGGTGCTCCACGAGGTATGCAAAGTAAATTGCCCTTGTACAAGAGTCCTTCACGACGAACGAACTCTGTAGGGTTCCCTGTTTCGACCTCAGTCAGTGCTGTTTGAAAATCAGGGTCTTCACTGTACATAGTGATATAGTCATCATGACATGATGGCTTGATCTGCATGAACGCTGATAAACAGAGGGTTGTAACTGGTGGTCGCGACAACATATCCGCCAATTTGTTGTGTACGCCCTTCTTGTACTTAATCACCAGATTAAACTGCTGCAGATACGACATCCACTTCATGTGCCGAGCTTGCTGTAGCTTGGACTGAGTTTGCAAATATTGCAATGGTTGATGGTCGGTGTGGACAACCGTCTCTTTCCCCAAGAGATAACACTGCCAATGTTTCACGGCCTGATGCAGTGCGCATAACTCCTTATCATAAGTCGGGTAGTTCTTCTGAGCTCCCTGGAATAACTCGGAGTGATATGCCACTGGTCGACCTTCTTGCATGAGCACTGCGCCCATCGCATAACCTGAGGCATCGGTTTCTAGCTCGAACGGTTTCTGGAGATTCGGCAAAGCTAACACAGGCGCCTCGCTGATCTTCCTTTTCAGCAAGAGAAACGTGTCCTCATGTTTCCCTGTCCACTCGAACTTCTGATCGATCCTGGTTAATGCATGCAACGGAGAAGCCATAATCGAGAAGTGTCGGATGAACTTCCGAAGGTATTGGCATGCTCCCACAAAACTACGCACATCCGTAACTGTTCGCGGTCGCGGCCATTCGCGAATCACTTTGACCTTGTCCGGGTCGATTTGCAACGTACCATTGCCGATTATGAATCCGAGGTAAAGTAGAGTTTGCTGACCGAACTCGCACTTTTTACGGTTGAGGCGAAGTCGATGTTGCCAAAGCTGTTCGAACACCTTTTCGACATGAATGAGGTGCTCATCCCACGAACGACTATAAACCAATATGTCGTCGAGATACACGATCACAAAGTCGTCGATGAACGGTCTCAATACGTCATTCATAGGACACATGAAAGTTGCCGGGGCGTTGCAGAGACAAAACGGCATGACCAGCCATTCGAACAGACCTTGCCGTGTTTTGAACGCGGTCTTCCATGTATCCTCCTCTCGGATGCTGACTTGATGATATCCTGACTTAAGATCCAATTTGGAGAAGACAATAGCATGCTTCAATTGGTCTAGCAGGTCATCAATACGAGGAAGGGGGTACCGGTTCTTGATGGTGATCTTGTTTAGTGCTCGATAGTCGATGCACATACGCCAAGTCCCATCTTTCTTTGGTACTAACACCACAGGAGATCCACAAGGTGAACTACTCGGTTGAATGACACCATTGTTCAGCAACTCACCAAGTTGTCTCTTGATCTCTTCATTCTCCAATACTGAGTTGCGATACATACTCAGATTGGGCAGTGTCGCATCGGACGCAAGCTGAATTTCGTGCTCGACTGGACGTTTCGGCGGACGACCCTGGGTAGTCTCGAATAGATCACTGTATTTCTCCAGCAGTCCCGACAAACGACCAGAATCCTCTTGGCACGCCAACGACAATGCTGGTCGAGTACCCTCACCTTGATCAATGGGTCGAATCATGACAAGCACATACTTGTGACATGCATTAACAATTCGTTTGGCTTGATTTGCGGTATTCTTCTTCTCGATCGCCATAGCAGTTGTGCTCGCGGTCGCAATGTCTTGGACACCGAACAGACTTAGCTCAGTACTGATCAATTTCTGAAGTCCAGATGTGTACTTCCGAAATACCTGAGGGTCGGATAGTGAGATGCCAATGACCATTGCTTGTCGCCGAAACTCTGTCGTATAGTCTTGGACGGTCTGGTCGCGCCGTTGGTACAATCTGTGCCAACGCTCCCATCTCTCCTCAAGGTAACCCATCAGATAGAATTCTTGTCGCAGAAGTCGTTTGAATTGACCCCAAGCAAGGTCGTCAGCTTCACCACTGGCAACAAGGGCCTTCCACCATGTCTTGGCGTGGTCCTTCATCTTCAAAGGTGCAAATTTGACCTTTTGAGCGCTACTAAACCCTTTCAGGTCAAAGTAGGTCTCAAGTTGGTCGATCCAAGAATCCAGCTTCTCGGCATTGATCACCCCATCATATATGGGTATATCAATCTTAGCGTCGACTTTAAAAGATCCGACAGCTAAGGAGGTGTTGGCGAGGTCGTCGGTCTTGTGGTCGCCTTCGTCTTCATCTTCGTCTGCCCTGCGCAAGTCTTCACCAGTCTTCTCACCCATAACCTTCCCTACTTCAGGTGGTACAATCATGGCCTGCTGCTTAATCCAAGCAAGCACGGTTTCCATGTCAGTGGAGAGCTTAGCCACTTTTTCGGCTAGGTTAGCTTGAACGGGGGTATCTCAGACATTGTCGGAGACGCGGCTGTAGGAACCATCAATTGATCACCTGGAATTTCGCCGGAAGTTTTGTAACCCTGGCGAGTCTTCACCATCCACAGGATAGGAAAGTCGCTCTGATACCAACTTGATCCGTTTGAGACCTAGTCTTGGTTTTCGCACTAGGCTCACCCGGATTCTAATATGCAGAATAACAGGATCTTACTCGGAAATACCGAAACCCAAAGTAATTGCACAACTCTTTATTTCAAAGAGGGCTTTACACGTCGAACGTTAGGCACACTTGCCTACGTCGAAGGAACTATAAGTGTCTAAAACTCAAATAAGTTCTATGACTCTTCGATGATCTAAACTAGACCTATTACAAGGTATTTATAGTCCAATCGTATGAGTACGTATCAGACTCAATAACCTAAACGTATTAGACTCATATAACTAATCCTAACCAGATAAGCTTAGTTATACACATTCGGATTGGATTACAATTCTGAACAGGGAATGAATTCCTTTTCCTGGTCGCGAACCAATCCATGGTCGCGAAACCTTTCCGAACACGGTTAAGGTCGCAAAGCCGTATGCGATCAGGACTTGGTCGCGAATCCGTATGCGATCAGGACTTGGAGATCCTCCCGGATCATCTGACTTCTGGGATAGAATATTGCTTTGACCACTTCGTGCTTCACTTGGATATTGATAGTGAATAAGTCTTCCATTGAGTGTTGGTCATTAGATGAACCCGAACCCTTCTCCTTCGGCATTGCCATCAGAGACAAGGTCGTATCCCCTCATCGACCGAATTCACTCGGACAACTCCTTCCTCGGGTGGAGCCGTAGCAGCTGTAGCTGTTCTTTTCCCTAGTCCGTTTCTCTTTGGTCGAAGTTCCAGATGGAGCTTATAACACTTATCCTTTGTATGCCCAGCAACATTACAATGATCACAAGAGATGCTCGTACTGGACATTGGAGTACTCTTGTTCGGACTCAACTTTCCTTTTGACGAGGATGAATTCTCTTTCTTATCGTTTGATCCGTTTGAGACCTAGCCTTGGTTTTCGCACTAGGCTCGCCCAGATTCTAATATGCGGAATAACGGGGTCTTACTCAGAAATACCGAAACCCAAAGTAATTGCACGACTCTTTATTTCAAAGAGGGCTTTACACGTCGAACGTTAGACACACTTGCCTACGTCGAAGGAACTATAAGTGTCTAAAACTCAAATAAGTTCTATGACTTTTCGATTGAATTCGATGATCTAAACTAGACCTATTACAAGGTATTTATAGTCCAATCGTATGAGTACGTATCAGACTTAGAGACCTAAACGTATTAGACTCATATAACTAATCCTAAAAAGATAAGCTTAGTCATACACATTCGGATCGGATTACAATTCCGAACAGGGAACGAATTCCTTTTCCTGGTCGCGAACCAATCCTGGTCGCGAACCAATCCTTTCCAAACACGATTAAGGTCGCGAAGCCGTATGCGATCAGGACTTGGTCGCGAAGCCGCATGCAATCAGGACTTGGAGATCCTCCCGGATCATGACTCCCTTGTTGAGAAGGAGCCAACCCCTGTTGCGACATCTCGATCAAACTGGAGATGTGGAAATTGGGCTTGTTCATCTTCTTTGGTGTACCACTTTGCCGCACGTGCTCGTTGATCTTTCCGACCGATTCGAAAAGTCTCCTTTGTGCCACTGCGGGTGGTAGTCACCTTCCTCTCCAGAATCACATCGTCACGTAAAGGTTCACCTCGTTGATAGACCAAGCCTTCAACGGATGGTACTATGGTATCTGGCTCATCATCCAACATTGAAGGCTCGAAGAGTTTGACGTGCTCAACATTAACAACCGAGTAAATATCCATGTATGGAGGTAACTCAAGCTGACAAGCATTATTACCCACTTTCCGCAAAATCCGAAAAGGACCATAACGAATGGGTTTGAGCTTCTTACCTTCACCTTTAAGTCTCTCCTTACTCAAATGTAACCATACCATATCACCTTCTTGAAATTGCGCATCAACTCGGTGCCGATCATGTCGCGCCTTGTACTTGAGTTGAGCTTTCAGCAAGTTCTGTTCAACCTCACGATGGAGTCGTTGAATACCTTCCAGGAACTTTTGTGCTCCATCCTGATCAGATGCTTCCTTGCTGTTCTGTGCTGAGGTAGGGATCACAAACTCCATATCGAATGGACTCTGTGGTAGAAATCCTAAACAGACCTCAAACGGCGACTTTCCAGTCGAACCATGCACTGCTCGATTAAAAGCAAACTGTAGGTACGGTATGCTTTCATCCCAGGTTTTCGGGTGCTTCGAGTTATATCCTCTCAAGAGATGAACGACTGTGCGATTAACCACTTCGGTTTGACCATCAGTTTGAGGATGAAAAGCAGTACTCCTCTTTAGCTTGGTGTCCATCATCGTCTAGAGCGATCGCCAAAAGTGACTAAGGAACCGGGTATCGCGATCAGACACAATAGAAGTCGGCAGTCTGAAGTGTGTCCAAACGTGTTGAAAGAATACCCGAGCTGCCTCTTCTCCCGTGATAATCTTCCGACAAGGTATAAGAACAATCATTTTGGAGAACCGATCAACGACCACGAATAGATAGTCGTTGCCACGTCGGGTCTTAGGCAATCCTCCCAAGAAATCCATGGATATGCTCTCCCATGGTCGTGATGGAACTGGCAAAGGAGTGTACAAACCTAATTTTCGGTTTGCCGGTTTCGAGATGCTGCAGAGACCACAGCCTCGAACAAACCTAGCCACATCTTGCTGCATACGCGGCCAGAACACATGTCGGTGAAGATTTTGCAACGTCTTTGTGACCCCAAAGTGACCAGCTACCTTCGATGTGTGCGTTTCTCGCATCCATTGAGTTCGAGGTGCTCCACGAGGTATGCAAAGTAAATTGCCCTTGTACAAGAGTCCTTCTCGACGAACGAACTCTGTAGGGTTCCATGTTTCGAGCTCAGTCAGTGCTGTTTGAAAATCAGGGTCTTCACTGTACATAGTGACATAGTCATTATGACCTGATGGCTCGATCTGCATGAACGCTGATAAACAGAGGGTTGTAACTGGTGGTCGCGACAACATATCCGCCAATTTGTTGTGTACGCCCTTCTTATACTTAATCACCAGATTAAACTGCTGCAGATACGACATCCACTTCATGTGCCGAGCTTACTGTAGCTTGGACTGCGTTTGCAAATATTGCAATGGTTGATGGTCGGTGTGGACAACCGTCTCTTTACCCAAGAGATAACACCGCCAATGTTTCACAGCCTGATGCAGTGCGCATAACTCCTTATCATAAGTCGGGTAGTTCTTCTGAGCTCCCTGGAATAACTCGGAGTGATATGCCACTGGTCGACCTTCTTGCATGAGCACTGCGCCCATCGCATAACCTGAGGCATCGGTGTCGTGGTATTGCGAATACCCCGGCAGGTGTTGAGAGTGATCCTAGCGAAGATTACGCGACGCGGGTTGACCGGATGACCGGTCCTCCCCCACCGGACAAGCACAAAAAATGACACACGGGTTTATACAGGTTCGGGTCCCGGTGGGGGCCCTAGTCCTGTCGACGCGCTCCCGACCGGAGTCGGCTGGGGAGGCTCTCTCCGGGGGAGAGGCTTCCGGAGCACGTCTGTGAGTTTAGCTATTCCAATAAAAGAACCGATCCTTACAACAGAGGGGTACAAGGGCTATTTATAGCCCCAAAAAGAAGCAAAAAACCTAAACTACCCCGGAAGCCACCGTCGGATTGAAGGGTAGGACCGTCCTTCTCCCGGTCAAACGCCTTGGATGCTTGACAGGTGGTCGCTAGTTCCCGAGGCGCTCCTCGCGTGACCTGCACGTGATAAACAGCTCGAGACTTTACCTTTAGGAGGGCGACGAGGTCCGGGATGGCGCCGGAAGCCAGGCCCCGGGCCAATGGCGGCGCCCGGGAGGGCACCGGAAGCCACGTCCCGGGGCCCAAAAGGCGGCGCCCGGGAGGGCACCGGAGGCCACGTCCCCGGGCAAATGGCGGCGCCCGGGAGGGCACCGGAGGCCGCGTCCCGGGAGCCAAATGGCGGCTCCCGGGAGGGCACCGGAGGCCGCGTCCCGGGAGCCAAATGGCGGCTCCCGGGAGGGCACCGGAGGTCCCGTCCCGGGGGCCAAAAGGCGACGCCCGGGGAGGCCGGAGGCCACGTCCCCAGCCAAATGGCGGCGCCCGGGACGGCACCGGGGGCCGCGTCCCGGGAGCCAAATGGCGGCGCCCAGGAGGGCACCGGAGGCCGCGTCCCGGGAGCCAAATGGCGGCGCCCGGGAGGGCACCGGAGGCAACGTCCCGGGGGCCAAAAGGCGGCGCCCGGGGAGGTCCCGGAGGCCATGTCCCCGGGCAATCGTGACACAACTTACCTGGACTTAGTCCCACAGAGATTTCCCCCGACAGCAGCCCCCCATGCACGCCGGGGACGATGCTCGAGTCCCCGGTGGGTATGGCACAGGTCACCGGGAAAATCTCCGGTCCAAGTCACCGGAGCCGCGGCGCGTCGGTTTCCGTGCCCCACGCTTAAGGCCGCGCCGTTTCGCCATAAATGCGCGCGCGGTTCGAATCGGCGCCTCGATTCACACGCCCGTCCCTTCGTTTCCCGTGCACGGTTTGAACTTCTACGGTCCAGATTGATCCGCGGGTGCCACGTGGCGTGCATCTAGACCACGTCCCGCCCCTATAAATAGGACCTTGGGGGGCCCGGAAGCTCATTCCAAATTTTCATCCTCAGCAATGTTTGCTCTCCCGGTAGCTCTTCCCGGTAGCTTTTTCCGGTAGTTGATGTCCGGGACTCTTAGTAGTAGCCTCTTGAAAGGTTAGCCACCGAACAAAAGAAGACTAACCTTATGGCACCCAAGGGCCGAGCCAAGACTACGGACGTGCCCCCGGAGGAAATCCCTTCGGATTTCCTCTGGGCGTCGGAGTTCACGGCCGAGGACGCCGAGTCCTTGGTCGAACGCTGCGTCATCGCGGACGGGGACATCCGAGTCCCCGTGAAGAAGGACGGTGCCCCCCGCCCCAGGCCCGGAGAGGTCGTGGCCTTCGAGGCCTTCCTGGAGGCGGGGCTCCGGCTCCCGGTGCATCCCATGCTCCGGGAGTTCCTCAAGGAGTACGGGGTGGCTCTCAACCACCTCATCCCGAACGAGCTCGTCCGGATGGGCCTCTTCATCTGGCTCTACGAGACAGCGACCGGGCGGGAGCCCACCCTTCGCGCCTTCCGGTACTTCTACGAACCGGCGGCGCGGACCTCCCACCTGGTGAAGGGGGGCCCCAAGTCCCCCTTCGGTTCGGTGATGGTCCAGATGTTGCCGTCCCGGGTGATCGACTACCCGGTGGCGGCCTCCCGGGAGCACTGGGGGGACTGGGTCCGGAGGTGGTTTTACCTCTGGGTCCGGGACGACGCGGTGCTGTACGCCCCGGAGGCCCCCACCTACAGCCAGTCGTCCGCGCCGAAGCCTCCAGCATTGACAGACGAGGAGTTCGAGCTCCTCGGCAAGGTGATCCTCTCCAAGAAGACCCGCTCGATGCGGGACGCCGCCGAGGAGTTGGCTCTCCTCCGGATCTCCCCCTTCACCGGCGGGAAGAGGGGGATCGGCATGGGCCCCGAGCAGCGGCCCCCAGTAAAGCCGGTGACGCGACGTAAGCTCCAGGAACCCGCTGCATTGTACTTACGAATTTTTAAGAAATTGACTAACTCTTTACCTCTTTCAGTCCGGCCGTACCCGGCGGCGCGGGAGAAGGTGGAGAACCTCCTAGGGAGGTACTTCGCTGATGAGCACGAGCGCGTCGTGCGCGCCGTGGGGGAGGGCCCTCCCAAGAACTTGGTGGCGGCGGCCTACGGGCTGAAGCTGCCGGAGAGGAAGCCTCTCCCCACCCCCGGGTCGCACAAACGGGGGAAGGAGGCGGCCGGGGGCTCGGAGCCCAAGAAGGCTCGCGTTCAAAAGACCCCCGGCCCATCGACGACGCCGGCGGCGACACCGGCGAAGACCCGGGACGAGACCCCCAGGAGCGAGCGCGCCCGGGCACCAGCCCGGAAGGAAGCAACACCTCCTCCCCCGAAGGGCCCCGTCGAGGCGCGGGGAAAGGAGGCGACCACGGGCGGGGCGGCGTCCGACTCGGCGAACTACGCCCCGTCGCCGCTCTCGGTGGAGCCCCTCCTGCCCCTTCCGGCTTCTTTGGAGCCGGAGAGGCTGGAGGTGAGATTCGCGGGGGCCTCGCCTCCGCGGGTTTGGCCGGTGGACGAGGGGGGGAGCCCCTCGGTCTATGAGGTTCCTCCGGCGGAGGAGGCCCCGAGGACCTTCCGGCCCGGGGCAGGGAAAGGCCTGATGGTCCCCCCCCCGGGCGGGGGCTCCCGCCGAGAGCTCCTCAGCCACGTCTTCGGGGGGCACTTCCTCATCGACGAAGACGCCGGTGACGCCGGCCGCATTACCGGACCTTGAGGTCCGGGGACCCCCCGCCGGCCGCGCTGGCGGCGCTGGGCGGGAGACCCCTCTGCTTCCCGCGAGGGAGGTCGCCCGCTACTCGGAGGGCCTGCATACCCGGAAAGTGCAGGCCTTCGTCGCGGGAGGGACGCTCCATGAGCGTTTCGAGGGGCTTCAATTCCTCGAGGCCCAGGTAACCCGAGTCGATAACGTCTTCATTCCCTGCACTTTGAAAATTTTCTAACTCTATATATTTTGTAGGTGGCAGCTGTTACCTGGGGCCTTGAGCAGCGGGTCACCTGGCTGCTTAAGGAGACGGAGGGCCGGGCCGCGGCCTCCGTAGGGCAGCGCGAGGAGGCCCTCTGGGAGCGCGACGAAGCCCTCGCGGAATTGACCCGGGTCCGGGCCAGGTCCATATTTCCGAGGCCGTCAACGGCCGCCTCCGGGAGGAGGCCAAGGCGAGGGAGGAGGTGCTCCGGGAGCTCGAGAGCTCCAGCATCCGGGCGGTGGCGGACGCGGGCCGCTCCGTCCGGACGGCCCTCGAGGGCCTTGGCGTAAGCCTAGGCTCCGGGAGCAGGGAGGTGCCGCCGGCGACCCTCGCAGAGGCTGTGCGTTTTCTCAACGCACAGGTCTCCGCCATCCCGGAGGCCGCGGATGTTCAGGCGCGGGGCCGGGCGATCCCCGTCGTCGCGGCCGCTGCGGGGCTCGTCGAGTTCAGGGGGGTCGGCGCCCGGGCGATCGGGGGCCGCATCCCCCGAAGCTTCCCGGACTCCTTCGAGCCTTCGCACCGGGAGGTCGAGCAGCTCGCCGGAGGGTTCTACGACCGGATCATCCGGGCGTGGTTCCCGGCTCCGGCGCCTCCGGCGGGAGACGTCCCAGCCCCGGCCTTGGAGGAAGCCCCCCGGGGGGAGGACGCCAACGAACATGTATGAGCCTCCCCCCGGGTCTTAGCTAGGGCCCTTTTTTGCTTTCTTAGGATTTTGATCCCGGTAGCTTCTTAGAAGAAGCCCCAGACACTTGTACAAAAACATTTTGAATGCAATGAAGTTAGAATTTTTTCTAAGTCTTTAAATTGAATTTACTGTTACCAGGGTTCCCGGGAGGTCGCTCCCGGGCGAAGGTCCGGGAGGGGCTCCCCGGGGGACGCCCAAGCGGCCTTGATTTTGCTAAGCCTTGTCTCCGGGAATCGCGGCGAGGATAGTGTCCGGGAGCCGATCCGGTTGAGGTGGCGTCCGGAGTGGCACTTGGACAACTTTGATAATCATCGTGCCGAATTGTCCCCTCCGCGACCGGGGCTCCGGATGATCCCTCCTCTCCGAATACTTCCACCGGCGGGATACGAGTTCTGGCCTGAAGATGTGCTCCGGGACGCTCGGCGCCGCGTACGGGCGTTGTACCGGGACTTGACCCGGGAACTAGCGGAGAGCCTCCGGGAGTATTAGGTGTAGGAACCTTAGGGCTTAGAGAATCCCCCGGTTTAGAACCCGGGTTGTATCGTTTCCGAAGCCCACCGGAGGGGGAAGATGTCCTCCGGGTTTGATAAATCAATAAAGTTGTTGCTGTTTCCTTTCACTGCCTCTCTTCTTTTTTTTTTCTTCTTGGATGGTCCGGACGACTCATCTTAATAAGAATGAGCTAAGTTCCTTCTTGGGCGGTGCGGTCGACACCCGGGGGTTCCTTATCCCCCCCCCCCCCCCCCCCCCCCCGCCCACAGCGGGCCGGAGAATAGCTCCGCGCACTGTGGGGGTAACAAGGCCCCCGGGATGGAAGTCACCTGTAGCATAGGAAATTTTCTAAGTTAGAAAATTTTAAAACAAGGTTTTTGTAACGCCCTGAGTTAGGGGTGAAAATTTCCTTTTTCATAAATAGCATGCATGCATGTATCTGTAGTAATAGCCAGATCAGTTTCTATCTCAAGCCCTGAAATCTCCAAAATCTATCCTGTGACCTCAAATGAAGATCAGATTGTTCAGATATGATCTATCAGTTTCTTTGAACTTAAAAGCCTTCAGAACCTAGATCCAATTCTATCCCTAACTCTCAGATTTATCAGCTCCTTCTGTTTTCGAAAACAGAAATACCTTCTATTACTTAAATACCCTAAGTTTCAGAAATACAGATTTAATCCGAATCTTGACCAAGTTCAGACCAGATTATTTCTGGAATATGATCATGGGTATGTCAATACCTTAATATAAAAAGTTGACAGCCATATTTCACCATCTAGACTCTTTTCACAAATCAGTCCAAGAATTATCGCAAAATAGTCCTTATCTGTTATTTGAAAATCCAAAAAGGCTAAAATCTCCAGATTAACTCCAAATTCAAAATTTCTTCGGCAAATCTTCTCAAAATGCTATTTGTCACAAGTTTCTCTTCTGTTCAAATTCCAAAATCTCATCCTAAGTACCAGAATTCAAAACCAAATGAAATTCAGATTTCAATTACCCTAAATTACCCTATTTTCAGTTTATATCAAAAACTATTCAAACGTATCATATTTTATCAATTATCATTGCCAATTAACCTGTTGAATATAATCTACCAGATTAGTGAAATCAAATTCAACTCTAACCTTCCAAATCTCCAGAATTACAGATTGGTCCAATTGTGAAAATCAAATATTGCAAACCAGCCCAATTTCGACCAGGCTAGCTACTGTGCGCACGACCAGGAACTGCCGTTCTTGTGCGCCGTGGTTGCTCATCGCCGGTGAGGCTTCGCCCGCGCTCGTGACCATGCATGCCGGTGCGCACGTGTCCCCACTCCAGCTAGTGCCGTGGCAAGGCTGCTGCTACGTCGACGACCAGTGCTGCTCCCGCGCGCGATCAACGGCTTTTTGTCAGCAACTCCTCGCCACGTCGCTTTGCCGCGCCAGTGTTGTCGCCACCGCTTGCTACAACTTTGCCAGGTCCCGATGAGGCGACATTGTGATCAGCTGAAGGCTTGTCGCCGTCACATCACCGTTCTTCGCTGTGTCTTCGCCGCTGTTGCTCCAGCACGCAACCAGTCAAGTCATCAGCAGCCAATCTCTTCATTGTTTTCTCTTCGCATGCTTCGCCTGCCTATTTAAGCATCCCTGTGCTCAGCAGTTCCCTCAAACCTCACTGGAAATCAGCTAAGTTTCGAAATTCTCCTGTCTTGGTCTTCTTCTCCGGCGAGCCATCGAGGAGCTTCACGGTGGCAGCCTCAACCACAGCATCTCCTGCCAAATTAACCGCACCAGTGAGTTCCCCTTATCTCTCTCATCGTGCTGTACCATCTAATTGGTTTATATTGCATCCAGTCGCCGGTGATCGCCGGAATTGGCTGAAAATCGAAGATTGCCCTGTTCCGGCAATGCAGGCCGAATCAATTCGAATTAGCCCTCGATTCTGTAAACAAAATTGATCAGTGAGCTAAATCAAGCAAGCCTGTGAAGTTGGATTTCGAATTTAAACAAGAATCGAAGCTTTTCCCTAAACCGAGCTTCACCAGAAAACCGGCGATCGTCGCCAGGCTTCTCCAGTGATCCTCCGGTCAATTTGAGGTTACCAGAAGCTTCCCTATACCTCCTAGATGCTCTCCAAGCAAAGAATTAAGTTCTCTCGGCCTGTAGCAAAAACCCCCAAATAGCAGTGTTCTTCTCCGGCACAGTTCACCGGAAAAGTGTTCCCGGCCATTTCAGCCCTCGAAACTTTGTCATTTAGATGTACCTTAGCCTCCTGAGTATTTTTGTCTTCTAGCCCGACACCTAGATCGGCCTAGATTGGAAGTTATAGCCATGCCAAGTTTGTGTCCAGAACTGCTCCAGTGCAGCCAGTTCATCTCTGTTCATCATCAAATTTCTTGCTTTCCAGCCATTTTCAGCCCTAGATCCTATTGAATGATTTATTCCTGTTATCAATGCCTACCTCCCAGACAAAGTGGTGCATCATTTGGAGCTCCAGATCAAAAGTTATGCTAAGCCCTAGTTTTTGGCATTGTCAGCTCTATGCCAGAGCTTGCCAGCCAGTGGCATTGACCTTATTTACCCACTTCTGGTTGTACAATTTGAAAATCACTTTGTCCACTAAATTTGTAGAGTTGTGATCTACATTTTATTCTACTACCACAAGTTAAAATAACCCCTCTATCATTCATCGACCCTATGTCGATGCTTTGAACCGAATGTCGATCTAAAGACGTTCGCTGTTTTTGAGCGAACCAGTCGCAACCTTGACATCATTCTGATATTTTGAGACATTTGGAACCTTGTAAACCTTTGACAGCTAATCTTAACATTGGTTTCCTTAACTTAACCCTAATCAGCCTCTTAACCCAATCATTTCAGAATCATCAAGACTTCATCTTTGCATCATTGCATATAGTATAATAATGTATTGAAAAGATTATGATTATTGGTTGTTTGTTTGTTGGGAGAGCAGATCAAGAGCCCGAGTTCGAGGACTTCATTGCGGATCCGACGTCAACTGCTGTATTTTACGACGCGGAAGGCAAGTCATATCCTTGGTCATCTTGAACCTATATTTTAAATGTTGCTATAATATAACCTTGAATATAGGCAATATTGCATGTGAAAGATTGAGAATGGTTGATTTATAAATTGGCAGTACTAGACTGGTTATCTGTGAAATGTGAAATAAACAAGTTTTGAGCTATGAACTATTATATGTATCTATATACTTATATTCATGAAATAAAACCCCTAGCCGTGACTAGAAAAATGGTATGGATGGCTGTAGCACTGGAGGTGCTAGACTGCAAAGGAATGCAGGCACTGAAGGTGCAGGGTTGTGGATGGTCTGGTCACTGGCATATAAGGACTAGAACCTTGTGTTGTGCGTCTAGTGGCATGAACAACGTGCTAACCGCAAGCCTGGTATGGGACAGGCCTGAACAAGTAATTATGTGGATCGTACATGAAACCCCTGCATGAGATGTGTTGTGATGCACGATAAACACGGAGCGCGGCTCCCACACATATCACTGAAGGTGATCAAGCACGCTGACCCAGTAATGGGAATAAGCAAAGGGGTGGAGGTTTGGATACAACCTGCCACAACTGTGCCTCGCTGAGAGCCACAGGGTCGGGGGTGAATTGTAAGTGATACATAACAAAAGTTCTTGTTATTTCCACCTTGCCGCTCACAGTATGAAGTGAGTCAGGGGTCCAATCATTTTGTTATGATAGGAAAGGTTTGAAAGTGGAATATCTTGCGGGTAAATTGGTACCTCTCTGCAGAGTTAAAAATGTATTCGAATACTCCGAGCTCCCGGGTTTTATAGGAGTCTGCTGCGGTGGATTAAATCCACGAGGTGTGACACAAGTACTATTTTCTAAATAAAATATGTTTAAATCAAGATTACCCAAATGACATGTGTTGTCATGATAAGGAGTGCTGCCGTGGGCTGTCGTGTGTCGACGTGTCGCGGTAGTGCTATAATTTAGTGAACATGATTGTTGATGTTATATTATAAAAAGTGCTGCCATGAGATGAGGTATGAAAGAAAAAGGATTATTTTACAAATATCCATAATTCTTGACTAGTCTAGGTTCATATCATCACTACTATATGTATCTACTCTTACCTATGACTTGCTGAGTACGTAAGTGCTCACCCTTGCAACATTCAACTCAATAGATGGAGCCTACTTTGATCAAGATGATGGCACGGAGTACTACGTGGATCCAGAAGGAGGAGAATCAGTTCCGCCAGAACCCTGAAGTGTGTTGTTCTGCCGTCAACTTCTTTTGTGGGAGGGTCACCTATCTTCTGCTGTGTAGTTAAATATTTTGTTAAACCCTGAATGCCTTGTAGGCATTGTAATCCTCTTTATGTAATATTAAGGCCAGCAGGCCACACTGCTTAATATTTTGTGAGTACTCTGTTGCAATGTAATATACTCCTGTGTTTGACTCATCCTGGGAAGTCAAAGGTTTGTGAGAATGAGACTAGCTGCAGCGAGCTAGGTCTCTACAGGAGTAGTCGTTGTCCCAGTCTCGGGGCGCGACAGTTTTCAAGGAGAAGACCTTCCGGGAGACAATCGTCCGGTCGCCGTGAGAACGGGGAGCCGGGAATAAGGCCTCATGTGGAAGAAATGTCCGAGAGAACCCGATGAGATTTCCGGAGGTGAGCTTCCTAGGAGACATTCGTCCGGTCGCCGTGAGAACGGGGAGCCGGGAATAGGGTCTTCGGGGAAGAAAATGCCCGAGAAATCCGTGACTTCTCCGAGAGACAATCGTCCGGTCACCGTGAGAACAGGGAGCCGGGAATAGGGTCTCCTAGAGGCATTCATCCGGTCGCCGTGAGAACGGGGAGCCGGGAATAAGGTCGCTGGGGACCAATCGTCCGGAGGAGGAAGTGCCCGAAGACGGGTCTTGAGTGTTTGGGTGGGGGACTAGTCTCCCAAAGTGACTCGTTACCACGGCCGCTGTGACCGGGTTGCCGCTTACAGCCTCAGTCCACGAGGGCTGATCGTAAGCTGCCCTACGGGAGTGGGACTCCCGTCGTAGGGACTTGTTGGGGCTGGCCCACTTCCTCGCGGGGAAGGCATCCTCGCGGGGAGGGCTTCCTCGCGGGGAGGGCATCGCCGCTAGGGGCGGTAATGAGAGAGACCTGCAATGAGAGTTTGAAAAGCAAGTCCTATGTATTGCTAATAAAATGAAGTACAAGGTCTCCCCCTGCGAAGCCGCGAAAGGGGAGGAAAATACAGTGTCCCTCCTCCCCCTCCGGCGTGAACGCCCCGGGGGAGGGGACAGGCCCATAAGGCTAAACATAGAACTTGCGAAGTAAACGCAAGTTCCACGTGTGCTTCAGCTCCTCCTCTTGAAGGTTGGAGAGCTTGTAGGCCCCCGAGCCCAGGACCGCGGAGATCCTGTAGGGGCCCTCCCACTTGGGGGAGAGCTTACCCTGGGCCTGGGGGTCCATCACGCGCTTGAGGACAAGGTCCCCAAGGCGGCAAGCTTTCTCGCGCACGCGCTGATTGTACGCGCGCGCCATTTCTTGCTCGTAGATGGCGTGGCGGAGGAGCTCTCGGTCGCGTTCCTCCTCCACGAGGTCGATCTCCAGACGCTGGTTGGCCTCGTTGGCCTGGTACGCTGAGGGCGTAGCTCCCTCCAGGAGCTCTACCCGCAGTGACCGGAAGCCGATCTCCGGGGGGAGGACTGCCTCCGCCCCGTAGACCAGGGAGAAGGGAGTACGCCCCGTCGCCCGGGACGGGGTCATGCGCATGGAGCAGAGGATGCTAGGGAGCTCCTCTGCCCATGCACCCCTCTTAGAAGCGGTTTGCTCGAGTCTCCGGTGCAACCCTTGCAGGATCACGCCGTTGACCCTCTCGACAGCCCCATTGCTCCGGGGATGGGCCACCGAGGCGAAGTGGATGACGAGCCCCAGGCCTTCGCAGAATTCTCGGAAATAAGCCGAGTCGAATTGGGTCCCGTTGTCCACATACGACGTTTTTCCAGAAAAACCGCTGAACGGCCTGGGATGTGATGCTGGCCAAAGGCTCCGCCTCAACCCACTTTGTAAAATAGTCTACTGCGACTACCGCATACTTGTATCCCCCGGGCGCTGGGGGGAAGGGCCCTAAGAGGTCCATCCCCCAACGCACAAAGGGCCAAGTGATGGGGATCGTCTGCAGCGCTATAGGGGGGAGGTTCGAGCCCTTGGCCATCTTCTGGCATGCCTCGCACGCGGAGACAAGGTCTTGCGCGTCGCGCATGACCGTGGGCTAGTAGAAGCCCTGCCGGAGGGCCTTGGCCGCGATGGCACGCGGGGCTAGGTGAGAACCACAGCTCCCCACATGGATGTCTTCGAGAAGTTGAAGTCCCTCCGGCCGGGGGAGGCAGCGCAGGAGGGCGGAAGCCCCCCGCTTGTAGAGCCTCCCCTCCAGCAGGAGATATGCCCGGGCTTTAGCCCGGAGGCGTTTAGCCTCGGTCTCACTAGGAGGGTCGCCCTCCCCCTTGATGAAGGAGATGAGGGGGTCCATCCAAGACGGAGTCCGGGTGATCTCGGCGACCTCCGGGACATGAGGCTCGTCGCCCGTGTCCGGGGAGGCCACTGAGGGCTTCGTGATGATCTCCAGGAAAGCCCCCTTGGGGAGCGATTCCCGGGCGCTTGCCGCCCGGGCCAAGGCGTCGGCCCGGTCATTGTCCCTACGTGGGATATGCCGGGCCTCGAGGCCGTCGAAATGCCTCTCCATCTTTCGCACTTCCTGCAAATAAAGACTTAAGTTTGCGTCATGGCACAGGTAAGACTTGTCCATTTGGCAAACTACGAGCTGAGAATCTCCCTTGACTAGGAGGCGCCGGATCCCCAGGGAGCGCGCGAGGCGCATCCCGAGGTGCAAAGCCTCGTATTCGGCGACATTGTTGGTTGCGGGGAACTCGAGCCGCGCGGCGTACTCGAGTTCCTTCCCCTCGGGGCTCCGGAGGACTACTCCCGCACCAGCCCCGGCGAGACACAGCGACCCATCGAAGATAAGGGTCCAATGATCACTGCGTCGGGGTGGCACAGGGAGATCTTCGTCCCCAGACCCAGAGGCGGGAGTCCACTCTGCGACGAAGTCGGCGAGGACTTGCGACTTGATGGCGGAGCGGCCGGTAAGGGACAGGGAGAAGGGGGCGAGCTCGGCCCCCCACTTCCCGATCCGGCCGGTGGCTTCCTTGTTCCGCAGTACCTCCCCGAGAGGGAGGGATGACAGGACGGTGATGGGGTGCCCCAGGAAGTAATACCGAAGCTTCCGGGACACCATGAGGAGGGCGTAGCAGATTTTCTCCATCTCCGTGTACCGAGTTTTGGCCCCTTGGAGGGCCTCACTCACGTAGTACACGGGACGCTGCTGCCCCCCTTGCTCCTTCACCAAGACCGCGCTGACGGCGACAGGGGTCGCGGCGAGGTAGAGGAGCAAGGGCTCTTCCGGGGACGGGCTCACGAGCATTGGGGGGCTCGTGAGGTACTTCTTGAGGTCGTCGAACGCCTCCTAGGCCTCGGGGGTCCAGCGGAACCCCTCGAGCCCTCGGAGGATCTTGAAGAACTGGAGGCCCCGCTCCCCCGACCGGGAGACAAAGCGGCTGAGTGCGGCTAGGCGGCCGGAGAGCCGCTGGACATCCTTGACGGAGCGCGGCGGGGGCATATCTAGGAACACCCGGATCTTCTCGGGGTTTGCCTCAATGCCCCGCTGGGACACGAGGAAACCTAGGAGCTTCCCCCCGCACACCCCGAAGGCGCACTTCTCCGGGTTCAGCTTGAGCCCGAACGCGCGGAGGTTGCGGAAGGTTTCAGCCAGGTCGTCGACGTGGGAGGCTGCGCGGGGGCTCTTGACAACCGCGTCGTCTACGTAGACTTCAACGTTGCGGCCGACTTGCTCTTTGAAAACCAAGGTCATGAGGCGCTGGAAGGTCGCCCCCGCGTTGTTGAGCCCGAAGGGCATATGTGGCGGTAGCAGAAGGTTCCGAGGGGAGTAATAAAACTCGTCTTTTCCTCGTCCCCTTCCGCCATCCGGACTTGATGGTAGCCAGAGTAGGCGTCTAGGAAGCTCATGAGCTCGCACCCCGCAGTGGAGTCGACGAGCTGATCAATCCGCGGGAGCGGGAAGTTGTCTTTGGGGCAGGCGCGGTTAAGGTCGGTGAAGTCCACGCACATCCGCCACCTGCCTGTTGATTTCTTGACGAGGACGGGGTTCGTGAGCCACTCGGGGTGCAGGACCTCCCGAATGAACCCCGCCTCTCGGAGCCAGGTGATTTCCTCCTTGATTTCCTCTTGGCGCTCGAGGGAGAGTTTCCGCAGCTTTTGTTTGACCGGGGGGTGACCAGAGGCCACTGCGAGCTTGTGCTCAATGACCTCCCGGGCGACGCCCCGCTTGTCCGAAGGCTTCCACGCAAAAAATCGGAGTTTTCGCACAGAAAAGCCGCAAGTTGCGCTGCGTGCTCCTCGGGGAGCTCCGCCCCGATCCGGACGGTTTTGTCTTCGTTGCCCGGGGACAGCAGGACCTTCCGGAGGCCCCCTTCCGGACGCGGCTTGAGGAGGGGCCTCCCGGGCGGTGGCGCAGCAGCATCTAGTTCCGGGGGAGAAGCCTCCCCCCCAGGCGTCTTTATGAGGTTGACGCTTCCGATTGTGGCCGCAGCGCGCTCGTATAGAGCACGGGCCATGTCTTGGTCTCCCCAGACGTTGATCACACCATGCGGCCCGGGGATCTTCATGCAGAGGTAGTTTTGATGGGTGGCAGCCCCCAGCCGGTTGATTGTCGTCCTCCCCATAATTGCGTTGTAGGAGGAGGGAAGGTCCACTACGTCGAAGCGGACCAGCTCGGTCCGGTAGTTCTCCGGGGTGCCGAAGGTCATTGGAAGATCTACCTTGCCCACGGGGTGGATCGCCTTCCCCGGGACAAAACCTTGCAGGGGCCCGGCAGCAGGCTGCAGGAGCTTCTCATCCACCTGCATTTCTTTGAAGGCCTTCAGGAATAGGACATCGGCGGAGCTCCCACCATCCACCAGGATACGGGCCAGATGGCAGTTGTAGATGGTCGCGGAGACAATAAGCGTGTCATCGTGGGGGAAGCGAACCCCCCGCGCGTCTTCTGCCGTGAAGGTGAGGGGGACGTCCGACCACTTCGGTGGCGGGGACCTGTGTAGCACCCCCACAACCTTGACCTCGCGCGCGTACTCCTTACGCTGGCGCTTAGAGTCCCGCCCGGAGGCAGATCCTCCCACGATGACGTTGATGTGCCGCTGCGAAGTTTGAAAGGGGAGAGCTTCTAGAGGCTCCCCCTCCTGCGTCTGCTGACCCCCCGCGGGAGCGGGAAGGGCCGGAACAGCTGGCCGAGGGGGCAAGGAGGCCGGAGTCCCCCCCCCCTTGCCCGCGCTGGTCGAGGAAGTCTGCGAAGTGTTGCAGCAGCTGGCTACAATCTCGGGTAGCATGGGTATTGGACCTGTGGAGGCTGCACCACGGTCCTTCCCGCCTTCTCCCCGCGGGGCCTTCCCGGCCGCGCGAAGATTGTCCTCCCCCATGGCCCTTCGGTTTGGGGAAGGTGATCCGGGAGGATCTCCAAGTCCTGATCGCATGCGGCTTTGCGACCAAGTCCTGATCGCATACGGCTTCGCGACCTTAACCGTGTTCGGAAAGGATTCGCGACCTGGATGAGTCCGCGACCATGGATTGGTTCGCGACCAGGAAAAGGAATTCGTTCCCTGTTTGGAATTGTAATCAGATCCGAATGTGTATAACTAAGCTTATCTGTTTAGGATTAGTTATATGAGTCTAATACGTTTAGGATTACTAAGTCTGATACGTACTCATACGATTGGACTATAAATACCTTGTAATAGGTCTAGTTTAGATCATCGAATTCAATTGAAGAGTCATAGAACTTAATTGAGTTTTAGACACTTATAGTTCCTTCGACGTAGACAAGTGTGTCTAACGTTCGACGTGTAAAGCCCTCTTTGAAATAAAGAGTTGTGCAATTACTTTGGGTTTCGGTATTTCCGAGTAATATCCCGTTATTCCGCATATTAGAATCTGGGCGAGCCTAGTGCGAAAACCAAGACTAGGTCTCAAACGGATCAAGTTGGTATCAGAGCGACTTTCCTATCCTGTGGATGGTGAAGACTCGCCAGGGTTACAAAACTTCCGGCGAAATTCCAGGTGATCAATTGACGGTTCCTACAGCCGCGTCTCCGACAATGTCTGACGATACCCCCGTTCAAGCTAACCTAGCCGAAAAAGTGGCTAAGCTCTCCACCGACATGGAAACCGTGCTTGCTTGGATTAAGCAGCAGGCCATGATTGTACCTCCTGAAGTAGGGAAGGTTATGGGTGAGAAGACTGGTGAAGACTTGCGCAGGGCAGACGAAGATGAAGACGAAGGCGACCACAAGATCGATGACCTCGCCAACACCTCCTTAGCTGTCAGATCTTTTAAAGTCGACGCTAAGATTGATATACCCATATATGATGGGGTGATCGATGCCGAGAAGCTGGATTCTTGGATCGACCAACTTGAGACCTACTTTGACCTTAAAGGGTTCAATAGCGCTCAAAAGGTAAAATTTGCACCTTTGAAGATGAAGGACCACGCCAAGACATGGTGGAAGGCCCTTGTCGCCAGTGGTGAAGCTGACGACCTTGCGTGGGGTCAATTCAAACGACTTCTGCGACAAGAATTCTATCCGATGGGATACCTTGAGGAGAGATGGGAGCGTTGGCACAGATTGTACCAACGGCGCGATCAGACCGTCCAAGACTATACGACAGAGTTTCGGCGACAAGCAATGGTCATTGGCATCTCACTATCCGACCCTCAGGTATTTCGGAAGTACACATCTGGACTTCAGAAATCGATCAGTACTGAGCTAAGTCTGTTCGGTGTCCAAGACATTGCGACCGCGAGCACAACTGCTATGGCGATCGAGAAGAAGAACAAATCCCGCAGCGACAAAAGCTCGAAGGAAAGTGCGACCTCGACAAAGAAAAAGCCGAGTCCGAAGAAGAACACTTCAAAATCGGGCACGGGTGCTTTTTGTGAACATTGTCAAGTCGCGGGGCATACCAAGGACAAATGTTACAAGCTTCATCCTGAACTTCGACCAAAGAAAAACGGACCAGGGAAAAGAACAACCACGGCTACTGCGACTTCACCCGACAAAGAAGTTGTCCGAGTGAATTCGGTTAATGAGGCGGATACGACCTTGTCTCTGATGGCAATGCCGAAGGAGAAGGGTTCCGATCCACCGAACGACCATCACCCAACGGAGGACTTGTTTACCATCAACATCCAGGTAAAGCACGAAGTGGTCGCAGCGATATTCGATCCAGGAAGTCAGAAGAATCTGGTCTCCGCTGGACTGGTTCGGCGACTTGGTTTGAAGACAACCACACACCCGCGACCATATCCGCTGGGTTGGTTTACATCCGACGTGAACCAACAGATTACGAGTCAATGTGTGTTGAAGTTTGCGATCTCTGCACGATATATCGATGAGGTGCAATGCGATGTTGTCCCTATCGATATCTGTCAGGTGATCTTTGGGAGTCCGCATCTGTATGATCGAGACGCTCACTTCCATCGGCGAGCACAAGAGTACGACCTCACCAAAGACGGAGTTAAGTTCGTGATCAGTAGAGACATCCACGTCAACACTTCGAACTTGATTACCGCAAATCAAGCCAAACAAATTGTTAATGCATATCACAAGTATGTGCTTGTCATGATTCGACCCATTGATCAAGGTGAGGGTACTCGACCAGCATTGTCGCTGGCGTGCCGAGAGGATTCTGGTCGCTTGTCGGGACTGCTGGAGAAATACAGTGATCTGTTCGAGACTACCCAGGGTCATCCGCCGAAACGTCCAATCGGGCACGAAATTCAGCTTGTGTCCGATGCGACACTGCCCAATCTGAGTATGTATCGCAACTCAGTATTGGAGAATGAAGAGATCAAGAGACAACTTGGTGAGTTGCTGAACAATGGTGTCATTCAACCGAGTAGTTCACCTTGTGGATCTCCTGTGGTGTTAGTACCAAAGAAAGATGGGACTTGGCGTATGTGCATCGACTATCGAGCACTGAACAAGATCACCATCAAGAACCGGTACCCCCTTCCTCGTATTGATGACCTGCTAGACCAATTGAAGCATGCCGTTGTATTCTCCAAATTGGATCTTAAGTCAGGATATCATCAAGTCAGCATCCGAGAGGAGGATACATGGAAGACCGCGTTCAAAACACGGCAAGGTCTGTTCGAATGGCTGGTCATGCCGTTTGGTCTCTGCAACGCCCCGGCAACTTTCATGCGTCTTATGAATGACGTATTGAGACCGTTCATCGACGACTTTGTGATCGTGTATCTCGACGACATATTGGTTTATAGTCGTTCGTGGGATGAGCACCTCATTCATGTCGAAAAGGTGTTCGAACAGCTTTGGCAACATCGACTTCGCCTCAACCGTAAGAAGTGCGAGTTCGGTCAGCAAACTCTACTTTACCTCGGATTCATAATCGGCAACGGACGTTGCAAATCGACCCGGACAAGGTCAAAGTGATTCGCGAATGGCCGCGACCGTGAACAGTTACGGATGTGCGTAGTTTTGTGGGAGCATGCCAATACCTTCGGAAGTTCATCCGACACTTCTCGATTATGGCTTCTCCATTGCATGCATTAACCAGGATCGATCAGAAGTTCGAGTGGACAGGGAAACATGAGGACACGTTTCCCTTGCTGAAAAGGAAGATCAGCGAGGCGCCTGTGTTAGCTTTGCCGAATCTCCAGAAACCGTTCGAGCTAGAAACCGATGCCTCAAGTTATGCGATGGGCGCAGTGCTCATGCAAGAAGGTCGACCACTGGCATATCACTCCGAGTTATTCCAGGGAGCTCAGAAGTACTACCCGACTTATGATAAGGAGTTATGCGCACTACATTAGGCCGTGAAACATTGGCGGTGTTATCTCTTGGGGAAAGAGACGGTTGTCCACACCGACCATCAACCATTGCAATGTTTGCAAACTCAGTCCAAGCTACAGCAAGCTCGGCACATGAAGTGGATGTCGTATCTGCAGCAGTTTAATCTGGTGATTAAGTACAAGAAGGGCGTACACAACAAATTGGCGGACATGTTGTCGCGACCACCAGTTACGGCCCTCTGTTTATCAGCATTCATGCAGATCGAGCCCTCATGTCATGATGACTATGCCACTATGTACAGTGAAGATCCTGTTTTTCAAACAGTACTGACTGAGCTCGAAACAGGGAAACCTACGGAGTTCGTTCGTCGAGAAGGACTCTTGTACAAAGGCAACTTACTTTGCATACCTCGTGGAGCACCTCGAATTCAATGGTTGCGAGAAGCGCATACATCGAAGGTAGCTGGTCACTTTGGGGTTACAAAGACGTTGCAAAATCTTCACCGGCATGTGTTCTGGCCGCGTATGCAGCAAGATGTGGCTAGTTTCGTTCGAGGCTGTGGTCTTTGCAGCATCTCGAAACCCGCAAACCGAAAATTAGGTTTGTACACTCCTTTGCCAGTTCCATCACGACCATGGGAGAGCATATCCATGGATTTCTTGGGAGGATTGCCTAAGACCCGACGTGGCAACGACTATCTATTCGTGGTCGTTGATCGGTTCTCCAAAATGATTGTTCTTATACCTTGTCGGAAGATTATCACGGGAGAAGAGGCAGCTCGGGTATTCTTTCAACACGTTTGGACACACTTCGGACTGCCGACTTCTATTGTGTCTGATCGCGATACCCGGTTCCTTAGTCACTTTTGGCGATCGCTCTGGACGATGATGGACACCAAGCTAAAGAGGAGTACTGCTTTTCATCCGCAAACTGATGGTCAAACCGAGGTGGTTAATCGCACAGTCGTTCATCTCTTGAGAGGATATAACTCGAAGCACCCGAAGACCTGGGATGAAAGCATACCGTACCTACAGTTTGCTTTTAATCGGGCAGTGCATGGTTCGACTGGAAAGTCGCCGTTTGAGGTCTGTTTAGGATTTATACCACAGAGTCCATTTGATATGGATTTTGTGATCCCTACCTCAGCACAGAACAGCAACGAAGCATCTGATCAGGATCGAGCACAAAAGTTCCTGGAAGGTATTCAACGACTCCATCGTGAGGTTGAACAGAACTTGCTGAAAGCTCAACTCAAGTACAAGGCGTGACATGATCGGCACCGAGTTGATGCGCAATTTCAAGAAGGTGATATGGTATGGTTACATTTGAGTAAGGAGAGACTTAAAGGTAAAGGTAAGAAGCTCAAACCCATTCGTTATGGTCCTTTTCGGATTTTGCGGAAAGTGGGTAATAATGCTTGTCAGCTCGAGTTACCTCCATACATGGATATCTACTCTGTTGTTAATGTTGAGCACCTCAAACTCTTCGAGCCTTCAATGTTGGATGATGAGCCAGATACCATAGTACCACCTGTTGAAGACTTGGTCTATCAACGAGGTGAACCTTTACGTGAAGATGTGATTCTGGAGAGGAAGGTGACTACCACCCGCAGTGGCACAAAGGAGACTTTTCGAATCGGTCGGAAAGATCAACGAGCACGTGCGGCAAAGTGGTACACAAAAGAAGATGGACAAGCCCAATTTCCACATCTTCAGTTTGACCGAGAGGTCGCAATAGGGGTTGGCTCCTTCTCAACAAGGGAGTCATGATCCGGGAGGATCTCCAAGTCCTGATCGCATGCGGCTTTGCGACTAAGTCCTGATCGCATACGGCTTCGCAACCTTAACCGTGTTCGGAAAGGATTCGCGACCTGGATGAGTCCGCGACCATGGATTGGTTCGCGACCAGGAAAAGGAATTCGTTCCCTGTTCGGAATTGTAATCAGATCCGAATGTGTATAACTAAGCTTATCTGTTTAGGATTAGTTATATGAGTCTAATACGTTTAGGATTACTAAGTCTGATACGTACTCATACGATTGGACTATAAATACCTTGTAATAGGTCTAGTTTAGATCATCGAATTCAATTGAAGAGTCATAGAACTTAATTGAGTTTTAGACACTTATAGTTCCTTCGACGTAGACAAGTGTGTCTAACGTTCGACGTGTAAAGCCCTCTTTGAAATAAAGAGTTGTGCAATTACTTTGGGTTTCGGTATTTCCGAGTAAGATCCCGTTATTCCGCATATTAGAATCTGGGCGAGCCTAGTACGAAAACCAAGACTAGGTCTCAAACGGATCAGAAGGGGCGGTTGGCCCTCGGGGGGTCGCGCGAGCCGCCTCCGCCCTCGAGGACAAAGGTGTCCCGAGGCCGTGGCTCGCTACGCCCCCCTTGCCTGGGGCGTTTGGGGGGATCCCTGGCCCCCCGGTCGACGGGGGCGGGAGCCCGCTGGGTCTTCTTCCAGATGTCGTCTTCCTCCGCCCGAGCGTACTTTTCGAGCACGTTGAAGAGCTCGTCGGCGGAAGAGGGGCAGCTCCGGGAGAGCCGCCGGTGGAGCTCCCCCGGGAGGATGCCGCTTTTGCAGGCTTCGATGACCGTAGAGTCGGGGACATGAGCCACTTTGCTTTTTGCCTGAGCAAAGCGCTTGAAGAAGCTTCTGATGGTTTCCCCAGTCCTCTGCCGGACGGTGTATAGCTGCGAGGAGTCCAGGGGACGCACATAGTTCCCTTGGAAGTTGGCACAGAACTCCCGCTTGAGCTGCGAGAAAGACTTGATGGAGCCGGCCTTCAGGTTGTAGAACCGGGAGCGGGCAATGCCGGAGAGGTAGAGGGGGAAGACGTTGCACTGTACTGTCTCGTCCCCCCCGGCCGCGGAGATGGCAGTGGAGTAGACCTGCACAAACTCGTAAGGGTCTGCCTCACCGTTATAATGTTCGATGTGTGGAGGGCGGTAGGGCTGCGGCCACCGGATGCTGCGAAGTCTTCGGCACAGGGGCTGGTTAGCCCCCTGCACTTCCCGGGGAGAGCCCCGGTCGCCATCTCCTTTCACGGGACCTTCGTTGTCTGAGTCTGGAAGCGGTCCGAGAGGTCCGCCAGAATGGCGGTGGCGACGCTTTTCCTCCGGACCGGGACTGAGTTCCCGGACGTCCGGGCTCTCCGCCGGAGATGTTGGCTCTTCAGTGGGTCTCTTCCCCCGGCCGGTGAGAGAGCGAGGCTCCCCGTGCCCACGGCCGGGGGGAAGCTCTTCCCCGCGCTCTGGTGAACGCATTCGCTCGACCTCCCCCGGGGCGAAACGGACCTGTCCCGCCGAGGGAGGGAGCTCGTGCGCTGTAGCTGCCGGCCCGGAGGCTTCCGGAGCCGGTTGGGGGGAGCCCCCTGCGACGACCCCCGGGACCAGAAAGGGGAAGCCCCTGTATTATCCGGAACCGGGGAGGGGGCGCCTGCGGCGACGCCCGGAATCGAAGTGGAGGGGGCCCCAGTGGCCACGACCGGAACCGGGAAGGGGGCAGGCCCTGTAACACCCGGAACCGGTGAGGGGGGAGCCCCCGCGGCGACGTCCGGAACCGGGGAGCCCATGCGGGGGGATGTCCGCTGTGGCACGGGGGATGCTCTGTCAACCGCCCCCGGTGCGGTAAACGCGACGCGGGGGGCGGGACTGGCTCCCGGCGTAGGGTATACCCCCGGCATGAAGTGGGCTCCTGGCCCCGGGAATAGGCCAGGAACGGGGTACCCCCCTGGTGCCACGAAGGGTCCCGGCATGAAATAACCCCCCGGCACCGGGACGGGCCCTGGTGCCGGGAGGGATCCGGACATATATCCCGCAGGGGGAGGGAACCCCCCGGCAGGATCATAAGGGGCGGACAACCCCCCGGAGGCTGGAGGGGCCGCCGGGTAGCCCATAAACGGGGGCATGTTCCCCGGATACTGGTGTGACGCAAATGTGGGGGCCGGAGGCCGCGCCAACACGCTAAGGAGCTCATCCATAGAGCGCTGAGCGCGGAGCTGGCCTTCCACGAGAGCTTCGAGCAGGGCGTCCCGGGGAGCCGGGGGAGCCGTCGGGGGGAGACTGGTCCCAGCCGAGGTCCCCGCGGTCACCGGGAACAACCTGGAGGTGGAAGCACCTAAGTTAAGAGGAAAGGAGGGAGGCGGTACCTGGGCCAGGTCGCCTCCGGAAGGGACCGCCGGGACAGCAGTGTCCTGGGCGGATGGCGCCGGGTCTCCGAGACCCGGATCACCGGGAAGGGTGCGAGCCCTTGTTCTTGGGGAAGCCATGGCGTCTTGTCACGAGTCCCCACGGTCGGCGCCAACTGTCGTGGTATTGCGAATACCCTGGCAGGTTTTGAGAGTGATCCTAGCGAAGATTACACGACGCGGGTTGACCGGATGACCGGTCCTCCCCCGCCGGACAAGCACAAAAAATGACACACGGGTTTATACAGGTTCGGGTCCCAGTGGGGGCCCTAGTCCTGTCGACGCGCTCCCGACCGGAGTCGGCTGGGGAGGCTCTCTCCGGGGGAGAGGCTTCCGGAGCACGTCTGTGAGTTTAGCTATTCCAATAAAAGAACTGATCCTTACAACAGAGGGGTACAAGGGCTATTTATAGCCCCAAAAAGAAGCAAAAAACCTAAACTACCCCGGAAGCCACCGTCGGATTGAAGGGTAGGACCGTCCTTCTCCCGGTCAAACGCCTTGGATGCTTGACAGGTGGTCGCTAGTTCCCGAGGCGCTCCTCGCGTGACCTGCACGTGATAAACAGCTCGAGACTTTACCTTTAGGAGGGCGACGAGGTCCGGGACGGCGCCGGAAGCCAGGCCCCGGGGGCCAAAAGGCGGCGCCCGGGGAGGCCCCGGAGGCCACGTCCCCGGGCCAATGGCGGCGCCCGGGAGGGCACCGGAGGCCACGTCCCGGGGGCCAAAAGGCGGCGCCCGGGAGGGCACCGGAGGCCACGTCCCCAGGCAAATGGCGGCACCCGGGACGGCACCGGAGGCCGCGTCCCGAGAGCCAAATGGCGGTGCCCGGGAGGGCACCGGAGGCCGCGTCCCGGGAGGGCACCGGAGGCCCCGTCCCGGGGGCCAAAAGGTGGCGCCCGGGGAGGCCGGAGGCCACGTCCCCGGGCAAATGGCGGCGTCCGGGATGGCACCGGAGGCCGCGTCCCGGGAGCCAAATGGCGGCGCCCGGGAGGGCACCGGGGGCCGCGTCCCGGGAGCCAAATGGCGGCGCCCGGGAGGGCACCGGAGGCAACGTCCCGGGAGCCAAATGGCGGCGCCCGAGAGGGCACCGGAGGCAACGTCCCGGGGGCCAAAAGGCGGCGCCCGGGGAGGTCCTTGAGGCCATGTCCCCGGGCAATCATGACACAACTTACCTGGACTTAGTCCCACGGAGATTTCCCCCGACAATCCGTTTCTAGCTCGAACGGTTTCTGGAGATTCGGCAAAGCTAACACAGGCGCCTCGCTGATCTTCCTTTTCAGCAAGAGAAACGTGTCCTCATGTTTCCCTGTCCACTCAAACTTCTGATCGATCCTGGTTAATGCATGCAATGGAGAAGCCATAATCGAGAAGTGTCGGATGAACTTCCGAAGATATTGGCATGCTCCCACAAAACTACGCACATCTGTAACTGTTCTTGGACGCGGCCACTCGCGAATCACTTTTACCTTATCTGGGTCGATTTGCAACGTGCCGTTGCCGACCAGGAATCCAAGGTAAAGTAGAGTTTGCTGGCCGAACTCGCACTTCTTACGGTTGAGGCGAAGTCGATGTTGCCGAAGCTGATCGAACACCTTTTTGACATGAATGAGGTGTTCATCCCACGATCGACTATAAACTAATATGTCGTCGAGGTAAACGATCACAAAGTCGTCGATGAATTGTCTCAAAACGTCATCCATAAGACGCATGAAAGTTGCCGGGGCGTTGCAGAGACCAAACGGCATGACCAGCCATTCGAACAGACCTTGTCGTGTTTTGAACGCGGTCTTCCACGTATCCTCCTCTCGGATGCTGACTTGGTGATATCCTGACTTAAGATCCAATTTGGAGAAGGCAACAGCATGCTTCAATTGGTCTAGCAGGTCATCAATATGAGGAAGGGGGTACCGGTTCTTGATGGTGATCTTGTTCAGTGCTCGATAGTCGATGCACATACGCCAAGTCCCATCTTTCTTTGGTACTAACACCACAGGAGATCCACAAGGTGAACTACTTGGTTGAATGACACCATCGTTCAGCAACTCACCAAGTTGTCTTTTGATCTCTTCATTCTCCAATACTGAGTTGCGGTACATACTCAGATTTGGCAGTGTCGCATCGGACACAAGCTGAATTTCGTGCTCGACTGGACGTTTCGGCGGACGACCCTGGGTAGTCTCGAACAGATCACTGTATTTCGCCAGTAGTCCCGACAAACGACCAGAATCTTCTCGGCACGCCAACGACAATGCTGGTCGAGTACCCTCACCTTGACCAATGGGTCGAATCATGACAAGCACATACTTGTGACATGCATTAACAATTCGTTTGGCTTGATTTGCGGTAATCAAGTTCGAAGTGTTGTCGTGGATGTCTCTACTGATCACAAACTTAACTCCGTCTTTGGTGAGGTCGTACTCTTGCGCTCGCCGATGGAAGTGAGCGTCTCGATCATACAGATACGGACTCCCAAAGATCACCTGACAGATATCGATAGGGACAACATCGCATTGCACCTCATCGATATATCGTGCAGAGATTGCAAACTTCAACACACACTAACTCGTAATCTGTTGGTTCACGTCGGATGTAAACCAACCCAGCGGATATGGTCGCGGGTGTGTGGTTGTCTTCAAACCAAGTCGCCGAACCAGTCCAGCGGAGACCAGATTCTTCTGACTTCCTGGATCGAATATCGCTGCGACCACTTCGTGCTTCACCTGGATGTTGATGGTGAACAAGTCCTCCTTTGGGTGATGGTCGTTCGGTGGATCGGAACCTTTCTCCTTCGGCATTGCCATCAGAGACAAGGTCGTATCCGCCTCATTAACCGAATTCACTCGGACAACTTCTTCGTCGGGTGAAGTCGCAGTAGCCGTGGCTGTTCTTTTCCCTGGTCCGTTTTTCTTTGGTCGAAGTTCAGGATGAAGCTTGTAACATTTGTCCTTGGTATGCCCCGCGACTTGACAATTTTCACAAAAGGCACCCGTGCCTGATTTTGAAGCGTTCTTCTTCGGACTCGGCTTTTTCTTTGTCGAGGTCGCATTTTCCTTCGTGCTTTTGTCGCTGCGGGATTTATTCTTCTTCTCGATCGCCATAGCAGTTGTGCTCGCGGTCGCAATGTCTTGGACACTGAACAGACTTAGCTCAGTACTGATCGATTTCTGAAGTCCAGATGTGTACTTCCGAAATACCTGAGGGTCGGATAGTGAGATGCCAATGACCATTGCTTGTCGCCGAAACTCTGTCGTATAGTCTTGGACGGTCTGGTCGGCCGTTGGTACAATCTGTGCCAACGCTCCCATCTCTCCTCAAGGTAACCCATCGGATAGAATTCTTGTCGCAGAAGTCGTTTGAATTGACCCCACGCAAGGTCGTCAACTTCACCACTGGCGACAAGGGCCTTCCACCATGTCTTGGCGTGGTCCTTCATCTTCAAAGGTGCAAATTTGACCTTTTGAGCGCTACTGAACCCTTTAAAGGTCAAAGTAGGTCTCAAGTTGGTCGATCCAAGAATCCAGCTTCTCGGCATCGATCACCCCATCATATATGGGTATATCAATCTTAGCGTCGACTTTGAAAGATCCGACAGCTAAGGAGGTGTTGGCGAGGTCGTCGGTCTTGTGGTCGCCTTCGTCTTCATCTTCGTCTGCCCTGCGCAAGTCTTCACCAGTCTTCTCACCCATAACCTTCCCTACTTCAGGAGGTACAATCATGGTCTGCTGCTTAATCCAAGCAAGCACGGTTTCCATGTCGGTGGAGAGCTTAGCCACTTTTTCGGCTAGGTTAGCTTGAACGGGGGTATCGTCAGACATTGTCGGAGACGCGGCTGTAGGAACCGTCAATTGATTACCTGGAATTTCGCCGGAAGTTTTGTAACCCTGGCGAGTCTTCACCATCCACAGGATAGGAAAGTCGCTCTGATACCAACTTGATCCGTTTGAGACCTAGCCTTGGTTTTCGCACTAGGCTCGCCCAGATTCTAATATGTGGAATAACGGGATCTTACTCAGAAATACCAAAACCCAAAGTAATTGCACGACTCTTTATTTCAAAGAGGGCTTTACACGTCGAACGTTAGACACACTTGCCTACGTCGAAGGAACTATAAGTGTCTAAAACTCAAATAAGTTCTATGACTTTTCGATTGAATTCGATGATCTAAACTAGACCTATTACAAGGTATTTATAGTCCAATCGTATGAGTACGTATCAGACTTAGAGACCTAAACATATTAGACTCATATAACTAATCCTAAAAAGATAAGCTTAGTCATACACATTCGGATCGGATTACAATTCCGAACAGGGAACGAATTCCTTTTCCTGGTCGCGAACCAATCCATGGTCGCGGACTCATCCAGGTCGCGAATCCTTTCCGAACACGGTTAAGGTCGCGAAGCCGTATGCGATCAGGACTTGGTCGCGACGCCGCATGCGATCAGGACTTGGAGATCCTCCCGGATCATCGTTGCGGGATTTATTTTTTTCTCGATCACCATAGCAGTTGTGCTCGCGATCGTGATGTCCTGGACGCCGAATAGGCTTAGCTCAGCACTGATCGATTTTTGAAGTCTAGACATGTATTTTTGGAACACCTGAGGATCAGAGAGCAAGATGCAAATGACCATTGCTTGTATCCGAAATTTCGTCATATAATCCTCGAAGGATTGGTCGCGGTGCTGATACAATATGTGCCAACGCTCCCATTTCTCTTCGAGATAACCCATCAAGTAGAATTTCTATCATAGGATTCGTTTGAATTGACCCCACGCAATGTCGTCAGCTTCACCACTGGCGACAAGGGCCTTCTACCAAATCTTGGCATAGTCCTTCATCTTCAAAGGTGCGAATTTCACCTTTTGAGTGCTACTGAACCCACATAGGTCAAAGTAGGTTTCAAGCTGATCGATCCATGAATCCAACTTCTCGGCACCGATCACCTCATCGTATATAGGTATATCAACCTTAGCTTCGACCTTGAAAGATCTGACAGCTAAGGAGGTGTTGGCGAGGTCATCGGCCTTATGGTTACTGTCGACGATTCGGACTCGGAGTCCTCAGCCGAACTTATGCAGAATTTGTAATTGTGAGACCTTTCAAGATGACCCTCCGGGAAGGTATGCTGAACAATGGTGAACAGGAGCACAGAGAGTTTAGACAGGTTCGGGCCCTCGATAGTGGGAGTAATAGCCCTACGTCCTGTTGAGATTTCACTAAGTGTGGTAAAAGGTTTACAAATGGAGGGAAAAGTCCTCACAGGCGAGGATTTTCCCTGTAAAAGTGTACAAGGATAAGCCAAAGAAGGCTTACTAAAATGCTATATGAGGTGGGCCGTAGACTTGGCTAACTTAAATGATTTAGGATTTCTTGATCTTCCGATCTCTCGGTTGATGTTTCGGATGATCCTCCTTATTCTTTTGAGTCTGGTTCTTCCCAAAAAAATGTCTTCGATCCCCCGTTTGATGTACATTGTCACCTTTTTATATTGGTCGAAAGGGTGCCATATGAAGAAAACTGTATCAAACGGTTGGATGTAGTTGTTGAAGAACCGCTATTAACTTCCACGGAGGTTATTAACACGTGTTAATCGTGAATAACCGCATATAATAACCTCTGACGGTTGGTCTTCAACATGGAGGAATCCCCGGGATGCCTGGAATATCCTGGTATGAAGATAACCGAACAAACTCCAAGCACCTTGGTTGAGAATGCGCTGACTGCGGAATATGGGCTGACCGCGCAACATCCCAGATATTCAGTCCAGTCCGCGTATAGCATACGAACTTCTGACCGCACACAGTTGTCGGCCTGATCGCACGAAACCCGCGATCTGATCGCGTAAAGCTTGCGACCTCATGGTGATGCCCCTCAGAAATAGCTTAAGTTCGCATTGAACCAAATACATGTCTGGTTCGAACCTGTCTTGAACCAAAAGTTTATTAGAAGTGACCCGGGTGTCAATCCTCGTCAGCTAGCCCCCAAATTCGAAGAAAACGAAGAGACGTGTTTATTTCGAATTTTAAAACCATGCATTGGATCTTTAACCCGACTCTTCAATTTTTCCACTTAGTGGCGCACTAAGTGAAAACGGTTGGTTTCCCAAGACGGGTTCTGACATTACGTGACGGGCAATGATAGCGGCGTAGAATTGTTTTTATCTCGAGGTAAAATTGTAAATGCTTTGACGAAACCCGAGGCGCCTGGAATGCAAACCGTCACCCAAGCGGCTATAAATACCAGGCTGCTGGATTTGTAAAATTTCACAATTTCCCTCCACGCCTAAGTCCCTTTCTTGTTATCCTGCCTTCTTCCTTTTCACATACTCCTCCCAATGGCAGATCACGATATCATCGAGATTGAGAGTGATGAAGAGGAAGTTGTCGAACAAGGGTCTCAAACGAATGAAGTCCTATCTCCCTTAAGGAAGAAACCCAAGGTTGACGAAGGATCTTCCAGTGGAACAAAAGTGAAGAATGTAGCAAGTTTCTTTCTTCCTTCAGTTCCTTTAACCCTCCCCGTTCATGCCTCTCGGCAAGTTAGGCCTTTATCCTTAGAGAAAGATCCCATCACATTCAATTCTCCCATTCTTTCGGGTGATCAACATCCTGGTCGGCAAGCGGTGACTATCCCTCGACCAGATGATCGCCATATTGGGTTGGCGAAGCAATCTTCTGATGGGAAGGTTGTTCTTCCACCATATGATGATCTTCCTCCCAAGATGGGTGTATCAACGGGTTATGCACCGGGACAGGTAACAATTCTTCTCCCTTTTTGCTGATAATTTTAGTTAGTATGACTAACTTTTGCAAAATGCAGGAGGTAGGAGGCTCCAGCGATCAGCCTTCTGCTGCTCCATCTCTTCCTTCCGGACAGACCCTTCTGGAAGAGAAGAATTCCCTGGAGAAGAAGACCGAGGAGATGGCCTCGAAGATTCTGCGTTTAGCAGAATGTCTTGATCGATCCCGAGAAGAGGCGCACCATTTCCGTCGAGAGAGGGACTTCGCTCAGTAACAGCGAGAACTCTCTGACTTGATTAGGGACAATAGTGCGTCTGTTGTTAGGGACGATATAGATAGACTTAGGGTAGTTGCTAGTTCCCTGGGGGTTGTCAGTGTAGATCCTACTGACAACAACATGTCCCTAGGGGAACTTTGTAAACGTCTTTCGGAACAGGTCGATGCTTTTATCGATCGTATCCCTTTTGTATGTAAAGAATGTAATAAATTATTTTTGACAAGAAAATATATATTTCGTGTTTTCGTAATATGAATTCCATATTATGAGCATATCCCCACCCAGCCCCCGCCTCTGCTTATGAACACTAAAGCCTTGGTGTTATAAGCAGAGGAGAAAATATAAGCGTAACGACCAGGGATATGCATATTAAACCAACGACCAGGATCAATATAACATCTAATCTTATTGCGAACTGGTAGCCACTCGGATGACCAAGGACTTATCAGATAATCCCGTATGCGTTGAGAAACGGCTTATTTAGGAATGACTTATCTGTAAGTGATCATGAGATCGACCAGTGAATCCAATTAGATTGTTGTAATGATCTGACCGTCGGCGATCAGCCCCCAGGTCGAATGCATATGATACGGGCTTAAAGAGAAAAACTCATTGTATGAAAGCAAAACATTTTTTGTTTCGGCAAAAGATGCTAATTGAACAGGAAAAAAGTGATTGGAATACTTACACGTAAAACTTGCGAAGTTGATCGATGTTCCAAGTATTGGACAAAATCCAACCATCCTCCATAGCTAACCGCGCCGATCCTGTCCGCGGCACTGAGACGACAGTGTATGGTCCTTCCCACTTTGGGGAGAATTTATTGCGGTTAGACTGGTCTTGAATTTTTCGTAAAACCAAGTCGCCAACGTTGAGATCACGTGGTCGCACCTTTTTACTGTGATACTTGCGTAGAGCCTGCAAATATACCGCGGACTTGATCAGGGCGCGATCACGCCGTTCTTCCAGGAGGATGAGATCTTGCGATCGCTGTTCGGATTGGTTGACCTGTTCGAATTGATTTGTGTGAACAGATCCAATACTAACTTCCATTGGCAACACAGCCTCAGCCCCATAGACCAAATGGAAGGGTGTCTCACCGGTGGCTCGACTGGAGGTAGTCCGTAGTGCCCATAGAACAGTATAAAGCTCGTCTGCCCAAGCCCCCGAGCGGGTCTTGAGGCGATCAAAAACACGTTTTTTGATGCCTTGCAATACTTGCCCATTGGCCCGTTCTACGGCACCATTGCTTTGTGGATGTGCCACAGAAGCAAAGCACACCTTGGTCCCAATCTGATCGCAGTAGTCTAGGAAGAGACCGCTAGCGAACTGAGAACCGTTGTCTGTGATGAGACGGTTTGGAACACCAAATCGTGCCACAATGTTCTTGTGAAAGAACTTTTGTGCGGCTGATGCAGTAATATTTCGTATTGGTTCGGCCTCAATCCACTTTGTGAACGTGTCAATGGCTACGAACAGAAACTTGTACCCATTGACCGCTTGTGGCATAGGACCGACGATGTCCATTCCCCAGATCGCGAAGGGCCATGCGAGAGGAATAGTTTACAATGCATAAGCAGGTTGATGAACCTGTCTTGCATGAAATTGACACTGTGGACACATCTTGACCATAAGCTTGGCATCATCGAGTGCCGAAGGCCAGTAGAATCCATGTCGAAAAACTTTTCCGACCAGTGTTCGGTATGACGCGTGTGTGCCGCATACACCGTCATGTATTTCTTTCAAGAGGGATTTTCCTTCCTCCTCAGATATGCAGCGCATGAATACTCCTTGAATACCCTTTCTGTACATAACCCCATCTATGATTTTGTACAGACGCGCCTTTCGAATTAACCGATCGCTTTTGGTTTCGTCCTCGGGTAGGGTCCCATGTTCAAGATAGACCCTCAATGGATGAGTCCAATCTTGTTCCTGACCGAGGTTGGCAACGAAGGCTATTGCCGGATCATCCTCGACCGAAGTCATGATCGAAGGATGGTCCAAGTGTTCAATGAACACTCCTGCCGGAGCGGATGAGCGTGAGGATCCAATTTTGGATAATTGGTCTGCGAGAATATTGTCCTTTCGCGGGATTTATTGGACTTCGAAGTGACTGAAGTGTTTTTCCAATCTCCTCACTTCCCCCAGCTAATGAGCCATTGTCTCATCAGAGGTGCTGTACTCCTTGTTTACCTGGTTTACGACTAGCTGTGAGTCCCCCCTCACCACTAATCGACGGACTCCGAGGAATTTTGCTGCCCGGAGCCCTGCAAGAAGACCTTCATACTCTGCTGCGTTGTTGGTTGCAACAAAGTGTAGTTGAATGACATACTTAAGCTGTTCGCCCTGGGGCGTAACTAAGACTATTCCAGCCCCCGAGTGTTGAAAACTACGGGAGCCGTCAAAGTACATTGTCCAATAATCGGGGCACTCCAGTTCCTCTGCCAACCGCACGGGTGGCTCAGGGTTGGTCCATTCGACCACAAAGTCGGCCAAAACCTGAGACTTAACCGCCGTGCGAGGGGTGAAATGGATCTCGAAGGCACCGAATTCGACCGCCCATTTGGCGATTCGACCAGATTTTTCTGGATTTCGGACAATATCCCCTAAAGGAAAAGAGGAGGGTACTGTGATCTTGTGTGCTTGAAAGTAATGTCGTAGCTTACGGGAAGCCATCAGTAGCGCGTAAAGTATCTTCTGGACCTCAGGGTAGCGCTCCTTAGGACCATGAAGTACTTCGCTCACATAGTAGACGGGTCTGTGTACTCCTTCCCTTTCCGCGATCAGAACTGCGCTGACCGCGTGTGGGGTGGCCGCCAAATACAGAAGTAATGGTTCTTCCTTTTCAGGAGACACCAATACTGGCGGACTGGACAGATATGTTTTTACCTCCTGAAACGCTTTTTCGGCCTCGTCGGACCACGTGAAGTTATGATGTTTCCGCAAGGCTCTAAAGAAAGGTAGTCCCCTTTCGCCTGATCGCGATATAAAGCGACTTAAAGCCGCCATGCGACCAGCCAGGCGTTGAACATCCTTCATGGTCGAGGGCGACCTCATTTGTTCAATAGCTCTGATTTTCTCAGGATTAACCTCAATGCCCCTGGAACACACAAGGAAACCAAGAAGCTTCCCTGAAGAAACACCGAAAGAACATTTCTCCGGGTTCAATTTTATTCCAAAGCGATTCAAGTTACAGAAGGTTTCAGCAAGATCGTCCAAATGAGACAATCTTTTGGTGCTCTTTACAACCAAGTCGTCTACATATGCTTCGAGATTACGCCCTATCTGGGAAAGAAAGGTCTTTTACATCAAGCGCTGGTACGTGGAACCTGCGTTCTTGAGACCGAACGGCATTCTGACGTAGCAGTATGTGCCGAACGGGGTGATGAAGGCAGTTTTCTCTTCATCGTCTTCTGCCATGCTAATTTGATGATATCCTGAGTAGGCATCCAGAAAACTCATCAGTTCGCAACCCGCAGTAGAGTCAACCAGCTGGTCGATGCGGGGAAGGGGAAAGTCATCCTTCGGACAGGCACTGTTGAGGCTAGTGTAGTCGACGCACATGCGCCACTTGCCATTTGACTTGCGGACCATGACCGGATTGGCGAGCCAGTCCGGGTGATTCACTTCGCGGATAAACCCGGCTTGTAAGAGTTTGTCTAACTCTTCTCGGATGGCTTCCTGTCGGTCGGTGGCAAAACGCCTGAGCTTTTGCTTTATTGGCCGTTGTCCAGGTCGAATTGCTAACCTGTGCTCAATTACTTCCCTTGGGACACCGGGCATGTCGGACGGTTTCCACGCAAACACGTCTGCGTTAGCCCGGAGGAAAGCAACGAGGTCGAGTTCCTATTTGTCATCCAGGGCTGACCCAACCCGAATTGTCTTGGATGGGTCATCTGGGTACAAAGGAACTTGTTTGAGTTTCTCATCTGGTCGAGGAGCAGCTCTGATCGCATTGGTGGCAACGGTGGCGACCTGAGCGTCCCGGAGGGGAAGTTGATCGACCATCTCCAAAGATAGCCGGTCGCACGTGAGCGCCACGTTGCGACTACCTCGGACCGAAATGACACCTTTGGGGCCAGGCAATTTCCCGCACTGATAAGCATAGTGCGTTGCCATCATGAACTTAGCAAGAGTCGGCCTGCCAAAGATTGCATTATAAGCTGAATCACAATCGATTACATCGAAAGTAACCAATTCTGTTCGAAAGTTATCTGGTTCTCCCAGAGTGACCGGGAGGACCACTTGTCCCAATGGCATCATGGAGGGGCCTGGGATTATCCCATAAAACGGATGGATTATGGGCTTGATCTTCGAACGAGGAATTTGCATCTCGTCGAGTGTCTTGACCAATAAAAGATCAAGGGAACTTCCCCCATCAATCAGGACCCTTTCGACTCTCGCGTTACTGATGATTGGGGTAATAACCAGAGGTAGCCTCAATGGTCGAGTTAGCCCCACAGGACAGTCAGCGCGATCGAACGTCAAAGGCATATCCGACCAACGGGGATATTGAGGTTCGCCAAGGGATGTCTCCGTTTGGTTAACCTTTCGGCAAAAGGTTTTAAACTGCCTTTTGGAAACGAAAGAGGAGGAACCTCCGAAAATGACATTAACATGATTTTGAGGTACCTGGTAAGCCATTTCTTCGTCTCCGTCGACGTCTCTTATCCCGCACTCCTGCTCTTTAGGCGGTAAGGTTGGCATTGGCCCAGCTCCTTGGTAGAAATCATCCAGCTGTTTCAACCAACTCCTGCAGTTTTTGAGGTCGTGGCCTGCGGAGTTGTGGAGTGGACACCACCTCTTGCCCTCCTGCGGATTAGTTGATTTTTCTGGCTGGTCGGAATCCCGGCCACCAGAAGCAGTTTTACTTTTAAAAGAAGACTTATTACCTTTAGTCGAAGGTGGTTTCTCTGCGACTGCGACCTCACGGTACTGTCCAGAGCGGTTCCTCTTCGACTTTTTTGACTTCCCACCCGGTGAAGACTCCGGCTTTTTGCTTGAATCTTCTTTCCTGGCGTCCTTGAAGCCTGGTTGGGGCGGTAGGTCCCCCTTGTCAACCATTCGGTTCCATTCGACTGCCTCGGCTGCATCGGACTATCGATCAGCCATATCGAACAGATCGGCCACTGATCGAGGAGGGTGGATAAGCAAGTCTTCAGTGAATCTCCGGTATCGAACGGCATGCTTAAATGCCCTGATTACGGAGCCATCAGATATGTTCGGGATGGTATTTCTTACCCCAACAAACCTCTTGACAAACTGCCGAAGTGTTTCGGTCGAAGTTTGCCGCAGTCTATGCAGGTCGTCCTCCTTACCCGGCTTTTGGTAACAGTTTTGGAAATTGCTGAGGATGGCATCGCATAGCATTTCCCAATTGTAGATGGAACCCTCAGGCTGATTAAACAACCAGGTTCTAGCCGGTCCTGCGAGGACTGTTGGCAGGTAGTTGGCCATGACCTTGTCATCGCCTCCTGCTGCTTGGATGGCAGTAATATAGATCTGAAGGAACTCGGATGGGTTCTGAGTTCCATCAAACCTCTCAATGGCCACTGGTCGAAACTTATCGGGCCAAACGACTGCTCGTAGGCCAGGCGAGAAAGCTTTGCAACCAACGTAAGGACCGTGAACCGTCCTGCGACTTTCGGTTGGGTTTCGAGCAAACTCACGTAATGGCGAGGTTACTCGTGGTCCCAAACGAGAGTGAACGGGAACTCGATCCCTACTACGAGAGTCCTGCATTCGCCGGTATTTGTCCTGTCGGGACGGTACGGGCGGCGGGTAACTCCGCCGGCCAGAGCCAAAATGAGGACCATCTCGTTCACGGGAATGTGTCACTGAGCGGGAAGAGGCTGTTGGGGTCGCCTCGGATGCGACCTCGTCCAGTCTTTCCGCCAGGATCCTGAAAAAGGCCGGTCTCTGCGCATCCGTGACCGTAGGAGGAAAATTGCGTATGACTTCCGCGATAGATCGCAGTCGACCATGGGTACTTCTCCTAGGGGCACCAGGTGTTATTGTTTCTTCGTCCACTGGGAAATGCTCCGGTGGTAAGGAAGGAGTCTGGTCACGTCTACGACCACGCGACCGTCGAGAAGAACTCGGGGCAGCATCGTAACGAGCCTGCGCATCTTGAAGAGCCTCTAGGGCAGTTCTGCGTAGTTCGTTGTTCTGTTGCTCGAGATCTTGCTCCTCCTTCTGTTTGCGATCTTGTTCTTCCCTGGCAGCCTGTTGATCGGGAGTTTCTTCCGACAACGCAGCAAACTGCCTAGGGAGAGAGGTCGCCGATGGGGAGAACATCTCGGTTTGTTCCGAGTCGGACTCGAAATCAAAGAGACGGTGGAGGTTATCAGGGTCGAACCTTCCTGGGCTAACTTCAGGGTCACCATCATATTTTCCCTCAGCGGGATCGTATGACGGGCCGGATTCATCACCTAGCACATTAAGAACCTCTGCGGGTTCTGACCTTGTGCCAGTTACCTCCTGGTCGATTAACATGACTTGGGGAGATGATTCAACCTGTGGAAGATTCTGGCCTTCGACCTCTTCCATCGGAACAGGATCTCTTGGAGAAGGCATTGGTATATGGGCATAATCCTCGAGATCGAAATCATTCTCGGAATCATATGCTCCAGCCATGTTTCGGCGAACCTCCGAATTTCAATTAGGACGCCTTGAGAAAGGCCCCACGGTGGGCGCCAGCTGTCGACCATTCGGACTCGGAGTCCTCAGCCAAACTTATGCAGAATTTGTAATTGTGAGACCTTTCAAGATGACCCTCCGGGAAGGTATGCTGAACAATGGTGAACAGGAGCACAGAGAGTTTAGACAGGTTCGGGCCCTCGATAGTGGGAGTAATAGCGCTACGTCCTGTTGAGATTTCACTAAGTGTGGTAAAAGGTTTACAAATGGAGGGAAAAGTCCTCACAGGCGAGGATTTTCCCTGTAAAAGTGTACAAGGATAAGCCAAAGAAGGCTTACTAAAATGCTATATGAGGTGGGCCGTAGACTTGGCTAACTTAAATGATTTAGGATTTCTTGATCTTCCGATCTCTCGGTTGATGTTTCGGATGATCCTCCTTATTCTTTTGAGTCTGGTTCTTCCCAAAAAAATGTCTTCGATCCCCCGTTTGATGTACATTGTCACCTTTTTATATTGGTCGAAAGGGTGCCATATGAAGAAAACTGTATCAAACGGTTGGATGTAGTTGTTGAAGAACCGCTATTAACTTCCACGGAGGTTATTAACACGTGTTAATCGTGAATAACCGCATATAATAACCTCTGACGGTTGGTCTTCAACATGGAGGAATCCCCGGGATGCCTGGAATATCCTGGTATGAAGATAACCGAACAAACTCCAAGCACCTTGGTTGAGAATGCGCTGACTGCGGAATATGGGCTGACCGCGCAACATCCCAGATATTCAGTCTAGTCCGCGTATAGCATACGAACTTCTGACCGCACACAGTTGTCGGCCTGATCGCACGAAACCCGCGATCTGATCGCGTAAAGCTTGCGACCTCATGGTGATGCCCCTCAGAAATAGCTTGAGTTCGCATTGAACCAAATACATGTCTGGTTCGAACCTGTCTTGAACCAAAAGTTTATTAGAAGTGACCCGGGTGTCAATCCTCGTCAGTTACCTTCATCTTCACCTTCATCTTTATCTGTCCTGCGCAAGTCTTCACCAATCTTCACACCCTTAACCTTTCCTTTTGAAGCATCAGCTTCAGAAGATACAACCATGGCCTGCTGCTTAATCCAAGCAAACTCGGACAACTAACTAACCCTAAACAGATAGGACTCTGTCGTGGTATTGCGAATACCCCGGCAGATTTTGTGGATGATCCTAGCGAAGAATACGCGATGCGGGTTGACCGGGTGACCGGTCCTCCCCCGCCGAACAAACACAACAAGTGACACGAGGATTTATACAGGTTCGGGTCCCGGTGGGGGCCCTAGTCCTGTCGGCGTGCTCCCGATCGGAGTCGGCTGGGGAGGCTCCCTCAGGGAGAGGCTTCCGGAGCACACCTGAGTTTTGGCTACTCTAGCAATAATGAATAACTTGTTCTTACAACAGGGGGTACAAGGGCTATTTATAGCCCCAAAATAAACAAAAAAGACTAAACTACCCCGCACGCTACCGTCGGATCGAGGGGTAACAACGTCCTTCTCCCGGCCAGGTGCCTCGGATGCTTGACAGGTGGCCGCTGATTCCCGAGGCACTCCTCGCGTGACCTGCACATGATCAAGAACCAGAGACTTTACCTTTAGAAGGGCGACAATGCCCGGGACAGGCACTGGAGGCCACGTCCCCTGGCGAATGGCGGCGCCCGGGGCGGGCACCGGACGCCAGGTCCTCGGGCAAAAGGTGGCGCCCGAGGTAGGCACCGGAGGCCACCCCCCCGGACGAAGAGGCGGCACCCGGGGCAAGAACCGGAGGCCACGTCCCCGGGCGAAAGGCAGCGCCCGTGGCAGGCACCGGAGGCCACGTCCCCGGGCGAAAGGCGGCGTCCGGGGCAGGCACCGGAGGCCACGTCCCCGGTCCAAAGGCGGCGCCCGGGGCAGGCACCAGAGGCCACGTCCCCGGGCAAAAGGCGGCGCCCAGGGCAGGCACCGGAGGCCCGTCCCCGGGCAAAAGGCGGCGCCTGGGGAAGGCACCGGAGGCCACGTCCCCGGGTGAATGGTAGTGCCCGGGACATGCACCGGAGGCAAGGTCCCCGGGCGAAAGGCGGCGCCCGGGGCAGGCATCGGAGGCCACGTCCCCGGGCGAAAGGCGGCGCCCGGGACATGCACCGGAGGCAATGTCCCCGGGCGAAAGGCGGCGCCCGGGGCAGGCACCGGAGGCCACGTCCCCGGGCGAAAGGCGGCGCCCGGGACATGCACCGGAGGCAATGTCCCCGGGCGAAAGGCGGCGCTCGGGGCAGGCACCGGAGGCCACGTCCCCGGGCGAAAGGCGGCGCCCGGGACATGCACCGGAGGCAATGTCCCCGGGCGAAAGGCGGCGCCCGGAGCAGGCACCGGAGGCCACGTCCCCTGGCGAAAGGTGGCGCAACTTACCTGGACTTAGTCTCACGGAGATTTTGACCAACAGCAGCCCCCCATGTCCGCCGGGGACGATCTCGAGTCCTCGGTGAGTATGGTACATGTCACCGGGAAAATCTCCGGGCGAAGCTACCGGAGCCGTGACGCTTATGATCGCGACGTTTTGCCATAAATGCGCTCGCAGTTCGAATCGACGCCTCGGTTTGCGCGCCCGTCCCTTCATTTCCCGCGCACGGTTTGAATTCCAACGGCCCAGATGTACTGTCGTGGTATTGTGAATACCCCGGCAGGTTTTGAGAATGATCCTAGCGAAGATTACGCGGCGCGGGTTGACCGGATGACCGGTCCTCCCCTGCCGGACAAGCACAAGAAATGACACACGGATTTATACAGGTTCGGGCCCCGGTGGGGGCCCAAGTCCTGTCGACACGCTCCCGACCGGAGTCGGCTGGGGAGGCTCTCTCCGGGGGAGAGGCTTCCGGAGCACGTCTGTGAGTTTAGCTATTCCAATAAAAGTGATCCGATCCTTTACAACAGAGGAGTACAAGGGCTATTTATAGCCCCAAAAAGAAGCAAAAAACCTAAACTACCCCGGAAGCCACCGTCGGATTGAAGGGTAGGACCGTCCTTCTTCCGGTCAAACGCCTTGGATGCTTGACAGGTGGCCGCCAGTTCCCGAGGCACTCCTTGCGTGACCTGCACGTGACAAACAATTCGAGACTTTACCTTTAGGAGGGCGATGGCGCCCGGGACGGCGCCGGAGGCCAGGTCCCGGGGGCCAAAAGGCGGCGCTCGGGGAGGCCCCGGAGGCGAGGTCCCCGGGAAAATGGACGGCGCCGGAGGCCAGGTCCCGGGGACCAAAAGGCGGCGCCCGGGGAGGGGCCGGAGGCCACGTCCCCGGGCCAATGGCGGCGCCCGGGACGGCGCCGGAGGCCAGGTCCCGGGGGCCAAAAGGCGTCGCCCGGGGAGGCCCCGGAGGCGATGTCCCCGGGCAAATGGCGGCGCCCGGGGAGGGGCCGGAGGCCAGGTCCCGGGGGCCAAAAGGCGGCGCCCGGGGAGGCCCCGGAGGCCAGGTCCCCGGGCAAATGGCGGTGCCCGGGGGGCCCCGGTGGCCAAAAAGGCGGCGCCCAGGGAGGCCCCGGAGGCCAGGTCCCCGGGCAAATGGCGGCGCCCGGGACGGCGCCGGAGGCCAGGTCCCGGGGGCCAAAAGGCGGCGCCCGGGGAGGCCCCGGAGGCCAGGTCCCCGGGCAAATGGCGGCGCCCGGGGGGGGGCCCCGGAGGCCAAAAAGGCGGCGCCCGGGGAGGCCCCGGAGGCCAGGTCCCCGGGCAAATGGCGGCGCCCGGGACGGCGCCGGAGGCCAGGTCCCGGGGGCCAAAAGGCGGCGCCCGGGGAGTCCCCGGAGGCCAGGTCCCCGGGCGATCGTGACGCAACTTACCTGGACTTAGTCCCGAGGAGATTTCCCCCGACAGCAGCCCCCCATGCACGCCGAGGACGATCCTCGAGCCCCCGGTGGGTATGGTACACGTCACCGGGAAGATCTCCGGGCCAAGTCACCGGAGCTGCGCCGCTTCGGTTTCCGTGCCCCGCGCTTAAGGCCGCGCCGTTTCGCCATAAATGCGCGCGCGGTTCGAACCGGCGCCCCGATTCACGCGCCCATCCCTTCGTTTCCCGCGCACGGTTTGAACTTCTACGGTCCAGATTGCTCCGCGGGTGCCACATGGTGTGCATCTAGACCACGTCCCGCCCCTATAAATAGGGCCTTGGGGGGCCCGGAAGCTCATTCCAAACTTTCAGCCTTAGCGATTTTTGCTCTCCCGGTAGCTCTTTCCGGTAGTTAGCTCCCGGTAGCAGACGTCCGGAAGTTTTAGTAGTAGCCTCCTGAAATGTTAGCCACCAAACAAAAAAGAAGACTAACCTCATGGCACCCAAGGGTCGAGCAAAGACCACGGAAGTGCCCCCGGAGGAAATCCCTCCGGATTTCCTCTGGGCATCGGAGTTCACGGCCGAGGACGCCGAGTCCTTGGTCGAACGCTACGTCGTAGCGGACGGGGACATCCGAGTCCCCGTGAAGAAAGACGGAGCCCCCCGCCCCAGGCCCAGAGAGGTCGTGGCCTTCGAGGCCTTCCTAGAGGCGGGGCTCCGGCTCCCGGTGCATCCCATGCTCCGGGAGTTTCTGAAGGAGTACGGGGTGGCACTCAACCACCTCACCCCGAACGCGCTCGTCCGGATGGGCCTCTTCATTTGGCTCTACGAGACAGCGACCAGGCGGGAGCCCACCCTTCGCGCCTTCCGGTACTTCTACGAACCGGCGGCGCGGAGCTCCCACCTGGTGAAGGGGGGACCCAAGTCCCCCTTTGGTTCGGTGATGGTTCAAATGCTGCCGTCCCGGGTGGCTGACTACCCGGCGGCGGCCTCCCGGGACCACTGGGGCGACTGGGTCCGGAGGTGGTTTTACCTCCGGGTCAGGGACGAGGCAGTGGTGTACGCCCCGGAGCCCCCCACCTACAGCCGATCATCTGCGCCGAAGCCGCTGGTGTGGACGGACGAGGAGTTCGAGCTCCTCGGCCGGGTGGTCCTTTCCAAGAAGACCCGCTCAATGCGGGACGCCGCCGAGGAGATGGCTCTCCTCCGGATCTCCCCCTTCACAGGCGGGAAGAGGGGGATCGGCATGGGTCCCGAGCAGCGGCCCCCGGTGAAGCCGGTGACGTGACGTAAGCTCCGGGAACCTGCTTCATTATACTTACGATTTTTTGAAAATTTGACTAACTCTTTACCTCTTGCAGTCCGGCCGTACCCGGCGGCACGGGAGAAGGCGGAGAACCTCCTGGGGAGGTACTTTGCCGACGAGCACGAGCGCGTCGTGCGCCTCGTGGGGGAGGGCCCTCCCAGGAATTTGGTAGCGGCGGCATACGGGCTAAAGCTGCCGGAGAGGAAGGCTCTCCCCACCCCCGGGTCGCACAAACGGAGGAAGGCTCTCCTGCACTTTGAGATTTTCTAACTCTATATATTTTGTAGGTGGCAGCTGTTACCTGGGGTCTTGAGCAGCGGGTCGCCCGGCTGCTGAAGGAAGCGGAGGGCCGAGCCGCGGCTATCCGTAGGAGGAGGCCCTCCGGGAACGCGATGAAGCCCTTGCGGAATTGACCCGGGTCCGGGCCCAGGTTCATATTTCCGAGGCCGTCAACGGCCGCCTCCGGGAGGAGGCCAAGGCGAGGGAGGAGGCGCTCCGGGAGCTGGAGGGCTCGAGCGTCTGGGCGGTGGCGGACGCGGGCCGCTCCGTCCGTTTGGCCCTCGAGAGCCTCGGCGTAAGCCTGGGCTCCGGGAGCAAGGAGGTGCCGCCGGCGACCCTCGCGGAGGCTACCGACGTTCGGGCGCGGGGCCGGGTGATCCCCGTTGTCGCGGCTGCTGCGGGGCTCGTCGAGTTCCGGGGGGTCGGCGCCCGGGCGATCGGGGGCTGCATCCCCCGAAGCTTCCCGGACTCCTTCGAGCCGTCAAGCCGGGAGATCGAGCAGCTTGCCGGAGGGTTCTACGACCGGATCATCCGGGCGAGATTCCCGGCTCCGGCGCCTCCGGCGGGGGACGTGCCAGCCCCGGTCTTGGAAGAAGACCCCCGGGTGGAGGACGCCAACGAACATCTATGAGCCTCCCCCCGGGTCTTAGTTAGGGCCCTTTTTTGTTTTCTTAGGATTTTGATCCCGGTAGCTTCTTAGAAGAAGCCCCGGACACTTGTACAAAAACATTTTGAATGCAATGAAGTTAGAATTTTTTCTAAGTCTTTGAATTGAATTTACTGTTACCAGGGTTCCTGGGAGGTTGCTCCCGGGCGAAGGTCCGGGAGGGGCTCCCCGGGGGACGCCCAAGCGGCTTTAATCTTGCTAAGCCTTGTCTCCGAGAATCGCGGCGGGGACAGCATCCAGGAGCCGATCCGGTTGAGGTGGCGTCCGGAGTGGCACTTGGACAATTTTGACAATCATCGCGCCGAATTGTCCCCTCCGCGACCGGGGTTCCGGATGATACCTCCCCTCCGGATACTTCCACCGGCGGGATACGAGTTCTGGCCGGAAGACGTGCTCCGGGACGCTCGGCGCCGCGTACGGGCATTGTACCGGGACTTGACCCGGGAGCTAGCGGAGAGCCTCCGAGAGTATTAGGCGTAGGAGCCTTTAGGGCGTAGAGAATCCCCCGGGTTAGAACCCGGGTTGTATCGTTTCCGAAGCCCACCGGAGGGGGAAGATGTCCTCCGGGTTTGACAATCAATAAAGCTGTGTTGTTGCTTCTTCTTTCCTTTTCTTTTTGTTTTCTTCTTCTTGGATGGTCCGGACGACTCATCTTAACAAGGATGAGCTAAGTTTGCTCGTGGGCGGTGCGGTCGACACCCGGGGGTTCCTTATCCCCCCCGCCCACAGCGGGCCCGAGGATAGCTCCGCGCGCTGCGGGGGTAACAAGGCCCCCGGGATGGAAGTCACCTGTAGCATAGGAATTTTTCTAAGTTAGAAAATTTTAAAACGAGGTTTTCAAGGAGAAGACCTTCCGGGAGACAATCGTCCGGTCGCCGTGAGAACGGGGAGTCGGGAATTAGGCCTCATGTGGAAGAAACGTCCAAGAAAACCCGATGAGATTTCCGGAGGCGAGCTTCCTAGGAGACAATCGTCCGGTCGCCGTGAGAACGGGGAGCCGGGAATATGGTCTTCGGGGAAGAAAATGCCCGAGAAATCCGTGACTTCTCCGGGAGACAATCGTCTGGTCACCGTGAGAACGGGGAGCCGGGAATAGGGTCTCCGGGAGGCATTCATCCGGTCGCCGTGAGGACGGGGAGCCGGGAATAAGGTCGCCAGGGACCAATCGTCCGGTCGTCGTGAGAAAGGGGAGCCGGGAATAACGTCGACTCCCGGAGGAGGAAGATAGATCCAATCAGGCCGCAGGGGGCCGATCATCCGGTCGCCGTGAGAACGGGGAGCTGGGAATAGCGTCGACTCCCGGAGGAGGAAGATAGATCCAAGAAGGCCATTAGACGTCCCACTGGGGGAGCGTCCACTCCCGGAGGAGGAAGTGCCCGAAGACGGGTCTTGAGTGTTTGGGCAGGGGACTAGTCTCCCAAAGTGACTCGTTACCGCGGCCACTGTGACTGTGTTGCCGCTTACACCCTCAGTCCACGTGGGCTGATCGTAAGCCGCCCTACAGGAGGGACTTGCTGGGCCTAGCCCACTTCCTCGCGGAGAGGGCATCCTCACGGGGAGGGCATCCTCGCGGGGAGGGCTTCCTCGCGGGGAGGGCATCGCCGCTAGGGGCGGTAATGAGAAAGACCTGCAATGAGACAGTTTGAAAAGCAAGACCTATGTATTGCTAACAAAATGAAGTACAGGGCCTCCCCCTGCGAAGCCGCGAAAGGGGAGGAAAATACAGTGTCCCTCCTCCCCCTCCGGCGTGAACGCTCCGGGGGAGGGGACAGGCTGAACATAGAACTTGCGAAGTAAACGCAAGTTCCACGTGTGCTTCAGCTCTTGCTCTTGAAGGTTGGAGAGCTTGTAGGCCCCCGAGCCCAGGACCGCGGAGATCCTGTAGGGGCCCTCCCACTTGGGGGAGAGCTTACCCTGGGCCTGGGGGTCCGTCACATGCTTGACGACAAGGTCCCCAAGGAGGAAAGCCCTCTCGCGCACGCGCTGATTGTATGCGCGCGCCATCTCTTGCTCATAGATGGCGTGGCGGAGGAGCGCTCGGTTGCGTTCCTCCTCCACGAGGTCGATCTCCAGGCGCTGGTTGGCCTCGTTGGCTTGGTACGCTGCGGGCGTGGCTCCCTCCAGGAGCTCGACCCGCAGTGACCGGAAGCCGATCTCCGGGGGGAGGACTGCCTCCGCCTCGTAGACCAAGGAGAAGGGAGTACGCCCCGTCGCTCGGGACGGGGTCGTGCGCATGGAGCAGAGGATGCTAGGGAGCTCCTCCGCCCATGCACCCCGCTTAGAAGCGGTTTTGCTCGAGTCTCCGGCGCAACCCCTGTAGGATCACGTCGTTGACCCTCTCGATAGCCCCATTGCTCCGGGGATGGGCCACTGAGGCGAAGTGGATGACGAGCCCCAGGCCTTCGCAGAATTCCCGGAAATAAGCTGAGTCGAATTGGGTCTCGTTGTCCACGGTGATTTCCCGGGGGACAACAAAACGACATACGACGTTTTTCCAGAAAAACCGCTGAACGGCCCGGGACGTGATGCTGGCCAAAGGCTCCGCCTCAACCCACTTTGTAAAATAGTCGACTGCGACTACCACATACTTGTATCCCCCGGGCGCTGGGGGGTAGGGCCCTAAGAGGTCCATCCCCCAGCGCACGAAGGGCCAAGTGATGGGGATTGTCTGCAGCGCTATAGGGGGGAGGTTCGAACCCTTGGCCATCTTCTGGCATGCCTCGCACGCGGAGACAAGGTCTCGCGCGTCGCGCATGACCGTGGGCCAGTAGAAGCCCTGCCGGAGGGCCTTAGCCGCGATGGCACGCGAGGCTAGGTGAGAGCCACAGCTCCCCGCGTGGATGTCTTCAAGAAGTTGAAGTCCCTCCGGCCGGGGGAGGCAGCGCAGGAGGACGGAAGCCCCCCGCTTGTAGAGCCTCCCCTCCAGCAGGAGATATGCCCGGGCTTTAGCCCAGAGGCGTTTAGCCTCGGTCTCACTAGGAGGGTCCCCCTCCCCCTTGATGAAGGAGATGAGGGGGTCCATCCAAGACGGAGTCCGGATGATCTCGGTGACCTCCGAGACATGAGGCTCGTCGCCCGTGTCCGGGGAGGCCACCGAGGGCTTCGTGATGATTTCCAGGAAAACCCCCTTGGAGAGCGATTCCCAGGCGCTTGCCGCCCGGGCCAGGGCGTCGGCCCGGTCGTTGTCCCTTCGCGGGATATGCTGGGCCTCGAGGCCGTCGAAATGCCTCTCCATCTTTCGCACTTCCTGCAAATAAAGACTTAAGTTTGCGTCATGGCACAGGTAAGACTTGTCCATTTGGCAAACTACGAGCTGAGAATCTCCCTTGACTAGGAGGCGCCGGATCCGCAGGGAGCGCGCGAGGTGCATCCCGAGGAGCAAAGCCTCGTATTCGGCGACGTTGTTGGTTGCGGGGAACTCGAGCCGCGCAGCGTACTCGAGTTCCTTCCCCTCGGGGCTCCGGAGGACTACTCCCGCACCAGCCCCGGCGAGACACAGCGACCCATCGAACATGAGGGTCCAATGGTCACTGCGTCGGGGCGGCACAGGGAGATCTTCGTCCCCGGACCCAAAGGCGGGAGTCCATTCTGCGACGAAGTCGGCGAGGACCTGCGACTTGATGGCAGAGCGGCCGGTAAGGGACAGGGAGAAGGGGGCGAGCTCGGCCCCCCACTTCCCGATCCGGCCGGTGGCTTCTTTGTTCCGCAGTACCTCCCCCAGGGGGAGGGACGACGGGACGGTGATGGGGTGCCCCAGGAAGTAATGCCGAAGCTTCCGGGACACCATGAGGAGGGCGTAGCAGATTTTCTCCATCTCCATGTACCGAGTTTTGGCCCCTTGGAGGGCCTCACTCACGTAGTACACGGGACGCTGCTGCCCCCCTTGCTCCTTCACCAAGACCGCGCTGACGGCAACGCTGGTCGCGGCGAGGTAGAGGAGCAAGGGCTCTTCCGGAGATGGACTCACGAGCATTGGAGGGCTCGTGAGGTACTTCTTGAGGTTGTCGAACGCCTCCTGGGCCTTGGGGGTCCAGCGGAACCCCTCGAGCCCTCGGAGGATCTTGAAGAACTGGAGGCCCCGCTCCCCCGACCGGGAGACAAAGCGGCTTAGCGCGGCTAGGCGGCCGGAGAGCCGCTGGACATCCTTGACGGAGCGCGGCGGGGGCATATCTAGGAACGCCCGAATCTTCTCGGGGTTTGCCTCAATGCCCCGCTGGGACACGAGGAAACCTAGGAGCTTCCCCCGGCGCACCCCGCAGGCGCACTTCTCCGGGTTGAGTTTGAGCCCGAACGTGCGGAGGTTGCGGAAGGTTTCAGCCAGGTCGTCGATGTGAGAGGCTGCGCGGGGACTCTTGACGACCGCGTCGTCTACGTAGACTACCAAAAAGGCGGCTGTCGACGATTCGGACTCAGGGTCCTCAGCCGAACTTATGCAGAATTTGTAATTGTGAGACCTTTCAAGATGACCCTTCGGGAAGGTATACTGAACAATGGTGAACAGGAGCACAGAGAGTTTAGACAGGTTCGGGCCCTCGATGGTGGGAGTAAAAGCCCTACGTCCTGTTGAGATTTCACTAAGTGTGGTAAAAGATTTACAAATGAAAGGAAAAGTCCTCACAGGCGAGGATTTTCCCTGTAAAAGTATATAAAAATAAGCCAAAGAAGGCTTACTAAAAATACTATATGAGGTGGGCCGTAGACTTGGCTAACTTGGATGATTTTGGGTTTCTTGATCTTCCGATCTCTCTGTTGATGTCTCGGATGATTCCCCCTTGATTGATGCTCCATGCCATCCTTTTGTACTGTTTGAAAGGGTGCCATGTGAAGGAAACTGCATCAATCGGTTGCACGGACGGTTGGATGCGGTTTTTGGAACTGCTCCTAACCTCCATGTAGGTTAAACACGTGTTATTCATGGATAACTGTACTTGTTAACCTTCCGACGGTTGATTCTCCACGTGTGGGAATCTTCGGGATACTTAGAATATTCTGTTATATGGGCAACCGAATAAATGGATCCCAAGTATCCTGATCGGCAGATGTTCTGACCGCGGGATATTGGCTGACCGCGCAATACCCGAATGTGTAGTCCGCGCATAGCCTACGAACTTCTGACCGCGCAAGGCTTACGGTCTGACCGCGTAAAGCTGCGACCTGATCGCGTAAAGCTTGCGACCTCATGGTGATGCCCCTCCGAATAGCTTGAGTTCGTATCACCAGATACATGTCTGGTTCGAACCTGTCTTGAACCAGAAGTTTACTAGAAGTGACCCGGGTGTCAATCCTCGTCAGCTAGCCCCCAAATTCGAAGAAAACGGAGAGACGTGTTTATTTCGAAATTAGAAAACCGTGCACTGGATTTTTAACCCGGACCTTTAACTTCTCCACTTAGTGGCGCACTAAGTGAAAACGGTTGGTTTTTCAAGACGGGTTCTGACATTACGTGACGGGCACTGATAGCGCCGTAGAATTGTTTTTATCTCGAGGTAAAATTGTAAATGCTTTGACGAAAATCCGAGCCGCCTGGAATGCAAACCGTCACCCAGGCGGCTATAAATACCAGGTTCTTGGGTTTGTAAAGCTTCATAATTTCCCTCCACGCCTAAGTCCTTTTCTTGTTACCCTGTCTTCTTCCTTTTCACATATCCCTCTCAATGGCAGATCATGAAATCATCGAGATTGAGAGCGATGAAGGGGAAATTGTCGAACAAGGGTCTCAAACGAATGAAGTCCTGTCTCCCTTAAGGAAGAAACCCAAGGTTGACGAAGGATCTTCCAGTGGAACAAAGGTGAAGAACGTAGCGAGTTTCTTTCTTCCTTCAGTTCCTTTGACCCTCCCCGTTCATGCCTCTCGGCAAGTTAGGCCTTTATCCTTAGAGAAAGATCCCATCACATCCAATTCCCCCATCCTTTTGGGTGATCAACATCCTGGTCGGCAAGCGGTGACTATCCCTCGATCAGATGATTGCCATATTGGGTTGGCAAAGCAATCTTCTTCTGGGAAGGTTGCTCTTCCACCATATGATGATCTCCCTCCCAAGATGGGTGTATCAACGGGTTATGCACCCGGACAGGTAACAATTCTTCTCCCTTTTTACTGATAATTTTAGTTAGTATGACTAACTTTTGCAAAATACAGGAGGTAGGAGGCTCCAGCGGTCAACCTTCTGCTGCTCCATCTCTTCCTTCCAGACAGACCCTTCTGGAAGAGAAGAATGCCCTGGAGAAGAAGACCGAGGAGATGGCCTCGAAGATTCTGCGTTTAGCAGAATGTTTTGATCGATCCCGAGAAGAGACGCACCATTTCCGTCGAGAGAGGGACTTCGCTCAGCAACAGCGAGAACTCTCTGACTTGATTAGGGACAATAGTGCGTCTGTTGTTAGGGACGATATAGATAGACTTAGGGTAGTTGCTAGTTCCCTGGGGGTTGTCAGTGTAGATCCTACTGACAACAACATGTCCCTTGGGGAACTTTGTAAACTTCTTTCGGAGCAAGTCGATGTTTTGATCGACTGCATCCCTTTTGTGTGTAAAGAATGTAAGAAATAAAAGTTCTTTATTTCTCATGAAATATTCTTCACATCTTCTGTGCGAAAATATAGCCATGAACTTTATGTTCGCGACCATTCATACACAGGAAAGTTTAGTTCTGCGATCAAAATCACTTTTAAGAAAAAAGCACCGCGACCTGCCCTGATTCCGCGATCAGTTTCAACGCCGCGGTCAGAACTAAGGTTCGACCAGAGTTGGGACTCGGTCAGGTTGTCACTTTGATCGAAGTTTTAGCCAAAAACATGATTTTGATAAAACCATAACCCAATTAGAAACACTCCAGTACGTTAAAAATTGGGTTACACGATTTTTTCGAATAAAATGTTCAAAGTAAAAAAAAGGGGAAAACGTCCTCTGAAAAGTACTGAAAATTTTTCAGTCCTTTTACGCTTTCAGTTTCCAAAACAAAGAAGTCTTTTTGTTTCAGATCCAACGCCTGAATACTTTATCGGGTCCATCAGAGACAGTATCCATTATGGGAAATGAATAAAGCATTCAATGGAACATTTGAAATGAGCCGTTTACTCATTAATGCGTCGCCTTGGGTCTATAAAAAGAGCAGATGTCTTCTCAAAGAAGTCACACAGCTAAAACCCTCATTATTCCTGCCGCTCAAAACCCTCATTTCCTTCAGCCTTCATCTTTCTCAAATCGCCAGCTTCCCCTTTGATTCTACACCAAAGATGGCGTCCTGGAGCAGATCCATTTACCATTCTGAGGAGAGCCTGATGGCGCTAGAGAAGGAGGAGATCCTTTCTCCGCGGCTGCTCATTAACTGGCGACCTGCGGAGAAGGACCAAGAAACCCCGACTGTCCAAGAAGGAGAGTTGGTAATCTTTGAGGAGTATCTGCGCTGCGGGTTCCGATTCCCTGAAAGTCGGTTCCTAAAGGATATCCTCGAGCATTATGGGTGGGAACTGATTAACCTCCACCCAAATGCGATGCTGATCCTGGCGGTGTTTCAGCATCTCTGCGAGGCCTTCGTCGGAGTATATCCTTGCGTGGACCTCTTCCGACGGTTTTACTTCTCGGCCTGGTCGAAGAGCACCAATGCCGCCGGATGCATCTACTTCCGGCTGAGGGACAAGAAGGAATATCCCTCCCCACCTCTACGGGATTCGGTGCACGGGTGGCATCAGAGGTGGTTTTACTGCTCTCCACCGTCCGAGAGTAGTTTATGGTTCGAGAACTCGCGGCCAGAGAAGTCAAGCGAGTTGGATGCTCCCCCGACGCTGGGCGTGGAGCACCTGAAGCACGCCGAGGTGATTCTTTACTTGATGAATCAAGGATTGACAGTGAGGGATGTCATCCGAGACTCCGTGAAGAACCGAGTGAGCCCCCTGCGCGCGTGAAAGGGCTCATCCGGCGTGGGAGATTAAGTCCATGGCTGATAGCACCCTGGACTACAGTCAAGGTATTTATTTCTTTGGTGCTGAACTTTCTCCTTTTTGAATTGTACAAATTCTGACTTGAGTTTGGGAACAGTCCTGCCTTCATCCGAGATTGAAAGGCGGACCAACTCCCTCCTTAGGACCTACAACTCCGATGTAGAAGGCCCTAAGGGATCACCTCGCCCGCAAAGCTTGATTCATGCCGGTGATGATCTCAGACAAGAGCGCCGAAAGGTAATTTCCTTGTCCAGCTTTGGCTCTGCAGGTTTTGTGAGTGTCCAGCGCTAATCCCTTGTAATGGACTGCGAACCAGCTCCTAGGGAAGTTTGCGGATGCGACGTTCCCAAGTGAAAATGTCGGCTCTCTGAAGAAGCCGACGGCGAAGAATGTGAAGAAGGTCTCTCAGAGACCCAGGACAAAGAGTCCTGCCCCCAAGAAGACCAAGCTGAATCCTGGGGAGGGGTCTTCACGAAGCGTGCCTCGTCCCGCAAGAAAGACTGCGGTAAGATATCGCATTCCTGCTACTTTTTCAGGCGCGACATGGAATCACTTCTTCGTCGTACAAGGAGAGGGGAGCGAGGAGGAAGAGGATGACGTTCCTCTAATCCTTCGAAGGAGGAAGATCGCGGATCTTCCATCCAGCGATGCCCCAAGCTGCCCCGCAGAGACCACTACTACCGAAGAGGTGGTCGTGGAAGATCCTACGACCACCGAAAATCTTGTGGTCGCGGGTGACCCTCCAATTCCTGAAGCCCCCGAGGTTTCAGGGTCAGTTATCTCTGCTTCCCTGGTCGAAGGGACGACGATGGTAAGGAATCTTTTCGACCGTTCCTTCTATGACTCTTTCTGCACATTTGACAAGTTAATGTACATACAGGGAGGAGAGCTTCCCCCTGGGACCACTGGGGGTTCCAGGGAGGAAAATCCTCCTCCTCCGCGGACAGAGGAGGGGGTAGATGAACAAAGGCCGGCTGTGACGGTCCCAGCAATTCTGGAATCGCCAAGGCCTTCGGATGCAGCCCCACCAGTTAATCCGGTGGCCCAGGTGAAGACCTTTCTATGTGTTTTTACCTGTTCCCTAAGAATATGCTTATAACAGAACATTTCCAGGGAAGTGCTGCCTTGTTTACAATAAGGAAGGCGAGAACCGGAGGCGGCTCTCCTTCGCAAGGGGAATTTTCCCAGAAGTCCCAGGAACGAATGGGATTTCAAATAAGGTAAGAACTCTTGCTTGACAGTAACCTTAGATAAAAGCTGCCTGACCCATTCTTCCTGTTAGGCAAAAGAAGACAACGCCTAACCTTTCAACCGCCACTGGGGAGGTTGAAATTAGGGCTAATGAGGGAGCCTCTAATGAAGAGCGCTCTGCTCCCGTGGTTCAGGAAGTCGTCCGGACCGCGGGAGGTGAACCAAGTACAGGGACCAGGTCACCACCAGTGACTACTGGGGGTGGCGTCCAGCCAGCACTCCCACTGACGGTCCCTGTAGTGAGCGCGTCAGAGGCTCTAGCGAGGATTCCCTCTGAACTGAATGATGCTATTTTACAAAACTTTATGAAGGTATAATAAAACTCTGCTTTCGTGCCTGAATTGTACTTAGGACACCTTTGAGCTTCTTCTTTGGCTCCACAGGGATTATCCTGGCTAATAAGCCATTCGCGCGTTGTGATGGCTAGCACAGAAGCCATTCAAAAAGAACGCGACAGCTTGCGCAGGTGAGTACCATTACCCTTTGGTTAGCATGGGCGCATCTTGGTTGTGATTGCCTTGACTTTGCTGCAGAGAGGTTATATCTTTGAAGAAAGAGGTGGCCGGTTCAGTTTCAATGTTTAAGAAACAAGAAACTGAACTCAACAAACTTCGATCGGAGAATGATGGTAAGCCGATTCCTGATTAGAAAAACTTGAATCCATAATATGCAATTAATCTCTTCTCTCTATACAGCGCAAGCAGGTCAAATTACGCAGCTCAGTCGAGACAAGGAGATTCTTGAATCCTCGATTCGCCACACCGATCGGGCAGTCAAAGAAGTGAGCCTCCAGATCTTCGAAAAACTAAAGGCCGTGGCTGATCTTTTGAAGACCGATGTGGTAGAAACGAGACAAGACAACCTCAGCATAAGTGACTGGACATCGCTGCTGGCTGCTCAGGCGAATTCACTGCTTGAGTATCTCCCTGGAGATACACGGCGACGCGAAGAGGCGATCAGAACCAGGGTTCGATCAGCCGCCGCAGCCGTACTCAGTCGGGTTCGACTTCACCATGGCCCAGATGCAGATCTGAACGCATTGGTGGGTCCGGTTGAGGTCGAGAGTGAAGAGCTGCTCGATGCAGTCATAGAGGAAGTCCAGCCCCTAGTAGATAGACTCCTGACTGAGCTGGGGATCGAATGATCCTTATTTTTGTGACCAAACAATTGTAATTACAATGCTATGTATGTAAAACTATTTTTTCAAAAGAAAGTGCATATTCACATCATAAGTTTCATACTATAAGTATATTCCTCTAGCCCCCGCCTCTGTTTTATGAATACTGAAGTCTTAGTATTTTAAGCAGAGGGAAAACATAAGTATGATGACCAGGGATATGGGCTTCAAGCCGATGGTTAAGATTAAAGTAACATTTTAATCTTATTGCAAACTGGTAGCCACCCAGATGACCGAAGACTAGCCAGATAGTCCCGTGTGCGTTGAGAAACAGCTTATTTAGGAGCGACTTATCTGGAAGTGATCATGAGATCGACCAGCGAATCCGATTAAAAAATGCTGTAATGACCTAACCGCCGGCGATCAGCCCCCAGGTCGAATTTGTATAATTTGGGCTTAAAGAAAAACACTTATTGTATGAAAACAAGACATGCTTTTTATTAAAAGATGCTAATTGAACAGGAAAAAGGGATATGGTACTTACACGTAAAACTTGCGAAGTTGATCGATGTTCCAAGTATTGGACAAAATCCGACCATCCTCCATAGCTAACCGCGCAGATCCTGGCCGCGGCACTGAGACGACAGTATATGGTCCTTCCCATTTTGGGGAGAATTTATTGCGGTTAGACTGGTCTTGAATTTTTCGTAAAACCAAGTCGCCAACGTTGAGATCACGTGGTCGCACCTTTTTACTGTGATACTTGCGTAGAGCCTGCAAGTATACCGCGGACTTGATCAGGGCGCGATCACGCCGTTCTTCCAGGAGGATGAGATCTTGCGATCGCTGTTCGGATTGGTTGACCTGTTCGAATTGATTCGTGCGAACAGATCCAATACTAACTTCCATAAGCAACACAGCCTCGGCCCCATAGACCAAATGGAAGGGTGTCTCACCGGTGGCCCGACTAGAGGTAGTCCGTAGTGCCCATAGAACAGTATAGAGCTCGTCTGCCCAAGCCCCCGAGCGGGTCTTGAGGCGATCAAAAACACGTTTTTTGATGCCTTGCAATACTTGCCCATTGGCCCGTTCTACGGCGCCATTGCTTTGTGGATGTGCCACGGAAGCAAAGCACACCTTGGTCCCAATCTGATCGCAGTAGTCTAGGAAAAGACCGCTAGCGAACTGAGAACCGTTGTCTATGATGAGACGGTTTGGAACACCAAATCGTGCCACAATGTTCTTGTGAAAGAACTTTTGTGCGGCTGATGCAGTAATATTTCGTACTGGTTCGGCCTCAATCCACTTTGTGAACGTGTCAATGGCTACGAACAGGAACTTGTACCCATTGACCGCTTGTGGCATAGGACCGACGATATCCATTCCCCAGATCGCGAAGGGCCATGCGAGAGGAATAGTTTGCAATGCATAAGCAGGTTGATGAGCCTGTCTTGCATGAAACTGACACTGTGGACATATCTTGACCATAATCTTGGCATCATCGAGTGCCGAAGGCCAGTAGAATCCCTGTCGAAAAATTTTTCCGACCAGTGTTCGGTATGACGCGTGTGCTCCGCATACACCGTCATGTATTTCTTTCAAGAGGGATTTTCCTTCCTCTTGAGATACGCAGCACATGAATACTCCTTGAGTACCCTTTCTGTATATAACCCCATCTATGAGTTTGTACAGACGCGCCTTTCGAATTAACCGATCGCTTTCGGTTTCGTCCTCGGGTAGGGTCCCATGTTCAAGATAGACCCTCAATGGATGAGTCCAATCTTGTTCCTGACCGAGGTTGGCAACGAAGGCTATTGCCGGATCATCCTCGAGCGAAGTCATGATCGAAGGATGGTCCAAGTGTTCAATGAACACTCCTGCCGGAGCGGATGAGCGTGAGGATCCAATTTTGGATAATCGGTCTGCGAGAATATTGTCCTTTCGCGGGATGTATTGGATTTCGAAGTGACTGAAGTGTTTTTCCAATCTCCTCACTTCCCCCAGGTAATGAGCCATTGTCTCATCGGAGGTGCTGTACTCCTTGTTTACCTAGTTTACGACTAGCTGTGAGTCCCCCCTCACCACTAATCGACGGACTCCGAGGAATTTTGCTGCCCGGAGCCCTGCAAGAAGACCTTCATACTCGGCCGCGTTGTTAGTCGCGACAAAGTGAAGTTGAATGACATACTTAAGCTGTTCGCCCTGAGGCGTAACTAAGACCACTCCAGCCCCCGAGTGTTGAAAACTACGGGAGCCGTCAAAGTACATTGTCCAATAATCGGGGCACTCCAGTTCCTCTGCCAACTGCACGGGTGGCTCAGGATTGGTCCATTCGACCACAAAGTCGGCCAAAACCTGAGACTTAACCGCCGTGCGAGGGGTGAAGCGGATCTCGAAGGCACCGAATTCGACCGCCCATTTGGCGATTCGACCAGATTTTTCTGGATTTCGGACAATATCCCCTAAGGGAAAAGAGGAGGGTACTGTGATCTTGTGTGCTTGAAAGTAATGTCGTAGCTTACGGGAAGCCATCAGTAGCGCGTAAAGTATCTTCTGGACCTCAGGGTAGCGCTCCTTAGGACCATGAAGTACTTCGCTCACATAGTAGACGGGTCTGTGTACTCCTTCCCTTTCCGCGATCAGAACTGCGCTGGCCGCGTGTGGGGTGGCCGCCAAATATAGAAGTAATGGTTCTTCCTTTTCAGGAGACACCAATACTGGCGGACTGGATAGATATGTTTTTACCTCCTGAAACGCTTTTTCGGCCTCGTCGGACCACGTGAAGTTATGATGTTTCCGCAAGGCTTTAAAGAAAGGTAGTCCCCTTTCGCCTAATCGCGATATAAAGCGACTTAAAGCCGCCATGCGACCAGCCAGGCGTTGAACATCCTTCATGGTCGAGGGCGACCTCATTTGTTCGATAGCTCTGATTTTCTCAGGATTAACCTCAATGCCCCTGGAACACACAAGGAAACCAAGAAGCTTTCCTGAAGAAACCCCGAAAGAACATTTCTCCGGGTTCACTTTTATTCCGAAGCGATTCAAGTTACAGAAGGTTTCAGCAAGATCGTCCAAATGAGACAATCTTTTGGTGCTCTTTACAACCAAGTCGTCTACATATGCTTCGAGATTACGCCCTATCTGGGAAAGAAAGGTCTTTTGCATCAAGCGCTGGTACGTGGAACCTGCGTTCTTGAGACCGAACGGCATTCTGACATAGCAGTATGTGCCGAACGGGGTGATGAAGGCAGTTTTCTCTTCATCGTCTTCTGCCATGCTAATTTGATGATATCCTGAGTAGGCATCCAGAAAACTCATCAGTTCGCAACCCGCAGTGGAGTCAACCAGCTGGTCGATGCGGGGAAGGGGAAAGTCATCCTTCGGACAGGCACTGTTAAGGCTAGTGTAGTCGACGCACATGCGCCACTTGCCATTTGACTTGCGGACCATGACCGGATTGGCGAGCCAGTCCGGGTGATTCACTTCGCGGATAAACCCGGCTTGTAAGAGTTTGTCTAACTCTTCTCGGATGGCTTCCTGTCGGTCGGTGGCAAAACGCCTGAGCTTTTGCTTTATTGGTCGTTGTCCAGGTCGAATTGCTAACCTGTGCTCAATTACTTCCCTTGGGACACCGGGCATGTCGGACGGTTTCCACGCAAACACGTCTGCGTTAGCCTGGAGGAAAGCAACGAGGTCGAGTTCCTATTTATCATCCAGGGCTGACCCAACCCGAATTGTCTTGGATGGGTCATCTGGGTACAAAGGAACTTGTTTGAGTTTCTCATCTGGTCGAGGAGCAGCCCTGATCGCATCGGTGGCGACGGTGGCGACCTGAGCGTCCCGGAGGGGAAGTTGATCGACCATCTCCAAAGATAGCCGGTCGCATGTGAGCGCCACGTTGCGACTACCTCGGACCGAAATGACACCTTTGGGGCCAGGCAACTTCCCGCACTGATAAGCATAGTGCGTTGCCATCATGAACTTAGCAAGAGTCGGCCTGCCAAAGATTGCATTATAAGCTGAATCACAATCGATTACATCGAAAGTGACCAATTCTGTTCGGAAGTTATCTGGTTCTCCCAGAGTGACCGGGAGGACCACTTGTCCCAATGGCATCATGGAGGGGCCTGGGATTATCCCATAAAATGGATGGATTATGGGCTTGATCTTCGAACGAGGAATTTGCATCTCGTCGAGTGTCTTGACCAATAAAAGATCAAGGGAACTTCCCCCATCAATCAGGACCCTTTCGACTCTCGCGTTACTGATGATTGGGGTAATAACCAGAGGTAGCCTCAATGGTCGAGTTAGCCCCACAGGACAGTCAGCGCGATCGAACGTCAAAGGGATATCCGACCAACGGGGATATTGAGGTTCACCAAGGGAGGTCTCCGTTTGGTTAACCTCTCGGCAAAAGGTTTTAAACTGCCTTTTGGAAACGAAAGAGGAAGAACCTCCGAAAATGACATTAACATGATTTTGAGGTACCTGGTAAGCCATTTCTTCGTCTCCGTCGACGTCTCTAATCCCGCACGCCTGCTCTTTAGGCGGTAAGGTTGGCATTGGCCCAGCTCCTTGGTAGAAATCATCCAGCTGTTTCAACCAACTCCTGCAGTTTTTGAGGTCGTGGCCTGCGGAGTTGTGGAGTGGACACCACCTCTTGCCCTCCTGCGGATTAGTCGATTTTTCTGGCTGGTCAGAATCCCGGCCGCCAAAAGCAGTTTTACTTTTAGAAGAAGACTTATTACCTTTGGTCGAAGGTGGTTTCTCCGCGACTGCGACCTCACGGTACTGTCCAGAGCGGTTCCTCTTCGACTTTTTTGACTTACCACCCGGTGAAGACTCCGGCTTTTTGCTTGAGTCTTCTTTCTTGGCGTCCTTGAAGCCTGGTTGGGGCGGTAGGTCCCCCTTGTCGACCATTCGGTTCCATTCGATTGCCTCGGCTGCGTCGGAGTATCGATCAGCCATATCGAATAGATCGGCCACTGATCGAGGAGGGTGGATTAGCAAGTCTTCAGTGAATCTCCGGTATCGAACGGCATGCTTAAATGCCCTGATTACGGAGCCATCAGATATGTTCGGGATAGTATTCCTTACCCCGACAAACCTCTTGACAAACTGCCGAAGTGTTTCGGTTGAAGTTTGCCGCAGTCTATGCAGGTCGTCCTCCTTACCTGGCTTTTGGTAACAGTTTTGGAAATTGCTGAGGATGGCATCGCATAGCATTTCCCAATTGTAGATGGAACCCTCAGGCTGATTGAACAACCAGGTTCTAGCCGGTCCTGCGAGGACTGTTGGCAGGTAGTTGGCCATGACCTTGTCATCGCCTTCTGCTGCTTGGATGGCAGTAATATAGATCTGAAGGAACTCGGATGGGTTCTGAGTTCCATCGAACCTCTCAATGGCCCCTGGTCGAAACTTATCGGGCCAGACGACTGCTCGTAGGCCAGGCGAGAAAGCTTTGCAACCAACGTAAGGACCGTGAACCGTCCTGTGACTTTCGGTTGGATTTCGAGCAAACTCACGTAATGGCGAGGTTACTCGTGGTCCCAAACGAGAGTGAACGGGAACTCGATCCCTACTACGAGAGTCCTGCATTCGCCGGTATTTGTCCTGTCGGGACGGTATAGCCGGCGGGTTACTCCGTCGGCCAGAGCCAAAATGAGGACCATCTCGTTCACGGGAATGTGTCACTGAGCGGGATGAGGCTGTTGGGGTCGCGTCGGATGCGACCTCGTCCAGTCTTTCCGCCAGGATCCTGAAAAAGGCCGGTCTCTGCGCATCCGTGACCGTAGGAGGAAAATTGCGCATGACTTCCGCGATAGATCGCAGTCGACCATGGGTACTTCTCGTAGGGGCACCAGGTGTTATTGTTTCTTCGTCCACTGGGAAATACTCCGGTGGTAAGGAAGGAGTCTGGTCACGTCTACGACCACGCGACCGTCGAGAAGAACTCGGGGCAGCATCGTAACGAGCCTGCGCATCTTGAAGAGCCTCTAGGGCAGTTCTGCGTAGTTCGTTGTTCTGTTGCTCGAGATCTTGCTCCTCCTTCTGTTTGCGATCTTGTTCTTCCCTGGCAGCCTGTTGATCGGGAGTTTCTTCCGATAACGCAGCAAACTGCCTAGGGAGAGAGGTCGTCGATGGGGAGAACATCTCAGTTTGTTCCGAGTCGGACTCGAAATCAAAGAGACGGTGGAGATTATCAGGGTCGAACCTTGCTGGGCTAACTTCAGGGTCACCATCACATTTTCCCTCAGCGGGATCGTATGACGGGCCGGACTCATCACCTAGCACATTAAGAACCTCTGTGTGTTCTGACCTTGTGCTAGTTACCTCCTGGTCGATTAACATGACTTGGGGAGATGATTCAACCTGTGGAAGATTCTGGCCTTCGACCTCTTCCATCGGAACAGGATCACTTGGAGAAGGCATTGGTATATGGGCATAATCCTCGAGATCGAAATCATTCTCGGAATCATATGCTCCAGCCATGTTTCGGCGAACCTCCGAATTTCAATTAGGACGCCTTGAGAAAGGCCCCACGGTGGGCGCCAGCTGTCGACGATTCGGACTCAGGGTCCTCAGCCGAACTTATGCAGAATTTGTAATTGTGAGACCTTTCAAGATGACCCTTCGGGAAGGTATGCTGAACAATGGTGAACAGGAGCACAGAGAGTTTAGACAGGTTCGGGCCCTCGATGGTGGGAGTAAAAGCCCTACGTCCTGTTGAGATTTCACTAAGTGTGGTAAAAGATTTACAAATGAAAGGAAAAGTCCTCACAGGCGAGGATTTTCCCTGTAAAAGTATATAAAAATAAGCCAAAGAAGGCTTACTAAAAATACTATATGAGGTGGGCCGTAGACTTGGCTAACTTGGATGATTTTGGGTTTCTTGATCTTCCGATCTCTCGGTTGATGTCTCGGATGATTCCCCCTTGATTGATGCTCCATGCCATCCTTTTGTACTGTTTGAAAGGGTGCCATGTGAAGGAAACTGCATCAATCGGTTGCACGGACGGTTGGATGCGGTTTTTGGAACTGCTCCTAACCTCCACGTAGGTTAAACACGTGTTATTCATGGATAACTGTACTTGTTAACCTTCCGACGGTTGATTCTCCACGTGTGGGAATCTTCGGGATACTTAGAATATTCTGTTATATGGGCAACCGAATAAATGGATCCCAAGTATCCTGATCGGCAGATGTTCTGACCGCGGGATATTGGCTGACCGCGCAATATCCCGAATGTGTAGTCCGCGCATAGCCTACGAACTTCTGACCGCGCAAGGCTTACGGTCTGACCGCGTAAAGCTGCGACCTGATCGCGTAAAGCTTGCGACCTCATGGTGATGCCCCTCCGAATAGCTTGAGTTCGTATCACCAGATACATGTCTGGTTCGAACCTGTCTTGAGCCAGAAGTTTACTAGAAGTGACCCGGGTGTCAATCCTCGTCAGCGGCGCCCAGGGAGGCCCCGGAGGCCAAGTCCCTGGGCAAATGGCGGCGCCCGGAACGGTGCCGGAGGCCAGGTCCCGGGGGCCAAAAGGCGGCGCCCGGGGAGGCCCCGGAGGCCAGGTCCCCGGGCAAATGGCGGCGCCCGGGGGGGCTCCGGAGGCCAAAAAGGCGGTGCCCGGGGAGGCCCCGGAGGCCAGGTCCCTGGGCAAATGGCGACGCCCAGGACGGCGCCGGAGGCCAGGTCCCGGGGGCCAAAAGGCGGCGCCGGGGGAGGCCCCGGAGGCCAGGTTCCCGGGCAAATGGCGGCGCCCGGGGGGGCCCCGGAGGCCAGGTCCCCGGGCAAATGGCGGCGCCCGGGACGGCGCCGGAGGCCTTGTCCCGGGGTCCAAAAGACGGCGCCGGGGGAGGCCCCGGAGGCCAGGTCCCCGGGCGATCGTGACGCAACTTGTCGACGATTCGGACTCGGAGTCCTCAGCCGAACTTATGCAAAATTTGTAATTGGTGAGACCTTTCAAGATGACCCTCCGGGAAGGTATGTAGAAAAAATGGTGAACAGGAGCACAGGGAGATTTATACAGGTTCGGGCCCTCGATGGTGGGAGTAATAGCCCTACGTCCTGTTAGGATTTGACTATAGGTGATAAAAGGTTACAGAAATAGCAGAAAAACTCCTTCACAGGCGAAGGATTTTCCCTATGTAAACGTACAAAGTAAAGCCAGGGAGGCTTGTAGAAACTATCTAACTTGGGCCGTAGACTTGGCTGTTTTTCGTAGTTGAAATGTGTTATGTCTCCCTTGTATCAGGAGTCTTGTTCTTCCAAATGGATCGGATGTCCCCTTTGATGTATTTTGCCACCCTTTTATACTGAATGAAAGGATGCCATGTCATAACTACATCAAACAGTTGTTTGGACGGTTGGACGCGGTTTATTGAACCGCTCTTAACTTCCAAGTAGATTAAGCACGTGTTATTCGTGAAATAACTGCTTGTATTAACCTCCTGGCGGTTAGTCTTTTACGTGGAGGAATCTTCGGGATACTTGGAATATTCCCACTATAGGGATAACCGGTCAGATAAATTCCAAGTACCTTGGTCGAGAATATTCTGACCGCGGGTTGTTGGCTGACCGCGCGACATCTTCGACCTTCTGTTCGCGCATAACATACGAACTTCTGACCGCGCAAAGCTGTCGGCCTGATCGCACGAAGCCCACGACCTGATCGCGTAAAGCTTGCGACCTCATGGCGATGTCCCTCAGAATAGCTTGAGTTCGCATTGCCAGATACATGTCTGGTTCGAACCTGTCTTGAACCAAAAGTTTATTAGAAGTGACCCGGGTGTCAATCCTCGTCACAACTTACCTGGACTTAGTCCCGCGGAGATTTCCGCTAACATGTACCGCGAAGTGCCACGTGGCGCCCATCTGGACCACGCTTCACCCCTATAAATAGGGCCTTGGGGGGCCCGGGAAGCTCATTCCAAACTTTTCAAACTCCAGCGCCCTTAGCTCTCCCAGTAGCCCCTCCCGGTAGCTAGCTCCCGGAAGTTTAGCCTCCGGAACCGTTAGGTGTCTGCAGTTCCCGGAAGCCTTAGCCACCGGAAAAAACCAAACCTAATGGCGCCCAAGGGTCGAGCGAAGACCACGGAGGTGCCCCCGGAGGAAGTCGCTCTGGACTTCCTCTGGGCGTCCGAGTTCAAGGCCGGGGACTTGGAGTCCCTAGTCGAATGGGGAGTCGTCGAAGACGGGGACATCCGGGTCCCCGTGAAGAAGGATGGAGCCCCCCGCCCCAGGCCTGGAGAGATTGTGGCCTTCGAGGCCTTCCTCGAGGCGGGGCTCCGGGTCCCGGTGCACCCATTGCTTCGGGAGTTTTTGAAGGAATATGCGGTGGCTCTGAACCACCTCACGCCAAACGCCATCGTCCGGATGGGCCTATTCATATGGCTCTTCGAGACGGCGACTGGACGGGAGCCCACCCTGCGAGCCTTCTGGTACTTCTATGAGCCGGCGGCGAGGAGCTCCCACCTGGTGAAGGGGGGGACCCAAGTCCCCCTTTGGCTTGGTGATGGTGCAGATGCAACCGTCCCGGGTAGCCGATTACCCAGTGGTGGCCTCCCGGGACCACTGGGGCAATTGGATCCAGAGATGGTTCTACCTCCGGGTCCGGGACGATGGGGTGGTGTACTCCCCAGAGGCCCCCACCTACAGCCAGTCTTCCGCGCCGAAGCCCCTGGTGTGGACGGACGAGGAGCTGGAGCTCCTCGGGAAGGTCATCATCTCCCGGGGCACCCGCTTTATGCGGGACACCGCCGAGGAGATGATACTGTTGAGGATCTCCCCCTTCTCGCGTGGTAGAAGGGGGATCGAGATGTGCCTGGAGCAACGGCCCCCGGTGAAACCGGTGACCCGACGTAAGTCTTCGTTACCTGGTTCACTGCATTTACAAATTTTTCAAAATTTTACTAACTCTTACCTTTCGCAGTCCAGCCGTACCCGGCGGCACAGGAGAAGGTGGAGAACCTCGTGAGGAGGTACTTCGCTGATTAGCACGAGCGCATCGTGCGCGTCATGGGGGAGGGCCCTCCCCAGAACCTGGTAGCCGAGGCCTTCGGGCTAAGGCTACCGGAGAGGAAGCCCCTCCCTACCCCCGGATCGCACAAGCGGGGGAAGGAAGCTGCCGGGGGCTCTGAGCCTAAGAAGGCCAGTGTTCAAAAAGCCCCCGGCCCATCGACGACGCCGGCGAAGGCCGGGACGAGACCCCCGGGACCGGGCGCGCCCGGGCGCCGACCCGGAAGGAAGCAACGCCCCCTCCCCCGGAGAGCCCCGTTGAGGCTGGGGGGAAGGGACCCGCCGCGGGCGGGGCGGCGCTCGATTCGGCGTACTACGCCCCCTCGCCGCCTTCGGTGGCGGCCCTCCCGGCGCCCCCAGCACCTTTGGAGCCGTAGAAACTGGAGGTGAGGTTCGCGGAGGCCTCGCCTCCGTGGTTGGAGTGGCCGGTAGACGAGGGGGGGAGCCCCTCAGTCTATGAGGTCCCTCTGGAAGTAGAGGTCCCGGGGGCTGATCCCGCCCGGGAAGGGAAAAGGGCTGATGATTCCCCCCGGGGAGGGACCCCTTCCGAGACCTCTTCGGCCACTTCCTCGGAGGCCACCTCCTCGGCGATGAAGACGCCGACCAACGCCACCCCTGCCGAGATAATGCCGGGAGCTCAGGTCCGGGGGCCCCTCATCGGCCGTGACGGGACCGGCGTCGGGTGGGAGACCCCCCTACTTTCTGCAGGGGAGGTCGACCGCTACGCGGAGGGGACGCTCCGTGAGCGTTTTGGGGAGCTCCAGTCTCTCCAGATCCAAGTACTTACTCGACTCGATGACGCTTTCTTTCGGCCCCCTACACTTGAATTTTTTCTAACTCTGGAGTTTGTAGGGGGCGGCCATTACCTGGGGCCTTGAGCAGCGCATCGGCCGGCTGCTGAAGGACGCGGAGGATCCGGGCCCAAGTCCATGTCTCCGAGGCCGTCAACGACCGCCTCCGGCAGGAGGCCAAGGCGAAGGAGAAGGCCTTCCGGGAGCTCGAGGACTCGAGCGTCCGGGCGGTGATGGACATGGGCCGCTCCGTCCGCTCGGCCCTCGAGAGCCTCGGCGTGAGCCTAGGCTCCGGGAGCAGCTCGGAGGTGCCCCCGGCCACACTCACGGAGGCTATGCGTTTTCTTAACGCACAAGTCTCCGTGATCCCGGAGGCCGCAGATGCCCGGGCACGAGGCCGGGCAATCCCCGTGGTTGCGGCCGTGGCCAGGCTCGTGGAGCATCGGGGGGTGGGCGCCCGGGCGATCGGGGGCCGCATCCCCCGGAGCTTCCCCGAGTTCTTCGAGCCCTCGCGCCAGGAGGTGGAGCAACTCGCCGAGGGCTTCTACGACCTGATCGTCCGGGTGAGGTTCCCGGCACCGGCGCCTCTGACAGTGGATGCCCCAGCCCCGGCCCCGGCCCCGACAGAAGCCCCCCGGGGTGAGGACGCCAATGACAAAGTATGAGCCTCCCCCCGGGACTTAGATAGGACCCTTCTTTTGCTTTCTTAGAATTTTCTTCCCGGTAGCTTCTTAGAAGAAGCCCCGGACACTTGTACAAAGACATTTTGAAATGCAATGGAATTGAAAATTTTTCTAAGTCTTGAATGAATACATTGTTACCAGGATTCTCGGGAGGTTACTCCCGGGCGAAGATCCGGAAGAAGTTCCCCGGGGGCGAGGCCTTTGAGCCCCGGTAGGTGTCCCCCGGGGGACGCCCAATCTGCTTTGATCTTGCTAAGTCTCATCTTCGGGGAGCGCAGCGGGGACGTTGTCCGGGAGCCGATCCGATTGAGATGGCATCCGGAGTGGCACTTGGATAATTTCGACAATCATCGCGCCTAATTACCCCCTCCGCGTCCGGGGTCCCGGATGATCCCCCCTCTTCGGATACTTCCACCGGCGGGCTACGAGTATTGGGCTGAGGATGTGCTCCGGGAAGCTCAGCGCCGCATACGCACATTGTACCGGGACCTGGCCCGGGAGCTAGCTCAGGGTCTCCGGGACTATTAGGCATAGGAGCCTTAGGACGTAAAGAATTTCCGGGTTATGACCCGGATTGTACTATTTCCGATGCCCACCGGAGGGGGAAGATGTTCTCCGGTTGAATGATTAATAAAGCTGTGCTTGCTTGTTGTTGCTTTAAGAGTCTTCTTTTCATATTTTTCTTGGATGGTCTGGACGACTTCTTTTGATAAGAACGAGCTAAGTTTGCTTGTGGGTGGTCCGGACGACACCCAGGGGTTCGTTATCCCCCCCCCCCCCCCCCGCCCGCCCACAGCAGGCCGGAGGATAGCTCCGCGCGCTGTGGGGGTGACAAAGCCCCTGGGTGAAGATGAAGACCTGTGACATAAGAATTTTTCCAAGTTAGAAAATTCCAAAACGAGGTTTCCAGGGAAAAACTTTCCGGGAGACAATCGTCCGGTTGCCGTGAGAACGGGGAGCCGGGAATAAGGTCCTAGGGGAAGAAACATCCGAGAAAACCCGACGAAATTTCTGGAGGTGAACTTTCCGGGAGACAATCGTCCGGTCGCCGTGAGAACGAGGAGCAGGGAATAGGGTCTTCGGGAAAGAGATATCCAAGAAATCTGTAATTCTTCCGGGAGACAATCATCCGGTCGCCGTGAAAACGGGGAGCTGGGAATAAGGTCTCCGGGAAAGAAATATCCAAGAAAACCTGAGATGAGATTTCCGGAGATAAACTTTCCGGGAGACAATCGTCCAGTCGCCGTGAGAACGGGGAGCCGGGAATAAGGTCTCCGGAGAAGAATATCCAAGAAATCCGTCCCGCTGGGGAGACCATCGACTCCCGGAGGAGGATGTGCCCGATGACGGGTCTGAGTGTTTGGGTAGGGGACTAGTCTCCCAAAGTGACTCGTTACCACGGTCGTTGAGGACCGGGTTGCCGCTTACACCCTCAGTCCACGAGGGCTGATCGTAAGTCGCCCTACAGGAGGAACTTGTTGGGTCTGGACCCACTTCCTCACGGGGAGGGCATCCTCGCGGGGAGGGCGTCGCCGTTAGAGGCGGTAATGTGGAGAACCTGCAATGACAGTTGAAGAGAAAAATCCAGTTGTATTGATAATGCAACAGAATACAACGCCTCCCCCCGCGAAGTCGCGAGAGGGGAGGGAAAGGTAATTACAATGTCCCCCTCCCCCTCCGGCGTGATCGCTCCGGGGGAGGGGATGGGCCTGTGTAGGCTAGACGTAAAACTTGCGAAGTAAACGCAAGTTTCACGTGTGCATCAGCTCCTGCTCTTGGAGGTTGGAGAGCTTGTAAGCCCCCGAGCCCAGGACCGCGGAGATCCTGTAGGGGTCCTCCCATTTGGGGGAGAGCTTACCCTGGACTTGGGGGTCTGTGACGCGCTTGAGGACAAGGTCCCCAAGGCGGAAGGCCCTCTCGTGCACGCGCTGGTTGTATGCGCGCTCCATCTCGCGCTCGTAGATGGCATGGCGGAGGAGCGCTCAGTCGCGTTCCTCCTCCACGAGGTCGATCTCCAGCCGCTGGTTGGCCTCGTTGGCTTGGTATGCTGCGGTCGTAGCTCCGTTTAGGAGCTCGACTCGCAGCGACCGGAAGCCAATCTCCGGGGGGAGGACTGCCTCAGCCCCGTAGACTAGGGAGAGGGGAGTACGTCCCGTCGCCCGGCTCGGAGTGGTGCGCATGGAGCAGAGGATGCTAGGGAGCTCCTCTGCCCATGCACCCCGCTTAGAAGCCGCCTGCTCGAGTCGCCGGCACAACCCCTATAGGATCACGCCGTTGACCCTCTCGACAGCCCCATTGCTCCGGAGATGGGCCACTGAGGTGAAGTGGATGACGAGCCCTAGGCCTTCACAGAATTCCCGGAAATAAGCCGAGTCGAATTGGGTCCCATTATCAACAGTGATTTCCCGGGGGACACCAAAACGACAAACGACATTTTTCCAAAAAAACCGCTGGACGGCCCGGGACGTGATGCTGGCCAAGGGTTCTGCCTCTACTCACTTTGTAAAGTAGTCGACTGCGACCACCGCATACTTGTATCCTCCGGGCGCTGGGGGGAAGGGTCCTAAGAGGTCCATCCCCCAGCGCGCGAAGGGCCAAGTGATGGGGATAGTCTGCAGCGCTACGGGGGGAAGGTTCGAACCCTTGGCCATCTTCTGACAAGCCTCGCACGCGGAGCAAGGTCTCGCACGTCGCGCATGACCGTGGGCCAATAGAAGCCCTGCCGGAGAGCCTTGGCTGGTGAGAACCACAGCTCCCCGCGTGGATGTCTTCAAGAAGTTGGAGTCCCTCCGGCCGTGGGAGGCAACGGAGGAGGGCGGAAGCCCCCTGCTTGTAGAGCTTCCCCTCCAGCAGGAGGTATGCCCGGGCTTTGGCCCGGAGGCGCTTGGCCTCGGTCTCGTTAGGAGGGTCTCCCTCCCCCTTAATGAAGGAGATGAGGGGGTCCATCCATGACGGAGTCCAGGTGATCTCGGCGACCTCCGGGACGCGAGGCTCGTCGCCCGTGTCCGGGGAGGCCACCGAGGGCTTCGCGATGATCTCCAGGAAGGCCCCTTTGGGGAACGATTCTCGGGCGCTGGCTGCCCGGGCCAAGGCGTCGGCCCGGTCATTGTCCCTTCTCGGGATATGCCGGGCCTCGAGGCCATCGAAGTGCCTCTCCATCTTTCGCACCTCTTGCAAATAAAGACTCAAGTTTGCCTCGTACTCGGTGACGTTGTTGGTTGTAGGGAACTCGAGCCGCACCGCGTACTCGAGTTCCTTCCCCTCAGGGCTCCGGAGGGCTACTCCCGCACCGGCCCCGGCGAGACACAGCGACCCGTCGAACATGAGTGTCCAATGGTCACTGCGTCGGGGCGACAAGGGGAGGTCTTCGTCCCCGGGCCCGGAGGCAGGAGTCCACTCCGCCACGAAGTCGGCGAGGACCTGCAACTTGATGGCAGAGCGGCCTGTGAGGGACAGGGAGAAGGGGGCGAGCTCAGCCCCCCACTTCACAATCCGGCCGATGGCTTCTTTGTTCCGCAGCACCTCCCCCAAGGGGAGGGACGACGGGACGGTGATGGGGTGCCCCAGGAAGTAGTGGCGAAGCTTCCGGGATGCCATCAGGAGGGCGTAGCAGATCTTCTCCATTTCCGTGTATCGAGTTTTGGCCCCTTGGAAAGCCTCACTCACATAGTACACGGGACGTTGCTGCCCCCTTGCTCCTTCACCAATACTGCGCTGACGGCGACTGGGGTCGCAGCAAGGTAGAGGAGCAAGGGCTCTTCCGGAGACGGACTCACGAGCATTGGAGGGCTCGTGAGGTACTTCTTGAGGTCATCGAAGGCCTCCTGGGCCTCGGGGGTCCATCGGAACCCCTCAAGCCCCCGGAGGATCTTGAAAAATTGGAGGCCTCGTTCCCCCGACCGCAAGACGAAGCGGCTCAGCGCGGCTAAGCGGCCGGCGAGCCGCTAGACATCCTTGACGGAGCGCGGCGGGGGCATGTCCAGGAACGCCCGGATCTTTTCGGGATTTGCCTCTATGCCCCGTTGGGATACGAGGAAACCCAGAAGCTTCCCCCGGCACAAACTTCACCTGTTGAGTGCTACTGAAACCTCACAGGTCAAAGTAGGTCTCAAGCTGATCAATCTAAGAATCCAACTTCTCAGCATCGATCACCCCATCATATATGGGTATGTTGTGGGACCCTCATTTGAGGATTCCAGTGGCAACCGCCCAGGTGGATTGCACACAGAAAGGTACATCACAAGCTCACAACAACAAGATTTACTTTAAACAATAAGTCAAATAGATAAAACAAGTACAAGGTCACGAGGACCAGTATTACATTATCATAATGCCAAGAATGGAATTAATTAAAGTTGATACAAAGTAGAGAGTTTTTCATAAAAACAATAACACGAAAGCAATAACAAAGGTCTTCATTTCCTTCTGCAGCGGTTCGGCTCGGGCCTTTACCACATCGAACTCAACTTGGCGCATGACCCTCCTAGAAGCTCAAATCGTCTGGACAGGTTCCTTCCTCCTTCTCGGTGCTCAAGGTTAAAGGAATCGGGATCCTTTTCTTCTGAATTTGTTTGTAAAGGCAAGGGTGAGCATGTTTTTACACAATGCTCAGCAAGTCTCGTTACGAAAATGCAGATATATAAATGAGGGGTTTTCAAGGAAAAGGGTCTTGGTTTTATATATATATAGCAATAGAGTAGATTTTCACTCTTATCTTGAAGAGAAGGTTTTTGTTTTCAAAAGCGAGGTTTTTAAAATCCTAAGCTAGATTTTCAGAAAATGTTGTGTGTGGCGGTCTTCCATGAGTCACCACTTTACTCAAATTTTGTGAAAAACTTTCCAAAAGCTACTTGTGCTGCATCGACGTGAATAGAATCCACAGTGCACAGACTCCATGACCTGGGAGCTCAGAGTATCCGATACTTTTTAAACTTTGCAAAGGTGTACCACCTTAATCCACCAATCACTCAGCTTTCAAGTCAGGCCAACTCCATGCGACTTTTACGCATGTGACAAGGCTGAAGTGACACAACAATTTACAGTCCTAGCATTAACTATTTCCCTGCCCGGCAAATAGACAGTTAAGTCTCAAGTACCGTTGTGGGTCCTCCCCACTGCCTTACTTCCTAGCCTGGGTCTATGTTCTCGCAAGACACATAGCCTCTCTTGATTACAGCCGCGCACGACTTAATCTGGCATAGGGCGTCTTCCTTCTTTCCACCTTTTCCTCTCATGATTTTTCTGAACTCACATCACTCATGGCCTTCTGCGGCCCACCAGTTCTCGCAAGACACTGGATTGACAACCATTGCAGGGAAAAGCTAATACTAAAGAAAGCTACTAAGTTGCGCCCGTCCCATAAACAGGCAAGTGGTTGGTACGTTTTTCATGCCGCATAGAAGCACAACACAAGGTTCTAGTCCTTATGAATCTTTAGTGAGGAGTCTTTCACATTCCCAGTGCGCACACAGCACCATCCAATCAAACCATCCTCACTATCGATTCCAATCATATTTTCTTTCACAAAAGGGGTTTTGAACATGCTTTTCTCATATGTGACCATTCAACATTTATCATATAATCTTTAAGCATAGCATAGCCTAAGCATGATAATCTAGGGTAACAAGGGTGCAGGGATATTCAACGTCAAAAGGGGTTTTACAATCATTTAGGTCATATCTATTCACTTTATTGAAACATAGTTCTTATTTGAATCTAAGGCATGCATATACTTAAAAACAGTTAACATACTTCATTTCAAAATAGTAGGTGAGACATGATCAAGGGTTTGAGACTTGCCTTGCAATGTTGGGTCTAGTTACTTGGGTAATTCTTCGAAGATTTCTTCCGCTCCTTCAATGTCTGGTTCCACGGCGGATACAGATAATACACACATACACTATATAAGCATACAGAACATAGTCTTTATGGGAAATGATACGTAAAATATATCATGAATGCAGGGGAGAGATTTGGACAAAGTCACTTGATATTGATCGAAGAGATGGGCTCAAAAGGACTTGAATGTCGAAGGGCTGACATTCGGCTCATGGCTTGACATAGCCCTAAATTGGTCTTAGGTAGGTTTTCCGGGGAAGTGACAGTAAGGAAAGTTGTAGAGAACAACTCCAGGAATCTAGTGGACAAGGTGGCATTTCAATTGCTCAAGTGTAATAGGTATAAGTCACTCAATGCCACTGATGGACATGCACTGACATAGTGCTGGACATGGCCAGGAACTAGGGCATGGCATATCTTTGACTCAGGGCTCCAATTGATGCACAACTTTGTCTGGGGGTTAGGCCTTGACAACAGGAACAAAACACTCAATAGGCTTAAAGGGAGAAAGTGGCCGGAGGGTGGCCAAATCAAGCGAGTAAACACGGTGGCCTGAGTTACTGGACAGTGATCTTGGCATTGAAATAACTTATGATTCAGGTCGATTCAGGGATCGAGCTAGTAGACAATATTTCTCAGGGTACTAGAGGCTATCTAAGGGACAAAGTGTGCTGGGCTATATCGGCCAGGGAGAAATTCCGGCGACCGGCGCTGGAGAAGACGACACTGGAGATCTAAAGGGCCTATTTGCAAATATGGAGATCTAAAGGGCTGATCTGAGTTCTGGTTTTGCAGATGAGTGCTACTAAATGTCTTAGACTCATCCAGTAGGAAAAAGGTAAAATCCAACAAGATCTGGTGGTTTTGACAAAAATCGAAAACAGGGTAATTAGGGTAAACAGGGTAATTAGGGTTTGAAATTTTGGCGAGGCTGAAACTAGGGTTTCGGTTCAGTTTTTGGAATTCTTCCTGAAGAGAAAATGTCTAGAATAGTGAATGGGAGATGGTCACTGAATCAGATCAAAGTTTGGAGATGGTCTGAGACTTTTGGTCTTTTTGGGCTTCTGACAAATCTGAAAAGAACTGATTTGCGATACTTTTGGACTAAAAAGCAAAAATGGTCTGAAAGGCGGAGTTTATCGGCCAACTTTTTAAATTAAGGTAGTGGCATACCTAAGATCATAATTCTGGGATAAAGATCAAAAATGGGGTTGAGACATCTGAGAATCCAATGAAGATACGCTGACTGGCAAGCTAAAGAGATGACAAAATTTGGGATGTTACAACCTACCCTCCTTAAAAATAATCTCGTCCTCGAGATTCCGGTAGATCTGAAAACAGGTAAGGGAAATCTTGATGCAGTCTCTCTTCCCTTTTCCATATTGACTCTTCTTCTGGGTGGTTGTTCCATTGAATCTCTGCAGAATCGAATGGTCCTTGATTTCAATTTCCTTTTACTGACCTCTAACACTTTAACTGGGTAATCCTGATATGTCAAGTCTGGTCTCTTCCTTAGGGAATATCTGTTATGTTGGCTTCTTTAGGTACTTCCTTAATTGAGGCATATGAATAGTCATGAACTCCTGCTAATTCGAGTAGTAGCTTTAACTTGTATGCTACTTCTCCTTGTTTCTCTAGAATCTTGTAGAGTCCAACGTATTTTGGGCTTAGTTTTCCTTTCATCTTAAATCGTCGTACTCATTCGCTTTGAGATACACGTATTCAGCTTTCTCGAAAGATAATTCCCTTCTTCTGTTGTTGGTTATCAGCATAACTCTTCTTGTTTTGACTGTGTAGTCTTTGGCTTCTTCTTAATGATTCGTACATGAGTTCCTACGTCTTGAGCTATTTCTGAGCTGATTTGTTGCCTTTCTCCAACTTTTGACCAATGTAAAGGCATTCTGCACTTGCAACTATATAGAGCTTCAAGTGGGAACATCTGCAAACTAGTATGGTAACTATTGCTGTGGTAAATTCTGTGTATGGCAAGCATAACTCCCATGAATTTCCATATTTGAGCACACATTCTTGCAACTTATCCCTCGGTATTTAATTCACTAGTTCTATCCATTCTCTAGTCTGAGGGTGGTGAGCTGTGTTGAAGTTCAACCGTGTTTCTGAGGTTTCATGCATACTTTTTCCAAAATATTGAAGAAGGTCGTGCTCCACAATCTAATACAATCCTCTTGGGTACACCATGTAGCGTCACAATCCTAGTCATGTAAATTTCTGTTGACTTGGCATCATCGTAAGTCATCTGCTCTAGTATGAGGTATGCTACTTCTGCTAGTCTGTTCACGCTCATCCACACAGTCATATTTACTCTTAGTCTTCGGAAGTCCTATGATAAAGTTTTATTCTAACTTCTTCTCATTTCCACTCTAGTATGGTTGGTGGCTGTAACAATCCTGCTAATCTTTGATGCTTGGTCTTCATCCTCCAACATGTGTCACACTTTTCCATATACTCGGCAATCTCTATCCATGCAACTTCACCAAAATTGATTCTTCATGTCCTAACATATCCGAATACTTCCAGGGTGAATAGAGTATGGAGTGTTATGAGCCTCTTTCAAAATTAGTGTCTTGATCTCCTTAACCTCTGGAACATACGTCCTTTTATCATGCCAAAAGGCACCTTGCTCATCTTCCCGAAATTCTACTGCTTTTCCGATCCTCATATCCTCTTTGATTTCCTTTATCGCTTCCTCATGATTTTCGAATCTCTTTTTCCAAGGCAGGTATAACTAACAATGTACATGGTCACAGAACTTTGATTTACTGATTCAATCATTTGCTGATGCAATCCTCCATTAACTCTAGTGCAACAATGCTGCTGCAGTAAACCTTCCTGCTCAAAGTGTCTGCAATGACATTAACTTTACCAGGATGGTAATGCATGTCTAGGCCACAGTTCTTTATTAACTCTAGTCATCAACATTGCCTCATGTTCAAATTCTACTGGGCAAACATACTTCAAGTTCTCGTGGTCTGAGTAGATTTCACATCGATTCCTTAGTAGGTAGTATCTCCAATTCTCGAGTGTATGAATCGTTGTTGCTAACTTCTATGTCTTGGGTCGGATAATTCTCCTCATGTGACTGCAGTTGTTTGGATGTAAGTACGTCTGTTCTTCCTCCTTGTATTAAGATACAACTCAGTTCGCGTCTAGATGCATCACGCTACATCTCAAAATTCTTCCTGTTATCAGGGAGTACTAGAATTGGTGTGATTGTTTAGCCTTTGCTCCAATTCTTCGAAACTCTTCTGACAATCTTCTGTCCACTTAAATTGGACATCCTTTTTCAACAAGCTAGTGGTTTGGCTAGTTTGGAAAAATCCTTCAATGTATCGGTAGTAGCGCTCAGCTAATTCAGGAAAACTTTTGACTTCTGTCACTGATTCTGGTTGTTTTCACCCTTTCACGGTCTCGATGTTTTACTCGATCTACTTGTATTCCTTCGGCTTCGAAAATGGAATTTCCTGTGTCCAAATTTTACACTTATTCAGCTTAGCATGAAATTGTTGCTACCTTAGTTTATCCAAAACTTTTTGTAGGTGATCAGTATGCTCCTCTTGGTTCTTGACTGATGTCTGATATGGCGTTTATGATATGGGTGCCGTCCAGGTTTCAATTTATCATTGAGTTCAAAACCATGATCAGGGTACTTTTGGTGACACGCTCGGGTATCCTCCAACTTCGGGGATTTGGTTCACCTCTTTCTTCGAACTGTGCAGATCTTGGGTTGGGTGTTCTACTAACATTCTCTCAGGGTTGGAACAAAACTTCTTTTCCATTAGGACTAGTAAGGGCAATGGCCTTACGCTCATAATCCATTTGTCCATTATGTTCTAACAACCAGTCTATTCCAGATATAACATCTCAACCAAGTAGTTCTAGTGCCAGTAGTTTAGCAGAGAACTTCTTTCTGCCTACACTAAATTTTACTCCTTCATACACTGACCTTTACTGACATCCTAGAGTCAGGAAACTGAATGGTGATATGATACGTTATATTTAGTCCACTTTAAATAGCAAAATTTTTGTTTGACGGGCTTCCTTCTTCTGATGTGACATAGTCGAGTCTTCTTTGAGCTTGGGTTTCCTCGATCTCTTCTATGGTTAGTTGGAAATCTTTCTCTTGCAGTTGGGGTCTCTCGTCCATACCATTGTATTGGGGTAGGCATTGGGATTTGCATATGAGCTGCAGGCTGTTGTTGACCTTCACTTCTCTTGGCTATTGGGTCTGGCGAATTCCTCTAGGGGATCTCTCTTAGGGGTGATCAAATCGTCCACAATGATAGCAGTGTGGGGATAATCACGCTGATAGTGGCTTCTGTGACCCACAATGATAGCAGTGTGGGGATAATCACGCTGATAGTGGCTTCTGTGACAAGCCGGGTACTTGGCTGTCATGGGTCTCGGTTACTGTAGATTTGGTTGATATTGCGGTGCAGCTTGGGTCTTTGGCAGATGCATGAATATTCCTTCATCTGAATGATGTGGCCCAAGAAAGGAATATCCTTCGACCAAAAGGCACACTTATCAAACTTGGCGTACAACTGATGATCTGCTAGCTTCCTTAACACTAGTCTGAGATGCTGAACATGCTCTTTTTCCGTCTCGGAGAAATTGAGAATATCATCCACGACCACAATAATGAACTTGTCTAGGTATTCCATGAGAACTTTATTCATCAGGTTCATGAATTCTACTGGTGTATTCCTTAGTCCGAATGGCATCCATATCTTGTCATGAATACAGTCTTTGGGATATCCCTTTTCTCTAATTTTCAGTTGTTGATAACCGGATCTCAAGTTGATCCTTGAAATTATTTCGTTCCTTTGAGTTAATCAAAGAGATTATCGATCCTTGGTAGAGGGTACTTTGTTTTTGATTGTCATATCATTCAACTTCCTGTAGTTGATATCTTTCCTCTTGGCGAACAGCATTACATTGGGGTTCATTATCCAAAAACAGCATTGCATTGCATCGCATTGCTTTGGGATTCCCCAAGAACTTGTTCTGATGAATCCTTTTTCTTCCAATTCTTTCATTTGCTTTCTCATCTCTTCCTATTCTTGATTCGTCATACATGCAAGTTTCCTTGCGTATGGGGCTGATTGAGGTTCCAACTTGATGGCAAACTCTATACTTCAGTCTGGTGGCATTCCAGGGGATTCTTTCAGGAAAACTTACGGGTACTCGTTGACTACTGAGACATCCTCTACTTTGACCTCTTCGACACTGTTCAAGCTGTCCATACGGTCGATTAGTGGAGATCTTTCTTTTCTCTTTTCTCTCCTTTTCTTTTATTTCCTTTGTCCTCTTTTCTTTTCTTCTTTTCTTCTTCGGCGTTGGTTAAAGTGACGGTCTTCTTCTCGCAATCTATCTGGCCTTTATGTTTTGCTATCCGACCTATTCCAAGAATAATGTCTAACTCTTGAAGATTCAAAACCAGCAAATTTGCTGATGAGACCATGTACATCATGGTTATGACCAAGACGACATCAACATGGTGGTCATCATTGATGCGCACGGTGGCCCGATCTTCCGACAGGTAGAGGTAAGTCGATTGGTGGAGACTCGACATTGACGATCCGGCTTCCGATCAGAACCGATCCGAACCCAGCAATCGCTACACCACGGCTCCGTTGGTTATCAACCATGCACAAACACGATTGACCTCGCCAAGAAGGCTTATCCCTGCATGCGAATCGAGAACACAAGCAAGAACGAGAAAGAAGCAATCTGAAATATTGCAAATATAAATTGAATCTCACGAGTTGGGGTTCCACAAACCGATACACGGCGAAACTGTTCTTTGACAGATTAATCTAAGCAAAACCCAAGTCTAAACGACAGCCATGGCGGCCATATATATACTGTATGGGGCGGCCATGGGGTGGAGGAGGAAACCCTAGGGGTACATGGGCCTTGGGCCCAAAGTGGAGCGTCGCAGCGCACGTGAGATTCTGGTCGTAATCTTGTTTTGATGATTCCTGTTGATCCGTAAGGAATTTGGACATGGGACTGGATCCGTTGGAAAGCTCTCGTCGTTCTCTTGTCCGTAGAGTCCAAGAACGTCTAAAACGGACTTCGTATGTGGCCTGTACGTCCGTTTGAAGTTGGACTACGCGCAGATGGCCGAACCGGACTCGCGGATGAATTGAGCTCACTTGTGGGCTGGCCTTGGAGCGACATGGCTTGTGCGACCTTAGAGGTGTAGAGGCGCCTTTCTTGAGCACGTCTTGTGTTTGGGGAGGTGGCCAAGGTGGAGGCCGAACTTGTGGCGGTGACAGCACGAAATCCAGACGATGTACGTGCTGCCAGCTTTCGCGTCCTGGCCAAGGTGGCGGACGATGACATCTTGATGACCACCATGTTGATGTCGTCTTGGTCATAACCATGATGTACATGGTCTCATCATTCTCCCTTTCTTGATGTGGAGTCGTCCTCGACTCCATTGTGTTTTTCTGCAAAATGTTAGCACCAACAGAGAGCACAGCAATATGCATATCTTTGATAATCAAATCATTAGACACAGAACCATTAACATTTATATACTCCCTTTCTTGAAAACTATCATATACCTTGAAAATTGAATTAGAGTGACATGGCAAGACATGATTAGTGGCATTTTCATTAATTGCAGCAAGATCAGATTTTGTAGCAAGCAAGACGGGATTCCTCAATTTAATTTGGTTGGCTACATGCTGAATTTCAGATTTTTTATCAATGGTTTTCTTGTCATTAGCAAGCCGCTCCCTATCGGATTTAACAATTTCAGCGGGGGTCAAAGGTAGAAGTGTAATTTTCTTTCCCTTATGCATAAAAGTGTATTTATTACTTCTACCGTGGTGAAGTGCATCAGTGTCATATTCCCATGGGCGACCCAATAAAAGAGAGCAAGCTTGCATCGGCACCACATCACAATCAGCAAAATCAGAATAGGAACCAATGGAAAAATGAACCCGAACTGTTTGTGTTACCTTAGCTCTGCCGGAATCATTCAGCCACTGAATGTGGTATGGATGTGCGTGCGGGCGTGTGGTCAAGCCAAGCTTCTTGACCAAATCTGTACTCACCAAGTTGTTGCAGCTGCCGGAGTCAATGATCACGCGCGCTCGTCGGTTGTTGATGACGAAGAAAATCTGGAACAAGTTGTGGTGCTGCTGCTGCTCGGCTTGCTCCATTTGTACGCTAAGGACACGCTGGACAATGATGGACCTGTACGCAGCGGTATCCTCGGCACCAAAGGTGGAATCAGCATCAACCTCGTCGTCGTCCACCCTGGTGTCGTCGATCTCATCCTCAACATCGGAGGCGTTGATGTAACCTCCGTCGCCTGTGGCGATGTATGCCCGCTGGCTGGGGCACTCTTTCTTGACGTGGCCAATCCCTTGGCACTTGTGGCAGCGAATTACCGTCGATGTACGGCCCGTGGAAGCGACGGAGGAGGAGCTCTTGACCGGTGTTGGCGGGGTCGACTTGCTGCTGTCCGCGGCACGGGCGGGCGGTGCCATCGATGCCGGTCGTGTGCTCGTCGAAGGTGGCGGTGCAGCTGGTCGGAAGGTGGAAGAAGGCACTGTCTTCGCTTGTCCCGTAGTCATTCGGGGCGTGAAGGTGCTGCCGGTGTTGCTCCTGCTCTTAGAATGGCGTCCCTGCAACTCCTTCTCTGCTAACATAGCAAGTTGAAACAAGCGATTGACAGTTGTATATTCTTTATAATCAACAATATCCTGAATTTCTGGACGCAAACCACCGTATAAACGAGCAATTTTATCCTCAGGTTCCTCTACTACCCCACAACGTAACATACCCTTTTGAAGCTCTTGGTAATATTCCTGAACAGTCATACTACCTTGATCTAATCGTTGCAATCTCTTGCGCATATCACGTTGGTAGGAAGGAGGAACAAATCTATTACGCATAGCATCTTTTAATCTCGCCCAAGAATCAGGTTGTAAACAGGCATTTACTAGGTCATTCCACCAGATTATAGCAAAATCTTTAAATTCACTAGTGGCTTGTCTAACTCTATGAATCTCGGGAACTAGATGGGAATTAAAATTCTGCTCGACTATCATCTCCCAATCAAAGTAAATTTCACCATCATATGCACCATAAAAAGAAGGTAAGGCTATTTTACCATTGGCATTGTCACCTCCATTATCTTTTCGATCGTGATTCCAGCGTTGATATAGTTGTACATTTTCCCCAATGATCCATGAACCTGCCATTGTCAGTAGAAAACAAAAGATAACACAAAAGCATTATCCCTATCAACTACTAGGTTAGATCTCACGCTCTCAAGCAATCTTACCAAGTTCTTACCCTGTTCTTACCAACACAGCGAGGGACGGTGCAACCGGTGGCTGGTTCGTGACACCGTGAGAGCGTGATGAAGCGATTGCAAGGGTCAAGAACCTGTGCTGATCAGAAGGATGTATTTGTGGAGCTTGGATATGCAATATTTAGTAGCAAAGAATATGCAATCATCGAAATCAGAATAGCAAAGCTGAATAAATATCCAAAGTACTTGTCAAAGTTGCTGGCCTAAACTCGTTCTCAGACCTAGCTCAAGCAAGCAAAACGAATGACGTAACACTGTCGATACAAAGGATACAAGCACTTTTGATTTTTTTTTTCCTTGCTTTTTATTTATTTATTTTTTTTTTATCTTTGTGCGGCTTCTTTTTTTGCACTTGCCTTTTTCACCTTTTTTTTTTAAATATCAATAGTGCCGCATATGAGAGATTACAAGATATATACACAAACACTCAATTTTCTCTCGCTGGAAATACAGATCTACTATGCAGAAACTTCCTATGCTGTTTTCGGATTTTTGGAGGCCTCAAACGCTAAAACGTATAACAGAAAAGTTGTAGATCGTTTCGTGTTGATCAATTTGCATATATGGAACACCAATTTTGGATAACGGATCTAGGCGATATGGGCCCCGCAATACAGTCTGTGTAGGAAATCCGAAATCAAACAGATTCACTTTCAACGCGATTTTGGACTTGAAAACGGCGTTTCTAGAACTTCTCACAATGGACAAAGTTGTAGAGAATTTTCGGAGCTACAATTTAGACTCTGAATTTGTCCAATTTGGTGGTCAGAACAAGGAGATAAAAGCAAAATACCGAACTTGACAGATTGACACCCGATTTGGACGCGGCGGCGACGACGACGTGATGGCGTTAGACTCGACGTCAAGATGCAAGACTCAAACTAGATCAAGAACTTACTCTAAACCAGCAACAAGACGATGACGATGGATACAAATTCAACAACGCGAAACTGAAAACGAAATCGCGAAGGGCACAAAGTGGCTTGGACGATGGATATGACGGCGAACTCAAATATTTTTGTGGGGCAATTTTCTGGACTCTAGGTGAAAGATGAATAATGAACAAAGGGGATACAAGTATACCTGACGGGCAACCGAGGCTCTGATACCACTTGATGGGAACGGGGGCCCGATCTTCCGACAGGTAGAGGTAAGTCGATTGGTGGAGACTCGACGTTGACGATCCGGCTTCTGATCAGAACCGATCCGAACCCAGCAATCGCTACACCACGGCTCCGTTGGTTATCAACCATGCACAAACACGATTGACCTCGCCAAGAAGGCTTATCCCTGCATGCGAATCGAGAACACAAGCAAGAACGAGAAAGAAGCAATCTGAAATATTGCAAATATAAATTGAATCTCACGAGTTGGGATTCCACAAACCGATACACGGCGAAACTGTTCTTTGACAGATTAATCTAAGCAAAACCCAAGTCTAAACGACAGCCATAGCGGCCATATATATACTGTATGGGGCGGCCATGGGGTGGAGGAGGAAACCCTAGGGGTACATGGGCCTTGGGCCCAAAGTGGAGCGTCGCAGCGCACGTGAGATTCTGGTCATAATCTTGTTTTGATGATTCCTGTTGATTCGTAAGGAATTTGGACATGGGACTGGATCCGTTGGAAAGCTCTCGTCGTTCTCTTGTCCGTAGAGTCCAAGAATGTCGAAAATGGACTTCGTATGTGGCCTGTACGTCCGTTTGAAGTTGGACTACGCGCAGATGGCCGAACCGGACTCGCGGATGAATTGAGCTCACTTGTGGGCTGGCCTTGGAGCGACGTGGCTTGTGCGACCTTAGAGGTGTAGAGGCGCCTTTCTTGAGCACGTCTTGTGTTTGGGGAGGTGGCCAAGGTGGAGGCCGAACTTGTGGCGGCGACAGCACGAAATCCAGACGATGTACGTGCTGCCAGCTTTCGCGTCCTGGCCAAGGTGGCGGACGATGACATCTTGATGACCACCATGTTGATGTCGTCTTGGTCATAACCATGATGTACATGGTCTCATCATTTGCCAGGAATTCTAAGTTGCCGATACAGAAGGCAATATTTCTACAGATGGATTTGATTGGCACTCTAGCTCTAGGGGATTGGATTGGATTAGAATGCTCTAAGATCTGGTTCTGCACTGACATTGCCTGCTGTCTATTTTGCTCTATTCAAATCTGCACGTCATTGACGTTTCCTCCTTGTGGCATAACAGATGATGATCCGGGTTGATTGCGGTTGGTACAGTTTCTGTTTCCAGATGTAGTCCTCATGTTACTGATATCTTCCTCGGGTTTTCTTCCATGAGGCCTTCCTTTAGTGTTAACCAAACTACTTTAACAGGTGATCAAAGAAATGATCGTTAACTCGGAGGGAAACACAGATAGGGTACAAGTGGAAAACTGAGATCAATCCATGAGACAGGGATTGGGAAGTGCAAGATATTTTTCATAAACTAAATTTTTATAAAATACATAGTTTTGCCTCTACGGCTTATAGGAATATTTAGCAACCAACACACATCAAGACAAGCAACTTCTACACAAAAGATCTAACGTCTGTTGTGGTTAGGCACAAAAGGTTAAACTAGGGAAAGTCAGGGATCACACGTCGGCATTGGAAGAATCGTAAGGCTCTACCTCTTCTGAGTCCTCTTGATCTTCATCTGCGTTCATCAGGTCCAACTCCACGTTCTGGGATTTCGTAGACTACTACTGAGGCACGAAAACTATCTAAGGGGACATAACGCAAAACACCTAAAAGTTGGAAATAATGTTTAAAGCTTTTTCAAATAATCAAAAAGAATAACTACATAATATATTTTTCTTAGACAAATTAGGTTTTCGCAAATAGATTTTAGTCAAATACTCTAACGATTTTGTTCTAGGGACGCCAATGCCTATAGAAGGGTCACGTCCTACAGTCGAGCCTTTTGCTCTGATACCAGATTCTGTGGGACCCTCATTTGAGGATTCCAGTGGCAACCGCCCAGGTGGATTGCACACAGAAAGGTACATCACAAGCTCACAACAACAGGATTTACTTTAAACAATAAGTCAAATAGATAAAACAAGTACAAGATCACGAGGACCAGTATTACATTATCATAATGCCAAGAATGGAATTAATTAAAGTTGATACAAAGTAGAGAGTTTTTCATAAAAACAATAACACGAAAGCAATAACAAAGGTCTTCATTTCCTTCTGCAGCGGTTCGGCTCGGGCCTTTACCACATCGAACTCAACTTGGCGCATGACCCTCCTAGAAGCTCAAATCGTCTGGACAGGTTCCTTCCTCCTTCTCGGTGCTCAAGGTTAAAGGAATCGGGATCCTTTTCTTCTGAATTTGTTTGTAAAGGCAAGGGTGAGCATGTTTTTACACAATGCTCAGCAAGTCTCGTTACGAAAATGCAGATATATAAATGAGGGGTTTTCAAGGAAAAGGGTCTTGGTTTTATATATATATAGCAATAGAGTAGATTTTCACTCTTATCTTGAAGAGAAGGTTTTTGTTTTCAAAAGCGAGGCTTTTAAAATCCTAAGCTAGATTTTCAGAAAATGTTGTGTGTGGCGGTCTTCCATGAGTCACCACTTTACTCAAATTTTGTGAAAAACTTTCCAAAAGCTACTTGTGCTGCATCGACGTGAATAGAATCCACAGTGCACAGACTCCATGACCTGGGAGCTCAGAGTATCCGATACTTTTTAAACTTTGCAAAGGTGTACCACCTTAATCCACCAATCACTCAGCTTTCAAGTCAGGCCAACTCCATGCGACTTTTACGCATGTGACAAGGCTGAAGTGACACAACAATTTACAGTCCTAGCATTAACTATTTCCCTGCACGGCAAATAGACAGTTAAGTCTCAAGTACCGTTGTGGGTCCTCCCCACTGCCTTACTTCCTAGCCTGGGTCTATGTTCTCGCAAGACACATAGCCTCTCTTGATTACAGCCGCGCACGACTTAATCTGGCATAGGACGTCTTCCTTCTTTCCACCTTTTCCTCTCATGATTTTTCTGAACTCACATCACTCATGGCCTTCTGCGGCCCACCAGTTCTCGCAAGACACTGGATTGACAACCATTGCAGGGAAAAGCTAATACTAAAGAAAGCTACTAAGTTGCGCCCGTCCCATAAACAGGCAAGTGGTTGGTACGTTTTTCATGCCGCATAGAAGCACAACACAAGGTTCTAGTCCTTATGAATCTTTAGTGAGGAGTCTTTCACATTCCCAGTGCGCACACAGCACCATCCAATCAAACCATCCTCACTATCGATTCCAATCATATTTTCTTTCACAAAAGGGGTTTTGAACATGCTTTTCTCATATGTGACCATTCAATATTTATCATATAATCTTTAAGCATAGCATAGCCTAAGCATGATAATCTAGGGTAACAAGGGTGCAGGGATATTCAACGTCAAAAGGGGTTTTACAATCATTTAGGTCATATCTATTCACTTTATTGAAACATAGTTCTTATTTGAATCTAAGGCATGCATATACTTAAAAACAGTTAACATACTTCATTTCAAAATAGTAGATGAGACATGATCAAGGGTTTGAGACTTGCCTTGCAATGTTGGGTCTAGTTACTTGGGTAATTCTTCGAAGATTTCTTCCGCTCCTTCAATGTCTGGTTCCACGGCGGATACAGATAATACACACATACACTATATAAGCATACAGAACATAGTCTTTATGGGAAATGATACGTAAAATATATCATGAATGCAGGGGAGAGATTTGGACAAAGTCACTTGATATTGATCGAAGAGATGGGCTCAAAAGGACTTGAATGTCGAAGGGCTGACATTCGGCTCATGGCTTGACATAGCCCTAAATTGGTCTTAGGTAGGTTTTCCGGGGAAGTGACAGTAGGGAAAGTTGTAGAGAACAACTCCAGGAATCTAGTGGACAAGGTGGCATTTCAATTGCTCAAGTGTAATAGGTATAAGTCACTCAATGCCACTGATGGACATGCACTGACATAGTGCTGGACATGGCCAGGAACTAGGGCATGGCATATCTTTTGACTTAGGGCTCCAATTGATGCACAACTTTGTCTGGGGGTTAGGCCTTGACAACAGAAACAAAACACTCAATAGGCTTAAGGGCAGAAAGTGGCCGGAGGGTGGCCAAATCAAGCAAGTAAACACGGTGGCCTGAGTTACTGGACAGTGATCTTGGCATTGAAATAACTTATGATTCAGGTCCATTCAGGGATCGAGCTAGTAGACAATATTTCTCAGGGTACTAGAGGCTATCTAAGGGACAAAGTGTGCGGGGCTATATCGGCCGGGGAGAAATTCCGGCGACCGGCGCTGGAGAAGACGACACTGGAGATCTAAAGGGCCTATTTGCAAATATGGAGATCTAAAGGGCTGATCTGAGTTCTGGTTTTGCAGATGAGTGCTACTAAATGTCTTAGACTCATCCAGTAGGAAAAACGGTAAAATCCAACAAGATCTGGTGGTTTTGACAAAAATCGAAAACAGGGTAATTAGGGTAAACAAGGTAATTAGGGTTTGAAATTTTGGCGAGGCTGAAACTAGGGTTTGGTTCAGTTTTTGGAATTCTTCCTGAAGAGAAAAATGTCTAGAATAGTGAATGGGAGATGTTCACTGAATCAGATCAAAGTTTGGAGATGGTCTGAGACTTTTGGTCTTTTTGGGCTTCTGACAAATCTGAAAAGAACTGATTTGCGATACTTTTGGACTAAAAAGCGAAAATGGTCTGAAAGGCGGAGTTTATCGGCCAACTTTTTAAATTAAGGTAGTGGCATACCTAAGATCATAATTCTGGGATAAAGATCAAAAATGGGGTTGAGACATCCGAGAATCCAATGAAGATACGCTGACTGGCAAGCTAAAGAGATGACAAAATTTGGGATGTTACATATGTCAACCTTAGCTTCAACCTTAGAAGATCCAACAGCTAAGGATATATATGCTAGCGAGGTCGTCGGCCCTGTGATGAGGACACGGATGCCCGATCTTCTGGTGAGAAGGATAACTTCGATTTGATGGAGAGTGACCTTGGCGCTCCGGCTACCAATCAAACAAGACTGGACGCCCTGGCAATTGTTAAACCACACTCACGAGTCGTTATCAACCGTTCCAAGACGCGGTTGACCTGATCATGAGGATCGATTCCTGCAAGCAACCGAAGAACAAGCAAGAACAAGATAAAAGCAATCTGAAATTGCGAATATGGATGAAGCATACAATAAATTTGAGGTTGTGTAACTTGTAGTTGTTAGTCTAGCCGACTCAAGAATACAAGGATGAAGTTTCACACATGGGGAAAACTAATCTAAATAAAACCTGAGGAAAAACGGGAAAGGTGACGGCCATATATAATAGGGGTGGTGTCCAAGGAGGTGGACGTGAAACCCTAGAGGTACACGGGCCTTGGGCCCAAATTAGAGGTGGCACAACACCCGGCAGAATCTGTCCACAAATTGTTTCGTTGATTGCAGGTGATCCAGATGGAATTTGGTAGTGGGGCCAGATCCATTGGAAAGGTGGAGTCGTGGGCTTCTCTGTAAAGTACTCATTCACCCCAAACGGACTCCGTATGTGGCCTGGGCATCTGTTTGAAGTTGGACTACTGCTGGATGGTAGAGTTGAACTCACGGACGAGTTGGGCTTGATCTTGGGCTGGGCTTGATGCGTCGTGGGTTGTTCCACCTTTGATGTAGCTCGCTGATCCTCTGGTGTGGGCGTAGTGAAGGGCTCAACACATGGATTCATGCCGACTCGCCGTTCTCCTTGATCTTCTCGTGGCGGTGAGAAAGTAATGGAAGTAGTGGAAGGAGTGGATGGAGCCTTGTTCATATCTGAGCTAGTGATGTCCTCATCATTCTCCCCTTCTTTAATTTGAGTCGTCCTCGACTCAAGCATAATCTCCTGCAAAAGTTTAGTACCAATACGAGGCAAAGCAACATGCATATACTCCCCTTCTTGAAAGCTATCTTGTAGATTCAAAGGAAAACTAGAGGAACTTGACGTGAAATGATTAGTGGTATGGCAATCCTCTAATTGACCACATTGTTGCTTGTTATCACTTTCCCACAAAAGATTAGTCACAAGTGTGGACATGGAAAGAGGCCATTTTTTCAAAGAGAATTCTTCACCCTTGCAATTATAGATATTAATTTCAGATGTATGCCTTTCATGTGCAATTTGATTTCAGCCTCACAAGCAAGATTAAACAATTGAGACAAAGAATTATATTCCTTAGCAACAAGAATGTCCTGAATTTCCTTATCAAGCCCACCTAAGAAACGAGCCATAGAAGCTTCCTCATTCTCAATTAAACCACAACGCAACATGCCAATTTGCAATTCTTGATAGTATTCCTCCACTGAACTAGTACCTTAACGTAGGCGCTGCAATTTATTTAATAAATCTCTAGCATAATATGAGGGAACAAATCTATGTCTCATGATCCTCTTTAATGCTTCCCAAGTGGTGGGTATATTATTTGGATAATGCGGCAATGCTCGCTCCACCGAACAGAAGCAAAATCAGTGAATTCACTAGTAGCAGCCCTAACTTTCTTATCTTCAGAAACTTGAAAGCAAGAAAAGTTTTGTTCTATAGCTAATTCCCAAGTAAGATAGGCATCAGGGTCATATTTTCCAGTGAATGAAGGTATAGTCAATTTAATCTTACCGAATGAGTCATCATGACCACGCACCTCTCGTGGTGGAATTCTTCTCATACTGTGGCGATTGAAACGAAGACGCCAATGGTCACGATCATTGTTGATATTGAATCCTCCATCGGACTCCATATCAACAGCATATTGATTTCCTTCGGCATTGAAATCATCTTCATCCTCATCAGCCCATGCTCGGCGTCGGGGTACATTATTGGCAGCAACAGCAACAGGGGCAGTAGCGGGGGCAATCGGTGCGTCTTTCTGCTCCAATTGCTCCACTCGAGTGGTGAGTGCAGCAAGCGCTTCATTATTGCAGTCTAAAGTCCCTTCGATACACTCAGTGTGTGTATTCAGTAAGCGGTTGAAGTGTTGTACGATGCCCTCGTACGAGGTGTAAGTGGGCTGTCGTGCTCCTCACTTTGATGAACCGAACCTGACATAGTTAGTAGTAAACAAGGACACAAAATCACAGTGATATATCCCTATCAACTACTAGGTGTAGGTAGCTCAAACTCTCTCACAGTCAAGCTTCATATCAAGCTCTTACCGATTCTTACTAAGCAGCAGGTGGTGCAACCGGTGACTGGTTCATGATAACTTAAACTCAAGTGTGAGCAAAGCGATTGTAAGGTGCCGCACCTGTATGGTTAGTAGATGGTGGAGCTTGGAGAGGCTATTATATGTATAGCAACAATTCAAGATCAATAATGCAAAATTGAAAATTAGTCCAAAGTAATAGTCAATGTGCTGAAACTAGTCTAGACTCAGACCTAACTCAAGCAAGCAACTAGTAACACAAAGGACTAGAACTAAAAGATGCACCACAGAAAATTCTCCTCTTTTGCTACACACATTTTTTTCTCTTATGTTTTTTTTGTGCGGCTCTTTCTTTTGCACTTTCCTTTTTCTTACTTTTTTTATGAACAGTGCGGCTTTTGTTGCACTTTGCCTTTTTAGTTTTGACTACACAACTAGGACAGAAACGTTGTTTAGCAATTTCAGGCTTCAAAAGCTCCGAATCTGAAGATCTACCCAAAAAAAACGTTGTAGAGAATCTTTTTATCTTTCCAACAAGTACAAGAACGTCAAAAACGGAGTTGGGAATCAAAAGATATGGCAATTTTACCGAAGCTATCTCAGATTGAGCAATTTGAATCCTCGATGGACTAGAGTTTGAAAATTACACAACTAATTTTGCCCAAATTTTAGCGTGATAAAAACAGCCAAATTTGAAGATTACCCCAACTAACTTTTTGTGTGATTTCTCGTAACAATTCTAGAAAGTATAAGTTTATCCCAATCTGAGTTCGGATGAAATAGTTATGATGAAAATACCGAAACAGACATATTAAATTCGAACTCTACACCATCGACATTAACGGCCCAATATCTCATAGATAGAAGCCGAATCTGACTTCATCCTCAACAGAAAAGTTGTAGAGCACGATCTGATATTTCCAGAAAGTACAAGATTTTCGGATTAGAAACCATCAAATAGCAATATGCGCATGATGCTGATTTTAAAGATGTATTGCTGAATTGTAAAGAAGGAAGAAGCTGGAATAAATTTGTGATAAATGATGGCTTTCTTTATCGAGCTAACAAGCTATGCATTCCTACTAGCTCTATTCATCTTTTGTTGTTACAGGAGGCGCATGGAGGAGGTCTAATGGGACACTTTGGTGTTAAGAAGACCGAAGACATATTGGTCGTTCACTTCTATTGGCCGAAGATGAGGCGTGACGTCGAGCGCTATGTTGCACGCTGCACTACATGTCAAAAAGCAATGGCACATTTTATACCTTGTCAAAAGAGCGATGATGCTACAAATGTTGCTGATTTGTTTTTCAGGGAAATCGTTCGACTACATGATGTGCTGAATATGATTGTTTCAGATCGTGATGCGAAGTTCTTAAGTCATTTTTGGAGATCTCTATGGATGAAATTGGGGACCAAGCTGCTGTTTTCTATTACATGTCATCCCCAAACTGATGGCCAAACCGAAGTTGTCAACCACACATTATCCACTATGTTGCGGGCTGTTTTGAAGAAGAATTTGAAGATGTGGGAAGAATGCTTGCCTCACGTGGAGTTTGCTTACAACCGATCGTTGCATTCAACCACAAAGATGTGTCCTTTCCAGGTAGTATATGGGTTTGTTCCTCGCGCTCCTATTGATTTATTACCTTTACCATCTTCGAAAAGGGTACACATTGATGTTAAACAACGTGCTAAATTGATTCTTAAACTACATGAAATAACTAAGGAGAATATAGAACGTATGAATGAAAAGTACAAGATTGCTGCTAATCAGGGTAGAAAAGAAATAATTTTTGAACCGGGAGATCTTGTTTGGTTACACTTGCGAAAAGAAAGGTTTCCAGACTTAAGAAAATCAAAGTTGCTGCCTAGAGCTGATGGTCCCTTTCGAGTGTTAGAGAGGATTAACAATAATGCATACAAGCTTGACTTGCCTGCAGATTTCGGGGTTAGTCCCACCTTTAACATTGCAAATTTAAAGCCATATTTGGGTGAGGAAGATGAGCTTGAGTCAAGGACGACTCAAATGCAAGCAGGGGAGGATGATGAGGACATCACTTCTTCGGATACACGCACCAACCATAATCCTCTGTTTGTTACACAAGGACTAATAACGCGCAGCAAAGCCCGATTGTTGCATTGCCAGGTGAATTCGTTCCTAAGTTTATATATATGATTTTGAGAATGGTTTACTACCTAATAGTGATAATATTGTGCTTAGGAACCATGGAGAGGACCAGCAAGGACTCAAAGACCAGCAAGGAGCCCAAGTCGAGTTGGAGTCCGGGATGGATTCAAGTTGGAGTCCGATTCGGCCATCCATGAGCAGCCTGCTTTCAAATGACCATAACGCCCTCATAAGAAGTCCGATTGGGACGTTCTTATAGTCCACAGAGAAGCCCACGACGAGATCTTTCCAATGGATCTATCCCCACATCCAAATTCCTTCTGAATTGCCAGAAATTCACAAAACAAGTTTCAATTAGATTCTGATTGAGCCTAGTCGGTGCTGCATTACCTTTTTGGTTGGGTCAAGGCCCATGTATCAAGTTAGAGTCTAAGTAGGGAAAGAGTCCATGTCGGTTTCAAGTTTCCTTACCTGGTCACTGACCTCTTTTACCTCCTCTATATAATCTGGCCGAACCATTAGGGTTCTGGGGGTTTTGTTTAGTCATAGTCTTTCCTTCGTGAAGCTCTTGAGATATTCTTCTTGGTCGGCTAGATCAACATCAATATCTGTATTCGGAACGCCAACTCATTTTCGTGATTCAATCTATATTTGAAATTTCAGATTTCTTGTTTATCTTGTTCTTGCTTGTTCTTCGATTGCTTGCAGGAATAGATCTTCATGATCAGGTCGATCGTGCTTCTAGTTTGGTTGATAACAATCCAAAGTTGGTTCGGCGATTGCCAGGATGTATCAGTCGTGTACAGTTGGTAGCCAGATCATGAGAGTCGTCTTCACAAATCGATAGTTGTTGTTCTCATCGAAAGATCGGACCGCCCGCGTCACATCACCCTGTAGTCGCCTTCGTCTTCATCTTCGTCTGGCCTGCGCGAGCCTTCCCCAATATTCACACCAATTGCCTTTCCTTTTGAAGCATCAACTTTAGAAGGCACAGCCATGGCATGCTGCTTAATCCAAGCAAGCACAGTATCCATGAGAGTTTAGCCACTTGTTTGGATAGGTTAGTTTGAATGGAAGTTCCTTAAGACATTGTTGGAGACGTGACTGTCGGTACCGCCGGATGTTCACCTTCGTTTGCTTGTGGAATTTCACCAGAACTTTTGTAACCCTGGTAAGTCTTCACCAACCATAGAACATGATAGTTTCTCTTATACCAACTTGATCCGATGATCTGATTCAAGTCTAGACCAGGTACTGATCTAGCCTCGACCAGTTGTTGTTTGCTCTGATTGAAGTATAGATGGGCTTCATCTATATTCGACCAGATGTGAATATGCTGAATAGTGGGATCTTACTCGGAATTACTGAAAACCAAGTTGATCGAAAACATAATTCAAAAGATAGCACAACTCTTTATTGAAAAGAGGGATCTTGTACACAATGAACGTTAGGACGCACTCACCTACGTCGATAAACTATGTGTCTAAGACTCCAATCTAGACTCGATAATTCCATGATCTAAACTAGAATAATTACAAAGTATTTAGAGTCCAATTGTATGAATACGTATCAGACTCAATAATCGATTAACCTAAACGTATTAGACTCGGAAAATTAACTAAACCTAAACAGATATGACTCAGTTATATATATATATATATTGACTAGAATACAATCCGACCAGAGATCAAATCCTTCTTGAGGTCGCGAACCCTTTCTGATTCCGAGGTCGCGAAACCTTTTCCGAACTCGACCTGAAGTATTCAACTTGAAGGACCCGAAGATCCTCCCGGATCATGACTCCCCTGTTGAGAAGGAGCCAACCCCTGTTGGAGACCACTTGATCAAAACTGGAGATGTGGAAATTGAGATTGACCATCTTCTCGGGTGTACCACTTTGCCGCACGTGCTCGTTGATCTTTCTAGATGATTCGAAAAGACTCTCGTGTGCCGCTCTGGGTGGTCTTCACCTTCTTCTCCAAGATCATGTCGTCATGTAGAGGTTCGCCTCATTGATATACCAAGTCTGTAACATATGGTACTATGGTATCTGGATCATCATCCAACATCGAAGGTTCGAAGAGTTTGAGGTGCTCAACATTGACAATCGAGTAAATATCCATATACGGAGGAAACTCGAGCTGACAAGCATTAGTACCAATTTTCCGCAAAATCCGAAAAGGACCATAACGAATTAGTTTAAGCTTTTTACCTTCATCTTTTAGCCTCTCCTTACTCAAATGTAGCCATACCATATCGCCTTCTTGGAATTGAGCATCAACTCAGTGCCAATCATGTTGCACCTTGTACTTGAGTTGAGTTTTCAGCAAGTTCTGTTCAACCTCACCATGGAGCCATTGAATACCTTCCAGGAACTTTTATGCTCGATCCTGATCAGATGCTTCCTTGTTGTTCATTGGATCACAAACTCCATATCGAATGGACTTTATGGTAGAAATCCCAAACAGACCATAAAGGGTGACTTTCCAGTCGAACTATGCATTGCTCGTTTAAAAGCAAACTGCAAGTATGGTATGCTTTCATCCCAAGTCTTCAGATGCTTAGAGTTAAAGCCCCTCAAGAGATGAACAACTGTTCAATTTACCACCTCGGTTTGGCAATCACTCTGAGGATGAAACACAGTACTCCTCTTTAGCTTCGTATCCATCATCGTCCAAAGTGATCGCCAAAAATGACTAAGGAACCGAGTATCACGATCAGACACAATAGAAGTCGACAGTCTAAAATGTGTCCAAACGTGGTGAAAGAATACCCGAGCTGCCTCTTCTCTTGTGATAGTCTTTCGACAAGGTATGACAATTATCATTTTGGAGAATTGATCAACGACCACAAAATGATAGTCGTTGCCACGTCGGGTCTTAGGCAATCCCCCCAAGAAATACAGGGATATGCTTTCCCACAATCATGACAGAACTGGCAAAGGAGTGTACAAACCCAATTTTTGGTGTGCTGATTTCGAGATGCTGCAGAGACCACAGCCTCGAACAAAACTAGCCACATCTTGTTGCATCCGTGACCAGAACACATGTCAATGAAGATTTTGTAAAGTCTTCATAACCCCAAAGTGACCTGCAACCTTCAATGTATGCACTTCTCGCAGCCATTGAATTCGAGGTGCTCCAGGAGGTATACAAAGTAAATTATCCTTGTACAACAGTCCTTCTCATCGAACAAACTCTGTAGGTTTCCCTGTTTCGAGTTCATCCAGTGCTAATCGAAAATCAGGATCTTCACTGTACATTGTAGCATAGTCATCATGACATGAGGGCTCGATCTGCATAAACGCTGATAAGTAGAGGACAGTAACTCGTGGTCATGACAACATGTCAGCCAGTTTATTGTGTACTCCCTTCTTATAGTTAATCACCAGATTAAATTGTTAGAGATACGACATCCACTTCATATGTCGAGCTTGTTGTAGCTTCGATTGAGTTTACAAATATTGCAAAGGTTGGTGGTCGGTGTGGACAACAGTCTCTTTACCCCAAAGGTAACACTGCCAATATTTTATAGCCTGATGCAGTGCACACAAGTCCTTGTCGTAATTTGGATAATTCTTTTGAGCTCCCTGGAATAACTCGGAGTGATGTGCAACTAGTCAACCGTCTTGCATGAGCACTTCGCCCATTGCATAACCTGAGGCATCAGTTTCTAGCTCGAATGACTTCTGTAGATTCGGTAAAGCTAGAACAGGAGATTCACTGCTTTTCTTCTTCAGCAAGAGAAACGTGTCCTCATGTTTCCCTGTCCATTTGAACTTCTGGTCAATCCTGGTTAATCATGCAACGGAGAAACCACAATCGAGAAGTGTCGTATGAACTTCCAAAGGTATTGAAATGCTTCCACAAAACTTCGTAATGGTTGCGGTTGAGGCCACTCTCTAATCACTTTTACCTTATCGGGGTCGATTTACAATGTACCCTTGCTGACCATGAATCCCTGGTAAAGTAAAGTTTATTGGCCAAACTCACACTTTTTACAGTTGAGGCGAAGTTGATGTTGCTGAAGCTGTTCGAACACCTTTTCCACATGAACTAGGTGCTCGTCCCATGAACGACTATATACCAGTATGTCGTCGAGGTAAACGATCACAAAGTCGTTGATGAAATGTCGCAATACGTCATTCATGAGACGCATCGAAAGTAGCCGGGGCGTTGCACAGGCCAAACGGCATGACCAGCCATTCGAACAGATCTTGTCGCATTTTAAATGTGGCTTTCCAAGTATCCTCATCTCGGATGCTGACTTGATGATACCCTGATTTTAGATTCAATTTCGAGAAGACAGCAGCATGCTTCAATTGATCTAGCAGGTCGTCAATACGAGGAAGGGGGTACCAGTTCTTGATGGTGATCTTGTTCAGTGCTCGGTAATCGATGCACATAGGCCAAGTCCCATCTTTCATTTGAACAAACACCACAAAAGATTCATAAGGTGAACTACTTGGTTGGATGACACCATCATTCAACAACTCACCAAGTTGTCTTTTGATCTCTTCATTCTCCAATACTGAGTTGCGATACATACTTAGATTGGGAAGTGTCACATTGGACACGAGTAGAATTTCGTGCTCGACTGGACATTTTGATGGTTGACTCTGGGTACTTTCGAACAGATCACTGTATTTCTCCAGCAGTCCCGACAAACGACCAAAATCTTCTCGGCACGCCAATGACAACGTTGCTCGAGTACTATCACTTTGACCAACTAGTCGAATCATAACAAGCACGTATTTATGACATGCATTGACAATTTTTTTGGTCTGATTTGCGGTAATCAAGTTCTAGGTGTTGATGTGGACATCTTTACTGATCATGAACTTAACTCCGTCTTTAGTAAGCTCGTACTCTTGCACTCGTCGATGAAAGTGAGCGTCTTGATCATACAAGAACGGACTCCCAAAGATCACCTAAGAAATATCGATAGGAATAATGTCATATTGAACCTCATCGATATATCGAGCAAAGATCACAAATTTCAACATACACTGACTCGTGATCTGTTGGTTCACATCGGATGTAAACCAACCTAGTGGATACCTTCGCGGGTGTGTGGTTGTCTTCAAACCAAGTCGTCGAACTAGTCCTGCGGAAACCAAATTCTTCTGACTTTCGGGATTGAATATTGCTACGACCACTTCGTGCTTCACCCTGTATTGATAATGAACAAGTCCTTTGTTGAGTGATGGTCGTCAGATGAATCTGAACCTTTCTCCTTCGGCATTGCCATCAGAGACAAGGTCGTATCTGCCTCATCAACTGAATTCACTCGAACAACTCCTTCTTCGGGTGGAGACGTAGTAGCTGTACCTGTTCTTTTTCCTGGTCTGTTCCTCTTAGGTCAAAGCTCAGGATGGAGCTTATAGCACTTATCCTTTGTATGCACGAGAACATGACAATGTTCACATGAGATGCTCATACCAGATTTTGGAGTACTTTTCTTCGGACTCTTCTTTCCTTTGGATGAGGTCGAATTCTCTTTCTTGCCATTGCAGGATTTGTTTTTCTTCTCGATCACCATAGTGGTCGTGCTTCGATCATGATGTCCTGGACGCCGAACAGGCTTAGCTTAGCACTGATCGATTTCTGAAGTCCAGACATGTATTTTCAGAAACTTGAGGATCAGAGAGCGAGATACTAATGACCATTATTTGTCTCCGAAATTCCATCGTATAATCCTAGACGGATTGATCACATCGTTGATACAAGTACCAACGATCACATCTCTCTTCAAGATAACCCATTGGGTAGAATTCTTATCGTAGGAGTCATTTGAACTGACCCCATGCAAGGTCGTCAGCTTCATCACTGGCAACAAGGGCCTTCCACCATGTCTTGGCGTGATCCTTCATCTTCAAATGTGCGAACTTCACCTTTTGAGCACTACTGAACCCTCGAAGGTCAAAGTAGATCTCAAGCTGGTCAATCCAAGAATCCAACTTCTCGATATCGATCACCCCATCATATATGTGTATATCAACCTTAGGTTCAACCCTGAAAGATTCGACAGCTAAGGAGGTGTTGGCGAGGTCGTCGGCCTTGTGGTCGTCTTCATCTTCATCCTCGTCTGTCCTACGCAAGTTTCACCAATATTCACACCCTTAACCTTGCCTTTTGAAGCACCAACTTCAGAAGGTACAGCCATGGCCTGCTGCTTAATCCAAGCAAACACAGTATCCATGTCGGCGGAAAGTTTAGCCACTTGTTCAGCTACGTTAGCTTGAACAGAGGTATCGTTAGACATCTTCGGAGACGCGACTGTAGGAACCGTCGGATGATCAGCTTTAATTGCAAGAGTTTCTTGCGGAGTTTTGCCGGAGGTTTTGTAACCCTGGTGAGTCCTCACCATCCATAGGACAGGATAGTTGCTTTGATACCAACTTGATCTGATTCAAGTCTAGACTATGTTTTCATCTAGCCTCGACCGGATACTGTTTGCTCTAATTGAAGTATAGACGGGCTTCATCTATATTCGACCAGATGCAAATATGCGGAATAGCGGGATCTTACTTGGAATTACCGAAACCCAAATTGATCGAAAACACAGCTCAAAAGATAGCACAACTCTTTATTGAAAAGAGGAATCTTGTAAACGTCAAACGTTAGTGATCCGTTTGAGACCTAGCCTTGGTTTTCGCACTAGGCTCGTCCAGATTCTAATATGCGGAATAATGGGATCTTATTCGGAAATACCGAAACCCAAAGTAATTGCACAACTCTTTATTTCAAAGAGGGCTTTATAGTCAAACGTTAGACATACTTGCCTACGTCGAAGGAATTATAAGTGTCTAAAACTCAAATAAGTTCAATGACTCTTTGATTGTATTCGATGATCTAAACTAGTCCTATTACAAGGTATTTATAGTCCAATCGTATGAGTACGTATCAGACTCAATAACCTAAACGTATTAGACTCATATAACTAACTAATCCTAAACGGATAAGCTTAGTTATATATATTTGGATCGGATTACAATTCCGAACAGGGAACGAATTCCTTCTCATGGTCACAAACCAATCCATGGTCGCAGACCCATCCATGGTTGCAAAACCTTTCCAAACACGGTTAAGGTCGCGAACCCATATGCGATCAGGACTTGAAGATCCTCCCGGATCATGACTCCCTTGTTGAGAAGGAGCCAACCCCTGTTGCGACCTCTCGATCAAATTGGAGATGTGGAAATTGGGCTTGTCCATGTTCTCTGGTGTACCACTTTGCCGCACGTGCCCGTTGATCTTTCCGACCGATTCGAAAAGTCTCCTTTGTATGCCACTGCGGGTGGTAGTCACCTTCTTCTCCAGAATCACATCTTCACGTAGAGATTCGTCTCGTTGATAGACCAAGTCTTCAACAGATGGTACTATAGTATCTGGCTCATCATCCATCATTGAAGGCTCGAAGAGTTTGAGGTGCTCAACATTGACAACCGAGTAAATATCCATGTATGGAGGTAACTCGAGCTGACAAGCATTATTACCCACTTTTCGCAAAATCTGAAAAGGACCATAACGAATGGGTTTGAGTTTCTTACCTTCACCTTTAAATCTCTCCTTACTCAGATGTAACCATACCATATCACCTTCTTGAAATTGCGCATCAACTTGGTGCCGATCATGTCGCACCTTGTACTTGAGTTAAGCTTTCAACAAGTTCTGTTCAACCTCACGATGGAGTCGTTGAATACCTTCCAGGAATTTTTGTGCTCGATCCTGATCAGACGCTTCCGTGCTGTTCTGTGCTGAGGTAGGGATCACAAACTCTATGTCGTGGTAGAAACCCTAAACAGACCTCAAACGGCGACTTTTCAGTTGAACCATGCACTGCTCGATTAAAAGCAAACTGCAGGTATGGTATGCTTTCATCCCAGGTCTTCAGGTGCTTCGAGTTATATCCTCTCAAAAGATGAATGACTATGCGATTTACCACCTCTATTTGACCATCAGTTTGCGGATGAAAAGCAGTACTCCTCTTTAGCTTGGTGTCCATCATCATCCAGAGCGATCGCCAAAAGTGACTAAGGAACCGGGTATCGCGATTAGACACAATAGAAGTCGGCAGTCCGAAGTGTGTCCAAACGTGTTGAAAAAATATCCGAGCTGCTTCTTCTCCCGTGATAGTCTTCCGACAAGGTATAAGAGTAATCATTTTGGAGAACCGATCAACGACCACGAATAGATAGTCGTTGCCACATCGAGTCTTAGGCAATCCTCCCAAGAAATACATGGATATGCTCTCCCATGGTCGCGATGGGACTGGCAAAGGAGTGTACAAACCTAATTTTCGGTTTGCCGATTTTGAGATGCTGTAGAGACCACAGCCTCGGACAAAACTAGCCACATCCTGCTGCATACGCGGCCAGAATACATGTCAGTGAAGATTTTGCAACGTCTTTGTAACCCCAAAGTGACCAGCTATTTTCGATGTGTGCGCTTCGAGGTGCTCCACGAGGTATGCAAAGTAAATTGCCCTTATACAAGAGTCCTTGACAAACAAACTCCGTAGGTTTCCCTGTTTCGAGCTCAGTCAATGCTGTTTGAAAATCAGGGTCTTCACTGTACATAGTGGCATAGTCATCATGACATGAGGGCTCGATCTGCATGAATGTTGATAAACAGAAGGTCGTAACTGGTGGTCGTGACAACATGTCCGCCAATTTGTTGTGTACGCCCTTCTTGTACTTAATCACCAGGTTAAACTGCTGCAGATACGACATCCACTTCATGTGTCAAGCTTGCTGTAGCTTGGACTGAGTTTGCAAATATTGCAACAGTTGATGGTCGGTGTGGACAACAGTCTCTTTACCCAAGAGATAACACCGCCAATGTTTCACGGCCTGATGCAGTGCACACAACTCTTTGTCATAAGTCGGGTAGTTCTTTTGAGCTCCCTGGAATAACTCGGAGTGATATGCCACTGGTCGACCTTCTTGTATGAGCACTGCACCCATTGCATAACCTGAGGCATCGGTTTCTAGCTCGAATGGTTTCTGGAGATTCGGCAAAGCTAACATAAGCGCCTTGCTGATCTTCCTTTTCAATAAGAGAAACGTGTCCTCATGTTTCTCTATCCACTGAAACTTCTGATCGATCCTGGTTAATGCATGCAATGGACAAGCCACAATCGAGAAGTGTCGGATGAACTTCCGAAGGTATTGGCATGCTCCCACAAAACTGCGCACGTCCGTAACTGTTCGCGGTCGCGGCCACTCGCGAATCACTTTTATCTTATCCGGGTCGATTTGCAACGTACCATTGCCAACCATGAATGCTAGGTAAAGTAGAGTTTGTTGGTCGAACTCGCACTTCTTACGGTTGAGGCGAAGTCGATGTTGCCACAGCTATTCGAACACCTTTTCGACATGAATGAGGTGCTCATCCCACGAACGATTATAAACCAGTATGTCGTCGAGGTAAACGATCACAAAGTCGTCGATGAACTGTCTCAATACGTCATTCATAAGACGTATGAAAGTTGCCGGAGTATTGCAGAGACCAAACGGCATGACCAGCCATTCGAACAGACCTTGTCGTGTTTTAAACGCGGTCTTCCACGTATCCTCCTCTCGGATGCTAACTTGGTGATATCCTGACTTAAGATCCAATTTGGAGAAGACAACAGCATGCTTCAATTGGTCTAGCAGGTCGTGAATACGAGGAAGGGAGTACCGGTTCTTGATGGTGATCTTGTTTAGTGCTCGGTAGTCGATGCACAAACGCCAAGTCCTATCTTTCTTTGGCACTAACACCACAGCAGATCCACAAGGTGAACTACTCGGTAGAATGGCACCATTGATTAGCAACTCACCAAGTTGTCTCTTGATCTCTTCATTCTCCAATACTGAATTGAGATACATACTCAGATTGGGCAGTGTCACATCGGACACAAGCTGAATTTTGTGTTCGACTGGACGTTTCGATGGACGACCCTGGGTAGTCTCGAACAGATCACTGTATTTCTCTAGTAGTCCCGACAAACGACTAGAATCCTCTTGGCATGCCAACGACAACGTTAGTCGAGTACCCTCACCTTGACCAATGGGTCGAATCATGACAAGCACATACTTGTGACATGCATTGACAATTCGTTTGGTTTGATTTGCGGTAATTAAGTTCAAAGTGTTGACGTGGATGTCTCTACTGATCATGAACTTAACTCCGTCTTTGGTGAGGTCGTACTCTTACGCACGCCGATGGAAGTGAGCGTCTCAATCATACAGATACGGACTCCCAAAAATTACCTGACAGATATCGATAGGGACAACATCGCATTGCACCTCGTCGATATATCGTGCAGAGATTGCAAACTTCAACACACACTGACTCATAATCTGTTGGTTCACATCGGATGTAAACCAACCTAGCGGATATGGTCGCGGGTGTGTGGTTGTCTTCAAACCAAGTCGTCGAACCAGTCCAGCGAAGACCAGATTCTTTTGACTTCCGGGATCGAATATCGCTACGACCACTTCGTGCTTCACTTGGATGTTGATGGTGAACAAGTCCTCCGTTGGGTGATGGTCGTTATGTGGATCTGAAGCCTTCTCCTTCGGCATTGCCATCAGAGACAAGGTGATGAGACCATGTACATCATGGTTATGACCAAGACGACATCAACATGGTGGTCATCAAGATGTCATCGTCCGCCACCTTGGCCAGGACGCGAAAGCTGGCAGCACATACGTCGTCTGGATTTTGTGCTGTCGCCGCCACAAGTTCGGCCTCCACCTTGGCCACCTCCCCAAACACAAGACGTGCTCAAGAAAGGAGCCTCTACACCTCTAAGGTCGCACAAGTCACGTCGCTCCAAGGCCAGCCCACAAGTGAGCTCAATTCATCCACGAGTCCGGTTCGGCCATCTGCGCGTAGTCCAACTTCAAACGGACGTACAGGCCACATACGAAGTCCGTTTTCAACGTTCTTGGACTCTACGGACAAGAGAACGACGAGAGATTTCCAACGGATCCAGTCCCATGTCCAAATTTCTTACGGATAAATGGGAATCGTCAAAACAAGATTGCGATCAGAATCTGACGTGCGCTGCGACACTCCACTTTGGGCCCAAGGCCCATGTACCCCTAAGGTTTCCTCCTCCACCCCATGGCTGCCCCATACAGTATATATATGGCCGCCATGGCTGCCGTTTAGACTTGGGTTTTGCTTAGATCAATTCTGTCTTTGAACAGTGTCGTCGTTCATCGGTTTGTGAGACCCCAACTCGTGAGTTTCATCCTCAATTGCAAATTCAGTTGCATCTTTCTTGTTCTTACTTGTGTTCTCGATTCACTGGCAGGGATTAGCCTTAGTGGTGAGGTCAACCGGGCAGCGCACGGTTGATAACCAGAGGACACGTGGTGCTGCGATTGCAGGGGTTTTGATCGTGCCGATCAAGAAGCCGGATCATGTGTGTCTCGCGCCGCCTAATCGACTTATCCTCCACCTGACGGAAGTTCGGGCATCCCCGTTCCCATTAAGTGGTATCAGAGCAAGGTTACCGTCAGGTTCACCTTTTCCCTTAGTTTGATTTAGTTTTGCGTTCGCCCTATAGTCCACGAAAAAGCCAAAAAAAAAAATTGCAGTTCATAGTCTACCATACCTAGAACCGCGCCTAGCCTTTGCACAATTTCGGTTTCAGAGTCCGTAGTACTGAGTTTGTGTCCATAGTCGAGTCGTGTTGCTGGTTTAGATCGTGGTCTTAATTTAGTTGTGTTTCATCTCCGCTGCATCCCATATCCTACACCGATCCAGTCACCAATCGCCGTTTGTGTCCTTGTTGGAATCGGTTTGCTTTGTGGTTTTCATCATTTTCAGAGTCCTGGTTGTGTTAGGGTTTCCCCTTCATAAAAACCCTAATCCCCCACCTCCTGTTAGCCATACCGCCACCCCTCATCACAGAGCCTTCCACCATAGATCATCGCCTTCCATATCCACTCCAAACACCCTTGAGTTCGGAGAGGTGCCGCCTAGAAAACCCTAATTCGGAGTCCTTCCGTAAAACGGCCATAACTTTCGCATACGGACTCGAAATTAGGTAAATTTTATATCCGCGGACATCTACAGAAAATTTTACATCCGATTCGCCGAATTTATTTTTGCGAAATTCCCCCGGGAAGATTGAGTTTCTGGCCGCCGAAGTTTGAGCACGCTTTTCAGAGAACACTTCTTATTTCATATCGGTTTCATCTTACATCTGTTCAGGCTGAAAATTTGTGTACTGTCTACCTTTGTGCTCCTGATCCTAGGAAAAATATCAGAAAAATCAAAGAAAAAAAAATAAAAAAAAAATTGTGAAAGAAGCGTAGAGCAAAAAAAAAAAAAAAAAAAAAAAAAAAAGGACAGGAGCAAAGGTAGGTGCTTTTACCGTGCCTGATAGAAGTGTTTTGCTGCTGTGCTGATATTTGTTCATATATTCTGACGCCTTGTTGCTTGTCTCTATATATTCCTTGCTTTCTGCCGCAGCTAGAATAAGGACACGTTTAGACCAGCAACTAGGGCAAGTGCTTTTGGACATTTATTCAGCATTACTATCTGTTACTGAATTGTGTGCCACTCCATACATATAACCTTCCTAAAGCTCCACAAATACATCCTTCTGATCAGCACAGGTTATTGACCCTTGCAATCGCTTCATCACGCCCTCACGGTGTCACGAACTAGCCACCGGTTGCACCGTCCCTCGCTGTGTTGGTAAGAACCGGGTAAGAACTTGGTAAGATTGCTTGAGAGCGCGAGATCCCACCTAGTAGTTCATAGGGCTCATAATACTTGTGCTTGTTTTCCTTCTGTCCTTTTTCTGTGCTAACCATGGCAGGTGGCAAGAAGGGCAGGAATGAGGATGATGTTACCATCGAAGACTGTGTCCTTCATTCAGAGTTGTCGACCATGCTGGATGAGATAAAAACGATGTTCAAGGAGCATGCCACGACGATGAACTAGACCCTTGAGAGCATCGATCGACGAGTTTCCACCCTCACCGAGAGGATGGATGCCGTCGAAAAACGCCTTCCCGCGACCATTGATGGAGATGCCTCCGTCAACAGCGGCGCCAACCACGGCAACAACGACCACGATGAGGATGGTGATTTTGAGGAAGATGAAGATGAGCAGCAACGTGCCGCCAGGGAACGTGCTGCTCAACGAGACGGCCGTCTGCATGACCGTCTTCGCCGCAACCAGCACGGTATGGGAGGTAATAACCAGAACCGCAATGATGATCCTTTCGCTAAGGTAAAATTCACCATCCCTTCCTTTTCTGGAGCTTATGATGCTGATGCTTACTTAGATTGGGCGATGACGGTCGACCAGAAATTTAATTCCCATCTAGTTCCCGAGATTCATAGAGTTAGACAAGCCACTAGTGAATTTAAAAATTTTGCTATAATCTGGTGGAATGAACTAGTAAATGCCCGTTTACAACCTGATTCTTGGGCGAGATTAAAAGATGCTATGCGTAATAGATTTGTTCCTCCTTCCTACCAACGTGATATGCGCAAGAGATTGCAACGATTAGATCAAGGTAGTATGACTGTTCAGGAATATTACCAAGAGCTTCAAAAGGGTATGTTACGTTGTGGGGCAGTAGAGGAACCTGAGGATAAAATTGCTCGTTTTTACGGTGGTTTGCGTCCAGAAATTCAGGATATTGTTGATTATAAAGAATATACAACTGTCAATCGCTTGTTTCAACTTGCTATGTTAGCAGAGAAGGAGTTGCAGGGACGCCATTCTAAGAGCAGGAGCAACACCGGCAGCACCTTCACGCCCCGAATGACTACGGGACAAGCGAAGACAGTGCCTTCTTCCACCTTCCGACCAGCTGCACCGCCACCTTCGACGAGCACACGACCGGCATCGACGGCACCGCCCGCCCGTGCCACGGACAGCAGCAAGTCGACCCCGCCAACACCGGTCAAGAGCTCCTCCTCTGTCGCTTCCACGGGCTGTACATCGACGGGAATTCGCTGCCACAAGTGCCAAGGGATTGGCCACGTCAAGAAAGAGTGCCCCAGCCAGCGGGCATACATCGCCACAGACGACGGAAGTTACATCAGCGCCTCCGATGTTGAGGATGAGATCGACGACACTAGGGTGGACGACGACGAGGTTGATGATGATGCCACCTTTGGCGCCGAGGATACCGCTGCGTACAGGCCCATCATTGTCCAGCGTGTCCTTAGCGCACAAATGGAGCAAGCCGAGCAGCAGCAGCGCCACAACTTGTTCCAGATTTTCTTCGTCATCAACAACCGACGAGCGCGCGTAATCATTGACTTCGGCAGCTGCCACAACTTGGTGAGTACAGATTTGGTCAAGAAGCTTGGCTTGACCACACGCCCGCACCCACATCCATACCACATTCAGTGGCTGAATGATTCCGGCAGAGCTAAGGTAACACAAACAATTCGGGTTCATTTTTCCATTGGTTCCTATTCTGATTTTGCTGATTGTGATGTGGTGCCGATGCAAGCTTGCTCTCTTTTATTGGGTCGCCCATGGGAATATGACACTGATGCACTTCACCATGGTAGAAGTAATAAATACACTTTTATGCATAAGGGAAAGAAAATTACACTTCTACCTTTGACCCCCGCTGAAATTCCTTTATTACAAGATGATGTGCTTGCTAATTTTTGTGATAAAGAAGAGTTGTGTGATAATGCTTCACTTATATCCATGCCACAACTAGTGAATGAACATGTTTCTTTTGTGACAAAAACAAACACTTGTGCTGAAAATAAACATGTTATTCACATTGACAGTGAAGAAGGTGAGCTTAAATTAATGTCTTCTTTAAATACTTTGGGTTACATAGAATTTGATGTTTTTTGTGATCTAAGTAGTTCAGAGGAGATACTTTTTACGCATGCTGATTTACCATGGTTATCACGAAATACTTTTCATGTTATGGGAAAACATACTGATAGTGGAGAGCATATGGTGCAACGAATTTATATTTGTACTAATCTGAAACCATCATTTGATATGAAACCTGGCGTTCATTTGGAAAATGAAAATGCCACTAATCATGTCTTGCCATGTCACTCTAATTCAATTTTCAAGGTATATGATAGTTTTCAAGAAAGGGAGTATATAAATGTTAATGGTTCTATGTCTAATGATTTGATTATCAAAGATATGCATATTGCTGTGCTCTCTGTTGGTGCTAACATTTTGCAGAAAAACACAATGGAGTCGAGGACGACTCCACATCAAGAAAGGGAGAATGATGAGACCATGTACATCATGGTTATGACCAAGACGACATCAACATGGTGGTCATCAAGATGTCATCGTCCGCCACCTTAGCCAGGACGCGAAAGCTGGCAGCACGTACGTCGTCTGGATTTTGTGCTGTCGCCGCCACATGTTTGGCCTCCACCTTGGCCACCTCCCCAAACACAAGACGTGCTCAAGAAAGGCGCCTCTACATCTCTAAGGTCGCACAAGCCACGTCGCTCCAAGGCCAGCCCACAAGTGAGCTCAATTCATCCGCGAGTCCGGTTCGGCCATCTGCGCGTAGTCCAACTTCAAACGGACGTACAGGCCACATACGAAGTCCGTTTTTGACGTTCTTGGACTCTACCGACAAGAGAACGACGAGAGATTTCCAACGGATCCAGTCCCATGTCCAAATTCTTTACGAATCAATGGGAATCGTCAAAACAAGATTACGATCAGAATCTGACGTGCGCTGCGACACTCCACTTTGGGCCCAAGGCCCATGTACCCCTAGGGTTTCCTCCTCCACCCCATGGCTGCCGTTTAGACTTGGGTTTTGCTTAGATCAATTCTGTCTTTGAACAGTGTCGTCGTTCATCGGTTTGTGAGACCCCAACTCGTGAGTTTCATCCTCAATTGCAAATTCAGTTGCATCTTTCTTGTTCTTGCTTGTGTTCTCGATTCACTGGCAGGGATTAGCCTTCGTGGCGAGGTCAACCGGGCAGCGCACGGTTGATAACCAGAGGACGCGTGGTGCTCCGATTGCAGGGGTTTTGATCGTGCCGATTAAGAAGCCGGATCGTGTGTGTCTCGCGCCGCCTAATCGACTTATCCTCCACCTGACGGAAGTTCGGGCATCCCCGTTCCCATTACAAGGTCATATCCGCCTCATTAACCGAATTCACTCGAACAACTTCTTTGTCGGGTGAAGTCGCAGTAGCTGTGGCTGTTCTTTTCCCTGGTCCGTTTTTCTTCGGTCGAAGTTCAGGATGAAGCTTGTAGCATTTGTCCTTGGTATGTCCCGCGACTTGACAATGTTCACAAAAGGCACCCGTGCCCGATTTTGAAGCGTTGTTCTTCGGACTCGGCTTTTTCTTTGTCGAGATCGCATTTTCCTTCATGCTTTTGTCACTGCGGGATTTGTTCTTCTTCTCGATCGCCATAGCAGTTGTGCTCGCGGTCGCGATGTCTTGGACGCCAAATAGACTTAGCTCAGTACTGATCGATTTCTGAAGTCCAGATGTGTACTTCCGAAATACCTGAGGATCGGACAGTGAGATGCCGATGACCATTGCTTGTCGCTGAAACTCTGTCGTATAGTCTTGGACGGTCTGGTCGCGCTGTTGGTACAATCTGTGCCAACGCTCCCATCTCTCCTCAAGGTAACCCATCGGATAGAATTCTTGTCGCAGAAGTCGTTTGAATTGACTCCACGCAAGGTCGTCAGCTTCACCACTAGCGACAAGGGCTTTCCACCAAGTCTTGGTGTGGTCCTTCATCTTCAAAGGTGCGAACTTTACCTTTTGAGCACTACTGAACCCTTTCAGGTCAAAGTAGGTCTCAAGTTGACCGATCCAAGAATCCAGCTTCTCGGCATCGATCACCCCATCATATATGGGTATTTCAATCTTAGTGTTGACCTTGAAAGATCCGACAACTAAAGAGGTGTTGGCGAGGTCGTCGGTCTTATGGTCGCCTTCATCTTCATCTTCGTCTGCCCTGCGCAAGTCTTCACCAGTCTTCACACCTATAACCTTCCTTGCTTCAAGAGGTACAATAATGGCCTGCTGCTTAATCCAAGTAAGCACGGTTTCCATGTCGGTGGAGAGCTTAGCCACTTATTCGGCTAGGTTAGCTTGAATGGAGATATCGTCAGACATTGTCGGAGACGCGGCTATGGGAACCGTCGATTGATCGCCTAGATTTTTACCAGAGGTTTTGTAACCCTGGCGAGTCTTCACCATCCACAGGATAGGAAAGTTGCTCTGATACCAACTTGATCCGTTTGAGACCTAACTTTAGGTTTCGCACTAGGCTCGCCCAGATTCTAATATGCGGAATAACGGGATCTTATTTGGAAATACCGAAACCCAAAGTAATTGCACAACTCTTTATTTCAAAGAGAGCTTTATACGTCGAACGTTAGACACACTTGCCTACGTCGAAGGAATTATAAGTGTCTAAAACTCAAATAAGTTCTATGACTCTTCGATTGTATTCGTTGACCTAAACTAGTCCTGTTACAAGGTATTTATAGTCCAATCGTATGAGTACGTATCAGACTTAATAACCTAAACGTATTAGACTCATATAACTAACTAATCCTAAATGGATAAGCTTAGTTCAGATCGGATTACAATTCCGAACAGGGAACAAATTCCTTTTCATGGTCGCGAACCAATACATGGTCGCGGACGCATCCATGGTCGCGAAACCTTTCTGAACACGGTTAAGGTCGCGAAGCCGTATGCGATCAGGACTTGAAGATCCTCCCGGATCAGTTAGGATGCACTCGCCTATGTTGATGAACTATGTGTCTGAGACTCCAATCTAGACTCAATAATTCGATGATCTAAACTAGAACTATTACAAAGTATTTATAGTCCAATCGTATGAATACATATCAGACTCAATAACCGATTAACCTAAACATATTAGAATCGGACAATTAACTAAACCAAAAATGATAGGACTTAGTTTTACATATATATTGATCGGAATACAATTCGACCCGAAATCGAATCCTTCTCGAGGTCACGAACCCTTTCCGATTCCGAGGTCGTGAACCCTTTTTGATTCCAAGGTAGCGAACCCTTTCCGATTCGAAGGTCGTGAAACCTTTTCTGAACTCAATCTAAAGTATTCGACCTGAAGGACCCAGAGATCCTCCTAGATCATCCGATTGAGATATAGACGGGTTTCGACTATAATCTACCAGATGCGAAATAACGGAATCTTACTTGAAAATACCAAAACCCAGGTGATCGAAAACACAGTTCAATGGAATAGGATAACTCTTTATTTCAAAGAGGAGCTTGTACACGTCGAACATTGATCGTACACGATCTTACGTCGATGAACTAGGTGTCTAAGACTTCAAGAAGTTCGATCTGATCTACTATGAGTTAGATCATATATGAGATAGATCTCTATTGGATGAATCTTAGGTAGATAGTCAGGTAGATATTCTATCTATCCTATTACATGGTATTTATGGTCTGAGCGATTGAGATCATATCAGACTGGACGACTAACTAACCATAAACGTATAGGACTCAGTTATATAGTTTATATCTGTAATGAACACGAAACTGGTCGACTAATTGGAGGCTACGTGGCTAGCCAACAGAGGAACCACGATGCTGGCAATGTCGGGACCTAAGTCTAAGCGCCAGATTTAGTTTTGTTTTAGAAATTTGCTGTCAGACCTGTGCAGTATCCGTCAGGGGTTCCTTGCAGCCACCTCTCAGCCTGAGCGAGTGCCGCTGCTCACCCCTGTATTTTCTTGTCATCATCCAGCATTTAAGAATTGGGTCCATTTTCGGGTCGCCGTTTTCATTTCGGGCCATCTCAGGCCAGTTTCAAGCCTTAGGAGGCATAAATCAAAATAAAAAGAAAAAGAGTTTCTTTTAGAAAATCCAGCCCAAAAACCAGGCCTTGGGCCCAAAGGCCCAATTAGCCACAGTTTGCATTTCAGTCCCTGAGACTTTCCCATTTGCAGCCACATGGTAAAACTTTGCACAAAACCCCCCTCAGGTTCACTGATTTTACAAGTCAGTCCATTTTACACCCAGCATGCCCTGGGAATTGCCACCTGCTCACTGGAACAGTGATTCCAGCCACCTCAGCCTAGGTAAGTCGATTGATGCTTAGTGCATAAGATAAATCAACCCTGCAGCATACAATTGCATACACAGCACAACAGCATAATTCACACACAACCAGGCAGAGTAGAGGTTAGAGTGAAACAGCAAGAACCAGGAGTAACAGCAGGAGCTAACCAGGAGCAGGGAGAAGGAGCCCAAGACCAACAGCCAGGGTTAGGGTTTTAGCCGTAGGCTCGTAGGGCGCGAGGAGATGGGAGGAAAAGGGGTAGCGCGTGAGAGGGGAATGGAGAGGTTCGCCGGGGAGCCGCAACGCCGGAGCCGGAGCCGAGGGCGGCAACGGCCGGGGTTAGGGGCGGCCGTGTGTGTGTGGTGTGAGTGTGTGGCATGCGTGTGTGTGTTTAGTGTGTGAGGGGCTGGCGAGAGAGAGAGGGAAGAAGTGGGTCGGCCCAACCCGAGCCGGGTGCGTGCGTGCGAGTTGGGCCGGTTTGGGCCCAACCGAGAGTTTTGGTTTTTTTATTATTATTTCCTTTTTCCTTTTCTAATTATAATTCTATTTTAAATAATAGTTAAAAACTTAATTGAACACAGTTTAATGGTTAATCAAAATTTGTTTAGTGCAAAGATTTAATTAACTAAATATTTTTAACCCACTTAACATCTACGAATTTCTAATATATATATATATATATATATATATATATATATATATATATATATATATATATATATATATATATATATATATATATATATATATATATACACAGATATATTTTCACCCTTTAATAAATCAAATTATTTTCATTTCTTTTAAATGACCTGCTATCCAGACAAAAGGTTTACAAAGTTATGTATTATTTTATTTCAAATAGCTAATCAATTTGGTTACTAATTAAATAGTCTTAGCTCTAAAGTAATATCTTGTCAAATTATTTTAGATTTATATTTCAATAACTGTAAAACTACAACTTACTTTTATTTCAATAATTTGTAAACAAATGCAAATAGTCTTATTTGATTTGGGAGTTACTTAACTCGAGGTATTTATTCCATCATGCAGTTCAAATATATTTCTTATAACTAAAATTTCTCTTCTTTTGGAGTGTCGGCTAGTCGTGTTCGACCACAGATCCGGGGAACAAACACATAGATGCATTCATTCTTGCATTTTGTATGTCCTGTTATAGCAATATTCTAAATATATGTATGTATATGTATATATATATTTATGTTTCTCAGAAACTGACGGTAGCGAGGAACATCGGGGTAAATTGCCGAACTCTGATTTCAATCCCGTCTACGCAGGCAAGTTCCTTCTTGATCATGTTGAAATTTGCTCGAACTAATTTCTTATGATATAGTTTCATATTTAGTTAAAAGTTATCACTTGCATGAAAAAAGTATTTTTCAAAGATTGACAAGAAAGCTTATGGAGATCATAAGTATATGATATGACATACATGGGATATTGAGTATGATAGAGGAAGTCTCTGCATGAGATCACGACAGAAGGACTTCCTTATCGATACTATGGTGGATGAAAATTAATAAGGACTGTAACTAGCTGACTCTTTCATCCAGCGACGTAACACCTGTATCGACCACAGACCTGGTATGGGATGGGCCTAGTCAAGTATCTTATCTGGAAGCTAAGGTCATCTCCACGAGAACGTATTATATATGTATAAGCGCCACGGGTCGCTCAGAATAACCTAGGGGGTGTCACGGATCGCCCAAAATAATCCAGATGGGCTCCACGGGTCGCCCAAGAAGTACCCAGGACGCTATATGCTCACCCGGTGGAGTGGAGATGCTTAGTGGATGGATTCGAAAAAGACTTTGTTCTCTTGACGATGTCACGCATTATCAGAAATGCGGAGTACTGTTGACGAACACCGACACGGAAGTCAAGAGATTCTGTGGGTAAAGTGGTACACCTCTGCAGAGTAAAACGTGGATATTCACTCCTTGTTATCAGGTCGAGAACTACGTCGCGGCAGAAAAGGAGGCCTACAGGTGGCCTCAGCCCTGTGGTGTAAAGTGCTCAGTAGAATTTTTCTAAACGACCAAATGGAGATTGTTTACAACAAATGTTTTAAAAGTAAAACTTATACTCCTTGACTTATTATATGCTTAAGTATGTTCTCCTTGAATATAGTTAACCTAGATCATCCTATATTATGATTGATGCTTGCTGAGTACATTTTGTACTCACCCTTGCTATGTAAATCCTTGGTAGACTTAGAATTTTCAGTTAAGAATCTACTGAAGAAGGCAACGGAGGAGCAGAGCTCACCCAAGACCCCGAGGATCCGGAGATGGACTTCTACAATTACAATTCTACTTACTTTGGATCTGGAGACGAGGACTTCTGAAGACTACCGCGGAACTAGTTCTTTTGTTAGTAAGATGTATAGTTTTTGGTAAAAACTGATGTTTTGTAGCATGGGTTGTTTCTAATAACAAACCCTTTATGTTATAATATGTTTAACCTGAAATCTATGCTTCTGTTTCGCTACTCTGAATTGGACATTGTTCGGGAAAACATGCTTTTGTCGGGCAATGTTCATAGACCAGGCATGCTACCACGTGGGTGGGATGCCGGGTCGTCACAATATCGAACTACTACCGACCATATCGGATAACTACCAACCAGACATAATTCAAATCCATTACGCATTCAACCTGCTAAGATCCTTCTGGATTAGCATCAATACTCATCGAAAGGGCTACTGTGATTCCTACTCTTGCATAATATCATCCCTCGGTATAATTCTCTATGAATTCAATTAATTCTCCATGAATTCAATTAATATGTTCAAGCCCTGACACATGGGCTTAGTCTATATATAAGTGTTAGTGCTATGCCCTAGAAGCAATTATAAAGATGGTTTTATTCTTGTTATTTTTATGTACTTTTGGATAATATGTTATTTTGTTCATCGAATAAAATATCATTTTTTTGTCAACAAGTATGTGATTTGTTCGTGAAATTTTTTACTTGTTTGGTGATGTTATTCTAGATAGTTCTTGGTTTTTTATCATTAGATAGGACATTAAATGATTAATGAACCAACACATATATTGATAGATGGTCATGTTTTACAGACCATGGATGAAATAAAATAAATAATGTGGACACATGTTGGAGAATATGATGTTGGATTGACCCACTTTGAGATATTAATAGAGTTGTTATATTAGTGTGATCAATTAATCTCAAATAATATTTATGATTGATCTTTAGACCTGAGATCTCATGGTTTCTTACATGTGAGGTAGTATATTTTGGTGGTACCAAATACTACTCTTAATTGTGTGGTTATAAAGGTAATATTTGAGTATGCTATGAACTATGTGGATGAATGTGAATGGTCAAGATAAAATTTACCTTTCTCATATAATGGGAGAGACATCTTTGGACCTCTTGATATAGATGAACTGAAAAGTGCATGACCATGTTGTGTGGTTAAATATTAACTATGGAAAGATTAGTTCACTATGAAATCGAGAAAAGATTGAACCGTGCAAGGGTGACACATATTCTACCTTGGGTTTAATATGATGTTGTATGGTGAAGGGTTCAACATGTTCAGCATGAGTGCATTTAAGTTCGTTGGATATGATCTTCGTGTATACTCAAGTGATCAGTATATCCTGTTAGGAGACACTATCAACTTGTGGTTCGGATCAGTACTTTTGAGCCGCAGTCAAGTATATATGCATGAATCTATAAAGTCACACACTTAACGGGTTGGAACCACTCAGTTTGGATAGAATCTATTATAAAGTTTAGTACCGCATGGGAAACCTAACATAAGACTCTACTTGCAGGGTGCTATATAAAAGGAGGTGTGGTAGGTTTTTAAATCAATCCAAAGAAATCTTAGCCGCGAGCTACACCAAAGCCCCAACCTTAGTTGTTCGTGCTGGTGCTAGCACATTAATGCACGACATTCTTCCCAAGGACATGTGGATTCCAATAGAGGTGATGTTACCATTGTTGCATCGATCAAGATGATCCACGAGCGGTTGCTAGGATTGGTTGCTAGACACAAACATCATTTGATCAGTCGCTACTCCAATTCTCCTTCCATTGCTTGTCACGTTTAGTGATAATGATCTAATCAGTGGTCTAATACTTGTTCGCAGTAGAAATTTTTGAAATTCCACTAATATAGTCTATTTTTGTCCCAACAATAAATATCTACATGTGGGACCCACATGTTAATGACTATTATTTTAATAGAATTATTGGAGAATTAGACTAAAGAGCCTAATTGCTCTCATAGAAGAGTGATTTATCTACTCCAATTATAAAAAACTAATAGTAGAAGAATGTGGATTGCTATTTTTCCTTCTAAAAATAAAGACATGCATGGACCGAGAAATGGGTCAAAGACCCTATTTTAATCCTACTTTTACCCTGAAACTTAAGCAACTGGTCCAATTCAAACCCATGTGGTAGTAAACTTATTAAAGCCAACTCAGTCCAAACCCTACAACCAAAAAAAGAAGCCCTAACCCAACCTTCGTCAAGGTCATAAATTTACTCTATAGTAAAAGCCAGAGGATCCTTTGCATAGGTCTAATTCTAGCCCATTTGTTGTTAACATCTACTCCAACATATTTTTTCTTTGTATTTTAACTTGTTTGAGCTCCTCATAACTCTAATTTATTAGGTTCTCCGCCATTTAATTCTGGACTTCCTCAGTATACTTCAAGACCTAGACCTAGAATGCATGACACAGACAGTAGGTCGTCTGGTCGTTGGCGACCATCTTGATGACGCCATGTAGACTGTTGGATTGACTGGATGATGAATTGACGTTCATATGACCTTACTTGCCGTTTGTTGACCGCTATGCGTCGAAAAAGACTAGCAGCGGTCAATAATGGTGCACGCCTGCACGGGACAGCGTAACACACACACAGCGAGAGCACCGCTGCATCCGGCCGTAGGAGTGGAAACAATCTGAACTTGTGAGACGGCAACGTCGGCTGGGTAAGAGACTAAGAGTTATGAGTCACGTGGTCAACTCAAGTCGTTTGCAAAACCAAGGCGAGCTTGAGCTTCTCATTAACCTAGGGTCAACGGTATTCCAACAAGAGGATCTAACCGCATAAGACAATCCAAAGATCCAGATTAAGTGGGAAAAAAATTGAAAAATATAAAATTTATTAATTTATTATAGAAAAATCAATCATGGTGTTTGTTGTTAGTTGATTCTATGGATAAATATATATATATATATATATATAATATATATATATATATATATATATATATATAGTTGTATAACAACTTCTTTATTTTAAAGGATTTAATTCCATCTGAGTGAGGATGAGGTTATTGACTTGTGAACTCATAGCTACGACTTGTGAGACCGCCTATGAAAACTTGGGTTAAGATTAGGAGAATTGCTGGGCTCTATACTATTTCTACATATAATTATAGAATTTCAAGGCCTAGTTACAAACAAGCTAAATGGGCTATGCTAGGGTGAGGTGGCTTTGGCAGTTTGGCTCAGCTCGTTAATCTTACTAGTCGGAGAAGAAGAGAGGTTTTCATACGGAAAATCCTAACTAAAATAATAATTTTGTAAAAAACAAAGAAAAACCAAAAATTACAAAAATGACTATAGTCGCCAGTCGGGCTGGCGACTTAGCATCGAAAACCCTTAGTCGCCAGCCCGGCTGGTGACTGACGCTTGCGCATCCTCTGTCGCCAGCCGGGCTGGCGACTTAGGATGCTATATAACCACCAGAGGTGGCGACTAAGAAGGTGTGCCGAAAAAAAAATTCAGTTGGAGAGAGGGAAGGAAAAGAGAGGAAAAGAGAAGAGGAAAGGAGGAAAGGGGGGAGGAAGAAGAAAAAGAAGAAAGGTAAGTTTTTTTAAATTTTTCTAATTAAATCTGTTATAAAAATTAATTTTAAATACATATCAGTTTTAGAAATTAAATTCAAAATACAGATATACTTTAGAAATTAATTTTGAATGCATATCTATTTTAAAAATATAGTTTAGAGTATAGATCTACTTTAGAAATTCGTGAAAAATATATATCTTCTTTAGAAATTAAATTTGGAATACATATATGTTTTAGAAATTAGGTTTAAATACATATCTGTTTTAGAAAATTAGTTTAGAGTATAGATCTGATTTAGAAATTTAGTTTAGAGTATAAATCTGATTTAGAAATTTATGGAAAATACATATCTGCTTTAGAAATTTAGTTTAGTGTATAGATCTGTTTTAGAAATTTGTGAAAAATACATATATGCTTTACAAATTTAGTTTAGAGTATAGATCTGCTTTCAAAATTCGTGGGAAATGTGTTAATGATTTAGATATGTTGTGCGAACCTTCATGCAAGATGTGATGTGTACGTAAAATAATTTATATCTGTTGTATAATGTTGTGTATTTATAAATATAATGTGTATATAATATTATGGATGAGCTGTGTGTTAAATTGTACCTATAACAAATAAGATTATTTAAAAAATAAAGCAAAGATTAATTTTAATTTTTTGTCGTAGACAATGTCGGAAAGAAGAATAGTTTTCACAGGGAACAAGTAATCAGAAATGGAACATATGCGGATGACCTATGTAGCTGTCACCGTGTAGACATGGAATTGAATGATCTCAGTGCAGTTTATTTTGAGAATCTTAAGACCCGAGTCGTGGACATACTAAATATCGACCCATGTAAACACGAAATTGTCATAGAAGCGTTGGTGCCTGTTGGTGAAACAGGTAGTTGGAAATTATGTAAACTTAAAGGTGATCAGTCTTGAGGTTCTCTAGTTAGGAGAGTGTTAAATCCCATTCATGGTCCAGATGACTGCATGCTGTATGTAACGGTACTAAACATCGAACCGGCGGAAGAGGTACCCGAGCCAGTCATTGATCCAACAATAGCACATGATTCTGCCAGTGTCCCGAACACAGGATTCGTGAGTGGCCATTTTTGGACTGGGGATGAGGCTTACGTCGATGAATGTGAAGACGAGGGTATGCAATACTCAGGTAGCGAAGGTTCGGAGGTGGATGCAGACTATGCGGATTCGTCTAGCGAAGAAGATTATCGTGGGATGGGACCTCCGCAGCAATGGTTAGATCCAAGTGGTTTTGATCATGCATAAATCCGCGATGATCGCAGTTCGGACTCGGCATCGGATGAGCAAAGATTAATTTTAGGACAACATTTCCGAAGCAAGGAGGAGGCAAAGCAAGGCGTGGCGATGTGGTCCATTGTACTACGTTGCTCTTTCAAGGTGGATAGAACAAATCCGCATCTATACGCAGTGAAGTGCACGGTGGAGGGATGTAGATTTTATGTTCGTATTGCCCAGTACAAGGATAGTGAGCACTTTGTTGTTACAAGAATCACCGAACATGACTGTTCGGTCACAGAAGCCTCACGGAGCCACAGGAATATATCATCCGCTTTTGTGGCAAATGTGATTTTGGCTAACCTTCATGCAAATCTGGACATGGCACCAAAAGAAATTGTTGCTCAAATCACCGACACTTTCAGATACAGCATTCAGTATGGCAAGGCATGGAGAGCGAAAAAACTTGGCCTTGAGATGCTATTTGGATCTTTCTACGATTCATATAACTACGTGCCCAGACTGATACAGCAAATCGTCGATACTAACCCTGGCACTGTAATGGACATGGTTCATAGGCCAGTTGTGGGCACAAACGGTGACGTAGTGCATGGAGAGGAGTACATGGAGCTTATATTCTGGTCATTCGGGCAGGCTATCTCTGTATTCAAGTACATGCGGCCAGTACTTTGCGTGGATGGCACATTTTTAACTGGGAAGTACAAGGGAACTTTAATGACAGCTATTGGCGCAGATGCAAACAATTAGCTATTTCCGATGGCGTACACTATCATAGAAGGCGAGAGCACAGATAGCTGGGTGTGGTTCCTTACAAATCTGAAACAAGCTGTTGTCAAGGATAGACGGAATGTGTGCGTCATCCATGATAGACACAAGGGCCTGTTGAGTGCCATTGAGTTCATGTTATGCACAGAGGAACCGCAATATAGATGGAATGACTTGATAAGTCGGTGGTGCAAACGACATCTTGCGGTGAACTTTTTTACACATTACAGAAACACAGGCTTGATGAAGAAGTTCAAGCGGTTGTGTGATCAGAACCAGGGCCATAAGTTTCAACGAATTTGGGACGAGCTAGAGAAAGATACCTCGGACCTAGCTAAAGCTCAAAGATCTGAGGCAAGCAGTTCGCAACAGGCGGAGGATGGAGAAAATGTCGTGGGAACTTTAGATGGGCCGATACGTCGCAACCGGAGATCAAGAACAAAGAAATTTAGTGAATGGATCGGTGAAAAAGCTCCTGAGAAATGGTCACACTGCATGATAAGGCAGGAGCTAGATATGGAATAATGACAACCAATATGGCGGAGGTATACAACTTTGTGTTGAGGGGGGTGCGAGGGCTTCCGCTCACCAGAATTGTGGAATTTACATGGCATCGCACTGCTAAATACTTCCATGAGAGGGGTACAGCTGCAAGAGCACTACTTGGGGTCACACCATCAAAATATCCTCACGAAGTGCAGAGGTGCTTAGAAATGAAAGCCGCGGCCACTCACAAACACTCAGCCCAATGCATTCCAAACAGCAGAAGGCAAAGTTGGGTTGTTTATCTGAAGAGTAAGAACATGGGGGGAGGATACATGCGGTCGATCAGAAAGCAAGGTGTCATTTTTGAAGACGGCGTCAAGTGCACTTGTAATAAGCCTGCTTTGTTGCATAAACCGTGCTCCCATGTGATGGCAGCGTGTGCGCATGACAACAAGTCGATTGAGACGTACATATCACTTTACTATGGCGCACGGTTCCTCGCTAAAACATGGACTGCAGACTTCGAGGTCTGGGGAACTCAAGAGCACTACAGAGAGCTGTCACGCAGAGCAGGCTAGATGTTGTATGTTCCACCCCCACACCTGGAGCGGAGAGGCCCTGGACGACGACGAAGACTTCGAATCAGCAACGATATGGATAATGCAGAACGCGATGAGCTGCGAAAGTGTGCTATTTGTCGACAGCCTGGGCACACAAGGAGAACATGTTGTAATGCATCCGGATCGCACTGAATGTGAATCAATCAGCACTGTTGTGCAATGCGTAATCATTCCTCTCATGTATTTTATGTTTGTTTGTCACTCATTTCGTATGGCATACTAACTCAATGTTCTTGCTTGCAGACATGACTCATGATCGTGGATAGCTTCCTAAGCTACTTGATCAGTACTACGATGATCGTCATCGAGCTCGAGCCCTTAGGACCAGAGAGGAGCTTCAGTCGTTCTGCCTACGATCGCCGGGCACGGCCTGGCCTCTTGACAGGAGATACATCGCACGATTGAGGGCGGTGGGACTTCTTTTTTTTGTCAAGACGATCACCAAAGCAGAGTCCTTCAGGCACGATCGATCACTAGTGTCTGCTCTGGCAGACAGATGGAGACCCGAGACACACACATTTCACTTCCGGTGGGGGAGATGACCATCACCCTGGAGGATGTGGCGATGTTATTCGACTTGCCGATTCGCAGATAGGCTTGGGTACCACCACCCAATCCTGCCGGGTAGGATGTGGCATTCACACAGAGGTTTCATCCCCTGCCTCTAGGACACGAGACCTTCCACCATGACATGGGAGTTCCTGCAGCCTGGCTCGCTCACTTTCGAATATGCCCGGCAAATGCTGATGAGTAGACAGTCAGCCGACACTTCGAGGAGTACCTACTACACTGTTTGATAGCTTCATGTTCACCGGTACGCTTACTCATGGTACATACACATGTATTTTACTTACTGCATTTAAATCTTAACTTCCTGTTTGTTTTTGTTTGCAGGTACGCACGGCGACACGGTGGACCGTTGGCTTGTTCCACTGGCGTAGATGCTCGCAGACATGCCGATCGAGCAGATTCCACAGATCAGCTGGGCCTCGGCGGTTCTGTGTGCGACGTATCGAGCGTTGTGCGACGCCTGCGTTCGCCGTGCCCGGCAGGCAGTTATGGCTGGGTGTCCTCTCCTTATTCTCCTGTGGTCGTACGAGCACCTTCCTGTAGGACGACCGCTTGGCACTGATGTGCCCGTGCCGCTGCCGGAGGGGTACCCGCCCAGGGATGCGGAGGACGAGGTCGATCGTCCGACCATGGGGGATCGCTGGTTGCAGCACAAGCTGCAATGGGCCACTATCCAGGTGCACGCATGCTACGGGGCGTACAGCGATGAGCTGGAGCTGCTCCATCCCTCGCGTGTTGTCTGGAGGGCCTGGACGGCTGCAGGCGGGATCTCATCGATATGTACAGGGGACCGGGACTTATGGCCCACCCGATGTGTTCTTGTCTTCAGCCATATGTTGGAGGTATATGCTCCATGGAGGGTGATGCGGCAGTTTGGCTTATTTCAGCCGGTCCCTCCTGTCAATGCTCCACATCGGTTGTCGCATGCCCAGCATGAGTAAGCTCGCGATCATCTCTACGCATAGTGTTTCGTCTCCAGGAAAAGGCTTAACACTTTTGTTTTTCCTGCAGGCAAACCCGCAAGGGCAAGAAGGCTTTCACTTGGGAGGATCGGCAGGCTCCGTACACTCGCCGCTGGGAGCAAAGAGCAGGGATGCATCTAGTGCGCGAGGATAGGCCATACGATCCGAGGACATATGGCAACTACCTCCGATGGTATATCCCCCACACCATTCCTCGCATTGCCCCACCAGCTCCAACGCCTGCCGAAATCCCTGCCCCAAGTGTGCAGCAGACGTACGATTCACACCACGCATCCCGTGTGCACCGCCAGGTACACACAAATACTCGGTTTCTTGCTTGTTATTGTTATTCCTGCTTACCATTGTGTTGTGGTCTTGTAGGTTGACGGCCTTCGTGCGATTACCTCCACCACGCAGCCGCTACTTCATCGGGACAAGTCATGTCTACCTATCACACCCGAGGAGTACAAGAAGGCCATCGCCTTCATTCATCGAGTCGCGACCCAGTTGTTGCGGGAGAGTTCCACCACTTCGTCGACATCTGTTGCACCTCCTCCGCCGAGGGCCCCTCCCATTCAGACGCCGTCGCAGCCGGCCGCTCATCCGCCCGATGCACCCGGACCGTCAGGTACGACCATCGACGCCCCGATTTATCTTGGTGCGCTCTCGGCCCGCTCTTACCGTTCAGGTGTTCCAACTCACGTGGACGTAGTGTCGCGTGGTCGTGTACGGATCTCTGAGGGTACCCCTGCGCGCCCGTCCAGCTCCGATTCCAGCCTGGGGTTTGACATCACGTTCGACCTGGACGACGAGTACGTCACCATGTCACAGCGTACGGTGGACGAACCTGCCAGTACGTCCTCATCTGCTCCATCCGCACTGTCCAGTAGGCGCCCGCCCTGCATTCCGCCTCAGTCCGTCCATGCCGACCCGGACGTGGTCCTCGACCCTGCGTACGCGGACTATGCTGACATGTTGCAGAGGGGAAACAACACCCACCAGAGCCAACATCAGTTGGCGTCCGCACAGCTTGGTGATGCGCCTCCGCCGTCACAAGACTCTCCTGATACAGGTCTCGATCGGGCGAGCGCCCAACCACCACCACATCAACAGCCGTCACAGAGGACGGTGTGGGGACGCACCACCTTCTCACCCTTACCGTTTCAGCGGGACCGGCCTCGTTGTCCGAAGAGGGGCCGACATTAGTTTTTTTTTTCAAATTTCTTACTCTCTCAATGAAACATAGTTTTTGTTTACATGTATGTATGAAACATAGTTTTTCTACAATTTAACCTTTCTACTTTTCAGTATTTTTTACGTTCAGTTCTCACTTTTGGTAACCCCACAAATTAAATTAACCACGAATCATACGAATCAATCAATCGAACCCCTCGCGACTCTTTTTCTCTCTGATTGGGCGGGTTGCGGTTGTTCAATATGCCTTTCTATGTTTTACCTGCAATTATTCTTTTTATTTCGGTTATTCATACTAAAAAACAGTCTTGCAAGCTATTTTACAAACAACATACACCACATGGGTTATTTTTGAAATAATCAAAACTACGTTGGTTATTTTGAAAATAATATAAAAGGTTAGTTTATAAATAAATCTGGCAAGAAGGGGGGCCCTAAGTCGCCAGCCCAGTTGGCGACTTAGGCTGGCGACTGAGGACGTGGCCTTAAGTCACCAATTGGGCTGGCGACTTAGGACTGCGGCCACTCAGTCGTTTTTGCAATTTTGTTTTCTTTTGTGTTTTTTTCTGAAATTATTATTTTAATTAGGGTTTTCCATCCGAAAAATTCGAGAAGAAGAGGCTCAACTAGACTTGTTGATGATTTTGGTAGTTTTTAAAAATACTTTTCTAAATTTATTGTGGCTATTTTTTGATATCCATGCAATTTTTTGATATATTTATATATTTTAAATATTACCCATTTCCATTTTTCAGTTATTTTGTATTTTTACAACTTTATTAATTTTTAAAACATTTTGTAATAGCTTCAATTTTTATTATGTTTTGATTTTTTTGTATTTTAAATATCTATTGCATTTTTTGCATATTGATATGCTTAGAATATTTTTATGTTTTATGTATAATAAATAATTTTATATATTTTTTAATAATTTTATTTTTTATTTTTTTCCTTTTTATATTTTTATTATTTAATTTTTGTTTTATTTTTGTAATTTTCTATAAATACATTTGAAAATAATTAAATTAAAACTTCTTTAAATTTGAAATTCTTTGATGACTCAATGGGATTTTTATTTTCTACAAGAAAAAAGCACATGGGAAACAAGTGGAATGGGATAAGAGTGGGTTAAAATCAGGGGTGATGCAGATTATCAAATTATCGAATCCGATAACGTGCAGATAAAGAATTTTTCATCCAAATAGCAATTTTTCTCTCTCGTAATTTGTATTCAAATTTGACAAAAAAAATATCCATATCTGTGTTCGAAATATGATATCATCTGACAAAATCCAATACAATGATATAGATGGATCTCTAAATTCAAATTTGACTTTTTTATATAAAATTACTGTCTAAATTTATAACATATCAACTTTGCAATTAAATTCTTACATAAATAATTGAAATATAATACAAATTCATTCAAAGTGTGTTATTTATTATTTTAAAGTGAATTATTTTTAAATTTTGTAATATGAAAATAGAAAAACAAGAAATATTAGTAGTATTTAATTGAATCTAAAATCTGATTTGAATTAAGAATAATCCGATACGAATCTAAATTTAATACTTCGATCCAAATCTGAATCTGAACATTTCTGGATTTGAAGTTGAGTCTGATTTAAAAATATGAATGCTGATGTGATTTCATCAAATCAATTTTGTTTACACCCCTAATTAAAACTAGCTCAATTACTAGAGCTGGCTCAAGCCTAGGCCTAACTCAACAAAGGTTGAAGGTGATTAGATATTTTGATGGCACAGCTCGAGCTCAGGTTGGCTTAGAAAATGCTCAGATCTCATATTATAGTATAAAATGCATCGAGTGTATTTCATTTTTGGGGACAGTTGGATTAAAAAACAAAGAATGCATGAGATCATACAAAAAAAAAAGTAATGTTTGAAATTAGCAAGTTTTAGGTCAAGCATACCCATAGCATTCATTTTCGTCCAACCATGCGCGAAATTGGCAATTTTTGATCCAAGGACCCCTTGAATATAGTAGTGCACATATATGTGTTAGACCTGATTTATGAGTTTGATTTGAGTTTGACTCAATTTTAATCCAAATCCAATATTTATAGAACTGGATTGAGTTTTGATTTTGACACTAAAAGATCAAATCTGAATACCCTTAGAGTTCGACGTGTACAGAATCCACTCAGGCCGAACGAACGGAGTTTTTAAACGTATCGGTCTAACTTGCGTCACGAATGCTGAACATCTGGATTCGTCTGAGACAGGTGGCAACTGCTGGTATATAAAGTTGGCCGTCCCGTACTAAATTAGTCAACAATCGCATTGAGTCTGAAACGAAGTAAATTTGTCAACACCGACCTAAACAAAGAGCCAAAAAGTGGGGCTCCATAACATCATATCATGCATGGGCTTGGGCAAAAAGGCCGTGGCGAACGCACAAACTTGCATTGCATGCATAACTTCACGTCTAGCCGCGTCCGTGCCAAATTGCCATTTTTTTGCCATGCCTAGTGCTGGTACGATCGCCAACTAATACAACATGTTTCCAACATCATAATAAATACGGTTCGCCCTCATATTGATATGTCACCTGCAGGGGTGATATATATATAGACTATTTGAATTATTGGATTATAGAATCTGATAATATATATAGATATGATAACAAATTTTATATTCTTTTTTTCTTTATCTGAATCTGACAAAAATATTCATATATGTATCTAAATCCGATAAAATCCGATGAGATCCGATAAAATGATATATGTTTTGGGGCCATATGAGAGTCCGCCAAGGCAGGCCTCCCATAGCTTACAACTTGTCATGATGCAATTGTAAATAGAAGTGTATATCACAATCTTGAGTTCAAAATTTTATTACACAAGGCTAAATTTGCATTAGCAATTACAATAATACAGTATTGTCTTACAGTAGAGACCATTACTGCCAAACCTTATTTATATCTGACGATGATTATTACCCAAACTAGTCATCTGTTTATATCATGTTTAAGATATTTCGAATATGATATATGGCCCCATACACTAGCAGACGTAATGGTCGCAGAGGCAGTTTCCTGTGAACAAGAAGGTCGCACGTTTAATACTGACCTATGATCGCATGATGTGCACGACCATAGTATCTTGAAAGTTATATTTAACCTGAGTAGTGTTTGAGTCTTCCAAACACGGTTCCAAGATAAAATAATTCCTTTTCCCTACTTGTGAAGACAACCGTCGGGAAGTTAAGATATGTGATTATCTAAAACCACAAAAAGTAACTGACAAAAAGATAAAGGTGCAGTTTTATAACTACATCTTAGCAACTATCGAACTTCCAAAAACTACTTCACATTGACACCCTTTCAATCAGTATAAAAGGCAATAAGGAAGGGTAGAAGAGGGAGAGATAGAAAGACAAGAAAGATAGGCAACATTAGTTTCACAAGTACATGTAAATAAAGAGATTGTTAACCTTTCCTACAATCTCTTTCTCTGTAATCTTTTATACACATAGTGAAAAACCACAGGACGTAGGGTTATTACTCAAATCATTGAGGGCCCAAACCTATATAACCTCTTATGTTCCTAGCATATAGTTATCTTTACTTACCTGATGAGCATTTTGAATGGTCTCTTCTTCATATATCATTAATCTGCATAAGATCGACTAAGGACCCTAGTCCCAATCGTCGATAATATCACACACACAACAGTTTACCCACAGTTGGACTCGGCTATGAGTCATGGCACTAAAAGAACTGATCGAAGTCACCCTCAAGGGGAATTGGCTCATCCTCGAGTGGCTCCTGGTCGGCTTCATATTCTTCTAATGAATTATGATTTGGGAGTGAGTACAGGGCACTCAGCAAACTAATTGCAATAAGATACATTTATACTTGGATAATAGATAAATATGATGGAAGGTTCACGGAAGTAATTATGATAACTTACTTCTAAAACACTAATGCAGTGTAAGTTATTGTAGTGCATGGACCAATTACTCGATTAAGTGACGATGAATTCCAGAGTAGTTACTTTACGAATAAAATTGATTTATGTGCACTTGAGACAACATTTGTAAAGCTACTTTGTAAAGCTACTTGTGCCCAACCATATGATAAACTCATTGACTATGACATACCCTAATCTGAGGGTATAAAATATTCAAATACATTCTTTACACTCTGCAGAAGTGTACTACTTCGCACAATTTACTTCGGCTATTACTGTCAGCGTATATACATGCAACAATACTGCATGTGACTGAGTCGAATATTACATGCTTTTCTCATTGTCTCATATCAACTTTAGCTCTGCCCAACCAAGGTTTTATTATGCATCAAATAAAACCGGTAGCTGTTGTAGCAAGCTAAACCCCCTACCTAGGTCACTTTCCACTGCTGGTCCGCAATAGGGTAATTTCCCCTTTTCCAGTAGGGAATCAGTATCATTCTCCACAATTACATTGGGTGTGGTTGGTTGCCTAGTTTTGGGCTCAGTCTGTCTCACAAATGCAATTTTTGAGTGTTTGGTTGCCTGTATTGATCCCTCCAGCCTGGCCCCTGTGGTGTAAAACTCCCCCTGCAGCCTGGCCCGTGGATGTGTGCACCCCTCGCATCCCCTCGCACGTTAGGGTTATCTCTCCCTCGCGTCCTATCGTTCCATCCACCTCCACCACTTCCCCGAAACGGCGCCCTCGTCGCCGCCTCCGCCTCTGTCACCGCCTATGCCTCTTCCCCGAAACGCCGCCCTCGTCGCTGCATCCGCCTCCGCCTCCGCCTCCGTCGCCACCTCCGCCCGCCGCCTCCACCTTGTCGCTGCCTCCACCCAAGCCCGAGCCTTGTTGTCGCCTCCGCCTCCGCCGGAGCCTCATCGCTGCCTCTGCCTCCGCATCCTGCTACTCCTCATCGTCCTCTGGTTCCCGCACTCCAGCACGCCGCTTTGGATCAACTCCGGCGTCTCCCTCTTCACGCTTGCGCTGCTTCTTGTGCCCGTCATGGACGCCGTTTACGTCAAGGGCCAGCCGGGGCATTATGCGGCTTTTGATGTCACGGTCTTTGCGACAGTGATGTGCGACGCCGCGGATGCACTGATGCAGGGCAGGTTATCAGCTTCGCCCGCGAGCTGCTGGAGAGGTACATGCAAGCCGTCATCACCATATTCTTGATTTATTTGTTGTTCATCTAATTATGCATATATTTGCATACCAGGCCCTGGATTGAGAATTGGAGTTCTTCAATTCTTGAGTAGTTCGTCAATCAATCTTGAATTGAAGTGTATGGCTCACATTGAAGCTTGAGACTTGTTTGTGCTTCTTGAAATGTAGGTTCTTGTGAGGTGTTCCTCATGGATAGATGCCAATTAGGTTCTTGTGGGGGTTTTTCCCATGGATAGATGTTATGTAGATTCTTTAGGGAGCGCAACTTTTCTATATCCCACCTCTGACAATTCTCTTCAAAGGTCAAGTTGCGGAGGAGAAAGGTGGAATCAAGATTAGTTTAATTCTTATCTGCTTTTAACTGAAAGCATATTGTCATAGAAGTCACTTTAGTTGTTTTAGCTAATGAAATGCAGTGCTTGTGATAATAATTTTGATGTTCTATCACAAAAAAGATGCAACTACGTGTTGGCTACTTTTTACAATGAGCAACTATATTAATATCTTTGGGCTATCTTGGCCACATTCAATTTGTTCTCGTTGACAACTTTAATATAATTGTGTTCATCTCTTTAGGCTATCTTGGCCACAATCATTGAGCTTGTTCTCTTTGATACTTTGAAGATCTGACATTTGTCGATCTCCTATGTCATGCAGATTGATGCATTCTTTGAAACAAATGTTCCTGGAGTGTATGCCATTGGTGATGTGGCCACCTTCCCCCTGAAGTTGTACAATGAGTTGAGGAGAGTAGAACATGTCGATCATGCAAGGAAGTCCGCGGAGTAGGCTGTAAAGGTGAGACCATCCCGCTTATGTTTCTCTCTGACATAGGGTTTCTAGGACAGGTATCAGACGTGATACTATATAGTCAATAAACTTAACAACCATCAAGTTGATTTTGAACCAGCTGAACACTGGCCGGTGTTTAGCGAATCTTGCTCGAGTTTCTTCTACGCTTTTTGGATAAGTTTTCATGCAATAATAACGTAAACTTAGTTGTAATTGGTGTGAGTTGTTCATAATTTGGAGTAGATGCCTAATATGTAGTGCCTAAATCGGCTGGCTTAGGATTCTGGTCACCAGCGATTGCTAAGTTGGTTGAACCGATTTCATCCACTAGGCATCTGAATTGCTTTCGTCTTTACATCTTCATTTCAGGCAATCAAGGGAAAAGAGAGCGGCGAGTCTGTTGCGGAGTATGACTACCTTCCCTACTTCTACTCCTGGTCGTTTGACCTGGCGTGGCAATTCTACAGCGACAATGTTGGTGACACGATCCTATTTGGTGACAATGACCCTGCTAACAGGGATATCTCGAAATTTGGATGTGACAATATACTTATAATTTGAATGCTATTTCTATAAAAATGCTTGTCTTAATTTACGGCATAGCAATTTTATGATGAAGTAATATAAATTCATTCAAATATTTTATTTAGTTAATTTTAAAATTTGTACAAATAATTACTGAAATCAAAAAAATATTAGTAGTATCTAATAGAATCTAAAATCTGGTCCGATTTAAAAATAATCCGAACCAAATCCATATATGATATTTATCCAATCCCCATCCGAATATGAATCCGAGTGTATCTGAATTCGAATCCAACTTAAAAATGTAGATGTGGATATGATTTGAGTCGTTTGGCCAATATCCAATTCAAATTCAAACTGTTTTCACCCATAGTCACATGTCCATTTCTAAAAGATTCTTTTTCTATTTGACATACTTTTGTTTCTCTTTTTTTGTCCTCAAGCTTACTTGTCCCTCTCAGATTGGATTTGCACATGATTTGATGTCAATCATTGTCGTGGTATAAAATATACCACCGGCAAGTTTCACGAGAAGGCTTGAAATGGGAACGACGATGCGAACTGACCGAGCGACCGGTCACTTCCCATCGGACAACACAGTAATTGACACGGTGAGTTTTATACAGGTTTGGGTCCCAGTGGGAGTCCTAGTCCTGTCGGCACCCTCCGGACACAAGTCCGTGGGGGAAGTTTTCTCTCGGGGAGAGAAGTCTCCGAGGGAGCCTGTTGTTTTTAGTGTAAAAAATGACTTGAGAGAGTCCTCTTCAAATGAGATACAAGGGAGTATATATAGACCCCAAAACACGCAAAAAGACTAAAAAGCCCTAACTACAGCCGTCGGATCGAGGGGTGTAGACGCCATTTCACCGGCCAAAGGGTTTGGATGCTTGACAAGTGTCATCGCCAGTTCTCAAGGCACTCTTGATGTCACTCAAATGCGACTTCATGTGACTTCGCACAAGAGGCCCCCGTGACTTCTCCCGGTGAGCGTCCAGGATTTTCCCCGATGAACGTTCGGGATTTTCCCCGGTAGTCCTTTAGGACTTTTCTCGGTGGACGTCCGGGGTTTTTCCCGGTGAACGTCTGAGATTTTCCCCGGTTTCCTTCGGGGGACCTCCGTGCTTTTTCCCGGGAGGCCTCCGCGATAATTCATGGGAGGCGTCTGGGGTTTACCACGGGAGGCGCCTGGGGCTCAGAGAGATGCCCGTGATCTTCTACGAGGGGTCTCCGTGGCTTTTCCCAGTAGGCCTCCTTGATATTTCACGGGAGGTGTCCGAGGTTTGCCACGGGAAGCGTTCGGGGCTCGGAGAGATGCCTGTGGTCTTCTATAAGAGGTCTCCGGAGTCTAGCCCGATAGTCCTCTGGTATTTTCCACAGAAGCCCTCTGTGACTTTTCCCGGGAGGCGTCCAGGATTTTGCTCGGTAACGCTCCGGGGTTTGGCCCGGTAGTTCTCCAGGACTTTCCTCGGACACCCTCTGGGACTTCTCCCGGGAGGCGTCCGGGACCTTGCCCAATAACTCTCTAGGGTTTAGCCTGGTAGTCCTCCGGTACTTTCCGCAAAAGCCCTCCGGGACTTTCCCCTGGAGGCGTCCGAGATTTTCCCCCAACAACAGCCCCCGAGACCCCCGGGAACACATGGTGCCCCCGGAGGGTATGCGTATAACTTGGTCCTTGGTGACACCTCGCCTTCCAGGACACACCTCAGGTCCTACGCGACGCTTCGGCTCCCGGGCTATTTACCCCCGCAAACCCTCGATTCGCGCGTGCGCAGTACGACATCTCAATCCCTGCACGACCTTCGATATCCACGCGACGGTTTGAATCAACGGCCCAGATGGACTTGGGGACACGTGGCGTTCATCCGAGGCCCCATTCGTCACTTATAAATAGGGGGAAGGGGCCTCGGTCCAGATACTCATTTTTTCCTAACTCCAGTGACTCGCTCTCCCGGAAGCACATTTTGCTCTCCCGGAAGCTTGATCTCTCGGTAGCTTCGTCTTCCCCGGTAGCACATTTCCCCGAAAACCTCACATCGCGATGGCTTCAAAGCTTCGAGCCAAAGTGTCCGAGTTGCCTCCGGAGGAGGTGACCCCGGACTTTCTCGGCACGACCGAGTTCACCGCGCAGGACCTCTAGGGCTTGCTGGGGTGAAAGTACTTCGCCATCGAGGACATCCGGATCCCCGGGGCGGAGGAGCAATTCTCGAGCCCCTCGGAGGGGGACATGGTGGCCTTTGAGGCCTTTGTGGAGGCGGGCTGCCGGCTCCCGGTGCATCCATTGCTCCAAGAGTTTCTCCGGGAGTACTGGCTCTCCCTAAACCACCTCACCCCGAACACCCTTGTTCAGATGGGGTTGTTCATATGGCTATGCGAGACAGCCACCGGAGAGAAGGCGACTCTCTGGCTCCTCCAGTATTTCTATGAGCAATCAATAAGGGGCCCGCTGGTGATGAAGGGCGGCCCCAAGTCTGCATTCGGCTCGGTGATGATGCAGCTCCTGCTGGGCCGCACGGATGAGTACCCGGTGCAGGGCTCTCAAGACTATTGGGGGGATTGGCTCCGGAGGTAGTTTTACCTCCGGGTAAACGACCTAGAGGTCACCTACTCCCCAAAACCATCGACCTATAGCCGGGCGGGGGGCTTGGTGGCCCTCAAGTGGTCCGAGGAGGAGATGTACCTCCTGACCCAGATGGCGGAGGCGCGGCTCCGGAGGTCCATGAGGGACTTCGCGGAGGAGCTAGCGCTCCTCTGGGTGGCGCCCTTCAGCCTGCGCCGGGGGACGGGATTTGGCGCAGCTCACCGCCCACCCCGGACAACAATGATGCAACATAAGTTCCCGGACGTACATTTTCGGGCTTAGCCCCTAGGGGGAAGAACTCGATTAACTCCTTGCTTTTCTTTTGCAGTCCGTTCCTACGACCGCTCCCGGGAGGTCGTGGTCCCCCTCCTCGAGAGTTATTACGAGGACAAGCATGAGCGGATCCTGCGCAACATTGGGGAGGGTCCTCCCCGGAATCTCATGGCGGAGGCCTTCGGGCTTTAGCTCCCCACCGGGGTGCCCCTTCCCACCCCTAGCTCGCACAAGAGGGGGAAGGAGGCGACCGGAGGGCCTTCGAAGTGCGCTCGTGCGAAGAGCCCCGTGAGGGCCCGGGCGCAGGCCCCGAGATCTCCCGCGGGGACTCCGACCAAGACGCCGGCAAAGACACCGGCGAATGTGCCGGCGAAGACGCCGGCGCAAGTGCCGGCAAAGACGCTCGCGAAGACGCCGGCGAGGGCGTCGGCCACTTCCTTGTCAAAGCCTCCAACAACTCTGGCGGCAGCATCCCCGGAGGCAAGACATCCCGGGCTAACTGGTGGCCCAGCTTCATCACCACCCCGCCCCATCTCCTCGAGCACCGGCCGTCCCTGGGGCCAAGGAAGGATAGGGGTCAGACTCGGAGATGTACGCTCTGAGTCCTCCCCCGCTCACACCTCCGGAGGCCCGCCCGCAGCCGCTGCGCGGGGGTGTTTCCATCCGATTCAAGACCTCGGGGGGGCCTCCCGATGGTGTCCTTGACCGCCCCGGAGGCCGCTCCCCCAGAGGTCTCGGCGGCCCCCCCCCCCCCCCCGGGAAGGGCAAGGGGCTCTTAATCAGCCCCAGGGTCCCGGGCCCAGTGATGGACCTGTCATCCAACTCCTCCTGCAATGGGGGCTCAGAGGACGTCGGCGCGACAGGCGGCGAACTCCCTCGGCGAGGGTCTCCCAGGACACGCCGGGGGGAGACTACGGGGAGCTCCTCTCCTCCGGACTCCGGGTAAGTTATGGCCGTGCGAGCTCTTCACTTGGTTTTTGTAGATCGCCTAATCTTTTCTTTTCTTCAGGCCGTCACGCTGGTCCGGGAGTTCCAAGCCTGGATCTCGGAGCGCCTCTGGGCGACCGAGGAGGCCCTAGCCTCCGAGCACTCCGGCAAGGAGAAAGCACTCAGGGACTTGGCGGCGATCAAGGAGGCCGTGCTCTCCGAGCTGTTCGAGAAGGACCGGGCCCTCGGGGAGCTGGAGGTGACCCGGGCGCGGCTCACCGCCGTCGAGGACGCCACTTCCCTGCTCTGGAGGGAGCTGCGCTCGGAGAGGCAAGCTCTCCAACAGGCGGAGGCCTCGGGCGCCGCCGCGGTGACCATCAGCGGGAGAATGATCTGCTCGGCCCTCGAGGCGCTTGAGGTCGAGCTTGGATCGGGGAGCAGCCCCGACCCAGTACCATCGTCAGTCCAAGAGGCTGTGTATTTTCATGATACGCAAGTCTCTTTGATCCCGGTGGTCGCTGACGTCTGGGCCCGGGGCCTCGCCGTCCCGGAGATTGCTCTCGCGGCCGCTCTCGTGGAGCACCGTGGAGCGGGCGCCTGGGTCATCGAGGAGCTGCTTCCCCGGACCTTCCCCGGCTACTTCGAAGCTCGGCGACAAGGGCTCAAGGAGTTGGCCGGGGTTCTCTTCGACCGGTCTCCGGGGCGATGGACCCGGACATAGCGCCCCCAGTGACGGCGTCAACAGCGTCGACCGCAGCAAAGGTTCCCCGGGGGGGGGGGGGGGGGGGACAAGAGCAGGCAAGTATGAGCTGGCCCCCCCCTCCGGCCTTTTAGTTAGGCTTTTTGCTTTGTAGGTTTTTTTTTTGTACCTGGTAGCTTCTTAGAGGAAGCCCCGGAAAACTTTGTAAATCCTTTCACTTAATGAAATGAAAAGATTGTTTTTGCTGAGTCTTGTCTCATTGTAAGCAGGCGTCCCGGGGGCTCACTCTCGAGAGGGAGTGTCCGAGCCCCGGGTGCTGAGGCCCTGGGTACTCCCTGGTGTCCCTGGAGCTCGCTCTCGGGGAGGAGTTTTCGAGCCCCGGGTGGCGTAGCCCAGGGGAGGCCCAAGAAGCTCTAAATTTGTTGAGCCTTGCTACCGGGGGACGTGCCAATTGCCCAGCCCCCGAGCCTCCTTCCGAGAGAGTGTCGGAGAGCACTCCCTAGGAGCCGATTTGACTGCGATGGCTCCCGGAGTGGTATTTGGACAATTTTGACAATTGTCGCACCGAGCTATCTCCTCCGAAGTGGGGGTCTCGGAAGGTCCCTCCGCTTCAAATACGTCCTCCAGCCGGCTACGAGTATTAGCCAGAGGAACTTCTCCGAAGCGCCCAACGGAGGGTCAGGTGCCTGTACAAGGATATTTCCTGGGAGCTCAAGGAAGGCCTTTGGGATTACTAGGCGTAGCTGCCCACCGGAGGGGGATGTCCTCTGGGGTAGTTCCCGTGGAAGCTTAACTCCCCGGGTTGTATCTTGTACGTGCCCGGGGCTTGTCGTCCCCGGGACATCTTGGCCCATCGGGGGGGAAGGTGTCCCCCGGTTAAATATTGTATCAATAAAGCTATGGATTTGCTTGTTAATGTCTTCATGAGATTTCCTAAAAAATTCTCCAAACATATTCACCTGTCCGCGCGCTGTGAGTAAGGAACAAAGAGGCCCGGACGTTAATGGCTACTGGGGTCATGAAGCCCCCGGTCGAAACTTCCGAGCTGCGGTCATGAATCCTGCTGACCGAAAAATTCCAAAGCTTAGCTAATGGATTCCTCAGACTGGTGAAAAATTCCCTTGGTCGCCGTGAGAACAGGGAGCCAGTAGGGAAGTTCCCGGTCGAAAGAATTCCAAAGACCGGTGAGAAACTCCCTCGATCGCTGTGAGAACGGGGAGCCGATAAGGAGGTTCCCGGTCAAAAGAATTCCGAAGACCGGGGAAAAATTCCCCTGGTTGCCGTGAGAACGGGGAGCCGGGAGGGAAGTTCTCGGTTGAAGAATTCCGAAGACCGGGGAGAAACTCCCCCGGTCGCCGTGAGAACGGGGAGCCAGTAAGGAAGTTCCCGGTCGAAAGAATTCCGAAGACCGGTGAAAAACTCCCTTGGTCGCCGTGAGAATGGGGAGCCGGTAAGGAAGTTCCCGGTCGAAAGAATTCTGAAGACCGGTGAAAAATTCCAAGGTCCCCAGAGGGAAATCTCGCTCCTGGGGGAGGACGAGCTTAAAAACCCACGGAAGGGGGAGCTCCCGGAGGAGGATGAGCCCAATAACGGGCTTGAGTGTTTGAGGGGGGACTAGTATCTGAAAGTGACTCGCTACCACAGTTCATAAGAACTGGGTTGCCGCTTACCCCCTCAGTCCACGAAGGGTTATTGTAAACCGCCCTACGGGAGTGGGGCTCCCGTCGTAGGGACTTTTAGGCTACGATAGCCTACATCCTCGCCGGGAAGGCATTCTCGCTGGGAGGGCATCCTCTCGAGGAAGGCATCGCCTTACAGACGGTAAGTCAAGAATCTGCAAAGATTTCCAATTGAACTACAAAAAACCATTTGTATTGATAGGAATTGAAATACAACGCCTCCACCCGCGGAACCGCAATGCAAAGGGTAGCCCAATGCATCAAACAGGAGGATCGAATCGAACGATCGAACAAGTCGATGATCAGATCATCGAATCAAGGAGTCCAAATACTCAGAAGATAGTAGTCTAAGTTAGTGAGATTTCACAAGCCTTCTTGGCATTGTTTGTATAGACATACAGAAAAGATCTTCATCTGTGAAGATACTTTTCCCTAGCTTTGTAACACTTTCTACTACACATAGTGAAATCCCAACAGGACGTAGGGCTATCACTCCTACCATCGAGGGCCCGAACCTGTATAAACCTCTATGTGCTCTAGTTATCGTTGATTCATCATACCTTCCAGGACGGACACCCTGAAATGTCTCACAACCTACAAATTCTGCATAAGTTCGACTAAGGACCCCGAGTCTGAATCGTTGACAGCTGGCGCCCACCGTGGGCATTTAAGGCCTTTTATCAAGAGGTTAACCAAACGGAGATATCCCTTGGTGAACCTCAGTACCCCCATTGGTCGGATCCACCTTTGACGTTTGATCGCTCTGATTGTCCTGCGGGGCTTACTCGACCATTGAGGCTTCCTTTGGTCATTACCCCAATCATCAGTAATACGAGAGTCGAAAGAGTCCTGATCGACAGAGGAAGCTCCTTGGGCATTCTATTGGTCAAGGCGCTCGACGAGATGCAAATTCCTCGTTCAAAAATTAAGCCCATAATCCATCCGTTTTGTGGGATAATTCCTGGCCCCTCCATGATGCCGTTCGGACAGGTGGTCCTCCTAGTCACACTGGGAGAACCGGATAACTTCCGAACAGAATTGGTTACTTTTGATGTAATTGATTGTGATTCGGCTTACAATGCAATCTTTGGCAGGCAAACTCTTTCTAAGTTCATGATGGCAACGCACTATGCTTACCAGTGCGGCAAGTTGCCTGGCCCCAAAGGTGTCATCTCGATCCGAGGTAGTCACAACGTGGCACTGACGTGTGACCGGCTATCTTTGGAGATGGTGGATCAACTTCCCCTTCGGGACACTTAGGTCACCACAGTGACCACTGATGCGATCAAGGCTGCTCCTCAACCAGATGAGAAACTCAAACTAATTCCTTTATACCCAGATGATCCATCCAAGACAATTCGGGTCGAACCAGGCCTGGATGACAAATAGGAACTCGAGCTCATTACTTTCCTCCGGGCTAACGCATATGTGTTTGTGTGGAAACCATCCTACATGCCCGGTATCCCAAGGGAGGTAATCGAGCATAGGTTAGCAATTCGACCTGGACAGCGACCAATAAAGCAAAAGCTTAGGCGTTTTGCTGTTAATCGACAGGAAGCCATCCGAGAGGAGTTGGACAAGCTCCTAAAAGCCGGGTTTATCTGCGAAGTCGATCACCCGGAATGGCTTGCAAATCCGGTCATGGTCCGCAAGTCAAATGGTAAGTGTCGCATGTGTGTCGACTACAACAGCCTCAACAGTGCCTGTCCGAAGGACGACTTTCCCCTTCCCCGCATCGACCAGCTGATCGACTCAACCGCGGGCTGCGAACTGATAAGTTTCTTGGATGCTTACTCGAGATATCATCAAATTAGCATGGCAGAAGAAGATGAAGAGAAGACTACCTTCATCACCCCATTCGGCACCTACTACTACATCAGAATGTCGTTCGGTCTCAAGAACGCAGGATCCACGTACCAGCACTTGATGCAAAAGACCTTTCTTTCCCAGATAGGGCGTAATATCGAAGCATATGTAGACGACTTGGTTGTAAAAAGCACTAAGAGATTGTCTCATTTGGATGATCTCGCTGAAACCTTCTGTAATCTAAATCACTTTGGAATAAAATTGAACCCGGAGAAATGTTCTTTCGGGGTATCTTCAGGAAAACTTCTTGGTTTCCTTGTTTGTTCCAGAGGCATTGAGGTCAATCCTGAAAAAATCAGGGCTATCGAACAGATGAGGTCTCCCTCGACCATGAAAGATGTTCAAGTCCTAGCAGGTCGCATGGCGGTCTTAAGTCGGTTCATATCGCGACTAGGCGAGAGGGGACTACCTTTCTTCAAAACCCTGCAAAAACATCACAATTTCGCATGGTCCGATGAGGCCGAAAAGGCATTTCAGGAGGTGAAGGCATATTTATCCAGTCCACTAGTTTTGGTGTCTCCCGAGAAAGGAGAACCATTACTTCTCTATTTGGCGGCCACGCCGCACTTGGTCAACGCTGTCCTAATCGCGGATAGAGAAGGAATACACAGACCCATCTACTATGTAAGCGATGTACTTCATGGCCCTAACGAGAGATACCTTGAGGTCCAGAAGATACTTTACGCACTACTGATGGCTTCCTGTAAGCTATGACATTACTTTCAAGCACATAAGATCACAGTACCCTCATCTTTTCCATTGGGGGCATTGCATCGAGTATAATTGCTGGCCTGGTCGAATGTCCCTGGTCGTTATACCCATATTTTTCCTATGCTTATAATACTAAGTCTCCAGTATATATAATCACAAGCGGGGGCTAGGGGAATATGGTTATAATATGAAACACAAAAAGTGCTTTCTTTCGCAATAAAACCAAAAAATGCATGCATTGCATTCTATAAATTGTGTCTATACAGGTACAAGGTTTACATAATCCCGACCTCGATCAAGAGTTTGTCTACGAGAGGTCTAACTTCCTCCATGATAGCCTCAAGTTGGTCTTCACTCTCGATCTCTGCCTCTCCTACCAGTGGATTCAGATCCAGATCTGGGCCATGGTGGAGACGAAACCGGCAAAGAATGGCGGAGGCTGCTGATCGAACTCTAGCTCTGATCGCCTCTTGTTGTCGCCTAGTATCTTCAGGAAGATACTCGAGGAGTGATTCTGCTTGGGCTATGACCAATTTAGACCAGTCACTGGGGCTAAGGTCGTCTGTTGTGGTTTCGACCACATCAGCCCTTAGAAGACCGGCTACCATCTTCAGCTTTTCGAAGATGGATATGCTTAAGTCTTTGTTCTCCCTGCGGACTGAGTCCATGGTCATTTGGAGGTCTACCTTCTCTTGACCAAGCTGGTTTATTTGATCTGCTTGCGCAGCAGTAAGGAGGTCGTTATGAACAGTCCAAGCGACAAAGTTAATTTGTTCTGGTCGGAAGTTGACTTACATGAGAGCTGCGATCGCAGTTCTTTGAGATCGGCCTCTAGATGTGAAATTGTGGTGGCCGCCTTGAGCTCATCATTTTCCCGATCAACAAGGTTGTGGCAAGTTTGTATTCGGGCAAACTAAAGCACTTTTTTCTTACTCCTGCAAGCGATCCTTTTCCTCTTGTATGGCCTCGATGCTATCTGCCATAGCCATCGATCTGGTAGCCATACGGGTAAGTTCCTATGGCATAGAGCGAAGTTAGTTGCGAAATCTGAGTGCCCTATGCAAAACTCAGATACCGTAAGGGGTGTTCGACATACCTCAGTGTATTCCCGAAGCAACTTGTTCTTCGGGATGGTTGGAGGCCGAGTCGATGGACTCGCCTTATCTCCGATGAGAGCAGCAGATGAATGTCCCTACTGAGCCACGATCGCAGTCTTTAACACCTGTGATTGGGCCTCCATGTCAAACTCATCCACAACAGCCCGGACGACTTCCTGGACAGGAGGAATAGAGCTTTCTTCACCGGAGACCTCAGCACCAGAAGGAACTTCAACCCTCGCCGAGGCCGTTGGAGGGTTTGGTGCTTAATCTCTACGCCTAAGCAGGAAAAGAAACCGTCGGTTTCACGGATGGTTGCTACGACCTGATCCGGTATAAACATAAGAGATTCTTACCGTAATTGAAATCCCATTAGCTTCTGGGATTTCGAAGATGGTTCCCCAAGAGAACGAGGACAATCATCGTCTGTTCTGGTCTTTCTCTTCGTGAACAAGACCTTCTCCTTTTCTCCCTATGTATATCAGCCTGTAAGCATGTACATGAGGAATGATGAAGATCTGAATGGAAAGAACCCTTACCGGGGTAACCTGCTCAGTTGGAAGGGATGCACCCGATGGTCTGGGTGTCTCATGAACCACGGTGCTGGCACTTCATCCGTGACCCTGAGGTTGGACTTGGTCGTGGGATCTTGCTCCTTTGTTTCCGCCCCTGTCTCCAGAAGCGGAGTACTCACCCCCCTAGGACTCACAAGAGTCGTAGGAGGAATTTCTCCTTCCTGTACAAGTGTGGATCGGTGAACACATATACAGATGAGATTGTAAATTCAAGACCGTGAGGAATCTTACCGCGGTCATCCCTTCGACCAAGGAGGGAGAAGTTACAGACCCTGAAGCCTCTCGGGCTTCAGGAGCAGAGGTCTCACTCGCGACCACAAAATTCTCAATGGCCGCAGGGTCTATAGTAACTATCTCTGCGGGTAGAGGCAGCTCTTCGCGGGCTTGAGGTGTGATCGCCGTCCTCTTCTGGCGAACCAGAGGAATGTCGTCTTCCTCCTCCTCGCTTCCTTCACCCTGTACGACGAAGGAGTAATTCCAGTTCGCACCTGGAGTAACAGGAGGCACATGATATCTTACCGCAGTCTTCTTCACAGTAGGAGGCGTCCTATGCGAGGAGCCTTCCCTGAGAAGTTTCTTGGACTTCTTGGAAGCAGGTTCCCTCGCTCTAGGTCTTGAAAAGACTTTCTTTACTCTCTTCATTGTCGACTTTCCTAGGAAACCGACACTTTCACCTGGACACGTCGCCTCGGCGAATTTCCCCAGAAGCTATGCCGTCCCAGTACCCTTGTTAGTACACGACACACATATGATTAACAGACAGAACATAACGAGAGATGACATACCTTTCGACGTTCTTGTCTAAGATCGTCGCCGGCATGGATCAAGCTTTGGGGGCGAGGTGATCCCTTGATTCCCTCCACTTCGGCACTATATTCCCTGAGGAGGTAGTTCGTCTGCTTCTCGACTTCGGACGAAGGCAAAACTGCGTCACCAACAGACCAGTTAGCAAGTTATGACAGAAAAGTGTAAGACTTCGTTGGCTAAGTCACATACCATTGTTATAGTCCAAGGTGCTGTCTGCCATGGACTGTATCTCCCAAGCTGGATAAGCCCTTTCGCGCAGGGGGGCTCACCCGATTCTTCATGAAATCGCGAATGATATCGCGAGCTGTTAGTCCCTGCTGGACTAAGTGAAGAATCATCTCGGCTTGTTTCTTCTGCTCTGCATTCAGAGCAGGGAGGGAATCCAACTCGCTGGGCTTCTCTGGCCACGAGTTCACAAACCACAACCCGCTCTCAGACGGAGGGGTGCAGTAAAACCATTTCTGGTACCACCCGTGCACGGAGTCTCGCAGGGGTGGGAAGGGATACTCTTTCTTCTCCCTTATCCGGAAGTAAATACATCCGGCGGCGTTGGCGCTCTTCGACCACGCCGAATAGTAGAACCGTCGGAAGAGATCCACGCTGGGATACAGTCCGACGAAGGCTTCGCACAGGTGCTGGAAGATCGCCAGGATCAGGACCGCATTTGGGTGGAGATTCACCAACTCTAACCCATAATGCTCCAAGATCCCTTTCAAGAACCGACTCTCAGGAAATCAGAACCCGCATCTCAAGTATTCTTCGAAAACCACCAACTCGCCCTCTTGGACAATTGGGGTTTCTTGATCCTTCCCCGCGGGACACCAGTTGATCAGCAATCTTGGGGGAAGAATCTCTTCTTTCTCCAGCGCCATCAGGCTCTCCTCTGAATGATGAACTGATCGGCTCCAAGATGTCATTTTTGGAAGAGATTGGGGGAAAAAGCTGGCGGCTTTGGGGGTGATGGAGGATGAGGAACGAGGGTTTTTGAGCGGCGGAAGTTCTAGGGCTGGAGGCTGGATGTGTGGCTTCCTCAAGAAGCTACCTGCTCCTTTTATAGGCCCGAGGAGACACTCCATTGAGGGTAACGTTCCATTGAATATTCTATTTATTTCCCATAATGGATGTTTTCTCCGGTAAACCCGCTATGCGCACCGAATCCGAAACAAAGGGTCTTCTTTGTCTCGAATTTGAGGGTTAAAGATGCGCATAAAAATGTGAAGAGTTTTACAAAAGGTTTTCGGAGGACATTTTCCTTCATATTTCTTGTAAACTTTCACGAGTTGATCATAAAGATATTCTATGATTCAACTGCTGGGTATATAGTTGCTTGTCGTTCAGATTGTTGTATTATCGGAACTATGTTTATGATCAGACTACAATTCTAGTCGAAGTGTAGGTCTGATCGAATTTCGGTTCTGATCACAATAACCTTCCAGATCGAACTTCATTTCTAACCGCGGCTTTAAGTCTGATTGCGGTATCAGCACTAGTAGTGGTATAACATCTTAAAAGTGTTTCTGGTCGTAATACCGGAATTTATTAGTGTATGAGTGGTCATAAAAACACTACTTATGGTCGCATTTTCACACAGAAGTTATGAAGAATCTTCATGCTATGTAAGGTTAAAGAAATCTTTATTTCTGACAATCTTTACATACAAAAGGGATGCCGGCGACCAGAGCGTCGACCTGATCCGAGAGGAGTTTACAAAGTTCTCCTAGGGACATGTTGTCGTCAGTAGGATCTACACTGACGACCCCCAGGGAACTAGCAACTATTCTAAGCCTATCTACATCATCCCTAACAAGAGACACACTATTATTCCTAATCAAATCGGAGAGTTCTCGCTGTTGTTGAGCGTGGTCCCTCTCCTGACGGAATTGGCGCGCCTCTTCATAGGATCTTTCAAAACATTCTGCCAGATGCAGAATCGCCGAAGACATCTCTTCGGTCTTCTTCTCCAGAGCCTCTTTTTCCCCTTGGAGAGTCTGTCCGAGGGGGGGAGGCAGGATCTCAGCAGGATGATCGCTGGGGGCTCCAATCTCCTACATTTGCAAATGTTAGTTGCACTAATTGTAACAACGAGCAAAAGGAGATAGAAATAATTACCTGTCCTCGCAAGTGACAGGTTGATATAGTTCCCCTAGAAAGTAGATTACCCGATAAAGGTCGAGGATCATCATATGGTGGAAGTGCGACCTTCCCCCCAGAAGATACCTTCCCCAACACAAGTTGAGGATCATCTGGTCACCGAAGTACAGCTTGCCAACCAGAAAGTTGATCACCCAAACAAAAACGGGGATCATTGGGATGAAATGGAGAAAGCTGAGAAGAACGTCCCTCTAAAGGTGGAGATGAAGGTTCGACCTACCGAGGTGCATGGACAGGAAGAACTACAGGAACTGAAGGAAGAAAGAACAATGACGCGTCTTTCACCTTTGTTCTGCTGGAGGATCCCTCGTCAACCTTGGGTTTCTTCCTTGAAGGAGACAAATCTTTGGACATCTGCAAATCCTGCTCGAAAACTTCTTCTTCATAACTCTCAATCTTGATGATGTTGTGGTCTGCCATCGAGAAGTGTATGAAAGGAAGGTAAGATGGCTTTGGAAGAGACTTAGCCAGGAAGATAAATTGTGGAGCTTTGAAGTCTAGAGGCTTTGATATTTATAGCCGTCGGGGTGACGGTTCAGTTTCCGAATGCCTCAAGTTTTTAAAGCATTTACAATTTTACCTCGGGTTAAAAAATGTTTCAACCGCGCCATCATTACCCGTCACGTATTACCCAGAGTCCGTCTCGGGGAACCAACCACCACACTTAGTGCGCTACTAAGTGGAGATTTGAAGCATCGGGTTAAGTATTCGATGTAAGTCTTAAAATTTGAAGCAAATACGTCTCTTCGTTCTCTTCAAATTTGGGGGCTAGCTGACGAGGATTGATACCCGAGCTAGTTCAAATAAATGCACGACTGGTTCAAAGACAGATTCGAACCAGACAAAGTGTCTGTTTATGCGAACTCAAGTTACTCTGAGAAGCGCAGGCATGAGGTCGCAGGCTTTACGCGATCAGACCATAGCTAGTGCGCGGTCAAGAATTCGTGTGCCATACGCGAACAGAGGACTACAGATGGTGCGCGGTCAGCAAACAACGCACGGTCAGAACACCTTCAACCAGGGGACGCGGGATTATTCTGTCCCTACAACGGGGATATTCCGTGTGTCCCAAAGATTCTTCCACGTATGAAGACAACCGTCAGGAGGTTAATACATGCGGTTATCCATGAATAACACATATTAAACCTGCGTGGGAGTTGGGGGCAGTTGCCAAAACTGCATCCAAGCAACTGTTTGATGCCGTTATGACTTGGTACCCTTTCGACCAGTATAAAGGGGTAGCCCAATGCATCAAACAGGAGGATCGAATCGAACGAGTCGATGATCAGATCATCGAATCAAGGAGTCCAAATACTCAGAAGATAGTAGTCTAAGTTAGTGAGATTTCACAAGCCTTCTTGGCATTGTTTGTATAGACATACAGAAAAGATATTCATCTGTGAAGATACTTTTCCCTAGCTTTGTAACACTTTCTACTACACATAGTGAAATCCCAACAGGACGTAGGGCTATTACTACCACCATCGAGGGCCTGAACCTGTATAAACTTCTCTGTGCTCTAGTTATCATTGATTCATCATACCTTCCCGGAGGGACACCCTGAAAGATCTCACAACCTACAAATTCTGCATAAGTTCGACTAAGGACCCCGAGTCCGAATCGTCGACACTCTCGGTCGCGCTTTTCCTCGACGAGGTCGATCTCCATCCGCCGGTTCGCTTCGTTGGTTTGGTGCACTGCGGGCGTAGCTCCGTCTAAGAGCTTGACCCGCAATGACTAGAACCCAATCTCCGAGGGGAGGACTGCTCGGCCCCGTACACGAGCGAAAAGGGAGTGCGCCCTATTGCTCGACTCGGGGTCATGCGCATGGAGTAGAGGATGCTTGGGAGCTCCTCCGCCCACACACCCCGCCAAGAGGCGGCTTGCTCGAGTCGCTGGTGCAATCCCTGTAGGAACACGCCCTTGACCCTTTCAATGGCTCCGTTGCTCTGGGGATGAGCCACGGAGGCAAAGTGGAGGGTAGCCCCCAAATCTTCGTAGAACTCCCTGAAGTATGCCAAGTCGAATTGAGTCCCGTTGTCGACGGTGTTTTCTCGGGGGACCCCGAAGCGACATACGATGTTCCACCAGAAAAACCGCTGTACCGCGCGAAAGGTGATTTTGGCCAAGGGTGCCTCCACCCATTTGGATAGGTAATCCACTGTGACCACCGCATACTTGTAGCCCCCGGACGCTGGGGGGAAAGGACCTAGGAGGTCCATCCCCCAGCGCGCGAGGGCCAAGTGATGAGGATGGTCTACAGCGTCGCGAAGGGTAAGTTGAAGCTCTTAGCCATTTTCTAGCAGGCCTCGCATGCGGAGACAAGGTCTTGCGCATTGCGGACCACAGTAGGCCAATAAAATCCTTGGCGGAGAACTTTCGCCGCGACCGCACGCGGGGCCAGGTGAGATCCCCGAGTGAATGTCCTCGAGGAGCCAGAGTCTTTCTGCCCGCGGGAGGCAGCGGAGGAGGATGGAAGCCCCCCCCCCCCCCCCCCCCCCCGTTTATAGAGCTTCCCCTCCAGCAGGAGATACACCCGTCCCCTGGCACGGAAGCGCTTAGCCTCGGTGTCGCTGGGAGGCTCCCCCCTTATGAAGGAGACGAGTGGATCCATCCAGGATGTAGCCCAGACGATCTCGGAGACCTCTGGGGCGCAGGCCTCAGGGTCCGCACCCGGATGGGTCACCGAGGGCTTCACGATGATCTCAAGAAAGGCGCCCCCGGGGAGAGATTCCTGGGTGCTGGCCGCCTAGGCCAGGGCGTCGGCGTGGTCATTATCCCTTCGGGGGATATGCCAGGCTTCCAAGCCCTCGAAGTGCCTCTTCATCTTGCGCACCTCCCCTAAGTAAAGGCTCAGGTTCGCGTCATGGAACAAGTACGACTTGTCCATCTGGCAAACCACGAGCTGGGAGTCTCCCTTGACCAGGAGGCGACGGATTCCCAGGGAGCGTGCAATGTGCAGCTCCAAGAGGAAGGCCTTGTACTCGGTAACGTCGTTCGTAGCAGGGAACTCGAGTCTCGCCGCATACTCCAACGTCCTTCCTTCGGTGCTCCGAAGGGCTACCCTCGCGCCAGCCCCAGCAAGACACAAAGAACCATCGAACATGAGAGTCCAATGGTCGTTATGCCGGGGTGGCTCAATGAGAGCCCCCCCTCCATCACGGGGGTAGGGGTCCATTCCACCACAAAATCAACGAGGACTTGTGATTTGGTGGTGGAACGGCCCATGAGAGTGAGGGAGAAGGGAGCGAGCTCGGCTCCCTACTTCCCAATCCGGCCAGTAGCCTCCTTGTTTCGCAGCACCTCCCCCAGGGGGAGAGATGACGGGACCGTAATCAGGTGCCCCAGGAACTAGTGATGGAGCTTTCAGGACGCCATGAGGAGGACGTAGCAAATCTTCTCCACTTTCGTGTACTGTGTCTTAGCCCCTTGGAGTGCTTCGCTCACGTAGTACACGGGGCGCTACTGCACATCCTGCTCCTTCACCAGCACCGCGCTTACGGCGACTGGGGTCGCAGCGAGGCAAAGGAGCAGGGGCTCTTCCGGAGATGGGCTCACGAGCATTGGGAGGCTCGTGAGGTACTTCATTAGGTCGTTGAAGACCACCTGGGCCTCGGGAGTCCACTTGAACCCCTCGAGGCCCCAGAGGATTTTGGAGAACTGGAGGCCATGTTCCCTCGACCGCGAGATGAAGCGGCTTAGCGCGGCCAAGCGGCCGGTAAACCGCTGTACATCTTTCATAGAGTGTGGCAGGGGCATGTCTAGCAAGGCTCGAATTTTTTCGGGGTTGGCTCCAATGCCCCACTAGGACACGAGAAAGCCAAGTAGCTTCCCCCCACGTATGCCGAAGGTGCACTTTTCTGGGTTGAGTTTTAACCCGTACTTGCGGAGGTTGTAGAAGATCTCCTCCAAGTCGTCGATGTGGGCAGCCGCACGGAGGCTCTTAACGACCGCGTCGTCAACGTAAACTTCCACGTTGCGGCCTATCTAGTCATTGAGGACCAGCGACATGAGGCGCTGGAAAGTTTCTCCAGTGTTCTTCAGCCCGAAGGGCATGTGGACATAGCAGAAGGTGCGGAGGGGAGTTATGAAACTCGTCTTTTCCTCGTCCTCCTTAGCCATCCAGACTTGGTGGTAGCCCAAATACACATCGAGGAAGCTCATAAGCTCGCACCCCGCAGTCGAGTCGACCAGTTGGTCGATCCGTTGGAGTGGAAAGTTATCTTTTGGGCAAGCCTTGTTAAGGTCGGTGAAGTCCACGCACATGCGCCACTTGCCACTTGACTTCTTCACAAGGACGGGATTCGCTAACCATTCGGGGTGCCAGACCTGCCGAACGAACCCCCACTACTACAGAATTGCTTTTCACTATCGGTTTAAAATCGCCTCTACTATCGGTTCTCTTACCGCTAATGATCGGCACGATAGAAGAAACGTTGCACAACTCTATCGGTTGCAAACCGATAGTAAAATACCTACATTCCAACGTTCACTAATCGCGAATGATAATTTCTTCTATCGGCTCAGTGAACTCAACCGATAGTGATGTTAGATTTCTTGTAACGGTTCTACACTGGAAACCGATAATACTGTATAGTTTTCCTATCGGTTAGTTAGTCGACACGGTTAGTACTGGAAACTTTCTTCTATCGGTTGTAGGATATGAATCGATAGTATTACAAAGGATCATTAACAGATACAACAATACAGAGAGACACACATTGGACAGATTGAATCTAATTATTCAGAGATTGAATTTACTCACAAATACACTAATACAAAGACATACACATGCATTGGACAGATTGAATCTAATTATTCACATATTGAGTTTATTCATAAATACACCAATACAAGTACACACATACACCAATTAACACATTCAATGTATATTACACGAGTCATTTACGATCGATCGTTGATAGCCACTTCATCCATCACATATTGAGCCCAAATTTGTCGCAGCTACTTCAACTGAGGCAACTCGTATTGGTCTTTCAACATGGCGCTTTGCATGCTTGTATGAAGCTAGGAAACTGATTTCATTTCAATTACTCTTTCCTAAAGACTGCCTGGTTCTAATCGAGTTCAGTATCAATTTAAGAAACTGACACGAGCGGCAAGAACAATTCTAATTGGGTTGGTCAAGAACACTTACAGTTTGTGGGGTGGCCTACGATGGCGCGATACAGTGGCCGGCGGCGGTGGAGAACCCAAATGCGAGCGGCAATGGTGGTGTAGGAGCGAAAAAGGGGACGTCGGGGAGGCTAGGGTTTTCCGCGCGCGAGTAGATACTTATTTGGAAATGTGTTTGATTGGACTGGAGGGAAAACTCCCGCGCGTGTAACCCATTATAGGGGTCTTATACTATTTTACTATCGGTTCAAAAACACAACTGCTAGTGAACTTTCCTCTCTTCTAAAGGTCCCCACTGTCATAACCATTAGTATATATGATGTCCTTTTACTATCGGTTGAATAAACAAACCGATAGTAAAATTTATCTCTTCTATCGATTCGTACACTAATAACCGATAGTAAAAATGACGTAATTTTACTATCGGTTCAAAAACACAACCGTTAGTGTTCTTCTCTTCTAAAGGTCCCCACTGTCATAACCATTAGTATATATGACGTCCTTTTACTATCGGTTGAATAAACAAACTGATAGTAAATTTATCTCTTCTATCGGTTCGTACACTAATAACCGATAGTAAAATGACGTAATTTTACTATCGGTTCAAAAACACAACCGTTAGTGAACTTACCTCTCTTCTATCGGTTCGTACACTAATAACCGATAGTAAAAGTTACGTGCTATTCACTAATGGTTTCCCAAACCATAACCGTTAGTACAAAATCTCTTCTCCACTAAGGTCCTCGTACACTAACTGTTTTCTCCCAGATTGCATATAACCGTTAGAAGATAGGGATTAGTGGACTGTATTTTTGTAGTAGTGCCCACCTCTCGGAGCCTGGTGATTTCGGCCTTGATGGCCTCTTGGCGCTCAAAGGAGAGCTTCATCAGCTTCTGCTTCACCGGGGGGCGGCCGGGCATCACAGCAAGCTTGTGCTCGATAACGTCTCGGGCGACGCCTCACATGTCTGCGGGCTTCCACGCAAAGACGTCTGAGTTCTTGTGGAGGAAAGTTGTGAGCTGCTCCGTGTGCTCCTCAGAGAGATCCGCCCCGATCTTGGCAGTCTTGTCCCCTTCCTCCGGGGACAACAGAATCTTCCGGAGGTCCCCCTCCGGGCGAGGCTTGGGGGAGACCACCCGGAAGGGACGGTCGAGGTATCAGGCACTGGGGGAGAGCTCCCCCCCCCCCCCTAGGCGCCTTGATCAAGTTGACACTCCCGATCGCCGCGGTGGCACGCTCATAGAGAGCACGGACCATATCCTAGTCACCTCGAGCGGTGATGACACCACAAGGCCCAGGGATCTTCACACAGAGATAACTCTGGTGGATCGCCGTGTAGGATCGAGGAAGCCAACTAGAGGGGGGTGAATAGGAGACTTTAAAACTTTTCAATTAAAAACAAATTTTGCAAAGAATAAAAACAAAAACAATATAGCACAATTAAAAAGAAAAAGAGAAGAGAACAAACACAAGAATTTTTCTCGAGGTCTCGGAGACTCGCCCAGTCTCCCCTACTCATCGTTGAAGCACTCAAATGAATGAGACTTGCTTCAATATCCATGAAGGATATTTCTCACTAGTGGTTGCTCCTTGTTTACTCCGGAAAGGTGAGCACCGATGCCTTTTACAATCACGCCGAGTCTCTTCAACAATCTCCGAACAGAAGAGGTCAATGGCCACGCCACCAAACCATCTAGGTGAGGGCGTTCACCAAGAGTAATAAGTTGTAAGGTCTCTCCTAGACCTCCAACAATCACCGAGAAACTTTAGATATGCAAAATGATGCGAACAGAAAACTCGTGGATCATAAAAACTCACGACTTGATCAAAAGATCAAGATTTTGTGTTAAGAACTAAATCTCAAGTGTGTATATGAATATGAGGCTGCTTGGTGTTTGAAACAATAGCTCAAAGCCTCTATTTATAGCCCAAAACACCAAAAGAGCCGTTGCGCACGAGCTGTAAAAGTGACAGTGCATGCTGACAGTCAGCATGGGTCACGACCAGAAAGAAGCAATTTACGGAGAAAACTCAACTAGCCATTTGAGGTCGAAAAAGGAAATAAAATAGCACAAACTGACAATCAGCCACACATCCTGACAGTCAGCGTCCATAACCACGGCTCGACAAAAATCACGGATAAAACTTTGCTAGCCATTTGTGATCGTATATGGAAACTGACACCTCATGCTGACAGTCAGCAACGACCACAAACTCAACCATTTAAAATAAATTCTCAAAACAAACAGCTTGAGGTCGAAATACATGCTGACAGTCAGCATAGGCAAAACAAATTTGGCTAAAAAAAACTCTCTCGACAAATGTTAGCAACACAAACTGACATTCAGACTGACTGTCAGCATGACATGCTGACTATCATTATGGATAAAAATAATCATAACTTTTGATCCAAAGATCCAATTAAAGTGTTTGATAGCTCATTTAAAAGATAATTTAAAGGGATATATTTTTGACAACAGAAGAAAAACCCAGATTTGCCTGGATCTTTCTAGAAAATACAAAAACACTTCTGCTGCCAAAAACTCATCTGAAAAACCAAATCAAGTCCAACCGAAAAGAATGAAATGAAGTGGCCTAACAGTTTCTCGGTTTATGCTGGAAATGTAGAGAGGACTTGCAACCCCTCTTTATATTACGGTTGAAAATATAAATTTCAAAACTAATCAAACTCCAGAACACCGTGATCGGTAAAAATAAAACAGATTTTACCTTTGATCCTTTGCAACTTCAATCTTGCAATGTGCGTCTCGTCTTTGTACCTTGAGACTTGTGCTTTATCTCTTTTTCAGGTTGAGTTCATCTTGATCATCTTGCATGTCTTCCCAACATAGCTCTGTATCAAATAGTTCAAAAACACAATTAGTCTGAAACACTTATTCTCATTAATCATCAAAATCAGGTTAGGCATAAAGTCCTAGATGCAACACGCCGCCCCTAGGCGGTTGATCGTGGTCCTCTCCATGATCGCGTTGTATAAAAGAGGGAAGGTCCACTACATTGAACCAGACCATTTCGGTCCGATAGTAGTCTGGGTCGCCGAAGGTCATGGGGAAATCAACCTTCCCCACCGGGTAGATGGTCTTTCCCAGGACAAAGCCCTGCAAGGGCCCAGCTACAGGCTGCAGTAGCTTTTCGTCGACCTGCATCTGCTTGAATGCTTTCAGGTATAGGATGTCAGCGAAGCTTCCGCCGTCGATGAGTATACGCGCCAGGTGGCAATTGTAGACGGTGGCGGAGACAGTGAGCGTGTCATCGTGGAGGAAGTGAACCCCGCGCGCCTCTGCTATGAAGGTGAGGGGGACGTCTGACCACTTTGGTGGCCGAGGCGTGTGTAGCACCCTCACAACCTTTACCTCCCGCGCGTACTCCTTGCGCTGGCACTTGGAGTCTCGCCCCGAGGCAAATCCCCGCGTTATGACGTTTACACGTCTTTGGGAGGTTTGGAAGGGGACATCTTCGGCTGAGCCCCCTTCCCGCGTTTGCCTCTGCTGTTCCCCCGGGGGAGCAGGGAGAGCAGGCGGAGGAGGCAAGGAGGCAGGGCTTCCTCCCCCCTGCCCATGCTAGTCAAGGAATGCGGCGAAGTGTTGCAGGAGCTGGTGGCATTCCCGGGTAGCGTGGGTATTGGACTTGTGGAAGGCACACCACACATTGGTTGTGCCATCTTTGCCTCCCATCCCGGGACCTTCTCGACCGCGAGACGATTGTCCCCCCTGGCCCTTGGGCTTGGGGAATGGGCGGTTGCCCTTGCCGCCGTCGCGCAAGCCGCCTCCGCCCTCGAGGACAAAAGTGTCCGGAGGCCGTGGCTCGCTGCAGTTGCCCCTCTTGGGACGCTTGCTGGGGGGGTCCCTGGCATCCTGGTCGGCGAAGGTGGGGGCCCCTTGGTTCTTTTTTCAGATGTCATCCTCCTCCAACCGAGCATACTTCTCGAGCACAGTGAAGAGCTCGTCGGCGGAGGAGGGACAGCTCTGAGAGAGCCTCCGGTGGAGCTCCCTGGGAAGGATCCCGCTCTTACATGCCTCGATGACTGTGGAGTCGGGTACGTGAGCCACTTTGCTCTTGACCTGAGCGAAGCACTTGAAGAAGTTGCAGATGGTCTCCCCAATCCTCTGTCGGACAGTGTAGAGCTGCGAGGAGTCTAGGGGGCACACGTAATTCCCCTGGAAGTTCGTGCAAAACTCGCTCTTGAATTGCGCGAAGGACTTGATGGAACCAGCCCTTAGGTTGTAAAACCATGAACAGGAGATTTCGGTGAGATAGAGGGGGTAGATGTTGCCTTAGGGCTGTGGAGTATACCTGCACAAACTCATAAGGGTCGGCCTCACCGTTGTAGTGCTCGATGTGCGGCAGGCGGTAGGGTTGTGGCCAGCGGATGCACCGGAGTCGTCGACACAGCGGCTAGTTGGCCCCCTCAACCTCCCGGGGAGAGTCCCGGTCGCTGTCCCCTTTGGCGGGGGAAGCACGCTCGTTGTCGGAGTCAGGGAGGGGTCCCAGTGGTCCGCCGGCATGACGATAGCGTCTCTTCTCCTCGGGGTTGGTTGAGCTAACCTCTTTGACATCCGGGTGCCCCCCGGAGGTGGCATTTGCTTCTTCGACTGGCCTCTTCCCCAGGTCGGGCCGGGAGCGCGGATCGTCGCAGTCCCGGGACGGGGGAAGTTATAATCGGTAACGGGAGGGAGCCTCCCCAGATTTTATGGTACGCATTCGCTCGACCTCTCCGTGGTGAAGCGGCTCTGATCCACCGGGGGAGCCCTCAGGGGCAGCCCCAGGGGAGGAGGGAGCTGATGCGCATCGACCGCTGGCTCGGAAGGAGCCGCCGGTGCGCAAGAGGAGCCCGGCACTGGGTAAGCACCCGGGACAGCGGTTGATGGGAAAGGTCCCGGGCATAGGTTGGCCTCCCGACGCGGGAAACATCCCCGGCACGACAAAGGCCCCGAGCGCGGGGAACATTCCTGGCATGGGGAAGGCTGCCGGGTGCTCCATGAAGAACAGAGGCGATGGCCCCATAAACGGGTACGGAGGCGAGTTGAAAGGAGCCGAGGGCCGCGCTAAGACACGCAACAACTCCTCCAGGGTGTGTTGGGTGTAGAGTTGGCCCTCGACCAAAGCCCCAAGCAAGGGGTCTCTGGAGGCCGAGATTGCCGGTTGGGGGGCACTAGGTCCCGCAGGCGCGGTCGTGGTCACCGGGTTGGGAACGGGGACACCTGCACCGGAGATTATGGGAGGAGGTGGTACCTCTCTCTGGGTGTCTCAAGGAGATAAGGTTGTTGCTGCAGCATTCTCTTGCGGAGGCAGCGTCGGGTTACTGGGACCAGCACCACCGGAAAGGGAGAGGGTCTTCGCCCTCATTCTTGGGGGAGCCATAGCGATTTGTCACGAATCCCCACAGACGGCGCCAACTATCGTGGTATAAAATATACCACCGGCAGATTTCACGAGAAGGCTTGAAACGGGAACGACGGTGCGAACTGACCGAGCGACCGGTCACTTCCAACCGGACAACACAGCAATTGACACGGTGAGTTTTATACAGGTTCGGGTCCCGGTGGGGGCCCTAGTCCTGTCAGCACCCTCTGGACGCAAGTCCGCGGGGGAGATTTTGTCTCGGGGAGAGAAGTGTCCAAGGGAGCCTGTTGTTTTTAGTGTAAAAAATGACTTGAAAGAGTCCTCTTCAAATGATATACAAGGGGGGTATATATAGGCCCCAAAGCACACAAAAAGACTAAAAAACCCTAACTACGGCCGTCGGATCAAGGGGCGTAGACGCCATTTCACCAGCCGAAGGGCTTGGATGCTTGACAAGCGTCCTAGCCAATTCTCGATGCACTCTTGACGTCACTCGCAAGCGACCTCACGTGACTTCGCACAAGAGGCTCCCGTGACTTCTCCCGGTGAGCGTCCGGGATTTTCCCTGGTGAACGTCGGGGACTTTCCCCGGTAGTCCTCCGAGACTTTTCCTGGTGGATGTCCAGGGTTTTGCCCGGTGAACGTCTAGGATTTTCCCCGGTTTCCTTCGGGGGACCTCCGTGGCTTTTCCCGGGAGGCCTCTGCGATAATTCACGGGAGGTGACTGGGGTTTGCCATGGGAGGCGCCCGGGGCTCGGAGAGATGCCCGTGATCTTCTACAAGGGGTCTCCGTGGCTTTTCCCAGGAGGCCTCTGTGATATTTCACGGGAGGTGTCCGGGATTTGCCACGAGAAGCGTCCGAGGCTCGGAGAGATGCCCGTGGTCTTCTATAAGAGGCCTCTGGAGTCTAGCCGATAGTTCTCCTGGATTTTCCACAGAAGCCCTCCGGGACTTTTCCCAGGAGGCGTCCTGGATTTTGCTTAGTAACCGTCTGGGGTTTGGCCTGGTAGTCCTCCGGGACTTTCCTCGGACACCCTCCGGGACTTCTCCCGGGAGGCGTCCGGGACCTTGCTCGGTAACTCTATGGGGTTTAACCCGGTAGTCCTCCGGGACTTTCCACGGAAGCCCTCCGGAACTTTCTCCGGGAGGCGTCTGGGATTTTCTTCCAACAATCATGGACCATGAAATTTGCATAGGGTAAACATTAATTAATATCTAATATGGTGACAATACATTCAACCCCCCACACTGTACCGTCATCACGTACAAACTTAATCTCTAACATAATACTTCAACTAAATATACATATAAAAATAGATAAATCAAGAGTATATGAACAGATACTTTAACTGCCTAAACAAACATTAGTTTTAGGATCAAATTGTTAATTTTATGGCACTACAAACTTTTAAAGTATTGTATATGGTATCGGGTGTTCACTGATATATGACCTTAGCCTACCATGTTTGTTACAAACTATTAATATAGATGTTATTGGTGGTATGTAACCAGTTGCCTTAGTTTTAGAGATATATTATAGGGGATCAATTTCTTTTCAGTAGTGTACTAAAATAACATATTATCACGATGTTATAGTTGTTTTTTAAAGACTAACACTATACTACTGGTAAGACTGTGGTTATTATAGTTACAACTGCTATAGCGGTAATACTGATCTGCTATAGCGTGTAGCATGTAGCGTGTAGCGTATAGTGAAAATAGCGACCACTACGTTTCATATATTGTTTTGTGTTAGACTATAGTTGGGTTATTGATCTAACAAGTATAATATTATTTTTCAATGTTGTGGTCAATCATATTTAATATTTAAATATTACTTTGCTAAAATATATGTTTAATCTATATTTTAAATCTCTTATTTGAGGCTCATAGTAAAAACTTGCAAGTCTAATATGGAAATTTATTTATTTTTCATTTATTATTTTGCTAGTAATTTCATAGTTTTTGAAATAATATTAAAATAATAGAAATGAATTTTTTAAAAATAAAACCACGATGTAAGATAGCTTCAGCAATAGTGTTTTTTGAGAGATGTCGTGATAATATGATAATCACTATTTAGAATAATGATTTTTAAATTTGGGTAAATGTACTTTTGATGGTCTACTTTATCAGTTGGCTCTGTCTTGCCCCTTTACTTTGAAACAGTTTGAGTAACTTCCTTTACTTGTAAAACAGGAGCACTGTTGATACTTAAAGCGGTTTTTTGATTGTTTTGATAGTGCCATTATAGGTTTATGGATTATGTGGTTATATTCATGTCTATATCAACATGTTATCTCTTGCTTTATATGGTTAATAGCTTCGTGCAGGATACTTCATCTCCAGCCTACTTGGCTCATAATCTCCTGTTTTTCCAATCTGGCAAAAAGATAATTTTATCTCAATTCTACATATCATCCTTCTCAGCTTATACTTGTCATCTTCTAGCTCAACAAAATATAATTGTTCATGCTATCAAAACAACCAAAGAAATCACTTATAGGTATCAAAGTGATCCAATTTTATAAGTATAGGGACTTATTTGAACTATTCTCAAGTAGATGGACTAAATTGGAATCACGTGTAAAGTAGTGGGGTCAAAAATGCAATTTAACTTTAACTGGCACATCTTTAACATTTTCTTTAATAGACTGGGCAAACACATTTTTAGTATCTCCACTTTAATCAGATTCATTTTAATCTCTCTATTTTAAAATAGTTAAATTTAGCCTTTCTATTTTCAAAATCAAATATATTTTGGTCCCTAAGCAGTTCTATAGATTGTTTTGATGACGCGATTTTAGGTGCTTGTATGATATGATGATTTATGTCCATGTCAATACATTGATAATATAAAATCATCTAATTTGTATTCCCCCTTCAACAAGTTGGTGACATAATAGGTCAGTATGGATGTTGTCACAATCGTTGTAGAAGGTGTTATGGTTCTTGTGTCCATGCTCAGGGTCTCGTAGGAATCATAGTAAACTCATTCTTGTCATATACAATAGTGTATGCGATCACAACAATCTCATAAAATCGCTTAAGTACTAAAAAGTATTCAATTTTGAAAATAGAAAGATAAATTTAAATTGTTTTTAAATAGTACTAAACTGAGTTTAGGTAAAATAGAGTAGGTAAAATAAATAGTACTAAAATAGGTATAAGGGCAGGCCTGCACGAGACACCGCTAGAATGTGCAGGCGCTGATGGAAGGTTCCAATAGGGAACACTGAATCTGAGCCGGGGGTTGGAAAAAAAAGGGAAGAAATTTGCCTTGTCACCTCCCCCTTTATAACGTGGCCTGCGCAATGCGTTTTCGATGAGGTGTGCGGTGATCTAATCTCCCACCACCTGGCCGCGCGAAGCTCCCTTGCAAATTCTTATTTGCATCGGCTGGGAAAATGGCATTTTTTTTGGACATGCGGAGCACGATTCCGTGTGTTGCTACGCCAACACTCACCGCACCTCCTCCGGCCTCCCATAAACAGCTAAAGCTATAAGCCTCACATGCACCGACTCCTCCACTATTACTTTCGGTTGGACACCTTTTGCGGTTTGCTCCTCCCACTTGTTAGGTTTACGAATTATACCCGGTTTATTCTGCACGGTTATCTTCATGTGTGAAGATTAAAGAGTAATTAGAGTAATTTTTACATTAAGTCCTTCATAAAATAGCATTATTCTTGTGCAAGTCTCACTTTTTTCGATTTCTCTATTCATATCCCACATCTCTCAAAATTGTTTTAATTAGGTCCCAAATTAACCGCTAGTTGGACTAAATAAATGTGGCATGCCACATATCATTTCTTGTCATGATAAATGCAACACAAATGGTTAATGGAAATATAAAATTTTAAAAAAGATCATTAAAATATAATTTTTGATATACTTCTTAAGTTTTTGTGAATTTTTCAAGTTTTCCCCTTTGTTATTGACCATAGCATAAAATGATATGTGGTATCATACAACATTTATTCTTTTAGTCAAATAACGGTTTGGGGCTCAATTATCACAATTATGAAAGATATGCGACCAAATTGGAGAATGGAAAGAATTGGAAGTTATATGAGAATCAAGCTATTTATAGAGGACCTGCAGAGGGAAAGTTACCAAAAATTTCCCTTCCCTCCCTGCAACTTGGTGACCCATGGAAATAATGAGAAAACAAAGGACCAATATAGAAAACTACAAACATCCCCTGATCTGCAAAAAGAAGTCAAAGAAACAAACCCTGTAGACTTATGTGCCCTCCACCAAAGATAGCCATCACCAGTTCTTTTAACAAGTCAACCTAGCTAACTCACAGAACATTCCAAGCCCCTTCTAACTCAGCCTCCCCTCTTGACTTCTTCCACACACACTTCCCTTCCCTCCCTTCCTTCCCCCCCTTCCATCAATAAAACCCCCCAAACCCCACAGAAACACACACACACACCACAGAGACAAAGTCTTTCTTGTTTGCCTCCAAGCTCTCTCAATTCACATTCTTTGCATCCTCTCATCACTTGCAATGACTTCTCACAGCAAGCAAGTAAGCTACATGGCCATCTGCCTTGTTCTCCTCCTGGTCATGGCCTTGCAGTCGTCCGACGCACGGCCGCTCCGGCCGAGCAACGGCCACGGCGGCGGCCACAGCAGAGCCGTCGACCTGTCGAAGGAGGCGGTCATTGAGAAGTACGCCCCGCTTCTGCTCACCATGCTACCGAGGGGGCCAGTCCCGCCGTCCGGCCCGAGCGGCGGCACGAATGAACTCGGGAACTAAGCGGCAGCGGCGATGACAGGCCGGCCACGTGAGGCGCTGTAGGGTTTTCGGCACAGTAGATCCGACCATAGTTTATATGCTTCTCAGTTTTCACATAGCTTGGTAAATGGTTTTAGGGTTTTTTTCTTTAATGTGAGGTTGATGGGCTTGTACATGATACAAAAGATTGGTAGATTAGAAAGTATACGTATACGTATACAGAAACATTGTTTTATTTCTTTTGCTTGTATTCCTTGTTTGAAAAATGAAAGGATTTATTAAAGAAAAGTCAGGCTATGTTCATCTTACCATTTAGCTAGCATGTCTACATCTCAACAGTATGCACGCAATTTTGGGTTTATTTCATTGGAATGGCTCAGTAGTTTCAGTTTGTCGTCTTGTGTACTAATTATTTATGAATGAGGACTACGTACCATGATGGTTTGCCATACAGAATTGATGACTTAGAAGGTATCTGAGTCAGAGTGTTTCCTCCTTATTTTGGTTAATCATATTTTTTATATTTAGTTGAACTGCACTCTGATCACAACGACATTATTTCAAATATATCCCACTCTTAATACATCCTGGTCAAATGTATTCATAATCTATTAGCCATCCAATTTCAATGGATACTAAAATCTGTTGTGATTAATATTATAATTTGGATCAAACACTATCTCATATGGAAGCCATTTGATTAGAAATCATTTTTTGGGAGAAATTAAGATGTTTCAAACTTTCTATACGTTCAAATTTTTTCACTTGCCTCCAATATAATAGTTGTCCAAGCTCAAGTAAACTGTTCTAAAAGTGTTAACAGCACATCGATCTTTATTCTAGAAATACAAGGAACCAAATATTGAGTTAATTAAAGTCTTGATTTTGGGTACTTTTTGACCAAACAAGTAAAAAACTTAATTGACCGAAGGCAGATGGAATTAATGAATGTTTCTTTCTTCTAACATGACCTATTTAAGCTTCAAATTACTTAAAAAAAAAACTTCCAAAGAGAGGGAAAAAAATCATACTGGACCCAAAGATATTTTCTGCGTCAACTCATGTCTCCGAAGAGAGGGAAAAACTAAGGAGAATGTACTTATAATATAATAAACGATAGTATTAGACTATAGTACTAATGACCTTCTACGTGGTGACTAAGCCAAAATTTCATGAAAAGGATGGCTGTTGAACAGCCAGGCCAACTTATGGGCGGATAACCCAACTCCTCTAAAAGAGACGTTTCTGCATAGGTGATGTATAATATTTGTATCTTTTCGATCAAAATAACAATGATCATGACTAATTTTTTATAAAATAAATTAATATTTTTTATGTTTTTTAAATTTAGTTATATCTAATTTGAACTATTTTTTATATAATAACTCTTCTATTTTAAATAAATCAATTCCTACATAGATAGGTAAAGATGCGGAATGGAGACGTTGCCCCCTCTCTTTTTTTTTCCTTAGAAATTTTCATAAGTCTTGATATTTTCACGATTTCTTTACTATGATATTTTTTTTTCATTTTGGTATTTCAGTCCCATAATTTCAAAGAAATATGCAACTAGTTCACTCTTCTCATTTTCCGTGAGGTTAAAAAAGGTGCCTAAATGATGAGTGATGCGGTAAACCAGGTCATTTAGATTAACTTCAATGCTAGTTTTTCTTCGAGAGATTCTCTAGGAAAATATTCTCTTGTCACATCAGTGAAGAGTCTCTTTGAAGAGTCTTTTGGTCTCTAATACAAAGACTCTTCGTGGGGCCAACGCGTGAAGAGCCTTTCCAAGAACTTTCCTCTCCAATGCAAAGGCTCTTCAACGGGCCCGCGTATTAAATATCTAATTTAAGTTTTTGTATCACATTAATGTTTAAATAATTCGTAAAAGTAAATTAAAAAATATACGACAATAATTCCAGCATATAGAAGTTTAATTTGCGGATCGAAAATTCAAGATAACGAAAGTAAATATTTTTATTAAATTTGGCGGTTGAACATAAAATTAAACATATGACACTGCATACATGCAGAAATTTAAACTTAAAATTTAACATCAAAGTGCTAATTAAAAATACTAGAAATGCGATAGATAACGACTAATTGCCGTGGGCACCTCTAAAACGCTCCCAAATGTGTTCAATCAAATCTCTTTTGAGCTGGGCATGCATTGGTTGAGCACAAATGTCGGTGTTTCTCCTGATTACATCAGCAAAAGTAACTGTACCACTATGTTGGATATGAGGCGGTGTTACATTCGAAGTCATTTGGTTGTTGTCGAAATCATAGAGTGACCCATCAGACTCTCGCTCATCCTCAACAATCATGTTGTCTAATATGACACATGCCCTCATGATTTTCGCGAAAGTTGAGCGTTGCCAAAACCGGGCAGGGCCATGCAGGCTGACAAAGTGGGATTGCAGAACTCCAAATGCGGGCTCTATGTCCTTCCTCGCTCCTTCTTGATGTTGTGCAAATAGTCTGAGTTTGTCTGTCTGGGGCAGGGGTACTGTCTTCACAAAGGTAGCCCATTCTGGGCATATACCATCTGCTAGATAGTTTCCCATGTTGTACTCGTGCTCATTAACGAAGTATTGTACATGAGAAGCTCGTCCCTACAAAACATCACAAGGGGGATTGGTTCAACACATTTATATTATTGTTGGACCCAGCAACACCGAAGAAGGCATGCTATATCCAAAGGTCCTGGGAGGCGACCGCTTCCAGTATAATGGTCGGGACTCCATAATCGCTACGAGTAAATTGCCCTTTCCATGCTATTGGGCAATTTCTTCATTCCCAGTGCATGCAGTCTATGCTTCCGATCATTCCCGAAAACCCGTACGCCTCTCCTTATTGCAATAGACGCTGCATGTCTTCGACGATCGGGTGTCGAAGATATTCCTTGCCGAAGTTGTCGATCACTACATCGACGAATTTCTCCAAGCACTGGATAGATGTGGACTCCCCAATGCATATGTATTCATCGACAGCATCAGCCAGAGGGCCGTATGTCAACAAACGAATGGCCAGTGTGCACTTCTGTAATTGAGACAACCCTCAGTGGTTAATGGCATCTCTTCTCTCAGTGAAAAAGGTGGTCCACTCACTAAGAGATCTGATGATTCGAAGAAAGAGGGGTCTGCTCTTCCGAAACCTCCGATGAAACAGGTGGTAGGGGTAAATCGAATTCTCACAGAAATAGTCCGCCATGAGGCGGTTATGGCCATTTTCACTGTCCCTGTCGATGTATCGCCTGCTACCGCGTTGACGATGGTAGGAGGTAGAAGCTTGCAGCCGGGCTTGTATATTGGCTACAAGACGCTCTTCCAACTCCACCATGGCGGGGTCTGGATTGACAAATCCCGCAAGGAGGTTCCGTAAGATATTTACGGTCTCTTCATTTACCCCATATGTGCTTGAACTAGAGCTAGACGGCATTTTGGAGGGAGAACGATTTGGAAAGGAGAGGGATTTGTAAAGGAGTGGCATTCACTACTACAGAAATACAGTCCACTAACACCTATCTTCTAATGGTTATATGCAATCTGGGAGAAAACCGTTAGTGTACGAGGACCGCAGTGGAGAAGAGATTTTATACTAACGGTTATGGTCTGGGAAACCGTTAGTGAATAGCACGTAACTTTTACTATCGGTTATTAGAGTACGAACCGATAGAAGAGATAAAATTTTACTATCGGTTTGTTTATTTAACTGATAGTAAAATTACGTCATTTTTACTATCGGTTATTAGTGTACGAACCGATAGAAGAGATAACATTTTACTATCGGTTTGTTTATTCAACCGATAGTAAAAGGATGTCATATATACTAATGATTATGACAGTGGGGACCTTTAGAAGAGAGGAAAGCACGTCATTTTTACTATCGGTTATTAGTGTACGAACCGATAGAAGAGATAAAATTTTACTATCGGTTTGTTTATTCAACTGATAGTAAAAAGACGTCATATATACTAATGGTTATGACAGTGGGGACCTTTAGAAGAGAGGAAAGCACGTAACTTTTACTATCGGTTATTAGTGTAGAACCGATAGAAGAGATAAAATTTTACTATCGGTTTGTTTATTTAACTGATAGTAAAATTACGTCATTTTTACTATCGGTTATTAGTGTACGAACCGATAGAAGAAATAAAATTTTACTATCAGTTTGTTTATTCAACCGATAGTAAAAAGATGTCATATATACTAATGGTTATGACAGTGGGGACCTTTAGAAGAAAGAAAAATTCATTAACGGTTGTGTTTTGAACCGATAGTAAAATAGTACAAGACCTTGGGTTAAACCCGTAGGAGTTTTCCCTCCAGTCCAACCAAACACATTTTCAAATAAGTCTCTACTCGCGCGCGGAAAACCCTAGCCTCCCAAACGTCCCCTTTTTCGCTCCTGCACCACCATTTCCACTCGCATTTGGGTTCTCCACCGCCGCCGGCCACTGCATCGCGCTTCGTAGGCCACTCCACGAACTGTAAGTGTTCTTGACCAACCCAATTAGAATTGTTCTTACCGCTCGCATTTATCTCTTTTCCTTTGCTAAATTGATTTTTGGAAAAGTTAACAATGTTTCAGTCATTGTTCATTACTGATAATATCTATTGTTGGTCATTGAGATTTGTAATCGAGTTTGCATCTGTCGGCATCTCCATAGACCAAATGTGTTAATTATCACAAAACTGAGTATCAAGAACAATGGGCAAAATTTTGTTTATATCCATACTCTTGCTAAGACTCTTGCTGAATATGCTTCTGTTGTAAGTTGTTTTGTTAGCCTCGTTGTTTTGGGTTGACTGCATTCGTCCTCGGCCTCCGACCTCGACCAATCACATCTTCAACCACTCCAGTCGTGACGATCTCCTCTACCTTGACTTACGACCACCTCCACGACAACCATCGACTACATTTCCTCGACAACTGCTTCACAACCATGCCCATGGCTACAATAGCTCCAGCAAACATGATCGGTAGAGTGGGTCAACTTTGAAATTAATTTTTTAATCTGGATTATTTACAAAAATAAAAAACCCTGTTCTCTATGGTGTATTTGTGAATAATTAGATTCAATCTATCCAATGTGTGTATCTCTGTATTGCTGTATATGTGAATGCACCTTTTTCATTTGTATAGCCGCTTATAACATATTCTAACGGTTTCTAACTCAGAACCGTTAGAAGAAGTTATGCTAGTACTAACGGTTCGTAACCTACAACCGATAGAAGAAAGTTTATAATACTAACGGTTGTGAGTACTGAACCGATAGAAGAAATTTAACAATACTAACGGTTGTGAGTACTGAACCGATAGAAGAAATTTAACAATACTAATGGTTGTGAGTACTGAACCGATAGAAGAAAGTTTATAATACTAACGGTTTCGAGTACTGAACCGATAGAAGAAATGTACCAATACTAACATTTGCGAGTAATGGACCGTGAGAATATAGGTATTGTACTAACGGTTTGTAACCGTTAGAGTTGTGCTAGGTTTCTTCTATCGTGCCGATCACTAGCGGTAAAAAAACCGTTAATATAGACCATTTTGAACCGATAGTGTAAAGTAATTCTGTAGTAGTGATTGGTGAGGATGAGAAATATGTGTTCGGATGGTTTGGTTTATATAGGCCAGGTTGAATATCCCAACAGCTATTTTCCAAACGGATGAGTCCAACAGCTATTTTCGTAAGATAATTCAATTGCACAAAAGAAGGATACATAGTTGTACAAGGACACACTGAAAATAAAATACTGCACGACTTAGCCTAGTCTAGATTAGCCTCCCAGATCAAATTTTTGACAAACTTCAATGCTTCTGCATGATCCTTCATTTGGTCGTCGTTGAAATTTGATTTATCTATGGTGACCAGTTTTGTGAAAGACCTTGTAAGGACTAGCTTCTAGTTGAGCTTGTCATGTTCGCTCAGAGTAGAGGCCACACGGTTCGTTGCCTCCACGCGCTCAGTGTTAGCCTTGAAGAAGGAGTGCATGTCTTCATGTGTGGACACGTTGTACAAGGGAGATTTCTACTTGCCTTTATCCTTGCGCTTCTCCTTGGCCCTGTCGCGACCTTCTGGGCGCATTTCCTCCACGAGGTCATCTGCATTGGACGAGGACGATGTGTGTGCACCGTCCTCATTCAGCCTTGCTCTTTTCCCGGTGTCGATGTAGGTTCAGTTCCATTTAGGTTGGTCCCAAATATCCATCTGTTGCATCTAGGCCTTTATGCCTGTCGACAATTCGGACTCGGAGTCCTCAGCCGAACTTATGCAAAATTTGTAATAGCGAGACCTTTCAAGATGACCCTCCGGGAAGGTATGTAGAACAATGGAGAACAGGAGCACAGAGAGGTCTATACAGGTTCGGGCCCTCGATGGTAGGAGTAATAGCCCTACGTCCTGTTGGGATTTCACTATAGGTGATAAAAGGTTACAAGATGGTAGAAAAACACCTTCACAGGCGAAGGGTTTTTCCTATGTAAATGTACAGAATAAAGCCAGGAAAGCTTGGAAGAACTATCTAATCTAGGCCGTAGACTTGGCTGTTTGAGCGGTTGAGATGCGTTGTATCTCGCCTGCTTCAGAGATGTTGATCTCTGAATCTTTCGATCCCCCTGTTTGATGCATCTTGCCACTCCTTTATACTGGTCGAAAGGGTGCCATGCCATAACTGTATCAAACAGTTGTTCGGACGGTTGGATGCGGTTTTTAGAGAACCGCTCATAACCTCCACGCAGGTTAAACACGTGTTATTCATGGATAACTGCACGTATTAACCTTCTGACGGTTGATCTTCCACGTGGAGGTATCTTCGGGATACTTGGAATATTCTCGCCATAGGGGTAGCCGGACAAATGATCTCCAATTACCCGCGGTCAAAAAATACTCTGACCGGTAGGGGGGTCCGCCTCCGGGCGGGATTCCAAGCGCCAGCGCAAGGAGTACGCGCGAGAAGTTAAGGTAGTGGGGGTGCTACACGCGTCCGTGCCGCCCAAGTGGTCGGACGTCCCCCTCACCTTTACGGCGGAAGACGCGCGAGGGGTTCGCTTCCCCCACGACGACGCGCTCATTGTCTCCGCGACAATCTACAACTGCCACTTGGCCCGCATCCTCGTGGACGGCGGAAGCTCCGCCGACGTCCTGTTCCTCAAAACCTTCAAGGAAATGCAGGTGGACGAAAAGCTCCTACAACCAGCGGCAGGGCCTCTGCAAGGGTTTGTCCCGGGGAGGGCGATCCACCCCGTGGGCAAGGTAGATCTCCCGATCACCTTCGGCACCCCGGAGAACTACCGGACCAAGCTAGTCCGCTTCGACGTAGTGGACCTCCCCTCCTCCTACAATGTGATTATGGGGAGGACTACGATCAATCGGCTGGGGGCTGCCACCCACCAAAACTACCTGCGCATGAAGATCCCCGGGCCGCATGGCGTGATCAACGTCCGGGGGGATCAAGACATGGCCCGTGCTCTATACGAGCGAGCTGCTGCCACAATAGGAAGCGTTAACCTGATCAAGGCACCCGGGGGGGAGGCTCCCCCCCCAGACGTAGATGTCGCTGCGCCACCCCCTGGGAGGCCCCTCCTCAAGCCGCGTCCGGAAGGGGGCCTCTGGAAGGTCCCGCTGTCCCCGGGCAGCAGGGACAAAACTGTCCAAATCGGGGCAGAGCTCCCCCAAGACCATGCAGCGCAACTCGCAGCCTTTCTGCCCGAAAACTCCGATGTTTTTGCGTGGAAGCCTTCGGACATGCGGGGCGTCGCCCGGGAGGTTATTGAACACAAGCTCGCGGTAGCCCCCGGTCACCCCCCTATCAAGCAGAAGTTGAGGAAGCTCTCCCTCGAACGTCAAGAAGCCATCAAGACGGAGATAGCCCGGCTCCAAGAGGCGGGGTTCATCCGGGAAGTCTTGCACCCTGAGTGGCTCGCAAACCCCGTCCTCGTCAAGAAATCAAGTGGCAAATGGCGCATGTGCGTGAACTTCACCGACCTTAACCGCGCTTGCCCCAAAGACAACTTCCCGCTCCCGCGGATCGACCAGCTCGTTGACTCCACCGCGGGGTGCGAGCTGATGAGCTTCCTAGACGCCTACTCGGGATACCATCAAGTCCGGATGGCGGAGGGGGACGAGGAAAAGACGAGTTTTATAACTCCCCTCGGAACCTTCTGCTACCGCCATATGCCCTTCGGGCTCAAGAATGCGGGAGCCACCTTCCAGCGCCTGATGACGCTGGTCTTCAAAGATCAAGTCGGCCGCAACGTCGAAGTCTATGCAGACGACGCGGTCGTCAAGAGCCCCCGTGCAGCCTCCCACATCGACGACCTTGCAGAGACCTTCCGCAACCTCCGCGCGTTCGGGCTCAAGCTCAACCCGGAAAAGTGCGCCTTCGGGGTGCGGGGGGGGAAGCTCCTGGGTTTCCTCGTATCCCAGCGGGGCATTGAGGCAAACCCCGAGAAGATCCGGGCCTTCCTAGACATGCCCCCGCCGTGCTCCGTCAAAGATGTCCAGCGGCTCTCCGGCCGCCTGGCCGCGCTCAGCCGCTTCGTCTCCCGTTCGGGGGAGCGGGGCCTCCAGTTCTTCAAGATCCTCCGAGGGCTTGAGGGGTTCCGCTGGACCCCCGAGGCCCAGGAAGCCTTCAACGACCTCAAGAAGTACCTCTCCAGCCCTCCAATGCTCGTGAGTCCGTCTCCGGAAGAGCCCTTGCTCCTCTACCTCGCCGCGACCCCCGTCACCGTCAGCGCGGTTTTAGTGAAGGAGCAAGGGGGGCAGCAACGTCCCGTGTACTACGTCAGTGAAGCCCTCCAAGGGGCCAAGACTCGGTACACGGAGATGGAGAAGATTTGCTACGCTCTCCTCATGGCGTCCCGGAAGCTCCGGCACTACTTCCTGGGGCACCCCATCACCGTTCCGTCGTCCCTCCCCCTGGGGGAGGTACTGCGGAATAAAGAAGCCACCGGCCGGATTGGGAAGTGGGGGGCCGAGCTTGCCCCCTTCTCCCTGTCCCTTACCGTCCGCTCCGCAATCAAGTCACAGGTCCTCGCCGACTTCGTCGCAGAATGGACTCCCGCCTCTGGGTCCGGGGACGAAGATCTCCCTGTGCTGCCCCGACGCAGTGACCATTGGACCCTGCTGTTTGATGGGTCGCTGTGTCTCGCTGGGGCTGGCGCGGGGGTAGTCCTTCGGAGCCCCGAGGGGAAGGAGCTCGAGTACGCCGCGCGGCTCGAGTTCCCCGCAACCAACAACATCGCCGAATACGAGGCTCTGCTCCTCGGGATGCGCCTCGCACGCTCCCTGGGGATCCGGCGCCTACTAGTGAAGGGAGACTCTCAGCTCGTTGTCTGCCAAATGGACAAATCTTACCTGTGCCATGACGCAAATTTAAGTCTTTACTTGCAGGAAGTACGAAAGATGGAGAAACACTTCGACGGCCTTGAGGCCCGGCATATCCCGCGAAGGGAGAATGACCGGGCTGATGCTTTGGCCCGGGCGGCAAGCGCCCGGGAAACACTCCCCAAGGGGGCCTTCTTGGAAACAATCACGAAGCCCTCGGTGGCCTCCCCGGACGCAGGCCCCGAGCCTCCGGTCCTGGAGGTCGCCGAGATCGTCCGGCCGTCGTCATGGATGGATCCCCTCATCTCCTTCATCAAGGGGGAGGGGCACCCTCCCAACGAGACCGAGGTTAAGCGCCTCTGGGCCAAAGCCCGGGCATATCTCCTGCTGGAGGGAAGGCTCTACAAGCGGGGGGCTTCAGCCCTCCTGCGCTGCCTCCCCCGGTCGGAGGGACTTCAACTCCTGGAAGACATTCACGCGGGGAGCTGTGGTTCTCACCTAGCCCCGCGTGCCATCGCCGCCAAGGCCCTTCGGCAGGGCTTCTACTGGCCTACAGTCATGCGCGACGCGCGAGACCTTGTCTCCGCATGCGAAGCATGCCAAAAGATGGCCAAGGGCTCGAATCTCCCCCCTGTAGCGCTGCGGACTATCCCCATCACTTGGCCCTTCGTGCGCTGGGGGATGGACCTCTTAGGGCCCTTCCCCCCAGCGCCCGGAGGATACAAGTATGCGGTAGTCGCGGTCGAATACTTTACAAAGTGGGTTGAGGCGGAGCCCTTGGCTAGCATAACCTCCCGGGCTGTTCAGCGGTTTTTCTGGAAAAACGTCATTTGTCGTTTTGGTGTCCCCCGGGAAATCACCGTGGACAACGGGACCCAATTCGACTCGGCTTATTTCCGGGAATTCTGCGAAGGCCTGGGGGTCGTCATCCACTTCGCCTCAGTGGCCCATCCCCAAAGCAACGGGGCCGTCGAGAGGGTCAATGGCGTAATCCTACAGGGGTTACGCCGGAGACTAGAGCAAACCGCTTCCAAGCGGGGCGCGTGGGCAGAGGAGCTCCCTAGCATCCTCTGCTCGATGCGCACGACCCCGTCCCGAGCCACAGGGCGTGCTCCCTTCTCCCTAGTCTACGGGGCGGAGGCAGTCCTCCCCCCGGAGATCGGCTTCCGGTCGCTGCGGGTCGAGCTCCTGAACGGAGCCACGACCGCAACCTACCGGGCCAACGAAGACAACCGGCGGCTGGAAATCGACCTCGTGGAGGAGGAACGCGACCGAGCGCTCCTCCGCCACGCCATCTACGAGCGCGAGATGTCGCGCGCATACAACCAGCGCGTGCGCGAGAGAGCTTTCCGCCTTGGGGACCTTGTCCTCAAGCGCGTCACAGACCCCCAAGCCCAGGGTAAGCTCTCCCCCAAGTGGGAGGGCCCCTACAGGATCTCCGCTGTCCTAGGCTCGGGGGCCTACAAGCTCTCCAACCTTCAAGAGCAGGAGCTGAAGCACACCTGGAACTTGCGTTTACTTCGCAAGTTCTACGTCTAGCCTTACGGGCCTGTCCCCTCCCCCGGAGCGATCACGCCGGAAGGGGAGGAGGGACACTGTAGCTCCCCTTCCCCCCCCCCCCCTTCGCGGTTTCGCAGGGGGGCTTTGTATATTTTGTTAATCAATGCATAGCCTTTGTTCTTCAACTGTCTCACTGTAGGTTGTTCTTGTTTACCACCCCTAGTGGTGATGCCCTCCCCGCGAGGACGCCCTCCCCGCGAGGATGCCTTCCCCGTGAAGATGCCCTCCCCGTGAGGAAGTGGGCCCTGCCCCAGCAAGTCCCTCCTGAAGGGCAGCTTACGAACAGCCCTCGTGGACTGAGGGTGTAAGCGGCAACCCGGTCCCCAGCGGCCGCGGTAACGAGTCACTTTGGGAGACTAGTCCCCTGCCCAAACACTCAAGACCCGTCTTCGGGCACTTCCTCCTCCGGGAGTAGACGCTCTCCTCAGCGGGACGTCTAATGGCTTTCTGGATTCACTTCCTCCTCCGGGAGTAGACGCTCTCCTCAGCGGGACGTCTAATGGCTTTCTGGATTTTCTTCCTCCTCCGGGAGTCGACGATATTCCCGGCTCCCCGTTCTCACGGCGACCGGAAGATCAGCCCCTTGCGGCTTGATTGGATCTATCTTCCTCCTCTGGGAGTCGACGATACTCCCGGCTCCCCGTTCTCACGGCGACCGGAAGATCAGCCCCTTGCGGCTTGAGTGGATCTATCTTCCTCCTCCGGGAGTCGACGTTATTCCCGGCTCCCCGTTCTCACGGCGACCGGATCATTATCTCTCAAAGACCTTATTCCCGGCTCCCCGTTCTCACGGCGACCGGACAATTGCTTTACGAAGATATGGGTTTCTCAGATATATTTTCCCCCGGAAACATTATTCCCGGTTCCCCGTTCTCACGGCGACCGGACGAAGTCTCCCGGGAGCTCCCCTCCGGAGGTCTTATTGGCTTTTCATGAGCCCCTTCCGCGCCTTGTTCCCGGTTCCCCGCTCTCCCGGCGGCCGAATGAACCTCTCCCGGTGCCCCCGGGCACCCCGGAAGGTCCCTCCCTCGGAAATCCTGTTTTTACAATTTTCTAACTTAGAAAATATTTCTACAGGTTATGCTCCCCCCGGGGACCCTGTTACCCCCACAGCACGCGGAGGCCTCCTCCCGCCCGCTGTGGGCGGGGGGGGACAGGGGGCCCCCGGGTCACCCACGAAGAAACTCAGCTCATCCTTGTTAAGATGAGTCCTCCAGACCATCCAAGAAGAAGAAAATAAAGAGGCAATAAAAGGAAACAATGCGCTTTATTGATCAACAAACCCGGAGGACATCTTCCCCCTCCGGTGGGTTTCGGAAATGATACAACCCGGGTCCTAACCCGGGGGATTTTCTACGAGCCTAAGGCCCCTACGCCTAAAGCTCCCGGAGGCGCTCCCTCAGCTCCCGGGCCAGGTCCCGGTACAGCGCCCGGACGCGACGCTGAGAATCCCGAAGTACGTCTTCGGGCCAAAACTCGTACCCAGCCGGCGGAAGTATCCGGAGGGGAGGTATCATCTGGGCCTTCGGGCGCGGGGGAGTTAATTCAGCACGGCTGTTGTCAAAATTATCCAAGTGCCACTCCGGGCGCCACCTCAACCGGACAGGCTCCCGGGCAGTACCCCCGTCGCGCTCCCCGGAGACAAGGCTCAACAAAATCAAAGCCACTTGGGCGTCCACCGGAGAGCCTCTCCCGGACCGTTGCCCGGGAGTAACCCCCCGGGAACCCTGGTAACATTCCATTGCAAAGACTTAGAAAAATTTCAAATATATTTCATTGCAAAATGTTTTTGTACATGTGCCCGGGGCTTCTCCTAAGAAGCTACCGGAATCAAAATGTCTAACAAAATAAAAAGGGACCCTAGCTAAAGACCCGGGGGAGGCTCATACTTTAGCATTGGGGTCCTCCCCCCGGGGGGCTTCCTCTGTGGCCGGGGCAGGGGCATCCGCGGCCGGAGGCGCCGGTGTCGGGAACCTCGTCCGGATGATCCGGTCGTAGAACCCCTCCGCCAACAGCTCCACCTCCCAGCGTGTTGGCTCGAAGGCCTCCGGGAAGCTTCGGGGGATGCGCCCCCCGATCGCCCGGGCGCCAACCCCACGGTAGTCAACGAGCCCCGCGGCGGCCGCGATGACGGGGATCGCCCGGCCCCGTGCCCGGACGTCCGCAGCCTCCGGGATGGCGGAGACTTGTGCGTTAAGAAAACGCACAGCCTCCGCGAGGGTCGCCAGGGGCACCTCCGGGCCGCTCCCGGAGCCCAGGCTGACGCCAAGGCTTTCCAAGGTCGAACGGACGGAGCGGCCCGCGTCCGACAGCGCCCGGACACTGGAGCTCTCGAGCTCCCGGAGCTCCTTCTCCCGCACCTTGGCCTCCTCTCGGAGGCGGATGTAGGCGCCCTCCGAAACGTGCACCTGCGCTCGGGCCCGGGACAGCTCATCAAGAGCTTCGTCCCGCTCCCGGAGGGCCGCCTCCCGCTGCTCCACGCAGGCCGCGGCCCGACTCTCCGCCTCCTTGAGCAGCCGGGTGACCCGCTGCTCAAGGCCCCAGGTAACAGTCGCTACCTACAAAATACATAGAGTTAGAAAATTCTCAAGTGCAGAAAAAAAGTCGAGGTGTTGAGAGCTCGAGTTACCTGGGCCCCGAGGGACTCGAGCCCCTCAAAACGCTCGTGGAGCGTTCCTCCTGCTACGAAGGCCTGCACCTTCCGGTTGTGCAGGCCCTCCGCGTAGCGGGCCACCTCCCCCTCGGGAAGTAGGGAGGTATCTTGCCCGGCCCTCCTGTCGCGGCCAGGAGAGGGCCCCCGGACCTCGGCATCCAGGAGCACGGCCGGCGTCGCCGGCGTCTTTGTCGACGAAGTTTCCTCCGAAGACGAAGACGAAGATCGGGCGGGGTTCTCCGCCCGGGGGGGGATCATTGGGCCTTTGCCCGCCCCAGGCCGGAGGGCCCTCGGAGCCTCCTGCTCCGGGGGGACCTCGAAGACTGAGCGGCTTCCCCCCTCCTCATCGACCGGCCAGAGGCACGGAGGCGCCGCCTCCGAAAACCTCACCTCTAGCCTCTCCGGCGCCAATGCCGCCGGGAGAGGCGAGAGAAGCGTCACTCGAACTGGCGACGGGGCGTAGTCCGCGGAATCGGACCCCGCCCCGCCGGTAACAACCTCCTTCCCCCGGGCCTCGACGGGGGCCTCCGGGGGCGGAGGCGTCGCCTCTGCCCGGGGCGCCGCCCGGGCATGTTCGGCTTCGGGAGCCGCGTCCCGGGCCCTCACCGGCGTCGTCGCCGGCGTCGTCGTCGGGGCGGGGGTCTTTTGGACCCGGGGCCTTTTGGGCTCCGAGCCCCCGGCCGCATCCTTCCCCCGCTTATGAGAGCCGGGGGTGGGAAGGGGCCTCCTCTCCGGAAGCTTGAGCCCGTAGGCCTCGGCCACCAGGTTTCGGGGAGGCCCCTCCCCCACGAGGCGCACGATGCGCTCGTGTTCGTCGGCGAAGTACCTCCCCAGGAGGTGCTCCGCCTTGTCCCTCGCCGCCGGGTACGGGCGCACTGCAAGAGGTAAAAAGTTAGTCAATTTCTCACAAAAATGCAGGGGACTTACGCCGCGTCACCGGCTTGACCGGAGGCCGCTGCTCCGAGCCCATGCCGATCCCCCTTCCCCCGCGTGAGAAGGGGGAAAGCCGCAGGAGCGCCAGCTCCTCCGCGGCGTCCCGCATCGAGCGGGCCTTCTTCGCCAGCACCACCTTCCCGAGGAGCTCGAACTCCTCGTCCGTCCACACCGGCGGCTTCGGTACGGATGACCGGCTGTAGGTGGGAGGCTCCGGGGCATAGACCACCGCCTCGTCCCGGACCCGGAGGTAGAACCACCTCCGGAGCCAGTCCCCCCAGTGGTCCCGGGAGGCCGCCGCCGGGTAGTCCGCCACCCGGGAGGGCAGCATCTGGACCATCACCGAGCCGAAGGGGGACTTCGGTCCTCCCTTCACCCGGTGGGAGCTCCGCGCTGCCGGCTCGTAGAAGTACCGGAAGGCGCGGAGGGTGGGCTCCCGCCCGGTCGCTGTCTCGTAGAGCCATATAAAAAGGCCCACACGGACGAGCGCGTTCGGGGTGAGGTGGTTGAGAGCCACCCCGTACTCTTTGAGAAACTCCCGGAGCATCGGATGCACCGGGAGCCGGAGCCCCACCTCGAGGAAGGCCTCGAAGGCCACGACCTCTCCGGGCCTGGGGCGGGGGGCTCCGTCCTTCTTTAGGGGGACCCGGATGTCCCCCTCTTCAACGACGCCCTTCTTGACCAGGGACTCCGCGTCCGAGGCCGAGAACTCGGAGGCCCAGAGGAAATCCACGGGGATTTCCTCCGGGGGCACCTCCGTAGTCTTCGCTCGACCTTTGGGCGCCATTAGGTCAGTTCTTTCTTTTTTGGGTGGCTAAGTTTTCAGGTGGCTAAGTCAACAACTCCCGGACGCTCGCTACCGGAAAAGGCTACCGGAGAAGCTACCGGAAGAGCGCTACCGGGAGAGCTGAAGCTGGAGTTGAAGATTTGGAATGAGCTTCCGGGGCCCCCTAAGGCCCTATTTATAGAGGCTGGCCGTGATCTAGATGCGTGCCACGTGGCCCCCTCGGGGCAATCTGGACCACTGAAATTCAAACCGTGCGCGGGAAACGAAGGGACAGGCGCGTAAATCGAGACGCCGTTTCGAACCCCGCGTGCATTTATTGCGAGAACGGCGCGGCCATAAAGCGCCCGGCACGGAAACCGAAGTGTCGCCGGGGCTCCAGTGATTTTCGTCCGGAGTTTTCGTCCGGAGATTTTCCCGGTACCGTAACCATTCCCTCCGGGGGCTCAAGCTTCGTCCCCGGAGGGCATGGGGGGCTGCTGTTGGGGGGAAATCTCCACGTGGTCAAGTCCAGGTAAGTTCATGATTGCCCGGGGACAGTGGCCTCCGGTGCCTGCCCCGGGCGCCGCCTTTTAGGCCCCCGGGACCGTGCCTCCGGGGCATGTTCTGGGCGCCGCCATTTGCCCGGGGACAGTGGCCTCTGGTGCCTGCCCCGGGCGCCGCCATTTGGTCCCCGGGACCGTGCCCCCCGGGACCGTGCCCCCCGGGCATGTCCCGGGCGCCGCCATTTGCCCGGGGACAGTGGCCGCCGGTGCCTGCCCCGGGCGCCGCCATTTGGTCCCCGGGACCGTGCCCCCCGGGCATGTCCCGGGCGCCGCCATTTGCCCGGGGACAGTGGCCTCCGGTGCCTGCCCCGGGCGCCGCCATTTGGCCCCCGGGACCGTGCCTCCGGGGCATGTTCCGGGCGCCGCCATTTGCCCGGGACAGTGGCCTCCGGTGCCTGCCCCGGGCGCCGCCATTTGGTCCCCGGGACCGTGCCCCCCGGGCATCTCCCGGGCGCCGCCATTTGGTCCCCGGGACCGTGCCCCCCGGGCATATCCCGGGCGCCGCCATTTGGCCCCCTGGACTGTGGCCCCCGGGCATGTCCCGGGCGCCGCCATTTGGCCCCCGGGACCGTGCCCCCCGGGCATGTCTCGGGCGCCGCCATTTGGCCCCCCGGGACCGTGCCCCCCGAGCATGTCCCGGGCGCCGCCATTTGGCCCCCGGGACCGTGCCCCCCGGGCATGTCCCGGGCGCCGCCATTCGGCCCCCGGGACCGTGCCCCTCGGGCATGTCCTGGGCGCCGCCATTGGCCCGGGGACAGTGGCCTCCGGTGCCTGCCCCGGGCGCCGCCTTTTGGGTCCCCGGGACCCTGCTCTCCGGAAGGGGTCCCAGACGTCATCGCCCTCCTAAAAGGTAAAACCCCTGTTTGTTTATCACGTGCAGGTCACGCGAGGGACGCCTCGGGAATCAGCGACCACCTGTCAAGCATCCAAGACGTTTGACCGGGATAAGGACGGTCCTACCCTTCAATCTGACGGTGGCTTCCGGGGTAGTTTAGGCTTTTTGCTTCTTTTTGGGGCTATAAATAGCCCTTGTACCCCTCTGTTGTAAAGGATCAACTCATTATTATTTGGAATAGCTAATCTCACAGACGTGCTCCGGAACCCTCTCCCCCGGAGAGAGCCTCCCCAGCCGACTCCGGTCGGGAGTGCGTCGACAGGACTAGGGCCCCCACTGGGACCCGAACCTGTATAAATCCTCGTGTCTTTTCTTGTGTTTGTCCGGCGGGGGAGGACCGGTCACCCGGTCAACCCGCGCTGCGTAATCTCCGCTAGGATCGTCTTCAAAACCTGCCGGGGTATTCTTAATACCACGACACTGATTGTATTTAAATGATGGTCATGAACTGTGATTGTTCGATTCTTCTTTCCTTTGTCAGGCGAAAAGAAACAACATCCAGCCCTTCAACCACTTCGGGGAGGGTTGAAGTCGCTGCTAGTGCCGGAGCCTCCAGTGAGGAGCGCTCCGTCCCCTCGGTCCAGGAAGTCGTCCGGGCCGTGGGAGGAGAAACAGGTGCGGGGTCCCAGTCGCAACTAGCGGCGACTGGGAGCAGTGCCCAGCAGGCACTCCCATCTACTGCCCCTGCTGTAAGCGCCTTCGGACCTTCAACGAGTATTCCCGTTAGTCCGGAACATGCCTCAATACAGGAGTTTATGAAGGTATAATGAACCCCTCTCTGGGTGCCTGAATTGTACATAGAACACCGTTAACTCCCTTTTTTGCATCGCAGGAACTATCCCGGATGATGGCCCAATCGCGTGCTACGGTGGCAGGCATAGAGGCCATACAAAGGGAACAAGACAACTTGCGCAAGTAAGGATCATTACTCTTCAATTTGTAAAGGTACAAATTGGTTATGACCATTCCTTCTGTTTTACTACAGAAAGGTGGCATTGCAGGACAAAGAAGCGACCACAATGAAGCTCCATTCGATCTCAGTGGTTAGGAACCAAGAGATCGAAAATAACAGACTACGGTCACAACTTGCTGGTAAGTCGACTCCTGCTTTAGGAAGAATTGTCTTCGCAATATGCGAGTAACCTTTTCCCTTGTTGCAGCGCAAGCGGGTCAAATAAAGCAGCTCAGTGTGGATAATAAACTCCTCCAGGACTCTATTCAATCTTCCGCAACGGCAATCGGAAAACTGAGCCGTTCAGTCTTCGAAAAACTGAAGGCAGTGGCTCATCTTCTGAAGGCTGATGTGGTCGAAACCACACGAGACTACCTCAGCCAAAATGACTGGTCTGCGCTAGTTATGGCCCAAGCGGAGTCACTTCTCGAGTATCTCCCTGAGGATACACAGCGACGAGAAGAGGTGATCAGAGCCAGAGTTCGGTCAGCCGCTTCCGCCATCCTCAGCCAGGTTCGTCTTCACCATGGCCCAGATGCAGATCTGAATCCATTGGTGGGACCGGTTGAGGTTGAGAGTGAAGAACAACTTGAAGCCGTCATGGAGGAGGTTAGTCCCCTTGTAGATAAGCTCCTGACTGAGCTTGGGATCGAATGATCCCAATACCTATACAGAAACAGTTGTATACAATGCAACGTATATGGAAATTCATTTTTGAAAATGAATATATATTCTGATTTGCCTATATATATTCTTGTTTTTGTGTTCATTTCATATTGTAAATATATCCCCCTAGCCCCCGCCTGTGATTGTTAATACTGAAGACTTAGTATTACAAACGCAGGAGAGAAGTGAATATAACGACCAGGGATGTGTGATCAAACCAACAATTATGATCAAAATAACGCCTAGCCTTGTTTGCAAACCAGCAGCCACTCAGATAACCAAGGACTTGCCAGAAAGCCCCGTGTGTGTTGAGAAACGGCTTATTTAGGAGTGACTTGTTTGGAAGCGGTTATGAGATCGGCCAGCGAATCTGACTAGAACGTTATAATGATCTAACCGTGGGCGACCAGCCCCCGAGTCGAATTCACAGTAAATAGGCATAAAGGGAAATATTCATCGTATGAAATCAAAACATTCTTTGTTTTATAAAAAAGATGCTAATTGAACAGGAAAAGGGGTTGAGTACTTACACGTAGAACTTGCGAAGTTGATCGATGTTCCAAGTATTGGACAAAATTCGACCATCCTCCATGGCTAACCGCGCGGATCCTGGTCGCGGCACCGAGACCACAGTGTAAGGGCCTTCCCACTTCGGGGAGAATTTGTTGCGATTAGACTGATCTTGGATTTTTCGTAAGACCAGGTCGCCCACGTGAAGACTACGTGGTCGCACCCTTTTACTGTGATATTTGCGCAAAGCTTGCAAGTATGCTGCGGACTTGCTCAAAGCGCGATCACGCCTTTCTTCTCGGAGGATGAGGTCTTGCGACCGCTGTTCGGACTGATCAACCTGTTCGAATTGTTCTGTCCGAACAGATCCAATACTAACTTCCATAGGCAATACAGCCTCGGCCCCATAAACCAGATGGAAGGGCGTCTCACCGGTGGCTCGACTAGAAGTAGTTCGTAGTGCCCATAGAACGGTATAAAGCTCGTCTGCCCAAGCCCCCGAGCGAGTCTTAAGGCGATCAAAAACACGTTTCTTGATGCCTTGTAGTATCTGCCAATTGGCCCGTTCTACAGCACCATTGCTTTGTGGATGCGCCACAGAAGCAAAGCACACTTTAGTTCCGATCTGATCGCAATAGTTTAGGAAAAGACCACTAGCGAACTGGGAATCATTGTCGGTGATAAGACAGTTTGGAACACCAAATCGAGCAACAATGTTCTTACGAAAGAACTTTTGTGCTGCTGATGCGGTAATATTTCGTACCGGTTCGGCCTCGATCCACTTTGTAAACGTGTCAATGGCTACGAACAGAAACTTGTACCCGTTGACAGCTTGTGGCATAGGACCGACAATATCCATTCCCCAAACCGCGAAAGGTCATGCCAGGGGAATGGTTTGTAACGCATAGGCAGGTTGATGAACCTGTCTTGCGTGGAACTGACACTGAGGACACTTTTTGACCATGTGCTTGGCATCATCGAGTGCCGAAGGCCAGTAGAATCCTTGTCGAAAAGCTTTTCTGACCAGTGTCTGATATGACGCGTGTGCACCGCATACACCGTCATGTATTTCTTTCAAGAGGGATTTTCCTTCCTCCTGATATATGCAACGCATGAATATTCCTTGAGTACCCTTTCTGTACAAAACCCCATCTATGAGCTTGTACAGACGCGCTTTTCGAATTAACCGATCGCTTTCGGTTTCGTCCTTGGGTAGGGTCCCGTGTTCAAGATAGACTCTCAATGGATGAGTCCAATCCTGTTCCTGACCGAGGTTGATAACAGAGGCTATTACCGGATCATCCTCGACCGAATTCATGATCGAAGGACGATCCAAGTGTTCAATGAACACTCCTACTGGAGCGGATGTACGTGAGGACCCAATTTTGGATAATTGATCTGCGAGAATGTTGTCCTTTCGCGGGATATATTGGACTTCGAAATGACTGAAGTATTTTTTCAATTTCCTCACTTCCCCCAGGTAATGAGCCATTGTCTCATCGGAGGTGCTGTACTCCTTGTTTACCTGTTTACGACCAGCTGTGAGTCTCCCCTCACCACTAATCGATGGACTCCGAGGAATTTTGCTGCCCGGAGCCCTGCAACAAGACCTTCATACTCTGCCGCGTTGTTAGTTGCGACAAAGTGTAGTTGGATGACATACTTAAGCTGTTCGCCCTGAGGCGTAACTAAGACCACTCCAGCCCCCAAGTGTTGAAAACTACGAGAGCCATCAAAGTACATTGTCCAGTAATCGGGGCACTCCAATTCCTCTGGCATCTGCACGGGTGGCTCAGGGTTGGTCCATTCGACCACAAAGTCGGCCAAAACCTGAGACTTAGTAGCCGTGCGGGGCGTGAAATGGATTTCGAAGGCACCGAGTTCGACCGCCCATTTGGCGATTCGACCAGATTTCTCTGGATTTCGGACAATATCCCCCAAAGGAAAGGAGGAGGGTACTGTGTTCTTGTGAGCTTGAAAGTAGTGTCGTAGCTTACGGGAAGCCATCAGTAGCGCGTAAAGTATCTTCTGGACCTCCGGGTAACGCTCCTTAGGACCATGAAGTACCTCGCTCACATAGTAGACGGGTCTGTGTGTTCCTTCCCTATCCGCGATCAGAACAGCGCTGACCGCGTGTGGTGTGGCCGCCAGATAGAGAAGCAATGGTTCTCCTTTGTCGGGAGACACCAGTACTGGCGGACTGGATAGATATGTCTTTACCTCCTGAAACGCTTTTTCGGCCTCATCCGACCACGTAAAATTATGATGCTTCCGCAAGGCTTTGAAAAAAAGCAATCCCCTTTCGCCTAGTCGCGATATGAAGCGACTTAAGGCCGCCATGCGACCAGCCAAGCGTTGAACATCCTTCATGGTCGAGGGCGATCTCATTTGTTCGATGGCCCTGATTTTCTTAGGATTAACTTCAATGCCCCTGGAACAAACAAGGAAACCAAGGAGTTTTCCTGAGGAAACCCCGAAAGAACATTTCTCCGGGTTTAACTTTATTCCAAAGCGATTCAAATTACAGAAGGTTTCAGCGAGATCGTCCAAGTGCGACAATCTCTTGGTACTCTTTACAACCAAATCGTCTACATATGCTACGAGATTACGCCCTATCTGGGAAAGAAAGGTCTTATGCATCAAGCGCTGGTACGTGGAACCTGCGTTCTTGAGACCGAACGGCATTCTGACGTAGCAGTAGGTGCCGAATGGGGTGATGAAGGCAGTTTTCTCTTCATCCTCTTCTGCCATGCTAATTTGATGATATCCTGAGTAAGCGTCCAGGAAGCTCATCAGTTCACAACCCGCGGTTGAGTCAACCAGCTGGTCGATGCGGGGAAGGGGAAAGTCATCCTTCGGATAGGAAGCGTTGAGGCTAGTGTAGTCAACGCACATGCGCCACTTGCCATTTGACTTGCGGACCATGACCGGATTGGCGAGCCATTCCAAGTGATCAACTTCACGGATGAACCCGGCTTGTAGGATTTTGTCCAACTCCTCTCGAATGGCTTCCTGTCGGTCAACAGCAAAACGCCTGAGCTTTTGCTTTATTGGTCGTTGTCCAGGTAGAATTGCTAACCTGTGCTCAATTACTTCCCTTGGGACACCGGGCATGTCGGACGGTTTCCACGCAAACACATCTGCATTAGCCCAGAGGAAAGCAATGAGCTCAAGTTCCTATTTGTCATCCAGAGCTGATCCGACCCGAATTGTCTTGGATGGATCATCTGGGTACAAAGGAACCAGTTTGAGTTTCTCATCTAGTCGAGGAGCAGCCTTGATCGCGTCGGTGGCAACGGTGGCGACCTGGGCGTCCCGGAGGGGAAGTTGATCGACCATCTCCAAAGATAGCCGGTCGCATGTGAGTGCCACGTTGCGACTGCCTCGGACCGAGATGACACCTTTGGGGCCAGGCAATTTTCCGCACTGATAAGCATAGTGCGTTGCCATCATGAACTTACCAAGAATTGGCCTGCCAAAGATTGCATTATAAGCCGAATCACAATCGATTACGTCAAAAGTAACCAACTCTGTTCGGAAGTTGTCCGGTTCTCCCAGTGTGACCGGGAGGACCACTTGTCCCAACGGCATCATGGAGGGGCCTGGGATTATCCCATAAAACGGATGGATTATGGGCTTGATCTTCGAACGAGGAATTTGCATCTCGTCGAGTGCCTTGACCAAAAAAATATCAAGGGAGCTCCCCCCGTCGATCAGGACCCTTTCAACTCTCGCGTTACTGATGATCGGGGTAATGACCAGAGGGAGCCTCAATGGTCGTGTTAACCCCATCGGACAATCAGTGCGATCAAATGTCAAAGGTATATCCGACCAACGGGGGTATTGAGGTTCACCAAGGGATGTCTCCGTTTGGTTAACCTCTCGGTAAAAGGCCTTAAACTACCTTTTGGAAACGAAAGAAGAAGAACCTCCAAAAATAACATTAATATGATTTTGAGGTACCTGGTAGGACATTTCCTCGTCTCCGTCGGCGTCCCTCAGTCCGCACGCCTGTTCTTTAGGCGGTAAGGTTGGCATTGGCCCAACTCCCTGGTAGAAGTCATCCAATTGCTTCAACCAGCTCCTACAGTTCTTGAGGTCGTGGCCTGCGGAGTTGTGGAGTCGCCACCACTTCTTGCCTTCCTGCGGATTAGTTGACTTTTCCGGCGGGTCGGCATTCCGACCGCCAGAGGCAGTTTTATTCTTAAATAAAGGCTTGTTACCTTTGGCCGAAGGTGGCTTCTCTGCGACTGCGACCTCGCAGTACTGTCCAGAGCGGTTCCTCTTCGACTTTTTCGACTTACCACCCGACGAAGATTCCGGCTTCTTATTTGAATCTTCTGTCCTAGCGTCTTTGAAACCTGGTTGAGGTGGTAGGTCACCCTTGTCGACCATCCGGTTCCATTCGACTGCTTCGGCCGCGTCAGAGTATCGATCGGCCATGTCGAACAGATCGGCCACTAATCGAGGAGGGTGAATAAGCAAGTCTTCGGTGAATCTCTGGTATCGAACGGCATGCTTAAATGCCCTGATAACGGAGCCATCAGATATGTCTGGGATGGTATTCCTCACTCCAACAAATCTCTTGACAAACTGCCGAAGAGTCTCGGTTGAAGTTTGTCGTAGCCGATGAAGGTCGTCCTCTCTACCTGGCTTTTGGTAACAGTTTTGGAAATTACTGAGGATAGCGTCGCACAGCATTTCCCAATTATAGATGGAACCTTCGAGCTGGTTAAACAGCCAGGTTCTAGCCGGTCCTGCGAGGACTGTAGGCAGGTAGTTGGCCATGACCTTATCATCGCCTCCCGCCGCTTGGATGGCAGTGATATAGATTTGAAGGAACTCGGATGGGTTTTGAGTTCCGTCAAACCTCTCAATGGCCCCTGGTCGAAACTTATCGGGCCAAACGACTGCTCGTAGGCCAGGCAAAAAAGCTTTACAACCAACGTAGGGACCATGAATCGCCCTGTGATTCTCGGCTGGGTCTCGGGCGACCTCACGCAACGGTGAAGTTACTCGTGGTCCCAAACGAGAGTGAACAGGAACTCGATCCCTACTACGAGAGTCCGGCATTCGCTGGTACCTTTCCCGTCGAGAAGGTATGGGCGGCGGGTAACTTCACCGGCCAGAACCAGAGTGAGGACACTATCGTTCGCGGGAACGTGTTACCGAGCGGGAAGAGGCCGTTGGGGTCGCCTCAGATGCGACCTCATCCAGTCTTTCCGCCAGGATCCTGTAAAAGGCAGGTTTCTGCGCATCCGTGACCGTAGGAGGAAAGTTACGCATGACTTCCGTGATAGATCGCAGTCGACCATGGGCGCTTCTCCTAGGGGCACCAGGCGTTACCGTTTCTTCGTCCACCGGGAAACGCTCCGGTGGTAAAGAAGGGGTCTGGTCGCACTTGCGACCACGAGACCGCTTAGAAGAACTTGGAGCAGCATCGTAACGAGCCTGCGCATCTTGAAGAGCCTCTAGAGCAGTTCTGCGCAGTTCGTTGTTTTGTTGCTCGAGATCTTGATCCTCCTTCTGTTTGTGATCCCGTTCTTCCCTAGCAGCCTACTGGTCGGGAGTTTCCTCCGATAAGGCAGCGAACTGTCTAGGGAGTGAGGCTGTCGATGGGGAAAACATCTCTGTTTGTTCCGAGTCGGACTCGAAATCAAAGAGACGGTGAAGGTTATCAGGGTCGAATCTCCCCGGGCTGATTTCCAGGTCGATATCATCCTTCCCCTCAGCGGGGTCGTATGACGGACCGGATTCATCCTCTAGCGCATTGAGAACCTCTATGGGTTCTGACCTTGCGCTAGTCGCCCCCTGATCGATGGACATGACCTAGAGAGATGATTCCACCTCTGGGAGATTCTGGCCTTCAACTTCCTCATCAGGACAGGATCGCTTGGGGAAGGCATTGGAATGTGAGCATAATCCTCGAGATCAAAATCATTCTCGGAATCATATACTCCAGCCATGCTTCAGCGAACCTCCGGATTAAGATTAGGACGCCTTGAGAAAGGCCCCACAGTGGGCGCCAGCTGTCGATGATTCGGACTCGGAGTCCTCAGCCGAACTTATGCAAAATTTGTAATAGCGAGACCTTTCAAGATGACCCTCCGGGAAGGTATGTAGAACAATGGAGAACAGGAGCACAGAGAGGTTTATACAGGTTCGGGCCCTCGATGGTAGGAGTAATAGCCCTACGTCCTGTTAGGATTTCACTATAGGTGATAAAAGGTTACAAGATGGTAGAAAAACACCTTCACAGGCGAAGGGTTTTTCCTATGTAAATGTACAGAATAAAGCCAGGAAGGCTTGGAAGAACTATCTAATCTAGGCCGTAGACTTGGCTGTTTGAGCGGTTGAGATGCGTTGTATCTCGCCTGCTTCAGAGATGTTGATCTCTGAATCTTTCGATCCCCCTGTTTGATGCATCTTGCCACTCCTTTATACTGGTCGAAAGGGTGCCATGCCATAACTGCATCAAACAGTTGTTCGGACGTTTGGATGCGGTTTTTAGAGAACCGCTCATAACCTCCACGCAGGTTAAACACTTGTTATTCATGGATAACTGCACGTATTAACCTTCTGACGGTTGATCTTCCACGTGGAGGTATCTTCGGGATACTTGGAATATTCTCGCCATAGGGGTAGCCGGACAAATGATCTCCAATTACCCGCGGTCAAAAAATACTCTGACCGCGGGATGTTGGCTGACCGCGTGACACCCTTGATATTCTGTTCGCGTATAGCACACGAACTTCTGACCGTGCAAAGCCTGCGGTCTGATCGCACAAAGCTCGCAACCTGATCGCACAAAGCCTGTGACCTGATCGCGCAAAGCTTGCGACCTCGGACTGATGCTTCTCAAAATGACTTTGAGTTCGCACCGCCGGGCACATGTCTGGCTCGAATCTGTCTTGAACCAACAGTGCATTTATTTGAACTGACTCGGGTGTCAATCCTCGTCAATACCTAACCTGATTTTGATGAATAATGAAAACAAGCGTTTTAGACTAATTGTGTTTTTGAGCTATTTATACAGAGCTGTGTTGGAAAGACATGCAAGATGATCAAGATGAACCCAACGTGGAAAAGAGATAAAGCACAAGTCGCAAGGTACAAAGACGAGACGCAAACCGCAAAATTGAAGTTGCAAAGGATCTAAGGAAAAATTTGTTTTTATTTTGTACCAGTCTCAGTGTTTGGAGGTTGATCAGTTTATAGAAAATTTGTTTCTTAATTTCAACCGTACTATAAAAAGGGGTTGCAAATTTTCTCTACATTTCCAGCATAAATCAAGAAACTCTTAGGTCACTGCATTTCATTCCTTTCGGTTGGATTTGATTTAGTTATTCAGATGAGTTTTTGGGAGCAGAAGAGTTTTTGCATTTTCTAGAAAGATCTAGGCTGATCTGGGTTTTACTTCTGTTGAGAAAAATATATCCTTTAAATTATCTTTCGAACAAGCTATCAAACACTTCAATCAGACCTCTGGATAAAAAGTTATAACTATTTTTATCCACACTGACTGTCAGCATGTGATGCTGACTGTCAGCATGAAATGTCAGTTTTGTTGCTCACATTTGTCCAGAGAGCATGTTTTTTGAGCCAAATTTTTTTTGCATATGCTAACTGTCAGCATGTGTTGCTGACTGTCAACATGAGTTTCGACTCGAGCTGATTTGTTTGAGAGTCTATTTTAACTGGTCATTTTTGTGGTCAATGCTGACTGTCAGCATGAGTGACTTCTTTCCATATGCGACCACAAACGGCTAGCTAAGTTTTATCCGTGATTTTTGCCGAGCTGTTATTGTGGTGCTGACTGTCAGCATGTGTTGCTGACTGTCAGTATGTGCTGATTTGTTTCCTTTTTCGACCACAACGGCTAGCTAAGTTTTCTCTGTAAATTGCTTCCTTCTGGTCGTGACCTATGCTGACTGTCAGTGTGCTATGCTGACTGTCAGCATGCATTGTCACTTCTCACACTACTACAGAATTCATTATCACAGTCGGGTAAAAACAGTCATCACAGACGGTTCTTACCCGTCAGTGATATTCGAGTCAGTGATAATCATGTACTATCACAGACGGTTTTAAACCGTCTGTGATCTCTCCCTTCACAGACTGTTATAAGGTCAAAACCGTCTGTGATACTCATACTAAACAGACTGTTATGACATCAGAACCGTCTGTGATACTCATACTACACAGACTGTTATGACATCAGAACCGTCTGTGATACTCCTAATACACAGACTGTTATAACATCAAAGCCGTCTGAGATACTCACACTACCACAGACGGTTTTGATCTCAGAACCGTCAGTAATAATATGAGTATCACAGACGGTTCTGATGTCAAAACCGTCTGTGATCCTCACATTATTACTGATGGTTCTGAGATCAAACCCGTATGTGATACTCAAATTATTCTTGACGGTTATGACATCAGAATCGTTTGTGATACTCATATTATCAAAGACGGTTATAACCTCAGAACCGTCTGTGGTACTCATAATACACAGACTGTTATAACATCAAAGCGTCTGAGATACTCATACTAACACAGACGGTTTTGATCTCAGAACCGTCAGTAATAATATGAGTATTGCAGACGGTTCTGATGTCAAAACCATCTGGGATTCTCACATTATTAGAGATGGTTCTGAGATCAAAACCGTTTGTGATACTTAAATTATCAGAGACGGTTATGACCTCAGGTCCGTCTGCGATAGCGTCCTTATCACGGACGGTTGTTTCAAAACCGTCTGTCAAAACCATCTGCGATATTGTCATTATCAGCGACGGTGGTAATCTTGAAACCATCTGTGATTGTTTCCTTATCACAGACGGTTTATACTCTCGGAACCGTCTGTAATAGTGAATATCACAGACGATTTTTAGGTCAAAGCCATCTGTGATAGTGTTATAATCTCAAAACCGTCTGTGATAGTGTGATATCACAGATGGTTCTGAGTTCAAAACCATCTGAGATAGTGATTGTGTGATATCACAGGTGGTTTTTAGGTCAAAACCATCTGTGATAGTTTCATTATCGGTGAAACTATAATATATACAGTTCATGAATTTCATACATGCACAGTACTCAAATATATACAGTCTCATATATACATGCACACAACATAGAAACATGTACAAGCATTTCATATATACAGCACAGAACTCAGAAATATGTACAATTGAGATTGAACCAATAAATGTAATCGACAATTAACGTCTCTTTGATCAGTTATCCTTTAAAAAATAATAGGTTTTGAGACCCCTCTATTGGACGGCTTTTTCGATTATAGGGGAAGACTTTATTGGAAATGGCTTTATTGCTATCCACTTTCTTAAGCTTTAAGTCAGTGTGTTAGATGTACAAATAAATGTAAGGCCGCACTAATACGAACCTTGCGGGTCCCTAAACTTCCCCTTGGTTGATATGACCTCCACAAGGAAAAACTCAGCGAGCATCCCTCGGACAATACCAATCTCCCGAGGGTCAAAGCTTTCCGAAGGGAAGTCGAGCCCCTACAGCAAGAGTTGGTACAGAAAAAATTAGTTCAATGCAGTTGTAAATTCTGCCAAATCGATACAAAGGGGAGCAGTTGTATACCTCGGGGAAATCTGGGCGGCGAGGGGTGAAGATCAGGTCATACATGTGGCGCATCACGTAGAACCCACATGTATTGTCGTCCGACTGCTGATGGCACTGCCAATTTACAGACCGAGAGTTAGCTGGGGACACGTTATAAAGTAAAACAGATGCCAGTTGAAATTTGTACCAAAAATTGTAACCATTGAAACTTATCGGCTCGCCGCTCGTGTTGTCGCCCTCCCTCGGCAAAGTAGTTCGTGAAAGCCCTGTAGATAGTCAAAATTGACATTTTGAGGATAGTCGAAATTGACAGTTTGAGGACAGTATATCTAGATGCATGCAAGAAAGGTCCACATGAATATCATCACATTTCGAATACATCTCGTGCGTCGCAATACAAGTACCCTTTCCTCTGCAATGAATCAAGGTAGAACACCTTGTTCCTTTTCGGAATAAGTAGCAGCAGGATCCAATGGTAGCTACATGTTACATGTAAAGAATTAAAAATTTAATCTAAGTTTGGGGGTGTGCACATGGAGACACTAATCTACGGGTGAAGTACTGATGAAAGCACTCACCTCTGGTTGTAGGGTACAAGTATGTACTCCTTGTCGACCTGAGCAAGCAACCCTCTTTTGATGTAGTCGACAATGAAGTCTGCGTCGGTCCTAAACATCACCTCGGCGACCATCTGGGGGTCCAAGAAACCAACAGGTATGCCCTTAGATTTGGCATAGCTGGTCATGCCGCTGTACGGAAGTAACCAATTAATAAATGACATATATCCATATATGCACGAACAGGTGTAGGATAGTAGGATACTTACAGCACCCAAGACCGTAGGATTGACAAGTCGAGCGCATCTTTGTTCAGTAAATTGTGCAGGTCTTCGAAAGTCACCGAGTAGGTCCCAACATCGTTATGGAACTCTGCCACGGTGTACTTGACCATGATGTGCGTCGGACGCTGCATCTTGGTCTGGTTGTCCTCCTCATGTACCATGCATGCAGGCTCTGGCATGCTAACCCCATGCTCGAAATTGCGGTATCGGAGGCCATGGGAATCCCCAGAGCGAACGGCATGAGAGCTGGCGCACTCTTCTCTCTCTCCTTCTCCGGGCTCTTCTTTGCTTTTCCCCTACTAGCCAACTTCTTGAATGGTTGCCTCCTAGTCGGAGTCAGCTTCATCATCGGAGGGGTCGGCTGGCTAGTAGGCCGTGTGTCGGTCTGTGATGTCTGTGATGTAAGAACCTACGTATTAGGACAATAACTCTGAGGGCTATTATTACAGTATGAATTATGAAACTGGTGGGGGAATTAACTCAACCAGGACAATGTCTTTCTTGGGCCACTGCCCGAACGTGTGCACTGCATCCCCGAGAGTGGTAATCTCGTCGTTCGGCGGCTTCTCCAATAAAAAACCCTTGCAATGGTCAAAGACACTATCCACCAGGACCCGTGCAAAACCCTCACATAGAGGGGCACCGTGGATTGTGGCCCCCGCCGTGCATGGTGGCGCCATCCCACGGGCAACCTCGATCGGGAAGAGACCGGCCAGCACCATAAGCTTGCAGGAGGCGGGTTCCTACAAACAGTGCGCGTTAACATATTGAATTTCACCGCTTTTCACTTTCGAATGAATTAACATAGACAAACAGTCATTACCTACTGAAAGTCCACCGGATACTTTGGAGAGGGCTCCTTCTGCGAAGACCCCGGCGCAGACGCGCAGCTACTACGGTGGCCAAGAATGGGGGTCGGTACTTCCGCTGCTAGAAGGGGGGTGCCCTGGGTCGCCTTTCTTAGCTCTTCATACATGGACCGCATCTCTGACAACTGCTGCAGGAGTGCTTTGTCCCGAACAGCGAACTCCGATCGCATCTCCTCCTTGAGCCGTTCATCGCGGGCTTGGTGGGATCTCTTTCTCCTCTTAGTCGCCTCCTCATCATCAGGGAAACCATGCCTCCAAGGCACAGTGGAACCGAGGCCGCGCACACGGCCAAGGATGATGTTCCTTGTTTCCTAGCGCCGCTGTGAGGATATCCCTGTCCCTCCTCGGGTTGAACTCTCTGGATGCCGTCTGCGCACTCAGCATCACCTGCAACTGGAGAACATAGCAATACAACCCATTGCATGCGTGTTACAAGGATAGTACGTGATCAGACAATCTTACCAGCCGGTCAATCACTTCCCTGTCCGCAAGGTTAGTCACAGAGATGCTTCCGGAGGAGGTCATCGTCGATCTTGCTTGGCATCAATTGCGGGCGCGCACGTCCGTTATGCCCGAATAAGGACTGCCGGCCGAAGACTGGGAAGCCTCCTCGTCCTGCTTCCTCCACAACGTCTTCTTCGCCACATACCCACCACTGCCTAGTCTGTGTGGGTGGGTATTCTTGGCCTGGTTAGACTGGCCCTTCGCACTAAGCTCCTGGAACTCTGGCTTGGCCTTCATCTCGACGAACTGCTGCCATGCCTCGGGAGTCACGAAAGGGAAGTCATCGAAGGGGGTCTTCGACTCCTTCACATAGAGCCTGACAAGGTGGCTCTTGAAGTTCCTCCACGCCTTGTTTATTGACATCAGTGTCCTCCGACGGATGGTGAAGTGGCGATCCTCGGGAATGTGAAACGCCGCCTGCATTTCTTCCCACAGCGCATCCTTGCACTCTGGGGGCACTTGACCCCAGTCGGAGGTGGTGATGGGCACCTGCTCCCTTGCCACTTTGCCGCATAGTGAGCGGTACTGACCGACAAGTTTGTCCGGAGCTTCCGGCACACCATTGTCGTCGAACTGGACGTGCTGCTTTTCCCGCTTGTCCAGACGCGCGCATGTCGTCCGGCCTCGCCCCTTTCTCTTTTGCGGCGGGGTCACGGCGGACGAGGCGACCTCCGGCCCAGGCGTCTCATCACCAGCAAGGTCACCCTGACTCCCCGAGTGGTGCATTTCGTCACCAGACATAGTTCCTAACATAAGTGAAAGAGAGAACAGTTTAAGTAAATCTGCAGCTAATAATTCTATAACAAAACCCATATACTTATAATTAACCAAGAATGACAGAAACGGTGGGGAGGCGATGGAGGTGATCGCGTCGGAGGCGGGAGGGCGATGGAGGTGATCGCGCTTGACGGTGGAAGACGATGCAGGTGATCGTGACGGACGGAGAGGAGGAGAAGGTGGGAGGCGATGGAGGTGATCGCGACGGATGGTGCGAGGGCGGAGAGAGCTAGGGCAAACAGTTGCGAAGTCTGGAAATGAGCGGGACAAAGCCCGCCTTGAACTATGTACCGCATCGAGATTATCACAGTCGATCCAACATTCACAACCGTCTGTGATAATATTATCACAGTCGGTTCTCACATCAGAACCGTCTGTAATAATCGACATAGTGATAATCACCAGAGAGATTATGACAGACGGTTTTGAGTTGAGAGCCGACTGTGACTCTGATTATCACAGACGGTTTGGAATTGAGAACCGATGGTGCACGTCAAGAACTCGAAGCGTCGGACACTGTTGAAAATATCACAGTCGGTTTTATATTTATAACCGTCTATGATAATATTATCACAGTCGGTTCTCAAATAAAAGCCGTCTGTGATAATCTACATAGTGAGAGATTATCACAGACGGTTGTGAGTTGAGAACCGACTGTGACTGAGATTATCACAGACGGTTTCGACTTGAGAACCGACCGTGCACGTGTACACTTGAAGCGTCGGAGACGCTGTTGGGAATATCACAGTCGGTTCTATATTCATACCCGTCTGTGATAATTCAACCATCTGTGATAATCTCTCTATTGAACGTTAGTTTTACAACTTGAAACTGATCTGTAGCTTTCAACTCTGAATGCTCGAAAACTTGTTTTAAATGAACACTCAGATATTTCAAATGTAGTCCAAATTCTCTGTAAATTAGTTACAGTGTACGTAGATCCGAAAATTGGTTACAATGTGGAGCATGCTCAAATAAATTTAACATACAATGTGGAGCATGCTCAAGTTAATGTTACATACAAATGGGGACTTTCACCGACAATTTCCACGTACACAGCCATGTTATCCTCAACTTTCCACTTGCCGTGGCCCTACAAAGACGAGAATTACAGGAGATATAAGCTATACCGATGGAAACAGAGAGATAAGGACGTACGGTTGATTACCTTTAAAGTATAACCCTTCCTGGTGATCCATACGCACGTAACTGGTTTCGTCGGTGTCTTCGGTATCGACCTACACGCCATCTCCAAATGAAGGAATCTCATCAAATTGATTGTATTCCTCCTCGTCTACAACATTTTCAACTCCAACAATCCTTCTCTTGCCATGAAGGACGACGTGCCACTTCTTATTGGCCGGGTCAGTGACATAAATGACCTGAATGGCTTGATTTGCATGTATGAATGGCTCATCTTTATAAGCAACTCGATCGAGATCCACAGAAGTGAAACCGTAACTGTCAACCTTCACACCCTGTGGGATTTGGACCCATCGGCATCGAAACAGGGGAATCTTGAACAGTACGTAATCGAGGTCCCAAATTTCTTCAATGAACCCGTAGTACGAGTTCAATCCACGTACTACCCTTGTTGGGCCTGTCTCGGTGAACCCCTCATGGAAAGCTTCTACGCTCACTCCACTATTTTGCACAGTGCTTTTTCGATCTTGAGTTTTCGTGTAAAATGTGTACCCATTGATGTCGTATCCCTGCCATGTCTGTACAGTAAACGTGGGCCCTTTTGCCAACCATTTAAGGTTCTCACTTGCGGACTCTCCGGTGATTCGCAGTTTCATCCACGCGTTGAATTGACTGTTATGTTGTCCCATGATCCAAACCTTGGATCGGCGAGGATTGTCTTGTCGTAGCATCTCCTTGTGCTCGTCAATGTACGGAGACACCTCCATCATGTGTTGCAAGACCCAAAAATGAGCTTTCGAGTACATATCGAAATCAGGAGTGATGGCTCTCCGTCCAATAGTGCCAACACCATCATGCCTCCCCTCGTGACGATACACAGGAACTCCTATTGCTTCTACCTCGGCCATGTAATTGACACAGAACTCAACAACCTCTTCCGCTGCATAACCTTCGACAATGCTATCCTCGGGCCGGGACCGATTCCTCACGTAGGCCTTAAGTACACCCATGTACCTCTCGAATGGATACATATAACGTAGGAACACGAGTCCACATATCTTGATTTCTCTGACAAGGTGGACGGTGAGATGGACCATGATATCAAAAAACGATGGAGGAAAATACATCTCAAGCTGACAGAGAGTTCGAACCACCTCGCTCTGCAGATAATCCAATCCATCGGGATCAATGACCTTGCAAGAAATTACATTGAAGAAAACACACAGCCTCGTGATCGTCTCTCTGACCTTATGCTGCAGAATACTGCGGATGGCAACAGGAAGCATTTGTGTCATCAACATGTGACAATCATGAGACTTCATACCCAGCAATTTCAAATCGCCCATGGACACAAGCTTTTTCATATTTGCGGAGTAACCCGATGGAACTTTAACACCATAGAGACATTTACAGAGTTCTGTCCTCTCAGCCTTGCACAAAGTGTAGCATGCAGGAGGGAGGTATATACGGCCTTTATCGTCCTCTCTCGGTGCTAGCCCGGGCCTGATTCTCATTTCGATCATGTCACGCCGCACATTGACGCCATCCTTTGTCTTCCTTGGAATGTTCAGCAATAGGCCGATTAAACTGTCGCAAACATTCTTCTCTACATGCATGACATCAATGCAATGACGAACCTCTAAATGCTCCCAATACGGTAAGTCCCAAAATATCGATCTCTTCTTCCAAGAGTTCTTCGTGCGGGGTTTCAATTTACGACCCTTTCCAAACACAACGTCTATGTCCTTCACCCGTGAGTAAACATCTTTCACGCGCGTAGGGTTTGGGGCTGAACCATCTTCCTTGTGGCCGTCAAATTCCCTCTTCCTCTTACGATATGCGTCATTCTTCGGAAGAAACCTACGGTGAAGCATGTACACTGTTTTCCTGCAATTCTTCAGCCACACGCTCTCAGTCTCATCTTCACAGTGGGGGCAGGTTTTGGCTCCTTTCGTACTACGGCCCGACAAATTTCCAAGGGCAGGGAAATCGTTGATGGTGCAGAATATCATAGCACGTAGGATGAAGTTCTCTCGTTTGTATGCGTCCCATACCTGCACCCCTTCGTTCCACATTGTTAGGAGATCCTCTATCAATGGTGCTAGGTACACATCAATATCGTTTCCGGGTTGTTTTGGTCCTGGGATAAGTAGAGATATCATGATGTACTTGCGCTTCATACACAACCAAGGAGGAAGGTTATAGATACACAAAAGAACTGGCCAAATGCCATGCCGACTGCTCATGTTACCAAAAGGATTAATTCCATCGATACTCAACCCGAACCTTATATTCCTCAATTCTGCTCCGAAGTTAACAAATTCCCTGTCGATGTTTCTTCACTGCGAAGAATCAGCGGGGTGTCTCAGCTTTCCATCCTTCTTCCGGTCTTCTTAGTGCCAACGCAGTAATTTTGCCTCTTTACGGTTTGCAAACAAACGCTGCAAGCGGGGAATGACTGGCAAATACCACAACACCTTACCAGGAGGTCCTTGCTTTATCTCAGCGCAGTCGCCGTCGTCAATTCGGTCCTTACGCTTATATCGGGATGCGCCGCACACCAGACAAACATGCATATTCTTGTAGTCGTTACGGTAAAGGATGCAATCATTAGGGCATGCGTGTATCCTTTCTACTTCCATTCCCAAAGGACACAACAGCTTTTTCGCTTGGTAGGTGTTTTTTGGCAACTCGTTTCCTTCCGGGAGCATGTTCGCCAAAAAATCTAACAGTGCTGTGAAACTCTTGTCGGTCCAGCTGTTGCTTGCCTTCAATTTTAACAGTTCAAGCACAGAGGCCAACTTTGTGTACTTCGACTTGCAACCAGGGAACAACGGCTTTTCTGAGTCCTCAATCAAGCACTTGAATTTGCCAAACTCCCTTTCACTGTAATTTCCTTCCACATCACGCAACATGTCATCTAAATTGTCATCCTCTGGCATATCCTCGTTGAAGTCGTTGTTCGGATCCGACATGTCCTGTTCCTCAACCTGAGTGGCACTTGTTTCTGCAGTTGGCTCTTCTCCATGGTGGACCCAACACGTGTACCCCTTTTTGAAACCACGTCGGATCAAGTGGGCGACAATTTGAGATGAGTTGGTAAACATCTTAATATTCTGGCAGTCTACACAAGGACAGTACATATATGGTAAACCCTTCTTCGCCATGTCTTGCTCAGCAACCTTTTCAAAATCAAAAACACCTTTCATGTATTCCTCACCCACTCGGTTGTCATTATACATCTAGTCTCGGACCATCTGCAATTAATCAAATTCATACACATGCTAATTAGTAATACTACTCTATGTACGGTCAACACGCAATAAATTATATAAATCTAGCTAGCTAGTGTTTGATGCGGAGTTTGCGGTATAAATAGTTAACTACTACTTGAACTGCAAGCAATTAGTTGGGGGCGTGGATAACACACATCATAAAGCAATTAAATAGCTACAGTACAGGTCGAAAATGAGTTACAACCAGGATTTGCTACTGTAGCTTCCCCTCCCTCTCACTCTAATTTGATCAATCAATGGAGATCGATATTGATGATGAAATCAAGTAATGTGTATGCCTTGGGAGCAAGTACCAACCTTGGATTGATCCTCAAATTTTTGCCCCCTAATGCTCCCCCGGCCTTTCGAGATTTCGCTCTTCCTTGCCCCAAATCTCTTCGAACTGGATAGTGTATGTCCAGCAAGAGTGTACGACTAGCTCAAAACATCCGCCAAAAGACTTTTTATACCAGGTTCAATACAGATGGTTCTATATAATACCGTCGGTAATATCGGTGCATTTTGTGTAGAACTATGACAGAAATATCACAAACGGTTATGAGCTCCAAACCGTCCGTGATAATTACAATATCACAGACGGTTCCTAGCTCAAAATCGTCCGTTTTACTATTACAGCCAGTTTTTACTTCAGAACCGTCTGTGATTACCACTGTCGGATTTTACTTCAGAACCGTATGTGATTATCACAGTCAGTTTTTACCTCAAAACCGTCTGTGTTAATTATAAAATCAACACTCTGCTCTACTATCACAGACGGTTATAAGGTCCAAACCGTCTATAATATCCTGGATTGTTTGTTTGCAGTCGAACCGTTCAACTAGTGGTCATCAGTTGTTCCACTTGTTTTTCATATTTGGTTCTATCTTATTTCAATGTTAGTATTTAAAAAAATGAACGTTGAGACTATTTGGTTTTATCTTATTTTTCATATTTGTTGTATATATGTCTGTGGATCTTCAAAGAATTTTGAGACTATTACAGTCGGTCTGAAATTAAAACCGTCTGTAATGTTACTATCAGAGACGGTTTTGAGTTAAAAACCGTCTTGATTGCAGCAGTATTTTCTTGTTAACATTTTCACACAGAACATCATTTGGTGATTATCAGTTACATAATCAATAGAAAAGCCAGATATATAAGGAAAAGAAATTTCTTATTTCTTACAAGCTTTGCATACATAAGAGATACAATTAAGCGACCAATTAATTAGCGTCGACCTGTTCCAAAAGTAATTTACAAAGTTCTCCTAGGGATGTATTGGCATCAGTAGGATCTACACTAGCCGCCCCAGGAGAACTACCAATGGCTCTAAGACTATCAACATCATCTCTCAGCAAAGGAGTGGATTTGGCATCAGTAGGATCATCCAAGAAATTAAAGTTGATACAACAAAGGTGGAGATGAAGCTGCAACTCAAAGCACTCTGCCAAGTGCAGAATGGCAAAAGACATCCCCTCAGAATGCTTCTCCAGCGCCTCTTTTTTTTTTGGAGAGTTTTACACAAGGCAGCTTTCTCCTCCTGCACATATGCATGGGTTAGTTTTGAAAGACATAACCAGCAGAGAGGGTGCAGATGATTGCCAAGCTTCGGAGTGGATTTGGACGCGGAAGTGTGCGCCTTACCCCAGAAAGTTGATCATCCAAGAAAAGCTGATGATACAAAGGTGTTGAAGAGGGGATATTGGAAGGATTGTTGTGGATCTCCAAAGGTGGAGTCGATGCAACTAGAGGGGTTGCAAGGGGCAATGTGGCAACACAGGCCTCAGCACCCTCTAGAGTCTTCGCTGCAGCTCCACTGGAGGATCTTTCATCATTTCTAAGTCTCTTCTTTGGAGGGAGCATTTCCTCAGGCAACTGTGGATTTCGAAATGCATTAGTTTAGAGGTAATCAAGTCATAAAAGAAAGATCTGCATTAGAGTTTCAGAGAGGACTTACTTTCTGAAGATCCTGATCAAGTTCATTCCTTATCTCTTCCTCACCACTCTCAATTTCAATAACCTCATTGGAATCTCGGCTCGCCATCAAGGTGGGAGTTGAGGAGGGAATAAAGACAGGGATTTAGGAGCCTCGCTATTTATAGAAACAGAAGGTGACGGTTCATATGCGCGGGTGCCTCGAGTTTTAAAAAGCGCACTACTGGTTTTCAAGGTCAATAAATTCATGATAACTTCTCGGGAGATAAACTGCAACACGGCAAAGGAAGTTGAAGAGTCAGATTACATAATTCGATGAAAATTAAATTTGAAGTAAATAATTAAGTCTCTTCATCTGCTCAGTTATTATGTGCGGTTATCAACAATTGCATGTAGAGAATTCGATGCGTGGGCACTGTTGGGACTATCACAGACGGTTGGGATATCAAACCGTCTGCTTTAATATTACAGACGGTTCTCATGTCCAAACCGTCTGTAATATGACTATTACAGACGGTTCTCATGTCCGAACCGTCTTTACTATGTCTGGAATATTGAACTGTTCGACTTCTACAAATACTTGTTCCCTCCCTGGAGTTTTTCTTCCAGTCGAACCACTCCACTTCTCTTTCTCCAAGAACGTGCGGGAAAATTGTAAAATTTACATAAGAACAAATTTTTAGTTAATTTTTTCATCATTAATGAAAAACAATTTTCAAGTCGACGCTTCGTGTTCCCAGGTTAGTGCGCCGCGCAAACATCAGAAATGGAAAAGACACAACACACTGTTGAGAATTTGAAGTGGAGCGCACTACTTTGTTTTCAAGATCAATACCGACATGATAAATATTCTCGGGAGATAAATTGGAACACGACAAAACAGTAGTGCCCACTTAGGAAGTTGAAGCGTCAAATTACATAATTCGATGCAAATAAAATTTGAAGTAAATAAATAAGTCTCTTCATCTGCGCAGTTATTATGTGCGGTTATCAACAATTGCATGTAGAGAATTGCACTGCTGGGACTATCACAGACGGTTGGGAGATCAAAACCATTTGCTTTAATATTACAGACGGTTCTGATGTCCGAACCGTCTTTAATATGCCTGTGGAATATTGAACTGTTCGACTTCTACAAATACTTGTTCCCTCCCTGGAGTTTTGCTTCCAGTTGAACCGCTAAGAATTTGAAAGAAGTTGAGAATTTGAAGCATCATCACCCTTGGGACTATCACAGTCGGTCCTTACATAAAAACCGTCTGTAATATTACTATCACAGACGGTTTGGAGTTAAAAACCGTCTGTGATATTGAAAGAAGTTGAGAATCGAGACGGCGGACACTGTTGGGACTATCACAGTCGGACTTACATAAAAACCGTCTGTAATGTGACTATCACAGACGTTTTTTACCTCAGAGCCATTTGTGATATTCAAAGCACATTGATATATAACTTCTATATTCCTTTTATATTATTTGCATGGGACCTGCGACTTCTATATATTGTTTCTATATTATTTGAAGGGCTCCGATGGACTGCCCTCACAAGCCAAAGATCGCGATAGTCGTTCCTTGATCACACACAGTGCACATACCTTTGTATGGTCGAATGTTCGACAAAAGCTAAAGAAAGATAAAGAAAGAGGGAAGATTGCATGCAGTCCAAGAATGTGCTGGAAAATTGAAAAGTTGACATAAGAACAAAGTTTTCAATAATTTTTTTCATCACTTACAAAAAAAAGTAAAAATACAGAATGCTAGGTCAAGGAGTGGTCTTAGCCATGCTACATCTAGAATAAAGTCAGTTTGACTTGCAGCCAGGACGCAGGACTCCTCCAGCGACAAGTTGTCCTTCTTAGGATCAACTACTACCGCGTTGAGAAGGCCTGCGACCTCCCTCAGCTTCACGATGGTATCCTTCATAGTCAAACCACAGCCAGCGATGGTCATATCCTCGGCTTTCTTCTCCTCGCGAAGACGCCTCGTCCTCGCCCTAGCATTGCCACCATCCGCCTTCATGCGCTGAATGCGCTGGAAGAGATCGTCAAGGTCAAGCCGTAGCCGAGTGTGCTTCTCCGTGAGTAGCTTGTGCTCCTCCTGGAGGGCCCTCAGCTCGGCCTTGACTCTGCCAGTGTCTTCCACGGCTCCCCTTCCCTGTGCAAATCAACAGGTCAAGAATGTATTGAACAGGGATTAACAATACAGGGGTAAGTCCAAAAGATTGAGAGTTCTTACCGGGGAGGGCGAGGCTGACGATGCCATCGAGGATGCCATTGGCACAGAGAAGCTATGGAGTCAAACAGTTTGAGAATTATAAAAACTTGTAAAGTAAATGAAAATTTTTCCCACTGTCAATTTATAGAACTTCCAAAGCGATGCTTCATATTCTCCTAGGCGCCGCGCGCGAAGATAGGAAACAGAAATGATCACAGTTGAGAATTCAAAGCGCCGGCACTTTTTCAGTCGGTTCAGACCTCAGAACCGTCTGTGATAACTAGAATATCATAGCCGCTTCTTAGTTAACAACCGACTGTATATATCACAGTCGGTTCTGAGTTCAGAACCGTCTGTGATATTCTAGTTATCACAGACGGTTCTCAGCTGGGAACCGATTGTATCTATCACAGTCAGGTTTTAGATTAGAACCGTCTGTGATAAGTAGACTATTACAGACGGTTCGTAGCTGGGAACCGATTGTATCTATCATATTCGGGTTTTAGGTTAGAGCCGTCTGTGATAAGTAGACTATTACAGACGGTTTTGTGTTCAGAACCATCTGGTTTACTATCACAGTTGTTTTTGACATTAGAACCGACTGTGATAACTGAACATATTCTTCCGACAGGCCTTCGCAGACGGTTTTTCATTGAACAGTTCATAACCGTCTGTGACGTGCCGTCCTGGATGTCTGTTTCTGTGGTAGTGACTTTTCTTATATCAAATGATTTTAAAAATTGAAAGGTTGACACAATCATCATCAAATACTTAATCGAGACATTATTTTTCTTGTGTGTCAACTACATATTGCTGACATGACTTTGATTATACTAATGAATCCTTCCATCAAGATTTTTGTGAGATGATGCTTAGGGATATCGAGATGCACATGATTGAAGGGCAAAGTTACTTCCATGCACAACGAAACAAGCAACTCAAGAACGGAATGTTCGAGAGTAAATTCAAGCATGTGAAGCAATCGCTCAAGCGCCTTGAGATGGAAGATGATGAAGATATCACAACTCTCATGGCTACAAATGAACATCTCGACATGGATGAACATGAAAAAGCGGTCAATTCTAAACCCTATCGATCTTTGATTGATAGTTTGCTTTACTTTACCGCACTTTGACCCGTCATCATATTTAGTGATTGCATATATGCTAGATTTCGACCATTTCCTAAGGAATGTCATATGATTGCCATTAAATGCATTCTTAGGTATTTGAAATGCAATCCTAGATAGATCCTTGATATCCGAAAAATACAAATATTGAATTACTTGATTATTTGGATTCAGATCTTATGATTTGCAAGAAAAATCGAAAGAGTACATCCTGTGGTTATTGTGCTTAAATTCTTATGGATGAAACAAAACATTAGATTATAGAATTGCTTTCGAATAGATGCCACTCTTATGAACAATTTAAATTCAAAACTCTCGATTAGAGTATATTGATATACGACATCATTATATAAGAGACTTTGTGGCATAAAGAGATTTAGAGATCAATCATGATATGACAAACATTCATCTAGCAGATATCTTCACATCAAACTATTAGATGCATCTATTTTTGAATGATTAGAAATGGATTAAATGTCATTATATATCTATTATATGTTGATTGTCTTGATTTCCTCTCCATACCTTGAAAACATTTTCAAAAATACTTGCATCATTCTCCTTGAGATCATGTTTTTGAATAAAACAATGTCATATAAAATTCCATGCCCCCAAAAAATTTGCTCGTCAAAATTTAAGTTTATGACCCTCCTTTTTGTGCTTGATGACAGAGGGGGAGAGATATTTGAGAACTTTAGGGGGAGAGAGTTTAGGAAAGTTTGGAGGTAGTTGACGAAGGGGGAGACATAGATATCATTTGATATTCGGATGATAAGAGATATTATTTGAGATCATTGATATTGATATTTGTGAGAGATAATTGAGTTAGAGAAAATTGAGATAGTTGATATTTTGGAAGATCAGTTGATTGAACTTGTGCTCAATTGTTATTTATATAAATGACTCTCTGTTGTGGTTTAATATTGATGCATATGTTGAGGGGGAGCTCATCATATTAGTCATCTGTGCTGATTGCTTATCTTTATCATGATATGAGTAGTATGAATTGTGTGCGTATTTCTTGTATCATATATGGATCCATATGATTGTAGGATACATCTCTTACTCATTTGTTGCTTATCGAAATTGGTTTTGTCATTTCACCAAAAAGATAAATTGTTGAGTTAACTTCTATGTGGAGTAATTTTTCTGGTGATTAATGACGACCTATATCTGAGACTAATGTTGTGCATTGAGTGTATGTGTTGTAGTCTCAGAATAGCTGCGAGATGAAAGCAAGCAAGGGCGTGAAGAGGATGAAGCCGATATGAGCCATCTTGAGCAAGGTCAAGATTTGCGAGGACAAGCTTCGAGTGGTCGAGTTTCGCGAGGTCAAGCTTAGCGAGGTCGAGCTTTGCGAGGAGAAGCTTCAAGTGGTCGAGCTTCACCGAAGGTAAGATCCAAGATGAAAGATTGTTTTCTTAGGATTTTACCGGTCTCGGTGTTTGGTGATAGACCAGAATGATAGGACTTCTTTTTACTAGTTTGACCGTACTATTAAGAGGGGTCGGAAACTAGTAGCTTGAGTCTATCTAGTGTGGAAGCTCAAATGGATTCATATCATCTTGCACTAGTGTTTAATCACCTCTTGCATTGCTAGAAAGTCTAAGTGTAGTTTGTGTTGCATTAGTGAAAATGTTTTAAAAACTGCACTTAGTCATGATCGCCAGCTAGAGCAATCTGTTTTATTTCTAGAGCTGGTCGTGGTCGTGTTTGCCAAATTGGCTGTATCCTTGTTTGGAGTTTCGTCGTGGTCGTAGGAGTTCAAGCTGGTCGTACCAGTTTTCAGCTCGATTGCGTACACTTAACCAAATCCACTCGACCACCTGTTTTTGACCGGATATTCGACCTGTGGCTGTAAAGTTTTTAAATCAATTTGGTTGTGGTCCATGCTAAGTGTCAGCAGACATATCTGCAAGAAAACAGACAAACTGCATTTGAAATGACATTTGTGTTGGACATTTTGGTAGCAGGAACTTTTTGAATTTCCTATAAATATTTAGGCCTATCTAGGTCTTTCTTCTGTTGACAAAATTGTAGCCCTTTGAGTTATCTTTCCAACAAGCTAAAAATCACCTCAATCGGATCACTAGATCAAAAATTATGCTTGTTTTACTATCAACTTGCATTGGCCAAACTTTGTCCGGCATGTACAAATTTCTTTGAGCAAATTTGGACGTGTAACCAGAGACGTTTGCATCCGTCTGGGGGTTTTTGTTCAGGGCAGCGGACAATGTCCAGCCTGTATAAAAATTGTGAGGTGTTAACAGAGACAGATATATTTGTCCAGGGGCTTTTGTCCGGCCTTTACAAAAACTCCCCCAACGGTAACTGACAGTTTGCAACGATCGAGGCCGGACAATGTCCGGCCTATACAAAATTTCGCCTGTTCATCGCAAACGGCTAGTTTTCTTTGAGGGCTATATATATCTTGTGTTTGGTCTCATTTTTGGCTGCTCAAGAAGTTGATATCACTGTGTATAAGCTAGTCAAGTCCATTGCATGTGTTCTATTGCATCTAGAGGTTAGATTGAGCCAAAATCTTGGGTGGATTTGAGAGAGAGCCTTTGTGTGAGGCTAAGAGTGCTTAGTGCGCTTAATCCACCATTTGCAAGCTAGTGCTAGTGTGTGTGCATACACTTGCATCATTTGAGCTTCGAGCACTTGATTTGTTCAAATGAAAGGGTCCGACTTATTACTCTTGGCGATCGCCTTTGCCTAGACGGTGTAGGAGGAGAGCCGCGATCTCTCCGGGTGAAGTTTGTTGGAGAGGCCGACAAACAACATGTGAAAGGCATGGAAAATAGGAGTGGTAGTGCATTATGATAACATCTTTGACTTCCTTAGTTTCAGAAAATGCACATTGCATAGTAGGCAGCACATTGGAAGATCCATCAATGGCTTAGAAATAATTTGATTTGTCTTGACAACTTCAGACATGATTGAACATTGGCTCCCCTTCAACTAACTAGACGGGGACCTTTCTGGCCTATAATCAGTATGAAACTTGGTGAAATAGCTTCTGGATAGATCTTCGATTGGTCATCAAAATTTGAGATCAATCGGACCGTCAAATTGAAACTTATCTTCGAAACACTGCTTGTACATCAAGTTGGAATTCAGCAAGACAGAGGTTGTTTGCAATGTTCTTCTGGAGATCTTATTGTCTTCTAATCAAGCTGAAACTTGAAGGTACTGTTTCAACATGTCTACTGTTCTCCATAAAAATTTGGAGTAGATCGGACTTCTAGATCAAAAGTTATCATTGATATTCTCCAATTCATTTGTTGTAACCCTTCTGAACTCTGATCGAATTAGAACTTGGAGGCCTCTGATTGAGTCTAAACTTAGTGAAATAGCTTCTGGACAGGTCTTCAATTGCTCATCAAAATTTGAGATCAATCGGACCATCGGATCACAAACTATCTTTAATGCATTGCTCATATGTTAAGCTGAAATTCAGCAAAACAGAGCCTGTTTGCAATGATCTTCTAGAGGTCTTCCCAACTTTAGATTGAAGTTAAACTTGGAAGACATGTGGTGCATTGGATCTTCTATTTGCTATGCAAATTTGGGGTTGATCGGACTTCTAGATTAAAAATTATCATCGATCTTCTCCCATGGGACAAACTAAACAAGCTCTAGTCTCTGTTCGAATTGAAGTGCTAATCATTTTTGAATCGAAGTGCAAATCGGCAACTTCTCAACGAGTGGAAGCACAATTGACCACCACTATTAGAATCGAAGTGCTGATCGGCAACTTCTCAACGAGTGGAAGTACAATTGAGCACCATTGTTCAAATCGAAGTGCAAATCGGCAACTTCTCAATGAGTGGAACTTGATCTTTTGATTGAAGTGCAAATTAACGGCTTTGACCGAAAGTGCGACTTAAGGGTCTCAACCGAAAATGCAACTTGTGAAAATTAACAGCCTCGACCGAAAGTGCAACTTAAGGTTTCTACCAAAATTGACCTCTGATCTTGATCTTGATCTTGATCTTCCTTGTCTTCAATCTTTCATTGGCCTACAAATTAAAATTTGTCGAAGCTCCCATTGAATTGGGGCTCCTTTTGCACAGACGATTGGGTCCTCCATGTGGCTTCATAACTGCTCCATGCTCTCTTGATCTTCATGAATAGCTGGTACGGGCACCAATGAATAAGGCATCCACCCCGTCATGCAATGCATGATGCATGCTATGCAGATGAACAGAACTCACCCATGGCAACCTTCATGGTTTACTTCAGGGGATTTGAATTCAAATAAGAGATAACCATGATTATTTAAATAATAAAAAGATAATGTTAGAGTTTATCCTATTCGAGCTCAGGCTGAAGACACTGTAGGGTACCGCTGATTAGATCCTACAGGAATAAATAGTAGGGGTGGGGAGTCGAACTCAAGACCTCGAACTTGCCACCCAGTGACTTCACCACTACATTAGAGACCCATCTCTTCCTTGTCTATATATTCAAAATCCTTCACAAAGTTCTCCTCACAATCCAACTTCTCTTCTCAAACACTATAGATCTTGACAAACTCATCTTTGATAGTCATTCACAAAATGTCATCTAACTCTAGTTCAAGCACACATAGTTCTGAGGAGAATGTCATCAACAAAATGGGAAATTTCTTGGTGGACTTTTTGGACAAAGAGGAATTATAAGATCGTATTATTGCTGGTCTTCATGCCCGATTCAATGCACCTTCATCCCGCAGACACCATTGACGTAGCAATAGGAGATATATTGAGAGAGACTGTAAAGATGGCCATCAACGACTCATCGCGGACTACTTCTCCGACTCTCCAGTCTATCCCGACATTATTTTTCCCCTGAGATTTCAGATGAGGATGTAGGATCGAGGATGCCGAATAGAGGGGGGTGAATAGGAGGCTTTAAAAACTTCAATTTAAAATAATTTTTGCAAAGAAAGAACGAATGAATTATATTGCACAATTAAAATAAAAGATAGTAGAAGACAAACACAAGATTTTTCCCGAGGTCTCGAAGACTCGCCCAGTCTCCCCTACTCCTCGTTGAAGCACTCAAATGAATGAGTCTTACTTCAATATCCACGAAGGATATTACTCACTACTAGTTGCTCCTTGTCCACTCCGGAAAGGCAAGCACCGATGCCTTTTACAAACACGCCGAGTCTCTCCAACAATCTCTAAACTGAAGAGGTCAACGGCCACGCCACTAAACCGTCTAGGTGAGGGCGTTCACCAAGAGTAATGAGCTACAAGGTCTTGTCTAGACCTCCAACACACACCGAGAAACTCTAGATATGCAAAGATGATGCGAACTGAAAAACTCGGCGGATCTCAAAAGCTCATGACTTGATCAAAAGATCAAGATTTTAACTCCAAAACAAATACTCAAGTGTATGTATGAGAAGAGGGCTGCTTGGTATATAAAACAATAGCTCAAAGCCTCTATTTATAGTCTCAAGAATCAAATTAGCCGTTAACGAACTCGAAATAAAAGAAACAGAGTTGTTTGGAAAACTGACAGTCAGCATGGGTCACGACCAGAAAGAAGTAAAATCAAGAGAAAACTCAGCTAGCCGTTTGAGGTCGAAAAAGGAAACGAATCAGTACAAACTGACAGTCAGCAACACATGCTGACAGTCAGTGTCCATAACCTCAGCTCGACAAAAATCACAGATAAAACTTAGCTAGCCGTTTCTGATCACATATGGAAATTGTCAGCTCATACTGACAGTCAGTAACATATACTGACAGTCAGTATCGACCACAAAAATGACCAGATAAAACAGAAACTCAAAACAATCAGCTCGAGGTCGAACCTCATTCTGACAGTCAGTATAGAATACTAATAATCAGTATAGGTCAAAACATTTTGGCTCAAAAAACACGCTCTCTGAACAAATGTCAGCAAACAAAACTGACAATTCAAACTGACATTCTGCATAGCAAACTGATAGTCAGTATGGATAAAAACAGCCATAACTTTTGATCCAAAATCCGATTTAAGTGTTTGATAGCTCGTTTGAAATATAATTTAAGGGGCTATCTTTTGTCAATAGAAGCAAAAGCCAGATCGGCCTATATCTTTCTAGAAAATTCAAAAACTCTTCTTCTGTCAAAAACTCATCTGAAAAACCAAATCTTTTCAAAACAAATTCAACAGAAAAGAATGAGATGCAATGACCTAGTAGTTTCTCGGTTTATACTGGAAATGTAGAGATGACTAGCAACCCTTCTTTATAGTACGATTAAAACTAAGAAATAATTTCCTAAACCGATCAAACTCCAAACACCGAGACCGGTACAAAATAAAAACTCATTTTACCTTAGGTCCTTTGCATCTTCAATCTTGGCGACCTTGGACTTGCAACCTCTGACGACACTGCGACCTTATGCTTTCGTCCTCGGCTCCCGACCTTGTGCTTGCGACTTGCAGATCCTCTGGATAACTTAGGTCTCTGTGGCTTTCTTCTTGCCGACCTTGTGCTTGCGACTTTGGCAATACTGTGACCTTAGGCGAAATAGCTCTTAGGTCTCTGCATACAGATAGCTCAAAGACATGATTAGATCAAGAACGCTTAATGTCATCAATAATCAAAATCAACAATAATAGGGGCCTAGATGCAACAGAGGAGGCCCCCCTTTTTTCGCATTGTCGAAACTCTCGATGAGTGGTTCCCCTATTTCACTGAAAGAAGAGATGCCACTAACCGTAGGGGACTCTCTCCTTTATAAAAGCGCACCACAGCAATGCGTATACTGACGTATGGTGGCCCTACCGATGCCGTTGATGAGGACATGCAGATAGGGGAGTCCACGACGATTTAATACTTGGAGCACTTCGTAGAAAGTGTCATCGACAAGTTTGGCGACCAATATCTTTGCAGCCCCACCGTCGAGGATATCGACCTCCTGTTGCAATAAGGAGAGACCCGTGGCTTTCTGGGTATGCTCGAAAACATTGATTGCATGCACTAGAATGGAGAAATTACCTAGTAGCATGGAAGAGACAATTTACTCATGGAGATTATAGAGTCCCGACTATTATACTTGAAGCAATGGTTTCCTATGACCTCTAGATATGGTATGTTTTTTTGGTGTTGTTGGTTCCAGCAACGACATTAATGTGCTTAATCAATAGCCCTTGTTCACCGATGTATTGAAAGGGCGAGCTCCTCAAGTTCACCATACCATTAATGCGCAACAGTACAACAAAGGGTATTATCTTGTCGATGGTATATACCCGAAGTGGGCTGTCTTTGTGAAGACAATACCGCTCCCATAGATGGTGAAAGACAAGTTGTTTGCGCAACACAAAAAAAAAAGCAAGAAAAGATGTTGAGCGAGTTTTTGGAGTTATCCAGTCTTGATTTGCCATCGTGCACGGTGTGGCACGATCTTGGCAACAGTCAACCCTCACCCAAGATCGTGTGAGTATACATCATCTTACATAATATGATCATAAAGAATGTGTGCAACTATGATGCCGACAACTATGATTAGAATGATCATCTAGGCACATCCACCGTAGTACCGCCTATGATCCGCAGTGGGCCTACTTCTTTATTCGCCGATGTACTTGTAAGAAACACTGTCATCCGTGCTCAACCTATACACACGCCACTAAAAAGAGATTTGATCCAACACATTTGGCAACGTTTCAAAGAACACAGTGACGAGTAGTATCTTATTGTATTTCTTAGTTTGTTAAAATTATATTGTTGTTATCTTTTAATATTCAAATGTAGTAGACTTTTTTGCAAATTTAATTTTAGTTTAGTTCGCAACGATGTCATGTACCACTATTTGAATTCTATGATATATTATCTTTCCGTTAAGTACAATTTTTAAATGAAATTTTATTATTTATTATTGTATGTCAGAAATGCCAAATTTAATTCCTTAAATAATATTAACATATTATTAATACTAAAATTCATGAATTAATAGAAATTTGTTAAATATATAATTGTCAAATCACATGAACTAAACAAGAACTAAGTAATTGGAGTGTTTGACTCTTATTTGGCTCTTACTTGGTTTTAAAGAGTGTAAGGCTAGCACAAAGAACCAAGTAAGAGTCAAGCCATTGGAGACTTGATTCTATCTTGGCTCTTTGATATTCTCTTCGCACACATAGCAGGAAATATTTTATTTAAGAGCTAAATAAAAGTCAAACCAGTTAAAAACAGTCTAAGGACATGGTTGGGGGTTGGAAAAAATTCCTATAGAGGAGGTTCTTTCCAGATTTTATAATTAATTAAACTAGTATTTTATATAATAAAAATCTTTAAGAATGAACCAAAAACAAAGCCTAAATGTCAAAGTCATAACAATCGGTATGATAGAACAACAGACCACAACCTTCTACGTATAAAAAGAAAAATGGAAAATAGAAAACATATAATGCACTATCTGAGAAGGAATTATTGACAGCCATGGAAAAATTGCAGAGAAGGCCTCTTCTACTATCATATTTTGTTCAATTATAGTTTTTTTTACTTAAAATTGGAGCACATGGCTCTCTTTGTTATTTATATTGGTGCAATTAGCTCCCTCCATCTAATTCTATATTAATTCTGTTAGGGAATTAGTTGCTAACATTTTGGCTAAACATATCAATCATTATAACCCTAATACTATATTTTCAGTAAGTCAATAATTCAACAAATTTACCAATAAATTAGACAGGAGATCTGATTACACAGATTCTAGAAGTAGAGGGATTTATGTGTTCTAACTTCAAATGGATGGGTCGACCGATAAAGGTGAGTAGAGGGCCTTCCAAGCTTCCAGACCTAATTATGAGCGAAACATCCAATTTTATATATAAAGTTCTAAAAGCTTCTAGATAGTAGAACAATTTGCTCATAATGATTAAATCAAAAAGTGAAACTATAGAACTAAATAAAGAATCACAAGCTAACTGAGTGATTAATATTGTTGTACAAGATGTAAAAAATTCAACTTTAACAGACTAAAAGAGTTAAGAGTTTTTACTTTTTAGCTCAAGCAACTTTCTTTTGTACTTCACCTACACCTACATAGAGCTTGGGAGTCAGGAGTGACAGAGCGTAGGACACATTCCTTACAGTTTGTTACTCGGGACATAATTTGCTAAGACGACTGAAATAACATAATACAACTCGAGAATAAATCCCTCCCCACGATATGTCATGTCAACCAAGCATTCTTGGTCGTTCGATCGGCGTCTTCATCTTATCTGGGTCATCCGCGTGCAACAGTCTGCTTTACCACGTCGTTGCCCCCATTTGTAGCCGTCTAATCGTTGTCTTCATTTTATCTAGATCGGCGGCGTAGAATCTATTATCGGGTTTTGGATTACTATTTGAATGTTGTCTCCACGTTAAGCCACGTCGTCCTTTCATTCGTGCTCATTGGATCGGAGGATCCGCTTCATCTGGACCGCCCACGTCGACGCCGTGTTTCTGTCGTATTGTTCAAATATTTGGTCCACCTTGAGCCAAGTCGTCATTTTATTCGTGGTCGTTGGATCGACGAGTTTGCTTCATTTGGACAGTTGAATGTGTTCCCGATTGCCTAACTATTTCCCACATTGGATCAAAAGTGACAGCTGTTCTCCACATTCGACCAAGATCAGATCTACTGATTCGACCAGACGAAAAATCAAACAGCCAAATTGTCTCGTATTGTCGAGCTATCTACCACATTCGACCACAAACCATGAGCAATGATTTGACCAGAAAAATCAAAATGCGACTATCATAAAAAATAAAACCACTGCTTCGACCAGGTGCCACATTCGGCCACAACCAAATTCACTTATTTGACTAAAAAAACAAAATTCGACCAAAAAAATTAACTCTTTCAACCAAAATCAATCGAGTGAAACCCAACAACCAAAATTTACGACCAATTTTTTTTATTGTCACGACCACTCTATTTCATACTATCGAATTGTTTTGCCGTATTCGACCAGAAGGCATGACAGCTAAGTCGGCCAAAAAAAAATACGACAAAAAAACAATTAACTCTTCGACTAAAATTAATTGGCCAATAGCAATTAATTGACCACAGATTTTAAAGGCATGACTGCTGTTTTTTAGTTGCTCGACCAAATTTATGTTATGTTGAATCGATCAGGTCTTTTTTGCTGGTGCGACCAAGATTTATACTGACGACCAGAAGCCATGATAGTTGATTCGGCCACAAAACCTAAATGTGACCAAAAAATAATTTACTGTTTCATCCAAATATAATAGAGCAGAAACCTGGACAATTGATTCATCCAGATTCAGTCGACTACTGATTTTTTACTACCTTGACCAACACAAACTACAAAACAATTGCTGTCAACATAGGAATTTTTACTGTCTCTAATCCTTTCAGCCAAAAAAACACTTGCTTGAAACAGTAAAAATCTTGACTCCGTCAGTACAAAAGGTTAGTCACAACAAGTGGCATACTGGTCGGCTAACTAAAAAGGATAAACCTGATCGTGTCTGATCAAGGCCTGGTCGTACACTGATACAATTAAATTCAGTGCAATTTAACTTTCAAATTTTTGCACAATTAATACATATTAACAAATTCATATAAACCAGTAAAATTATAATACAACACCGATCAAATTAAGATAACCAAATCACTTTTCATAGATAACTCTGATTCACAATCCATTTATATGAATCAAATTATTTTAGCTTTATAATCTCAACAATAATAACAAATTTTTAATACTATATCTTATCATTCACAAATCTATTTTCTCAATATCCACAACGCACGGTACCACTTAGTTTCAACAAACAATCTGCCATCCAATTTACGATTGACAGAAACATGGAAGTTCATTTTTTTAGGGAAAAACAAAACGATACACACTAAGGCACCCTCTGGGCTTGTTGTCAAAGTTTTCTGGATGGTACCATAGTTCTATACCAAAGTTAATATCTTCATATGTTTACACCAGCAGAGAACGGTTGCACAAACCATAATCTCGATGAGTGATGGGATCCACTACAATCCTAATTGGCACTACTGCGAGGGACACAACAGATTTGAACTGTTTGCTCACAGTTTCCACAATTTAAATTAAAATATGATCTAAAATTAAAAAAAAATACGTTTCTCATGATAGTTGATTCGGAGTACACTAATCATTAATCGGCAGTCTATATATGTGTATTTTTCATATAACTATAGTGGATCTAATATCCTATATGATATAGGTTCTGTTTGGGATGGCTAAATTTTTTGAGAAACAGTTGTTAACTGACTGTTCTGAGAAATAATTGATGGGTGGTTTGAGTTTCTCTGTATATAGGTGGTTTGGATTTAGACCATAAGCTGTTGTTGTGGAAACCGAATATTTGAGAAAATTTAGACTTAAAACAAAAATAAACATAAATTAAACCCCAAACAGAACCATAGAGTTAACTTAGAGTAGTGTGGTTCACACTTTGTTGCCCGGAATGATGCTGCATTTATACAAATGATGAAAGAAAAAGCAAGGTTATGTCCTAACAATTAAATTACAGAAAAGAATTGCAGCAATAATATTTCATTTTGCAACAAAATCGGAATATTCCTAACTTTGCTGTAAAGTAGTAGGCTTGGAAAGGAAAAGGTTAATGAGAGTGCTCTAAAAAGGCAAAGTAATGAGTAGTAGAGGTGGATTTAACAAGCAAAGAGTGCATACTTCACACCCATGCTATAAGGTTCTATCAGCTTGCGAGCCCATAAGATGCCCTTATTAACAAACATATCACTTTTTTTAAAAAAAAATTTTGGGTAGTATAGCAATCAGGGCAATACGATTAGGCCCACATTTGATTTTCTTTAGCACTTTTAAACCACTGAAAAAAATCCTTTTGGTATTTTTCAAGTGTACTATATAAATTTCATGATTGCTCCAAATACTTTCCTATCATTACAATTTAAACTCATGAACAAGGTATAAACCAAAATTGGCTACTTAGCGACACTAGTCGATTTTGTATCAGGTATAACACTGTCACGAATAATATGCAGAGGAATAAAATAGCTTAAAATTGATTTTTTGATTTAACGAAATTCAGTGAGTTTAGTGACTTTTGAATATTTTCAAAAAATATGACGGAAATAATTTAACTAAATGCACTAATATTGTGAAGCTTACCCAAAATACTCATAAATTATGACAAAAGGCCCCAATTCTGAATAAATCATCCACAATAAGTCTTAAGAGTCTAAACCAGTCCCTACACATGTTGGTGTTTAGAAAATTAGTCTATTGGTAAAACCTAGCAGTGACTTGTGGTGATTAATAGGTTGGTTAGTACCTGTTTTTGGACCATGTTGTCAATTAAGTTGCTTCATGCCACCCTTACAAAATAGATAGCCCTCCTAAGTTCCATGGTGCATGTCATATTGTCAGACACTCTATAGAGAGAGAGATATGAGCAACAACCATAGGTTCAAACTCTCCCATCTCATGCCAAACTCTTGGTTCTACATGCTGAGGGACATGAAGAGGCCCAAACCAAAAAGCCAAAGAAACACTACAACTCGAAGAGCCTCCAAGAGAGCACCAAGCGACCACTACTACCACGGCACCACCACCCCAAAGCCACTTCCAATATCACCACCACACAAATCCTATTCCTACACGCAAACCAAGCAAAGATCACTAGAGAAGCTACATCACAACCCAAAGGCCATTGACATCCACTTCCCGAAAGATCATCAGTATTCACCGATGTCGAGAAACGCCATCGTGTACGAGGAATTTCAAGATCTGCGGCTGCGCCCGATTCGCACTAGGCCGACATCGACCGGATTGGAGAATGTTCATGGCATGATCTTGACCGGTACATGTCCAAGCTCTCCGAGGCTAAGGAGTCGAAGGTTACATGAACTCAATGGCTGTAGGGTCAGTACAACTACCGCAACGAGTAGTAGTCACCGGAGGAGCGGTTCCGCAAGGGCGAGCTTCGCGGTGGTGAAGGCGTCGACGGACCCGTGGAAGGACTTCAGGGAGAGCATGGTGGAGATGATCGTCGAGAACGAGATGCGCGCGCCGGATGACTTGGAGGACCTTCTTGAGTGCTACTTGTCGTTGAACTCCAAGGAGTACCATGCGATCATCACGAAGGTGTTCCAAGAAATCTGCAGGCTTGAGGTTACTGATGCCATTGTTGAAGGAACTGAGCTGTAATTGAAGCTGTACATGTGTGTGTATCGAGGTAATGTAGTGCTATTGGAGTGTACATGTGCGTGATAAGTAATTTCCAAGTTATGCTTACTAATTTATCATGAGTGATAAGTGTGGCAACACATAGAAAATTCTTTTGTCAACTATAAAAAAGTGTGGTATGCTATATTTAGATGTGATATTGAACCAAACAAATCCTAAATCTAGTATGATAATTCTTTCTTGTTCTTGCATGTTATAGTTATTTGTAGAACTAACATATCAAGTACTTGTCCGTGACTTGAGCCAAAGTCGCAGGAGGCATGTCCCTTTCTCAAGTTTCTTCAGTTGAAAAGATCTCTTATTAATTAATTAGTAGTGGTATGGCCGACGTGGATGTGCTAGCTAGTAAATGACCGGAACTTAATGGTGTACACTAATTTATTGATTTATTCAATCATATTTATGATTATTATGGGTTACCTACAAAATCAATTTTAAAGATATATATACAAGATCGGGGAAGTCGAGCAACTGAAAATTAATTGTAAATTGTGTTATACCAGTTTGTAAGAACAAAGAGGAAAAGAAAACAACACTATTAGAGATCCTTTATTATTGCTCTGTGTACAAAAGTCTCATCACTTGAAATTAGAGTAAATAAATTCTTCTATTATTAGAATAGGAGTCATTAGACTTTTTTGTCCAATTTTGTGTTAATTCAATTAATAAATTGAGTTATTGATACATAGGATCAGTATATGAGGATCAATACATGCGACCCATATATCAAGATAATTTAATTAGACCAAGTTTAAGAAAATTAAGTAGATAAAAGGTGTAGTTGCTCTCGTTTAATAGTAGAGGAGTTTATGTTTTTCAATTTCAAGTGAAATAATCACATTACAGAAAAAGTGACAGTAGATCACCTCCAGCACTACTTTTTCAAAAGGGAACAATTTACTAATTGAAGCAAAGTCATGCGTTTTGAGTTGGATTGAAGTTGGCTCTTCAAATGGATCTCTCACAAATATCTACCATTTGCCAACACTAACGGTCTATTTGGAACACAACAAACAGAAAAATTACGAGTAGAGATAAATCACAAGAATCGAGTGGGATATCCCAACTGAATTAATACAAATTCTAAAACACAGGAATTCGTTTGAAAGATATGTTTGGTTATAAGCTTATAACATAAGAAAAATGCAAGAATTTAGAAAAAACGATAGTGTAATTTTCTTTGGAGAAAAGGCGAGGTAAAATTGATATGATATTAGACCTCATTTTTTACTCTATAAAATTTCTATTAAAGAGCTTGTTCTAAAGGAATTTTGTATGATCATTTTTTTCCAAAATATCTCATATAAGAAAATCATATCCTTAAATTTTTTTCATATCTCCTAAATAGAGAATGAGTGCCCACGCATGGCCCATGGGCCATGGGTAAAATTAAAGGAGTACTGTAGCCCATTTTATTCACTTGTCACAGACCAATTTTGGGCCAACTTAATTAAGTAACCAATATATCAACTACCTGGTGCCCTATCTCGTTCAATTTCTTAATTTTCCAAAAAGTAAAATCCCGATTCACAGTAGGTCAGATCTAGTACATTCCTGGCGGGTTTTAAATCGAGCTCGTAGTCACATAAGCATTATCTTTTTTTAATCAACAGAAGTACAAAGTACACTAACCCTGCACAAACCAATGTTTTAGATAGAAATTATCATGCCATTGCGTTGACACAAAAAAAAAAAACACTACTGCGAATCGTCGAAGTTATCCTACCTCATGATTTTATTTCAAAAAGTCAATTAAGTTATATTCAAATATCATTCAAAATATCATAAAACTAATGGAAAAATATTAAAACAAAAATGAATCATTGCCCAAATCAGAATTACAAGTTTACAGTATTAGCCTCACGCTAGCCACCTAAAACACATATTGCAAAAAAATAAAAATAAAAAAAGGCAAAACAGACTTAGTTGCATTAGTTGAATATATCATTAAAATTTAAAAACTTAATATTACACTCATTAAGCTTGTAGCTCAATTGTATTGTCTTAAAACAATATAAGACATTTAGCTGCCACTATATCTACTAAACACTATAACAATTATAATTGCAATAATGGAGTTTTCGGCTATAGCTTAGCCATTAAGCTTTGAAACCGCTATAGCGGTGCTACATCCTGCTATTTAAAATATTGGTACAAACAGATGATGAAGGCATTTTTGACGCATATATTTACACACCCCTAGATAGAATTTTATTGGTTTTATTATTACCTTGTCGTCCCATACATGCTACTAACATTTATTTTTTAGAAAAAAAACTTGTATTTTGTCTTTTTCATTTATTTAATAAATAAATGAAAATTATGTTTATTAATTTATTTTTATAGGTACATGGCCTATCTAAGGCCAAAATGTGTGGACAACTCAAAATGAACCAAATTTGAACTAAATCGGAGCGAAAATGAGGTTTGAAATTTGGAGTTTGGACTTCAAACGCAATTTTAGGATTGAAGATGTGCCAAACCTATAACAATCGAAACAAATATGCAATTTGCTATATTTGGAGTCCAGACGAGGAAGTTATGGCTTTCGGGATAAAAGCTGTGCATAAGGCCAAAACAAAAATATATATAATCGGCCCTGATCATATGGGTGATCATATAACTCTCAATTTGTGATAGAATTGATTTGAGTTGCTCAATTTCGAAACTCCCTTCACATTTGGGTTGTTTTGAGACTCTTTCTAGAGTTCATTCACTAAGATTTGAAGTTCCAAAGCTACCCAACAATCCATGGGGTGGATCCACAAGATTTTGGATTCCAAAAAGGGGATTTATTTATAAATTCTTTGGATCATCTATCATCGGGAGAGGGGAGAAGAAGAAAAGAGGCGTAGAGGCCAACAGCTCCAGGCCGTTGAGCTTCTTCTCCACCGCCACCATATATATATATAGTTTAGGCATTTTTTTCTTTCTACTAAATTGTCAATTTTCTCATCCATGGAGGCCAATGGCACAAAGTGTGTTAAGGGCAGATCTCTGCAAGTAATTCCTACGTACAAGGCTAAATCAAGGAAGCCTTCTATAGTCTCCTAATTGAATTTTCCATGGCTTTGTAGTTGTTATGCTTAATTTATATATATTTGGTGTGATGAACTCTTATTTATTGATGTAAGAAATCTATTTAATGTTAAGTATTGAGTTCATTCATTGCACGTTGCTATTTCGACTGGTCTTGATCTATTACTTGCTATACTTAATGCTTAATTCTTATAGGGCCCGAGTTCTATGATTTCGAGTTAAACAATCTGAACATGCAATTGTTAATCAGGTTAATTATGATTAGAGTAGACTATATATATTATATAGTGACAATATAAGATAATCTTCCGAGTTAGTTTAATTATGTGGAAGCACGGACATCACAAAATCTAAAATATTAGCCCAAGCCCTTAACAAAGGTTTTTAAATTACATACTTAGACACCTGAAACGGGGGGCAGCACAGGATTAATAGGGGCAAACACAGCTTATAATTCAGCAGCATGCTCATATCAGGATGTCTCGCCTTTATGTTATCAGAATAAAAATGACAAACATACACAACTCATAATCTCATATTTAAGTAGTGGAGCAAAGTCATGAAATTAAATTGTGATCCTATCATTTCATGAATTATGAATATATCTTTTGTTATGTTATTATTAAAATTAGGTGAAATCTCGTACGTTGCTACTGATAATGAGAAAATAGAGTCATGTATGATATAGTGTATTAAGTATGAGAAACCTCAGATCATTGCAACATTGGGACAGGAAACAAAACAAAAGCAACAACCTCTAAAGGAAATATTCATATGCAAATCACAAAAAAAGACACCCAATCCCCAAGCAAACTAAAAAAACACTGGTTTATCTTTTCACATGATCATGATCAACAGCGACTGGGAATTTAGTCTCTACAAGCATCTCAATTTCGATATAACCTAAGACTATTGTCCATCATGAACCGCAAACAAAAGAAGAAGCCGAAGAAACAAAAATTGTGGCAAAAGCCATACATACAAGACGAGGAGGAGGAGGCAGGCAGCACCACACAACAATCGCGAACACAAAAATGCGGCAGCAATAACCCAATCTCCAAGAAGACATGTAAAACAGGATAGGAAACGAATGCAAAAAGCAATACTGTTGCAATCGACAAGCGACAAGCGCGCACACACACGGACGAACGAAGGTGCAAACGCACACACACACAGTTACCTAAGGTGCAGCGTGTGGGGACTGTTGGATCTAGGTAGATCTAGGTTTTGATGATTAATGGTGATTTGGATAAATTCTTGATGAGTAATGTTAATTTGGATAATGATAGTTTTGATGATCAATGACAACTTGTATAAATATTGGTTTAGCACAAATAAATTGATTTGTTATTTGTTGGAACCCTAGAAATCGATGCCTCCCTGTTAAGGTTTAATATCAATACATATGTTGAAAGGGAGTTCTGTGGTTGCAGCAAATTTATGTTAATTGTAAATTGCAAAGTCATGTGTTAAATCCTGAAATTGATGACTCTTTTAGTATGGTTTGATATCGATACATATGTTGAGGGAGAGCTTATCATATTAGTCATTTATACTGATTGCTATCATGATATGAGTAGTATATATCATGTGCATATTTTTTATCATATATGGATCTATATGATTGCGTAATTACATCTCTTATCCTGTTGTGGTTTATCGAATATGGTTCTGTCATTAAACACCGAAAAGAGAAATTATTGAGTTAACTCCTCTGTGGAGTAAGTTCCTTGGTGACTAATGATAACCTAACTATGAGACTAATGATGTGCGCTCAGTGTATGTGTTGCAGTCTCAAGGTGTATTGCGAGACGAAAGCAACCAAGGGCATATGAAGGTTGATGCCAATATGAGCCATCTTGAGCGAGGTCAAGCTTAGACAGGTCAAGTTTTGCAAGGACAAGTTTCGAGAAGTCGAGTTTCACGAGGTCAAGCTTCATTGAAAGTAAGATCCAAGATTAAGGATTGTTTTTTTAGGATTTTATCAGTCTCGGTGTTTGGAGATAGACCGATTTGATAGGACTTCTTTTTACTAGTTTGACCTACTATTAAGAGGGGTCGGAAACAAGTAGCTTGAGTTTATCTAGTGTGGAAGCTCAAATGCATTAATATCATCTTACACTAGTACTTAATTACCTCCTACATTGCTAAGAAAATCTAAGTATGGTTTGTGTTGCATTAATGAAAATGTTTTGAAAACTGCACTTAGTCGTGGTCGCCAGCTAGAGCATTCTGTTTTCTTACTAGAGCTGGTCATGGTCGTATTTGCACATTCTGATCGTATCCATGTTTGGAGTTTGGTCATGGTCGTGTTTGCCAGATTGACTGTATCTTTGTTTGGAGTTTGGTCGTGGTCGTAGGAGTTCAAGTTGGTCGTACCAGTTTTCAGCTCGATTGCGTACGCTCGACAAAATCCACTCGACCACCTGTTTTCGACCGGATATTCGACCTGTGACTTTAAGTTCCTAAATCATATTGGTCATGGTCTTTACTGAGTGCCAGCAGACGTATCCCCGACAAAATAGAGAAATTGTATTTGCAAATACCTTAAATCTGAGTTAGAGTAAAATTGGTGAAGTCCTGTTTTCGGTTTGCACAGATCGGACGTTGTCCGTAGTGACCGGATATTGTCTGGCCAGTACAAAACTTGTTTATCAAGTGCAAAACGAAACCAGAGACAAATGTTTTGTCCGGGGCTTTTGTCCAGGGAATGCCAGACATTGTCCGTGATGGCCCGACATTGTCTGGCCTGTATAAAAGTTGTGAGGTTTTATTTAATTTGTAACTAGAGACATTTATATCCGTCCGGGGGGCTTTTTTTCGGGACAGGCTAGACATTGTCCGGCCTATATAAATTGGTGGAGGCTTATTTCCAACATGTAACCAGAGACAAATGCATCTGTCAGGGTTGTTGGTCTGGACAAAAGATCATTTGTCCGACCTTCACAAAAATAGTCCAACGGTAACTGACACATTTGCAACGGTCATAATGACTTGCATTGGCCGAACAGTGTCCGGCATGGCCGGACATTGTCCGGCCTGTACAAAATTGGCTCGGTTTGTTGTTGCAAACGGCTAGTTTCCTTGAGGGGCTATAAATACCTCGTGTTGGCTAGCATTTGAGGCTGCTCAAGAAATTGAAAACACAGTGTATAAGCTAGCCAAGTTCATTGCATTTGATATATTGCATCTAGAGGCTAGATTTGAGCCAAAATCTTGATTGAATTAGAGGAGAAGCATTTGAGAGAAGTTAAGAGTGCTTAGTGCACTTCATTCTTCATTTGCAAGCTAGTGCTATAGTTGGGCATTCATTTGCATCATTTGAGCTTCTAGTACTTGATTTATTCAAGTGAGCGTAATCGACTTGTTACTCTTGGCGAATCACCTTCGCCTAGACGGTGTTGGAGGAGAGTCGCGATCTCTTCGGTTGAAGTTTGTTGGAGAGGCTGACAAACAAGTGTGAAAGGCTTGGTGCTCACTTATCATGTGTGGAGAAGGAGCAACCCGAATGGAGATATCCTTCGTGGATATAGAAGCAAGGCTCACGCGTGAGCGTTTCAACGAGGAATAAGGGAGACTGGACGAGTCTCCGAGACCTCGGTAAAAATCATTGTGTCAATTGTCTTTCTTATTCATTTCATACTTACCTTGACACAATTGCTTAAATCAATCTTGTTGCATGTTGAATTGGGTGTTCCTTATTGATTTATTGCAACTAGATGATTAGATAGTTTTAAACCCCTTTGCGAAATCTAGGTTTGCCTAAATAATCTTAAAAAATTGTTTAGTTGAAAGAATTTTTAAAAACTTCGTATTCACTCCCTCTAGTTGGCATCCTCGATCCTACAGGGACCTCGCCTGTTGCAACGGGTCCTATAGTGTGTTCACCTCCTAACTTCATAGAACTCAGTCTTACGTAGGAGTACAACAGTGTCCAACTTACTTTATATTACAATAGCCATCATAAGTAGTGCAATAGGGCCAGATGGCCTTAAATACTAAGACATGGCATAATGGGCCAGCATGGCCATTAGTTAATTTTTAGAACTTAGGTTTTCAAAAAAATGTGGAAGCTAAACGGGTACATCCACAGTCGATGCTTGAGTGTAGCGCGACCTCTTCTTGGATCCTGCTGGAATTGCTGGTCATCTTCGGGTTTTGGTACACTAGTGAAATCTTCTTGTTCATTTGACTCTGCATCCACTAAAGTGTAATTTGTAAGAGTGAGTACATTTGTACTCAGCAAGTCATGGTAACACTTAATCTACTATGTGATCCTATGACTTATCAAGGAATATTGAGTGTTGAGTTGAAAACCATTTTCTTTATCATATATTGTTAGCCTAGTTACTATAACATCATTTTATTTTACACTATATTCATTTTATTCCAAAAATTTACTTGTGCAATAACGATGTGGGTTTAACCCACCGCAACAGACTCCTAATAACCCAAGAGCTTGGGTTATTCAAATATATTTTAAACTCTACAGAGGTATACCAATTTACTCACAAGATATCTCATCATTCATGTCAGCCCTATCTGAGGCAATTAAACTAGATCCTGCAACTATATGCGAGCTACAAGGTTGAGATAACAAAAATTTTATTTATGTTTCCCATACAATTCGCTCTTGCCCTGTGGTCGGACAAACCACAATTGTGGCCGGCTCATACCCCCCCACATCGATCAATCATTTTCCCATTACTGAGTGAAAGTACAGTGTGTGGAGCAAACTCCGTGTAAGTTTGTCTTGCCAAAAGTATGTGCACAATTTAAAAGCAAGACTCTGCCATACAAAGGGTTCATGTATATTTATCATACTACCAATCCAGACTCATTTCATACCAAGCTTGTGGATAGTAAGGATTTCATGTCACTAGAAGCATAACACAAGGTTCTAGTCCTTATATGTCTATGACCAAGATCATACCACATACCATGCATTAGACAGTGCTATTCCACCATTTCAAACCAACCTGGTCAAAGACAACTTTCTTTTTAACTCAAAACATCCTTAAGTAAAATTTTAACATTTTATCTTATGGCTTAACATGATAATTCAACCTAAAGTGATACAATGCAATAGGTGAATAAATAGTACTTTGTACTCTTAAGGTAATGACCATATTTCATGCAATATAAATATAATCAAGGTCATATCATAATCAACGCATTTTAATTATGGGTTCAAGATGTTCAAGAACATAACTTACCTTCTACGAAGTACATGTCAGCAGTCGATGGCAGTTCTATAGCAATATCCTCAAACTCAAGCTCGTGACCCAAGGGACAATTAGTTCAATCAGCAATTAGTTGACAACCTCATTATAATTATAAACATCCATATGCATGTCATGCAAATAAGAATTGCAATTTCAAGGTAATTAGGGTTTTGAATGGTGGGGTCGGGGTCCTCGGATGAGTTCTAAAATACTAGTTAAATTAGGAAGTATAATAATCAGGATTCATAGCTTGATCAAATGGGCCTACAATAGTGATTAGGTACTGTTTATACAGTTTCATAAGTATTGGAGTTATCAAGATGAAATTTGATGGAATTAGGGTCTCGGCGGAACACAAAAAGGGCTCGCTAAATGTGATCGGGATCTGTTTTATGGTTAAAAAAATTAGGGAAACACGAACTTTGCCATAGACGAGTTCTAAGAACATTTATAGACTTGTTTGACAAAGTGCGACATTCAGGACGCGACGAATCGGCTGAAAAACTAAAAAATATCAGTTGACTGACATTCAATTTGCGGCCTGACAGTGTTAGTGGCTGACATAGGGCTATATTTCACTATTTTCAATGGTCGCAATGGAAATTGATCGCGTCACGTGGTGCATTACAACTAGATGAGGCTTGTAGACAAAATTATTTTGACATAAATACACTAAATTGGTACAGATTCTGAGTTAAACCTTGGAACAATGTGTGGACTAAGTCGAGGCAATGTCTTTGCACTGTCATCTTCTAGGGTTTTGGTGTCTGCGTGCTCTGGACTGATTTAGCTTTGCCAAATATGTCCTGGAGGTAGGCGTGGGCTTGGTAAAGTCACTACCAAGGTTTAAGTTTTCTGGATTGGGGAATTTTCATGGTTCTTGATGCTAGAGTAAATACATTGATTATTCCCAAAATTGATGGCTCAATTAGCTTCCTGGGATGAGATGGATGATCCTAGTGAAAAGAATTTGGGTTTGGTGGAGATTTATAGCTCCTCGGTGTGCAGCCAGAGTTGGAGCAGAATGCCGATTCGATCATTTTTGAAAGAGTGCAATGCAGTGGAATTAGGTGAAGATGAACTCCAATCTTGTCTCTGAGTTTGTCCCTGATCATTCAAAGATAGATTGATCTCACTCAAACAGTAAAGAATCAACTAAAACAATTAAAAACAGATAGATAAATGAAAGGTGTAACCTAGCAAAGGGGTCGGCTAACTTGTGTAAATTAGATCTAACACAAACCAACATATCACAATATACTAAATCACAACTCAATTCAGATTCAATCAATCCAACAAGTTGAAAACTTGAAAACCAATTGAAGGGATTCAACAGAACCCACCCTTGAATCTTACCTGAGGAAGAACACGAGTAAAACTAGAGAAAACATAAGATAAACTCGTGCAAAATTGCTAGAAAGCAATAAGAATTGTATTGATAAGCAAAAATTGTTTCTAGAGCAGATTACATGCATATATATATATATATATATATAGCTGCTGGGGTGTAACTGTTTTGATCAAGCAGCAAAAGGGAGAGGCAAACCCTAACCGCCAAAAAAAGTGTATCCTACCAGAATACTAACAAAAATATCTAACATAGAATGCCAAAAGAAACCGATTTGAACTAAAACTCCTCAAAATCTAATTCATGCTGAATATGTGTAGCTAGCAAGAAAACATGTGGAAATCTTTTAAATCTTGCTCAAATTTTGGTAAATTTGCATTTAACTCGACCTTGACTTGGTCCCCTAGTGTTTCACGCAATTTGGAGGATTTGACCAATATTTAACTCTGATTTGACCAAATTCAAACGTGACAGCCGGCTGAAATTTTCAGATTTTCCTCCTTGTTTATTATTTTCACTCAGGGTGCAAATGAAGTCCAAATTTAGTATTTTTGGGCTTGTTGGAAAGCTTGTGAAGTATACTTTCAGAAAAATATAATTTTGTATATGTTTGGAGCACTTTTCTAGAGCCAAATCTCAAAACATTGCACCAGTGTTCTCTGAAAAATGTGCAACAACAAACAAAACCCAATGTGATTCTTTGTTATGACTTTCTTAATGTTCCTTGAGATACTCTAGGTACTCCTCATGCATCTCCATGCCCTAATACATAGTACAAATCAAAGAACTCCCAATGAAAAGTACCTTTAAAGAATTGAAATCACAATTGAAATCTGAGAAGAAAGCTTGTACTTGTGTTTGAAGGTCTCTTGCTTTTACTCTTAGTAATTGGTCCATTGATTGAAGGGATTGGTGTAGATGTTGGTGTAGGAATGTTCTGCCCACAGTCGATTCTTGAGCATAGTGCGACTCCATCATGATTCCTATTGGAACTGTGGGTAGACTTCAGGTTCTGGTATCCTGGTGAAGTCTTTTTGATCATTGGACTCTTCATTTACTAAAATAGTGATTTGCAAGAGTGAGTACTTTCTTTTTCTTAAGCTCTGGTCAGTCTAGTTGCTACAACAATATTTTAATTGGCACTAGATTCATTTTATTCCAGAAAATGTACTTCTGTCGCAACGATATGGATTTAATCCACCGCGATCGACTCATAATAACCTGGGAGTACAGAGTATTCGAATACGTTTTAAACTCTACAAAGATGTACTAATTTACCCGCAAGATACCTCAACTTTCATGTCAGTCCTATCTGATAAGATTAGACCAAACCTTAGCAACAAGGTTGAGATAATATGAACTTTACTTATGTTTCACATACAATTCGCCCCTACCCTGTGGTCGGACAGTTGTAGCGAACTAAACCTACCACACCGATCGATCATTTTCCCCTTGCTGGGTCAGAGTGTAGTGTGTGGATTAAGCTCCATATAAATTTGTATTATAGTAATACGTACATAATTTAAAACTAGATACAACCATGCAGGGGTTCATGTATGATCCGCATACTACCGGTTCATACATGTTCCATACTAGACTTGCGGATAGTATGGTTTCCATGTCACTGGAAGTACAACACAAGATTTTAGTCTTTATGTGCCCATGACCAAAGCCATACCACAATTCCTGCACTAGACTGTGCCATTCTACCATTTCAATCCAATCTGGTTATAGATGACTCTTTTTGACTAAAAAGACCCTTAAGTAAATTTTATACTTTTATTTCAAGGCTTAATCGTGATAGTTCAACCTACTTTGGCCCAAAGTAAGAATTATATGATATTATCCAGTAACCTAATGTGTAATTATCATTCATGCAATATAATTGTAGTCATGGAAATAGCATAGGCAACACATTCCAAATATAGGTTCAAAATATTCAAGAACATGACTTGTCTTACCTTACGCGAAATAAGAGTTAGTTGAGACGATGGATCTACTGCAATGTCTTCAAACTCGGACTCGTGACCTAATCAACAATCAATTCAACTGTCATTCGATTAATAACTTTATCATAATTATAAGCATCCATATGCATGATATGCAATTCAAAAATGTAACTTTAGATGAGTTGACGTCTCGATGAACAAGGTTGAGATCTATTTCATGGCCAAAACAGCTGGGCGAAGGTGATTCTGATCACATAAGTTCTAGAGATGTTTATCGATTTGTTTGACATAATGATTTGTTTGACATAATGTGATGTTCAGGACATGAAGGATTTACTGAAAATCGATGAATGTCAATTGACTGACATTCGGTTCGCAGCCTAACAATGTCAGTAGTTGACATTGGCCTCGTTCTCCATATTTTTAGTGGTCGCAACAAAAATTTGATAATGTCAACTTGTGCATAACTACTAGGTGTACTTCCCAGACAACGTGAATTTTACAAAAATATTCTGGAAAGATGAGATTTTGCAGTTTAGTCCCTGCATAATGTCTGGACACTGCTAAGACTACGCCAGTGCACTGTCTAGGTTTAGGGTTTTGGCGTCTGGGTATTTTGGACTAGCTTGGCTTCGCCAACCTTGTCATGGAGGTAGGCATGATCATGTTGAAGCTACCACCAGAGTTAATTGGCCGGCGATTACCAGACGGCAGCGCACGGCGGCTTTGAATTTCTTCTGTTTGGGGATAGTTCACGTGCTACGGTGGCCAGGCGATATAGTCATTAATCGTCAAAATTAATGACATGATCAGCTTATTGGAACCTAACTGATGGAGCTAGCAAAGGGAATTGAGGTTTAGTGAGGATTTGAGGCTCGTTGGAGTGTGGCCGTAGTTGTGGAAGACGGCTGTGTTGGGCATTTGCATAATACGGCAATGCTATAGAATCAACTGATATGACACCATCTACTGGGCAAAAGGAATGTAGTGGTAGAGACGTAGAGTCAATTTGGCCGAGGTCGTGGCGTGTGGCGCCGGCGGCGTGAGGCCGTCGACGGCAGCGCACAAAGAGACTTGAAACTTCAATTCGGAGGCAATTTTAAATTGTGATTGAACAAAAGTGTTTTAATTGCTGTGAGTAACAATTGTTGCTACTAACTCGAAGGCTCATTTGGGATGAAAAGTGCTCCGATAGCCGGAACAGGGCAATGGACAGTTTCTGGGAAAAACGGCGATCGCCGGCGGCATGGTTCACCGGAACTCAATTACTTGCTTGAGAGAGTAGATGAGGGTGTAAGGAATGAGGTTGATACCTCTGGGATTGATTGACGAAGCTAGGGCTCGGGACTTCGTCTTCTTCCTTGGGCGGCCAAGCGAAGCAGCGAAGGCGGTGAAGAACTCGGGTGTTTGTGTGATGAATTCGCACTGGAATTTGGCTGGATTGTGGTAGTGAGTGAAGGAAAGGCAGTACAAGTATTATAAACCATTGGCCGGAGATTGCGAGGCGAAATCGTGTAACTTGTGCCACTGCTGCAGTGCGAAGGATGTGATTGAGGTGTGAACGATTGCTGCGAGGCGACGGCACGCAGGAAGATGTTCTTGGCTTTACACAGGGATTGTCGGGGTTGTCAGGTGCGCCGGTACTTGTGCCTCTCCAGTAGTGTCGTCTGAGAAGCCAAGGTGAACTCAGTTGCTGTCGTCGTGGAGCCAATTTCCTGAAGTTGTCGCTGCCTCTTCTCTGAGCTTGCGTGTATGCATGTATGGTTGTAATCTACTGCCGATTTGATTTGGTGTATGTGCAAATCTCCAAGTGTATGTTTGTAGCTTGTGAGAATCATCAAGTATCATCAATTGTATGCACTGCTTTTGGCTTGGTAAAGATTGGAAATCGGTTGGTCACCAGAAAAATTTAGAACAGTTCTAGAATTTTTTTTACTAATAACTCATTAAAAAAAATTCAAAAACTAACCCAAAATTTTTAAAAATTTCAAAAATAATCCTCAGTCGTGAAACGGACCGTGCGACTGATCTTCAGTCGCTAGCTGGGGTGTCGTGCCACGTCCGTTTTTAGTCGCTAGCGAGCGACTGAAATCCACATTGTAATATAACTAATTATTTCGTAAGGTTGTGAGTGGGATTCGATTCCGGACCAGCGAGTGATGTTCGTGGCTCCAAATCAACTAGGCTACACAGTATTTCTGAAAGTTTTTCCCATTGCATAGATTAATACTTCACTTATTCATTGATTGCTTAAATACAAACAACACATATCACATTACTGTATATTTAGGTAAATAAGTGTCCTATGATTGTAAAAAGATATATTTTTAATAAAAAAATTATACCTTGGAGACAACTTACTCCATAAGATTATATTCCTGTTACATAAATTTTATGAATATATAACTATAAAATGTAAGGATTAGAATTGTATCTTGCTTATTATAAAAAGTTAAAACATAGAGAAAGCTTCACAGAGATATTTATTAATTTTCATATCAATGCGAAGTGCCGAGAAATCAATTAGTAAGGATCGGCATGCTGATGAGCTAGGGTTTCAGTTGCGACCCTCTCTCGTGACTGAAGGTAAGGTTTTAGTTTCCACAGAAGAACTGTTGGGGGAAAATACTAGCAATGTCAGAAGCGTCACCCAAGGACGGGAGGAGGATCCCCATCATTCCTGGGCACCTTCTCCGGGCCGGGGGAGACCTCCCCCGAAGCCCCTTCTCCGGGCTCGGGGAAGACTTCCCCCGGCACCCCTTCTCCGGGCTAGGGGAAGACCTCTCCCGGAGCCCCTTCTCCGGGCTCGGGAGAGACCTCCCCCGGAGCATCTTCTACGGGCTAGGGAGAGACTTCCCCCGAAGCCCCTTCTCCGGGCTAGGGGAAGACCTCTCCCGGAGCCCCTTCCCCGGGACCGGGTTCTCTGAGCTCGGGGGAGACCTCCCCCGGCGCACCTTCTCCGGGCTGGGGGAGACCTCCCCCGGAGCATCTTCTACGGGCTAGGGAGAGACTTCCCCCGACGCACCTCCTCTGGGCTCGGGGGAGACCTCCCCCGGCACACCTTCTCCGGGAGGCACTGATTTTGAGGGTCGCCACGTGTTCGAGATCGGTGTCCCGGACCTCGCCAAAAGACCATCCTGCCCTCGATCCGACAGTTGTAGTAGGGGTAGCTTGGTAATTTGCGTCTTTTGGGGTCTATATATACCCTTGTAACCCTCTCTTGTAGGCTAAGACACTCATTTGTACTCAATCCAAAAAAACGAATAGGCGTGCTCTGGAGCCCTCTCTCCGGGAGAGAACCCCCTAGCCGACGCTCGTCGGGAGCACATTGACAGGACTAGGGCCTCCACTGAGGCCTGAACCTGTATAAACTCTTGTGTCAATCTCTGAGATTGTCCAACGCGTGGTGACCCGTCGCACGGTCAGCTCGCGTTGAGGAACACGTGTTGCGCACGTCATCAAACCTGCCGAGGTATTTTTTATACCACGACAAGTACAAAGGCTAGGGTTTTGGTTTTCCGTACAAAGTCTTGATGCAGTAGATAAAATAGAAAGTTACACGCGTCTGTGACAGTTGTAAAAACAATTGGAACGAGGCCCACAGCAGCAAATGGTGATCACACTACGGTGCGCCACCTGATCCGAGTAGAGAGTGTCAATCTCACCTAGAAGATTATTTATAGTGTTCCTCTCTACCTCATTCCAATTCGGGTCGAGCCACGACATGTAATTGCATCTATCCCTCTCCTCTCCGCAGCCACAATGTAAGTAGTTTCTACCAGTAGTGTCGTAGGCCCAAGACGTACTTACTCTAATATCACCTCGACATTTGCACATAAATTCATCCGTGTCATAGGCATCGTCGGGCCAGTTGAACTCCTCCGCATGACGCGTTGTTGGGTATGTGTCTCCATGGCAAGAGCAATAACACGGACGTCTGCAGCAACACATGTGTTGAACGTCGTGCATGTTGATCGACAACTCCTCTATGAAGTCGAGCTGCTCACGAAGTCTCTTCTTTCTGCAGAGAAGATAGAGTATCGTACGTGCAGCCTTTGCGGTCCACTCGAGGTCGAGCCAAAGCAAGAAAGTGTACTTGCGAGCATCTTCCCTCGGACACTCGAAAAATCTCCTCCCGTAGTCACCCTGAACGGAGGATGTGGTAGTCTTCGGTAACAAACTGCAGTTGCAACGACATGGCCCTAAACTTTGTCCTTCATCCTACGAACAAAAGTGAATAACCCAGAAAGTAACGCATAAATTGGCGCTTCATTTATGCAAGCTGATTATGTACTTACCTTGCTGCGCCTTCTTCTCTGGCCACAGCTACTATCGCCCGCCATGTTTGGATGGGCGTGTGAGGGAAGTGTGACTTGTGTTCTGAGCTCAACGGCTTAATTTATAGAAGTGCAATTCATGAAGAGTTCAATCGTTAGTTGGACATATTTATAGGAAAGCAGATGTCTATGTTGAAAAGATAAACACTACCACAGAAACAAACATCCAGGACGGCACATCGCAGACGGTTATGAACTTTTCAATAGAAAACCGTCTATGAAGGCCTGTCGGGAGAAAATGTTAAGTTATCACAGACGGTTTTGAGATCAGAACCGACTGTGATAATCCGACAGACGGTTTTGACCTTGGAACCGTCTGTGATATTCTAATTATCACAGACGGTTCTGAGCTCAAAACCGTCTGTGATAGTGCTGGACTATCACAATCGGTTTTGACCTCAGAACCATCACTGATAATCATTATCACAGACGGTTCTAACCTCAGAACCATCACTGATAATCATTATCACAGACGGTTCTGACCTTAGAACCGTCTGTGATATCATAGACGGTTCTGTGCTCAGAACCGTCACTGATAATGATTATCACAGACGGTTCTGAGCTCAGAACCGTCTGTGATAATCGCGTTAATTTGTCATTGTCTAGTTCATTGTTTTCATCATATCTTTTTCATACGAACTCGGATTTTCACATTCTTGTACTTTTTGGAAACATCAGATCGTGCTCTACAACTTTTCTGTTGAGGTCGAAGTCAGATTCAGTATCCATATATGAGATATTGAGCCGTTAATGTCGATGGTGTACAGTTTGAGACGGCTTCGGTAAAATTGTCATATCTTTTGATTTCCAAGACTGTTTTTGACGTTATTATACTTTTTGGAAAGATAAAAAATTCCTATACAACTTTGGTGTTGACCAGATTCTCTAATTCAGAGTTCTTCAGGCCCGAAATTGCTAATCATTATGAGAGATGGTTCTGAGCACAGAACCGTCTGTGATAATTACGTTAATCTGTCGCTGTCTAGTTCATTGTTTTCATCATATCTTTTTCATATGAACTCGGATTTTCACATTTTTGTACTTTCTAGAAACATTAGATCGTACTCTACAACTTTTATGTTGAGGTCGAAGTCAGATTCGGTATCCATCTATGAGATATTGGGCCGTTAATGTTGATGGCGTACAGTTTGAGATGGCTTCAATAAAATTACCATATCTTTTGATTTCGAAGACCGTTTATGACGTTCTTATACTTTTTGGAAATATAAAAAAATCCTCTACAACTTTGGTGTTGACCAGATCCTCTAATTCGGAATTCTTGGAGCCCAAAATGTCTAATCATTATGAGAGACAGTTTTGAGCTCAGAACCGTCTGTGATAATCATTATCAGACTTTGCGACTATAAAATTTAAGGCGGGCTTTGTCCCGCTCATTTCCACACTTTGCGACTTTTCACTTCACTTGCCCTAACTCAAAGCGCCACACTTTGCGACACTTCACTTCATTTCCACCGTTCTACACCGCGGCGCCATTATAACCCTAGAACCACACCGATCCGAGCTCGACTACGCCACCACCACTCCATTGCCCACCATCATCTCGTCGGCCACGTCTCATGGGCCGATGATGACTACAAGCAGCTCCCTCAACAACGACCATCCGATGACCACTTCTTCTTCCTCGGCCACGAGACAGCCGACGGTTTCAGCACCTCTTCGGTTGTGGTCGAGCTACGACGGCCTCCTCCAGCAGGTTCCTCAAGTTCTTCTGCGGCTGCGTTCTTCAGCACCCTGGCATCATCTCTCATTCAAGCCTCGGTGACAATTCCCTCTCTTAAACACTCCCTGCCCATGCTCCTTGTTTCCTAGATGTTGTAAAGTGACTAGTTTGTAGTTGTGTGATGAACAGCTGAATAGTGAAAATTAAAATCTGGTGTGAACTGAATCTTAGTTGATAATTGTTTATGTTGAATCTGTTTGACCCATTCTCTGTTTGAATGCTGCCAATTCTTAGTTGATAATTTTTTATGTTTAATTGAAGCTCTTAGTGAATTTGATTGCAAATTTAAAACTCTGTGTTGTCTTTGGTATCTAAAATCTGTGTTTTGGCTATTAACTGTGAACAGACTTATGAACTCTAAATTCAGTGTTTATGTGATGATTCAGTGATTTATATTTGAGCTAAAAACTGTATGTGATAATGATTATCAATTTCGGGCCCCAAGAACTCCGAATTATAGGATCTGGTCAACACCAAAGTTGTAGAGGATTTTTTTATCTTTCCAAAAAGTATAAGAACGTCAAAAACGATATTGGAAATCAAAAGATATGGCAATTTTACCGAAGCTGTCTCAGATTGAGTAATTTGAATCCGAATTGGACTAGAGTTTGAAAATTACACAACTAACTTTGTCCAAATTTTAGCGTGATGAAAATGGCCGAATTTGAAGATTACCCCAACAAACTTTTTGTGGGATTTCTTGCAACGATTCCATAAAGTATAAATTTATCCCAATCCGAGTTCGGATGAAAGAATTATGATGAAAATACCGAAACGGATCTATTAGATTCAAACTGTACGCCATCGACATTAACAGCCCAATATCTCATAGATGGACGCCGAATCTGACCTTGACCTCAACAGAAAAGTTGTAGAACACGATCTAATGTTTCCAGCAAGTACAAGAATGTTAAAATCCGAGTTCATATGAAGAAGATATGATGAAAACAATGAACTAGACAGCGACAAATTAGAATTAATTGGATGCGATTATCATAGACGGTTCTGAGCTCAGAATCGTCTGTGATAATCATTATTAGTGACGGTTCTGAGCTCAAAACCGTTTGTGATAATGATTATCCGTCTATGCTAATGATTATCAGTGACGGTTCTGAGCTCAGAACCGTCACAGACGGTTCAAAACCGTCAGTGATAGTCTCGAACTATCACTGACTCGAATATCACTGACGGTTCAGAACCGTCTATGATGACTGTTTTGAACCGACTGTGATGTTGTATTCTGTAGTAGTGAAAGATACAAAAGCTGAAAAGTAGAAAAACAGAAATGCAGAGTCGTACAAAAGTATAAAAGTAAAAAAGTATGAAAGATGTATTGTATAAAAGTTGGAAAGATGACAAAAGCGTACAGAAAACTGAACAGTACAATAAAACCATACATCAGACTACTGCCCCCTCCCCCTCTATGGCCGGCCTTGATACTCTGATGGTGTGTAGCGAGAGGGGGGCTGACGATCCCTGATGCACCGTGTCCTCGCCGGTGGTGTCTGCGTAGATGGCAGAGCCTACGAAGGTTGTGTCGATTGCGTAGGTGGTGGAGCATCGGCAAGAAAGTCAGGCTGCGTAGGATGCTGCTGTGTTTGGTCGAGAGCCTGGTGCCACGCAGGAGTATCGATGATCCGTTTGAGATCTAGCCTTGGTTTTCGCACTAGCCTCGCTCAGATACTAATATGCGGAATAACGGGATCTTACTCGGAAATACTGAAACCCAAAGGTTGATCGAAAGCACAGCTCAAGTTAATTGCACAACTCTTTATTTCAAAGAGGGCTTTACACGTCGAACGTTAGGTTGCACTCGCCTACGTCGAGGGAACTATGTGTCTAAGACTTCAATCTAGAATCGATGATCTAAACTAGACTTATTACAATGTATTTATAGTCCAATCGAATGAATACGTATCAGACTCAGTAAACTAAACGTATTAGACTCATATAACTAACTAACTAACTAATCCTAAACTGATAAGTTTAGTTATATATATTCGGATCGGATTACAATTTCGAATAGGAAACAAATTCCTTTTCATGGTCGCGAACCAAACTATGGTCGCGAAATCTTTCCGAACACAGTTATGATCGCGAAACCTTATGCGATCAAGACCTGAAGATCCTCCCGGATCAATCGAGCTCTTCATCCGAAGAGTTGTCGGCAGGCGCGACTCGTGGCTGTGGAGGTGGAGGGCGGGATGACGACGGACGATCCAATGGCGGCACATGCGATGAAGGATCGGGCGCCGACGGTGATGGTGGGGGAATCACAGTCAAGTGAAGTGGCAGTAGCACTCTGAAATCGACCAGAATCTGATTGACTTGTCGCTTGACCTCTGCACAATACGCATACACATCGTCGCTGGGCACGAGCCCACTGTCGCGAATTCTGACCATCATGTCACGTGCACCGGCAGAGATGGCGCCGCGGGTGTCGAGCTGCGTACACGAATTAATGTAATTATAGAATGACAATCCATGTGAAAGTAAGGTTGCAGAGAGTTAAAGAACTCACATAGGAGTGGATTCGCCCTGGAAGGCGTCGGTCAAAGCCCTCGTCAATAGTGGTAGGACGGACGGGCTCATCAGGCGCGGCTGGTGGGCCACCTGCCAATTGGTACAACGTGCGAGGTCGATACTGTGGGATCTAGGTAGATTTTAGTATCTAGGTTTTTGATGATTAATGACATTTTGGATAAATCCATGATGATTAAAGTTAATCTGAAGATATCAGATTTGATGATTAAATGACAATTTAGATAAATCCTGATTTAGAACAAGTAAATTGAATTGATTATCGGTAAACCCTGAATTGGATGTTTTTCTCGATTGCGAGTTTGATATTGATGCATATGTAGAGGATGAGCTCGGTGGTTGATCAAGTTTGTGCTAATTGATTGATCAAGATGTTATATGTTAAATCTTGAGGTTGATGACTTCAGTTGTGGATTTGATATCGATGCACATGTTGAGGGAGAGCTCAGGATGATTAGTTATCCATGTTTGTGCAAAAGGTTGATGACTCCGTGTTCTGGATTTGATATCTCTATGTATGATTGAGAGAGAGCTCATGATATTAGTCATCCATATTGATTGATATCATAACTTGAGTAGTATGGATCGTGTGCGCATTTCTTGTATCATATATGGATCTATATGATTGTGAGATTCATCCATTACTCATTTGTTGTTCATTGAAATTGGTTTTGTCATTTCACCGAAGAAAGAAATTGTTGAGTGAACTCCTGTGTGGAGTGATTTATCTGGTAGTGATTAATGACGAACTGCAAATGAGACTAACGTTTGCGCATTGAGTGTATATGTTCTAGTCTCAGAATGGTTCCAGGATAAAAGCGAGCAAGGGTGTGAAGAGGATGAAGTCGATATGAGACATCTCGAGCGAGGTCAAGCTTAGCAAGGTCGAGCTTTGCGAGGACAAGTGTCAAGCGGTCGAGCTTCGCGAGGTCAAGCTTAGCGAGGTCGAGCCTTGCGGGGACAAGCGTCGAGCGGTCGAACTTCACGAGGTCGAACTTCACCTAAGGTAAAATCCAAGATTAAGGATTGTTTTCTTAGGGTTTTACCGGTCTCGGTGTTTGGAGACAGACCGGATTGATAGTTTTCTTTTTACTAGTTTGACCGTACTATTAAGAGGGGTCGGAAACTAGTAGCTTGAATCTATCTAGTGCGGAAGCTCAGATGCATTCATATCATCTTGCACTAGTGTCTTGCATTGCTAGTGAGTCTAAGTGTAGCTCATGTGCATTAGATTAAATGTTTTGAAAACTGCACTTAGTCGTGATCGCTAGCTGTTTAAATTGGTTTATTTATCTAGAACTGGTCGTGGTCGTATTTGCATATTCTGATCGTATCAGTGTTAATATGTGGTCGTGTTCGTGTCGCTTGTTTTCCGGCTTTCTGTTTAGGGTTTGGGCGTGGTCGTAGGAGTTCGGACTGGTCGTACCAGTCTTCGACTCGCTTGCGTACGCTCGACCAAACCCTATCGACCACCTGTTTTCGATCGGATGTCAAGACCTGTGTGGTCGTGGTCGTTGCTAAGCGACACAAATCACATCCGCGAGAAAATGGCAAATCCGTATGTGCAAATACTCTAAAATTGCATTTGAGATGATTTTTGGATTAAACATTTTGATAGCAGAAAAGATTCTGAGTTTTCTAGAAGTTTCTAGACCTTTCTAGGTCTTGCTCCTGTTGACAAAATTGTAGAGCTCTGAGTTATCTTTCTAACAAGCCAAAAATCACCTCAATCGGATCTCTGGATCAAAAGTTATACTTATTTTACTGTCAGTGTGCAGTGGCCAGACAAATGCATCCATCCGGAGCTATTTGTCCGAAGTGGCCGGACTTTGTCCGAAATGACCGGACATTGTCTGGCCTGTACAAGTTTTTTTGAGCCGAGAGTTAATAGAGACATATCCATTTGTCCGGACGTTTTATCCGTACGTCCGGACAAATGGTATCCGTCCGGCCTTCACAAATTTTGCCCAACGGTCACTGACACGTTTGCAACGGCTGAAATTTTTGTACTTCCGGACAGTGTCTGAAGTGACCGGACAATGTCCGACCTGTACAACTTTTGGCCCGGTTTCTTGCAAACGGCTAGTTTTTCGTTGAGGCTATAAATACTTCGTGTTTGGCTTCATTTTTGAGTGCTCAAAGAGTTCATTCTTCAGTTGAAAACCTAGCCAATTGATTTGCATTTGAGTTATTGCATTTAGAGGCTAGAATTGAGCCCAAATCTTGAGTAGATTTGAGAGAGAGCTTGAGGGAGATTGTGTGAGTGTTTAGTGCACTTCATCTCCATTAGATTGCTAGTGCTAGAGTGTTGAGCATCTCATTTACATCATTGAGCTTCTAGCACGTGGTTGATTCAAGTGAAAGTGCATCCGGCTTGTTACTCTTGGCGATCGCCTTCGCCTAGACGGTGCCGAGGGAGAGCCGAGATCTCTCCAATTGAAGTTTGTCGGAGAGGCCGGCAAAGGATTGTGAAAGGTGTGGTGCTCGCCTATCCAGTGTGGAGAAGGAGCAACCCTAGTGAGATATCCTTCGTGGATATAGAAGCGAGGCTCCGAGAGAGCGCTTCAACGAGGAGTAGGGGAGACCGGGCGAGTCTCCGAGACCTCGGTAAAAATATTGTGTCAATTGCGTATTTCATACTTGCTTTATATTCATCTTAACATAATTGCTAAATTCATCATTTTTGCTTGTCATATTGAATAGTTCATTTAGTTGAATGCAACAAATTGTTTAAATTGCCTTTAAGCCTCATTGTATAATTTAGCTCAAACAATTATCGTGATTAAAATTGCTTAGCGGGGAAGAAAATTTAAAAGCCTCCTAATCACCCCCCCCTCTAGTCGGCATCCTCGATCTTACAGATACCACGACAGGTATGCAAAATGGATGTCATGGCTATAAGGTCTGTCCTCCATAACCGTTCGAGTGTGGGCCCAACCCATCCACCCCTCCACATAGGGCCACTGCTGAAGAACAAAATCGTCCCTTACTCGATTGCCTGTGGACAAAACAAATTAGTTAGTGACATAAATCATTTATAAAGTCACTTGCGAATGTAATGCATATTTGACATGCACGTACTCGTGAATATGGTGCAGGATTTGTCAGGGAGGCGGCACTGGAACATGCTGGCATAGGCTGAACTGGCGTATAACTCGCTCAGGCGAGTACCCCTCGACTATGTGTGAGAAAACTAGAAGAACTTGCGTACATCAGTAAACAACATCCTACATACAGAGAGAAGAAAGGCCAACTGGTGCAACCGCTTGCATGTTCTGCTGTGTCCACGGATCCTAGATGACGCTGTCGTCGAAGAGCAGATAGAAGCTCGTGGCAAACGAAGGATAGCAGAGGTGCGCCTGATCTGTGGACCACCTAAAACTTAGCCTAGCCCACCTCCATCCCATCACGGGGCCGTCCCTCATGTAATGGGTGTAACACCCTAGTTTTGGGGGTGAAAAATTTTTGCATAAAAATCCTGCATGCATGTATCTCTATAGTAGTAGCCAGATCAGCTGAACTCTAATCTTTCTCAAACCCTAAAAATCTCCAAATCTATCCTCTAGATCCAGATTAAGATCTGCCCATCCAGATTTAACCTACCAGTTACCCTGAAGATAAAAGTCTTCAGGAGCCAGATCAAATTTTGACCCTAACTCTCAGTATCTAAGCCTCCTTCTGTTTTCGAAAACAGAAAATTCAGATTTACCCTAAGTACCCCAGTTTCCAGATAACTGAGTTATCTTGATTTAACCCTATCCAGACTCAAGTATCTTTTGGAATATGTTTCCAGATACATCCTCAACTTACCCCAAAAGATTGGGAGCCAGATTGTCTCATCTAAACACTTTTCGCAGATTAGTCCAAATTTTACTGCGAATAAGTCCCTTATGTTTATCTGGAAGCCTGAAAAGGCTAAAATCCACAAATCAACTCCAATTCCAGAATTTCTTCAAGGAACACCTCCCAAATGATATTTGATACAGATTTCCCTTCTAATCAGACTTCAAAATCTCACTCCAATTACCAGAATTCGAAATCGACAAATCCAGATCTATTTTACCTAACTTTACCCTATTTTCAGAAATAAGTGAAATCCCTCAAATCTTATCAAATTGCTCTAAATTTGAGCTAGATGAGTATTAATAGAAATATTATACTCAACCATGCAATCAAATCCCAAATTAATCATCTTTAAGACCAGATTTACAATTCAGTCCAAAGCCAATCAAAAATCATCACAATCATGCCCCTGCTTCGACCACCTCAGCCAAATCGACCTGTTCACTGTTGTGCTCGTGTTTGCTTCGACCTTGACCTCGAGCTGCTGCCTTCGACCAGAACCCCTGTTTTCGACCACTGCTGTGTTTCGATCACCACAGTCCTCAGTTTCCATCGCTCGCGACCTCAGCTCACTAGCAGGAGCACTCGCCCGCGACCTTGGCTTCGATCGTTGCTGCTGCTGTAGCTTCATTGCCATCGATCACCAGCACTGCCACCTTTGCCGTTGCTTTGTTGCCACGCGTGTGCACCTTGTTCACCACCGTGGAACAGCTGCGCCCGCGCCAGCGTTGCCTTCGTTCTCCCTCGCGCGTCCGACAAGAACAACACAGTTGCGCCACGTTGCAAGCATGCCAAAGGAAACCGTCAGTTCGTCGTTGCATCAACCAGGACAGCGCACGCTAGTCTACAAGCCAGCAGAGCCGCTATAGCATGTCATTTCGCCGCCTGTCTTCACCACCCGGTCGCTTTCCAGTCACTTCTTCCGCTTCAACTTTCCAGGCAATCCCAGCCGTTGCAAGCTTCTAACCGTGTCTATAAAAGCCACCCCATCTCAGCTCAAAGGCACACACACCAGAACCACTCAAGTCTCTAACCTCGCCATCTTCGTCGTCTTCTTCGGCGAGCTCGAAGAGAGGTTCACGGTGCCAGACCGATCTACTGCACTGAACTTCAAATTGAAGCTACCAGTAAGTAACCCTCATCCACTTATCTGTGTAGTAGCAACTGATTGAACTCTATCGTACCACATCGCCGGCAATCGCTGCTTTTCTCCAGTAACTCCGGCGAGCAATTAATCCCTAACTAAACCGATTTAGCTCTCGAGCCAGTAATCAAATATGATCAGTGAACTCATCTAAGCATCCCTAAGCAACCAGAATTGAAAATCATGCTCAAACTTGGAAAACCCCAAATTCACACCTTGCATGTGAACTGGAACTTGCTGTTAAGCTTCTCTGGTGCTTCCCCAGCTAATCTACCTTCACATCTAGCTTTCTTATGCCCCAGAGACCATCCACAAGCAAGGAATTGAGTCCATTTTCCCTAGAACAGAAATGCCCAAATTTGCATCTTCTTCTCTAGCGCCGGTCGCCGGACGTTGATCTCGGCCGATCCAGCTCTAACAGCCTTGCCATTTAGATTTTTTCCACCCTCCTGAGTATTTTTGTCTACTAGCTCGACTTCTGATTCGGCCTAGAACAAAAGTTAGAGCTATGTCCTAGTTGTTGTACTAGTTATATTGCATGTACTCCAGATCAGCATATTTCTTCGCCAGTTTTCACCATCCTCTGGCCATCTTCTGCCCAAGAGCCTGTTGAATAAATTGTTCCTGTTGCAAATGCCTAACTACCAGACAAAGGGGTGCATCATTTGGAGCCCTGAATCAAAAGATATGGCTAACCCTAGTTTCCGGCCATGTCAACCCCTATGCCAGGCTGTGTCAGCCAGTGGCATTAGCCCTGTTCACCCACCTCTGGTTATGTAAAACAAAAACTACTTTGTCAAATAGTTGCCTCACTACCTTGTGTATCATATGCTTGAATCAAAACCCATTTTGGCCACTGGGAACTATTCAAACCATGCCAATGCCATTCTTGGGCATTGTCAGCCTATGTCAGCCAGTGGCATTGAGCCTTTTCACCTACTTCCAGCCATGAACTTTGAAAATAACTTTGTCCCTTAGACTCCTGACGTTGTGACCTACATTTTCTCCTACTGTCACAACTTGAGTTGAGCCCTCTATCATCCATCAACCTTATGTCGATGCCTTGAACCGAATGCCAACCTAAAGGCGTTCGCTGTTTTTGGGCGAACCAGTCATAACCTTGATATTACTCTGATATTTTGGAACCTTGTAAACCTTGACAACTAATCTTAACCCTGGTTTCCATAGTTTAACTCTAATCCCTTTCCAGAACTCTTGAATCTTGTATCACCAAAGTGTTTTCACCTTGCATTATCGCATGTAGTGGATTAGTAAGAATATGATTGATTGTAATGCCTGTTTGCTTGTTTGATCTTGTTCAGAGCAAGAGCCCGAGTTTGAAGACCTTGTCGCAGACCCGACATCGACTGCTGATACTTACGACACGGAAGGCAAGTCATACTTTGATCATATTGAACCTATATTTTATGAATTGCTATGCTATTCCATGAGTAGATATCTCATTAATATTGTATTTTTTGAGATCAATGATATTATGGCAGTGATAGGTTGAATACTTGAGAAATGTGAACTTGTTAAGATAGCAAGCCATGAACTAATATATATATATATATACACATCTATATTCATGAAATAAAACTCCTAGCCGTGACCAGTATTTTGGTATGGGATGGTGGTAGCACTGGAGGTGCTTAACTGCAAAGGATGAGCAGGCACTGAAGGTGCATGGTTTGTGGTATGATTTGGTCACTAGCATATAAGGACTAGAACCTTGTGTTGTGCGTCTAGTGGCATGAAAAACGTACCAACCACTTGCCTGGTATGGGACAGGCACAATCTAGTAGCTTTCTTAGTATTATCAGTTCCCTGCATGGTTTGTCGGTCCGGTTTCTCGCGTGGAAACTGGTGGGACGCAGTTCATCCATGAGTGATGTGAGATCAGAAAAATTATGAGAGGATAAGGTGTAAAGAAGGAAGTCGCCCTATGCCTGATTAAGTCGTGCGCGATTGTAATCAAGAAAGGCTATGTGTCCTGCGGGAACATAGGCCAAGGCTAGGAAGTAAGGCAGTGGGGAGGACCTACAACGGTACTTGAGACTGGATTGTCCATTTACTGGGCAGGGATACTGTTAATACTAGACTGCGAAAGCATTGTGTGAGCTCGGTCTTGTCACATGCGTATAAGTCGCATGGAGCTGGCCCGACTGGAAAGTCGAGTGAAGAAGTGGATTTAAAAAGAGGTACACCTCTGCAGAGTTAAAAATGTATTCGAATACTTCGTGCTCCTGATTTTTAGGAGTATGCCACGGTGGATTAAATCCACGGGGTGTGACACAAGTATTGTTTTATAAACTAAAATTTGTTAGTTCAAGATTACTCAAGTGGCATGTGTTGTCACGATAATGGGAGTTGCCGTGGACTGTCATGTGTTGACGTGTCGCGGTAGTACCATAATGTAGAGAACATGTGATAGCTAAGAGGCATGTGGACTTTGCCTTAAGCATATGATAACTAAAAGGCATGTGGATTTTGCCCTAAGTATATGAAATACTGTCATGAGTATAAGATTGAAAAGCTTGAAGAAAAGTAATGTGATATGAGGATATATCGCCTTAGATATGGGATATATATTGCCTTCGGTATGATTTATACACTGCCATGAGTATGATCAGAAGTTGAGTAAGAAATGAAAAAGAAATGCATTTTTAAAAACCCTTCACTCTTTCCTCCAATAACATAGGTTCATGTCATTTATACTATATGTATCTCTACCTCCCCTATGACTTGCGGAGTACGTACGTACTCACCCTTGCAACAACTCATCAATAGATGGAGCATTCTACGACCTTGGTGATTATACCGAAGACGCTGCAGATCTAGAAGGAGACGAGTAGATTCCTCCTGAGCCCTGATGTGGTGCTGTCTTACTGCCAACCTCTGTTTCCTGTGGGATTGCTTTTGGCCCTAGCTTCCGCCGACTAGGTGTTTTATTTTGTTGCACCATTGTGCCTTGTAAGGCACTGTACCCCGTATTGTATTAAGGCCTGATGGCCATACAATTATGTCTACTGTAATATTTTGCTGCTTCAATATATTCTTGTGATTGACTCATCCTGGGAAGTCAAGTGGTTTATGGGACCAGCTGCACCGAGCTGGGCTCCTCACAGGTGATTTCACAATCGTGACAGACACGACAATGGGCCAATGCGAATTGATCCTGCGGCACCAGCGGTCGGCCAACGGGGAAATGCTCGTACGGCCACATCTGTAAGAGTATAGCACACCCCCCAAAAACAGAGCTCACTTGGTCTCTGCTTGTAGCGTCGCACAATCCCTTGTAGGTGTGACAGAGCACAACTGAACTACGGCACGTGGCCCAGCTCGAAGTTGGCAATACTCCTAGCGAGCTGAACATACTATCACTCGCAGAGTCTCCGTGGGTGCCAGGGAAGAGCAGCCACCCAAACAGGTACAACAAGTACGCCTCAAGGTGGCGCTTGAAGACCTCCTCTAGAGTGGCCAAAGGGAGCGCAACATCACAGAGGGCGCGCAGGTAACTCTAGAGAACTCCCGCAGTCTGCGGAAACCCCCTGTTGGCCCTGTGCCCTCGAAGTGCTGTAGGAAATCCAGGCGCCACGCAACTTTGTCTATAGCCGCAGGGACATATATGTCCCCGCGGATAGGTAGGCCGAGCAACATGCTGACGTCCTGCAACGTGATGGTGAGCTCGCCGAAACTGAAGTGGAAGGTATGCATCTCGAGCCTCCGTCGGTCCACAAGCGCACTAACCAGGGCTCGATCGAAGGGGAGTCGCCGAGCTGATCTACCATGCAAGAGAATGGCATCAGTCCAGCCTCGAGCAAATGAGGCACGAACCGCTCATCCAAAGGCCACATCTCCCGCGGTGTCCTCATGCACAGAGCTGGCAGAATGGTGCCCTATAGAAGGCACCGAGCACGGTGACACTCCCGATGGTACTGTGTAATCAGCTCGGGAAGCTAATGATCATCTGTCATACCTGTAGTTATCACGTATTGGTCGACAAATTGAAACATTACAATTAATTAACATACATTCAGTATTACTTATGAAAATTCACAACAATGCAATGCAACATTTCAGTTTTATTTAAGGAAATTCACAACAACTCATACAGAAAAAAGTGAATTAGTTCAGTTTCTTGAAGAAGTTGATGTGCCTGCCACCTGCAAGCATCGGTTTCTTGTGTGACCAGATTGCCTGCAAGCGGTGCATCTACGTAGGTCATATTCACACTCCATTGGATCCATATCATTGTGTATCCTTTTGGCTCGACATCGGTTGACATGGCTCACAAGGAGCTTTTTGTCTGAGATCCACGTGATGGCATCTTCTGGCGATAGCTCTCTATAGTTTCCCCTCGCTGCAAATCCGTGGAAGACACCCTCCCAAGTTTTCCACAAGTACTGCAGAGTATAATAAGTTGAGATATACTGTGTCGGATTGATTCCAGGAATGGAGCAGGCAACGATAACATGAGAGCAAGGAATGTGTAGTAGCTGAGGTTTTTTGCATGTACATTCGACATCTGCATTTGTAATTCGGCATTCGTCAACCTGACCTGCTCTCAATGTGTCATGGACATGTTTATGCCTTAGCCGAACCCTGTATTTTCTGTTCAAACGGCTCAGCACTGAGACATCATGTGTCAATGATTTTCTCGTCCGAAATTCAAGGTAATCATTAACTTTTTTAGGCCAGTGTACTAAAGGGTCCTGCACAAGTGCTCATGCCGCCAAACTCCTACTGTCATAGTATGCTACTGTGCGATAGAATTTCATCTCAACTGTGACAGTGAGTGGTAAGCATCGCACACCTTTCAGGACGAAATTGTACATCTAGACCAAATTTGTCGTCATGATTCTGTATTGTGCCTCGCCTATGTCGTGCAGCAACGACCACTTATCGTTTGCTTTGGGCTGAATCCATTGACTGAAACTGAGACGCCTCTTGTGATTTCCCTCGCCAGTACGCTGCCATCTTCTGGTGCACCTAGCTCTTGCCATTCCTTCAACGTACCCTCGTCCAACGACTTCCATATATTTGAGAACTTCGACTCTTGATTCTAGTTAGCAAGCCATGTGAACACTTGCATCAGGCGCCTACTCTTGAAAAGAGTGTGAAAATTGGCACCAAGATGCCGAGAGCACCAACGACTCTGCAGGTCATCCCAACTCAGCGATGGATTCACTCCCAACTCAGCGATGGATTCACTCCCAACTCGATCGCACTCAGCATTCCTTTGTTTCGATCGTGAATTAAGCACACGCGCTCCCGATCTTTGATGACCTCATTCTTCAGTTTGCCCAAGAACCACAGCCAATAGTTGTAGTTCTCCCCCTTGACCATTGCATATGCTATGGGGAGAAGCTGGTCGTTGGCATCAACTGCCACCGCAGTCAGTAGAGTACCCTCGTATTTTCCATCAAAAATGTTTCGTCAATGCAAAGCAAGGGTCTCATGTATCTAAACGATGCAACACATTGCTGGAATGCCCAAAAAATCTCCGCAATACCATGCACCCAGGAATCACAACACCCTCTGAGCCGATTGCCAACGTATCAACAAATTCGGTGACTATGCCTAGATTTGCTTCGCATATGCGCCACAAGAGCCTCGGTATGAAGTTGTATGCCTCAACATATGTCCCAAAAAGCTCCTCCAGCACTCTCTGTTTAGCCCTCAATGCCTTCCCGTACTTGATCTTGTACCCATACTTCTCCGCAACATGTGCAATAATCACTTTCGGGCCATTGCCGTATTTTCCTTTACCATTGATAGTATCAGGCTGGCAACAAAACCAGCTTCTATATTGTTGCACCATGCCCTCTGCCAGACATCTGTGGTCTGCAACTCTGGTCACCTGAAAGAAAGGCTCATCTTGTGGCCGTGTGACACATACGTACCACGAACAGTTATCGACTAAGCACCTCATAGTCCATAAGCTCAGAGTTGATTTATCCACCCGAAATGGCCTATTCAGTGAAACAGCCCACACAATTACGGCTTTCTTCACATCTTTCTTAGTTCGAAACAACTGCCCAAGCTGGACGGTTGATTCATGATAGGACCATCACGAATTCAGCTCATTAGGAACCACAGCAGACACCAAAGATGATGGATCAGTCCATTCATTTATAGAATTCTGCTGTTCCATGGGTCCATCGGGAGATTCATACATATCTGACTGATCAGTATACTCCTCCTCCTTAAAATTCTCCTCAATTTGGGCAGTTCATCAGCTGCATTTACTTGATGGTCACCAAACCGAGTTGTACGCGAGACTCTTGCTGTTTGCATAGGTACACTGGCACTGGTACTGGCACCGGCACCAGCACTGCCACCTTCAGTACTGACATTAGTAGTGCTCTTTGCTCTTCCTACGCAATGACTGCCCTCCGAACTATGTACGGTTAAGATTTTAGCGTAGAGTATGATGACTCCGCCACCATAGCTTGGATTTGTCACAAATCATCCAAACGAATCCCCATGATTTGTCACCTTTTAATCTCTTAAGCACCCATTTATTTTCCTCCGGCAGCATACCTTCAACCCTGAGAGTATCCGTCTCAGAATTGAGTTGTAACAAATCGACTAATCACATCTCCAAATCATTGAAAGACATTGATTGTGGTTGTGCCATTTGACCATAAACATGCATTCACACACCCAGATCATCACCGTTTGCTCCATTACAGATTATACTAGCTCTGTAATAAACCAAACCATACTGAGTTGCTCTATAGCTTAATCAATTTGTCATTCTGTGTTAGGTTAAAATAGGACAGTGCGACAATGCGCAATAACTGAAGCGGAAAATTAAATTTCTAATTATCTAAAAATTGATTCTTTTTTATTTACTACTAAAACGTGAATCAATATTTTTTATGTATTGTCGTTATTTGATCAATCACTAGTCAATGAAAACAAAATGATATTCGATTCTCCTATCCTAGGGTGAAGCAGAAATTTAAATTTTTGCCTATCCTAAATCCTAGGGTGAAGTAGAAAATTATATTTCTAAACCCTAAAACCTTGAAACCCTAGAATGATATAAAATAAATATTTAAATATAAAAATGATTTTCCATCCTTTAATACCTGTCCTAGGTAGGGATGGCAACGAGGGCGGTGAGTATAGTTCACGCTCCCGCCCCGGCCCCGCACGGGTTTAGAGCGGGGGTATAGTTCACGCTCCCGCCCCCGCACGGGTTTAGAGCGAGGGCAGCGAGGGCGGTGACGATGAGGGTGGTAAGGCCGTGAGGGCGGCGAGACAGTGAGGGAAAGGGCGGTGATGACGAGGGCAACGAGGCCGCGAGGGTGAGGGCAACGAGGGTGAGGGCAACGAGGGTGGAGAATAGATTTAGAGTTTGTAGTGCGACTGTGTGACTAGTTTGTAATTTTGTATGCGCCTTGTGGGCTGCGGGCAGCGGGTAGCGGGTAGCGGCCGGTGTGGGTTTGATACTTACACACACTTCACACATTTGACAGTAGTTCTCAGGTTGGAGCAGGTTTCCGGGTTTGGGTATTGATTTCTCTTACCCACTCCAAAATTACCCGCAAGTATTGAATTTCCCCCGTCCCCACCACCATGGGTTTTGAATTTCCCCACACCCGCTCCTGTGGGTTCGGGTACCCGCAGGGGACGGGTATTACTCGACTAAATTTTTACCTAGGACTAAAGTGAAGTAAAAAATTAAATTTCTAAATCCTAAAACAGTAAAATAATATAAAACAAATATTTAAATCTACACACTATCTACGAGTTAATGAAAATGTACCTCAATGAACAAATTTGAAGAATCACCGAAAACCGAAAGTTGAAGAAACGTCAAAAACTGCCAACAGTTTTTTTCTCTTTTTTTTCCTTGCTCTTCTTCTCTCCTTTTTCTCTTCTCTCTCTCAATAGTTTTTTCCAAAAATGAATGTGCAAGTAACTGTGAAAGTGATTGCGAGATAATATATGCCGCTTTCAGTCGCTAGCTGGGCTAGCGACTGAAAGTGGATGTGGCATGGCACCTGGGCCAGCGGTACATTGGGCCGTGCCATGTCTTCAACTGAAGATCAATCGCGCGGCCCATTTCGCGACTGAGGGTTACTTTTGAAATTTTCAAAAGTTTTGGGTTAATTTTTGAATTTCTTTTTTAATTGGGTTATTAGACAAAAAAATTCTCAGTTCTACAGAAGCTAGTGTCTGAAATTTGGACTAATTTGCAATTTTTGAAACTACCTGGACTGTAATTTTGAAATTTCATTTGGACTGAAAACTACCTATAAAATGAAACTGCAACGAAAACAAAATGAAAACAGGGTAAAAGTATGGTACTTTTACTAAAATCAGTAAAATTGAGAATATTTGAGTTTCGGATTCGATTATGAAATTGTGACAAAAGAGGAACTTTTGTTGAATAGCATAAGGAAGATACTCGTTCAATCATATTCGAATTTGGAGTTAATTTGGAGATTTTAGCCTTATCTGACTTTTAGAATCTGAAAAATGACTAATCTACGATGATTTTTAGACTGATTTGCAAAAAGAGCTTAAATGATGGAATTTGGTTACTAACTTTGTAGATTGGTGTATAAGTATAATCTGGATCATAGTTCCAAGATAATCCAACCAAGTTCTATGAAAAGTTCTATTGGATTGGATCACTAGTCCTTAGGGTAATAAAAATAGAAATAATTAAGAACTTATGTTTTCGAAAATAAGTTTGTTAGGAGTTCTGAGTTTTAGAGATCGAATTTGAACTGACTTCTAAAGACTTTTCTGTTCAAGATGCATAATACATCACATCAGAACAGTCTAATCTGAAATTTGATCTGGTGAGAAAAAATCTGGAAGTTTTAGATTGAAAAAGAATTGATCTGGACCTAATTGCAATTTCTAAAGATACATGCATGCATGATTTTGAATAAAGAATGAAATTTTTATGACCTAATTTTAGGATGTTACAGCAACGGGAAGGCATAAGAACAGCGATGAACTTGGGTGCTTGAATGGAGATAGTTGCTGGGACTTAACCAATTTGTGGCGATGTGAATGAGAAGCAAAGAGTGAGAGTACTATATACTGCTCTTCGGAGATTGCAGGGTGTAAGCCACAGGAACTAGTGCAGCTGTGCTGCGACATGAATTTATACGATGAGAAAGTTGCTGCAGAAAAGCGACAGCGTGTAGAGAGATAATCGGTTTGGCACAGTCGTTGTCAGGGTTGCTGTAGAAGGTATTGGCAATAGTTGGACTTGCACCATATTTGCTGTGTGGGCTAAGAAGACAAGGGTGGTTCACTGGTGCAGTCGTGGCGTAAGGTTGCTGAATTCTGAAGCCATTGTCACCTGCGGTGTGCGTTCTTCTGTTTGCTGTTGTTGTTCACTGTGAACTGAAGTGATGTGTGTGTGTGTGTATGGTGTGCAAATTTGTGTGTGTGTGTATAGCTGTGTATTTGATTGTGTGTATGCAATTCACTGGTGGTGCAAATCTAGAGAAAGGATCAAGCATTCGGCTGGAAAGGTGAGAGAATTCAGAATACTGAATTTTCAGTTCTAATAGAGTTTAGATTTGGACTGTTTTGCGATTTTTGAAACTTGTCTGGACTGAATTTCAATTATCCATAATCTGGAGATAAGTGTGAACTCAGTTCAATAAGCATAGTTCACTTGATAAACAAGTTTGAATGAATTCAAAGTAAAACGAAAACAAATCAAAAATGAAAACAGGGTAAAAATACAGTACTTTTACTTAAAATGGTAAAAATGTGAATAGCTGAGTTTAGGATCCGATTCTGAAGTAGTGAAAAAAGAGAAACTTGTGTTGAATCGCATAAGGAAAGTGCTTGTTTAATCCTATTTTAATTTGGAGGTGATTTGGAGATTTTAGCAATTTTTGTCTTTTGGAATTTGGAAAAAGGACAAATATATTATGAGTTTTGGACCGATTTCAAAAAGTGCTTAAATGATTGAATTTGGTTGAGAACTTTTTGGATTAGTATGCAAGTATAATATAGTGCAGGTTTTCAGAATAATCCACATAAAAATCTATACAAGAATTTGTGAAATTAGTTTATTGAGTTTTAGGGTAATTAAAGTAATAAAGAAATTCTGTTTTCGAAAGCTGAATTTGGTCTGGTTTCCGAAGGCAAATTTGTACAAGATGCATGCATAATAGTCCACATCTGTGCAGATTGATTTGAGATCTGAATTGATAAGAAGAATTTGAAAGTTTTTGGGACTGAAAGGGACCTAACTGTAATTTCTAAAGATATATGTATGCATGGTTTTTGAGCTAAGCCAAAATTTTTGTGCCCTAGATTTTGGGGTGTTACACGGGGTGCATGGTGACGAAATGGTGGGCAAGGGAGCCAAGTCAGCAGCTAGGGCATAGGGGCGCCATAGAGGAGCGAAAAGGTAACAAGCAAACCAAATAACATGAAGGGTCAAGGAAAAAAGATGAAATGAAGAATAGTGCAAAAACGAAGGAAAGATTAATGAGGACAGACGGATGAAGCAGCACCGCTGATCCGATTGAGATATAGACGGGTTTCGACTATACTCAACCAGATGCTAAATATGTGGAATATGGGATCTTACTCGGAATTACTGAAACCCAAGTGATCGAAACACAGTTCAAAGGATAGCACAACTCTTTATTGAAAAGAGAGATCTTGTACACGTCGAATGTTAGGACGCACTCACCTACGTCGATCAATGAACTATAAGGTCTATGCCTATGTGTTAGGTAACTCGATGATCTAAACTAGAATTATTACAAAGTATTTATAATCCAATCGTATGAATACGTATCAGACTCAATAACTAACTAACCCTAATCGTATAGGACTCAGTTATATACTTTATATCAGATTGCTAACCGACTTGGACGACTAGACAAAGTTCGAATTCTTTCCGTATTCGACCTGAAGGACCCAAAGATCCTCCCGGATCATGACTCCCCTATTGAGGAGTCAACTCCCGTTGACAATTACTTGATCGAAACTAGAGATGTGGAAATTGAGATTGACCATCTTCACGGGTATACCACTTTGCTGCTCTTGCACGTTGATCCTTTTGTCCTACCTGAAAAGACTCATGTACCGCTTCTAGTGGTTATCACCTTCTTCTCCAAGATCATGTGTTCATGAAGGGATTCTTCTCATTGATAAACCAAGTCTTCAACAGATAGAACTATGGTATCAAGCTCAGCATTCAGAATCGAAGGCTCGAAGAGTTTAAGGTGTTCAACATTGAAAACTGAGTAAATATTCATATATGGAGATAACTCGAGCTGACAAGGATTGGTACCAATTTTTCGCAAAATCAGAAAAGAACCATAACGGATTGGTTTGAGCTTTTTTCCCTCCCCTGTAAGTCTCTCGTTACACATATGTAGCAAACCATATCACCTTCATGGAATTGAGCATCAACTTGGTGTCGATTATGTCGCGCCTTGTACTTGAATTGAGTTTTCATCAAGTTCTGTTCAACCTCACCATGGAGCTGTTGAATACATTCCAGAAACTTTTGTGCTCGATCCTGATCAGATGCTTCCTTGCTGTTCTGCGCTGAGGTAGGGATCACAAACTCCATGTCGAATGGATTCTGTGGTAGAAATCCCAACCATACCTTAAAGGGCGACTTTCCTGTTGAACCATGCATTGCTCGATTAACAGAAAACTATAGGTACGGTATGCTTTCATCCCAGGTCTTTAGATGCTTAAAGCCCCTCAAGAGATGAACGACTGTTCAATTTACCACCTCTGTTTGACCATCAGTCTGAGGATGAAACACAGTACTCCTCTTCAGCTTTGTATCCATCATCGTCCAAAGCGATCGCCAAAAGTGACTAAGGAACCGAGTATCACGATCAGACACAATATAATGTAGCAGTCTGAAATGTGTCCAAATGTGCTGAAAGAATACCTGAGCCGCTTCTTCTCCTGTAATAGTCTTCTTACAAGGTATGAGGACTATCATCTTGGAGAACCAATCAACGACCACAAAGAGATAGTCGTTGCCACGTTAGGTCTTAGGAAATTCTCCCAAGAAATCCATGAATATGCTTTCCTATGGTTGCGATGGAACTGGCAAAGGAGTGTACAAATCCAATTTCCGGTTTGCTGATTTTGAGATACTGCATTCGCGACCAGAACACATGTTGATGAAGCTTTTGTAAAGTCTTCGCAACCCCAAAGTGACCAGTAACCTTCGATGTATGCGCTTCTCGCAGCCATTGAATTCGAAGTGCTCCACAAGGTATACAAAGTAAATTGCCCTTGTACAAGAGTCCTTCTCGCTGAACGTACTATGTGGATTTTCCTATTTCGAGCTCAGCCAGTACTGATAAAAAATTAGGATCTTCACTATACATCATGGCATAGTCATCATGACATGAGGGCTCGATCTGCATAAACGCTAATAAGCAGAGGGTCGTAACTGGTGGTCGTGACAACATGTCAGCTAGATTATTATGTATGCCCTTCTTGTACTTAATCACCAAATTAAACTGTTGCAGATATGACATCCACTTCATATGTCGAGTTTGTTGTAGTTTCGATTGAGTTTGCAAATATTGCAAAGGTTGGTGGTCGGTGTGGACAACAGTCTCTTTACCCAAAAGGTAAGATCACTAATATTTTACGGCCTGATGCAGTATACACAACTCCTTGTCGTAAGTCGGATAGTTCTTTTGAACTCCCTAGAATAACTCGGAGTGATATGCTACTGGTTGACCTTCTTGCATGAGCACTGCGCCCATTGCATAACCTGAGGCATCGGTTTCTAGTTCGAATGGCTTTTGGAGATTTGGTAAAGCTAGGACAGGTGCTTCACTGATCTTCTTCTTTAACAAGAGAAACATGTCTTCATGTTTTCCATTCCACTCGAACTTTTGGTCAATCTTGGTTAATGCATGCAATGGAGAAGCCACAATTGAGAAGTGTCATATTAACTTCTGAAGGTATTGGCATGCTCTCATAAAACTACACACTTCCATAACGGTTCGCAGTCGAGGTCACTCTCGAATCACTTTTACCTTATCGGGGTCAATTTGCAATGTACCCTTGCCGACCATAAATCCCAGATAAAGAAGAGTTTGCTGGCCGAACTCACACTTTTTACGGTTAAGGCGAAGTCGATGTTGCCGAAGTTATTCGAACACCTTTTCCACATGAACTAGGTGCTCATCCCACGAACGATTATAGACCAATATGTCGTCGAGGTAAACGATCACAAAGTCATCGATGAAATGTTGCAATACGTCATTCATGAGACGCATGAAAGTAGCTGGGGCGTTGCAGAGGCCAAACAGCATGACCAGCCATTCAAACAGACCTTGTCGCGTTTTGAACGCAGTTTTCCAAGTATCCTCCTCTCGGATGCTGTCTTGATGATACCCTGACTTTAGATCCAATTTCGAGAAGACAGCAGCAATTGGTCTAGTAGGTCGTCAATACGAGGAAGGGGGTTGAAAGGGATCTAGGATATCGACTAGAGGGGGGTGAATAGGCGATTTTAAATAATTAACAATTAATCAAACAATTAATAGTAAATGAGAGCAAATAACTAACACATGAAGAACAATGAACAATTTTAACACAAGGATATATCCCGTGGTCTCGGTGATTTGCCGATCACCCCTAATCCACGTTAAGGCAAACTCAAATCTCTAACCGCTCCTCCATCTAGTCAACCTTCTCTCGAGAAGTGATTTAGATCTTGAGCCGGATTAGTGTGATGAGTTATCCAAACCTCGATTTCACTAATAATGCACTTTACCGCTCCGGCAAGGCGTGCTCAACCCTTTCACAAGACGTTTTGAGGCTTCTTCACAATCTTCCTTGAAGAGCTCTCTAAAACCTTCTCTCGAGCCATCTAGGAGCTGGCAAACTCCAAGAGTAACAAGCCGGTGATGATCACTTAACCTTCTTTTAGTGCCACAAGATTGATTTAGTGATCTAAATGCAATGCACTAGAAGATCTCAAATGCACACTCTCACAAATTCGAGAATTAGAACCCTAGAGTGTATGAAACTTGCTTAAACTCTCAAGGATGATGACAATGTTCACAAATATGCCAAAAGTTATGAACAGGGCCGTGCATGGGAGTATATATACCCCCCACAATAAATATAGCCATTACAGGCCGTTAGGAGAAAAAGATCACTTGGCGGTCAGACAGCCGCAATTGCAACGGCATTAAACAGGCGCAATAAATGCTCACCTGCCCTTGTCAGGCACACTCACGGTCAGACCGGAGCCAATTGCGGTCAGACCGTGAAATTGTCCAGAGACGACATAGTTTCTGGACACGTTATACGGTCAGGCCGAAAAATACGGACAAACCGGCCATACGGTCAGACCGTAGTACAAAAACACGGTCAGACCGATTTCTCGGTCAGACCGGTCTAACAAACGGTCAGACCGTCATAACACAATACATCATAAAGATAGGACATGAAGTACCAGGAGACTGACCTAGGTTTTTACCTACGGACAGACTGACCTTTTAAAGGTATACACTAGACTTTAACATAACGTCGGTCAGTCCGAAACCCTATTCGGTCAGTCCATCTATTCGGTCAGACCGGTCTAACAAACGGTCAGACCGACTGAGACAGAGTTTGGCAGAAAAGAGTTGAAACAAGTTTTTTCAAAGTATGTGACCTTCTAGTGTGCAATGCAAGTTGATTTTATGATTTGTGGCACATAGATGAAGTATTTCGTGATGCACCACATGCTCCTCTTAATAGTACGGCGACTATCCAAAAATCCGGTCAAAATTCTTCTCTAATCACATTAGACCGGTAAAATGGAAAAGACCCTATTTCGTACCTTTGCCTCTTTGATCAATGTCCTTTTTTCATCATGAGGCTCTTTCTTTGCCTTTCATTACCCTGTCTTATGAGTTTCTTCTTGACACAACTTAGCAGATATCGTTAGTATAGCATTTGCAATTGTCATTAATTACTAAAACACTCTTTAGGGGCCTAGAAGCTACAGGGGTACCGGTTCTTGATGGTGATCTTGTTCAATGCTTGGTAATTGATGCACATACGCCAAGTCCCATCTTTCTTTGATACTAATACCACAAGAGATCCACAAGGTGAACTACTTGGTTGAATGACGCCATCATTTAACAACTCACCAAGTTGTCTTTTGATCTCTTCATTCTCCAATACTGAGTTGTGATACATACTCAGATTGGGAAGTGTCGCATCGGACACAAGTTGAATTTCGTGCTCGACTGGATGTTTCGGTGGAAGATCTTGGGTACTTTCAAACAGATCACTGTATTTCTCCAATAATCCCGACAAATGACCAGAATCTTCTCGGCACGCCAACGACAGCGTTGCTCGAGTACTATCACTTTGACCAACTAGTCGAATCATAACAAACACGTATTTGTGACATGTGTTGATGATTCTTTTGGCCTAATTTGTGGTAATCAAGTTCGAAGTGTTGATGTGGACGTCTCTACCAATCACGAACTTAACTCCGTCTTTAGTGAGCTCGTACTCTTGCACTCGTCGATGGAAGTGAGCGTCTTAATTGTATAAGAATGGACTCCCAATTATAACATGAAAAATATCGATAGGAACAATGTCGTATTAAATCTCGTTGATATATCGAGCAAAGATCGCAAATTTCAATACACACTGACTTGTGATCTGTTTGTTCACATCGGATGTAAACCAACCCAGCGGATACAATCATGGGTATGTGGTCATCTTCAAACCAAGTCGTCGAACCAGTCCAGCGAAACCAAATTCTTCTGACTTCTGGGATCGAATATTGCTGTGACCACTTCGTGCTTCACCTGGATGTTGATAGTGAACAAGTCCTCCATTGAGTGGTAGTCGTGAGATAAATCCGAATCTTTCTCCTTCGGCATTGCCATTAGAGACAAGGTCGTATTCACCTCATCGACTGAATTCACTCAGACAACTCCTTCGTGTGGAGCTGTAGTAGCTGTAGCTGTTCTCTTCTTTAGTCCGTTTCTTGTTGGTCGAAGCTTAGGATGGAGCTTATAGCACTTATCCTTTGTACCACTAGTACAAAAATGTACTCTACTAACCCCTATCTTCTAACGGTTATTCACGATTTAGAAGAAAATCATTAGAAAAATGTTGTGCAGTCGAAACAGACATGTTGTAGGTATTTTTTCTAACGGTTTATGTACAAGTTACCGTTAGAAAAAATGAGATGGTTTCTTCTAACGGTAAAGAAAATGTCAACTGTTAGAATAAATAGACAATTACTAACGATAGTATTTTGGATACCGTTAGAATAAATCTATTCTAACAATACTGTATATATATACCGTTAGAAGAAATTACTTATACTAACGATTTCTTTTATTTGAAACCATTAGAAGAAACTACATAATTAAATTACCTCCAAAACCTAGAGCTACAATCACACTTAGCCATCTCGGTTTCCTCTTCCTCCCTCTCCCCACTTCGCTGCCTCCCTCGCCGATCCGCCGCCTCCCTCTCACCACATTTCGCTCCTCCTTCCCCGTTCGTCCTCACTGCCGGCGTTCTCCCCCTCCTTTTTCTTCCTCCTCCGTCTTTTTCTTCCTCCCTTTTTCTTAGTCTTCTTCCTATCTCTTCCTCCATTTTTTTTCTTTTTTTTTGCTCCTCCCTCTGTCGCTACTCTCTCCACTGCGCCCACGCTACACCCCGAGCTACCTTGCTGCCTCTCCTCCAAGGCCGCCGTCTCTCTGTCGTTACGCGCGGCCGTCGCTAGAGCCGAGCCCCCCACCACTCACCTAGATCTATCTTTCGCTCTCTAGTAGATCAAATCTAAGGGGAGGCGATTTTGTCCAGATCGTTTGCTTGCTTGATTCGTTGTGGGTCTAGGGTTTGAGGCGGAGGCCGGGGAGATGGCCGGGAAGACGGCGAAGGGCGACAAGGACAAGAAGAAGGCCCCCGTGTCCCGCTCCGCCCGCTCCGGCGGCGCCCAGGTATGGAAGCAAGCAACAAAATGTTTTTTGTTCAGCTCTTGTTTTTGTGGAAATCAAGTAACAGTATAGCGAAGGGGAGTGTGGAAGACCGCTTCAATTTCTATGGTGAAGGGCAATTGTGTTTCTATGGCGTGTTTCAGTTATTCTCTCTTGTGTTATCAGTAATTGAGTGCTTATGCAATGTTAAATCTTTTTTTTGATGCCTGTCCACTTTTTTTTGTAGTCTGTATTAAATATTCATACCTTCTTAGAACTATCCATTTACTTAAAGCAGGACAGTGTATGTTGGTGTATGAAAAATCGATTAAGGCCTTTAATCATCTCTGGTCTTTGAGTTATTATTTGTATATGTTGGAAATTCTGTGGCAACCAGCTAAGTATTACTGAGTTCTCATAACTATTTTGTGGCAAGTAATTGATTGCTTGGAAAACAATGTATAACTCAAGCCTGAAAATTTATAACCTTAGCTGTACATGTTGAGTGAAAATCGTTGTGACAATCAGCTAGAATTTGTAGGACTTCCAGAATTAGCAAAAGAATGATGTTCTTACCACAGTATTATCCTTGTTATTTTGTAGAACATCAGCAGATCTGTTGTTCTACATTTTCATATACTGCAAGATAAGGTATTATGTGCTTGTAGTTGATCTGTAAATCTGGCCAAATCTTTATAAATGAAAATAGTATATTGTAAAAAGTATGGTGTCGATCAGAAACTGTTGCTCATTTCAATTTGTATGCCCCCGTTCCGAGACAGCTGTGTTTTTTTAATTCATTTCTTGCTTGTTGTTTCAAGACATTTGCCTTTGTATATTGGAGTTGTGGTTATTTGGTGTTGACTTCTTGTAATTATTATTGTAAATTAATTAGATAAGTAGTGCAAGTTTACTTAATACTGTCGTGTGCTCCCAGATATACAAGATGACAATGATAATATGGAAAAAGAGAACAATGATGATCTACTTTTGAGTGAGGATGAAGTTGATGCATGGAAAGAGCTAAGACTACATTCCCTCCTTATTAAGGCAATTCATAGGCTTGGATTTAGAGAGCCAACACCCATACAAAAAGATTGCTTTCCTGCAGCAGCTCATCAAGGCAAGGTTTGTCTTAAGTCTTAACAGGGAGGCTGTTGGTCATTGACTTTTGCTACATGAAATTTCTTTTTCATTATTCATTACTAAAATGATTAACTTGTTTGCCTTGTTCATTGATTCAAGATAAAGCCTATTTCTCTTATGTTTGGAGCTTCTATTAGTTTTCTTATGGATATATTTATTAGAAGCTATTTCTATTTTTGATCCCTCTTATTTTATGAACCATAAACTTCCTTATTTTTTGCTCCAACTCCAGCTTTAGGTCTTCTAACTGTGCTAATGTGTATGTCTCAACAGGATGTTATTGGTGCAGCAGAGACAGGTTCCGGTAAGACACTTGCTTTTGGTCTGCCTATTTTGCAACGCCTTCTTGAAGAACGAGAAAAAACCACAAGATTACATCAGGAAGATAAAAAATCAACTGAGGAGAGTTCTAGAGGAAGACCACTTCGTGCTCTTATTTTGATACCCACCAGGGAGCTTGCCAAACAGGTAAACAAATGACCTCACATAGTGTAATGCACTTCAATTGCAGAATATAAGCTTTTGATGTGGCTGTTGCCATCAATTTAGCTTGTTCCCCTGTTGCCCTTATTATTGTACCTTCAATTGCTTCTTTAATGTTCTGCTGCTTTCTGATGAATGTGTGTTTTCTCCAGCGGATGCTCAGAGATCACAAAGTTAACTATTGTTTTGCTTCCTTTGTCAAGCTATACGAGGAATGGCATCTTAGTTGTGTGCTGATCTGCTTGTTTCTTAGCTTTACAAAACTTGTTTCTTAGGTTCACAAAACATTAGTCAGAAGACAGTTGCATTGTGCATGCCTGTCCAAACAATGCAATACGGTAATTGGATGAATAGCGTTAAATAGTGAGGTAGATTTCTTTAGATCACAAAGTTAACTATTGTTTTGCTTCTTTTGTCAAGCTATACGAGGAATGACATCTTAGTTGTGTGCTGATCTGCTTGTTTCTTAGCTTCACAAAACATTAGTCAGAAGACAGTTGCATTGTGCATGCCTATCCAAACAACGCAATACGGTACTTGGATGAATAGCGTTAAATAGTGAGGTAGATTTCTGGCTATTAATTTTCTCTGTTCAATCTCGTAGGGCTGTTGAAATTCATTCTCCAAGTTGTGTTCAGCATCATTCAGTTCAAGCCTAATAGTAAACTTTATTAATAAAGGAGTTTTTTTTCCTTTACTCTGTCTCAAGTCTTACTGTTCCTTCTCATGTTCCCATCCAGAAAATGGTAAATGGAGGTAAAGTTAGAAGCTGGATGTGTGTCAATTTTGCCCGTAATGTGCAAGAAAGTGTTGTACGTGGATTCTGTCATGAACTTACCAAGATGTGCCAAGCCTCAGGAATGGCAAGTATACCTGACATGCTCCGCAACATTTTTGGTGCTGATGTGACCCATCCACACCCGGGCGAGGACAGCAGCCCCTCAATTGCTGCGGTAAGTTGAGCAGTCCATTGTTTAGCTTCAAACTTCTTTTGACTTTGTTAACCAGCAATGGTCTGTTGTCATGCAGGTTGTGGCCTCCCAAGATTGGCCTGAGGTGACCAAGTATGCTGGGTTAGTTTCTGCTCAAGCTCACCGGCAAGAGTTAATAGAGGACTTGTATAAAGTTTGGCAAGATCCACAGAGAGGAACAGTTTGTGGTGGTATGATTAGGTAGGTTATTCAGTTCTTTCAATAGTATTTCCCCTCATTAACAGCAGAAATAATTCATCAGATCACAAAAATATTTGCAGGGAGCTACTTATATCCTTTAAAAGATCAACTGGTGAAAAGCCCCAGCGAATAATATTTCATAGGTACGTACCCTGAGAGGAAACCAGAACCTGTGCTTTTCGGTCTCACAAAAGCTTAACCACATGTACTTTTTACAAGGATGGTGTTAGTGAAGGTTTTGTCAAGTTCTGCTGTATGAACTCAATGCGATCTGAAAAGTAAAGATTTGCCTTATCCCCAGTTCAGAATTTTTTTCCCATGTTCAGAGGTGACTGCTTTTATCCTGATCTCTGTGTGTTACTCAGACATGTGCCTCGCTGGAAGCAAATTACCAACCACAGGTGACTTTTATTGTGGTTCAGAAACGCCACCACACCAGATTATTTGCACACAATCACAATGATCAGAATTTGGTTGACAGGAGTGGAAACATACTGCCTGGTAAATTTTATAATAAACTTAAACAACATTAATATTACATTTAAACAACATTAATATTACATTTTTCTCCAATATACTTTACTGCTGTTTATTAATCTAATTGGTGCTTGCTCTGTGTTTCATTTGAAGGTACGGTTGTAGATTCGAAGATTTGTCATCCCACTGAATTTGACTTCTACTTGTGCAACCATGCTGGTATTAAGCTAAGCACCAGAACTGCTTGCATCATGTTTGCCATTCAAAAGTCTAGGGAATTAGTTAAGATATTCTCCATCTCCCTAGGGCACTAGCCGTCCGGCTCATTATCATGTCTTGTGGGATGAAAACAACTTCACTGCCGACGCATTGCAGACTCTTACCAACAACCTCTGTTACACGTAAGTGCACCTTTTCCTTGTGTGAATTTTCTGTTTGAACTCAGCAAGTTTGTACTCTGACGTGGTTCTGGCTAGACTTTCATTTGTTGTATGCAAGACATTTGAATATTATATGTTATGGTTGATATTTGGTTAATGAAGGATAGGCTGCACTATCTCTGTGTAGTATTGTTACACCATGATCTAATTAATGTTTGAAGGTTGGCTAGTTTTATTATCAGATACCATGCTAGTTTGGCTCACCTCCTTATACTGAAAGAGTAGGAGCTTGTTGTAATTACTGGTAAAAGTTGGCCCAATGCAGTTTTGTTTTTCATATTTTGTTCAATTTTGGTTTAGCTCACTTACTTATGACTTTTGTTTTTCTTTACTTTAGCTTCTTTGTAACCACATTTTATCACTTGTAGTTTTGTAGAACCATTCAATAATAAAACAGGCGCAATTAGTGGGCACAAGCAAAAGCCATGCACTCCATCTGAGCTCCAGTTGGTTGATCCTCTCACTCGTCAAGTCAAGCTTTGTGACTTTGGAAATGCAAACAATAGATTTCAGACTTTGTTTTTTAGGTGAAAATTTGTCGACAGACTGTACCTTGAAGTTGGATGAATTCAAATATTTGTATTCTTATATCCTTAAATGATGTGTTAAGACTCTAGAGGAATTTTTTTTTAGTTTTGTGCCTTGTTCTGTGAATAATTAGATCGATAAACTGCTACAAAAATGTTGTCTTCTAACGGTTTCTTACTAAGAACTGTTCGAAAAGAGCACTGTTTTCTAACAGTTCTTAGTAAGAAACTTTTTTCTAACGGTTACCTTTTCTAACGGTTCTTTTAGTAATGAACCGTTAGAAAAGGTATTCTTTTCTAACGGTATCATTTCTAACGGTTTATTATTAAAAAATCATTAGAAAAAGTGATCTTTTCTAACAATTATCTTTTCTAACGGTTCTTTTAGTAATGAACTGTTAGAACAAGTGATCTTTTTCTAACGGTTCTTTAGTAATGAACCGTTAGAAAAAATGATCTTTTCTAACGGTTTTTTAATAATGAATCATTAGAACAAGTGATCTTTTTCTAACGGTTATTTACTGTTAGAATAGTTCTTGTCTTGTTCTATCGTGTCTATTACTAACGGTACAAAAACTGTTAGTAGAAGTGTGTTTTGAACCGTTAGAAGAAAGCTTTTTGTACTAGTGTATGCCCGGAAACATGACAATGATCACAAGAGATGTTCGTACTAGACTTCGGAGTACTCTTTTTCGGACTCAACTTTCCTTTTGACAAGGTTGAATTCTCTTTCTTATCGTTGCAGGATTTGTTATTCTTCTCGATCGCCATAGCAGTCGTGTTTGTGGTTGTGATGTCATGGATGCCGAACAGGCTTAGCTCTGCACTGATCAATTTTTGAAGCCCAGACATATATTTTCGGAATACTTGAGGATTAAAGAGCGAGATGCTAATGACCATTGCTTCTCTCTGAAACTCCGTCGTATAATCCTGGATGGACTGATCACGTCGTTGATACAACTTGTGCCAAACGATCCCATCTCTCTTCGAGATAACGCATCGGGTAAAATTCTTGTCATAGGAGTCATTTGAACTGATCCCACGTCAGGTCGTCAGCTTCACCACTGACGACAAGGGCCTTTCACCATATCTTGGCGTGGTCGTTCATTTTCAAAGGAGCGAACTTCACCTTTTGAGCGCTACTGAACCCTCGTAGGTTAAAATAGGTCTCAAGCTGGTCGATCCAAGAATCCAGCTTCCCGGCATCGATCATCTCATATATGGGTATGTCAACCTTAGCTTCGACCTTGAAAGATCCGACAGCTAAGGAGGTGTTGGTGAGGTCGCCGGCCTTATGATCGTCTTCGTCTTGCCTGTGCAAGTCTTCACCAATCTTCACACCCTTAACCTTGCCTTTTGAAGCATCAACTCCAGAAGGTATAGTCATGGCCTGTTGCTTAACCCAAACAAGCACGGTATCCATGTCGGTGGAAAGTTTAGCCATTTGATCCACTAGGTTAGCTTGAACAAAGGTATCATCAGACATCTTTGGAGACGCGACTGCAGGTACTGTCGATTGTTCACCTTCAGCTGCAAGAGTTTCTTGCGGAGTTTCTATAATGACCACGAAACTGGTCGACTAATCAGAGGCCATGTGGCTGGCTAGCAAAGAAGCCACGATGCTTGCAATGCTGAAACCTAAGTCTACGCGTTGGATTTAGTTTTGTTTTAGAAAAATTGCTGTCAGACCTGTGCAGTATCCGTCAGGGGTTCCTTGCAGTCACCTCTCAGCCTGAGCGAGTGCCGCTACTCGCCCCTATATGTGCTTGTCATCATCCAGCATTTTAGGGTCAGGTCTATCTTTCGGGTCGATCGTTTTCATATTGGGTCATTTTTCAGGTCGATATCGAGCCCTAGAGGGCATATAGAATAAAATAGAAGCGGGAGAATAAATAAGTAAATATATAATAAAAAGAAAAGAGTTTTTCTTTTAGAAAAATCCAGCCCAAAAACCAGGCCTTGGGCCCAAAGGCCCAATTAGCCTTAGTTTGCACTTTAGCCCCTGAAAGTTTTCCATTTACAATTGTAATGAAAATTTTGCAGAAAACCCCCTTAAGTTTACCAAAATTGCAAATCAGCCCAAACCAGGGCACTGCCATCTGTTCAACAGAACAGTGCAAATAGCCACCTCAGCCCAGAGAAGGTTCATACACAGTAGCATCACAGCATACAGTTTCATATACACAACAACACAAACACACACAGAAACAGTAGAAGCTAAGGGTTAACCACATACAGGAGCAAACAGCAGGGAGTAATCAGGAGCAAAGAGGAGGAGCCCCAGAACATAACAAGGTGAATTAAACCCCAACTCCCAGTTTTCATCATGATTAAGTTACTGGATTGGTAGAATTAGCTAGTTCTTAGCAGTTTAGTTTTGGAGGTTGAACTAGAATGCATAGCAGCACATTAGAATTTCCCCCAAACCACCAGAACCAAGCCAAACAGAGCACACCAGCATACAGAACAAGACCAAGAGGCCTAAATCCAAAACCCTAAGACCTCGGCGTAGAATCTAAGTATAGAAGAAACTCACCTGGGGGCGCCGACGTCGAGGACCGGGTAACCGGCGGGTCGGAGGCAGCGCATCCGCACACGCGCGACAAGCCACCGCGCGGCCACGCTGCTAGGGCGCGGCCAAGTGCGGCCGCGAGCCGCGGGAGAGGAAGCGCAGCGGCGCGGCCCGGGCTACGGCCGGCCGCGACGCAAACGGCTGCGAGAATCAAACGGCGGCGAGGTTAAAATGGGAGTTAGGGTTTTGGCTACGGGTTGAGGGGCGCGAGGAGAAGAGAGGAAGAAGCGGTAGAGACGAAGAAAGAGGGCCGCGGGTCAAGATAGGAGTGAAGAAGGGTCGCCGGAGAGGATTGCCGAGGGACTGCGGCCAGCCGACGCCGGAATCGGAGAAGACCACGCTAGGGTTAGGGGCGGCTGGAGTGTGCCGTGTGTGTGTGGTGTGAGTGTGTGTGTGCGCGTGTTTTGAGCGGCCGAGGGCGCGCGTGCACTGCGCGTGTGTGTGTGCTGCGCGAGTGGGCCGAGCCGAGCGCAGGTGGGCCAAGCTAAGGGCGTGCGCGGGTTGGGCCAATTTGGGCCCAACCAAAACTTCTTATTTCTTTTTATTTTCATTTCTTTTCCAATTTTGATTTCTATTTTAAATACTAATTTAAACCCAATTGAATACTGCTTTATATCTGAATAAAATCTGTTTAATGCAGAAATTTCACTAACTCAATATTTCTAATTAATTAGTATTTATAACCCCTTAAAATATATAAGTATATATTTACCCCTAAAGTAATAAAAGCTTAGCTAAATAAAACATGTGTATATATGTACACAAATATATTTTCATCCTTTTAACAAATCGAAGTATTTCCATTTCGTTTATACGACCTACTATTCAGGCAAAATATTTACCAAGCTATGTATTATCTTTACTTCAAAATAACTCATCAATCTGATTTCCACATTAAACAGTCTTCACACTAAATTAATATCTTGACTCAAATTATTTTAGATTTATATTTCAATAAATGTAAAACTACAATTTATTTTTATTTCAATAATTTATAAACAAATGCAAATAGTATTATTTAATTTGGAAATTACTCAACTCGAAATTTTATTCCATCATGCAGTTCAAATATATTTCTTATAACTGAAATTTCTTATCTTTAGAGTGTCGACTGGTCGTGTTCGACCACGGGTCCGGGGAACGAACGCATAGATGCATTCATTCTTGCATTTTGTATGTCCTGTTATAGTAATATTCTAAATATATATATACATATATATATATATATATATATATATATATATAATTATATTTCTCAGGAACTGACGGTAGAGAGGGACATCGGGGTAAATTGCCGAACTCCGATTTCAATCCCGTCTACACAAGCAAGTTCCTTCTTGATCATGTTGAAATTGCTCGAACTAATTTCTTATAATATAGTTTCTTATCTAGTCGAAATGTATCATTTGCATGAGAAGAGTATTTTTCAAAGATTGACTAGAAAGATTTATGGAGATTATATGAATGTGATATCACTTACATGGGATATTGAGCATGATAGTGGAAGTCTCTGAATATCGCGACAGAAGGACTTCTTTATCTATGCTATGGATGAAAATTAATTAAGGACTGTAACAAGCTGACTCTTTCATCCAGTGCCGTAACACCCGTTGCAACCACAGACCTGGTATGGAATGGGCCTAGTCACGTATCTTATCTAGAAACTAAGGTCATCTCCACGGGAACGTATTATATATGTATAAGTGCCACGGGTCACTCAGAATAACCTAAGGGGCGTTACGGATCGCTCAAAATAATCCAGATGGGTTCCGCGGGTCACCCAATAAGTACTCAGGACGCTATATGCTCAACTGGTGGAGTGGAGATGCTTAGTGGATGGATTTGAAAAAGACTTTGTTCTCTTGACGGTGTCACGCATTATCAGAAATGCGGAGTACTATTGACGAACACCGACACAGAAGTCAAGAGATTCTGTGGGTAAAGTGGTACACCTCTGCAGAGTAAAACGTGGATATTCACTCCTTGTTCTCCGGTCGATTACTGCGTCGCGGCAGGAAAGGAGGCCTACAGGTGGCCTCAGCCCTGTGGTGTAAAGTGCTCAGTAGAATTTTTTCTAAATGACCAAATGGAGATTGTTTACAACAAATGTTTTAAAGTAAAACTTATACTCCTTGACTTATTATATGCTTAAGTATATTCTCCTTGAATATAGTTAACCTAGATCATCCTGCATTATGATTGATGCTTGCTGAGTACTTTTGTACTCACCCTTGCTATGTAAATCCTTGTTAGACTTAGAATTTTCAGCTGAGGAAGAATCTACTGAAGAAGGCAACGGCGGAGCAGAGCTCACCCAAGAGCCCGAGGATCCAGAGATGGACATCTACAGCTACGACCACACTTACTTTGGATCTGGAGACAAAGACTTCTAAAAGCTACAGCAGGACTAGTCCTTTTGCTAGTAAGATGTATAGTTTTTGGTAAAAACTGATGTTTTGTAGCATGGGTTGTTTCTAATAACAAACCCTTTATGTTACAATATGTTTAACCTGAAATCCATGCTTCTGTTTCGCTACTTTGAATTGGACATTGTTCGGGAAAACATGCTTTTGTCGGGCAATGTTCATAGACCAGGCATGCTACCACGTGGGTGGGATGCCGGGTCGCCACAGTTTCATCGGAGGTTTTCTAACCCTGGTGAGTCTTCACCATCCACAGGATAGGATAGTTGCTCTGATAGCAACTTGATCCAATTGAGATATAGACGGGTTTCGACTATACTCGACCAAATGCTAAATATGTGGAATACAGGATCTTACTCGGAATTACCGAAACCCAAGTGATAGAAACACAGTCCAAAAGATAACACAACTCTTTTATTGAAAAGAGGGATCTTGTACACGTCGAACGTTAGGATGCACTCGCCTACATCGATCAATGAATTGTAAGGTCTATGCCTATGTGTTAGATAACTCGATGATCTAAACTAGAACTATTACAAAGTATTTATAGTCGAATCATATGAATACGTATCAAACTCACTGACTAGCTAAACCTAATTGTATAGGACTCAGTTATATACTTTATATAGGACTACTAACCGACTCGGACGACCAGATAGAGTTCAAATCCTTTCCGTATTTGACTTGAAAGACCCAAAGATCCTCCCAGATCAACTGCAAGGCAAGAGATATGGACGATGAAGCAAATGGAAGAGACGTAGTGAAACACAACTGGAGACTTCACCAACGAGACAGTCTAGACAGGCAGCAAATGGTGACAGCCGCAAACAGCAACGACGGCCTGTGCATGGCAGAACACATGTTAGGGATGGACGCGCATTGAACAGGCACCTACGGTGTGGGGTGGGAAATGGATGGCACACGCATCGCTGACACATTGGACCAGTGAAGCACATGATTGATGGACTGGGTAACAGCGGCACCGAAGCAGAACAACGTTGCTGTTCGATGGAATTTTGTAATAAATTCATCATGTAACATGTGAAAGTCCCAAATGGCTAAAATATAGATGCACATGTGTGTTCACTACTAAAACAATTAAATTTGATCACTGGTCAGTCCCCTGGTCGAGTTAGACTCAAACTCAGGCTGAGTCTGGCCAAAATCGGACCCAAACTGGGCCTGGTCGAGTTAGACTCAGACTCGGGTTGGGTCTGGTCAAATGAAACTCAAACTCAGATCTGGTCGAGTCAAATCCTGGTCGGATTTGAGTCAGACTTGCGTCTGGTCGAATTCAACCCAGATCAGGTCCTGGTCACACCGACATTGAGATGAATTCGAACAGGATAAGGATAAATGTTATCTTTTATTTTTTAAAAATAATTATGTTTATCTCCTATTCTAAGTCAAATCCCCACAAAATCTCTAGTTGTTGGATGGCTGTAACCAACACAGAGACTCTATAAATAGAGAGGGGGTGCCAACCTTTTGGTAGGTGAACGGGAGGTGCATGGAAGGTGAACAAAGACAGACAGAAGACCGGCGTCAGGCAAAGAAGAAGAAGATGAAGATTAAGGCCCCTCTCTTCGACCAAGGATCCTTCTTCCCTTTTTGCAAATCCACTCAAGTCCATGAAGGTTTCCATGGGTGAGTGTTGATCAATCCTAAAGTGTGCATCATCATCATGCATTACATTAAGAGGAAGGCCTGGTTCGTTGGTGCCCGTGCATCATGCATTGCATTAAGAGAAAGGCCTGTTCATTGGTGCCCGTGCGAGCCTACGCCTGAAGATGGAGAAAAAGTATGGAGCAAAGGGAGCCCAATTCAGAGAGAGCCCCGGGTGGATTTTATTTTATTTTTGTAGGTCGAAGACCGATCGAAACAGGAAACTCGGTCAAGCCTTCGGGTGCGATCTAGTTGGCCATTCGATCGAAGAGTCAATTCAACCACGACCAGGAGGTGAATTTGATCACACGTAGATCGAAACAGGAAACTCGGTCAAGCCTTCGGGTGTGATCCAGTTAGCCATTCGATCAAAGGGTCAATTCGACCACAACCAGGAGGTGAATTCGACCACGAGTAGATTGAAACAGGAAACTCGGTCAAGCCTTCGGGTGCGATCCAGTTATATCAATGATAACTTCTCATCTAGAAGTCCGATTGACCCCACTATTTATGGTGAATAGAGGATCCAATGTGCAAGTTGTCCTCCACGTTTCAAGATGATCAGAAGGCAAGAAGATCATCAAGACCATTGCAAACAACTCTGTCTAGTTGAATTCTAACTTGACGTATGGGCGATGCAATGAAGATAGTTTCTGATCTGACGGTCCAAATGATCTCAAATGTTGATGAATAATCAAGGATCTGTCCAAAAACTATTCCTTCAAGTTTCAAGATGATCAGAGGGCAAGAAGATTATCAAGACCATTGCAAATAGCTTTGTCTCGCTGAACTCCAGCTTGATGTACGAGCAATGCAATGAAGATATTTTCTAATCCGACGGTCCGATTGATCTCAAATTTTGGTGAACAATTGAGGATCTGTCAAGAAACTATTCTTCAAAGTTTCAAGATGATCAGAGGATCTGAAAATCATTAAGACCATTGCAAATAGCTTTGTCTAGTTGAATTCTAGCTTGACGTACGAGCGATGCATTGAAGATAGTTTCTAATCTGACTGTCTGATTGATCTCAAATTTTGATGAACAATCGAGGATTTGTCCAGAAACTATTATTCCAAGTTTCAAGATGATCAGGGGACCTATAGATCATCAAGACCATTGCAAATTGCTCTATCTAGCTAAATTCTAGCTTGATGTACAAGCGATGCAGTGAAAATAGTTTCTAATCAGACGGTCCGATTGATCTCAAATTTTGATGAGCAATCAAGGATCTATCCAGAAACTATTCCTCCGAGTGTCAAGCCAATCAGAGGCTAGAAAAGCTCTCATCCAGTTAGTTGAAGGAGGGCTAATGTCCAATCATGTTCGAAGATGACAAATCAAGTCAAGATATTCCTAAGTCCTTGATGGATATTCCGATGGGCTGGCTACCATGCAATGTACTTTCCCTGAAGCTAAGGAACTCAAGTTGTTATCACAAGTCATTTCCATCCACTTTTCCATGTCGTTGGGTATTGATGAGGCGAAGGCGACATGTTTTTTTTGTCCGTGACTGACGAAGCCAGACTCCATTCATGCCGAGTACTGATGAGACAAAGGCATCCATTTGTTCGTGACTGATGAGGCCGAACAATCCATAGCTGGGCACCAACGAGGCGAACGCCACACATCCATTTTTTGATAGCACCATAGACTGACGAGGCTATGGATTTGCATACTTGCATGATGGGCATCCTCATTGCATTCATTCATGAAAGGGCAATTTTGAAGTTTTGAGGCTTGAAGAACGACGACCATTAGCACAACTTAATCAAAGATTTTCTGTGGACTCGTTCTACAGATGTAATTAACCAAGAGCTTTTCAAAAACCCTGAGGAACCATGAACCATGCAATCCTCTGTATGTCAAGTTGTATTTTCCTTTGGCGCAATGAGAGCATATAAATTCCAAAGGGACTTGTAACTTGCAATTCTTTTCAGAATTAATAAAGTACATTGTTTCCTAAGATTCTGCATTCTCTGTTCTTTTATGTGTATACTTATGTATACTGGCATGCCTGCAACACGAAAATGGGCCAATTTCCCGAAATAGAGATCTTCTCAGTGAAACAAAATAGCATGCCAGTGGGACATGATTCTCCTCTCATATTTATTGTGCTCCGATGGTCGTCTGACTCACTTCTGCATGCCCTCTATCTTCCATCCATCATGCATATGGCTACTTGTCTATGGAGTGCTTGCATAGTACATATGATGATGCATAAGTTGATCAAGGAACCCCTTTTTGCAAGTAAGTCCTTCCTCAACAAACTTGCCCACACATATGAGAAAGTTCTGATGGTTCAGCTTGGGACATTACCCCGATGGCAATCTTCAAGTATAGCCACACAACCTACTTCCACCAGACTTAAGAGCCTGTGGAGTTCCAGGTGTCAGAGTTGAAGAAGGCACATAAACATGCCTCTGCTATAGCCAAGAAGGAGCGTCGCGCCTTGATGGTAGAAGCACGCAAAATTCTTTTGTGGAAAATTCTTTCCACCTTTTGAAGAATGCTGTCGTCGCTGACATTCAAGGTGACATTCAAGTTGCTCAATGGCTTCGTCAGCAAGCCATCAATAGGTAGCACCATGCCACCTCTCTTCGTGTAGATGCTTCACTGATCGGTCCTGCGTTGCCTACCCCAGGCATGCAGCGTACTGAGGTTGAGCTATTCAATGCACTAGAGAATGCCTCCTATACTCTACGGAGGCAAATGTCATTTGCTCGTCGTGCCTTCAATCCTAACAGGCTGCGCAATCTCAGAAGGAAGTACCGCAAGGTGAGTGCCTTGCAGGAGCAACTTGGTGCCCGCATCGCCCATGTTGCTGTTCCCGAAGAGGACTGATCGCTTGGTGTAAGTGATCTCACTAACAGAACTTGTCGGTATCCTTACATAGTGACGCCGCCATATGACTTGTTCCATGACAAATGGGTATGTCGAAATGGCAAGATCAAGGACTTATTGAGACTTGCCATCATGAGGGAATTTTGGAGGCACCATTGGACCAAGCAAGCAAGAATGCTAGGTCCAATGGGTTCTTTCACCCCCGAAGTTAAGGAAACTGGTTGGGAGTCATACTTCTATGTTTCTACGGAAGCTGGCCCATCCAGTGCTGATAACAAGTTCATGGTGTTTCCAAATGAAGTACCCGCTCCTAGTGCTGATGAGATCCGACAACAACTTCAATAACTGCGAACCCAAATGAAGAGTCTACAAGAGCGGTTGTGAGATCGTGACATGCCTAGTTCCTCCTCTCACCTTAGAAGGAGTTCAAGACATGACGCCTCAAGACACCGTCCTCAGCATATGCACCAGACTTGTGCGCCTCGTCAAAGGCCCTCATCTACATCGACTTACCGGCCTAGACAAGCACCACTACCACCTCGTTGGAACTAGTGGTCTCGTCAGCCAGAACAGTCACCACGTGCCCATCAACAATGGTGGGTGCGGACTACTCCACCTGCATCGACTTTATCTCAGCAAGGCAGGGGCTCTTTGCAGGCACCTTCTTCGCCTAGACAGCAAGTCAACGTGCCATCTCAAGCAAGGCACACTTGGATGCCTCCTTCCTAGGCTCCTCCTCTTCTTCTAACACCACCTAGCCTACTCAGGGTCGCTCATGTCCCTACAATCAACCAATGCAAGCGTGATCGGTGTAGGAGGAATCATCGCATGTTGCGCCAAGAACTAGAAGAGCTTGTGCTAAAAAATGTACAAGTTCATGTCTGGCCCGATGGCAGCATTTGTCCTGATGATGAGAACATTATGTTCTGCATCTCTCTGATGCTAGAATAAAGTCAGAGGTATCATTATCTTCTTGACTGTCTAGCTCCAAGGCGGCAACATGATCAACCAGCTGGAGATGTTCCAAGCCCAAGCAAGCAAAAGGAGAAGGTATCATCTCTATCATCTCCACTACCCCTTGTAGGAACCTCATTTCAGGGTGCAGGGCAAAGACGACTTCGATCGATCATTACCTCACGGGGAGCTATGCAAGTTCAGGCCCCTTCAACCACTTCAAGACAAGAAGTTGACCTTGCAAATGACGTCTTCATGAAGGAAGCACCATTGAAAGCTATGATGACTCCTCCCCAGAAGACTACAGAAGCTCTTACACCAATGACTGAGGTGTCAAGTACTCAAGTCATTGGAGAAGATGCTATGGTTTGCAGGATGGTGACATCTCAACCCGAGCGTGATTTTGACTCTGATTGGAGGCCACCTCCTGTTACTCAAGATTTCTTGTACCCTTCGGATTTAGAGATAATTCCAAACCCAAAACCTATGTTCCCCAAGGCATTCTTACCTCACTTGGAAGGTGTCTGTTTTTGGTCCAAGTCTGCTGAAGCACAAGAAGATCAAGACGCAACAACATCAACAAAAGAAGAAGTGGAAAAAGTTCCTTACCTTCCTGTCACTTCAGGAAAAGATGTTGACAAGGGGCAATCTTCCCGCCCTTATGTTGACATCGCATCCTGTCTTCTAGAGGATCCTGCGCAATTACGAGAGGTCGCAACTCGACAAGGCATGGAGACTCACTTGATGACGAGGGCACATCAAAGATCTTCAAGTTCTATGACTGAGCCGTCGCAAGATGATGTTGAGTCTGATGCTGAAAGAGGATCTTTTGACTCTGAATCAACCTTTTTTCAGCGACTCCCTCATTCACCACGCTATTCCGATCTTGCTCCTTCCATCGCTTCTGATGAGGAACAGTATCTTGGAATTAGTGTTGGTGATGAAAACACTGCTCCAATTAACATGACTACAGGTCAAGGCGTTCCAAGTAATGAAGTCAATGCTAATGAAGAGCAAGGGGCAGATGCTGATCCTTCTACGTTTGATCCCTCCATGCGCCATGCTTTTGAAGAGCAAGACCACGAATACAAGAAGATGTTTGGTGAATTGGGAGCGAAGTTTGATCAGTTGATTGAAGCTCTGACAAATTCTGGTCATAGAGAAATACCATCAGATCCGCCCCAACCACTTGTTGACCCTCAAATAGCAGAGTTGGAGGCTGCTGCACAAGTCTGCCCTGCAAGCAGTGTTGAGCAACACGTCGTAGCTGTAGGAACTCCACATCTCTTTTCAACCTTTCCCACCATTGCTGCAAATACTGCACCAACACCTGCTGCGTTGAAGGATTGCCACAACTACGTGGAAGACTTGATAAATCGAAGATTGAAGCATATCACAACCAGGAAAGCTCCTCAAACTCCTGAAAGTGAGCTTGAGAAGCCTTATGAAGCATGGCATGATCTAGTGCCCTTCCCGTTTGGATTTCATCCACCTAAGTTCCGTCAAATTGATGGAACCGGAAACACGAAGGAGCACTTAAACTACTTTGAAGCGGCTTGTGGATACACTGCCAACAATCCCACACTTCTTTTGAGGTAGTTCTCAGGGTTATTATCTGGCTCTGCTTTTCATTGGTACAATTGTCTTCGGATTGGGTCTGTCCGCGATTGGATAGGCATGAAGAATCATTTCAAGACGCACTTCGTAACCATGCAGAAGGATATCTCAGCCTTGGAGTTATCCCAAGTCAAGCAAAAGCATGATGAGAAGATTGATGATTACTTGATTCTCTTCGCGACAATTATGTGCATCTTGCTAGGGAAATACATCTAGGAGTAGCCATTTGCATGTGTGTCCATGGGATGCAACAGCATTGGTCTGTTGAAGTTTCAAGGCGTAAGCCCAAGACATTCAGCACTCTGGGTGCAATAGTAGTAGCAACCAAGTTGGAGTTTGAGAAGTCTCTGTAGATCATGGAGCTTTACAAGAATGCTGGTCATGCTGATAATTCAAGAAGGTTCAACTCAGCAGCCAAGCCTTCCAGCACTGGAGTCAAGGCTAAGGCGTCAGCTGAGTCCGACCATGCTATGCATGCACCTACTGCACATTATAATGTTCCGATATTGGGTTCAAGGCATGAATTTGCACCAAGACCGCAGCGTCCGACTGTTCAAGAGCTGTTCACCAAGACTGCCGAGAGTTGGTGAAGACATTCTTTGATCAGCTGATGGTGCAACAGGCTTTGAACCTTCCCGAGCCAAGAAGACCTAATCAAGTTGGGATGGTAGACAATCCTTCGTATTTCCCGTACCATAGGTATGTTGGGCATGCAATTGAAGATTGTTTTGCCTTCAAGGAGTGGCTTCAAAGGGTGATTGATGAGAAGCAGCTTGCTTTAGAGCCCCAAGCCATCAATCCTAACTATCGTAGTGCAAACTTCACAACAGTTTGTGAAGGTCCTTCATCTATTCAAGAAGATAATGAAGATGAAGGCTTGTGGTTGCCACTTGAGCAAGTAGAGAACCAACTAGACAATCATTGGCTGGTTCCAATTCTTTCCAAACAGGGAGGAAGTCCATGGGAGACGATGGAACAAAGACGCCCACGACGCAAACTTCAGGAGTCCACTCGAGATCATGCTTCCACCTCGATGATCAAGTCACAAGCAAGACGGAGATAGCCTGACCCAAGTCATCGACATATGCCGCCAAGATTTGTCCCTTTGTCAGAAGGAGACAAATCTTTCCCTCGACCGTGCCACAGTCTTCCTACTATAGCATAGTTCTTGCCTAAAGGCTGGGGGCAATCCTCTGCACCAGTAGGGGCAATTGATGCTGAAGTATCTTCACCTTCTCCAAGTACTGTCTCATGCAATGTGATCCTTGTCAGTTGCAACTCTAATGCATCTGATTCAAAGGAGATATTTATAGCACAAGAGTGTGAAGCACTTCTAACTGATGTTTTACTTGTAGGAAATCAAGTAGAATGTGTCGTACCTGCAGAAGATCAAGTTGAAGAAGTCAACATGAATCTACGTGGAGGCAAGCCTGTCCTGAACCTCTCAGATCTCGGTTGTACAAAGAAGAAAAAGAGAAGGCCTTACTCAACAAGACTGCCAATGTACCAAGCGGTGCTCCAGATGCCCGTGCTACTGAAGAAGAGAAGCAAGCGTAGAAGGCAATTGATTCTAATATCATTGCACATCTGAAGCGCATTCTTACACTCTTGGGTGTGTATGATGCTTTAATATTGGTGCCCAATCTTCGGCAAGCCCTTATTAAAGCACTATAAACTCCTGAGTTGTACAAAGTGGCAATGGCGAAGCACCGTCTTCTTTGCAACGCCACCGACACAAATGAGATCACCTTTTCTAATGAAGATAAGGTCATGGAGAATGGCGATCACAACTGCCCTCTCTACATAGAAGGGAACATCGGAAGTGCATACCTCTGACCCAGGATCCTCGGTAAACATCCTTCTAATTTGACATTTAACTCATGCAGGTTTCATATTTGAAGACTTGGAGCCCACAAAAGTGATGATATGTGGCTTCGACAATCAAGGAAGGGAGGCTATGGGAGAAATTACTCTAAAACTCCAAATGTTCACTTTCAGTTTCAAGGTGCGGTTCTTCATCATCGAAGTGAACACCTCCTACTCCGCATTGTTGGGAAGACCTTGGATACACAAGTATCAAGTAGTTCCATCAACTTTGCATCAATGACTTAAGTTCATAGATGGCAATGGAGAGCAGCAGAGGATAGTTGCCAACATCAACCCATACACCTTCCAAGAGTCGCATCTTGCAGATGCGAAATATTATTTTCCAAGTGAAGATCCTGCAAAGCAGCAAGGAAGATCAACACCAGCTGTAGATGCTCTGATCGCGCCAAGTTCAACCCTTCCCACACAAGCAAAGTTCCTCATTGCACCATCCCTACTTGCCAGAAAGAGGGAGTTTGCAAAGCGCACCTATTGGGGCAGGGATTCCAGTTGCAAAAATTCATTTGCAGCTGTCCCTTACTTATATGGCCCATCAACCCCTGTAGAAAATTCTACATCAGTCCTGCATAAGCAAGATTCTATTGCTCCATTATTGTTGAAGGCAGGAGCTGCTTCTTCTTCTTCTTCTACACCTATGTTGCCAAGGTCAAAAGAGGAAGCATCATCAATGCTCCGTACCTCAAGCTTAAAGGAAGCCAACCCAACTCCTACTTCTTCACCATCTATTTCTTTGACTAACAAAAATGTTGCAGGTGCTCAAGAAAATTGCAAGACAATCACGGCCCAAGATGAGTCCTCATCTCCTTTTACCTTTAATGCATGTGGGAAGCCGGGAACGCAAATAGTCTTCATGCAAAAGCGAGGACTCGTCAAAAGGAGAATAAAATAGTTTAAAAAGGTAGTGACGAGTACTACTTTTAAGTAGCCTCCATCGCGCCATAAATCTGTAACAACACCATTGGAAGTTTGGCATATCCTAGACCCGATCGGCTTTGCCTCAGCTGCCATATTCTACAAAGTTCCAAAGAAGCAGGAATATGACTCCATCAATGAATAGCCCAATCCTTCGACTGACTCTGAAGCAGCTTTGATTGCCATGAAGGCTGAGCCCCGAATGGCCAATCTGCTCAAAGGGGCTGGAGTGAAGCTAGAAAAGGAATCAAAGGTTGCCACCTCTACCTGCAATTTGTGAAGAATGGTGGGAGCAATCAGAAAAGCTCATCCGAAAGGGGCACAAGTCTCATGATCTCTACCCAAAGTATGGCTTGGGCTATGTCAACCCTGACGATGAAGATGATGAAGTTGATGATGCAGAAAGAGTCACTTGTCATACCATATTGACTGACGTCAGCTCACAAAGGTATCAAGAATTTGAATTTTCAGGTTCCAATGACAATGATGTCAACCAATATTACCAGACTCTTCACCAACCTCGGTCCTTTGGAGTTGCTGCAAATCAATGTCATGGGGATGGAGATGAGCAAAATCTCTTGGCCAGAATGCATGAAGCAATGCCAGCCAAACATGGAGAAGTGCTTGATGTCGTTCTGCACCTCAACAACTTGAAGATGGAGGGCAACTCACTGTTGATGAGCTCGTGAAGATCAAATTGGGAAGTGAGGAGAATCCGCGTCCCACCTTTATCAGCGCAACCCTCACACCCAAAGAGCGCGAAGGCTATCGAAGCTTTTTGACGGAGTACAAGGATTGCTTTGCTTGGTCTTATAAAGAGATGTCAGGGCTTGACCCTTGTGTCGCCATGCATAAGTTGGCGATTGATCCACAATTTCGCTCTGTGAAGCAACAATCGCGACGTTTCCACCCAAAGTTACAAGAGCAAATTGTCGCTGAGGTGGATAAGCTGATCATAGCTGACTTCATCAAGGAAGTGCAATACCCACACTAGCTGGACAACATTGTCCCAATGCGGAAGAAGAATGGGTAGGTATGTGTTTGTGTTGATTTCAGGGATCTGAACTGAGCTTGTTCAAAATATGACTTCCCCTTGCCTATCATGGAGATCATTATTGATGCCACTATGGGTTATGGTGCTCTCTCCTTCATGGATGGATCAATAGGCTACAAGCAGATCAAGATGGATGAACATGATGCCATCAACACTGCCTTTCATACTCCAAAAGGGAATTTCTATTATATAGTGATGCCCATTGGATTGAAGAATGCTAGTGCCACTTATCAACGAGCCATGACATTCATCTTTGATGAATTAATTCATCATTCGATAGAATGTTATGTTGATGACTTAGTGGTGAAGACTCAGAAGCGTGAACATCATCAAGATGACCTCCGCATTGTCTTTGAAAGGCTGCACAAGCATCAACTGAAGATGAATCCCCTCAAGTGTGCATTTGCTATCCAATCTAGTGTTTTTCTGGGATTTATTGTGCGCTACCGCGGCATCAAGATTGACCCAAAGAATATCAAGGTGATTCTATAGATGCCTCCTCCATGGAACCTGAAGGAGTTGAAGTCACTTCAAGGCCAGCTTGCGTACATACCGCGTTTTATTTCTAACTTTTCAGGTCGCATCCAACCTTTCACCAAATTGATGAAGAAGGGAGTAGAATTCGAGTGGGACAAGCTATGTCAAGATGCTTTCGATAGCATTAAAGAATACTTGCTCAATCTGCCCATTTTATCATCACCGATTAAAGGGCGACCTCTTATCCTCTATGTAGTTGCGCAGCCTAACTCATTAGGTGCACTTCTTGCCTAGCATGATGATGAAGGAAAGGAGGTGGCGTGCTATTATTTGAGCCGCACCATGGCAATTACTGAGCACAATTATTCACCTATTGAAAAGTTGTGTTTGACCCCTATCTTTACTTTGAAGAAGCTACGACATTATATGTTATCACATCAGATCTAGCTCATTGCAAGAGCGGATCCAGTACCATACATATTGAGTCAGCCAGTTCTCATGGGGCAACTCGGTAAGTGGGCTTTACTCATGATGGGGTATGACATTACTTATGTCTCTCAGAAGGCAATTAAGGGTCAAGACTTAGCTGATTTTCTAGTAGCACATTCTATGCTGGACGATTCTCCTTTGGTCATCGACTTGCCTGATGAAGAAATCTTCACATCCAACACGAAGGAATGAGATTTGTACTTTGATGGTGCCTTCCGAACTGAATTAGACCCTGATGGTATTCCAAGAAGATGAGCCAGGTAGGTCTCGTGTTCAAGACACTAGAAAGTAGGGCAATACATCATTCTTTTTCTCTCCTGAAAGAAGAATGCTCAAATTATGTAGCTGAGTATGAAGCACTTGTCTTCGGCCTATTATTGGCACTTTCTATGGACATTCATCGTCTCCATGCATTTGGTGATTCTTAGCTCATTGTGTGCCAAGTCAATGGCATTTATGAAATCCGAAAGCCTGAACTGATGCCATGGCATGAAGGCTCATAAAGAAGTTCGAGCACAATGAAGTTTCTCATGTGCCACGAAGTTAGAATGTATCAGCCAATGCTTTAGCAAAGCTTGCTACGGCACATGCTCTTCCAGATGGGGAGTCCGCGCAAGTCATCATTGAAGAAAGGTGGTTGCTTCGTACGGTTTTGGAGCTCATCTCAGAAGAAGTTGAAGTTGACATTGTTGTCACTTCATATTGAAGAGGAAGATTGGTGTAAACCATTCCTCGATTATTTCAATCATGGCACTTGACTAGATGACCCTGTGAAGAGGCGCCAACTACAACGACGACTCCCAACATACACTTACAAAGTAGGGGTTCTATACCGGTGGTCTTTTAATCAAATGCTCCTTTGATGTCTTTCCCGAAGAGAAGCTGACAAGGTTCTACAGGAAGTTCACCACGGAGTTTGTGATGGCCATAAAAGTGGACCAAAAATGTACCAAAACATTAAACTTGCTGGTTACTATTGGCCCAGCATCATGGTTGCTTGTCTCAAGGTAGCCAAGTCTTGCCATGATTGTCAAATACATGGTGATATCAAGCATCGACCATTAGTTCCTCTTCATCCCACTGTCCCTTCATGGCCGTTCGATGCCTGGGGCATTGATGTCATTGGCCCCATTGAGCCTCCTTTATCCAAGGGACATCATTTCATTTTGGTAGTGACTGATTATTTCTCCAGGTGGGTGGAACTAATCCCATTACAAGAAGTGAAGTCTAACAATGTCATCAACTTTTTGGAGTGTACAATCCTTTACCGCTTCGGGATACTACATCACATCATCTTTGACAAAAGAAAGGCCTTCAAGTTGCAGAAGATCTATAATTTTGCAGCGAAGTACAAGATCCAATGGAATTATTCTACTGGGTATTATCCTCAAGCCAATGGATTGATTGAAGCCTTCAACAAGACATTGGGCAAGATCTTGAAAAAGACAGTCGGAAGATATCGAAGAGACTGGCATGATCATCTTTTCGAGGTGTTATGGGCTTGTCGCATCACAGTGTGCACTCCAACACAGGCAACACCCTATTCCTTAGTATTTGGGAGTGAGCCGTGTTGCCATTAGATATTAAGATTCCCTTATGAAGAATCGCTCTTCAGGAAGAACTCACACATGATGAAAAAATTCGGCTTCATTTTCAAGAGCTGGATATCTTAGAGGAAAATCGTCTTCTTGCACTTCAAGACATTGAGTTGTACCGTCAAAACATGGTACGGGCATATGACAAGCTTGTCAAGCCATGTGTCTTCAGGAAAGGCGAACTCATACTTGTTCTTCGACGCCCCATTGTGGTCACAAGCGAGGTCAAAGGCAAGTTTGAGCCTAAATGGGAAGGACCGTATGCCATCAAACAGACATATGATGGTGGTGTGTACCAACTCATTGATCAACAAGGGAACCGCCCAATGCCTCCTATCAATGGCAGGTTCCTGAAGAAGTACTTCGCATGATCATGCCCATGGCATGATCTTCTCACCCATTTTTCTTTTTTTCACCCCTTTGCTTTTGATTAAGTTCTTTTTGTGTTAAAAAAAACTTTTCAAAAGTGTTTTCTTTTACAGGTATCAATCCCAATATTGAAAGGCTTCTCTGGTTTCATCAAGTCAATTGCCTCGGGTTTTGCGGCTAAAGGATTCATGTACTGAGCAAAGAAGGAATCAGCTTGACTTTATTTGCAGCGGAATGAACTCCACACAAAGCACATGGCAAGTGTGAAGTATGTGTAACCAAGGGCACTAGGATGCCAATTCTTGTCCTATCCAAAGTAACTAGTTCATCATGTACTTTACTATCCAATGCCTCACTTCAGATCCATTGAGACATCAAGCCCCTAGAAAAACTATAAGATGAAGAGCAGGAAAGGGCTACTTGACTCGGCACAAGTTGTACTTCAATGTGCAGCCGCTTGCCACTCTTGTGAGGTGTAAGCAAGGGTCCTTTTTTTTTTTAAAAAAAAAATGAAGCCTACGGGGATTATTTAGTCACTGCAAGATGTGGATTGACTACCTTTGAAGTCTCAAAACAAAGAAGAATCAAGCAAAGTTTCAAAGTAAGAAGCAACGCTCAATGGGCAATACCCGAAGAAGCTTTCTAAGAAATATCAAGAAGTACGTTCAAGAAATCCTCCAACAAAGTAATGAAGAAAACCATCCACCATCCTCGGCAAAAGTCCAGCAATCCTGTCACCCTCCAAATCTATCAGCTATTCAAGTCAAACTAGCCATACCTATGACTCACAATTCGATGAAGTCAGTGCAATGTGTGTGAAGTTTGGTGTTCTCTAGTAGAAGAGAAAGATTTGAAGAGATTCCTACTGCCTTTGGTGACTTTTACTAAAGTACTATGCTATATACACATCTTCATGAATGAATGAAGTTGTAAATGAAGTTCATCAAGGACATTCGATGTCTTCAAAATAGTGAATCCTTTAGAGGATCTATCCGAGGATGATATCCATTCCATGGCTTGATGTTTTAGGAAAATCCAATATTTCAAAATAAAAGTTTTTTTATTCATTAGTTTGGGAAGATTGTACCCCAATGTTTTAAAGAAAGATGTCTCTTTTTCTTTCTTTAATCATTTCAAAACAAAATTTATTTTTTGGGATGATTCTTCCCAACATTTTCAAAGAAAGATGTCTCTTTTCCTTTCTTTAATACTCTATTTCAAAATCAAAAGCACTTCTTTTGGGGGGGTTTTATCCCAAACACTAAAAAAAAGATGTGTTTTTCTTTTCTTTGATACCCTTTATTATTGGGAAGATATTATCCCAATATTCCAAAAAAAGATGTGCTTTCCTTTCTTTGATGGTTTTGCCTTAGTATTCCAAAGAAAGATATTTCTTTCCTTTCTTTGATGCTCTTTATTTTGAGAAGGTGTTGCCCCAATATTTTAAAGAAAGATGTTTATTTTCCTTTCTTTAATGTTCTATTTCAAGATAGTTCAATTGGGAGGGTTTTACCCGAACATTTTTTTTTAAAGAAAGAAGTCTTTTGCCTTTCTTTAAAGTTCTGTTTAAAATAAAACAATCTTTATTATGGGAGGGTTTTACCCCAATACTCAAAAGAAAGATGTGTCTTTCTTTCTTTGATGTTTATTTTGAATGGGAAGGTTTTACCCCAATATTCCAAAGAAATAGGTTTATTTCCTTTCTTTGATGATTCTTTATGGGAAGGTTTTATCCCGACGTATTTTAAAGAAAGATGTTTACTCCTTTCTTTAATGTTTATGATTGGAAGGTTTTATCCCAACACTTCAAGGAAAGAGGATGTTTTCCTTTCTTTGATATGCAGGTTGGCATCGCCAAAGTTGGGTCTGAAGATGGCTACATGACGCCTTGGCCAAACAATGTTTGCAATGTGACCATTAATGGGAGCAGTAAAGTAGCCAGTGCGGTTCATGTGGATCTGTGAAGGATGCCAGTGCGGTTCATGTGGATATGTGAAACCCTTCAACTCCATTGGTTGGCTCTGTGGTGGCAAGACGAACACAGTGAAAGTTGATAAAAAGCCTTAGGTTGTGGCATTATTCTTCACCATGACTTAGGAAGAATGGGAGTAGTGAAGCGTGCTAGTGCAATTCATGTGGATTTGTGAAACCCTTCAACTCTACTGGTTGGCTCTGTGGTTGCAAGACGGACACAGTAAAGTTGATAAAATACCTTAGGCTGTGGCACGTTCTTTCACCCTGACCTAGGAAGACTAATGACAGTGAATCATTTTGATGAAGCTGTCAATTCTCTTGCCAGTTGGCTCTGTGGCAGCTAGATGTATGTAGCAGAGTTTTTCAAAAATTGTAGTTTGGTCCTCCCACTTAGGGTTTTGGGATTTTTGTGCCTTGGCTGTTTTGCAGAGGGGGTTCTGAGTTTCTAGAAATTACAAAATAGCTCTTGGCTGCTAGGTTTAGGAATTCTAAGCTCCCGAAGACTCTGATTTCAGCACGATCAGTTCCTACGCATCCGTAGAAACATGTGCTTCTATCCGGAATAGACCAAGAGTCAGGTTTAGTCGATGAGATGCATCCCATCAGCCAAAATCCATCCGATTCACGTTGACTTGCAATTAAAAATTATGAAATGAGTAATCCAATCGATTTGATGACAAATTTTGAATAACCTAAGTATATGATGAGGTATATGAATAAAATGTGCATAAACATGGGGAAAATATATGAAAAAAAATGAAAATCAGATAAATATCACTGGTTGGAGCCTTGATCGTCATTGGCCCTTCTAAATGCTTTCAGTCGTTAATTTTCTTGAATGTTATTCACTCAAAAATATACTCTCTCTCTCTCTCTTTTTAATAATATATCTCAATTTAACTACATGCATATGAATTAAGCCGTGACTCAGAAATGTAATCTTTATGTCCTTTTGTTGCCCTAACGCTAACATAAATTTAAATGCAAGTTAATAAAGTAAAATAAATAATAATAATTACTTAAACAAAGTTACTAACCTAATCTTAGTATAAACGTAGCCACATAAAATACAAATGTATATTATTAAAATAAATTATTCATTAATCACACTAATGCGACGACAGAAGCCAACTCATATAGATACCTCTCTTGTCCATTTATTAGGGTTTCCACCACTTCTAGTTATGACTGAGTGTTCAGGAGGGGTTAGGGTTTGGGTTTCGGGATAGGGTTGGGGCCAAGGGAGCTAAAGTTAGAGCTTAGAGTTAGGGTTAGGGCTAGAGTTCATGATGCGGGTGCCCGATGTTTACAACATAGGATCGTTGATAACTTGCTGATCCGTGCAACCTAACGAACCGATGGCGCCAACGACTGTCAAAACAGCAACCTACGACAAAAGAATTCGCCCAACCACACAGTCTAATCATTGTCTACTCAACCACGCAAAAGTAAAAGGCAATTGCTCCTCCAAATCACAAGGATTCACAAGAAAAGTGGTGAAGAAAATAACTCCCAATACTAGGTGGCGGCTTATGAGAAAAAACCCTAAATTAAGAGCAAAAGCTTCTCTTAAATATTTGTGTATATAATTTGTGGTTCAAAGATACATAGGACGCACCATTCCTATTTAAAGGTCTATGGCCGACTCTCTAACTTGTGGCTTGGGCCTTGGAATCCGACTTGAACTCATCTACGAATTAAAGGTCTATGGCCGACTCTCTAACTTATGGTTTGGCCTTGGAATCCAACTTGAACTCATCTACGAAACAAATTCTAATTCGGACTCAATAGAAGGAAACAACGTATTTTTCCTAAGATACAAACCGATTCTGACTTGAATTCATCTAGAAAAGAAGGCACACAGGCCCGAAATCTTCACATCTCCTTCTCTAATTCAGACTTGACATCTCATAGCTACTTGGTTAAACTTCTTTACTCTGAAATATGACTGCTACTGTTCTCTTTATTGCTCTCAACCGCTCCATCATCTACACATGTCAACCTAAGAATGCCCGAAGTAATATTATTAGGTAGCAGCAAATTGTCATGAATATCAAATGATAATCCATTAAGAAGCAGATTCACCTGTTGGTTTAGTTGCTTTGCTCTAGCTCTTGTCATTGGAGGACTTACTTTATTTGGAACATTATGGACAGCACCATGTGAAGTAGATGATGAGCTAGTGTTAGGGATGTCCTCATCATCCTCCCCCTCTTGGAAAGGAGTCAACCTCGACTCCATTTCTTTTGGTCCAAAGAAAGGTGACAAATCAGCAAAATTAAATGTAGTACTCATCGCATAGTCATCGCCCAAAAGCTCTATCTTGTATGCATTATCATTGATCTTCGCAAGCACTCTGAATGGACTATCACCACAAGGCATCAGCTTGGACTTACGCCTCTCCAAAAAGCAATCCTTATGTAGGTGCACCCAAACCAAGTCAGCTGGTTCGAACATCTGCTTCCTATGTTTGTTCGCGTTCTCATCATAGTATTTTCCTTCTTCGCGATTTCTTCTTCACATATTCAGCACGCTTCAACGCCTCCATATTAGCATGCTCTTGTAGTGGAAGTGGTAGAAAATCAAGTGGTGGGATTGGTTTAAAACCATACAACACCTCGAATGGGCACATTTGAGTAGTAGAGCATACCACCCTATTATAAGCAAACTCCACATGTGGTAGACAATCTTCCCACTCCTTTAGTTCTTCTTAATCATCGTTCATAGAAGCATTGAAAGTGTATGATTCACCACCTTCATTTGTCCATCAGTTTGTAGGTGACAAGTTGTTGAGAATAAAACTTCGTCCCAAACTTGGCCCACAAGGTCTTCCAAAAGTAGCTCATGAACTTGACGTCGCGATCTGAAACAATGGTTCTTGACATTCCATGTAATCTAACGATCTCCCTAAAAAATAAGTCAGATACATGCGATGCATCATCACTTTTGTGATAGGGTATAAAATGTGCCATTTTAGAGAACCTATCAACAAAAAATACTAAATCCCTCCTCCTCTTAGTTCTCGGTAATCCTAACACAAAGTCTATGCTAATATCCTCCCAAGGTGCATTAGGAACAGGAAGTGGAGTGTATAATCAATGAGGGTTTAGTTTAGATTTAGCTTTGTGACATGTCACATATCTCCAAACAAACCTTTCAATGTCACATCTCATCTTAGGCTAATAAAAGTGATTGACCAATAGCATGTAGGTATTTTCTCTCCCAAAGTGTCCCATCAAACCACCTACATGTGATTCTTGCAACAAAAGCAAACGCACGAACGAATCTCGTACACATAGCTTGTTTGCTCTAAAAAGAAACCCATCATGCATGTGATACTTATCCCATCCTTTCCCATCATAGCATTTAGAATATGGTGCTGAAAAGTCATGATCAGAAGTATACAATTCTTTCAAACTCTCTAAACCACACACTTTCACTTATAATTGTCAACAAAACACTTTTTCAAGATAAAGCATTGGCAACCACATTCTCCTTTCCCTTGTTGTACCTCACAACATAGGGGAAAGTTCCAATGAATTCAACCCATTTAGCATGTCTATGGTTCAATTTAGCTTGACCTTTCAAATACTTTAATGCTTCATGATCAGAATGAATTACAAATTCTTTAGGCCAAAAATAATGCTGCCAAGATTTAGGCACACGTACCAAAGCCAAAGCATACAACTCTTTGTCATAAACATGATAGTTCAATTGAGCACCTCTTAGTTTCTCACTAAAGTATGCTACAGGTTTGCCATCTTGCAAAACACCGCCAATACCTATTCCACTAGCATCACATTCAATCTCAAAAGTTTTAGTGAAATCAGGTAAAACAAGCAAAGGTGCTTCAATTAAGCATTTTTTAGTTCCTGAAAAGCATTCTCTTGTGATTCACCCCATGTAAACTGATGTGACCATGCACATCATAGATAGGACCAACACTACATCAACATGGTGGTCATCAAGAGTTTCATTCAATTCTTCGTCAGCATGGTCGTCGCCGAGTGCTACCTCGATCATTTCGCCAACATGGATTAGTGTAACTTCTTCCATGACATCTACGACAAGTTGGCAACACTTCACGGCATCCTCGACATCATCTACATCAACTATGGTGTCATCATCAACTATATGGCATCATCGACTCGCACCATGGCCAGGTCGCGTGCACAGCCGGCAAGCTTATCATGCTAATATTGCGCTATCGCCGCCAGCAGTTCAGCCTCCACCGTGGCCACCTCCCCAACTTGTGAGATTAATCATCCGTATTTGCAATTCAGTTTGCTTTCTTCCGTGTTCTTGCTTGTGTTCTCGATTCGCAGCAGGGATAAGCCTTCTTGGCGAGGTCAATCACGCTCACGCGATATTGATAACCAACGGAGTAGTGGTGTTGCGATTGCGGGGTTCAGATCGTGCCTGATTTGAAGCCGGATCGTTCTACGTCGAAGCTCCACCAATCGATCTATCACGTACCTTTCAGAAGATCGGGCACCCAGTGTCACACCAAGTGGTATCAGAGCCTCGGTTGCCCGTCAGGTATACTTGTATCCCCTTTGTTCATTATTCATCTTTCACCTAGAGTCCAGAAAATTGCCCCACAAAAATATTTGAGTTCGCCGTCATATCCATCGTCCAAGCCACTTTGTGCCCTTCGCGATTTCGTTTTCAGTTTCGCGTTGTTGAATTTGTATCCCTCGTCATCATCTTGTTGCTGGTTTAGAGTAAGTTCTTGATCTAGTTTGAGTCTTGCATCTTGACGTCGAGTCTAACGCCATCACGTCGTCGTCGCCGCCGCGTCCAAATCGGGTGTCAATCTGTCAAGTTCGGTATTTTGCTTTTATCTCCTTCGTCTGAACTCCAAATTGGACAAATTCAGAGTCTAAATTGTAGCTCAGAACAACTTTGTCCATTGTGAGAAGTTCTAGAAACGCCGTTTTCAAGTCCAAAATCGCGTTGGAAGTGAATCTGTTTGATTTCGGATTTCCTACACAGACTGTATTGCGGGGCCCATATCTCCTAGATCCGTTATCCAAAATTGGTGTATCCTTGCACGACTAACGTCTGCAGGCAAGTGAAAATGATCAAATTGAGAATGAGGAGAATGAAGAGATGCTTGTTGCAGCACCCCTGCTTCCATCACCTACAACTGAAGATGTACCTACATCAGCTGAGAAGGAAAACAAAGGTAATGAAAAAGGTACCACACTCATTCAAGATGAGAACGATATTGATGTGCTGAAACTTTCCACGAATCATGCTTTGTTAGAGCAACAAATTGTGGAACCAGTTGCTGATTTACCTTTGTCACAAGAAGATTTGCTCGATGTTTCTTGGGATAAAGAAGAGTTGCGTGATAATGCTTCACTTATATTCATGCCACAACTAGTGAATGAACATGTTACTCTTACTTTGGAACATAATTACACTTGTGCTCAAAATAAACATGTTGTTCACGTTGCAAACGAAAATGATGAGCTGAAATGGTTGTCTTCTTTAAATATTCTGGGTTATATTGAATTTGATGTTCTATGTGATCTAGACAATTTAGAGGAGAGACTTACTGATCCATATAATTTGCCTTGCTTATCAAGAAACATTTTTCATATTATAGGCAAATATAATGATAATGGAAAGTACATGGTTAATCGAGTGTACATTTGCTCAAATATGAATTTTGCTTATGATGTACAACCATGTGATGAACTAGAGAGCTATACTATCACCAATCATTCCATGTCGAGTACATCTGGTTCAATTTTTAAGGCACATGAACTTTTTCAAGAAAGGGAGGATATGAATCCGGATGAATCTGATTCTAACAATTTGATTACAAACGATATGCTTGTTGTTTTGCCTTCCTTTGGAGCTAACCTTTTACAGACGACCGAGCATGAGTCGAGGACGACTCACAATCAAGAAGGGGAGGATGATGTGACCATGCACATCATAGATAGGACCAACACTACATCAACATGGTGGTCATCAAGAGTTTCATTCAATTCTTCGTCAGCATGGTCGTCGCCGAGTGCTACCTCGATCATTTCACCAACATGGATTAGTGTAACTTCTTCCATGACATCTACGACAAGTTGGCAACACTTCACGGCATCCTCAACATCATCTACATCAACTATGGTGTCATCATCAACTATATGGCATCATCGACCCGCACCATGGCCAGGTCGCGTGCACAGCCAGCAAGCTCATCATGCTGATATTGCGCTATCGCCGCCAGCAGTTCGGCCTCCACCGTGGCCACCTCCCCAACTTGTGAGATTAGTCATCTGTATTTGCAATTCAGTTTGCTTTCTTCCGTGTTCTTGCTTGTGTTCTCGATTCGCAGCAGGGATAAGCCTTCTTGGCGAGGTCAATCACGCTCATGCGAGATTGATAACCAACGGAGTAGTGGTGTTGCGATTGCGGGGTTCAGATCGTGCCTGATTTGAAGCCGGATCGTTCTACGTCGAAGCTCCACCAATCGATCTATCATGTACCTTTCGGAAGATTGGGCACCCAGTGTCACACCATAAACACAACACTCTTTTTAGTTAATTCATTCAATGGGGTAGCTATGGTACTGAAATTTTTAACAAGTCTTCTATAAAAACTAGCTAGTCCGTACACCTTCCGTTGAGGAGAGTTGTTCACAAGCAGTGAAAACTTCTAACTTGACTCACATTAACGGGGATAGGCCAATTTTTGATTGCTTCAACTTTTGATTCATCTACCTCAATTCCCTGTCCAGAAACAACATAACAAAAAACACAACCTTATCAGTACAAAAAGTGCACTTTTCTAGATTATCATATAACTTATGTTCTCTAAGCACTTCTAGCACTTGTCTAATGTAATCAATGTGTTCTTCCATGGTTTTACTATAGATCAAAATGTCATCAAAGTATACCAACACAAATTTACCAATTGATGCCCTTAAAACATGATTCATCAAACGCATGAATGTACTTGTTGCATTAGTTAAACCAAAAGGCATTACTAACTACTCATACAATCCAAATTTAGTTTTCAAAGCAGTTTTCCATTCATCACCAAGTTTCATTCTAATCTGATGTGATCCACTTCTCAAATCAATTTAGAGAATATAACAAAACCACTCAATTCATCAAGCATATCGTCTAGCCTAGGAATAGGAGGACGATATCTAACAATTACGTTATTAATGGCTCTACAATCAACACACATTCTCCAAGATTCATCTTTCTTAGGTACTAAAATTACCAAATAGCAAAAGGACTAAGGTTTTCGTGTACGTACCCTTTATCAAGTAGTGCTTGTACCTGTCTCTATATTTCTTTAGTTTCTTTAGGATTGGTGCGATAAGGTGGACAGTTGGTAAGTGATGCGCTAGGTAGGAGGCCAATCTGGTGTTCAATGCCACGCATAGGATGTAGTCTAGCAGGTGTCTCCTCTGGAAACATGTCGGTGTATGCCTGCAAAACACTAGAAACATTACTAGAAAGAGAAATTAAGATGTTAGTCAAAATCAAGGTGTCGTGGTATAAAATATACCACCGGCAGATTTCACGGAAAGACTTGACACGTGAACAACGGCGCGAGCTGACCGAGTGACCGGTCACCTCCCGCCGGGCAATGCAGCAATTGACACGAGGATTTATACAGGTTCAGGTCTCAGTGGAGACCCTAGTCCGGTCGACGTGCTCCCAACAAGAGTTGGTTGGGGGAGTTCTCTCATGGGGAGAGTGCTACTAAGCACGCCTGTTCGTTTTTGAATATTGATGTCAAATGAGTTGTCCTCCTCCTACAATAGAGGGATACAAGGGCTTATATAAGCCCAAAAGATGCAAAAAGACTAAGCTACCCCGGCCGCAGCCGTTGGATCAGAGGGCACTGACGTCTTTCTCCCGACCGAGGGGGCTGGATGCTTGACAAGTGTCCTCGCTAGTTCCCGAGGCGCTTCTCGCATGATCCCCACGTGACCCTGCCCGAGACGAGGGTCACCGGGGTCCTTGTCCTCGGGCTAATGGCTGCGCCCGGGACGGGGGTCACCGGGGTCCTTGTCCCCGGGCAAATGGCAGCTCCCGGGACAGAGGCGCCGGGGGCCTAGTCCCCAGGCCAATGGTGGCGCCCGGGACAGCGGCACTGTGGGCCTTGTCCCCAGGTCGATGGCGGCACCCGGGACAAAGGTCACCGGGGGCCTAGTCCCTGGGCCAATGGTGACGCCCGGGACGGCGGCACCGGGGTCCTTGTCCCCGGGCAAATGGTGGCGCCCGGGACAGAAGTCCTCGGGGCCAATGGCGACGCACGGGACCGAGGCGCCGGGGGCCTAGTCCCCAGGACAATGGCAGTGCCTGGGGCAGGGGTCACCGGGGGCCTTGTCCTCGGGCAAATAGCGGCGCCCGGGACAGAAGTCACGCGGGGCTTAGTCCTCGGGTCAATGGCGATGCCCGGGACGGCGGCACCGAGGGCTTTGTCCCCTGGCAAATGGGCCAATGGCGGCGCCCGGGACAGGGGTCAGGACAGGCACCGGGGGCCCAATCCCCGGGCCAATGGCGGCGCCAGGGACGGGGGTCACTGGGAGACTTGCCACTTACCTGGACTTGATCGTGCGGAGATTTCCCCCAACAGCAGCCCCCAATGTCCTCTGGGGACACTGCTCGAGTCCCCGGAGGGGATGGTTCTCATTACCGGCCCCTTGTTGATGCTTTGAATTTTGCGCTAGATACTTACGGCGGCGCCGTCGGTCATCAGGTCGCCCCTAGTCTCGATTGTAGCGTGCCGTTTGTCCATAATGGCCTCGTGTGGTTCGAACCGATGATGCGTCGTTTCCCGGGCCCGCCCCTTCGATTCGCGCATGCCGTTTGAATTGAGTGGCGCAGATTCATCACGAGGGGCCACTTGGCACCCATCGGGGCCACATTCGAGCCCTAAACATAGAGCTTCGAGGGGCTCGGAGAAGTCACTCGAACCTTCGATCCTCAAACGCCACCGGCGCCCTAAGCTCTCCCGGTAGCCTTCTCCAGAAGCTTAGTCTCCGGAAACCTAAGCCCCTCAGACTTAGTTCCCTGAGAGCTCAACCCACCGGAAAAACAAATGGGTCCCAAGGGTCGCGCCAAGGCCGCCGAGGTGCCTCCGAAGGAAGTCACCGCGGACTTCCTCTAGGCCTCCGAGTTCACTTCAGGGGACTTAGAGTCCCTCGTGGATCGGGGGGTCATCGTGGATGGGGACATCCGGATCCCCTCCAAGAGGCATGGCGCCCCCCGCCCCGGGCCCAGAGAAGTCGTCGTCTTCGAGGCCTTCCTCGAGGTTGGGCTCTGGCTCCCGGTGCATCCATTGCTCTGGGAGTTTCTCCGGGAATACGGGGTGGTGCTCAACCACTTGACGCTGAATGCCTTTGTTCAGATGGGGCTCTTCATCTGGCTGTTCGAGACAGCCACTGGACGGAAGTCGATGCTCTGACTGTTCCGGTACTTCTACGAGCCGGCGGCGAGGAGCTCCCATTTGGTGAAGGGAGGACCGAAGTCTCCGTTCGGCTCCGTCATCATACAGCTCCTGCCGTCGCGGGTGCACGAGTATCCAGTGGCGGCCTTCCGGGACCACTGGGGAGTAGGTCCGAAGGTGGTTTTACCTCCAGGTCCGGGACCCCAAGGTGACCTACTCATTGGAGCGCCCCCTCCTATAGCCGATTGTCCGCCCCCAAGCCCCCAGAATGGACCGAGGAGGAGTTGAAGCTCCTCAGCAAGGTGGTTGCCTCCCGGGGCGTCCGTTCCATGAGGGACGCCACGGAGGAGCTGACGCTACTAAAGGTCTCCCCCTTCTCGCACGGGTGGAGGGGGATTGGAATGTGCCCAGCACAGTGGCCCCCACAAAAGCCGGTGACCCGACGTAAGCCACCGGCGACCTTCTTTTGATTTTTTGTTAATTTCGCTAACGCCCTTCATTTTTGCAGTCCGGCCATACCCGGCCGCCCGGGAGAAGGCGGAGAACCTCCTCGGGAGGTACTATGCCGACAAGCACGAACGTATCGTGCCCTTCATCGGGGAGGGTCCTCCCCGGAACTTGGTGGCCGAGGCCTTTAGGCTAAGGCTACCGGAGAGGATGCCTCTCCCGACCCCCGGCTCCCACAAGCTGGGGAAGGAGGCTGCCGAGGGTTCTGAGCCGAAGCGTGCCAAGGCTCAGAAGGCCCTCGGTCTGGCAACGACACCGGGCTCTACGCCCGTGAAGGCCCGCGAGTGCCTTCTAGCCTCGAGGTGACGCCCTCCCCCCTGGAAGAGCACTCTGGGGGGACGGCGGAGGTGTAAGAGTTCGCGCGCCTTCTCGAGGCCCCCGGGGGAAGGAGTCGGTCGATGACGAGGGGACGTCTGACTCAGCAAATTACGCCCCCTCGCCACCTCCGGCGATTGCACCTCCGGTGGCACCGGGACTGTTGGGGGAAATCTCCGCGGGACTAAGTCCAGGTAAGTTGCGTCACATTCGCCCGGGGACTTGGCCTCCGGCGCTGTCCTGGGCGCCACCATTTGCCCGGGGACATGGCCTCCGGGGCCTCCCCGGGCGCCGCCTTTTTGGCCCCCGGGACCTGGCCTCCGGCGCCGTCCCGGGCGCCGCCATTTGCCCGGGCACATGGCCTCCGGGGCCTCCTCGGGTGCCGCCTTTTTGGCCCCCGGGACCTGGCCTCCGGTGCCTCCCCGGGCACCGCCATTTGGCTCCAGGGACCTGGCCTCCGGTGCCTCCCCGGGCGCCGCCATTTGGCTCTCGGGACCTGGCCTCCGGTGCCTCCCCGGGCACCGCCTTTTGGCCCCCTGGACTTGGCCTCCGTTGCCGTCCCGGGCGCCGCCATTTGCCCGGGGACATGGCCTCTGGGGCCTCCCCGGGCGCCGCCTTTTTCGCCCCCGGGACCTGGCCTCCGGTGCCTCCCCGGGCGCCGCCATTTGGCTCCCGGGACCTGGCCTCCGGTGCCTCCCCAGGTGCCGCCATTTGGCTCCCGGGACCTGCCCTCCGGTGCCTCCCCGGGCGCCGCCTTTTGGCCCCCGGGACTTGGCCTCCGGCGCCGTCCCGGGCATCGCCATTTGCCCGGGAACCTGGCCTCCGGTGCCTCCCCGGGCGCCGCCTTTTGGCCCCCGGGACTTGGCCTCCGGCGCCGTCCCGGGCGCCGCCATTTGCCCGGGGACATGGCCTCCGGGGCCTCCCCGGGCGCCGCCTTTTGGCCCCCGGGACTTGGCCTCTGGCGCCGTCCCGGGCGCCGCCATTTGCCCGGGGACCTAGCCTCCGGGGCCTCCCCGGGCGCCGCCTTTTGGCCCCCGGGACTTGGCCTCCGGCGCCGTCCCGGGCGTCGCCATTTGCCCGGGGACATGGCCTCCGGGGCCTCCCCGGGCACCGCCTTTTGGCCCCCGGGACTTGGCCTCCGGGGCCGTCCCGGGCGCCGCCATTTGCCCGGGGACCTGGCCTCCGGTGCCTCCCCGGGCGCCGCCTTTTGGCCCCCGAGACTTGGCCTCCGGCGCCGTCCCGGGCGCCGCCATTTGCCCGGGGACCTTGGCTCCCGGAGCATGTCCCGGGCCTCATCGCCCTCCCCAAGGTAAAGTCTCGAGTTGTTTATCACGCGCAGGTCACGCGAGGAGCGCCTCGGGAATCAGCGACCACCTGTCAAGCATCCAAGACGTTTGACCAGGAGAAGGACGTTCCTGCCCCTCAATCCGACGGTGGCTTCCGGGGTAGTTTAGGCTTTTTGCTTCTTTTTGGGGCTATAAATAGCCCTTGTACCCTTCAGTTGTAAGCAAGTGATTCATTTGTTGGAATAGCTAAAAACTAACAGGTGTGCTCCGGAAGCCTCTCCCTCGGAGAGAGCCTCCCCAGCCGACTCCGGTCGGGAGCGCACCGACAGGACTAGGGCCCCCACCGGGACCCGAACCTATATAAATCCTCGTGTTATTTCTTGTGCTTGTCCGGCGGGGGAGGACCGGTCACCCGGTCAGCCCGCGCCGCGTAATCTTCGCTAGGATAGTTCACAAAACCTGCCGGGGTATTCACAATACCACGACAGGGACTACCGGAGGCGGAGCGGCCAGAAGTTCATTTCGCGGAGGCTTCCCCTCCCCGCGTCGAGTGGCCGGTGGACGAGGGGGGAGCCCCTCGGTCTACGAGGTCCCTGCGGCGACGGAGGTTCCAGGGGCCCCACGGCCCAGAATGGGGAAGGTCACCTCATCCCCCCCGGGGTGGCACCCCCTCGAAGAGCTCGTCCACCTCCTCTTCGGCCACCTCCTCAGCGGTGAGGACCCCGGCCACTGCCACTCCGGTCCACATCACCTCCGCAACCTTCGTGAGGGGGCCCGCCGGTGCGGACGAGTCTGGAGCCGTCAGGAGGGCGACCCCACTGCTGTCCGCGGGGGAGGTCTTCCGATTCGCGGAGGGGCTCTAGACCCAGAAGGTGCAGGAGTACATCACGCAAGGGACGCTCCATATCCAAGTTCTCTCCCGGATCACCAGGTCGTTTCTTTCTAAGATTTTACTAACTCTTGGGCTTCGAATAACCTTCGTGTTTACAGGGGGCGGCCCTCGCCTGGGGCATCGAGGCACGCTTCGACAAGGCACTGAAGGAGGTGGAGGGGAAGGTCGCCCTGTTCCGACGAGCGAGATGATGCGCTCTGGGAGTTGGCTTGAGTTCGGGCTCAACTCCACGCCTCGGAAGGCGCCAACAACCGGCTCCGAAGGGAGGTGAGGGCAAAGGAGGATGCCCTCTGGGAGCTCGAGGGCTCCAGTGCTCGGGTGGTGGCAGAAGTGGGTCGCTCCGTCCGCTCGGCCCTCGAGGAGCTTGGGGTGAGCCTCGGCCATGGGGGCAGCTCTGACGCGGCGCCGGCGACGCTTGAGGAGGCCGTGTGTTTCTTAATGCACAAGTCTCTGTGATCCCGGAGGCCGCCGACGCTCGGGCACGGGGCCGGGCGATCCCAGTGGTGGCCGCCGCCACGGGGCTTGTGCAACTCCGGGGGATTGGCTCCCGGGCGATTGGGGGCCGACTCCCCCGAGGTTTTCCCGAGTTCTTTGAGCCGCTCCGACGAGAGGTGGAGCAGCTCGCCGGGGGCTTCTACGGCCAGATCGTGCGGGTGCGATTCCCGGTGTCAGCGCCCCCGAGGGCGGACACCACGGCTTCGGCAGAGACCTCCTGGGGGGAGGACAACAATGATCAAGTATGAGCCTCCCCCCGGGCCTTTAGATAGGTCCTGTTTTTTGTTTTAGGATTTTTTTCTCCCGGTAGCTTCTTAGAAGCCCTGGAGACTTGTACAAAAGACATTTTAATGAAATGAAATGAATGTTTTGCTAAGTCTTGAATTCAATTCATCAGGCGCCCTGGGGGGTTACTCCCGGGGGAGGGCTCCCGAGAGTTGAACGCAACCTTAGAGGTGCCCCAGTGGTGCGAGGAGCCTCTCCGAAGGTAAGGCCTTCGGGCTCCGAAGGGCATCACTCGGGGGATGCCCAAGCTGCCTTAATTTTGCTAAGTCTCATCTCTGGAGGGCGTGGTGGGGGTGTCTCCCGGGAGCCGATCCGGTTGCGGTGGCTCCCAGAGTGGCACCTTGATAACTTCGACAACCACCGCGCCGAATTGTCCCCTCAGCGACCGGGGTCCCGGAGGGTTCCACCACTTCGAATGCTCCCATCGGCGGGCTACGAGTATTGGCCCGAGAACTTGCTTCGGGAGGCTCAGCGGTGTATACGAAGCTTGTATCGACACCTGGCCCGGGAGCTATTGGAGAGCCTCCGGGATTATTAGGTGTAGGAGCCTCCGGAGGGGGACTGTCCCCCCTGGTATTTCCCACAGGAGTTAAATTCCCCTAGTTGTATCTTGCATTTGCCCACCGGGGGGGGGGGGTTGTCCCCAGGTTATATGTACCGATACCCATCGGGGGGGGGGGGGGGGAGATGTCCTCAGGTTAAATATATTAATAAAGTTAAGTTTGCTTGTTCCTTAACTTGCTTTTTGAAATTTTCCAAGTCCAAAGGATGGTCTGAGGGAGGACAATCTTGGCACAAGTTACCCCCCTCGCCATAGCGGGTTGTAGCTTAGCTCCACGCGCTATAGGGAGGGAGCGAAGGGCCCGAATGTTAATGATTACCAGGGCAAAACTTCTCCAAGAAGATTTTCCAAAGGTCCCGGTGAGAAATCTCCCGATCGCCATGAGAACGGGGAGCCGGGTAAAAAACCTCCGGGAAAATTTTTCGAAAGTCTCGGTGAGAAATCCTCCGGTCGCCGTGAGAAGGGGAGCCAGGTAAAAACCTCTGGGAAAGTTTTTCGAAAGTCCCAGTGAGAAATCCTCCGTCTCGCTGAGGAGACAATTTTTCCCCCGGAGGAGGGTGAGCCCGATGACGGGTCTGAGTGTTTGAGGGGGGACTAGTCTCTCAAATTGACTCGTTACGACAGTCCTTGAGTACTGGGTTGCCGCTTACCCCCTCAGTCCACGAGGGGTGATTGTAAGCTGCCCTACGGGAGTGGGGCTCCCGTCGTAGGGACTCTTCGACTGCGATAGCCTACGTCCTCATGGGGAGGGCATCCTCAATGGGAGGGCATCGTCTAAGAGACGGTAATATAAGAACCTGCAATGAACTCGAGTTGGAGAAAAAAGCCCAATTGTATTGATAGAACTTGAAATACAACACCTCCCCCCGTGGAGCCGCGGCGAGGGAGGGAAAGAGAATACAACGTCCCCCCTCCCCCCCGTAACCGCGGCGGGGGGCAGTGCCTCCCCCTGCGAAGTCCCGATGGGGGAGGGGAAAGGCCCGGAGGCTAGACATAAACCTTGCAAAGCAAGTCTACGTTCCATGTATGCTTCAACTCTTGATCTTGGAGGTTGGAGAGCTTGTAAGCCCTGAGCCCAGGACTGCAGAGACCCTATAGGGGCCTTCCCACTTTGGGGAGAGTTTGCCTTAGGCTTGGGGGTCGGTCACGCACTTGAGGACAAGATCCCCAAGGTGAAAAGCTCTCGCGCGGACGCACCAGTTGTATGCGCGCGCCATTTCTCGCTCGTAGATGGCGTGGTGGAGGAGCGCTTGGTCATGTTCTTCTTCGGCGAAGTCGACTTCCAGCCATTTATTGGCTTCGTTGGCTTGGTACGTCGCGATCGTAGCTCCATCCAGGAGTTCGACCCGCAGTGACCGGAAGTTGATCTCCAAGAGGAGAACTGCTTCAGCCCCATACACGAGTGAGAAAGGCGTGCGCGCCGTCGCTCGACTCGGCGTCGTGCGCATGGAACAGAGGATGCTCAGGAGCTCCTCCGCCCATGCGCCCCGCCTGGAGGCAGCTTGCTCAAGCCTTCGGCGTAACCCCTGTAGGATCACGTCGTTGACCCTCTCAACAGCCCTGTTGCTCTGGGGGTGAGCGACAGAGGCGACGTGGAGGGTAGCCCCCAAGCCTTTGCAGAATTCCCGGAAATATGCTGAGTCGAATTGGGTCCCGTTATCTACAGTGATTTCCCGGGGGACCCCAAAACGACACGCGATATTCTTCCAGAAAAACGTCTGCACTGCTTGGGACGTGATGCTGGCCAAAGGTTCGGCCTCTACCCACTTGGTGAAGTAGTCGACTGTGACCACCGCATACTTGTAGCCCCCGGGCACTGGGGGGAAGGGACCTAGGAGGTCCATCCCCCAGCGCGCGAAGGGCCAAGTGATGGGGATAGTCTGCAGTGCTACGGAGGGGAGGTTGGAACCCTTAGCCATCTTCTAGCAGGCCTCACACGCGGAGACAAGGTGAGACCCGCAACTCCCCGAGCGGATGTCCTCGAGGAGTTGGAGCCCTTCCGGCCGTGGGAGGTAGCGGAGCAGGGCAGAGGCCCCCCGCTTGTAAAGCTTCCCCTCCAGCAGGAGGTATGCCCGGACCTTGGCTCGGAGGCGCTTAGCATCGGTCTCGTTGGGAGGGTCCCCCTCTCCCTTTATGAAGGAGATAAGGGGGTCCATCCAAGACGCGACCCGGGTGATCTCGGAGACTTCCAGGACACAGGACCCATTGTCCGCGTCCGGGGAGGTCACCGAGGGCTTCGCGATGATCTCCAAGAAGGCTCCCCCGGGGAGAGGTTCCCGGGCACTGGCCGCCCGGGCCAGGGCATCGGCCCGGTCATTGTCTCTCCGGGTGATGTGCCGGGCCTCTAGGCCGTTGAAGTGCTTCTCCATCTTGCGTACCTCCTACAAGTAGAGGCTCAAGTTTGCGTCATGGCACAAGTAGGACTTGTCCATTAGGCAAACTACGAGCTGAGTGTGATCTCCTTTCACGAGGAGGTGACGAATCCCCAGGGAGCGCACGAGGTGCAACCCGAGGAGCAAAGTGTCGTATTCGGCGATGTTGTTCGTGGCGGGGAACTCGAGCCGCGCCACGTACTCCAGCTCCTTCCCCTCGGGGCTTTGGAGGACCACCCCCGCGCTAGCCCCGGTGAGACACAAGGAGCCATTGAACATGAGCATCCAATGGTCACTGCGTCAGGGCGGTTCAGGGAGGCTCTCGTCCCCGGACCTGGAGGCAGGGGTCCACTCTGCCACAAAGTCGGCGAGGACTTGTGATTTGATGGCGGAGCGCCCGGTGAGGGAAAGGGAGAAGGGAGCGAGCTCGGCTCCCCACTTTCTGATTCAGCCGGTGGCGTCTTTGTTCCGGAGTACCTCTCCCCCTAAGGGAGGGACGACGGGATGATGATCGGGTGTCCCAGGAAGTAGTGACGAAGCTTCCGGGATGCCATTAGAAGGGCGTAGCAGATCTTCTCTATTTCCGTGTACCGAGTTTTAGCCCATTAGAGGGCTTCACTCATGTAGTACGGGACGTTGTTGCCCATCCTGCTCCTTTACCAATACCGCGCTTACGGCGACCGGGGTCGTGGCGAGGTAAAGGAGAAAGGGCTCTTCCGAAGACGGGCTCACGAGCATTGGGGGGCTCGTGAGGTACTTCTTCAGGTAGTCGAAGGCCTCCTGGGCTTCGGGGGTCCATCGAAACCCCTCAAGCCCCCAGAGGAGTTTGAAAAAATGGAGGCCGCGTTCCCCTACCGCGAAACAAAGCGGCTTAGCGCGGCCAAGTAGCCGGTGAGCCGCTGTACCTCTTTGACGGAACGTGGGGAAGGCATGTCTAGGAAGGCTCAAATTTTTTCAGGGTTGGCCTCTATGCCTCACTGAGACACAAGGAAGCCCAGTAGTTTCCCTCCTCGCACGCCGAAGGTGCACTTTTCCTGGTTGAGCTTTAACCCGTACTCACGGAGGTTGCGGAAAGTCTCTGCGAGGTCGTCGATGTGACTGGTCACACGGGAGCTCTTGACGATCGCGTCGTCGACATAGACTTCGACGTTGCGGCCGATTTGGTCTTTGAAGACCAGTGACATGAGTCACTGGAAGGTTGCTCCCATGTTCTTTAGCCCGAAGGGCATGTGGACGTAACAGAAGGTCCCGAGGGGAGTTATAAAACTCGTCTTTTCCTCGTCCCCTTCTGCCATCCGGACTTGGTGATAGCCCGAGTATGCGTCCAAGAAGCTCATCAGCTCGCACCCCGCGGTCGAGTCGACAAGTTGGTCGATCTGCGGGAGTGGGAAGTTGTCTTTTGGGCAAGCGCGGTTGAGGTTGGTGAAGTCTACGCACATCCGCCATTTTCCATTTGACTTTTTCATGAGGACAGGATTCACCAGCCACTCGGGGTGCAGGACCTCCCGAATGAATCCTGCCTCCCGGAGCTTGGTAATCTCAACCTTGATAGCCTCTTGGCATTCAAGGGAGAGCTTTCTCAGCTTCTCTTTGACCTGGAGGTGACCGGGGGTCACAACAAGCATATGCTCGATGACCTCCTGGGCAACGCCTTGCATGTCGGAGGGTTTCCATGCGAAGACATCGGAGTTCTTGTGAAGGAAAGCCGCGAGTTGCTCTGCGTGCTCTTCGGAGAGATCTGCCCCGATCTTGACGGTTTTGTCCGCCTCGTTCGGGGATAGCGGGACCTTCCGGAGGTCCCCTTCCGGATGTGGCTTGGGGGGAGACCTCCCAGAGGGGACGGCCGTGGCATCCAGCACCGGGGAAGAGGTCTCTCCCCCCGAGGTCTTGATCACGTTGACGCTCCCGATCATCGCGGCGGCACGCTCGTACAAAGCGCGGGCCGCGTCTTGGTCGCCTCAGGCGGTGATCACGCCGTGAGGCCCAAGGATCTTCACGTAGAGGTAGCTCTGGTGGATCGCCGCCCCCAAGCGGTTGATTGTGGCCCTCCCCATGATTGCGTTGTATGAAGAGGGGAGGTCCACCACGTCGAATCGGACCATCTTCGTCCGGTAGTTGTCTGGGGTACCGAAGGTCATGGGGAGATCCACCTTCCCCACCGGGTGGATCGTCTTCCCCGGGATGAATCCCTGCAAGGGCCCTGCTGCGGGCTGCAGTAGCTTCTCGTCGACCTGCATCTCCCCAAACGCCTTCAGGTACAGGACGTCGGTGGAGCTTCCGCCATCGACGAGGATGCACGCCAGGTGGCAGTTGTAGACAGTGGCCGAGACGATGAGTGCGTCGTCAGGAGGGAAGTGAACCCTGCGTGCGTCTTCTGCTGTAAAAGTGAGGAGGACGTCCGACCACTTTGGTGGCCGAGACGTATGCAGCACCCCCACAACCTTTACTTCATGCGCGTACTCCTTGCGCTGGCACTTGGAGTCTGGCCCAGAGGCAGACCCTCCCGTGATGACGTTGACACACCTTTGGGAGGTTTGGAAGGGGAGCGCTTCTGATGGGCCCCCTTCCCGCGCTTGTCCATGCTGCTCCCCCGTGGGGGCAGGAAGGGCCAGTAAAGCCGGCTGAGAGGGCAAGGAGGCAGGACTCCCCCCACCCCCCGTGCCCATGTTGGTCGAGGAATGCGGCGAAGTGTTGGAGAAGCTGGTGGCATTCCTGAGTAGCGTGGGTATTGGACTTCTAGAAAGTGCACCACAGGCCTTCCTTGCCTCCCGCCGCAGGGCCTTCACGGCCATGGGACGACTGCACCCCCCCCCCCCCCCACGGCTTGGGGAAGGGACAGTTTCCCTTGGGGGCATCGCGCGAGCCACCTCCGCCCTCGAGGACAAAGGTGTCCCGTGGCTGTTGGGGGAAATCTCCGCGGGACTAAGTCCAGGTAAGTTGCGCCACATACGCCCGCGGACGTGGCCGTCGGGGCCTCCCTGGCCTTCGGCCCCTCCCCGGGTGCCGCCTTTTGGCTCCCGGGACCTGGCCTCCGGCGCCGGTCCCGGGAGCCGCCTTTTGCCTCCCGGGACATGGCCTCCTGCGCCGGTCCCGGGAGCCGCCTTTGGTCCGGGGACCTGGCCTTCGATGCATGTCCCGGGCCTCATCACCCTTCTAAAGGTAAAGTCTAGAGTTGTTTGTCACGTGCAGGTCACGCGAGGAGCGCCTCGGGAATCAGCGACCACCTGTCAAGCATTCAAGACGTTTGACCGGGAGAAGGACGTTCCTACCCTTCAATCCGACGGTGGCTTCCGGGGTAGTTTAGGCTTTTTGCTTCTTTTTGGGGCTATAAATAGCCCTTGTACCCCTCAGTTGTAACTAAGTGATTCATTTGTTGGAATAGCTAAAAACTAACAGGTGTGCTCCGGAAGCCTCTCCCCCGGAGAGAGCCTCCCTAGCCGACTCCGGTCGGGAGCGCACCGACAGGACTAGGGCCCCCACCGGGACCCGAACCTGTATAAATCCTCGTGTCATTTCTTGTGCTTGTCCGGCGGGGGAGGACCGGTCATCCGGTCAACCCGCGCCGCGTAATCTTCGCTAGGATCGTTCACAAAACCTGCCGGGGTATTCGCAATACCACGACAGTTGGCGCCGACCATGGGGACTCGTGACAAGACGCCATGGCTCCACCAAGAACAAGGGCTCGCACCCTTCCCGGTGACGCCGGTCTCGGAGACCCGGTGCCGCCCGTCCGGGACACTGATGTCCCGGCGCTTCCTCCCGGAGGCGGCCAAGCCCAGGTACCGCCTCCCTCCTTTCCTCTTAACTTAGGTGCCTCTACCTCCAGGTCGCTCCCGGCGGCTGTGGGGACCTCGGCCGGGACCAGCTCCCCCCGACGGCTCCCTCGGCTCCCCGGGACGCCCTGCTTGAGTCTCTCGTGGAGGGCCAACTCCGCGCCCAACGCTCTATGGACGAGCTGCTCAGCGTGTTGGCGCGGCCTCCGGCCCCCACATTTGCGTCGCACCCATACCGGGGGACTATGCCCCCGTTAATGGGTTACCCGGCGGCCCCTCCGGCCGCCGGGGGTTCGTCCGCCCCGTATGATGCCGCCGGGGGGTTCCCTCCCCCCGCGGGTTATACGTCCGGACCCTTCCCGGCACCCAGGCCCGTCCCGGTGCCGGGGGGCTATTTCATGCCAGGGCCCTTCGTGGCACCAGGGGGGTACCCCGTCCCAGGCCTATTCCCGGGGCCGGGAACCCATTTCATGCCGAGGGTTTTCCCTACGCCGGGAGCCAGTCCTGCCCCCCGCGTCGCGTTTATCGCACCGGGGGCGGTCGACAGAGCAGCTCCCGTGCCTCAGCGGACTTCCCCCCGCATCGGCTCCCCGGTCTCGGACGTCGCCGCGGGAGCTCCCCCCTCGCCGGTTCCGGATGTTACAGGGGCTTCCCCCTTTCCGGTTCCGGTCGTTGCCACTGGGGCTCCCTCCACTTCGGTTCCAGACGTCGCCATGGGCTCCTCCTCCCTGGTTTCGGATAATACAGGGGCTTCCCCCTTTCCGGTCCCGGGGCTCTTCGCAGGGGGCTCCCCCCAGCCGGTCCCGGAAGCCCCCGGGCCGGTAGCTACAGTGGATAAGCTCCCTCCCTCGACGGGACAGGTCCGTTTCGCCCGGGGGGAGGTCGAGCGAATGCATTCACCTGAGTGCGGGGAAGAACTTCCCCCCGACCGCGGGCGCGGGGAGCCTCGCTCTCGCGCTGGTCAGGGGAAGAGACCCGCTGAAGAGCCAACCTCTCCGGAGGAGAGCCCGGACGTCCGGGAACTTAGCCCCGGTCCGGAGGAGAAGCGTCGCCACCGCCACTCTGGCGGACCTCTCGGACCGCTCCCTGACTCCGACAATGAGGGTCACGTCAAAGAAGACAGCGACCGGGACTCTCCCTGGGAGGTGCAGGGGGCTAATCAGCCCCTGTGCCGAAGACTTCGCAGCATCTGGTGGCCGCGGCCCTACCGCCCTTCGCACATCGAGCACTATAACGGTGAGGTAGACCCTTACGAATTTGTGCAGGTCTACTCGACAGCTATCTCCGCGGCGGGGGGGGGGGGATGAGACGGTACAATGCAACGTCTTCCCCCTCTACCTCACCGGCATCGCCCGCTCCTGGTTCTACAACCTGAAGGCCGGCTCCATCAAGTCTTTCACGCAGCTCAAGCGGGAGTTCTGCGCAAACTTCCAGGGGAACTATGTACGCCCCCTGGACTCCTCACAACTCTACACTGTCCGACAGAGGACTGGGGAAACCATCAAAAGCTTCTTCAAGCGCTTTGCTCAGGTGAAGAGCAAAGTGACCCATGTCCCCGACTCTACTTTCATCGAAGCCTGCAAAAGCGGCATCCTCCCGGGGGAGCTCCACCGAAGGCTCTCCCGGAGCTGCCCCTCTTCCACCGACGAGCTCTTCAACGTACTCGAAAAGTACGCTCGGGCGGAGGAAGACGACATCTGGAAGAAGACCCAGGGGGCTCCCGCCCCCGCAGACCGGGGGGCTAGGGATCCCCTCAAGCGCCCCAGGCAGGGGGGGCGTAACGAGCCACGGCCTCGGGACACTTTTGTCCTCGAGGGCGGAGGCGGCTCGCGCGACCCCCCGAAGGGCAACCACCCCTTCCCCAAGCCAAAAGGCTACGGGGGGGACAGTCCTCGCGCGGCCGGGAGGGCCCCACGGGGAGAAGGCGGGAAGGACCGTGGTGCAGCTTCCACGGGTCCAGTACCCACGCTACCCGAGACTGCGGGCAGCTGCTGCAGCACTTCGCGGCGTTCCTCGACCAGCGCGGGCAGGGGGGGACTCCGGCCTCCTTGCTCCCTCGGCCAGCTGTTCCGGCCCTTCCCGCTCCCGCGGGGGGTCAGCAGACACAGACGCAGGAGGGGGAGCCTTCAGAAGCTCTCCCCTTTCAAACTTCTCAGCACCACATCAACGTCATCGTAGGGGGGTCCGCCTCCGGGCGGGACTCTAAGTGCCAGCGTAAGGAGTACGCGCACGAGGTCAAGGTTGTGGGGGTGCTACACGCGTCCCCGCCACCTAAGTGGTCAGACGTCCCCCTCACCTTCACGGCGGAAGACGCGCGAGGGGTCCGCTTCCCCCACGACGACGCGCTCATCGTCTCCGCGACAATCTACAATTGCCACCTGGCCCGCATCCTTGTGGACGGCGGGAGCTCCGCCGACGTCCTATTCCTGAAGGCCTTCAAAGAGATGCAGGTGGATGAGAAGGTCCTGCAGCCCGCGTCTGGGGAAGGCGATCCACCCCGTGGGCAAGGTAGATCTTCCCATGACATTTGGCGCCCCGGAGAACTACCGGACCGAGCTGGTCCGCTTCGACGTAGTGGACCTCCCCTCCTCCTACAATTCGATAATGGGGAGGACCACAATCAACCGGCTGGGGGCTTCCAACCATGAAAACTATCTCTGCATGAAGATCCCCGGGCCGCATGGCGTGATCAATGTCCGGGGAGACCAAGACATGGCCCGTGCTCTATACGAGCGCGCTGCGGCCACAATCGGAAGCGTCAACCTCATAAAGACGTCCGGGGGGGAGGCTTCTCTCCCGGAACTAGACGTCGCTGCGCCACCGCATGGTAGGCCCCTCCTCAAGCCGCGTCCGGAAGGGGGCCTCCGGAAGGTCCGGCTGTCCCCGGGCGACGAAGACAAAACCGTCCGGATCGGGGCGGAGCTCCCCGAGGTGCATGCAGCGCAACTTGCGGCTTTTCTGCGCGAAAACTCTGATGTTTTTGCGTGGAAGCCTTCGGACATGCGGGGCGTCGCCCGGGAGGTCATTGAGCACAAGCTCGCAGTGGCCCCCAGTCACCCCCTGGTCAAACAGAAGCTGCGGAAACTCTCCCTCGAGCGCCAAGAGGCAATCAAGGTGGAGATCACCCGGCTCCGAGAGGCGGGGTTCATTCGGGAGGTCCTGCACCCCGAGTGGCTCGCGAACCCCGTCCACGTCAAGAAGTCAACCGGCAGGTGGCAGATGTGCGTGGACTTCACCGACCTTAACCGCGCCTGCCCCAAAGACAACTTCCAGCTCCCGCGGATTGACCAGCTCGTCGACTCCACTACGGGGTGCGAGCTCTTGAGCTTCCTAGACGCCTACTCAGGCTACCATCAAGTCCGGATGGCGGAAGGGGACGAGGAAAAGACGAGTTTCATAACTCCCCTCGGAACCTTTTGCTACGTCCATATGCCCTTTGGGCTCAAGAACGCGGGCGCGACCTTCCAGCGCCTCATGACGCTGGTTTTCAAAGATCAAGTCGGCCGCAATGTCGAAGTCTACGTAGACGAAGAGGTCGTCAAGAGTCCCCGCGCAGCCTCCCACATCGATGACCTGGCTGAAACCTTCCGCAACCTCCGCCCGTTTGGGCTCAAACTCAACCCGGAGAAGTGCGCCTTCGGGGTGCGCAGGGGGAAGCTCCTAGGTTTCCTCGTGTCCCAGCGGGGCATTGAGGCAAACCCCGAGAAGATCCGAGCATTCCTAGATATGCCCCCGCCGCGCTCCGTCAAGGATGTCCAGTGGCTCTCCGGCCGCCTAGCCGCGCTAAGCCGCTTCGTCTCCCAGTCGGGGGAGCGGGGCCTCCAGTTCTTCAAGATCCTCCGAGGGCTCGAGGGGTTCCGCTGGACCCCCGAGGCCCAGGAAGCCTTCAACGACCTCAAGAAGTACCTCACGAGCCCGCCAATGCTCGTGAGTCTGTCTCCAGAAGAGCCCTTGCTCCTCTACCTCGCCGCGACCCCGGTCGCCGTCAGCTCGGTCTTGGTGAAGGAGCAAGGGGGGCAGCAGCGTCCCGTGTACTACGTGAGTGAGGCCCTCCAAGGGGCCAAAACTCGGTACACGGAGATGGAGAAAATCTGCTACGCCCTCCTCATGGCGTCCCGGAAGCTTCGACATTACTTCCTGGGGCACCCCATCGCCGTCCCATCGTCCCTCCCCCTGGGGGAGGTACTGCGGAACAAAGAAGCCACCGGCCGGATCGGGAAGTGGGGGGCCAAGCTCGCCCCCTTCTCCCTGTCCCTTATCGGCTGCTCCGCCATCAAGTCGCAGGTCCTCGCCGACTTTGTCGCGGAGTGGACTCCCGCCTCTGGGTCCGGGGACGAAGACCCCCCTGTGCCGCCCCGACACAGTGATCATTGGACTCTCATGTTTGATGGGTCACTGTGTCTCGCCGGGGCTGGTGCGGGGGTAGTCCTTCGGAGCCCCGAGGGGAAGAAACTCGAGTACGCCGCGCGGCTCGAGTTCCCCGCAACTAACAACGTCACCGAATACGAGGCTTTGCTCCTTGGGATGCGCCTTGCGTGCTCCCTGGGGATCCGGAGCCTCCTAGTCAAGGGAGATTCTCAGCTCGTAGTTTGCCAAATGGACAAGTCTTACCTGTGCCATGACGCAAACTTAAGTCTTTATTTGCAGGAGGTGCGAAAGATGGAGAGGCATTTCGACGGCCTCGAGGCCCGGCATATCACGCGAAGGGACAATGACCGGGCCGACGCCTTGGCCCGGGCCGCAAGCGCCCGGGAATCGCTCCCCAAGGGGGCTTTCTTGGAAATCATCACGAAGCCCTCGGTGGCTTCCCCGGACACGGGCGACGAGCCTCATGTCCCGGAGGTCGCCGAGATCACCCGGACTCCGTCCTGGATGGACGCCCTCATCTCCTTCATCAAGGGGGAGGGGGACCCTCCTAGCGAGACCGAGGCTAAACGCCTCCGGGCTAAAGCCCGGGCATATCTCCTGCTGGAGGGGAGGCTCTACAAGCGGGGGGCTTCCGCCCTCCTGCGCTACCTCCCCCGGCCGGAAGGACTTCAACTTCTTGAAGACATCCACGCGAGGAGCTGTGGTTCTCACCTAGCCCCGCATGCCATCGCGGCCAAGGCTCTTCGGCAGGGTTTCTACTGGCCCACGGTCATGCGCGACGCGCGAGACCTTGTCTCCGCGTGTGAGGCATGCCAGAAAATGGCCAAGGGCTCGAACCTCCCCCCTATAGCGCTGCAGACGATCCCCATCACTTGGCCCTTCGTGCGCTGGGGGATGGACCTCTTAGGGCCCTTCCCCCCAGCACCCGGAGCATACAAGTATGCGGTAGTCACGGTCGACTATTTTACAAAGTGGGTTGAGGCGGAGCCTTTGGCTAGCATCACGTCCCGGGCAGTCCAGCGGTTTTTCTGGAAAAACGTCGTATGTCGTTTTGGTGTCCCCCGGGAAATCACCGTGGACAACGGGACCCAATTCGACTCGGCTTACTTCCAGGAATTCTGCGAAGGCCTGGGGCTCGTCATCCACTTCGCCTCAGTGGCCCATCCCCGGAGCAATGGGGCCGTCGAGAGGGTCAACGGCGTGATCCTACAGGGATTGCGCCGGAGACTCGAGCAAACCACTTCTAAGCGGGGTGCATGGGCAGAGGAGCTTCCTAGCATCCTCTGCTCCATGCGTACGACCCCGTCCCGGGCGACGGGACGTACTCCCTTCTCCCTGGTCTACGGGCGGAGGTAGTCCTCCCCCCGGAGATTGGTTTTTGGTCACTGCGGGTCGAGCTCCTGGAGGGAGCCACACCCGCAGTGTACCAGGCCAACGAGGCCAACCAGCGCCTGGAGATCGATCTCGTGGAGGAGGAACGCGACCGAGCACTCCTCCGCCACGCCATCTACGAGCAAGAGATGCCGCGCGCGTACAACCAGCGCGTGCGCGAGAGAGCTTTCCACCTTGGGGACCTTGTCCTCAAGCGCGTGACGGACCCCCAAGCCCAGGGTAAGCTCTCCCCCAAGTGGGAGGGCCCCTACAGGATCTCCGCGGTCCTGGGCTCGGGGGCTTATAAGCTCTCCAACCTTCAAGAGCAGGAGCTGAAGCACACGTGGAACTTGTGTTTACTTCGCAAGTTCTATGTTTAGCCTTACGGGCCTGTCCCCTCCCCCGGAGCGATCACGCCGGAGGGGGAGGAGGGACGTTGTATTTACTTTCCCTCCCCTTTCGCGGCTTCGCAGGGGGAGGCACTGTACTTCATTTTATTAGCAATACATAGGTCTTGCTTTTCAACTGTCTCATTGCAAGTCCTTCTCATTACCGCCCCTAACGGCGATGCCCTCCCCTCGAGGATGCCCTCCCCTCGAGGATGCCCTCCCCGCGAGGATGCCCTCTCCGCGAGGAAGCCCTCCCTGTGAGGATGCCCTCCCCGCGAGGAAGTGGACCAGGCCCAGCAAGTCCCTCCTATAGGGCGGCTTACGATCAGCCCTCGTGGACTGAGGGTGTAAGCGGCAACCCGGTCCCCAGTGGGCGCGGTAACGAGTCACTTTGGGAGACTAGTCCCCTGCCCAAACACTCAAGACCCGTCTTCGGGCACTTCCTCCTCCGGGAGTAGACGCTCTCCCCAGTGGGACGTCTAGTGGATTTCTTGGATATTTGGTCCCCAGCGACCTTATTCCCGGCTCCCCGTTTTCACGGTGACCGGACGATTGGTTCCCGGCAACCTTATTCCCGGCTCCCCGTTCTCACGGCGACCGGATGAATGCCTCCCGGAGACCCTATTCCCGGCTCCCCGTTTTCACGGCGACCGGACGATTATCTCCCGGAGAAGTTGCGGATTTCTCAGACATTTATTCCCCGGAGACCTTATTCCCGGCTCCCCGTTCTCACGGCGACCGGACGACCGTCTCCCAGGAAGCTCGCCTCCGGAAATCTCATTGGGTTTTCTTGGATGTTTCTTCCACACGAGGCCTTATTCCCGGCTCCCCGTTCTCACGGCGACCGGACGATTGTCTCCCGGAAGGTCTTTTCCTTGGAAACCTCGTTTTAAAATTTTCTAACTTAGAAAAATTTCTATGCTACAGGTTACTTCCACCCCGGGGCCTTGTTACCCCCACAGAGCGCGGAGCTACCCTCCGGCCCGCTGTGGGCGGGGGGGATAAGGAACCCCCGGGTGTCGACCGCATCGCCCACGAGCAAACTTAGCTCATTCTTGTGAAAAGGAGTCGTCCAGACCATCCAAGAAGAAAAAATAAAAAGACAACAAGAGAAGAAGCAAACAAACAACTTTATTCATCGTCAAACCCGGAGGACATCTTCCCCCTCCGGTGGGCTTCAGAAACGGTACAACCAAGGTTCTAACCCGGGGGACTCTCTACATCCTAAGGCTCCTACGCCTAATACTCCCGGAGGATCTCCACTAGCTCCCGGGCCAAGTCCCAGTACAATGCACGCACGCGGCGCCGAGCGTCCCGGATCACATCTTCGGGCCAGAACTCGTATCCCGCCGGTGGAAGTATCCGAAGGGGAGGTATCATCCGGAACCTCGGTCGCGGAGGGGACAATTCGGCGCGATGATTGTCAACATTGTCCAAGTGCCACTCCGGATGCCACCTCAACCGGATCGGCTCCCGGACGCTGTCCCCGCCGCGCTTCCCGGAGACGAGGCTTAGCAAGATTAAAGCCGCCTGGGCGTCCCCCGGGGAGCCCCTCCCGGACCTTCGCCCGGGAGTAACCTCCCGGGAACCCTGGTAACAATGCATTCAATTCAAAGACTTAGAAAAATTTCTAACTCTATTGCATTCAAAATGTTTTTGTACAAGTGTCCGGGGCTTCTTCTAAGAAGCTACCGGGATCAAAATCCTAAGAAAACAAAAAGGGCCCTAACTACGACCCGGGGGGAGGCTCATACATTTTCATTGGCGTCCTCCCCCCGGGGGGCTTCCTCCGAGGCTGGGGCTGGGGCGTCCACTGCCAGAGGCACCGGTGCCGGGAATCTCGCCCGGATAATCCGGTCGTAGAAGCCCCCGGTGAGCTGCTCCACCTCCCGGCGCGCAGGCTCGAAGAACTCGGCGAAGCTCCGCGGGATGCGGCCCCCGATTGCCCAGGCGCCCACTCCCCGGTGCTCGACGAGCCCGGCCGCGGCCGCGACGACGGGGATCTCCCGGCCTCGCGCCCGGGCGTCCGCTGCCTCCGGGATCACAGAGACTTGTGCGTTGAGAAAACGCACAGCCTCCGCTAGCGTGGCCGGGGGCACCTCCGAGCCGCCCCCGGAGCCCAGGCTTACGCCAAGGCTCTCGAGGGCCGAACGGACGGAGCGGCCTGCGTCCGCCACCGCCCGGATGCTCGATCCCTCGAGCTCCCGGAAGGCCTCCTCCCTCGCCTTCGCCTCCTCTCGGAGGCGGCCGTTCACGGTCTCTGAAACGTGAACTTGGGCCCGGACCCGGGCTAGCTCCTGGAGAGCTTCATCCCGCTGGCCCAGGAAGGAGGCGGCCCTGTCCTCCGCGTCCTTGAGCAGCCGGATGCCGGGTTGCTCGACGCCCCAGGTAATCACCGTCCCCTATAAATTCCAGAGTTAGAAGAATTTTTGGATGTATGAGCCAAAGGAAAGCGACAGTCGCTTCGGGTGAATACCTGGGCTTGGAGAGACCGAAGCTCTGTGAAGCGATCGTGGAGCGTCCCCCCCGCGACGAAGGCCTGGACCTTCAGGTTCTGCAGGCCTTCCTCGTAACGTTCGACCTCCCCTGCGGAAAGCAGGGGGGTCTCCCGCCCGGCGCTTGTCCCGCTGCGGCCGGTAACGGACTCCCGGACTTGGGCGCCCGGCCCGACCTCGGTCGGGGTGGCGGTCGTCGTCGTCCTCGTTGCGGAGGTGCCCCCCGAGGAAGTGGACGAGGAAGTCCCGGAAGGGGTCCCTCGCCGGGGGGGTTCATTAGACCCTTCCCCTTCCCGGGCGGGAGGGCCCCCGGGCCCCCCACCTCCGGCGGGACCTCGTAGACCGAGGGGCTCCCCCCCTCGTCCACGGGCCACTCCATCCGCGGAGGCGAGGCCTCCGCGAACCTCACCTTCGGCTTCTCCGACTCCAAGGGGGCCGGGGGCGCTGGCGGGGCCGCTACCGACGGCGGCGATGGGGCGTAGTTCGCCGAGTCGGAGGCCGCCGCGCCCGCGGTCGGTTCCTTCCCCCGAGCCGCAAAGGGGCTCTTCGGGGGAGGGGGAGTTGTCTCCTTCCGGGCCGGCGCCCGGGCGCGCTCGGTCCCGGGGGTCCCGTCCCGGGGCTTCGCCGATGTCGCCGCCGGCGTCGTCGACGGGCCGGGGTTTGTTGGACTCTGGCCTTCTTAGGCTCAGAGCCCCCGGCCGCGTCCTTCCCCCGCTTGTGCGACCCGGGGGTGGGGAGGGGCTTCCTCTTCGGAAGCTTCAGCCCGTAGGCCTCAGCCACCAGGTTCCGGGGAGGGCCCACCCCCACGAGGCGCACGACGCGCTCGTGCTCGTCGGCGAAGTACCTCCCGAGGAGGTTCTCCGCCTTCTCCCGCGCCGCCGGGTACGGCCGGACTACAAGAGGTAAAGAGTTAGTCAAATTTTTAAAATTTTGTAAATGTAATGAAGCAGGTTACCGGGACTTACGTCGCGTCATCGGGTTGACCGGGGGCCGCTGCTCCGGGCCCATGCCGGTCCCCCTCCGCCCACGTGCGAAGGGGGAGATCCTCAGGAGCATCATCTCCTCGGCGGCGTCCCGCATAGAGCGGGTCTTCCGGGAGATGATCACCTTGCCGAGGAGCTCGAGCTCCTCGTCCGTCCACACCGGAGGCTTCGGCGCGGACGACCGGCTGTAAGAGGCGGGCTCCGGGGCGTATGCCACCTCGTCGTCCCGGACCCGGAGGTAGAACCACCTCCGGATCCAGTCCCCCCAATGGTCCTGGGAGGCTGCCGCCGGGTAATTGGCCACCCGGGACGGCAGCATCTGCACCCTCACCGAGCCGAAGGGGGACTTGGGCGCCCCCTTCACCAGGTGGGAGCTCCGCGCCGCCGGCTCGTAGAATTACCGGAAGACGCATAGGGTGGGCTCCCTCCCGGTCGCCGTCTCGAATAGCCAGATGAAGATCCCCATCCGGACTATGGCATTCGGGGTGAGGTGGTTGAGCGCCACCCCGTACTCCTTCAGAAACTCCCGGAGCATGGGATGCACAGGGAGCCGGAGCCCCACCTCCAGGAAGGCCTCGAAGGCCACGACCTCTCCGGGCCTGGGGCGGGGGGCTCCGTCGTTCTTCACGGGGACCCGGATGTCCCCGTCCTCGGTGACACCGCGTTCGACCATGGACTCCGCGTCCTCGGCCGTGAACTCGGACGCCCAGAAAAAGTCCGGAGCAACTTCCTCCGGGGGCACCTCGGTCGTCTTCGCTCGCCCTTCGGTGCCATCAGGTTTGTTTTTCTGGTGGCTAACTTTTCAGGAGGCTAGGTCTAAAGGTTCCGGACGCTCGCTACCGGGCGCTAGCTACCGAAGGAGGGCTACCGGGAGAGAGCTACCGGGAGAGCTAAGCGCGCTAAGGCTGAGGTTTGGAATGAACTTCCGGGCACCCCCCAAGGCCCTATTTATAGGGTCGAGCCATGATCTAGATGGGCGCCACGTGGCACCCCGCGGATCAATCTGGGCTGTTGAAGTTCAAACCGTGCGCGGGAAACGAAGGGACTGGCGCACGAATCGAGGCACCGGTTCGAACCGTGAGTGCATTTATGGCGAAACAGTGCGGCCTTAAGCGCGGGGCACGGAAACCGAAGAGTCACGGCTCCGGTGGCTTGGTCCGGAGATTTTCCCGTTAACATGTGCCATACCCACCGGGGACTCGAGCATCGTCCCCGGAGGGCATGGGGGGTTGCTGTTGGGGGAAATCTCCGCGGGACTAAGTCCAGGTAAGTTGCGCCACATACGCCCGGGGACGTGGCCGCCGGGGCCTCACCGTGGCCGGCGGCCCCTCCCCGGGCGCCGCCTTTTTGGCTCCAGGGACCTGGCCTCCGGCGCCGTCCTGGGCGCCGCCCTTTGCCCGGGGACGAGGCCTCCGGCCCCTCCCCGGGCGCCGCCTTTTGGCTCCTGGGACCTGGCCTCCGGCGCCGTCCCAGGCGCCGCCATTTTCCCGGGGACGAGGCCTCCGGCCCCTCCCCGGGCGCCGCCGCCTTTTGGCGCCCGGGACCTGGCCTCCGGCGTCATCCCGGGCGCCGCCATTTGCCCGGGGACGTGGCCTCCGGCCCCTCCCCGGGCGCCGCCTTTTTGGCCCCCGGGGCCTGGCCTCCGGCGCCGCCTTTTGCCTCCCGAGACCTGGCCTCCTGCGCCGGTCCCGGGAGCCGCCTTTGTTCTGGGGACCTGGCCTCCGACGCATGTCCCGGGCCTCATCACCCTTCTAAAGGTAAAGTCTCGAGTTGTTTGTCACGTGCAGGTCACGCGAGGAACACCTCGGGAATCAGCGACCACTTGTCAAGCATCCAAGACGTTTGACCAGGAGAAGGACGTTCCTACCCTTCAATCCGACGGTGGCTTCCGGGGTAGTTTAGGCTTTTTGCTTCTTTTTGGGGCTATAAATAGCCCTTGTACCCCTCAGTTGTAACTAAGTGATTCATTTGTTGGAATAGCTAAAAACTAACAGGTGTGCTCCGGAAGCCTCTCCCCCGGAGAGAGCCTCCCCAGCCGACTCCGGTCGGGAGTGCACCGACAGGACTAGGGCCCCCACCGGGACCCGAACCTGTATAAATCCTCGTATCATTTCTTGTGCTTGTCCGGCGGGGGAGGACCGGTCATCCGGTCAACCCGCGCCGCGTAATCTTCGCTAGGATCGTTCACAAAACCTGCCGGGGTATTCGCAATACCACGACAGTGGCCGTGGCTCGCTAGGATTGCCCCTCTTGGGGCGCTTGAGGGGCTCCCTAGTCTCCCAATCAACGGGGGCGGGAGCCCCCTGGTTTTTCTTCTAGAGGTCGTCCTCCTCCGCCCGAGCGTATTTCTCGAGTACAGTGAAGAGCTCTTCGGCGGAGGAGGGGCAGCTTCGGGAGAGTCTCCGATGGAGCTCCTCGGGGAGGATCCCGCTCTTGCACGCCTCAATGACTGTGGAGTCAGGGACGTGAGCTACTTTACTCTTGACCTTTTGCACATGCTCAGCCATGATTTGTTGTGGACTCATGGGCCTAAGAACCATATCCTTGCCCTTCCAATTGAAAGTATACCTATTTTTCCTCCCATCATGCTGAATGGACTTATCATATTGCCATGGAAGCCCCAATAGCAAATGACACTCCGTTATAGGCACCACATCACACATCACGGTGTCAAAATAGTCACCAATCTTGAATGGGACCTTAACCATGTGCTGGATCTTAATCTCTCCACAATCACTTAACCATTGCACATGATATGGATGGGGATGTTGTAGCAGCTTTAAACCAAGTTTAGTACACAATTCTTTACTAGCTAGGTTATAACAACTACCACCATCAATAATAACTTTGCATACCTTGTTATTTACCTTAGCTAGTTAGTGAAATAGATTGTGTCGATGGCCATTCTCCTCCTTGAAGTGCACACTAAACACCTTTGTGACCACTAGCGCAGAACCTTGCTCAAAATCACAATATGTTGGCCCATCATCTTCTGGTGCACCATCAAACTTTTCAAATTCAGCATGCACTTGTTGCTCATCTTCGCTTGTGGAATCATACCTTCCTTCTTCTGTGACAAGTATAGTGCGATTCTTTGGGCACTCCATGGCGATGTGACCACACCCCAAACATTTAAAGCACTAAATAGCACTACTCTTGGTTCTAGACCCCACTGAAGTAGTAGAGCTTGCAACTGGACCCTTCTTGGCACTTGGAGTAGACTTCTTTTCCTCCCGATGCAACACAAGCACTAGAAGAAGAACTACCACAAGAAGTCAGATTACGACTTAAATTAAATCGGGGTGTAGTGCTACCTCCAATAGACGGCGGTGTTCGGGTGCTAAATGAAGTGGATCTTGCTGGTTTGGAGTCCAGCTGCAATTGATGCTTCCCCTTTGTAGCTTGATGCACTAACTCCACAACAGTGCCATAAGGTTGGAATTCCACAATGCACTAAATAGGACGGTTCAAACCATACATGAACCGTGCAATTGATTGCTCCTCATCTTCATGAATATTGGCTCAAATCATTGCCTTCTCCATCTCCTTATAGTATTCCTCCACCGAACGGCTTCCTTGTCTCAAATTCTACAATTTATCAAAAAGATCGCGTTTATAATGCTAAGGAACAAAACGTGCTTGCATTTCTCTCTTCATCTCAGCCCATGCAACTAGAACTTCATTGTTTTCTTCTCTCTAATTCTGAATTTGTTCCCACCAAATCACAACATAATCATCAAACTCCAGCAATGCCATAGCTAGTTTCTTCTCTTCGGAGTATTTGTGGACGCGGAATATCTAGTCAACTTTCAACTCCCAAGTGAGATTCGTCTCCAGATTCGAACCACCATCAAATTTGGGTATGGTAAACTTCAATTTACCAAACCTCTCTACCATGGGATGATATGCATCATTGTTACCACGACGACGATATCCATCATTGCGGTGCAAAGAAAAGTTTTCATCATCATAGATAGGATCATAGGCATTACCTCCTTGGCCACAGCCGCTCCTTTGGCCACGATCAGCACCAACTCCACCATTTACGTGCCCTGGACCAAGTGGTCTCAAAGCATGTGTAGCAGCTCAGTTCCTTCTGTCTTGAGCTTCCTATGCAACACGAATAGTGGCTTCAGCATCGGTTTCATCCACCGCTGGTCCTGCACACTTGCCTCTTCAGGGTTATGATGGAGCTCACGAACAATGTCAAAAACAATGTTAGCTCGCAAGGCCTCCATGCTTTGGTTCACTTGAACATCGAAATCATTCACCATCTGCTTAACATCAGCAGCAAGTTGATTGGTCTTTTCTTCCAATGGTGACAACCTCTCCTGAACTCTCCCCAGAGATGATCCCGCAATGCGTTGAATTGGAAGCGAGTGACCAATTCGTTGAGTTGACCGTCACCCTCAATGTCAAAGTTATCTCCTCCACCTGACATGATTAGTGGTGCAAAAGTTCTATTCTAAACAATATATATGTGGAAAGCACTCAATCTCACCTTCTCTTACCCACCAAAGTTCTTATGTGTCCTTTTTTGAATGGAGGAGTTCCACGCACTTTGGTGAAAATAGACAATACAAATGTGATTGGTCGAGCGAATTCAAAAGTCGAGGAGTGTACAACAGTTGCTTATTTGTGAGCTTGGAGGGATAATTATTAAACCTATGCAATCTGAATTCTAGATATTGTTTCGTTAAGTAGTTATCCAAGATAGAATTCAATGCCTAGTTGTTGATCACAAGATATAAGTAATGCTTAGCCCTATGGTTTGCTTCCCCCTTTATTTTCTTTTGTTATGCACGACTCTTCCTTTATGTGCTGCCTTTTTTTTTGAACTTTTTCGGACTCAGCAAACACTAAATTAGGAACTGGGAACAAGACCCACATGAGTAAGAAAACACAAAAAGAACGACTCAAAAATGGCCGAAACGGTTTCTGAAACTTCGAAGGGTGTTTTGAGGCCCTAGATGACCTTTTTTGTGGTCGGAGGTTTTTGCCGATAGCACGCATGGAGAATCATTAAGAGTTCACAACTTTTTGTTAGCTTTCCAATGAATCAAAGAACACCTCAATCGGAGTTACAAGTCAAAAGTTATAGCCGTTTTACAGAACGTTGCACAAACTAGACTTTATCGGCCCAATGTTTACGCGAAGGAAACTAATCAGCAAGCTGAACAATTGATCCATTTGAGACCTAGTCTTGGATTTTCACACTAGACTCGCCTAGATTCTAATATGCGGAATAACGGGATCTTACTCGGAATTGCCAAAACCCAAGATGATCGAAAATGCAACTCAAAGTAATTGCACAACTCTTTATTTCAAAGAGGGCCTTACACGTCGAACATTAAGACGCACTCGCCACGTCAATGAACTAGACTCGATCTGATCTATATCAAGGTAAATAACCAGGTAGATAATTTATGTATCCTATTACAGAGTATTTATAGTCTAATCATATGAATACGTATCAGACTCAATAACCTAAACGTATTAGACTCAGACTAACTAAACCTGAATAGATAAGACTTAGTTACATGTATATTGATTGGATTATTATTCCAACCAGAGATCGAATTCATTACGTCCTCGACCTTGCATCCCAGGTTGCGACCTCGCGGCAACGACCTCGGATGGCGACATCAGGTAGCGCTGCAACCATGGCGGCGTTGAGACCTGAAGATCCTCCCAGATCATGACTCCCTTGTTGAGAAGGAGCCAACTCCTGTTGTGACCTCGTGATCAAACTGAAGATGTGGAAATTGAGATTGACCCTCGTCCCTGGTGTACCACTTTGCCCCACATACTCGTTGACCTTTCTGACCGATTCGAAAAGTCTCTTTGGTGCCACTGCGGGTGGTAGTCACCTTCTTCTCCATGATTACATCTTCGCATAGAGGTTCATCTTGTTGATAGACCAAGCCTTCAACAGATGGTACTATGGTATTTGACTCGTCATCCAGCATTGAAGGCTCAAAGAGTTTGAGGTATTCAACATTGACAACCGAGTAAATATCCATGTACGAAGGTAACTCGAGCTGACAAACATTATTACCAACTTTTTGCAAAATCCGAAAAAGACCATAATGGATGGGTTTAAGCTTCTTACCTTCACCTTTAAGTCGCTCCTTAATTAAATGTAGTCATACCATATCACATTTTTAGAATTAAGCATCAACTCAGTGTCGATCATGTCGCGCCTTGTACTTGAGTTGAACTTTCAACAAGTTCTGTTCAACCTCACCATGGAGCCATTGAATATCTTCCAAGAACTTTTGTGTTCAATCCGATCAGATGCTTCCTTGCTATTTTGTGCTGAGGTAGGGATCAAAAACTCCATGTCGAATGGACTCTGCGGTAAAATTCCCAAACAGACCTCAAAAGGAGACTTTCTAGTCGAACCATGCACTTCTTGATTAAAAACAAACTGCAGGTATGGTATGCTTTCATCCCAGGTCTTTGGATGCTTAGAGTTATATCCTCTCAAAAGATGAACGACTGTTCGATTTACCACCTTGGTTTTGTTGGATCAAGGATGCCGACTAGAGGGGGGGTGAATAGGAGGCTTTTAAAAACTTCAAATAAAAACAAGTTTTTATACCAAGAAAAACCAAATGCAATTTAATATATTAAAGAGAGAAGATAGAGAACGAACACAGCTGTTTTTACCGAGGTATCGGAGACTCGCCCAGTCTCCACTAGTCCTCGTTGAAGCACTCAAGCCACTTGAGTTTTGCCTCAATACTCACGAAGAGTATTATCTACTAAGGTTGCTCCTTGTCTACTCCGGAAAGGCGAGCACCGATGCCTTGTACAAGCTTGCCGAGCCTCTCTGACAATCTCTAATCTGGAGAGGTCAACGGCCACGCCTCCGAACCGTCTAGGTGAGGGCGCTCACCAAGAGTAACAGGCAGCGAAGTCTTCTCTTGACCTCCAAACACGCACCGAGAAACTAAGTGAATGCAAATGCAAATGAACTGAAGTGCTCGGTGGATCGGAAAACACTCGACTTGATCAAAAGATCAAGATTTTAAGTGGAAAACTAAAGCTCAAGAGTGTATAAGAAATGCTACTGCTTGTTGTATAAAACTCATGCCCAAAGCCCCTTTTATAGCCTCAAGAATCAAATGAACCGTTGGAGCTAGGGTTGAAAATCAGCAACTCAAACTGACAGTCAGTTTGCCTAACTGACAGTCAGTTTAGTGCACAACGGCCGACAAAATTTACGGATGAAAATTTGCTAGCCGTTCGTGGTCGTTTATGGAAAGCTGAAACCCACAACTGACAGTCAGTTATGCAAACTGACAGTCAGTTCGACCACAAACTCGACCAAAAACAAATAGAAACTCAGTTAAAAGCACTGTGGTTGAAACACCAACTGACAGTCAGTATGGACAAACTGACAGTCAGTTTGGACAAACTGACAGTCAGTTTAGTACAAAAATTTTGAGCCCAAAATACACCCTCTCTGGACAATTGTCAGTTAACACGAACTGACATTCAAACTGACAGTCAGTACAGCAAACTGACAGTCAGCTTGAACAAAAACAGAGATAACTTTAAATCCACAAATCCAAAAGAGGTGTTTAATAGCTAGTTTGAAAGATAAATTCAAGGGCTAAATTTTTGTCAACAGACGCAAAAACCAGATCTGCCTAGATCTTTCTGAAAATTGCAAATACTCTTCTGCTGTCAAAAACTGAACTGAAAAACCAGATTTTTCAAATAAATTCAAATCAAATCCAATCAAAATGATGCAATGCAATGACCTAATTTTCTCGGTTTATGTTGGAGATCAAAAAAGGACTTTCGCCACCCCTCTTTATAGTACAGTTAAAAGCTAAAAACAATTTTCCTAAACCGATCAACTCCAAACACCGAGATCGGTAGAAAATGAAATTACAGGTTACCTTAGGTCTTTTGCAGCTTCACGTTTTGCGTCTTATCTTTTGCTCTTCTGCATCTTGTGCTTCACTTCAAGTCGGGTTCATCTTGATCATCTTGTATTTCTTCCCGAGCAAACTCTGTATCAAAACTCTCAAAAGCACAGTTAGTCAAAAACACTTTGTTTTCATTAATCATCAAAATTAGGGTTAGGCATGAAGGCCTAGATGCAACAGGTTTGACCATCAGTTTGAGGATGAAAAGCAGTACTCCTCTTTAGCTTTGTGTTCAACAACTTCCAGAATGATCGCCAAAAGTGACTAAGGAACCGGGTATCACGACCAAACACAATAGAAGTCAGCAATCCGAAATGTGTCCAAACATGCTGAAAGAATACCCGAGCTGCTTCTTCTCCCCTGATAGTCTTTCGACAAGGTATGAGAATAATCATTTTAGAGAACCGATCAACGACCACAAAGAGATAGTCGTTACCACGTCGGGTCTTAGGCAATCCTCCCAAGAAATCCATGGGTATGCTTTCCCATGGTCACGATGGAACTGGAAAAGGAGTGTACAAACCCAGTTGTCGGTTTGTCGGTTTTGAAATGCTGCAAAGACCACAACCTTGAACAAAACTAGCCACATCCTGCTGCATGCACGACTAGAACACATGTCAGTGAAGGTTTTGCAAAGTCTTTGTAACCCCAAAGTGACCAGTAACCTTCGATGTGTGTGCTTCTCGCATCCATTGAATTCAAGGTGCTCCACAAGGTATACAAAGTAAATTGCCCTTGAACAACAGTCCTTCTCGCCGAACGAACTCTGTAGGCTTCCTTGTTTCAAGCTCAGCCAATGCTGATCGAAAATTAGGATCTTCACTGTACATTGTGGCATAGTCATCATGACATGAGGGCTCGATCTGTATGAATGCTGATAAGCAGAGGGTCGTAATTGGTGGTTGCGATAACATGTCGGCCAGTTTATTGTGTATGCCCTTTTTATACTTAATCACCAGATTAAACTGCTACAGATACGACATCCACTTCATATGTCGAGCTTGTTGTAGCTTCGATTGCGTTTGCAAATATTGCAAAGGCTAGTGGTCAGTGTGGACAACAGTCTCTTTGCCCAAAAGGTAGCACCGCCAATGTTTTACGGCCTGATGCAGTGCACACAACTCCTTGTCGTAGGTCGGGTAATTCTTCTGAGCTCCCTGAAATAACTTAGAGTGATATGCTACTGGTCGACCTTCTTGCATGAGCACTGCGTCCATTGCATAACCTGAGGCATCGGATTCTAGCTCGAATGGTTTCTGTAGATTCGGCAAAGATAGAATAGGAGCTTCACTAATCTTCCTCTTCAGCAAGAGAAACGTGTCCTCATGTTTCCCTGTCCACTCAAACTTTTAGTTGATTCTGGTTAATGTATGCAACGGAGAAGCCAAAATCGAGAAGTGTCGTATGAACTTCCGAAGGTATCGGCATACTCCCACAAAACTACGTAGTTCCATAACTGTTCATGGTCGCGGCCACTCACGAATCACTTTCACCTTATCTGGGTTGATTTGCAATGTACCCTTTCCGACCATGAATCCTAGGTAAAGTAGAGTTTGCTGGCCGAATCGCACTTCTTAGGGTTGAGGCGAAGTCGATGTTGCCGAAGCTATTTGAACACCTTTTCGACATGAATGAGGTGCTCGTCCCACGAACGACTATACACTAGTATGTCATCGAGGTAAACGATCACAAAGTCGTCGATGAACTGTCACAATACGTCATTCATAAGACGCATGAAAGTTGCCGGGGCATTGTAGAAGCCAAACGGCATGACCAGCCATTCGAATAGACCTTGTCGCGTTTTGAATGTAGTTTTCCAAGTATCCTCCTCTTGAATGCTGACTTGATGATACCCTGACTTTAGATCCAATTTCGAGAAGACAACAGCATACTTTAATTGGTCTAGCAGGTCGTCAATACAAGGAAGAGGATACCGGTTCTTGATGGTGATCTTGTTCAGTGCTCGGTAGTCAATGCACATATGCCAAATCCCATCTTTTTTTGGCACTAACACCACAGGAGATCCACAAGGTGAACTACTTGGTTGGATTACACCATCTCTTAATAATTCACCAAGCTGTCTTTAATCTCTTCATTCTCCAATACTGAGTTGCGATACATACTCAGATTGGGAAGTGTCGCATCGGACACGAGTTGAATTTCGTGCTCGACTGGACGTTTCGGCGGACGACCCTGGGTACTCTCGAACAGATCACTGTATTTCTCCAGCAGTCTTGACAAACGACCAGAATCTTTTTGGCACGCCAACGATAACGCTGCTCAAGTACTATCACTTTGACCAACTGGTCGAATCATAACCAGCACGTATTTGTGACATGCGTTGACGATTCGTTTAGCTTGATTTGTGGTAATCAAGTTCGAAGTGTTGACGTGAACATCTCTATTGATCACGAACTTAACTCCGTCTTTAGTGAGCTCGTACTCTTGCGCTCGTCGATTGAAGTGAGCATCACAATCATACAGATATGGACTCCCAAAGATCACCTAACAAATATCAATAGAAACAACGTCTCATTGGACCTCATCGATAAATCGAGCAGAGATTGCAAACTTCAACACACGCTGACTCGTAATCTGTTGGTTTACGTCAGATGTAAACCAACCCAGTGGATACGGTCGAGGGTGTGTGATCATCTTCAAACCAAGTCATCGAACCAGTCCAACGGAAACCAAATTCTTTTGACTTCCAAGATCGAATATCGCTACGACCACTTCGTGCTTCACCTGGATATTGATAGTGAACAAGTCCTTCGTTGAGTGATGATCGTCAGGTGAATCCGAACCCTTCTCCTTCGGCATTTCCATCAGAGAAAAGGTCTATCCGCCACATCGACTGAGGTCACTCGGATAACTCCTTCTTCGGGTGGAGCCATAGTAGCTGTAGATGTTCTTTTGCCTAGTCCGTTTTCCTTTAGTCGAAGCTCAGGATGAAGCTTGTAGTATTTATCTTTGGTATGTCCCGCAACTTGGCAATGCTCTCAAAAAGTACCTGTGCTTGCTTTCGAAGCATTCTTCTTTGGACTCGGCTTTCTTTTTGTCGAGGTCGCACTCTCCTTCGTGCCTTTGTCACTGTGGGATTTATTGTCCTTTTCGATCGCCATAGCAGTTGTGCTTGCGGTCGTGATGTCTTGGACGCCGAACAGGCTCAACTCAGCACTGATCGATTTATGAAGTCTAGACGTATACTTTCGGAATACCTGAGGATCAGAGAGCGAGATGCCAATGACCATTGCTTGTCTTCAAAACTCCGTCGTGTAATCCTAAACAGATTGGTCACGTCAATGGTATAATCAGTGCCAACGATCCCATCTCTCCTCAAGGTAACCCATCGAGTAGAATTCTTGTCGCAAGAGTTGTTTGAATTGACCCCACACAAGGTCGTCAGCTTCACAACTGGCAACAAGGGCCTTCCAGCATGTCTTGGCATGGTCCTTCACCTTCAAAGGTGCAAATTTCACCTTTTGAGCGCTACTGAACCCTTTTAGCTCAAAGTAGGTCTCAAGCTGGTTGATCCAAGAATCCAATTTCTCGGCATCAATCACCTCATCGTATATGGGTATATCAATCTTAGCGTCAACCTTAAAAGATTCGACAACTAAGGAGGTGTTGGCAAGGTTGTCGGCCTTATGGTCGTCTTTGTCTTCATCTTCGTCTGTCTTGCGTAAGTCTTCACCAATCTTCACATCATTAACCTTGTCTTTCGAAGCATCAACTTCAGAAGGTACAGCCATGGCTTGCTGCTTAATCCAAGCAAGTACGACATCCATATCAGTGAAGAGCTTAGCCACTTGTTTGGCTAGATTAGCTTGAACGGAGGTATCGGCAGACATCTTCATAGACGTGACTGTATGAACCATCGAATTATTGCCTGGAGTTTCATCGGAGATTTTGTAACCCTGGCGAGTCTTCACCATCCACAGGACAGGATAGTTGCTCTGATACCAACTTGATCCGTTTGAAACCTAGCCTTGATTTTCGCACTAGGCTCGCCCATATGCTAATATGCAGAATAACAAGATCTTACTCGGAATTACTGAAACCCAAGATGATCGAAAACACAGCTCAAAGTAATTACACAACTCTTTATTTCAAAGAGGGCCTTACACATCGAACGTTAGGATGCACTCACCTACGTCGATGAACTAGACTCGATCTGATCTATATGAAGGTAGATAACCAGGTAGATAATCTATCTATCCTATTACAGAGTATTTATAGTCCAATCGTATGAATACGTATCAGACTCAATAACCCAAACGTATTAGACTCAGATTAACTAAACCTGAATACATAAGACTTAGTTACATGTATATTGATCGGATTGTTATTCCGACCAGAGATCGAATTCATTACGTACTCGACCTTGCATCCCAGGCTGCGACCTCGCGGCTGCGACCTCGGATGGCGACATCAGGTAGCACTACGACCATGGTGGCGCTGAGACCCGAAGATCCTCCCTGATCAACAATGATTTCTAATGGATCAAAATCTAACGTAACTCACAAGAATATTAGATTGAACTATGGGGTAAATATTTTTGTTTGTTTTTCTGTATAGAACGAAAAAGAGAAATCAATCTAGTATCTAAGGGTAAATAATCCTACCATGCAACTGAGGCTCTAATACCAAGATGATGCAGGGTGCTCAATCTTCACGATGTAGGATCATTGATAACTTGTTGATCCGTGCAACTTAACCAACCGATAGCGCCAATCACTATCAAAATAGCAACCTACGATAAAAGAATGTACCCAACTACATTCTTTGATCGTTTTCTACTCAACCACGCAAAAGTAGACAACAATTGCTTCTCCAAATCACAAGGATTCACAAGAACATTGGTGAAGAGATTAACTCCCAATTCTAAGTAGCAGCTTATGAGCAAAAACCCTAGAACAAGAGCAAAAACTTCTCTGAAATATTTGTGTAAATAATTCGTGATTCAAAGATACGTGAGACGCGGCATTCCTGTTTAAAGGTCTATGGCTGACTCTCTAACTTGTGGTTCAGCCTTGGAATCTGACTTGAACTCATCAACGAAACAAACTCTAATTCGAACTCAATAGAAAAAGGAAACAACGTATTTTTCCTAAGATACAAACCGATTCTAACTTGAATTTGGCTAGAAAAGAAGGCATGCAGGTTTGAAGTCTTCACGTCTCCTTCTCTGATTCGGACTAGACAGCTCATAGCTAGTTGGTTAAACTTCCTTACTTCGAAATATGACAGCTACTCTTCTTTTGATTTCTCTCGACCACTCCATCATCTACACATGTAAACCTAAGAACACACAACGTAATATTATTAGATAGCAGTCAATTCTCATGAATATCAAACGATAACTCATTAAGGAGCATATTCACCTGTTAGTTAAGTTATTTTGCTCTAACTCTTGTCATTGGAGGACTTACTTTATTTGGAACATTATGAACAGTACCATGTAAAGTAGAAGATGAGCTAGTGTTAGGGATGTCCTCATCAGTTCGAGAGAGTTAAGGTTAGAGTTTGCGATCAGGAGAAAGTTAGCGTTTACATTTATTTTTGCAATTTGGTTATTTCAAAAAACTTCATCGTGGAATAGAGGGGACACACAAGTCTTACAAAATATACCTATGCTAAACTGTCATTTTATGTGCTTTTATTGTCATAACACTAACATAAAATATAAATGCTCGTTAATAAAATAAATTAATCAATAATCATTACTTGAACAAAATTACTGATCTAATCTTAATATAAATCTAGCCACATAAAATATAAATGTATGTTATTAACATAAATTGTACATTAACCATACTAAGTCACTATGATAATCTTGTGATTATCAATCAAATTCTTTATTTAAATCTTAATCTTGTAATTATTTAAAAGGGGAGCCAAGCAAACAGTTGGTCGCGGATTGGAGATTATTAAAATAAATTATATATTAATCATAATACGGCACTATCGTAATTTTGATTATACTTAATTTAAATAATAATCCTGTAATTATAAATCAAATAATTTAGTTAATTGGAGGCCAGCGGCTTGTTGAGAGACTCGACAAGCCGCTAGGAGTCAGTCGCGACACAATACGTCGCTGTCGAGTTTTCAGAACTCGATAAACTGATGTGATGGTGCATTTTTGCAAAAATTCACAATTATAGGTCATTTCTGTAATTTTTTTTATAAAAAAATTTCTTCTATTGTGCATGCTTTCTACGTCTCACCAATGGTATACCGTCAGCAAAAATCTGTACATCTCATGGTCATTTTCAGGAAACCATTGTTCTCCTCCTTTGGTTCTTAGGTTCGATCGACTTGAAATACAACGCACCGTTGGTTCCAACACCGGTCTCGAGCATGCCTTGCGCTATACTGCTCTAGGCTTGTTTCTCCACAGTGCTTGCTTGTGCACGGTCTGTGCTTGCGTGCATGATATATGTAGACCTGAGTATAATTTAGTTTACCCGGTCGTCTTACTCATTTGAGTTCAATCAAGTATGACTTGATCAAGTGCAAGGTTAGAATCAAAACCAAGTCTTCCGATGCTCACTTCGAGAGTCTCAAAATTCCAAAAACTTAATTTAGGTCTAGTCCAACTCAATTTTTAATATAGCCCAACTAAATTTAGTTAGTCCGATCTAAGATTGAATCTAGTTTGACCTATCCAACATATTTATTGACTAGACAGGATCAATCTCTAACCGCCCTATAATGTTTTTAAGGTATTCTTTAATGACTAAAATCAAATGTGATGTCTCCAAAACATTATATGTATATAGAGAGGGGGAATCAAATAGATTTATTTTGTAATTTATATATCATCCCTGCCAGCCATCCATGTTATATTTTCTAGTTAATAAATCACATATATTACAAAAGTAAAACTTATTCGAACCCGTTCATAAAATCTGGGGAATAATGTAATGTCTTTTAAAATAGGTAGTCTAGTCAGTCAGCTCACTGTACTGTCGAAAACAGCTAGCATAGTCGAATAATCCAATCCAAAACTCTAGCTGCGGTCTCTCCTCCCTTCCCGCCACCATGGCCGCCGCCGCCGTCTCCTTCCCCAAAACCCTTCCCCCACTCTTCCAACCCCCTCGACGCAACCACCGCCCCGCACCGCCCGCGTCCATGCACTCCGAGCGCGGCGTCTCCTTCGACCCTGGCGAGGCCTTCTACCGCAGCGATAGCGCCCCGGGTCGCGACCTCGCCATCCTCGCCGCCTCCCTCCACCGCCGCCGTCTCTCCCCCTCCACCTCCCAGCTCCTCTGCCTCGACGCCATGTGCGGCTGCGGCGTCCGCGCGCTCCGCTACCTCACCCAGGCCGGCGCTGCCTTCGTCTGGGCCAACGACGCCTCCGACGCGCTCCGCCCCGTCATTGTCGCCAACCTCTCCCGCTTCCATCGGACGCAGGAGGGACGGCGGTGGGTGGTGTCACACGTCGACGCCGCGCGGCTGCTCACGGAGCGGTACCTCCGGCGCGAGTACTTCGATGTGATCGACGTGGACTCGTTCGGCGGCGAGGCCGCATACATACGGGCGGCGCTGCTGGCGCTCAAGATTGGGGGCTTGCTGTACCTGACGTCTACCGACTGGCGGTCGGCGCGCGGGTATGGAGCGAGATGGTGAGTTCTTGGTATATTTTTGCATTTGGTACATGTTGTAATGCTTTTGTGCTGAGTTTCTTGAGTTCTTGATTTGTGAAAAATTAGTTCGTTTTGGATCAAATGCTTGATTTTAGGAATTGAATTGTAGTGATGCTTGAATTTTTTTTTTTTGGCATTATAGGTAGAAGTTGTTCATGTTATACTTGTAGTCCTTTATCCATGTTCGACCCGACTGTCAGGCAGGAATACTGATTGAATGACTCAGCGAAATTGTTAGATTGCTTACTTTTAGAAATTGTATTCATTTCTCAAATTGGAGGTCTGTACTATTTCACTAGGCTGTGGGTAGTTGACGTCTTTATTGCTCATATACTGCAAATTTGGTCTAAATTACTCAGATAATGCTTTTATAAATTGTAATGTAAGTGCTAGTCGACTTGGTGATCTCACCATTCATTAGATTGTAAGAACGTGACGTTTTTGTTGTTCATATATTTACTTGTCCTGTGATTGTGAGATAAATTTTGTGATTAATTTTGTGTTGTCTTCTCCACATTTAACTTTTCTCCTTCGAAAATATGATCAATTTTAGTGGGCATACTTTCTATTCTAATATTTGTTGCTCAGATCAAAACTGTCTCATGCCACGCCTATAACATTGTGTTCCTCTTAGCTCTTTGGCTTCATATGGAGCATATGTTCGTCCAATGCCATATCCAAATGAGGTCGGTTTGCGAATGCTTATAGGTGGTGCTGCACGGGAAGCAGCTATCCTGGGCTTTCACATAGCACCATTGTTCTCATATTATGCATATCATGGTCCTGTTTATCGAGTGATGATACAACTATGTCATGGAAAGGAAGATGGTATCAGGTGAAATCATTGCTGTTTTATCTCCCAATATGCCCTACATGTGATTAGTAATGCAATATAGTGGTACGTTATTTACCTCCTCTCTATTTTTGCAGTAATTATGGATTTATTTGTCATTGCAAGAGATGCGGACAAACTCAAACTTTTGGTTTTGATGAGCTGGGACATATTTCTTGCAGCTGTACAGATGAAACAGTAGGTACATTGGGTCACTGTAGTAGTATAAATAATGATATAAGCATCATAATCAAACTATGTTATGTTTTGTTTGTGTTTTATTATTTAGTTGAAGTTTATATATGGAGTTATGCATAGTTGTAAAAACAAAAAAAACTATATGATCTGAAGCTAATCCATGTTTTGTTTTACAAATGAATGGCTCTTTATCCACAACTCTAAATTGGGAAATGTATGCCATGCAGGAAACTTCAGCAAGCCCTCTTGAGTACTTGAGATTATGCCAGTTTATAATCACACTCTTTTCTTTTTCACAGGATTCCAGTTCTCTCACTGTTGTAGGCCCACTTTGGACTGGACCACTCCATGATGCTGCTTTTGTTACTGAAATGTTAAATTTAGCTGTAGAATGGGGATGGGCATACACAAATGAGAATGGCGTCGATTTAGAAAAGCTTCTTAACACAATGATTGAGGAGAGCGACCCAAGTTTGCCTCCTGGATATATCAGACTTGATGAGGTAATTCTTACGAGTACCATAGTCATTAATCTTTCATCTATTATTGTTGACATCTGAGCAGAACTTATTTTCCAGAATGACAAGTTTTTCTTGTGCCGATTTTCAGATTGCTAGCCGAGCAAAGGTTAACTCACCACCAGTCGGCACCCTCATCAATACACTACGGAAGGTAGTTTCTCTTCAGTACTATTTTATGCCCTGTTCAGGGATTTAGGGAAATTTTTTAAGCTGAAATCACATCCACTAGGAATTTCCCTACCCCATAAATCAAAGGGTTGAACCGTTGAATGCCGAAGTGTTTGGATATAATGCAATCTATTATAAATTAATTCTAAACGCACAAAAAATACTATAATTTCCCAAAATAATCATAAAAAGAAAATGCTAGAAATTCACACACTAATCAGTAAAAAAGGATAGATCTATTCCATTCACATATTTATAACAGTATAGATTCATCGTCGAAAAAAGTATAGTCAAAACTAACTCTACTATGATATATATATTCATGTAAATAATCATTTTCAAAGCTTATTTTATCTCTATTATGATATTAAAAAAAATGACATATCTCTGGAACGTGAATAAAATTTTAAATCATATTGAGATTGCCCCCTCAATTGCACGAGTTTTCGGCTAGTTAAAATTAAGTCCACAATGTTGAATTTTCCAAATGGATAGACATCTAGCCGGTAAGTCCAATTCTCCAAACAAACACACTCTAGTTAGTGTTCTCAGCTTATTGTGGAAGGGCGGGATTCTAAAAAAAAAACCCTTAGTATACAGAAAAGGAAACACTTATGGTTAGGACTAGTGTTCTTGTTCATCAAAGCAAAGGAATATGACACCAAAAGTAACAAGAAAATTGAAGTGGAACATAGAATATATGTTGTGAACTTGCAAAAAATGGAGATGAATTTACGAACAAGGATTTGTATGGAAGAACAAGAAAATGTAGGATTTAACCAAGTAACAGAGATTATGAGCAAGTGTCTGTGTGTGTGGAGAGAGAGAGAGAGAGAGAGAGTAGTGATGGGTTAATGAGAAACTGAATTGTCGGGGGAAATCTCTGCCCCCGGTCATAAGTGCCTTGGTGACTCACGACCCGAGCGCCGCCACCAGCCCGGTGAGAAGCACCCCGGGGACCCATGTTCCGGGGAGCCATGTCCCGAACGCCGCCACAGGCCCGGTGAGAAGCACCCCAGGGACCCCTGTCCCGGGCGCCGCCACCGGCTCGGTAAGCAGGCGTCCCGGGAACCCATGCCCCGGGCGCCGCCACCGGCCCAGTGAGAAGCGTCCCGGGGACTCGTGTCCTGGGCGCCGCCACTGGCCCGATGAGGAGCGCCCCGGGGACCCGTGCCCCGGGCGCCGCCACTGGCCCGGGGACCCCAGTCCCGGGCTCCGCCACGGGCCCGGTGAGAAGCGCCCCGGGGACCCATGTCCCAGGCGCCGCTACCGGCTCGGTGAGAAGTGTCCCGAGAACCGGCCTAGTGATCAAGGCCCCGGGGGCAGTCTGGGAAAAACCACGGAGGACCCCCACGCAGGGTCACGAGCGGGACACGTGAGAGATGTCTCGGGACTCAGCGAGGACACTTGTCGACCATCCGAGTACCCTGCCCAGTGGAATGACGGCGGTGCCCTCCAATCCAACGGCTGCGACCAGGGTAGTTTAGTAATTTGCATCTTTTGAGTCTATATATGCCCTTGTACCCCACTTTTATAACGAGGGACAATTCATTATCTTCAATACACCAAAAACCCACAGGCGTGCTTTGGAGCACTCTCCCCACGGGAGAGCTCCCCCTAACCAACTCACGTCGGGGGGCACGTCGATAGGACTAGGGTCTCCACTGAGACCTGAACCTGTATAAACCCTCGTGTCATTCTCTGTGCTTACCCGACGGGAGAGGACCGGTCACGCGGTCAGCTCGCGTCGTGATTCATCCACTAGGAACTTCCATAAAATCTGTCGGAGTATTCACAATACCACGACATGAATAGAGATGGCAATTCCTTGAGCTGTTTGTCATCCTTGGTCAATGTTGCTACAAGCAGCTACTTGAAAGGATTTGATGCTCAGGTCAAGGATTTAGGCCTGTTGCATGGGATTTAACTAATCCCCTTGGAATTGAATCCCAATCCAAGCAACCCAAACTCAAATTTAAACCCTGTTTTGATTCTTAGTCCCAACTAGTAAACTTCCCGTGAGAATGGACGTAATATGCAGTAACGGAGGCAAGTTTTTGTTAGTCGTATTCATAGATTAGTTCAAGAACGTGGAATTAACTTTATATTAAATGGAGTATGGCTTCACAAATATGAAAAATTTTATACTTTGGACTGGTGTGCAGGAAGGTTATGCTGCTTGTAGATCTCAGATAGGCGCCAGTGCAATCAAGACAAACTGCCCCATTGCATATTGCATAGAAGCTGCACGGGAGATACGAAATTTGCAATGACTGTCAACTGTGATTTGTGGAGTACACATAGTTCTGTACACTAACATCGGTGGGGCGGTATGACAATGGCTTCTCTCAGTCTGTCAAGATTTATGCCCCAAAAGGCCAAAACTCGAGCTCAAAGCTGCCTGAAATCGGAACACCTTTTGACTGCAGTACATGTGCAACAAATTTTGCTCAGTTCTTTTTGCGTCTGGATGGCTCAGGGATATAGCATAACTGGTAGAACATGGTTCTTGATCTTCATTTTGCCTTTTGAAATCTTGTACAACCTGGTTCTTGATACTCGTATGGTCTTCAAAAACCTTGTTGAAAGGCAGAAAGATGCAGCGCAAAAAAAGATTTGAGTGCAATTGCGTTTGCATTATTCCAGCGAAAGATGAAGTTGCTATGGAACTTAAAAATTTGTCAACCGGCGTTGTGCTTCTGTCATTCCACCGAAAACGGAAAGATTGTGGAAGTGATTATGATTTTGGATGTGATTATCACTGATCTAATGTTGAGTCTAATTCACAAATGGCTGTGACCGTTGCTGATTCTGGGCGTACTTGTCAGTAGGTGTTGTCTGATTTTGAGCGTGTAATAAATGTGCCAGCATAACAATGTATCTCTCCGTTGTCTTTTTTCCTTAAAAGAATTTGAGCTAGCTAACAAAGATCTTGTGTTATCAGCTTGTTAGGCTAACTATAACATGAATTCTCATGCATCTCGCCATTGTCGACATTAGTATCTGTTACTCTAAGAGTTTTTTTTACTGTTAACCCACATTTAAAAAATAATTACGAAACTAACCCACAGTTGTAATAATTTACACAAATGGCCTGTCATATCAGCTTGTCGAGCTCATGGGCACGTACTAATCGTGGTCGGAAGGCACGACTAGGACCTTGTCGTGTCCCTCCACCACGACCAGCCCTTGTCGCATGTGGAAAACACGACAACGAAAAGAAATTATTTGCGGGAACGGGGATTCGAACCCGGGCCGAGGACACGGGAGCGAGCGCGCGAGCCAGTTGGTCTAGCACTCTTAGCTGCACTAGAAGCGTTAGCGTAATTAATATCCCTTCCTCATATGTCGTGGATCTAGTGCTCGACAAGAGACCCATGTACAGTAAGAATTTATGATTGAATTCTCGACTGATTTGTAATCTGATTTCACAAATGAGTATAAACTTATACGTTATACTCATCTAACAAGAGATTTGATAAAATATGACTTGATTTGATGATTTTCGATATAAACTGAAAATAAGGTACTTTAGGGTAAAATAAGATCTGAGTTTTGTCGATTTCGAATTATGGCCTTTAAAATGTGATTTTGCAATCTGCATAGAAGAGAAAATTGTATCAAATAGCATTTGAAAAAGATTTGCTGAAGAAATTTTGAATTTGGAGTTAATCTGAAGATTTTAGCCTTTTTGGGTTTCTAGATATCAGATAAAGGACTAAATTACGATATAATTTGGACTGATATGTGAAAAAGGCTTAGATGATATGATTTGGCTGCCAACTTTCTGGATTAAGGTATTGACATACCCATGATCATAATCCAAGAATAATCTGATCTGGATTAGGTCAAGATTTAGCTAAATCTGAGTTCTGAGTATTTAGGGTAATTAGAATCCTGTTTTCGAAAACAGAATAGGATTGATAGATCTGAGATTTAGAGATGGAATTGAATCTGGTTTCTAAAGACTTTTATGTTTGGCAGTAACAAGATCAGTTCAACCCTAATCTATCTCAAACCCTAAAATATCAAAATCTATCATGTGAACCCAAATCAAGATCGGTGGGGATTCGAACCCAGGTGGACAACGAGGTAGAAGAGAGTTCCCACCAGCTGGACTAGGAGTTTTTCCCACCAACTGGGCTAGGAGTTTTTCCCATCATATTGTACATACATAAATACATACATACTGTATATATATATATATATACACACACACGCACATATATATATGTATATGTATATGAAATATATGTAAGTATGTATATATATCTATGTATGCATATACATATAATAAAAATATATAAGAAATCTAGTGAACTGCATGATTCATTTTGAATGTAACACACTGGAAAATAAAAGTGTTAGTACATGTTCGCTATGGGTTCGGACGACCCCTCTTATGCCCATGCCCATGTCTATCTCTCTGAAAAGGCGATGGTGAGTACGGATCAGGTGGCACATGTGATCGCCGCCCAGCCGCGGTAGAAGGACCATGCCGCTCAGTACCTGCATGACCCTGAGATGGCTGTGTCGGTGGAGGGTGATCTTCGAGCTCGCTAGGCGCCAACTGATCCGGTTGGTAGTACTGATGTGCATGAGGGTCGTGCAACCCTAACATGCTCGAGACCCAGTCCTGGTTGTCCCGCTGTGGTGCCACCCACTTGGGTCGGCCCCCTGCGGAGCGTAGTACTCACGATCGTCATCCACATCCATGTGGTCGTGGGCGGGGTCCCCCCAACTCTCCCAAGTAGACCCCCTAGGGACTAAGTGTCTCTGTCCCTGGACAGCCTGCTCAATATGAGCCTGGCCCCAATCTTCGTCAGCCGCAAGCCGCTCTGCCAACGCCCTACTCGCATCATCCCTGTCTTGACGACGGATGTCGTCCTCGTCTTGACGACGAATGCCGTCCTCATCATCAGAGTCATCTGAACCGGGAGTGCGATGTCTCGACGGGCCCCCAATATGCAGATCTCTGCGTCGAGCACTGTGCATTGACGAGGAACGATGAAGCCGAGACGGGCCGGCGGACGTCCCTGGTATGTCACCTCTCCAGGTCGACGATGTGTCACGATGACTGCGCCGTGCTGACGAAGTGCTCTGTCGAGCACCACCCAGGCTAGGCCGGGCTGACATCGGGCTAGGCGGCCGGGCCCCTCTCCGGTGCGGAACCGATGCATCTGTCTTTCGGCCACAAGTAACGTCGAAGAAGAAGATTCGTTGTGCTGCTACACGGATGGAATGTAGGGCAGCACGCGCCATCGCCTTGAAGCGTGGTCCTCCTTCCAAGCCAGACGACAGGTTTGCCGCCTGCCTATCGATGGCCAACGCTAAGTCACCCTGCACATGCGAAACTCATATGGGAACTATGGAAAAATAGATAAGATAAGAGACCAACATAAGTATCCAGCGAAGACGAACGTACCGAGCGATGTATCCGGCCTGAGAAATGAACATCAAGGCCGAGTCGAAGACTGTCTTGATGTGATAGTTCTGTCGGCGAGGGGGGGGCCCGCACGAGCGAGTCGCGTGCGGGTGCGCGGCACGTACCACTGAAGATAGGCCTGGGACGTCCCAGGGCCATACGGCCGCTCCTCCACAACAACATCCGTCGCAGCGTGGTCCTCCCACTCGTCGACCCATTTGGAATTCTTGATCTGCCAGTTGTCGAAGTGTTTTCCTCTACGTGTTTGTCTGCAAAAGATGACGCGATGCACATAAAGCAAAGAAATAAACAAATATGAGTGTGTACATGAGATATAGAAAATGTTCGAGGCATACACGTGAATCTCCCGCGGGAGATGGCGTTGTCGATTTCTTTCCGGGGGCGGTATCTGATGATGTAGCCCGAATTGGCGCATCACCCTCTCCGGAAAATACGGCTCCACCACATGTGAGAACACCATATGCCGGCGTGTAAGCTAGCAGTCCTGGCCCGCGGTGCAATGCGAGGAAATGCCATGCGGTGCAACCTGGGAGATGTGCTCCGGTGTCCATGGTCGCCATATGACGTGCACGTCCGATAGGAGATCAAACTCTCCCAGGTACACCAAGTAACAGCGGTGAATCTGTGACGATGACCACCTCGGCCGACCTCCCAGCCAACGGGCTCCCATGGTCGGCCGATCCACCCAATCCTCATAGTCCGCTGGCGCACCGTACGGATGGATGGGCCGCTGTAAACGCGGCCGACCAACGGGGAAGTGCTCCCATGACCACAGCTGCAGTAGTACAGGGCATGCGGAAAGCAACGATCCAGCTGCGGTCCTGCAACATGCCTCGCAAAGCCTCCTGTACGTCGCGCACAACACTGCCATCGCCCAGTTGTAACGCGGCATGGCCCCTGCGTCGGCATCGACGATACTCTCGACCAGAGGAATAAACCACATATACACAGTGTCACTGTGCGTGGAAGGGAACAAAATATACTGCAGCATCACCAGCAAGTAGGCGAAGAGATGCTGCCGAACTACATCGGCGGGGGCATCATCGGGGCACTCACGGTAGCGCGCCAGAAATCGGTGGGGGACACCACGCCTGGATGCCGGGATCTCGTCAGCGTGGTTAGCGATGTTGAATCGGAGGTGCATCTGTGTGCGCCAATCTAGGCGTGCTGGCCGGGGGACGATGGGATGTCCATTGCCAGGTAAACCAAGCAGCATGCTCACATCCTCCAGCGTGACTGTCATCTCCCCCCAGCGGAAGTGGAAAGTGTGGGTCTCCGGACGCCATCGATCTACCAATGCGGTGGTCAACGACTTGTCCAGTGTGAGATGCTGACCTATCTGTAGCATACGGGCGAATGGCAATAAACCTGCATCCCGCAGGATGGGGATATAGCCCTCATGCAGAGGCCAATACTCCAAGGGAGCACGGACTACCAGCGGCTCCAAGTCCCCGCCCTCGGACAAGATGCGGCCGCGATGTCCACGATCACATGTACTGCTCAGTAGCTCTGGAAGATCTCTATCCCCGCCAGCCATGCCTGTCAAAACATAAAACATGAACCATTATTGAAAGTAACATAACATACATCGGGAACCGTTATTGAAAGTATCATACCCATGGATAGCACACGACATGAAAGTAACATAACATGAATCATATTACAAGGTTTCATACAGATTACAACAATCCAATGCAAATGATAAGCGTATTACAAAGTTTATTACAAGGCTATGTCGATGGTCCGGGTGCATTCAAACAATCCTTCCTGCTATGTCCGGGCTGCCTACAGATCGAGCATTTCCTAGCTCGTGAGCTACCCCCCTGTGACTCGTCCATGTCATTGTGTATTCGGCGTGTCTTCCGTCGCCCTGGACCCGTTCGCTTTAGATTTACATCTGGGATCCAGGTAGTCTCGCCAGCAGGGATAACTCTGTAGTCACCGAGCGTCATAAAAACTCTCCACACGCCACTCCACGTGTTTGAAAGGCTGTCAAGGCTGAAGTACTCCGAAAGGTAAGGCGCAGGGCTCACACCGAGCGCCGCACATGAAGCAAGGACATGAGAGCAGGGCTTGTGCAGTAGCTTCGGTTTGTTACATGAGCACTCAGCGACATCCCCAAGAATGACCTCGTGCACCCGTCCAGGCCTCAGTTGGCCGCTCACGTTCTTCTGCCGAAGGCGGACTTGAATGATTCGGTGCAGTCTGTTTATAACTGTCACCTCGTGCCGCTGCGCCTTGTCTATGCGAGCAGCTAAGTAGGACTGCACAACATTTGTCAAGGTTCTCATGAGATCGTCGACTAGCATTTTGGCGGCTACACTTCTGTTGTTGAAGTACTCGGCTGTGCGGTACCATGTCATCTCCACTACAGCAGTCACCGGCAAACACCGAACTCCCTTCAACACATAATTGCACACCTCTGAAAGGTTCGTCGTCATTATTCCAAACCTTGCGCCGTCTTCGTCGTGCAGCAAGGACCATTTCTCGATGTCCTTGTCCTGAATCCATTGGGAGAATTTGCTCACGTTCGCATCATCGGTAGCATTGCTGGCCCTCCTCGTGGAGTACTTCACTGTCAGCGCCTCCAATTTGTCGAACACAGCCTGGAACTTCCTCGGTTGATTTTGCATGCACAGCCGCTTGAACAGATCCATGATCTGTTTACTGCGGAAGTGTGTGAAAAGGTTTGCTGCAATGTGCCGCATGCACCAACGGCTGCGCACATCCTCCCATTTGTACGGAGCATCTGGGGCCCCGCGCATTACCTCAATGGCATGGAGCAGCCCTCGGTGGCGGTCCGATATGATGCACACCTTCTCTCGATCACCAACAACCGCCCGCTTCACGTTGACCAGAAACCACAACCAACTTTCTGAGTTTTCAGACTCGACGATCGCGTACGCCAATGGAAGCAGTTGGTCGTTAGCATCCGCAGCAACAGCAATGAGAAGACTGCCCTTGTACTTTCCGGTCAGGAACGTACCATCCACGCATATGACCGGACGACAATAAGCAAATGCCTCGATGCACTAGCGGTATGACCAGAACAATCGACGGAGTACCCGAGTGTTCTGTATGGGGCTACCATCTCGACGTGTAGCTGGCTGATCGAAGAAATCTAAAAATGTGCCTGGGTTGGTCTGAGCGATGTTGCGCAGCAACCGCATCACATTGTTGTAGGCGTGGTCGAATGTGCCGAACATGCCCTCAATTGCCTTCTGTTTTGCTCTCCAGGCCTTTGCATACCGTATAGTGTACCCACACCTATCGGCAACTTGCTTCATTATTTCTCTCGGCATTATCGAAATGTTCTCACGCACGGCCGGCTGGATGATATTACCGACGTACGCCGACGTCAGATTCCTGTGTCTGTCCAGCGCCTCTGTGAGCAGGCATGTGTGCGCGGTAACCCTTGTCACCACAAAACCGATGTCGTCCTTCGGCCGCATCGCACGAATCTTCCATGGGCAGCCTCCTGTTACACAGGCTGCGACAAAAAGGTTGGGGTTTGACTTGACGACCTTATATTGTCGGTTAATTGCGAGGGACCAGCTCGCCACGGCATTCTTCAGATCTTCCTTGCTTTGAAACTCCTGCTCTACTTGTAAGCCACCGTGCTCGAAAGACCACCTCGAGCCCTGATCCCTTGGCAACACAGCTTGACTGTATGTTGAGTGATCTAGCCACTCCTGCGGGGGACCAGGAGTATCGTCATCAGAGCCATCGGATGCCTCCGAGTCCGTCGAATCATCTTCGTCGGACACTGATGGAAGGCAATCCAGTACCTCGCACACATCTACGCGAGTATGGCAGAATACATCGACCACTCGCTAGCCCTGAATCTCGCAGGACCGGGCATGACGCTTGGCTCACCCTCCACTGCACACTCGGCTGCTCGTACGTTGCAGAACTGCACATACATCGCGAACTGACCGAGCAGTCCGCCATGGGGGTCTTCCACTCTTCGAATATAAGAACTCCAAGATTTGTCCCCTTTAATTTCGCGCAGCATCCAATATGGCTCATTATCTACCTCACGAACGATGAGCCCTTCGATTAGAGCCCTTTCATCACGAGGCCGCTTCCCGAATATATTCAGGATCCACAAATTCAGGTCTAGAAATGAGGTATTATGTACACTCAGCTCGCCCGTCACATACTGGCAACGGCCCATATCAACCCCGCTTTGCCCTTCGCGAATTATGCCGTCACCATAAAATATGAAAAAAAATTTCGGACTCTCCATTCCCTACACACATTCATCTCACGCGTAAATAACATGACACCATTACACACATGCACACAGTTCCTAAAACCATACATACACATATACATTTGAAAAACATAATTTATAAACATAGAGCATGCATACATGCATGTAATTGAAAATAACCTAGTTTCATAATTTCTAAATACATACACATATATATTTTACAAAACCTAATTCTTAAACATAGAGTATGCATGTGCACAATTAAAAATAACCTAATTTTATATTTTCTACAAACATACACACATGCACATAGTTTCTAAAACCATACACATATACATTTAAAAAACATAATTTCTAAACATAGAGCATGCATGCATGTAATTGAAAATAGTCTAGTTTCATAATTTCTAAATACATACACATATATGTCCAAAACATAATTTTTAGACATACAGTATGCATGTGCACAATTAAAAATAACCTAATTTTATATTTTCTATTGTGTGCACATAGTTTCTAAAACGAAATACACATACATTTAAAAACCTTATTTTTCAAACATACACACATACATTTATAAAACCCTATTTTCCAAACATACACACATATATTTAAAAACCCTATTTTTCCAAACATACACATATATTTTTAAACATACACACATACATTTCAAAAACATATTTTCCAAACATACACACACATATATTTGTAAACATACACACATACATTTCAAAAACCTATTTTCCAAACATACAAACATATATTTAAAAACCCTATTTTTCCAAACATACACACATATATTTCTAAACATACACACATACATTTCAAAAACATATTTTCCAAACATACACACACATATATTTCTAAACATACACACATACATTTCAAAAACCTATTTTCCAAACATACAAACATATATTTAAAAACCCTATTTTTCCAAACATACACACATATATTTCTAAACATACACACATACATTTCAAAAACCTATTTTCCAAACATACAAACATACATTTAAAAACCCTATTTTTTCAAACATACACACATATATTTCTAAAATCTATTTTTCAAGCACACACACATACATTTATAAACCTCTATTTTCAAACATATACACATACATTTTCAAACATACACACATACATTTAAAAAAATCTATTTTACAAACATACATACAGATGCACATATTTCCTAAACATATTCCTAAAAGCATAATACATACTCTTATATACACATAAACATAAATATAAACCCTAATCACGTCATTAGCAACATAATTAACAGAATCTTAAATGCATTTCGAAAAAAATTACCTCTTTTCGAAGAACTCGCAATTCTCTACAACTTTCTCTTCTACACCAAATAAATTTATCGGACGGATTTTGCTAGATCTAGGGTGGAAAGATGAAATGAAGTGTGTGTATGTGTGTGTTGTTGCTGCTGCTTCAAAGAAATAAGTGTGTGTGAGTGAGTTAGCAGGGGGACCAAAGAAATAAAGCAGGGGACCAGCAGCAACTTGTCGAGTTCTGGAAACTCGACAAGTTGCACAATATTAAAATGTATACTGCCCTTATGTCAAATAAGCTTCGTAGCCCAACTGGTGGGAGTTCTCGATTGCAAATACGTGGCTCGAGTTCGAATCCCCGCTCCCGCAATAAAATCTTTTTTCACTTCTCGCGTCTTCACAGCACGACAAGCAACAGACGCCTGGTCGTGGTCGAGGGGCTCGACACCTACTTGTCGTGGTCTAGAGGCTCGACAAGAACACAGTGAAGGCCTTGTCGTGGTCGAGGGACACGACAAGCCCTAGTCGTGCCTTCCGACTACGACAAGAAGGTGCCCGTGCGACTTGTAATTTGTCGAACTCCCAGAGCTCGACAAGCTGACGTGGCAGGCCATTTTTGCAAATTATCACAACTGTGGGTTAGTTTCGTAATTATTTTTTAAATGTGGGTTAATAGTAAAAAAAACTCGTTACTCTAAGCTTGTTTGAATACTTTACCGAAGTAGGCGGTTGTCTATCCGGGTAAACTGTACTATTTGGGCAAAGTTATGCTAGAATAGGAATCTAGGAGCATTTTTGGATGTCTTTAGGTGGCGTAAAACTTAGGGTGTGCTATAATAGTGGGAAGTATAAAATTAAGTATATCGAAAGGAAGCATAAAATCCAAGTGCGCCCAAGTGATAATAACTTCTCAATTTTAAAGAATATCATTTCAATAGAAACAAAGTAGATAATGCTTGTGACAGCACCAAACGGAGTTAGGGCAACGAAATAATTCGCTTATAGGAACCAGCAACAACAGAGGTAGCGGTTGTGATGGCCGCGACGATGCAGCAAGAGAGGCGGCACGATGGGAGCAGCCCACAAGGAGGCCAATAACCACAAAACAATAACACAACATCGTCGACGATGACCAGCGAAGGTAACACGACAAACGGTGTAAAAACTAGCGGTAGGGGCATTGATCACAACAGGGGACCCACCACAAAATCGCCACAAGCGAAATGGCAAAGCAAGAGAACAAAGGATGCTCGCATGATTTTAAATTGAGTCTGGCTCAAGGGGACAAAGTAAGTGAGAGATGTAAAAATAATATTTAATTGATTTGAGTTAGATAATATAGATTAAAATATGATATTATTTGATTGATTGCATAGATATAAATAAAAAATATATAAAGTGAAAAAAATATTTTAAAACCTAATAGATGCCTTTTGTTCATTTTAAAAATCTTAGTCTACCTTAATTATTCTTAATAAACATTAATCTTCATTAATATGCACTAACCATTCTCTAATTACACCATTAAACGAGTGAAATACGCTCAAAAATTGTGTTTCTACTGGGCCAAACTCAAAACACTTTTGGCATGAGATGAATCAGATTCAATTTTAGATGCAGAGAACCAAACACGAGATAGATTGCATACCCTGAACCTAACTAAACTCATGCAGACACCAAACACACCACAACTGCACCTACTCACCAGTAATTGCTATCTCAGTATCTGTGGCATCGCCCAACTAATGCCGCCCCCAAACAGCAGGATCAGCAATTTACTGTTACATATTTACTACGTTAAACTTTTTCCAATTATCTCAGAGGGGGTCTTTTTATTCTGTTCACGCATGATTTATTTTGTTACACTAAGGGTATACAGATAGGAAGGAAATGTCCTCTGAAGCACTAATAAACAGCAAATGTAAATGCATTGCACTCCTAGCTGGGAATGAAAGGGTGGACAAAAACCAAATCGGCATGGATTGTGCATTAGTCCACAGCTATATGCAATGTACAGGAGGACCAAACAGTGAAAGGTGCCCATTTTATTGCATGCAAAGATCCAGACGGTGGGAAACAAACGAGCAGATGAGAATTGCCTGTTCAGAGAAATCAGGCAACCTCATTTTCATAGACCCCTCCAGCATATTTCCAGTTCATCACCTTCCAGATGTTGCTCAGGTAATCTGGCCTAATATTCTTGTACTGCAACAAGAAAAACGAAAGATGGCTTAGTACTAGAAAAGGTCTTTGATCTTCATTCACAACACACAGATTAAGTAGGTATAACCAAAGAAAAAAACATCTTGAATGAAAATTGGACAATATCACAAATCTGACACCTTCCCTATATTATTCTCTCCCTTTTTGAATTATATATATCATAACAAATAAGGCAAAGATTAGGGTAAAACGGGTCTTCAATAACACCTTTGCTACTATTCACCTTTTATATGCATGTAAAATTGTAAATGACTAAGTGCTACGTTCTTCCTACAGTCCAATTAATTGTTCAAAATCTGTTTGCATGCACAACCGTTGAAGCACAATGCTGCCATGGCCATGCTGATCATCTTATGAAAAAATAGGATGGGGCTTTGTGATACAAACAGTAATATACACAGGAATAACAAGTGGTCAAGTGATCTGAATGCAATCTATGTTACACTTGCAACACTATTAATCAGTCAGATTAGTGTAAGTGTACCGAGGAGATTACGCGTATCATTACCAATAAATATTAGCATCAACAATAATTAAAATTAGCATCTTCACCATGAAAAAACAATCCAATTGACATACAGTTCAAACACACATGATTACCTGCAAGTAGTATGCATGCTCCCAGACATCAATCCCTAACAAAGGAACCAAGTTCGCCCCTTTAGTCACCAGAGGATCCTGCACAGTTCAATTAGTCAGTTGTCGGAACTATGCCGGGAGAACAAATATGATTGTATGCAGAAATAAACCACACACACAAATACACACAGAGTACGTGCATGACATAGTCAAAATCAGATATGATGTTTTGTCATGCAAAACAATATGTATAAATGGCTTAAGGTAGGATGCTGAGAAACTGCAATTTTATCTGCGGGGTTCACATACTTCAGTTAAAACTGAACCATCAGCATAGCAAACTCTTCCTAGATGCTATTTTCCAAATTCAAGAAGGAACTCTGAACATTTATGGATGGGGCATGAAGAGCTTACAGGACAATGTAGCAAAAAGATCACACTATGTTTAGCAGTCAATGTATCTTATTTGCCTAAAAAATCTAAAGTATATATTTACTACCTATCAAAATGAAATTTAGTATCCTTGTTTTAACTCAGTGGTACCATTGGAAGGAGGTTGTTGGACTTGGTTTTATTTTTGCATTAGTGTTAACTATAGTGACATTAACAACTAAAGGGAGCTACAAGCATCAGTAGTTCATACAAATTTTTTTCCAGTGACATCATAAGCACCCCAAAATCAATTTCCAATGCAAATGTAGTGTTCTCATTGAATCACCTTCCAATTAGGGCTGCTAATGGGCTTTGACATGTCCACAATTTTAGGCCAGGCCTACTTCAAACTTACTCTGGGCCAGATCAATTTGGGCTTTTAGTAATTTGGGTCAGATTTGGGCAGCTTATAGATATCTCTACCTTCACAACAAGAACTAATAGCCAAGGCGGAAGAGGCAGTGCATAGTAGCCAGCGTCAGCCTCAAAGATGATAAGCATGCTTGCAGGCCACGAGGCCGCTTATGCCTGCACTACGAAGCTCCAGTCTGCATTGAACACCTGCTGCTTCTCCAATTACCCATGGCCGGTGAGTGTCATGGACATGCACACTGACCACAGCCAAGACATGTAGTACCTCTGATCGTACACCCACCATTTCAACTTCGGCCACATCCATTTCAAGACCAAGGTGATCAACTTCGAGTTCATCAGTGTCGGCAAGGCAGAGATCATGCAATGGGAGCTCAACAGGGCCTTTGGTGACAGACATGGGGCGTGCCACATCACCGTGCAGCACATTGACCAAGATGAAACAGAAGCATACGACACATAAGTGTAGTTAATTTATACAACTTTGCATGGCAGAGCACGAGCAAGAGTAAGTGTTTCCTGTGGCAGAGCTGTCGGTTGCCAAAAGGAAGACACATTACTTTGAGATTTTAATGGACAAGTATCACTGCAGGCTTGCCAAGAATCAGAGAACAGGGCGGCTGAACTAATCAGTATTTAGGTATAGATCAAAGCCTAGGCCTTATTTGGGCCAAGGCCAGGCCCAGGCTTCTATCTTTTGGGCCTAGGACAAATATGGATCACAGAAAATATTTTCGGCTTGTGCTGGGCTTTGGCCCATTCAGATCAAAATATTTTCCAATGCATGTATAGTGTTTACAATATTCAGACACTAGTCTCTCATTAGCTGTCTCTCTTTGTTGACAACTTTTCCATCGTGTTGGCAATATTCCCTTAATCCATGCTTCAAAGTAGTTGGTTTAATCATTCTTTCAACAAGCATCAGCAGCATAACAGAAAGGCCAATAACAATCAATAGACCTGTAAACTAGTGAAGGCCAAGAACACATTGCTCTAAAGGAAGTAAGTCTAGGAACACATATAAAAGCTCATAAGGATGAGAACTTTCACCTGATTAGCAGTGGTTTCAACTGAAAGCTTTTTTGCCTCTTTATCCAAAGCTAGCCACTGCACAGGAAACATGTGATGTTAAAAAAAATCATCAGAAACTGAATTAGGGCACCAGTCCCACTAGAGGGGAAAAAATACATAATGCACATACCACCCATCCAGATCCTTGTAAAGCAGCACCCTCTGCATTCATCTTTTTTACAAGTGCCTCCAAGGAACCAAAATCCTCATCAATGGCCCAGCCAAGTTTCCCATGAGGAGGCTCACCACCACCCTCCTGTAAAACCACCCAATATTCTCATTTTTGCAACAGTGAAGGCCCGATCACAAAAAGAAGAGATCTCAGAGCAGATAGGAATTGACCAGATACTTACACTGATAGGCTTCAGGTTCTTCCAGAAGATTGAATGGTTAACATGACCTGCAACATGATAACTATCTAACTAAAAAGGTAATCCTGAAGGAAAATTGCATCAGCAATCTCAAGATGATTACTCAATAAAGGTCATTTGTTAAGAAAGAGGCTCAAGCCCTCATGAATCACACATTTCTACACATGGACTGAACAAAACTAAAAAAGTTTTGTGATTCAGACCGAACAAAACTAGAGAATGACAAAGAACAACTACAGAATCCAGTCATAACTAAAAATAGGGTGCTGCTATTTCTACAAATAAAATCAACTTTCATTAATCAAAAGCATGTACGCTCCCTGTATCTGCACAAGTCTGAATTCAAAACCTCTCAATACAGTTGTCTTCTATCCCTGATTTCTTTAGAGGAATCATAAGCTAAGATACCAACTTTACATCCTATATTTAAACTTGCTAAGTTGCAGCTAAAGCAGAGAATAAAGTCCTATAAGATTGAAATTATATATCAGCAGCTTGAGGATCCATTTAAATACTCTATAGTTTAGTGCTGTTTCATGAGTACAAAACAAAATCAAGCTTAAAAATACAAATCAAGTCCAAAGCCATATTAATTCTAAACTTAGTGCTACACATGTTAGGAATTGGGATAAACATCAATATAATCCATTGTAAACCAATAAAGTCTATATACGGACCAGGTACATGAAAGTTCTAATAAAAAAAGAGTACTAATCAAATACTAGAGAGCTAATCAAAGACAATACAGAACTCTAAAGATATGATACAATGGATAACTAGATACATTAACAACATACACCATATCATATTCAAAATTAAGCTGTGACAACTGACCAACCTGGCACGTAAATTCAACCACAAATCCAAAAATTTTGACCTCTTACCACTCTAGATAGAAATCTTAACAACAAACCCATCAAACCTAGTACTGAAGGTTAAATAGTGATTTTCTAGAGTGAGACTCAATTATTTCGCTCACAATTCTTCTTAAGAAGACCAGAAGGTCACAGTACCAACACAAAAATCCTAAATACTCTACAATTTGGTACTATCACATCAGTTCATATCAAAATCAAGTTTAAAAATAAAAGTCCCCCAATCAAATGACACAAGGATACAATCTTCAAACTACAACAACAGATCAAATCCTATACATCTGAGACAATAGACCTAATAATCCACCTGACACATATAATTGATAATCAACTACAAAACAAGAAAATCTCTAATCATATCTTAAAGTGCTACCTCATATTAAACCGATCCATCCACAGTAATCAAGGTCAAATATGCTGCAAAACTCACAAATAATTGGTGATCTGTTGTATCAGTATCATCGGTTCAGAAAAGCAAAAGGTATAACCATATAAACCATTAAAAACTTAGCAAATCATAATATTTAGCGCAATTCAAAGTGTTCAAATGCTAGATGCATCCCTTCAAACAGTAGATAAGGCTGAGCATCCACAAAAGTTTATCTTACAAGCTACAGAATACAAACCGAATCACAATATTACTGCACCTCCCCCAGGACCCAACCAAATCATGAGAATTTTGGTGCACCACAACACTCCAAATACCAGTCACATCCCTTCGTTATTATATGGAGTTAACAAACCTTCCAAGACCTCCAACCAAGCCGCACAAGGAAGCCTACAAACCCAAGACCCAACTAAAATGTCAATGCACCAAAGCACAAAAATCCTACTCGCATTCTCTTCAATCCATTCCAAAATGCTCAAGAGCAAACCAATCCTATAGCTTAAGCAACCTGCATTGCACCACGTTAGGAAACAAGCATATCCAATACATGGAATCCCCAACCAACTCAAAAATAATCCTCCTCCACACCACTTCAGACCAGATACACGGCTAAAATGTCCCAAATCCCGCCGTTTTGCACACAACGCAACAGGCCTCCCATAGAGACCATTTCAGATCACGCAAACAGGCAAGTACAAGCACCCAATCAAAGAAATGGAAGGAACATTGCCCCAGAACCAATCCAAATTAGTGCTTCTCGGACCATCAAAACACGACCAGATCCTAAAATTTGCCGCCCACCAGAAAACCTCAACCAACGAAATTCCTAGAGATGGCAGGATCCTAAAACCTCAACCAAATTAAAAATTTGGGAGCACAACACGCATCTCTCCCACACAGGTCACTCCAGATCAGTAACCATACCATATCCTAAAATTTCTCCCATTCGCATCGCCCCAGGCCAGCAATCGAAGCACCCAAAATAAAACAAAAACTAGAAATCGGAGGTGAGGGGGCCTCACCGCCACCGTTGAACTTGATGGCGCTCTGGAGGTGGACGACAGCGGAAGCGTCGCCCTTGGAGACGGCGGCGTCGAGCTGCTCGAGCGCCTTGTTGTAGTTAGCGACGTAGGTGGCGTGGTGTTTCTGGTGGTGCAGCCGCATGATCTCGCCGGAGATGGCCGGCTCCAGCGCCCCGAAGTCGTACGGCAGGTCGGGGAGCGTGGACGTCGCCACACCCCTCGCCGCCGCCGCCAGCGGCCGGGGGCCGGCGAGCACTAGGGTTAGGGTTTTCTTTGACGCCGCAGAGCGGATAGCCATGGCTGTGTTTCAGAGGCTGCGCGCGTGTGTGTGTAGACGATGCGAGGGAGCAGGTAATGCAACGACAGTATATATTTAACTCTCTTGATGGTCCTTGGAATTATAATTTAGAAGCTTTTTGTGATGTGCGTGCTTTAGGGCGTGTACTTGTGTATGTGTCACTAACACACGTGGCTACCCTTCTTAAAAAAAACGCACAGGTGGCTCCTAAACATCATGTATAGGTGCTTCTCGTGATTCATGTACACGTGCTTCTGACGTGTTACAATATTGCAAGAAAATTGCTAAACATCATGTATCTATTTTCTTAAAACCACTATTTTCTCCTTTAATCTATTTTAAGATTCGTGAAAGTTAAGATAGTTTGAAACCATTATTGATTAACTACTCGATCTCACCAAAAAAACACTGGGCTTGGAGGCACAAAATTCATTGGAAAAATGAACCACAATTATACTAATAAATAATGCTAACAATAATGGATGGGAGGGGATGTGAGGCGGTCGAAAAGTGTGACGAGAAATAAGAGGATAGTAATAGAAGATGAAGATAATATTCATGATTGTGGTGGAATGTATTATGTTCGGGGCACATTGGAGGATAACATGCAAAGATGGAGGTAGGTGTGGACTTGCGAGGGAAGGTAGAGAATGTGATACTAATAAAAGTTTTGAAAAAATCCTCTATAAATGAATACTTATCATCCATAAGACTAAGTATTACACATATCTCATCCACCAATTTTTTGGGGTTGGATTGAGGATTTTATCAACACAAATCTTGTTATTTCAAACTATCCTTTCAAACTCAAATCACCGCCCCCCTCCACCATCTACACACACGTACCAACGCCTGGCAAGAAACAAACGACGTGTCGGGGAGCTATGGTAGGCCAGTGACAACTGGGGTGAACATCAAGCAACAATGAGTCAGTTCGTAATTGGTGGTAGTGACACAATGACTAGTTACAGGTCTAACATGTAATGGGTGAGCATTGTCTATATAGGAGACCAACAAATGTCAGCAACTAGGCATATTCCAACTAGACAAATGTCAGTCTACTAGTGTGCAACCAGACTCTATCCTCTTTTGTTCTTGTTTCGCAATAAAAAGTCTCTGTAAAAATCAAGATTATAGTTAATGAGCTTTTCCATTCTTATCCTTCGAAGGTGAGACTTGTATTTTTTTCTTGAATGTCTTTCTATATTTATTTTCTTTATAATTTGAGAATTTTTATGATTTAGACCAAATATTCTGGTACACCATAGACATCGATAGGAAACATATAGGTCAAACTTCTCTTTAAAGTCCAAATGATATTGTATTCTTTCTCTAACAATTTTTAATGTAATATTTTGTGTCCTTAATTCTTGTGGAGTTAATATTTTAAAATAGAGGAGCAAATAATATTCAACCATCCATCTAGCTAAGACCCATATCCAAACTCATGTCGATTCAAGTTGCTATGTGCTATGTGCATGCTAAGGCAAGGATACAGATTTCAGTGTGCTATTGTCCACTTTGTCTATCCAATTCCGTCCATTCTTGTGGATTCAATGTATTTTGTTTTGTAGCCAGTCAAGTCTGAAATATTTTCAAATTCCAAACCTAGTTGGCATAATTAGACAGGCATATTCTACTTTCGCACACTTATAAGAAAACTATTGTCACTTTTGTGTAGCACCAAATTTTTTATTATTAAGAAAATTGTTGTGAATAGCATATTCTGTATTGAATATGTCTCTGTGATAATTGTAACTTTTATCTATATATATACACACACAATATAAAGAGATGATGAATTTAATAAAGAATTTCATTAGCATTTTCTTTATTTTTTCTCTCTGTGTGATTATGTGATTTGTGTGCATAAAATCAATATCACAACCACAATAATTCATAACATATTATCAGGCCCTTGGAGTTTTGGAAAATTACAAATTGGACCTGGCGGCTAGAGTTTAGGAATTTTGGGCCCCCGGAGACTCCGATTTCAGCGTGGTCGGTTCCTACGCATCCGCAGAAACATGCACTTCCATCAGGAATCGACCGAGGGTTGGAATAAGTCGATGAGACGCGTCCATTAGCCAAAACTCCATCCAATTCGCGCCAACCCGCGATAGAAATTGCAAAAACAAGTAATCCGGTCGGTTTGGCAACAAATTTGGAATAATCTAGGTATATGCTGAGGTATATGACTAATATGTGCAAAAGCATGGGGAAAATGTATAGAAAAATCAAGCAAATCAAGTAAATATCATTAGCGCACAAGTTTCCGTGATCCTGGAGGCCGCCGACGCCCAAGCTCGTGGCCTGGCGGTCCTGGTGATCACCGCGGCCAAGGCCCTTGTGGAGCACCGGGGGACCGGTGCCCGGGCGATCGGGTGCCAGCTTCCTTGGAGCTTCCCCGACTTCTTCGAGCCGCAGCGGTGGGAGTTGGAGGAGCTGGTGGGGGCCTTCTATGAATGGATCATCCAGGCCTGGGCTCCGACACTGGCGCCCTTGAGGACGGACGCCTCGACAGTGAGGGTGACCCCTCGGGGGGGGGGGGGGGACGACATTGTGCAAGTATGAGTCTCCCCCCCCCCCCCCCCCGGCCTTTAGATAGGTCCTTTCTTTTTTTGTTAGGCTTTTGCTTTCGGTAGCTTCTTAGAGGAAGCCCCGGAGACTTGTAATTATTACCTTCAATGGAATAGAATGGAAAAGTTCTTTGCTAAGTCTTGTTTCGCTAAAAGTAGGCGTCTCGGGAGCTTGCTCCCGAGAGAGAGCTTTCGAGCCCCGAGGGACGTGGTCCGGGGAATGCCCAAGCGGCCCGGGGGACTATTCCCGAGGAGTTCCCGGGCCCTTGGAGGCACACCCCAGGAGATTTCCCGGTAACCCGGGAGTCGATTCCTGAGGGGTTTCCGAGCCCCGCAAGGCGTAGTCCGGGGAGTGCCCAGGCGGCTTTTGCTCTGCTGAATCTTGCCACCGGGGAACGTGCCGACTGCCCAGCCCCCGGATCTCCTTTTGGGGACGTACCGTAGGGTGCTCTCTGGGAGCTGATCCGGTTGCGGTGACTCCCGGAGTGGCACTCGGACAATTTTGATAATTGTCGCGCCGAGCTGTCCACTCCGAAATCGGGGTCCCGGAGGGTCCTGCCGCTTCAGATGCGTCCCTCGGCCGGCTACGATTACTGGCCTGAAGACCTCCTTCGAAGGGCCCAGAGGCGCATGAGGGGCTTGTACAAGGATATCTCCCGAGAGCTGTCCGAAGGACTCTGGGAATATTAGAGGTAGTTGCCCACCGAAGGGGGTTGTCCTTTGGGGTAGTTTTCTGTGGGAGGCTAACTCTCCAGGTTGTATCTCATCTGAGCCCGGGAATTGTTGTTCCGGGGATACCCTAACCCACCGGGGGGGGGGGGGGGCGTTGTCCCCCGGCTAAATGTTTCAACAATAGAGCTATATGAGTTTGCTTGTTCATTATCTTCAAAATTTTCCAAAAATTAATCTCCCGTCTGGGCGGCCGGGTTATCCCCCCACGGTAGGGTGCGGCTTGGCGCCCTGCGCTGTGGGTAGGGAAAAAAAGGGCCCGAACACCAATAACTACTGGGGTCTCCAAGCCCCTGGTCAAAAAGGGACAAGGGGAGAGATACACACGGTCATTGTGAAAACGAAAGCCGGGCGAAAATTCCGGAGACCCGGTAAGAAATTCCCCCGGTCGCCGTGTGAAGAGGGAGCCAGTAGAGGGCTTCCCGGTCAAAAAATTCCGAAGGCCGGTAAGAAATTCCCTCGATCGTCATGAGGACGAGGAGCCGGTAGAGAACTTCCCGGTCAAAAAATTCCGAAGGTAACCGAGAATCCCGAAAACCGAGAATCCCATGACCCACAGATGGGGAAACTCACTCTCGGAGGAGGATGAGCTGGTGACCCGTAAAGGGATAAAGCCGCTCCCGGAGGATGGTTCCGTGACCCGGCAGCGGGTGTGGAGTATTTGAGGGGGGACTAGTCTCTCAAAGTGACTCACTACCGCACTTCATGAGAACTGGGTTGCCGTTTACCCCTCAGTCCACGAGGGGTTACTGTAAGCCCCCCTACGGGAGTCATTGGGACTTCTAGGCTGCTATATCCTACATTCTCACGGAGAGGGCATCACCTTGGAGGCGGAGAGATAAAAATTTGCGAAAATCCCAAAGTTAAATTAAAAACCATTTGTATTAATGAAGATGAAATACAACGTCTCCCCCCGCAAAATCGCAACGAGGGAGGGAGCAGCGAATACAGTGCCTCCCCCTGCGAAGTCGCGATGGGGAAGGGAGTGAGCCCAAAGGCTAAATGTAGAACTTGCGAAGCAAGTCTACATTCCAAGTATGCTTTAGCTCGTGGTCTTCGAGGTTGGAGAGCTTATAAGCCCCTGAGCCCAGGACCATAGAGATCCTGTACGGGCCTTCCCACTTGGGGGAGAGTTTGCCCTGGACTTGGGGGTGAGTCACGCGCTTGAGGACCAGGTCCCCAAGGCGGAAAGCTCTCTCATGGACGCGCTGGTCACGCTCGTAGATGGCGTGGCGGAGGAGCGCTCGGTCGCGCTCTTCCTCGACAAGGTCGACTTCTAACCACCGGTTTGGTTTGTTGGTTTGGTATGTTGCGGCCATGGCTCCGTCTAGGAGTTCGACTCGCAGCGACCGAAAACCAATCTCCGAGGGGAGGACCGCTTCAGCCCGTACACGAGTGGGAAGGGCGTACGCCCTGTTGCTCGGCTCAGGGTCGTGCGCATGGAATAGAGGATGCTCGGGTGCTCCTCCGCCCATGCGTCACCTAGAGGCGGTTTGCTCGAGTCGTGGGTGCAATCCCTGTAGGATCACGCCGTTGACGCTTTCGACAGCTCCGTTGCTTTGCGGATGAGCTACGGAGGCAAAATGGAGGGTAGCCCCCAAGCCTTCGTAGAACTCTTGGAAGTATGCTAAGTCGAATTGGGTCCCGTTGTCGAAGGTGATTTCTTGGGGGACCCCAAAGCGACATACGATGTTCTTCCAGAAAAACCACTGTACCGCACGGGAGGTGATGCTGGACAGGGGCTCAGCCTCCACCCACTTGGAGAAATAATCCACCCCGACCACCGCGTACTTGTAGCCTCCGGGCGTTGGAGAGAAGGGCCAAGTGATGGGGATGGTTTGCAGCGTCGCGAAGGGTAGTCTGGTGCTCTTTGCCATTTTCTGGCAAGCCTCGCACGCGGAGACAAGGTCTTGCGCGTCACGGAGCACTGTAGGCCAATAAAAGCCTTGGTGGAGAACCTTCGCCGCAATTGCGCGTGGGGCCAGGTGAAACCCACAGCTTCCCGAGTGAATGTCCTCGAGAAGCGGAGTCCTTCTGCCCGCGGGAGGTAGCGGAGCAGGGCGGAAGCCCCCCGCTTGTAGAGCTTCTGCTCGAGTAGGAGATACGCCCGTGTCTTGGCACGATGGCGCTTTGCCTTGGTGTCACTGGGAGGCACCCCCTCCCCCCTTATAAAGGAGATGAGGGGATCCATCCAGGACGCGGCCCGGATGATCTCAAAGACCTCCGGATCGTGGGATTTGGGGTCCGCGTTCGGAGGGGTCACCGAGGGCTTCGCGATGACTTCAAGGAAGGTGCCCCCGGGAAGAGGTTCCCGGGCACTGGCCACCCGAGCCAATGCGTCGGCACGATCATTGTCCTTCCGGGGGATATGCAAGGCCTCCAGGCCCTCGAAGTACTTCTCTGTCCTACTCATCTCCCCCAGGTAGAGGCTCAGGTTTGCATCGTGGCACAAGTTGGACTTGTCCATTTGGCAAACCACGAGCTGGGTGTCTCCTTTGACTTGGAGGCGGCGGATCCCCAGGGAGCACGCGAGGCCCCGCCCCAGGAGTAGGGCCTCGTACTCGGTGACCTTGTTCGTAGTGGGGAACTCGAGCCTTGCCGCGTACTCCAGTGCCTTTCCCTCGGGGTTCCGAAGGACTACCCCCGCGCCAGCCCCGGCAAGACACAAGGAGCCATCGAACATCAGCGTCCAATGGTCATTGCGCCGGGATGGCTCCGCGAGAGTCTCCCCCTCCGCCTTGGAGGCGGGGGTCCATTCCGCCACGAAGTCAGTAAGGACTTGTGATTGGATGGCGAAACGACCCGTGAGGGTGAGGGAGAAGGGAGCGAGCTCAACTCCCCACTTCTCAATCCGACCAGTCACCTCCTTGTTCCGCAGCACCTCTCCCAGGGGAAGAGATGACGAGACCGTGATCAGGTGTTCCAGGAAGTAGTGGCGGAGCTTCCGGGACGCATGAGGAGGGCGTAACAGATTTTCTCCATCTCCGTGTACTGTGTCTTAGCCCCTTGGAGGGCTTCGCTCACGTAGTACACAGGGCACTGCTGCCTGTCCTACTCCTGCACCAGCACTGCGCTTACAGCGACTGGGGTCGCAACGCGGTAAAGGAGTAGGGGTTCTTCCGGAGATGGGCTCACGAGCATTGGAGGGCTCGTGAGGTACTTCTTCAAGTCTTCGAACGCCACCTGGGCTTCGGGCGTCCACTTGAACCCCTCGAGGCCCCGGAGGATTTTGAAGAACTGGAGGCTGCGTTCCCCCGATCGTGAGACGAAGCAACTTAATGCGGCCAAGCGGTCGGTAAGCCGCTGTACGCTTTCACTGAGCGCGGCGGGGGCATGTCCAGCAAGGCCTGAATTTTTTTGGGGTTGGCCTTTATGCCTGCTGGGACACGAAGCCAAGCAGCTTCCCCCCGCGCACGCCAAAGGCACACTTTTCTGGGTTGAGTTTCAGCCCGTATTCGCGGAGGTTGCGGAAGGTTTCTGCTAAGTCGTTGATGTGAGCGGCCGCGCGGAGGCTCTTGATGACAGCATCATCAATGTAGACCTCTACATTGCGGCCGATCTAGTCCTTGAGGGCCAAATATATGAGGCGCTGGAAGGTTGCTCTAGCATTCTTCAGCCCGAAGGTGCCAAGGGGAGTTATAAAACTCGTCTTTTCCTCATCCTCCTTAGCCATCCGGACTTGGTGGTAGCCCGAATACGTGTCAAGGAAGCTCATAAGCTCGCACCCCGCGGTTGAATCAACCAACTGGTCGATCCGTGGGAGTGAGAAGTTGTCTTTTGGACAAGCCTTGTTGAGATCTGTGAAATCCACGCACATCCTCCACTTGCCGCACTACTTCTTTACGAGGACGGGGTTCGCCAGCAATTCGGGGTGTAGGACTTCCCGAACAAACCCCGCCTCTCAAAGCCTGGCGATCTCGGCCTTGATAGCCTCTTGGCGCTTAAGGGAGAGCTTTCGCAGCTTCTGCTTGACCGGGGTGTGGCCAGGTATTACAGTGAGCTTATGCTCGATTACGTCCAGGCGGACGCCTTGCATGTCGGCGGGCTTCCATGCAAAGACGTCAGAGTTTTTGTGGAGGAAGGCTGCAAGCTGCTCCACGTGCTCCTCAGAGAGGGCCACCCTGATCTTGACAGTTCTCTCCCCATCCTCCAAGGATAGCTGGACTTTTCGAAGGTACCCCTCCGGGCGCGGTTTTGGGGGAAGCCTCCCGGAAGGAACGACCGGGGCGTCCGAGGCCCCCGGGGGGGGGGGGGGGCCTCTCACCCCCCAGGGCCTTGATCAGGTTGACTCTCCCGATCGTTGCGGTGGCACGCTTGTAAAGAGCGCGGGCCACGTCCTGGTTGCCTCTGGCGGTGATCACGCCGCGAGGCCCAGGGATTTTCTAACAGAGATAGCTCTAGTGGATTGCCACCCCCAAACGGTTGATCATGGTCCTCCCCATAATCGTGTTATACGAAGAGGGGAGGTCCACTACGTCGAACCGGACCATCTTCGTCTGGTAGTTGTCTGGGGCATCGAAGGTCATGGGGAGATCAACCTTCCCCACCAGGTAGATGGTCTTCCCGGGGACGAAGCCTTGCAAGGGCTCGGCCGCGGGCTGCAGCAGCTTTTCATCGACCTGCATCTCCCTGAATGCCTTCAGGTACAGGATGTCAGCAGAGCTTCCGCCATCGACAAGGATATGTGCCAACTGGTAGTTGTAGACGGTGGTGTAGACAATGAGCCCGTCATCATGGGGGAAGCGAACCCCACGCGCATGTTCCACTGTGAAGGTGAGGGGGACATTCGAGCACCTTGGTGGCCGAGACATGTGTAGCACCCCCACAACCTTTACTTCTCGTGCGTACACCTTACGCTGGCGCTTGCAGTCCTACCCTAAGGCAGATCCCCCCGTAATGATGTTTACACGCCTTTGGGAGGTTTGGAAGGGGAGCTCTATGGCTGAGCCCCTTTCTGTGCTTGTCTTTGTTGCTCCCTCGAAGGAACAGGGAGAGCTGACAGAGTTTGCGGAGGGGGTAAGGAGGTAGGGCTCCCCCCCTTGCTCACACTAGTCGAGGAATGCGGTGAAGTGTTGGAGAAGTTGGTGGCATTCCCGGGTAGCGTGGGTATTGGACTTGTGGAAGGAACACCACAAGTTGGCTATGCCATCCTTGCCTCCCGTCACGGAGCCTTCCCGGCCGTGGGACGACTATCCCCCTCCATGGCCTTTCGACTTGGGGAAGGGACGGGTGCCCTTGGTGCCATCGCGCGAGTCGCCTCTGCCCTCGAGGACAAAGGTGTCCCGAGGCTGTGGCTCGCCACGATTGCCCCTCTTGGGACGCTTGTTGAGGGGTGTAGAATCGAGGATGCCGACTAGAGGGGGGGTGAATAGGAGGCTCTAAACCTTTTCAATTAAAAACAACTTTTGTAAAGAATAAGAGCAAAAACAATATAGGATAAATAAAAGAAAGAGAGAAGAAGACAAACAATAATTTTTCCTGAGGTCTCAGAGATACACCTGGTCTCCACTACTCCTAATTGAAGCACTCAAATGAATGAGTCTTGCTTCAATATCCACGAAGGATATTTCTCACTAGTGGTTGCTCCTTGTCCACTCTGGAAAGGCGAGCACCGATGTCTTTTACAATCACGCCGAGCCTCTTCAACAATCTCCGAACATAAGAGGTCAAGGGCCACACCACCAAACCGTCTAGGTGAGGGCGTTCACCAAGAGTAATAAGCTGCAAGGTCTCTTCTAGACCTCCAACAAATACCGAGAAACTTCTAAGGATGCAAATGATGCAAATGAATGCTCTCAGAAGATCTCTCTCAATCACACTGAATAATACTTGATTAAAAGATCAAGATTTTAGCACTTGGGCTCAAGTGTATATAAAATATATCTCTTGGTTCTTCAAAAAAACTGCTCAAAAATTGTTTATAAACAGTGATCAAAATCTGCCCAAATGTGTTTATAAAACTGATCAAAATGTGAACAGAAACTTCTCAAAAATCTGTTCAAACACTGTTTAAAAACTGTTCGAAAATGTGAACAGAAACTGCTCAAAAATGGTTTTAAAAACTGCTCAAAATAGTAGAAAAAATCTGCTCAAAAATGTTTTAAAAACTGCTCAAAAACAGTAGCAAAAATCTGCTCAAAAACAGTAGCAAAAATCTACTCAAAAGTGTTTTAAAAACTACTCAAAAATAGTAGCAAAAATCTGCTCAAAGGTGTTTATAAAAATTGGTCAAAACAGTGGAGAAATCTACCTAAAAGTGTTTATAAAAAACTGAGCAAAAATTGCTCAAAGACTCCTCAAAAGTGTATAGAAAATATAGCTCGAGATGTGTATGAGAATGTGGCTCAAGGATGATGTAAATACTGCTCAAAACACTTGTATTTATAGCCCAACCTCTCAGCTAGCCGTTGTAGTCGAAAAGGAAAGAAATCAGGCCAGCTAACAGCCAGTTTCGACCTCTAACGGCTAGTAAATAGTCGTTGGAACCTCTGGTTGAATGAATAGTTACTGATCGTATGAACAATAACTGCTCAAATGAACAGTATATGAATAGTGTCTGGTCAAAATGAACAGTACTCGTGCGACTGCTGGTCGAATGAACAGTACCTGGTCAAATAAACAGCACTCAGATGACCAGTTTTAGTTCCTCTTTGAGATTCTTGACCAAGTTTGAATGAATGCGAATGCAACATATGACCTAAGAGTTTCTCAGTTTTTGTCGGAACTTAAAAATATTTTACGACCACTCTTAATAGTACGGTTTAAACTAAAAAGGAATTTCTTATAAAACCGGTCAAACTCCAAACTCCAAGATCAGTACAATAAGCAAGCACTTACCTTAGTTCTTTGCTGCTTCCTTCTTGGCGACCTTGTGCTTGCGATCTTGGTTCGCGATCTTGGGCGACCTTGGGCGACACTGCAACCTCGCGCTTTGCAACCTTGGCTCGCGACCTTGTGACCTTGCACCTTGCGACCTTGGCTCACGACCTTTCTTCTTTTCACCTAATCTTATTAATTATACTTAAAGCAAATAGATTAGTCTAAGACACTTGTTGTCATTTATCATCAAAATCAAGATTAAGGGCCTAGAAGCAACAAGGGGGTCTGCAGGAGCCCCTTGGTTCTTCTTCCAGAGATCGTCCTCCTTCGCATGGGCATACTTTTCGAGCACGGTGAAGAGCTCGCCGGCGGAGGGGGGACAGCTCCGTGATAGCCTCCAATGGAGCTCTCCGAGGAGGATCCCGCTCTTGCACGCCTCGATGACTGTAGAGTCAAAGACATGAGCCACTTTGCTCTTCACCTGAGTGAAGTGCTTGAAGAAGCTGCGGATGGTCTCCCCCGTCTTCTGCCGAACGGTGTAGAGCTGTGACGAATCCAGGGGACGCACATAGTTCCCTTGGAAGTTCGTGCATAACTCACGTTTGAGTTGTGCGAAGTGTTGCATCTAGGCCTTCATGCCTAACCCTAATTTAGATGATTAATGAAAACAAAGTGTTCCGGACTAATCGTGCTTTTTGAGATTGATTGATACAGGATCATTTGGGAAGAAATGCAAGATGATCAAGATGAACCCAACTCAAAGTGAAGCACAAGACGCAGAAGAGCAAGAGACAAGTCGCAAATCATGAAGATGCGAGAGACCTCAGGTATTGAGAGTTTTTATTTTTTTTTTTACCGATCTTGGCGTGTGGAGATGATCGGTTAGGAAACTCTTTTTTAGTTTTGACCGTACTATAAAGAGGGGTAGTGAAAGTCCTCTTTCTATCTCCAGCACAAACCGAGAATGTTAGGTCATTGCATCGCATTTTTTTTATGTGGATTTGCTTTTGGTCTTATTTGGAAAAATCTGTTTTTCAGTTCAGTTTTTGACAGCAGAAGAGTATTTGCATTTTTCAGAAAGATCTAGGTAGATCTGGCTTTTGCTTCTGTTGACAAAAATGTAGCCCTTGAAATTATCTTTCCAACGAGCTATTAAACACCTCTTTTGGATTTCTGGATTTAAAGTTATAGCTGTTTTTGTTTATGCTGACTGTCAGTTTGAATAACTGACTGTCAGTTTGAATGTCAGTTTAGTGTAACTGACAATTGTCCAGAGAGGGTGTTTTTTGGTCTCAAATTTTTTGTATTAAACTGACTGTCAGTTTGTCCATACTGACTGTCAGTTGGGGTTTCGACCAGAGAGTGTTTTACTGTGTTTCTTTTTGATTTTGGTCGAGCTAGTACACAAACTGACAGTCAGTTGCGTGTTCCAGCTTTCTTGTTTTGGCTGCAAACGGCTAGCTATTTTTTATCCGTAAATTTTGTCAGCCGTTGTGCACTAAACTGACTGTCAGTTTGGGTTGCTGATTTTCAGCCCTAGCTCCAACGGTTCATTTGCTTCTTGAGGCTATAAATAGGGGCTTTGGGCATGTGTTTCTTACAACAAGCAACAGCATTTCATATACACTCTTGAGCATTAGTTTCTTATATAAAATCTTGATCTTTTGATCAAGTCGAGTGCTTTCCGATCCACCGAGAGTTTCAGTTCTTTTGCATTTGCATATACTTAGCTTCTCGGTGCGTGTTTGGAGGTCTAGAGAAGACCTCGCTGCCTTTTACTCTTGGTGAGCGCCCTCACCTAGACGGTTCGGAGGCGTGGCCGTTGACCTCTTCGTTCGGAGATTGTCGGAGAGGCTCGGCGAGTGTGTACAAGGCATCGGTGCTCGCCTTTCCGGAGTGGACAAGGAGCAACCACTAGTGATAATATCCTTTGTGGATATTGAGACAAGACTCAAGTGATTTGAGTGCTTCAACGAGGATTAGTGGAGACTGGGCGAGTCTCCGATACCTCGGTAAAAACCATTGTGTTCGTTTTCTTTCCCTTGCTTACATTATTTGTTCTTGATTTGTTCTTTATTTGCTTTAAGTTTTAAAGTTTTTAAAGCCTCCTATTCACCCCCCCTCTAGTCGGCATCCTTGATCCAACACGTGGTATCAGAGCTTGGTCTCTCGATTCATTAGGCTTTACCGCCTAGAGAGAGGATGTCGTCAAGCGGGGATTTTCTTCTTGGACATACCGGTCGTGCGCCCATCTTTGATGGAACAAATTATCCGTATTGGAAAGTGCGCATGTCGGTATTCCTAGAAGCCATGAGGCTTGACGTATGGGATATTGTTAAACTCGGCTTTACTCCTCCGGTTGATCCGGCAAGTCAATCCGAAGACGATAGGAGAAAGTTGCATTTAAATGCCCGTGCAAAAAATGCTCTCTTTGCCGGTTTATCCTTAAACGAGTTCAACCGTGTGAGCAATCTCACGACTGCTCATAAGGTTTGGACTACCCTCGAAGAAATTTACGAGGGCACTACAAAGGTTAAAGAGGCAAAATTGCTAATGGTGAGGCAAAAATATGAGACATTCACCATGTCATCAACCGAGTCCGTGGATTCCATGTTTACTCGGTTAAACAACATTGTGAATGAACTCAAGGGTCTTGGTGTTGTTTTTACTGACCTTGAGCTTGTGAGAAAGATGCTTAGGGCCTTGCCGGAAAGCTTCGACACCTTGGTCACGGTTCTCACAAACTCCGACCTATCAACCACAACACCAACCGATCTCTATGGGAACCTCATCACCCATGAGATGCACAAGAAGGAAAAGAAGGAAGCGGCCGAACCCACGGAGACGAAGAAGAAAGTTTTGGCCTTCAAAGCTAATGCAAGGAACGATTCAAGCGAAGGCTCCTCTGATGAAGACCTCGCACTTATGGTAAAGAACACTCAAAAACTTCTTCGCAGGTTACATAAGAAAGGTGTCAACATTGACACACGACCAAAGGGGCAAAAAACAAAACAACTTCAAAGACATCATTTGCTATGGATGTCATGAGAAGGGACACATAGCATCAAGATGTCCAAACAAGAACAAGGCGTGGAACAAGAAGAAGAAGTTCTTCAAGAAGAAGAATGAAGAAATCAAAGAAGCTTGTTTTGGAGAATGGATGTCCGGCGGAGAGAGCTCCGACTCCGACTCCGACAACGAAAGAAGTTGCTCCAAGAAGATGGCCGGACTAGCTCTCGGCAACATCAACACTTCGACTAGCTCATCCATTTGCCTTATGGCCAAAGGCGATGAAAAGGAACATTCAAACGATCCATCTTATGATGATTTAGTTGAAATGATAACCGAATTAAATGAAGTTTTTGGAAAAACTAAGAAGAAGTATAAGGCGCTTAAGGAAGAACATTCTTCCCTACGCGCTCAATACTCCGAGCTTAAAGATTCCTATGAAAGCATGCTTATAAAAGATGTTACAAATGCTTCATCTAAGGTAGATGCTTCAACTTCATGAACTTGAATGAATCTCCCTCTAGTAGTCATCACACTCCATGTGTTTCAAATGACAACATCTTAAATGAAAATAATGTACTTAAGGCACAAGTTGAAAAACTTGGAAAAGGCTTAGAAAATTGCTTTAAAGGTAAAATATCTCTTGATTTAATCCTTAGTAAACAAAGATGTTCTTTTAGAAAAGAAGGATTAGGATATTTTCAAAAGAAAGGAAGGAAACAAAATTCTAAAACTATATTTGTTAAAGCATGCAACACATTTTGTCATAAATGCCATGAAACCGGTCATTCACATGAAGCATGTCCCTTAATGACTCCAAATTATTTTGATACTTGCTACATGCTTCAAAAGTCGAGAAAAGGTTATGCTATAGCAAAGTATGTTGGTGCATCCATGTTAAACAAAAAGAAGAAATCTATTTGGGTGCCCAAAGCTTTGATTGCTAACATTGAAGGACCCAAAAAGGTTTGGGTACCTAAAAGAACTTAATTCTTTTCATGTAGGTGAACTACAAGACCGGTGGGGGGCATTGGGTGCTAGATAGCGGATGCTCCAAACACATGACCGGTAACAAGAAGTTGTTCACCTCAATAAAAGACAACTCAAGCGAGAACCAAAAGATTACCTTTGGCGACAACCGTCAAGGAAATGTGGTCGGCTTGGGTAAAATCGCAATCTCAAATGATCTATCTATTTCAAATGTTTTATTGGTCGAATCTCTAAATTTCAATTTGCTTTCCGTTGCACAAATTTGCGATTTTGGTTTTAGTTGCACATTTTTCCCAAAAGAAGTTTTGGTTGAAAGTTTAAAAGATAAAACCTTGATCTTTAAAGGCTTTCGTTTTGGAAATCTTTATTTGGTTGATTTTCATTCAAAAGATGCATCTCTTTCAACATGTCTTGTCTCTCAAACCTCAAAAGGTTGGCTATGGCATAGAAGACTTGCACATGTTGGAATGCATCAATTGAGAAAACTTTTAAAACGTGATTTGGTTGTTGGCTTAAAGGATGTGAATTTTGAAAAGGACAAACCTTGTAGCGCTTGTCAAGCGGGCAAGCAAGTAGCTACTTCACATCCAACTAAGCGCATTCTTTCGACTTGCAAACCTTTGGAACTCCTTCATATGGATTTATTTGGACCTTCTGAGTTCCAGAGTATCGGGGGTAGCAACTATGGTTTTGTGATTGTTGATGATTTTACACGTTACACTTGGGTTTTCTTTATTTCTCAAAAATCCGAAACCCCCGATGTTTTCAAAAGTTTTGCAAAACGTGTTTCTACTGAATTCGAATTATCCATCAAGAAAATCCGTAGTGATCATGGTGTAGAGTTCGTTAATTCAACTCTATTTGATTTTTGTGACTCTCTTGGAATTAAACACGAATTTTCCACATCCTACACTCCACAGCAAAATGGAGTCGTTGAAAGGAAAAATCGAACACTTATAGAAATGGCAAGAACTATGCTAAGTGAGTATGATACTCCTACTCGCTTCTGGGCTAAAGCCGTGCATACCGCTTGCTATTCTATAAATCGGCTTTATTTGCATCCTCTTCTTAATTTGACTCCTTATGAACTTCTTGTTGGGCGCAAGCCAAATATTTCTTATTTTCGAGTGTTTGGTTGCAAATGTTATATTCTTAAGAAAAGGAATTTTGGTGGAAAATTTCAAAGAAGAGTAGATGAAGGCTTTCTAGTCGGATACTCCACCACTAGTAAAGCTTATCGTGTTTTTAATAAAAATACAAGTTGTATTGAAGAATCTGGTGACGTCGAATTTGATGAAACTAATGGCTCACAAAAGGAGCAAGTATCTCATGAAGTTTCAGGTGACGATCTTCAAGAAGCCATGAAGAACATAACCATTGGAGACATCAAGCCAACAGAGGAAGATCAAGAAGATGATGTCAATGTTGAAAATGTTGATCAAGACGCATCATCATCTCATGTTGATCCTCCAGAACAAAGTCAAGATGAAGCAGTACAAGATGAAGAACCAAGGCAACACCAAACCATCACCAAGGATCACCCTCTAGACCAAATATTGGGTGACGTCAGTAAGGGTGTTCAAACTCGATCTCGTATTGCTGCATTTTGTGAACATCATTCATTTGTGTCTTCTTTAGAACCCAAACATGTTAATGAAGCTTTAAATGATCCTGATTGGGTTAATGCCATGCATGAAGAACTTAATAACTTTGCTAGAAATGAAGTTTGGACTCTAGTAGAAAGACCAAAAGATCATAATGTTATTGGAACAAAATGGGTTTTCAGAAATAAGCAAGATGAAAATGGTGTTGTAATTAGAAACAAAGCTCGTCTTGTTGCTCAAGGCTTCACTCAAGTTGAAGGTTTAGACTTTGGTGAAACTTTTGCACCGGTAGCAAGACTTGAAGCTATTCGCATTCTTCTTGCTTATGCATCATGTTTTAATATCAAACTTTTTCAAATGGATGTAAAAAGTGCGTTCTTAAATGGTGAAATTTCTGAACTTGTGTTTGTTGAACAACCTCCCAGTTTTGAAGATTCTAAATTTCCAAACCATGTTTTTAAATTGTCAAAAGCTCTCTACGGTCTCAAACAAGCTCCTCGAGCTTGGTATGAGCGTCTTAGAGACTTTCTATTATCAAAAGGTTTTAAAATTGGGAAGGTTGACACAACTCTCTTTACAAAGAAAATTGAAAAAGAATTGTTCATTTGTCAGATATATGTTGATGATATTTTCTTTGGATCTACTAATGAACATTTCTGTCATGAGTTTGGAGAGATGATGTCTAGGGAGTTCGAGATGTCCATGATTGGTGACCTGAGCTTCTTCCTCGGTCTACAAATCAAACAACTCAAGAACTGGACGTTCGTGAGTCAAACCAAGTACGCGAAGGACCTGCTCAAGCGCTTTGGGATGGAAGACGCTAAGCCAATCAAAACTCCCATGGCGACCAATGGACATCTGGACATGGACAAAAGCGGCAAATCGGTCGATTCTAAACTTTATAGGTCTTTGATTGGTAGTCTTTTATATCTCACTGCATCTAGGCTAGATTTCAGTCTGATCCTAAGGAATGTCATTTAACTGCTCTTAAAAGAATCCTTAGGTATTTAAAATGCTATCCCAGTTTAGGCCTTTGGTACCCTAAAGATGCAAATTTTGAATTAATTGGGTATTCTGATTCTGATTATGCTGGGTGTAAGATTGATCAAAAAAGCACATCTGGTAGCTGTCAGCTGTTGGGGAGATCATTAGTATCATGGTCATCTAGGAAGCAAAATTCAGTAGCTCTCTCCACAGCTGAAGCTGAATATTTGTCTGCAGGAAGTTGTTGTGCTCAATTATTATGGATGAAGCAGACATTTTTGGATTATGGAATTTATTTGATAAAGTGCAACTATTATATGATAATGAAAGTGCCATTAAAATTGCTAATAATCCTGTTCAACATTCTAGAACTAAGTATATTGAAATAAGGCACCATTTTATTAGAGATCATGTGGCAAAAGGAGATATTGATGTCAATTATGTCAGAACTGATATGCAACTAGCAGATATTTTCACTAAACCCCTAGATGAAACAAGATTTTGCTTTTTAAGGGGTGAACTGAACATTATTGATATATCAAATGCTAGTTGATGTGCTAAAAGTGTTTGTTTGTATAAAATAATATTATGTTATTCCCTCTCTGGTCTTAGACAGCCTCTGGTCGAAATTGACCAAACTGACAGTCAGTTTCCCTAACTGACAGTCAGTTTAGTAGTTAGGAGCCTGGTCTTAGTCTCTGGTCGAAGTCAGTGTCATAACTGACAGTCAGTTTCACAAACTGACTGTCAGTTACGTGCATTTGATTTTGGTCGTAGCTCCTGGTCGTGTTCGAGTCCCCTACTGACTGTCAGTTTCATACACTGACTGTCAGTTTCAAAACTCAGTTCTGTGAACTGACTGTCAGTATGGTATACTGACTGTCAGTTCCATGTTTCTGAGTTTGGAACTGACTGTCAGTTTATCAAACTGACTGTCAGTTGCGGGATCGAGAACCCTAAATCCCCCGTTCTGTTTCTTTGTCTCCTCGCCTTCTCTGTTTCTTCGTCGCCGTTTTGCTTGTCTCCGGTGCGCCTCCTCGCCGCTCCTTGCCCCCGTGCTCGCCGCCGGTGCCCTCCTTCGCCGCACCGCACCGCCGCCGCCTTTTGCTCCTCCTCCTCTCGGCCGTTTAGCCACTTCTAGCCGCCGCCGCTTAGCCTCTCTCCTCGCCGTGCCGTAAGGTGCTCGCCGGCGTTGAGCTCCTACAGTGATCCCCAAAACCCGTGTGTTGAGGCTCGCCGGTGTTGTCCCGTTTTTTCTTTAGTGCATCCGAGGCCGGTTCATCATCGTCGACCAGCTCCATTCATCGGCCTCCTCTGTTCAGGTCTTCTCTCCTCTGTTTTTCTCGTTTTTCTTAGCTATGTCTGATCAGGCCGGTCCCTTTCGCCGTGGGGCCCGACGAAAGAATGCGGCAAACAGCCAGCGTTCATCGGGCCAGACGTCCGAGAATCGGCCCTCGCCTCCGCCTGAGCGCGTGCCCGTGGATTATTCACGCTGGCACGCGAGCCGCCTTCGCACGCTCCGCTCTGTGAACCCGTACCTGTCGCCGCGACCCACTGGTCGTGACGGGTGCGCGGTGCTCACCTGCTACACAAACCTTCATTTAGACCTGTTTACCAGCGTCTACAGCTGCGCTCCCATCTTTGCCTACCGCTCTCTGTCGTGGGGTACGATCGCCTCTCACACAGGCATCGCTACCCTCGCAGATCTCTTCGGCACTGTAGGGATTCACGACTTAGTCGCGGATTCCTCTTTGCACTGGGCTGAGGGGCCCATTCGCCAGTTCTACTCCACCGTCTTCGTTTCCCCTCAGCGCGACTTCATGACCTTCATGACGGGCCTCCAGGTCCACACCGTCACGAAGGATCAGCTGGAGTTAGCGCTTGGTCTGGTGCGCCCTCCTTCTGGCCGCCAGCTCCATACTCTCCCTGACCTCGAGCGTCGGGAGGTGGCCATGCTCTATTCCGGCCCCTTCCAGCTCCGTCACATCGCTGGCCTGCGCCGCGATGTTGACCTGGCTCTGCGTATCCTCCGTCTCACACTGGTCCCCATGAGCGGAGACAGAGCCAGGGTCACTTATCTGGGTCTTCATGTGCTCATCTCCATCTTCCAGGAGGAGCCCTTCGACGTTGCTGATCTCATCATCAGTGAGATTCAGCACGTCCTTCTTTCCCCGCGCCGTCAGCTGATATACGCTCCGTATATCATGGCGGTGCTTCTTCATATCCAGGCCGTGGACACTGAGCTGCCCAGGCCCCATCATCCTCTTCTCTTCTATCCTCCGGGCCAGGCTGATCGCCGGCTCGGTGCTCGCCCTGCTGCAGTTGCTGGCTCTGGTTCTCCCGCATCAGATGATGATGCTGCGGGGGAGTCAGAGGCGAGGCCCCTGTCCATGAGTCTTCTCCAGCTCCAGCTGTAGGGACAGGCACCGGATCTGCGTCATCTTCCTCCCAGCTTCAGGAGATCCTCCAGGTGCAGCAGCAGATCCTCAGCACCCAGGCGGAGCATCATCAGATGTTGCTCCGGTTGATTGCTCAGCAGGAGGAGATACTGCGCCGTCTGCCTGCGTCAGACTCTTCGGTTCCTCGCAAGAGGGCCCGCCCTGTGTCTTCGTCCCCGAGCTCTGCTATAAGACCTGTTGATCCAGCTCCTACGGCACCAGCTCCGGATCCAGTCGCTGCGGCTCCTGTTCCCGTGGCAGCAGTGACTCCTCCGGCGTCTCCAGCTGCCGATCCGACTGCATCTCCAGATGGCTCCGGAGATACAGCCGTTTTAGGATTTCCTTCAGATGATGAGCATTAGGCTCTGATTTGTTTTGTTTGCCTCCCTTTTTGTGCTTGATGCCAAAGGGGGAGAAGTATTTTGGATAGTTGGTTAGTATTTTTGGATTTTGGACATTGGAGTCTGTTTTGTTTATGTCTTTTGATGTACTGAACAGATGATGATTATTTATATATGGAGATGTTTTTTTTGGTTATCTGTGTATGTCATTTTTTCCTTTTAGCTCTGATACATATGATGACTTGTGTTTAGCTCATATATATATATGATGTCATTGATTTCTTGAGATGATGCTCTTGAGCTCTGATATGTGATTATAGCTCTGATACATTGATATATATGATGTCTTGATGTGCATGCGTATGCTCTGATATGACTTGTGGATGATTGCACATCTGTGACTTACTTATGTATGAGATGCCCCTGATGTATATGTATTGGTTTATGATCTGATTTTATGAGATACATATACTCAGGGGGAGCCATCTCATTTATTTTATTTTTGAACACTTGTTGTCATCAATCATCAAAAAGGGGGAGATTGTTGCATCTAGGCCTTCATGCCTAACCCTAATTTAGATGATTAATGAAAACAAAGTGTTCCGGACTAATCGTGCTTTGTGAGATTGATTGATACAGGATCATTTGGGAAGAAATGCAAGATGATCAAGATGAACCCAACTCAAAGTGAAGCACAAGACGCAGAAGAGCAAGAGACAAGTCGCAAATCGTGAAGATGCGAGAGACCTCAGGTATTGAGAGTTTTTATTTTTTTTTTTACCGATCTTGGCGTGTGGAGATGATCGGTTAGGAAACTCTTTTTTAGTTTTGACCGTACTATAAAGAGGGGTAGCGAAAGTCTTCTTTTTATCTCCAGCACAAACCGAGAATGTTAGGTCATTGCATCGCATTTTTTTTATGTGGATTTGCTTTTGGTCTTATTTGGAAAAATCTGTTTTTCAGTTCAGTTTTTGACAGCAGAAGAGTATTTGCATTTTTCAGAAAGATCTAGGTAGATCTGGCTTTTGCTTCTGTTGACAAAAATGTAGCCCTTGAAATTATATTTCCAACGAGCTATTAAACACCTATTTTGGATTTCTGGATTTAAAGTTATAGCTGTTTTTGTTTATGCTGACTGTCAGTTTGCATAACTGACTGTCAGTTTGAATGTCAGTTTAGTGTAACTGACAATTGTCCAGAGAGGGTGTTTTTTGGTCTCAAATTTTTTGTACTAAACTGACTGTCAGTTTGTCCATACTGACTGTCAGTTGGGGTTTCGACCAGAGAGTGTTTTACTGTGTTTCTTTTTGATTCTGGTCAAGCTAGTACACAGACTGACTGTCAGTTTGTGTAACTGACTGTCAGTTGCGTGTTCCAGCTTTCCTGTTTTGGCTGCAAACGGCTAGCTATTTTTTATCCGTAAATTTTGTCAGCCGTTGTGCACTAAACTGACTGTCAGTTTGCATAACTGACTGTCAGTTTGGGTTGTTGATTTTCAGCCCTAGCTCCAACGGTTCATTTGCTTCTTGAGGCTATAAATAGGGGCTTTGGGCATGTGTTTCTTACAACAAGCAACAGCATTTCATATACACTCTTGAGCATTAGTTTCTTATATAAAATCTTGATCTTTTGATCAAGTCGAGTGCTTTCCGATCCATCGAGAGTTTCAGTTCTTTTGCATTTGCATATACTTAGCTTCTCGGTGCGTGTTTGGAGGTCTAGAGAAGACCTCGCTGCCTTTTACTCTTGGTGAGCGCCCTCACCTAGACAGTTCGGAGGCGTGGCCATTGACCTCTTCGTTCGGAGATTGTCGGAGAGGCTCGGCGAGTGTATACAAGGCATCGGTGCTCGCCTTTCCGGAGTGGACAAGGAGCAACCACTAGTGATAATATCCTTTGTGGATATTGAGGCAAGACTCAAGTGATTTGAGTGCTTCAACGAGGATTAGTGGAAACTGGGCGAGTCTCCGATACCTCGGTAAAAACCATTGTGTTCGTTTTCTTTCCCTTGCTTACATTATTTGTTCTTGATTTGTTCTTTATTTGCTTTAAGTTTTAAAGTTTTTAAAGCCTCCTATTCACCCCCCCTCTAGTCGGCATCCTTGATCCAACATGAAGGACTTGATGGAACCGGACCTCAGGTTGTAAAACTATGAGCGGGCGATCCCAGTGAGGTAGAGGGGGAAGACGTTACATTGCACCTTCTCGTCCCCCCCAGCTGCCGAGATGGCTGTGGAGTACACCTGCATGAACTCGTACGGGTCGGCCTCACCATTGTAGTGTTCGATGTGTGGCGGGCGGTAGGGCCGTGGCCAGTGGATGCACCGGAGGCAGCGACACAGCGACTGGTTGGACCCCTCAACCTCCCGGGTGGAGTCCTGATCGCTGTCCCCTTTGATGGGGGACATGCTCTCATTGTCGGAGTCAGAGAGGGGTCCCAGCTGTAGGATCAAGGATGCCAACTAGAGGGGGTGAATAGAAGGCTTTTAAAATTTCTTTCTCAACTAAGCAACTTTAAAAGATGTTTAGGATAACCTAGGGTTGCAAAGGGTTTAACAACAATCTAATCAACTAGTTGCATTCAACCATATGGAAAAAGCAATTCAACATACAACAACAATTTAACACTAGTTGCAAAAACTCAATATGAATTATGCAATACACCGAGCAACTAATGAGTTAAACAGTTGTGTCAAGGTAAATATGAAATGAATAAGAGATACACAATTGACACAATATTTTTACCGAGGTCTCGGAGACTCGCCCGGTCTCCCTTACTACTCATTGAAGCACTCACTCGTGAGCCTTACTTATATATCCACGAAGGATATCTCACTAGGGTTGCTCCTTCTCCACACTGGATAGGTGAGCACCACACCTTTCACAAGTTCTTGCTGGCCTCTCCGACAAACTTCAATGGAGAGATCACAACTCTCCTCCGACACCGTTTAGGCGAAGGCGATCGCCAAGAGTAACAAGTCAGATGCGCTTTCTCTTGAACAAATCTCGTGCTAGAAGCTCAAAGATGGAAATGAATGCTCAACACTCTAGCACTAGCATGCAAATGGAGATGAAGTGCACTAAACGCTCACAACCTCTCCCAAATGCTCTCTCTCAATCCACTAAGGATTTTGGCTCAAATTCTAGCCTCTAGATGCAAAATCACATATGCAATGTCTTGGCTAGCTTTTCAACAAAAATATCAACTTCTTGAGCCACCCCAAATGAAGGCAAACACAATATATATAGCCCTCAAAGAAAACTAGCCGTTTGCCACGGACAGGCAAAATTTTGTACAGGCCGGACACTGTCCGGCCAGTACAACAAATTTCAATTGTTGCAAAACGTCAGTTACCGTTGGGGGATTTTTTTGTAAAGACCGGATAATGTCCGGCCATTTCAGACAATGTCCGGCCATGTCGGACAAAAGCCCCCGGACATATATATCTGTCTCTATTAACTCTTGACTCAAACAATTTGTACAGGCCGAACAAATGTTCGGTCATACCGGACAAGTCTGGCCCGTCCGGACAAAAGCCCCCTGACGGATGCAAATGGCTCTGGTTTCATTTTGCACAAGGCTGAAAAAATTTGTACAGGCTGGACAAAGTCCGGCCAATGCACATTGACAGTAAAACAAGCATAACTTTTGATCTAGAGATTCGATTGAGGTGATTTTTGGCTTGTTGGAAAGATAACTCGGGCTAAATTTTTGTCAACAGGAGAAAGACCTAGAAAGGCCTAGATATTTTTAGGAAATTCAAAAACATTCATGCTGCCAAAATGTCCGACACAAATGTCATTTCTAAATGCAATTTGTCTGCTTTCTCGCGGATATGTTTTCTGACACTCAGCAATAACTATGACCACACAGGTCGAACATCTAGTCGAAAATAGGTGGTCGAGTGGATTTGGTCGAGCGTACGCAAGCGAGCCGAAGACTGGTACAAGAAGCTCGAACTCCTACGACCACGACCAAACCCTAAACAGAAAACCGCCAAACGGGCGACATGACCACGACCATGCTTCAAACAAGGATACGATTAGAATGTGAAAATACGATCATGACCAGCTCTAAAATATAAACCAATTTAAATAGCTGGCGATCAAGACTAAGTGTAGTTTTCAAAGCATTTTATCTAATGCACCACAAACTACACTTAGACTTTCTAGCAATGCAAAAGGCGATAAAACACTAGTGCAAGTTGATATGAATGCATTTGAGCTTCCACACTAGATAGATTCAAGCTATTAATTTCCGACCCCTCTTAATAGTACGGTCAAATTAGCAAAAAAATCCTATCAACCCGGTCTATCTCCAAACACCGAGACTGGTAAAATCCTAAGAAAACAATCATTAATCTTGGATTTTACCTTCGATGAAGCTCAACCACTCGAAGCTAGTCCTCGCAGAACTCGACCTCGCTAGACTTGACCTCGTTCGAGATGACTTATATCGGCATCATCCTCTTTACGCCCTTGCTTGCTTTCATCTCGCAACCATTCTGACATTCTCCAAATTAACTTTAATCATCAGGGATTTATCGAAATCGTCATTAATCATCAAAATCTAGATACCTAGATCGACCTAGATCCAACACCAGCGGTCCGCCGATGCGACGGTAGCATCTGCTCTCCTTGGGGTTAGTCGAGCTAACCTCTTGGATATCCGGGTACCCCCCGGAGGTGGCGGTAGCTTCCTCGACCGGCCTCTTCCCCCGGTCGGGCCGGGAGCGTGGCTCACCACGGCCGCGAGCCCGGGGGAGTTCCGACCGGTAGCGGGAGGGAGCCTCCCCAGATTTCGCGGTACACATTCGCTAGACCTCCTCCTGGGTGAAGCGGGTCTGATCCGCCGGGGAGCCCTTAAGGGCGGTCCTGGGGGAGGGAGCTGATGCGCATGGGTCACCAGCCCGGAGGATGCCACCAGCAAGCAGGACAGGCCCGGCGTTGGGGGAACGTCTAGGGTGGTGACGGGAGCCTCCGGAGCGACCTCTTGCTTTGACGCAGGTGTGGTCCCGGGCATTGACTCGGGGAAGCCCCTGGACACATGGGCGACCACGGGCGCGGGGAAGGCTCCCGGCGCAGAGGGGACCCCTGGTGCGGGGAGGATTCCTGGCGCAATGGTGACCGCCTGCAGGGGTTCCGGGCTCGGTGCCAGATAGCCCCCCGGAACGGGGAAAGTTCCGGTCATGGGCCGACCACCCGGCGCGAGAAACATTCCCAGCTCAGGGAAGGCTCCGGGCGAGGGCAAGCCCCCCGTGCGGGAAGCATTCCCTGTGTGGGGAAGGCTACCGGGTGCCCCATGAAGAATGGAGGCGGTGCCCGCATAAACGGTTATGGGGGCGGGTAAACAGGAGTCGGGGGCCACACTAGGACGCGCAGCAACTCCTCCAGAGTGTGCTGGACACGGAGTTGGCCCTCGACCAAAGCCTCCAGCAGGGGGTCTCCGGAGACCAGGACTGAGAGTTGGGGGGCGCTAGGCCCCGCAAGCACGGTCGCGGCCGCCGGGTTGGGAATGGGAACACTTCCTCCTGAGACCTCGGGGGAGAGAAGTGGCACCTCTCTCTGGGCATCACCGGATGGTTGGGTCGTGACAGCGACGTCTCGCTGAGGCGGCGCCGGGTCGTTGGGATCGGCACCATTGGGAAGAGAGAGAGTTTGAGCTCTCGTTCTTGGAGGAGCCATGGCGATTCGTCACGATTCCCCACAGACGGTGCCAACTATCGTTGTATTAAAAATACCCCGGCAGGTTTGATGATGTGTTTGACACGTGTACAGCGACGCGAGCTGACTGTATGAGAGGTCACCTCCCGTCGGGCAAGCACAGTGGGGACCCTAGTCCTATTGGCACCCCTCGTGCGTAAGTCCGCTGGGGAGGTTCTCTCGCGGGGAGAGGTCTCCAAGGGATGCCTATTGCATTTATTGTATTAAGTGAGAATGAATCAATCCCCTTTACAAGAGGGTGTATAAGGGTATATATAGACCCCAAAAGATGCAAATTACTAAACTACCCTATCTGCGGCCGTCGGATCGAAGGGTACCGGCATCAATTCAACAGTCGAAGGACCCAGATGCTTGACAAGTATCCTCCCTAGTTCCCGAGGGAAACTTCCCCCAGGACCCCAATCACCAGGACCGTGGCCACTGGGTGGCGGCGCCCGAGATGAGAGAGACGCCTATCCCCAAGGCACTGATCACCGAGACCGTGGTCACCGGGTGGCTGCGCCCAAGACGCGGGGACACTTGTCCCTGGGACGCCTATTACCAGGGGCGTGGCCACTGGGTGGCGGCACCAGGGATGAGGGGGACGCCTGTACCCGGGGCACCGATCACCGGGACCGTGGTCACCGAGTGGCGGCACCCGGGACGAGAGAGACGTCTGTTACCGGGGCTGTGGCCACCGGGTGGCGGCGCCCGGGACGTGGGGACGCCTGTCACCGGGGCCGTGGCCACCGGGTCGTGGCGTCCGGGGCGAGGGGGACGCCTGTCCCCAGGGCACCGATCATTGGGACAGTGGTCACCGGGAGGCGGCGCCCGGGATGAGGGAGACGCCCGTTATCGGGGCTGTGGCTACCGGGTGGCGGCACCCGGGACGAGGGGGACGCGTGCCCCCGGGATGCCTATTACCGGGTGGTGGCACCCGGGGCGAGGAGGACGCCTATTATCGGGACTGTGGCCACCGGGTGGCGGTGCCTGGGATGAGGGGGACGCCTGTTACTGGGGCCGTGGCCACCGGGTGGCGGCGTCCGAGACGAGGGGGACGTCCAGGTCGGAGATTTCCCCCAACAATATGTTTTTGTGTATTCATAAAGAAGTCGCCGAATGATTTTTGTATCATCTCAATTTATGTCAATGACTTAAATATTATTGGAACCACAAAGAAAATAGAGGAAGAGAGTTCATATCTAATGACAAAGTTCGAGATAAAAGATTTGAATAAAACCAAATATTGTCTTGGCCTACAGATCAAGTATATTTCTGAAAGAATATTTATTCACCAGTCAATCTACATAAAGAAAGTTCCAGAGAAGTTTAACATGGATAAGTTTTATCCTCTCAGCACACCAATGGTCGTGTGACCCCTAAAAGCAAACAAGGATACATTCAGACAGAGGGACAATTATGAGGACATATTGGGATGAGAAGTTTCTTATTTGAGTGCCATATGAGTATTATTGTACCTCGCGAATTGTATCAGATATGATATTGCATTTACAATAAGTTTGTTACCAAGATATAGTCCATCTCCAATCAGAAGTCACTGAAATAACATCAAACATATCATTAGGTACTTGTAAGGTACAAAAAATCATGGTTTTGGTCTGTACTATTAGAAAAATCAAGAAATAATTTTAATGGGCTATACTGACATTGGATATTTTTTGGACCCACGTAATGTTAGGCCTCAGACTAGTTATGTTTTTCTCTATGATGATACAACCATCTCTTATAGGTTTGTTAAACAGACTTTAGTGACAACTTGAAAAAATTACTCAAAGATAATCACATTGTATAAAACCTCATGTAAATGTGTATAATTTAGACGGCTGATATACTATACTCAACAGTCATGTGGTGTTACAATTGAGAATACCCCCAGTAGCTTATACGAGGACCACACCGCTTGTCTTATGTACACAAATGAGTAATGACTATATTAAAGAAAATATGACTAAATACATTGCTCCAAAATTCTTTTATCCTAACGATCTTCACAAGAGTTGTGAGTTAATAGTCTAAAAGACTAGATCTTGTAAAAATTAACAGATTTGTTCACTAAGTCCCTACCTATACCTATATTTACTTTTGAAAAACTTGTATACAACATCATAATGTGTGTTCTTGAAGATTATTGTCTTCAAGGGGCAAAATAAGTTACATATTAATCCTATTACTCAATATATTTAAGGTCTGGAAGGTTAACCAATGTTTCACTCTTTTTCTCTTAATTAAATTTTTTCAACTGAGTTTTTTTAATTGAAGATTTTTAATGAGATAACATGTACAATGTAACAATACATATTTGCTATAAACTCTTTTTTTTTGACTTTTTCCCCACTGGGTTTTGTGGTGGAGTTTTTAACAAGGCATATATCTATCTTAGTAATGTCTAAAGGAGAGTGTTGTGAATAAAATATTATATGAACATTACTAAATGTACTTCTAGACAACTCTAGTTTTTTGTCTTTATATATATATATATCTGTATTCTGTAAATAGATGATGAATTTAATAAAAAAATTTATTGATCATTCTCTTTATTGTTTTAATGAAATTGCTGTGATTAGTATGTGCAAAATCGACATCATGACTATAATAATTCACAACAAAAATCAAATAAAAGATTACAGATCTACACACATATAGGGTACGTGCCATATCCAAGTGTGGACGTTGTTGTTTACATGGGCGTCCAGAAACTAGACATTGCTTCTCTGTGTGTACATGCTGGACGTTTGCTCCTCCGGCGTCCTGTCCCCTGCATACTTTTGTCAAAGCTCATTGTGTTTCGTCTCCCAGCTAAATTGCATTTAGTGCACATAGTGATCTTTCTGAGCCGTACTCCAATACTTAAAAATGAAATTAACGAACAATTCATCAAAATTTAATGATTTAAGGTAACTGGTACCAATGAACCAAATATTAAAATTATGAAACAAATATTAACTTAGAAAATAAAGAAAACTAGTTCCTGTGTAATTTTACTATCTATGTTTCCTATCATTACTTATTTGTCTTTAATAACGATTATCATCCAAGATAAAGCAGTTATAATCCAAGAGGAAGTGATTATTATACCTTCTAGCAACAATGGTATGTCAACAAAAGCAGTGATGAATTTACAGATTATTAGAGCATCTGCAATCACAACAATAGTAGAATCCATCACATATTTTAAAAATGCAAGTCTGTCATAGCAAATTTTATTGCATATAGAGTTTGAAAATAATTTACTTGCTAACGCTGTAAAGTTAGATTGCATCAAATACACATCATGCACATAATTTACATAGTAATCCTTATAATTTAGAATGTATTATATACATGATTTGCACTTAATTTACATGGTGACCTAAAGTCCAAGATTACATTATTTACTTCATATATGTATAATTTAAATACCATTCAGTCTCATCTTTATTCCATACTCGTCATTCCTTATACTGTCTAGTTTATTACCTTAAAATCGAGTAATCGAGAAAATTTACATAATTAACTTATAACTTACTTGGAATCTTCTAAAATAGAGGCGCATTTTGAAACTTGAAGAGAGGTGGTTGAAAGAAATAGAATGTGAGATGTATTAGATTCTTTTATTAGTTAAATTTATAAATTCTCATTATTAAAACACTCTTAGCTTAATCAACAACAAATAAATTTTTTGAGAATAGTACTCCTCGGTACCTTACAAGCAGAATAAAACTCCTCGATGTTTCTTCTCATAAAAACTCACGGCAAAACCTCACTAAACGTAAGCACAATAACCCTTAAAAGAAGTATGCAAGGGACTAGGATGTCGGGGGAGAAAACGTCCAGCATGTACGCACAGGAAGCAACGTCCAAGTCTGGATTCCTGTTATTCTTAAATCCCACCTATGTGTTTTCAGATCTGTAATTTTTTATTTGTTTTTTCTTACTAATAAAAAATTCTGTGTGTTAGCAACTTGTGTTAGGTTGTTTTGTTATGAAACAATTTATATATAGAACAGAAGAAGAGCTACAGGTATAAGGACGCCATTGGAAAATAGCCAATGCAGAATTCCAGCGTCGTGAAGCTGAAATAGGAGGGTACCATGAGGTTTCCGTAACAATGTGCAACTAACAATGGTCGCCGAGACCACTCACTAGAGTGACCAGTGGTAGATTTGTACATACCAAAAGTTGAGAGTAAATTGCAGATTGATCTTTAAACTTATCCGAACATGTCTTAATCTGGTAAATCAGTAAACTTGTTTAAATATGTAATATAGGTTCATTCATCGACTAAATAACAGAAAAATAACTTGGAATGTATGGTCCCTAAACTTACCCTCGATTGTATCACTTGGGATCATGAATTTGCATACTTTTGTCATTTAAGTCTATGTTATGTCATATTTTTTGTTATGAAATAAATTTGAGTACCTATGAACTAAATTTCAAGTTTAGATACATAATGGGCACACGGGACAAGCTGATGTCGGATGCAATTTACTCTTATTCTCACCGAGTTCTTCGGATAGTTGTTCTTTCACTGTTCCATAACGCGGTTCAGTTTTAGCCTTTGCTACTTGTTAGAAACTCAACAAATGATTTGTATTAGAGTGTATATATATATATGATACAGACTAAATGTGTCACTGGGTCATATGCACAGACAACTATACATATAAGAATATATATACATAACACTTTCTCTCAAACTCAAGGTGAATCTAGAGAATCGAAAACATGGAGTTTGGAGAGATGCAATCAATGCTACCTCACGAGTCTAGGTCTTGGTGAAGAAATCAGCAATCTGAAACTTAGATGGTATATACTGGAGAGCAATAGTCGATGCTGACAATAAGAACATGTGAAAGAAGCATCCACACCAATATGTTTGGTTAACTCATCTTGATTGGGTCATTAACAATCTAAATAGCACTGGTGTTGTCACATAGGAGACACATAGGAGCAGTACATGACACATCAAAATTAGCCAATAACCAATGAAGCCATATAATCTATGAGGTAGTAGCAGCCAAAACTTGAAGTTCTGCCTCAGTACTGGAGTGTGATACCGCAAGTTTTTTCTTGAACTTCCATTTAAGAAGAGAAGTGCCAAGAAATATGCAATGGTCAGTAATGGATCGGTGGTCAACAGGATCACTTGCCCAAGTGGAATCAGAGTAAGTATGAAGTTGAGGCTTGTTGAATATAGGCCCTGTTTAGCATTTTGGTTGTTGATTAAAGGATGCCGACTAAAGGGGGGAGTGAATAGGCGGTTTCAAAATTTTAATTCCAATTTGCAATCTCAATCTAAAGCAATAATGTGAGATTATCACAAACAAGTGTAGTTGCATAAATTAGGGTTTTGCTTTCCTAGAGTGATCAAGACAATAACAAATATCTCTAAATATAAAATTTGCAAAAGAAAGAAATAATCGATAACACAATCGATTTTTCCTGAGGTATCAGAAATTTACCAATTTTCACTAATCCTCGTTGAAACTCTACACGAGAGTATTGCCTCAATTCCACTAGTGGTTTCTCTTCTCCTCTCCGAATAGATGAGCACCAAGACTTTACATCCAAACATTGGGCCTCAATTCCACTAGTGGTTGCCCTTCTCTCCGGATAGGCAAGCACCAAGACTTCACATCCAAACACTGGCCACATCAGACATTGTCTGGCTAGTGCAAGTGATTAGTGACCGTTGGGCAATTAATACACTTGTTAGTGTTCGATACAATTTGTGAAGACCGGACGGATACATATTCAGCTGAACAAATATTCCGAACAAATGTATTTGTCTCACGATTTGATTATACGTACATTGTTTTTGTATTGGGCAGACAATGCCTAGTCATTTCGGAAAAATAAGCCGAACAAATGTATGTGTCTCTAGTTATACTGATCCGACCATAAACAAGTCTTGTATTGATCCGACCAGTTTTGAACTGATACGATCATGAATAGGTCTTGTACTGATACGACCAGTTTTGACTTTACTGAAACGATCAGTTCTTTTACTAGTACGACCAAGATTTTTACTATAATGACCAAGTTTCTGTTTTACTGATTCAATCCGTTATTTTACTGGGGCGACCAAGATTTTTACTGTCACGACCAAGTTTCTATTTTACTGATTCGATCAGTTCTTTTATTGGTGCGATCAAGATTTTAACTATCATAACCAAGTTTGTTTACTAGTCAGACATTGTCTGGTAATATCGGACTTTGTCTGGCCATATCAGACAATTTGTGCCCGGACAGATTCATTTGTATCTGGTGAACTAGTGCACAATTTTTATCTCTAATCACACTCTGCCCCCAATTTGCTCCTAGACTATATTATGCACTTGAGTTTCAAAGCATTAAATGGATTAAACTACTAGGACTACACCCCTCTCAATAGTATGATTGATAAATCTAAAATTTAAGGAATGAATCCAATCAACTTCACCACCAATGACCGGTAGAAACCTGAGAAATGAACCTTAATCTACATCTTTATCTCCGCCATCAGTCATGGGGTTTTCTCCATCTCTCGCTTTTGTCATGACATTATCATACTTTGACCTGAAACTTAAGTCACTCAGAATAAACACGTTAGTTCCGTTCTTTGTCATTAATCACCGAAACCCTAAATAAGGCTTATACTCAATATTGGTGATTAATGACAAAGAACAGAATTAACGCATTTATGCTGAGTGACTTAAGTTTCAGGCCCTAACATGATAACATCGTGACAAAAGTGAGAGATGGAGAAAACCCCATGATCGATGGCTGAGATAAAGATGAAAATTAAGGTTCATTTCTTAGGCTTTTACTGGTCGTTGGTGGTGAAGTCGACCCGATTCATTCTTTAAGTTTTAGATTTATCGGTCATACTTAAGAGGGGTGTAACTCTAGTAGCTTGATCCATCTAATGCTTTGAAGCTCAAGTGTATACTCATATAGTATAGGAGCAAATTAGGGTAGAGTGTGAATTTCAGAGATAAAAATTGTGCACCAGTTCACCAGAGACAAATGAATCTGTCCGAGCACAAATTGTCTGATATGGCCAGACAAAGTCCGATGTTACTGGACAATGTCCAGCTAGTACACAAATTTGGTCGCACCAGTAAAAGAACTGATTGTTTCAGTAAAATCAAAATTGGTCATATCAGTACAAAACTTAGTTGTGGTGGTATCAATATAAAACCTGGTCGTATCAGTATAAGACCTGGTCGTGGTCGTATTAGAACAAATCTGGTCGTACTAGTAAAACAAGAACTCGTTGTGGTCATATCTATACAAAACATGACCTGATTGTGGTCGTATCTGTACAAAATCTGGTTGTATTAGTAAAACATTTGTTCGTATAAAGCTTCAGGAAAAATGAAACCAAAGACATATCCATTAATCTGGTTTATTTGTTTGACTTGGCCAGACTTTGTCTGAAATGGCCAGACAAAGTTCGAGCAATACCATCATAGCAAATGTCTTTGAACTAAATGTAACTAGAGATGTATACACTTGTCTGGACCATTTGTCTGATCGAGTATGTATCCGTCCGACCTTCACCAATTTGTGTCGAACGGTCACTGACAAGTGCATTAATTGTCCAACAGTCACTAGTCACATGTACTAGTCGGACAATGTCTGATGTGACCAGACAAAGTCTGGTCAGTGCAAATTTCGTCTGAAACTTGCAAACGACTAGTTTTTTTTGGAGGGTTATAAATACACTTCATATGGCATTCACTCCAGAGCTTTTTGGCACTCAAAAATCATTGCTAGTTGTTGCTAGTTGATTGCAAAGTCTAGAGCATTCAATTCTCCATCCAATTCATAAATTCTTACATTGAAGAGCTAGCCTAGAAAGTGAATTGCATTGCATATTGAGTTTCTTGTGTAGAAGTGGATCAAGTGAATGTGTTTCACTTGTTACTCTTGGTGATTGCCATCACCTAGACGACTCGTGTAGTCCGGCGATCTCTTCATTGATGGTGTTTGTCGAAGAGAACAGATGTGATTGTGAAAAGTTTGGTGCTCACCTTTCCAGAGAGGAGAAGGAGCAACCATAGTGGACACTGGAGTTAGACTCATCCGTTGAGTTCTTCAACAAGGGTTTGGGAAGACTAGGTGAGTCTCCGAGACCTTGGGATACATCACTTGTGTTTGATTCTCACTCTCTTTTACTCCTATTTTATTTTGCTGGTTTGATTGAGTTCTCATTCACACTCAGTTCTTTTAGGTTTTGATTGTTGGAAAACCGATTTGTTGTTCTCATTATTGCGAAAATTGTTTCACACAAAAGTTTTTAAAAGTCTCCTATTCACCCCCTAGTTGGCATCCTTGATCCTAAATGTGGTATCAGAGCATGATCTCTCTTTTGAGTAGGTTTCACCACCTAGAGAGAGGATGGCTTCCGATGAGTGATTTCACCTTGGTACTCACACCAAATGTGCGCTCATCTTTGATGGGACTAACTATCACCATTAGAAGGTGTGCATGTTCGTCTTTTTTGAGGCTATGGGACTTGATGTTTGGGACATCGTTAAGATTGGGTTTATTCTTGGTCACACTAGTAAAAGAACTGATCATTTCAGTAAAGTCAAAATTGGTTGTATCAGTACTAGATCTGGTCGTGATCGTATCAGTACAAAACCTGATCGTACCAGTAAAACAAGAATTGTTCATGGTCGTATGTGTACAAAACAAGACCTGGTCGTGGTTGTATTTGTACAAAACCTGGTTGTACCAGTAAAGCACCTGATCGTATTAAGCTTCGGGAAAAATGAAACCAGAGACATATGCATTCGTCTGATCTATTTGTCTGACTTGGCCAGACTTTGTCTGAAATGGCTGGACAAAGTCCGAGCAATACCATCGCAGCAAATGTCTTTGAATTGAATGTAACAAGAGATATATACATCTGTACGGACCATTTGTCCAGCCAAGTATGTATTCGTCCGACCTTCACCAGTTTGTGTCGAACGGTCACTGACAAGTGCATTAATTTTCCAATGGTCACTAGTCACATGTACTAGCCAGACAATGTCTGATGTGGCTGGACAAAGTCTGGCCACTGCAAATTTTGTCTGAAACTTGCAAACGGTTAGTTTTTGTTGGAGGGCTATAAATACAGTTAATGTGGCATTCACTCCAGAGTTTTTTGGCACTCAAAAATCATTTCTAGTTGTTGCTAGTTGATTGCAAAATCTAAAGCATTCAATTCTCTATCCAATTCATAAATTCTGTTGGGGGAAGTCTCCGCGGGACTAAGTCCAGGTAAGTTGCGTCACATTTGCCCGGGGACCTGGCCTCCGGCGCCGGTCCCGGGCGCCGCCATTTGCCCAGGGACGTGGCCTCTGGCGCTTGCCCCGGGCGCCGCCTTTTGGCCCCTGGGACCTGGCCTCCGGCGCCGGTCCCGGGCGCCGCCATTTGCCCGGGGACGTGGCCTCCGGCGCCTGCCCCGGGCGCCGCCTTTTGGCCTCCGGGACCTGGCCTCTGGCTCCTGTCCCGGGCGCCGCCATTTGCCCGGGGACGTGGCCTCCGGTGCCGGTCCGGGGCACCGCCTTTTGGCTCCCGGGACCTGGCCTCCGGCGCCGGTCCCGGGCGCCGCCATTTGCCCGGGGACGTGGCCTCTAGTGCCTGCCCCGGGCGCCGCCTTTTGGCTTCGGGGACGTGGCCTCCGGTGCCTGCCCCGGGCGCCGCCATTTGCCCGGGGACATGGCCTCCGGCGCCTGCCCCGGGCGCCGCCTTTTGGCCCCCGGGACCTGGCCTCCGGCGTCGGTCCCCCCGGGCGCCGCCATTTGCCCGGGGACGTGGCCTCCGGTGCCTGCCCCGGGCCTGCCTTTTGGCTCCGGGACCTGGCCTTCGGCGCCGGTCCCGGGAGCCGCCTTTGGCCTGGGGACCTGGCCTCCGGTGCGTGTCCCGGGCCTCTTCGCCCTTCTAAAAGGTAAAGTCTCTGGTTGTTGATCACGTGCAGGTCATGTGAGGAGCGCCTCGGGAATCAGCGACCACCTGTCAAGCATCCAAGGCGTTTGACTGGGAGAAGGACGTTGCTACCCCTCAATCCGACGATGGCTTCTGGGGTAGTTTAGACTTTTTGCTTCTTTTTGGGGCTATAAATAGCCCTTGTACCCCTCTGTTGTAAGACAAGTGATTCATATTGATTGGAATAGCTCACAGGTGTGCTCCGGAAGCCTCTCCCCCGGAGAGAGCCTCCCCAGCCGACTCCGGTCGGGAGTGCGCCGACAGGACTAGGGCCCCCACCGGGACCCGAACCTGTATAAATCCTCGTGTCAATTCTTGTGTTTGTCCGGCGGGGGAGAACCGGTCACTCGGTCAGCCCGCGTCGCGTAATCTTCGCTAGGATCGTTCACAAAACCTGCCTGGGTATTCGCAATACCACGACAGTTGGCGCCGACCGTGGGGACTCGTGACAAGACGCCATGGCTCCCCCAAGAACAAGGGCTCGCACCCTTCCCGGTGACGCCGGTATCGGAGACCCGGCGCCGCCCGTCCGGGAAACGGCTGTCCCGGCGCTTCCGCCCGGAGGCCGTCAGGCCCAGGTACCGCCTCCCTCCTTTCCTCTTAATTTAGGTGCTTCCACCTCCAGGTCGCTCCCGGTGACCGCGGGGACCTCGGCCGGGACCAGTCTCCCCCCGACGGCTCCCTCGGCTCCCCGGGACGCCCTGCTTGAGGCTCTAGTGGAGGGCCAGCTCTGCGCCCAACGCTCTATGGATGAGCTACTCAGCGTGTTGGCGTGGCCTCCGGCCCCCACATTTGCACCACACCCATACCCGGGGGCTATGCCCCCGTTTATGGGTCACCCGGTGGCCCCTCCAGTCTCCGGAGGTTTGGCCGCCCCGTATGACCCCGCCGGGGGATTCCCTCCCCTTGCGGGCTATACGTCTGGATCCTTCCCGGCACCCGGGCCTGTCCCGGTGCCGGGGGGCTACTTCATGCCCGGGCCCTTCGTGGCACCAGGGGGTACCCCGTTCCAGGCCCATTCCCGGGGCCGGGAGCCCATTTCATGCCGGGGGTTTTCCCTACGCCGGGGGCCAGTCCCGCCCCTCGCGTCGCGTTTACCGCACCGGGGGCGGTCAACAGAGCAGCTCCCGTGCCTCAGCGGACTTCCCCCCGCATCAGCTCCCCGGTCCAGGAAGTCGCCGCGGGGGCCCCCCCTCGCCGGTTCCAGATGTTACAGGGGCTTCCCCCTTTCCGGTTCCGGTCGTTGCCACGGGGGCTCCCTCCGCTTCGGTTCCAAACGTCGCCGTGGGCGCTCCCTCCCCAGTTCCGGATAATACAGGGGCTTCCCCCTTTCCGGTCCCGGGGGTCTTCGCAGGGGGCTCCCCCCAGCCGGCCCGGGAAGCCTCCGGGCCGGTAGCTACAGTGCATAAGCTCCCTCCCTCGGCGGAACAGGTCCGTTTCTCCCGGGGGGAGGTCGAGCGAATGCATTCACCTGAGCGCGGGGAAGAACTTCCCCCTGGCCGCGGGCGTGGGGAGCCTCGCTCTCGCACCGGTCGGGGGAAGAGACCCACTGAAGAGCAAGCCTCTCCGGAGGGGAGCCCGGACGTCCAGGAACTCAGCCCCGGTCCAGAAGAGAAGCGTCGCCACCGCCACTCCGACGGACCTCTTGGACCGGTTCCTGACTCCGACAATGAGGGCGTGTCCCCCGTAAAAGAAGATAGCGACCGGGACTCTCCCTGGGAGGTGCAGGGGGCTAACTAGCCCCTGTGCCGAAGACTTCGCAGCATCTGGTGGCCGCAGCCCTACCGCCCTCCGCATATCGAGCACTATAATGGTGAGGCCAACCCTTACGAATTTGTGCAGATATACTCCACAGCCATCTCCGCGGCCGGGGGGGACGAGACGGTACAATGCAACGTCTTCCCCCTCTACCTCACCGGCATCGCCCGCTCCTGGTTCTACAACCTGAAGGCCGGCTCCATCAAGTCTTTCACGCAGCTCAAGCGGGAGTTCTGCGCGAACTTCCAGGGGAACTACGTGCGCCCCTTGGACTCCTCGCAGCTGTACACTGTCCGGCAGAGGACTGGGGAAACCATCAGAAGCTTCTTCAAGCGCTTTGCTCAGGTGAAGAGCAAAGTGGCCCACGTCCCCGACTCTACGGTCATCGAAGCTTGCAAAAGCGGCATTCTCCCGGGGGAGCTGCACCGAAGGCTCTCCCGGAGCTGCCCCTCTTCCACCGACGAGCTCTTCAACGTACTCGAAAGGTACGCTCGGGCGGAGGAAGACGACATCTGGAAGAAGACCCAGGGGGCTCCCGCCCCCGCCGACCGGGGGGCTAGGGATCCCCTCAAGCGCCCCAGACAGGGTGGGCGTAACGAGCCACGGCCTCGGGACAGCGACCCCCCGAGGGGCAACCGCCCATTCCCCAAGCCGAAAGGCCATGGGGGAGGACAGTCTTCGCTCGGCCGGGAAGGCTCCGCGGGGAGAAGGCGGGAAGGACCGTGGTGCAGCTTCCACGGGTCCAGTACCCACGCTACCCGAGACTGCAGCTAGCTACTGCAACACTTCGTGGCGTTCCTCAACCAGCGCGGGCAGGGTGGGGGACTCTGGCCTCCTTGCCCCCTCGGTCAGCTGTTCCGGCCCTTCCCGCTCCCGCCGGGGGTCCGCAGGGGCAGCCGCAGGAGGGGGAGCCTTCAGAAGCTCTCCCCTTCCAAACTTCTCAGCGCCGCATCAACGTCATCGTGGGAGAGTCTGCCTCCGGGCGGGACTCCAAGCACCAGCGTAAAGAGTACGCGCGCGAAGTCAAGGTTGTGGGGGTGCTACACGCGTCCCCGCCACCCAAGTGGTTGGACGTCCCCCTCACCTTCACGGCGGAAGACGCGCGGGGGGTTCACTTCCCCCACGACGACGCGCTCATCGTCTCCGCGACTATCTACAACTGCCACCTGGCCCGCATCCTCGTGGACGGCGGGAGCTCCGCCGACGTCCTATTCCTGAAGGCCTTCAAAGAGATGCAGGTGGATGAGAAGCTCCTGCAGCCCGCGGCTGGGCCCCTGCAAGGTTTTGTCCCGGGGAAGGCGATCCACCCCGTGGGCAAGGTAGATCTTCCTATGACATTCGGCACCTCGGAGAACTACCGGACCGAGCTGGTCCGCTTCGACGTAGTGGACCTCCCCTCCTCCTACAACGCGATTATGGGGAGGACCACAATCAACCGGCTGGGGGCGGCCACCCATCAAAACTACCTCTGCATGAAGATCCCCGGGCCGCACGGCGTGATCAACATCCGGGGAGACCAAGACATGGCCTGTGCTCTATATGAGCGCGCTGCAGCCACAATCGGAAGCGTCAACATCATCAAGGCGCCCGGGGGGGAAGTTTCTCCCCTGGAACCAGACGTCGCTGCGCCATCGCCCGGGAGGCCCCTCCTCAAGCCGTGTCCGGAAGGGGGCCTCCGGAAGATCCCGCTGTCCCCGAGCGGCGGAGACAAAACCGTCCGAATCGGTGCGGAGCTCCCCGAGGAGCATGCAGCGCAACTTGCGGCTTTTCTGCGCGAAAACTCCGATGTTTTTGCGTGGAAGCCTTTGGACATGCGGGGCGTCGCCCGGGAGGTCATTGAGCACAATCTCGCAGTGGCCCCCGGTGACCCCCCAATTAAACAAAAGCTGAGGAAACTCTCCCTCGAGCGCCAAGAGGCAATCAAGGTGGAGATCACCCGGCTCCGAGAGGCGGGGTTCATTCGGGAGGTCCTGGACCCCGAGTGGCTCACGAACCACGTCCTCGTGAAGAAGTCAACCGGCAGGTGGTGGATGTGCGTGGACTTCACCGACCTTAATCGCGCCTGCCCCAAACATAACTTCCCGCTCCTGCGGATTGACCAGCTCGTCGACTCCATCGTGGTGTGCGAGCTCATGAGCTTCCTAGACGCCTACTCGGGCTACCATCAAGTCCGGATGGCGGAAGGGGACGAGGAAAAGACGAGTTTCATAACTCCCCTCGGAACCTTCTGCTACGTCCATATGCCCTTCGGGGTCAAGAACGCGGGAGCGACCTTCCAGCGGCTGATGACGCTGGTCTTCAAAGATCAAGTCGGCCACAACGTCGAAGTCTACGTAGACGACGCGGTCGTCAAAAGTCCCTGCGCAGCCTCCCACATCGACGACCTGGCGGAGACCTTCCGCAACCTCCGCGCGTTTGGGCTCAAGCTCAACCCGGAGAAGTGCGCCTTCGGGGTGCGCGGGGGGAAGCTCCTAGGTTTCCTCGTGTCCCAGAGGGGCATTGAGGCAAACCCCGAGAAGATCCGGGCCTTCCTAGACATGCCCCCGCCGCGCTCCGTTAAGGACGTCCAGCGGCTCTCCGGCCGCCTAGCCGCGCTAAGCCGCTTCGTCTCCCGGTCGAGGGAGCGAGGTCTCCAGTTCTTCAAGATCCTCCGAGGGCTCGAGGGGTTCCGCTGGACCCCCGAGGCCCAGGAAGCCTTCAACGACCTTAAGAAGTACCTCACGAGCCCTCCAATACTCGTGAGTCTGTCTCCAGAAGAGCCCTTGCTCCTCTACCTCGCCGCGACCCCCGTCGCCGTCAGCGCGGTCTTGGTGAAGGAGCAAGGGGGGCAGCAGCGTCCCGTGTACTACGTGAGTGAGGCCCTCCAAGGGGCCAAAACTCGATACACGGAGATGGAGAAGATCTGCTACGCCCTCCTGATGGCATCCCGGAAGCTTCGCCATTAGTTCTTGGGACACCCCATCACCGTCCCGTCGTCCCTCCCCTGGGGGAGGTACTGCGGAACAAAGAAGTCACCGGCCGGATCGGGAAGTGGGGGGCCGAGCTCGCCCCCTTCTCCCTGTCCCTTACCGGCCACTCCGCCATCAAGTCGCAGGTCCTCGCCGACTTCGTCGCCGAGTGGACTCCCGCCTCTGGGTCTGGGGACGAAGACCCCCTTGTGCCACCCCGACACAGTGATCATTGGACTCTCATGTTTGATGGGTCGCTGTGTCTCGCCGGGGCAGGTGCGGGGGTAGTCCTCTGGAGCCTCGAGGGGAAGGAACTCGAGTACGCCGCGTGGCTCGAGTTCCCAGCAACCAACAACGTCGCCGAGTACGAGGCTCTGCTCCTCGGGATGCGCCTCGCGCGCTCCCTGGGGATCCAGTGCCTCCTAGTGAATGGAGATTCTCAGCTCGTAGTTTGCCAAATGGACAAGTCTTACCTGTGCCATGACGCAAACTTGAGTCTTTATTTGCAGGAGGTGCGAAAGATGGAGAGGCATTTCGACGGCCTCGAGGCCCGGCATATCCCGCAAAGGGACAATGACCGGGCCGACGCCCTGGCCCGGGCGGCCAGTGCCTAGGAATCGCTCCCCAAGGGGGCCTTCTTGGAAATCATCACAAAGCCCCCGGTGGCCTCCCTGGACACGGGCGATGAGCCTCACGTCCCGGAGGTCGCCGAGATCACCCGGACTCCGTCTTGGATGGACCCCCTCATCTCCTTCATCAAGGGGGAGGGGGACCCTCCTAGTGAGACCGAGGTTAAACGCCTCCGGGCTAAAGCCCGGGTATATCTCCTGCTGGAGGGGAGGCTCTACAAGCGGGGGGCTTCCGCCCTCCTGCGCTGCCTCCCCCGGCCGGAGGGACTTCAACTTCTCGAAGACATCCACGCGGGGAGCTGTGGTTCTCACCTAGCCCCGCGTGCCATCGCGGACAAGGCTCTCCGACAGGGCTTCTACTGGCCCACCGTCATGCGCGACGCGCAAGACCTTGTCTCCGCCTGCGAAGCATGCCAGAAGATGGCCAAGGGCTCGAACCTCCCCCCTGTAGTGCTGCAGACTATCTCCATCACTTGGCCCTTTGTGCGCTGGGGGATGGACCTCTTAGGGCCCTTCCCCCCAGCGCCCGGAGGATACAAGTATGCGGTGGTCGCGGTCGACTACTTTACAAAGTGGGTTGAGGCGGAGCCCTTGGCTAGCATCACGTCCCGGGCCGTTCAGCGGTTTTTCTAGAAAAATGTCGTTTGTCGTTTGGTGTCCCCTGGGAAATCACCGTGGACAACGGGACCCAATTCGACTCGGCTTATTTCCGGGAATTCTGCGAAGGCCTGGAGCTCGTCATCCACTTCGCCTCAGTGGCCCATCCCCGGAGCAATGGGGCCATCAAGAGAGTCAACGGCGTGATCCTATAGGGATTGCGCCGGAGACTCGAGCAAACCGCTTCTAAGCGGGGTGCATGGGCAGATGAGCTCCCTAGAATCCTTTGCTCCATGAGCACGACCCCGTCCCGGGCAACGGGACGTACTCCCTTCTCCCTGGTCTACGGGGCGGAGGCAGTCCTCCCCCCGGAGATCGGCTTCCGGTCGCTGCGAGTCGAACTCCTGGAAGGAGCCACGACCGCAGCGTACCAGGCCAACGAGGCCAACCAGCACCTGGAGATCGACCTCGTGGAGGAGGAACGCGACCGAGCGCTCCTCCGCCACGCCATCTACGAGCGCGAGATGGCGCTCGCATACAACCAGCGCGTGCGCGAAAGATCCTTCCGCCTTGGGGACCTTGTCCTCAAGCGCGTCACAGACCCCCAAGCCCAGGGGAAGCTCTCCCCAAGTGGGAGGGCCCCTACAGGATCTCCGCGGTCCTGGGCTCGAGGGCTTATAAGCTCTCCAACCTTCAAGAGTAGGAGCTGAAGCACACGTGGAACTTGCGTTTACTTCACAAGTTCTATATTTAGCCTTACGGGCCTGTCCCCTCCCCCGGAGCGATCACGTCGGAGGGGGAGGAGGTACACTGTATTTACTTTTCCCTCCCCCTTCACGGCTTCGCAGGGGGAGGCGCTGTACTTCATTTTGTTATCAGTACATAGATCTTGCTCTTCAACTGTCTCATTGCAGGTTCTTCTCATTACCGCCCCTAGTGGCGATGCCCTCCCCGCGAGGATGCCCTCCCTACGAGGACGCCCTCCCCGCGAGGATGCCCTCCCCGTGAGGATGCCCTCTCCGTGAGGAAGTGGGCCTAGACCCAGCAAGTCCCTCCTGTAGGGCGGCTTACGATCAGCCCTCGTGGACTGAGGGTGTAAGCGGCAACCCGGTCCCCAGCGGCTACGGTAACGAGTCACTTTGGGAGACTAGTCCCCTGCCCAAACACTTAGACCCGTCATCGGGCACTTCCTCCTCCGGGAGTAGACGCTCTCTGTCACGTCTGCCACGACAGTGACATCACCTGTCTGTGTGAAGATATACTTGAGGCTTTTATGATCTGTAAAGATCTCACACTTATGTCCAATGAGATAATGCCGCCATATCTTTAAAGCATGCACCACTGCTGCTAACTCCAAATCATGAGTCGGATAATTTTCCTCATGAGGTCTCCATTGGCGTGAAGCATAAGCTACTACTCGACCTTGCTGCATTAACACACAGCCTATTCCTTGTTTTGAAGCGTCACAGTAAACTACAAAATCTTCTTCGCTGTCCGGTAAGGTGAGGACCGGTGTTGTTGTCAATTTCTGCTTCAGCTTCTGAAAACTTTCTTCACACTTGATGGTCCATTCAAATGCAACATCCTTCTTTAGCAGGTTCGTGAGGGGTTTGGCTATTTGGGAAAATCCTTCAATGAATCTCCTATAATATCCTGCTAACCCCAAGAAACTTCTAATCTCTGAAACTGAGGTAGGTTGCTTCCACTCCTTGATTGCAGAGATTTTAGCCGAATCTACTGAAATTCCTTCTGCTGTCAACACATGTCCAAGAAATGAAATCCTTGTCATCCAAAATTCACATTTATCAAACTTGGCATAAAATTGCCTCTCTCGTAGCCTTCCCAAGACTAGGTGTAAATGTTGCTCATGTTCTTCCGTACTCTTGGAATATATCAGAATGTCATCTATGAATACTATGACAAACTTGTCAAGATAATCCATAAACGTACTGTTCATGATGTTCATGAAAGCTGCCGGAGCATTGGTCAATCCAAAGGGTACTACTGTAAACTCGTATAAACCATATCTGGTAGTGAAAGCAGTCTTCGATATATCTTCCTTCTTGATCTTCAGCTGATGATATCCAGATTTCAAATCTATCTTGGAAAATACTTTGGCTCCTCGAAGTTGGTCGAACAAGTCATCAATTCTTGGCAATGGGTACTTGTTCTTAATGGTGACTTCATTCAAAGCTCGGTAATCTACACACATTCGTAAGGTTCCATCTTTCTTCCTTACAAACAAAACTGGAGCTCCCCAAGGTGAAGCACTGGGTCGGATAAATCCTTTACCCTCCAGTTCCTCTAACTGATTTTTCAACTCTTCTAAATCCGTTACCGGCATCCTATATGGTCTCTTGGCTATAGGTGCCGCTCCTGGTTTAAGCTCAATGGTAAACTCTATCTCCCTGTCAGGTGGCATCCCTGGGAGTTCTTCTGGGAATACATCCGGGTATCCTTGCACTGTGGGCACTTGATCCAAGCATACTTCCTGAAGTGCATGGACTGATCCTTGCAGTTGTTCGACCGATGATCTTTCCGCATGGAATAGAACTTCCTTCCCTTGGTTACTAACAAGGCTTAGAGTTTTCTTCTCACAATCCACTAGACCTTTATGCTGGGATAACCAATCCATTCCTATTATAATGTCTAGGCCTTGCAGTTCTAGGACTAATAGATTAGCCAAGAACTCTATCCCATCTATTCTGAAGGTTATATGACGACAAGCTGAATATACAGGCAGCTTAGCTCCTGGGGTCTGTATAGCCATAGGGTACTTTAGAGGTACCATAGGTATTCCCACTTTAAATGCAAAATCTTTTGATATGAATGAGTTTGTAGCTCCAGGATCAAACAATATTAAAGCAGATGCAGATTGGATCAAGAATCTACCTAGGAGAATGTCAGAGGCATTGTCTGCTTCTTGAAGGGAGGTGAAGTTCAGTCGGCCTCCTCGGCCTGCCATTGGTCTTCCTCCTCGCCCTCGTCCTCGGCCTGCTGCATTTCCCCCTCTGTTGGGCAACCCTCCTCTGGGGCTCTGCAATGGTGGTGAAGCTGTGGTTCTAGGTGCCATCGCTTGTGTTCCAGCTTGCGATCTTGCTATCGCCGTTGGGAGTTGGATCCACGGGCAACTGTCTTTGCGGTGTCCCATCTGTCCGCAATGATAGCATTGAGTCCTTGCCTGAGGGCAATCCCGTTGATAGTGTGCTCCTCTGCAGTTGGGGCATGTCGGTGTGAATTGTGGTCTTGGCGCCGGGTAGGGCGGACGAAAATTTGAAGATGTTGGGGCCCTTCCCCTAGATGAGCTAGCTGGCAGTCGTGACTGTTGCATCATCTTTCTCTTCCGATTTTCTTCCCCGAGGCTTCGCTTTTCTTCTATCTTTAATACTCGATTCATTAATGCACAAGTAGTTGATACAAAAGCGGCTAAGCGCCTTAGTCTGATACAATCAAAATACAAGTAATGGTGATGATAACAACCAAAAGCATCACCAAACCTAGAAAGTCTACCCTGGCCTGAGGATCTAAAAGAACAGGCAACTAACTACTCCCACAGGGCTCAACCTCCTCTGGCTCCATCTCGTCGTCGGACTCCTCCAGAGTGACAAATCCGGGTGGTCCAGACTCATGGAACAGTAGCGCTGACCCACTGCCCTCTGCCCGGCGGGTGCTAGGGGTAGAGAACGAGCGTCGGTACCCAGCTGCATTAGCAACCCTCCGAGGAATCAAGCTAGGTCCTGCACTGGGTCCAAAGGTACGAGCTGGGGAGACAACTGTCGGAGCAACCTCCTCAACTGTGCGGCGTCTCTGAGCTGCAGGCTGAGAAGTCAACGACGGGGAAGCGGTTCGGCCACGTTTCTTCTGCTCCTCCAACTCCTTGCGGAGCTCCTGATGCTCAGCAAGCAACGTAGAGTAGCGCGAGTCGAGGGTCCTCAACAGACCTACGGTGCCTGCCAGACACGGGTCCGGGTACTCCACGATGGGTGGCAACCCAGAGGGAGATGAAGGCACGTGACGGAAAGGTGACTCCTGGAGCCGGCATGAGTACACCTGGCGTACCCGATGTACCGCCTCTCGAGCTGCGTCCTGGATAGCATCCAGTCGGCTTGCCCTGCTGGCCTCCACTCTGATCACCTGTCCCTCACGACTATCGAGAGCGTGCACCAGCACTTTGGCCTTGAAGCCGTAGCGACGCCCCTCATAATAGTCCCAAATGGTCTCGCAGATCGGCCGCTCATCAATCCCTAGGAACTGAGCCATATGCCACAGCAATGTGGCCCATCCACCGAGACGCTCGATGTAGCTGAAACGTTCCTTGGCCATCCTGCCGAGAAATTTTGGAAGCAAAATAAGATTTTGAAATCAACATTTTTATAAAAGCAAGAACAACCTTTTGAAAAAAAAATAAAATTTTTCAGAGATAGTTTTTAAATAATTTACGAGGTCCTGGCGCTACCAAGCCCTAAGGGTACCGTCCTACAGTCAAGGTCTGTGCTGCTCTGATACCACTATTTTATGTCACGTCTGCCACGACAGTGACATCACCTGTGAGGAGCCCAGCTCGGTGCAGCTGGCCCTTTAACCACTTGACTTCCCAGGATGAGTCAATCACAGGATTACATTGCAGCAGCAAAATAGTACAATAGTCATAATTGTATGGCCATCAGGCCTTAGTACAAAACGAGATACAGTGCCGTACAAGGCACAAGGGTCTAACAAAATAATACATCTAGTCGGCGGAAGCTAGGCCCAAAAGCAATCCACAGGAAACAGAGGTTGACAGCAAGACAGCACCACATCAGGGTTCCGGAGGAAACTGCTCATCATCTCCTGGGTCCGCAGCATCTTCGGGGTATCCTCCAAGGTCGTAGAATGCTCCATCTATTGATGAGTTGTTGCAAGGGTGAGTACTTACGTACTCAGCAAGTCATAGGGAAGGTAGAGATACATACATATATATATGACATGAACCTATGCTATTGGGGAAAGAGTGAAAGGTTTTTCCAAAATACATTTCTTTCTCAACTCTTACTCAACTTCTGATCACACCCATGGCAGTAAATAAATCGTATTGATGGTGATACATATATCCCATATCCAAGGCGATATATCCTCATATCACACTACTCTTATTCAAGTCTTTCAATCATATGCTCTTAGCAGTATTTCATAACTTAGGGCATAAACCACATGCCTCTTAACTAACACATATTTACTAGATTATGGTATTACCGCGACACGTCAACACATGACAGCCCACGGCAACGCCCCTTATCATGACAACACATGCCACTTGGGTAATCTTGAGCTAACAAATTTTAGTTTATAAACAATACTTGTGTCACACCCCATGGATTTAATCCACCGCAGCATACTCCTAGAACTCGGGAGCACGAAGTATTCGAATACATTTTTAAACTCTGCAGAGATGTACCTCTTTTTAAATCCACTTTTTCACTCGACTTCCAAGTCGGGCCAACTCCATGCGACTTATACGCATGTGACAAGGCCGAGATCACACAACGTTTTTGCAGTCTAGTATTAACAGTATCCCTGCCCGGTAAATGGACAATACCATCCCAAGTACCGTTGTGGGTCCTCCCCACTGCCTTACTTCCTAGCCTGGGTCTATGTTCCCGCAGGACACATAACCTCTTTCGATTACAGTCGCGCACGACTTAATCTGGCGTAGGGCGTCTTCCTTCTTTACACCTTATCCTCTCATAATTTTTCTGATCTCACATCACTCATGGACGAACTGCGTCCCACCAGTTTCCACGCGAGAAACCGGATCGACAAGCCATGCAGGGAACTGATAATACTAAGAAAGCTACTAGATTGCGCCTGTCCCATACCAGGTAAGTGGTTGGTACGTTTTTCATGCCACTAGACGCACGACACAAGGTTCTAGTCCTTACATGCCAGTGACCAGATCATACCACAACCATGCACCTTCAGTGCCTACACATTCAGTGCAGCCAAGCACCTCCAGTGCTTCCACCATTCCATACCAAAATACTGGTCACGGCTAGGGGTTCTATTTCATGAATATAAATGTATATGTACATACTTTTATTAGTTCATGGCTTGCTATCTTAACAAGTTCACATTCCTCAAGTATTCAATCTATCACTGCCATAATATTAGTGATCTCAACACATGCAATATTAATGAGATATCTACTCATGGAATAGCATAGCAATTCATAAAATATAGGTTCAATATGGTCCAAGTATGACTTGCCTTCCGCGTCGTAAGTATCCGCAGTCGATGGCGGTTCAGCGACAAGATCTTCAACTCCGGACTCTTGCTCTGAACAATATCAAACAAGCAAACAGGCATTACAATCAATTCTATTCTACTAACTTGCTACATGCAAAGGTGCAAGGAGAAAATGCTCTGGTGATACAAGGTTTGAAAGCGATGTGGTTTTAATTATGGAAACCAGGGTTAGAGTTAGCTGTTAAGGTTTACAAGGTTCCAAAATATCAGGGTAATATCAAGGTGGTGACTGGTTCGCCCAAAAACAGCGAATGTCTTTAGGTTGGCATTCGGTTCAAGGCATCGACATAAGGTCGGTGGGTGATAGAGGGCTCAACTCAAGTTGTGACAGTAGAGAAAAGTGTAGATCACAACATCAGGAGTCTAAGGGACAAAGTTATTTTCAAAGTGCATGGCTGGAAGTGGGTGAAAAGGCTCAATGCCACTGGCTGACACAGGCTGGCATAGGCTTGACACGGCCAGAAACTAGGGTTAGCCATATCTTTTGACTCAGGACTCCAAATGATGCACCACTTTGTCTGGTGGTTAGGCATTTGTAACAGGAACAAATGTCTCAACAGGACCTAGGGCAGGAGATGGCCGGAAAGTGATGAAAGCCGGCGAAGAAGTTGGCTGGCCTGGAGCACATGCAGTGTGAACAGTACAGCAAACTAGGGCATAGCTATATCTCACAATCTAGGCCGAATTAGGAGTCGTGATAGAAGACAAAGTTGCTCAGAATGGTCCAAAACATCTAGATGGCAAGGTTTCTATGGCTGGATTGGCTGGATTTAGGGGATATTGGCCGGGGAAAAGATTAACTCAAGCCTGATTTGGGCATTTTTGATCTAGGGCAAATAAACTTAATTCCTTGCTTGTGGATAGTCTCTGGGGCATAAGTAAGCTACTGGTGAAGTTAGATTAACTAGAAATGCACCAGAAAAGCTTGAACAGCAAGCTCAGTTCACAAGCAAAGTTCCAATTTGGGGTTTTTCACATTTTAGCAAATCTGTCGATCTTGGTTGCTTAGGGATGTTAAGCAAGGTCTAGTGAGCATATTTGATTACTAGTTCGAAGGTTGAATCGATCTGGTTGAGGATTAATTGCTCGCCGGAGTTGCTGGAGAGAAATGGAAATTGCCGGCGACCGGAGAGGTTTGAAGTCAATTACATGCTCGAGTACGATGAGGGAGGTAAGAGGAGCTTACTGGAGTAGCTGGAATCGAGGAAGAAGCAGTGTAGAGGCTTGGCAACGTGAGCCTCTTCTCGAGCTCGCCGAAGAAGAAGAAGACACGGTGGAGGGTGGCGATTTCTGGTGCTTTGCTATGTGGTGGAGTTGGCTAAGTCCTGAGGGCTATTTATAGGCGAATTGGGGAGGCTGCAACGGCTGGAAAATGCCTGGAGACTTGGAGCGGCGAATTGACCGGCCGAGCGGGACAGCAGCGAAGCGACGTGCTCTAGCGGCCGTGCCGGCTTTGCAGGCAGGCGTGCGCTGTCCCGGGTGATGCAGCGGCGAATTGATGGGCTCCTCCGGCATGCTTGCAACGTGGCATCGATCTTCTGCAGTGGCTGCAGCGATGGCGTGCGCGCGCGGGCAAAATCGGCGATGCTGGTGCGGCCGCGGTGGCTCCACGGTGGCGAACGGCGTGCGCACACGTGGCAGGGACGCAGTGGCAAGGGTGGCGACCACGGGGCTTCACCGGCGATGAAGTTCCTGGCGTGGCAGCGCGGTGGTCGCGGTCGTGCACGGCTGCTGGTCGCGCACAGTGCCTCTGGTCGAACCAGGGACCAAAATGCAAGGATTCTTATTTGAAATCTGGACTGATTTGTAATTTCTGTCTTAGAGATGGTTAATTTGAGAATTGATTTCATGGCTGAGTATAACATTTCTATTAGTACTCATCCAACTCAAATTTAGAGAAAATTTGATAAGATTTGGGGGATTTCACCTATTTTCGAAAATAGGGTAAAATTAGGGTAAAATAAGTCTGGATTTTGTCGATTTCGAATTCTGGTGATTTGAGAGAGATTTTGAAGTCTGATCAAAAGGGAGATCTGTATCAAATAGTATTTGGGAGGTGTTTCCTGAAGAAATTCTGAAGTTGGAATTGATTTGCAGATTTTAGCCTTTTCAGGCTTCCAGGTAAACAGAAAAGGACTTATTCGCAGTAAAATTTGGACTAAACTGCGAAAAGTGTTTAGATGAATTAATTTGGCTCCCAACTTTTGAAGTGAGTGGAGGATAAGCCTAGGAACATATTCCAGGGGTTACTTGAGTCCGAATAGGGTTAAATCAAAATAATTCAATCATCTGAAAACTGGGGTATTTAGGGTAAATCTGAATTTTCCTGTTTTCGAAAACGGAGAGAGGCTTAGGTACTGAGAGTTAGGTTCAGAATTTGATCTGGCTCCTGAAGACTTTTATCCTCAGGGTAACTGATAGGTTAAATCTGGATGGTCAGATCTTGATCTGGAACTAGAGAATAGATTTGGAGATTTTTAGGGTTTGGGAGAGATTAGAGTTCAACTGCTCTGGCTACTACTACAGGGATACATGCATGCAGGATTTTCATGCAAAACTTTTCACCCCCAAAACTAGGGTGTTACAAGCCTACCCTCCTTAAAGAAATCTCGCCCCGAGATTTACCTAGAGAAGGGAAGAGGTAGGGATAAGCCTGCCGCAGATCATCCTCTTTCTCCCAAGTCGCTTCTTCCTTTGAGTGATCTTCCCATTGAACCTTGCAAAGCTTGATTTTCTTTCTTCTGAGTTGACGCTCATCACTGGCCAGTATTTGCAGCGGTTGAGTGAGGTAGGTGAGATTCTTCTGAAGCGGAATTCCCTGGTGTTCTATCTGATCCGTTGGTTCTTTGAGGCACTTACGGAGTTGCGAGACATGAAACACGTCATGGATTTCTCCAAGATCTGATGGTAAATCCAGTTTGTAAGATACCTCTCCTTTCCTCTTAAGGACTTTGAATGGTCCAATGTACCTTGGGGACAGTTTTCCTCTCTGATGGAATCTTCTCATCCCTTTTAACGGCGTAACCTTGAGATAAACTGATTCGCCTGGTGCAAACGACAATTCCCTTCTTCGGTTGTCGGCATAGCTCTTCTGGCGTGACTGTGCTGCCTTTAATCGTCCTCTGATGAGCTTGACGTGTGCTTCAGCTTCTTCGATGAGTTCGGGTCCAATGACTTGCCTTTCTCCTGGCTCGTCCCAATGTAGTGGAGTTCTACACTTGCGTCCATACAAAGCTTCAAAGGGTGCCATTTGCAGACTAGCTTGGTAACTGTTGTTATAAGTAAACTCCGCAAATGGTAAGCACTTTTCCCAAGAGGTTCCATAATCTAAGATGCAAGCTCTGACAAGGTCTTCCAAGATTTGATTTACCCGTTCCGTCTGTCCTCCTGTCTGTGGATGATATGCAGTGCTAAACTGCAATTGGGTTCCCAAAGCTTCGTGGAGTCGATTCCAGAATTTGGATGTGAATTGCGTTCCTCGATCTGAAACGATCTTCTTCGGGATACCATGCAGTGTCACTATTCGCTGCAGGTATAGCTCCGCTAATTTGTTGCCATTATACGTTTTCTTGACTGGTATAAAATGAGCAATTTTCGTGAGTCTGTCCACAATGACCCATATGGAATCATATCCCCCTTGTGTTCTGGGAAGTCCTGTGATAAAATCCATACCAATCTCTTCCCATTTCCAAGTTGGCACTGGTAAGGGTTGCAGCTTTCCAGCTATCTTCTGATGATCGGCCTTAATCCTTTGGCAAGTGTCACATCTTGCGACATATTCCGCGATTTCCCTCTTCATTCCATTCCACCAGAATTGCGTCTTCAGATCCTTGTACATCTTGGTGTTTCCAGGGTGTAGTGAGTATGGGGTTTTATGAGCTTCGAAAAGAATTAGTTCCTTAAGGTCGGTATTTCGAGGCACACAAATCCTTCCCCGATACCATACAATTCCTTGATGATCTTCAATGAAATCCTGGGTTTTTCCTGATCTGATGTGGCTCTTGATCTTATGTATCTCCTCATCTTCTTTCTGAGCATCCTCAATCTGCTTTTGGAGTTGAGACTCCATAGTCAAAGTAGCTAACATCCCAGATGGCACTATGGTTACTTCAAGATTCTGAAATTCCTGCCGTAAGCACGGGTTCTTAGGTGTAGCTCCTTGTAGGGTATAAGCCTTCCTGCTCAAGGCATCTGCCACTACGTTGGCTTTCCCTGGATGGTAGAGTATGCTGAGGTCGTAGTCCTTGATCAGCTCGAGCCATCGACGCTGACGCATATTGAGCTCTGTCTGTGTGAAGATATACTTGAGGCTTTTATGATCTGTAAGATCTCACACTTATGTCCAATGAGATAATGCCGCCATATCTTTAAAGCATGCACCACTGCTGCTAACTCCAAATCATGAGTCGGATAATTTTCCTCATGAGGTCTCCATTGGCGTGAAGCATAAGCTACTACTCGACCTTGCTGCATTAACACACAGCCTATTCCTTGTTTTGAAGCGTCACAGTAAACTACAAAATCTTCTTCGCTGTCCGGTAAGGTGAGGACCGGTGTTGTTGTCAATTTCTGCTTCAGCTTCTGAAAACTTTCTTCACACTTGATGGTCCATTCAAATGCAACATCCTTCTTTAGCAGGTTCGTGAGGGGTTTGGCTATTTGGGAAAATCCTTCAATGAATCTCCTATAATATCCTGCTAACCCCAAGAAACTTCTAATCTCTGAAACTGAGGTAGGTTGCTTCCACTCCTTGATTGCAGAGATTTTAGCCGAATCTACTGAAATTCCTTCTGCTGTCAACACATGTCCAAGAAATGAAATCCTTGTCATCCAAAATTCACATTTATCAAACTTGGCATAAAATTGCCTCTCTCGTAGCCTTCCCAAGACTAGGTGTAAATGTTGCTCATGTTCTTCCGTACTCTTGGAATATATCAGAATGTCATCTATGAATACTATGACAAACTTGTCAAGATAATCCATAAACGTACTGTTCATGATGTTCATGAAAGCTGCCGGAGCATTGGTCAATCCAAAGGGTACTACTGTAAACTCGTATAAACCATATCTGGTAGTGAAAGCAGTCTTCGATATATCTTCCTTCTTGATCTTCAGCTGATGATATCCAGATTTCAAATCTATCTTGGAAAATACTTTGGCTCCTCGAAGTTGGTCGAACAAGTCATCAATTCTTGGCAATGGGTACTTGTTCTTAATGGTGACTTCATTCAAAGCTCGGTAATCTACACACATTCGTAAGGTTCCATCTTTCTTCCTTACAAACAAAACTGGAGCTCCCCAAGGTGAAGCACTGGGTCGGATAAATCCTTTACCCTCCAGTTCCTCTAACTGATTTTTCAACTCTTCTAAATCCGTTACCGGCATCCTATATGGTCTCTTGGCTATAGGTGCCGCTCCTGGTTTAAGCTCAATGGTAAACTCTATCTCCCTGTCAGGTGGCATCCCTGGGAGTTCTTCTGGGAATACATCCGGGTATCCTTGCACTGTGGGCACTTGATCCAAGCATACTTCCTGAAGTGCATGGACTGATCCTTGCAGTTGTTCGACCGATGATCTTTCCGCATGGAATAGAACTTCCTTCCCTTGGTTACTAACAAGGCTTAGAGTTTTCTTCTCACAATCCACTAGACCTTTATGCTGGGATAACCAATCCATTCCTATTATAATGTCTAGGCCTTGCAGTTCTAGGACTAATAGATTAGCCAAGAACTCTATCCCATCTATTCTGAAGGTTATATGACGACAAGCTGAATATACAGGCAGCTTAGCTCCTGGGGTCTGTATAGCCATAGGGTACTTTAGAGGTACCATAGGTATTCCCACTTTAAATGCAAAATCTTTTGATATGAATGAGTTTGTAGCTCCAGGATCAAACAATATTAAAGCAGATGCAGATTGGATCAAGAATCTACCTAGGAGAATGTCAGAGGCATTGTCTGCTTCTTGAAGGGAGGTGAAGTTCAGTCGGCCTCCTCGGCCTGCCATTGGTCTTCCTCCTCGCCCTCGTCCTCGGCCTGCTGCATTTCCCCCTCTGTTGGGCAACCCTCCTCTGGGGCTCTGCAATGGTGGTGAAGCTGTGGTTCTAGGTGCCATCGCTTGTGTTCCAGCTTGCGATCTTGCTATCGCCGTTGGGAGTTGGATCCACGGGCAACTGTCTTTGCGGTGTCCCATCTGTCCGCAATGATAGCATTGAGTCCTTGCCTGAGGGCAATCCCGTTGATAGTGTGCTCCTCTGCAGTTGGGGCATGTCGGTGTGAATTGTGGTCTTGGCGCCGGGTAGGGCGGACGAAAATTTGAAGATGTTGGGGCCCTTCCCCTAGATGAGCTAGCTGGCAGTCGTGACTGTTGCATCATCTTTCTCTTCCGATTTTCTTCCCCGAGGCTTCGCTTTTCTTCTATCTTTAATACTCGATTCATTAATGCACAAGTAGTTGATACAAAAGCGGCTAAGCGCCTTAGTCTGATACAATCAAAATACAAGTAATGGTGATGATAACAACCAAAAGCATCACCAAACCTAGAAAGTCTACCCTGGCCTGAGGATCTAAAAGAACAGGCAACTAACTACTCCCACAGGGCTCAACCTCCTCTGGCTCCATCTCGTCGTCGGACTCCTCCAGAGTGACAAATCCGGGTGGTCCAGACTCATGGAACAGTAGCGCTGACCCACTGCCCTCTGCCCGGCGGGTGCTAGGGGTAGAGAACGAGCGTCGGTACCCAGCTGCATTAGCAACCCTCCGAGGAATCAAGCTAGGTCCTGCACTGGGTCCAAAGGTACGAGCTGGGGAGACAACTGTCGGAGCAACCTCCTCAACTGTGCGGCGTCTCTGAGCTGCAGGCTGAGAAGTCAACGACGGGGAAGCGGTTCGGCCACGTTTCTTCTGCTCCTCCAACTCCTTGCGGAGCTCCTGATGCTCAGCAAGCAACGTAGAGTAGCGCGAGTCGAGGGTCCTCAACAGACCTACGGTGCCTGCCAGACACGGGTCCGGGTACTCCACGATGGGTGGCAACCCAGAGGGAGATGAAGGCACGTGACGGAAAGGTGACTCCTGGAGCCGGCATGAGTACACCTGGCGTACCCGATGTACCGCCTCTCGAGCTGCGTCCTGGATAGCATCCAGTCGGCTTGCCCTGCTGGCCTCCACTCTGATCACCTGTCCCTCACGACTATCGAGAGCGTGCACCAGCACTTTGGCCTTGAAGCCGTAGCGACGCCCCTCATAATAGTCCCAAATGGTCTCGCAGATCGGCCGCTCATCAATCCCTAGGAACTGAGCCATATGCCACAGCAATGTGGCCCATCCACCGAGACGCTCGATGTAGCTGAAACGTTCCTTGGCCATCCTGCCGAGAAATTTTGGAAGCAAAATAAGATTTTGAAATCAACATTTTTATAAAAGCAAGAACAACCTTTTGAAAAAAAAATAAAATTTTTCAGAGATAGTTTTTAAATAATTTACGAGGTCCTGGCGCTACCAAGCCCTAAGGGTACCGTCCTACAGTCAAGGTCTGTGCTGCTCTGATACCACTATTTTATGTCACGTCTGCCACGACAGTGACATCACCTGTGAGGAGCCCAGCTCGGTGCAGCTGGCCCTTTAACCACTTGACTTCCCAGGATGAGTCAATCACAGGATTACATTGCAGCAGCAAAATAGTACAATAGTCATAATTGTATGGCCATCAGGCCTTAGTACAAAACGAGATACAGTGCCGTACAAGGCACAAGGGTCTAACAAAATAATACATCTAGTCGGCGGAAGCTAGGCCCAAAAGCAATCCACAGGAAACAGAGGTTGACAGCAAGACAGCACCACATCAGGGTTCCGGAGGAAACTGCTCATCATCTCCTGGGTCCGCAGCATCTTCGGGGTATCCTCCAAGGTCGTAGAATGCTCCATCTATTGATGAGTTGTTGCAAGGGTGAGTACTTACGTACTCAGCAAGTCATAGGGAAGGTAGAGATACATACATATATATATGACATGAACCTATGCTATTGGGGAAAGAGTGAAAGGTTTTTCCAAAATACATTTCTTTCTCAACTCTTACTCAACTTCTGATCACACCCATGGCAGTAAATAAATCGTATTGATGGTGATACATATATCCCATATCCAAGGCGATATATCCTCATATCACACTACTCTTATTCAAGTCTTTCAATCATATGCTCTTAGCAGTATTTCATAACTTAGGGCATAAACCACATGCCTCTTAACTAACACATATTTACTAGATTATGGTATTACCGCGACACGTCAACACATGACAGCCCACGGCAATGCCCCTTATCATGACAACACATGCCACTTGGGTAATCTTGAGCTAACAAATTTTAGTTTATAAACAATACTTGTGTCACACCCCATGGATTTAATCCACCGCAGCATACTCCTAGAACTCGGGAGCACGAAGTATTCGAATACATTTTTAAACTCTGCAGAGATGTACCTCTTTTTAAATCCACTTTTTCACTCGACTTCCAAGTCGGGCCAACTCCATGCGACTTATACGCATGTGACAAGGCCGAGATCACACAACGTTTTTGCAGTCTAGTATTAACAGTATCCCTGCCCGGTAAATGGACAATACCATCCCAAGTACCGTTGTGGGTCCTCCCCACTGCCTTACTTCCTAGCCTGGGTCTATGTTCCCGCAGGACACATAACCTCTTTCGATTACAGTCGCGCACGACTTAATCTGGCGTAGGGCGTCTTCCTTCTTTACACCTTATCCTCTCATAATTTTTCTGATCTCACATCACTCATGGACGAACTGCGTCCCACCAGTTTCCACGCGAGAAACCGGATCGACAAGCCATGCAGGGAACTGATAATACTAAGAAAGCTACTAGATTGCGCCTGTCCCATACCAGGTAAGTGGTTGGTACGTTTTTCATGCCACTAGACGCACGACACAAGGTTCTAGTCCTTACATGCCAGTGACCAGATCATACCACAACCATGCACCTTCAGTGCCTACACATTCAGTGCAGCCAAGCACCTCCAGTGCTTCCACCATTCCATACCAAAATACTGGTCACGGCTAGGGGTTCTATTTCATGAATATAAATGTATATGTACATACTTTTATTAGTTCATGGCTTGCTATCTTAACAAGTTCACATTCCTCAAGTATTCAATCTATCACTGCCATAATATTAGTGATCTCAACACATGCAATATTAATGAGATATCTACTCATGGAATAGCATAGCAATTCATAAAATATAGGTTCAATATGGTCCAAGTATGACTTGCCTTCCGCGTCGTAAGTATCCGCAGTCGATGGCGGTTCAGCGACAAGATCTTCAACTCCGGACTCTTGCTCTGAACAATATCAAACAAGCAAACAGGCATTACAATCAATTCTATTCTACTAACTTGCTACATGCAAAGGTGCAAGGAGAAAATGCTCTGGTGATACAAGGTTTGAAAGCGATGTGGTTTTAATTATGGAAACCAGGGTTAGAGTTAGCTGTTAAGGTTTACAAGGTTCCAAAATATCAGGGTAATATCAAGGTGGTGACTGGTTCGCCCAAAAACAGCGAATGTCTTTAGGTTGGCATTCGGTTCAAGGCATCGACATAAGGTCGGTGGGTGATAGAGGGCTCAACTCAAGTTGTGACAGTAGAGAAAAGTGTAGATCACAACATCAGGAGTCTAAGGGACAAAGTTATTTTCAAAGTGCATGGCTGGAAGTGGGTGAAAAGGCTCAATGCCACTGGCTGACACAGGCTGGCATAGGCTTGACACGGCCAGAAACTAGGGTTAGCCATATCTTTTGACTCAGGACTCCAAATGATGCACCACTTTGTCTGGTGGTTAGGCATTTGTAACAGGAACAAATGTCTCAACAGGACCTAGGGCAGGAGATGGCCGGAAAGTGATGAAAGCCGGCGAAGAAGTTGGCTGGCCTGGAGCACATGCAGTGTGAACAGTACAGCAAACTAGGGCATAGCTATATCTCACAATCTAGGCCGAATTAGGAGTCGTGATAGAAGACAAAGTTGCTCAGAATGGTCCAAAACATCTAGATGGCAAGGTTTCTATGGCTGGATTGGCTGGATTTAGGGGATATTGGCCGGGGAAAAGATTAACTCAAGCCTGATTTGGGCATTTTTGATCTAGGGCAAATAAACTTAATTCCTTGCTTGTGGATAGTCTCTGGGGCATAAGTAAGCTACTGGTGAAGTTAGATTAACTAGAAATGCACCAGAAAAGCTTGAACAGCAAGCTCAGTTCACAAGCAAAGTTCCAATTTGGGGTTTTTCACATTTTAGCAAATCTGTCGATCTTGGTTGCTTAGGGATGTTAAGCAAGGTCTAGTGAGCATATTTGATTACTAGTTCGAAGGTTGAATCGATCTGGTTGAGGATTAATTGCTCGCCGGAGTTGCTGGAGAGAAATGGAAATTGCCGGCGACCGGAGAGGTTTGAAGTCAATTACATGCTCGAGTACGATGAGGGAGGTAAGAGGAGCTTACTGGAGTAGCTGGAATCGAGGAAGAAGCAGTGTAGAGGCTTGGCAACGTGAGCCTCTTCTCGAGCTCGCCGAAGAAGAAGAAGACACGGTGGAGGGTGGCGATTTCTGGTGCTTTGCTATGTGGTGGAGTTGGCTAAGTCCTGAGGGCTATTTATAGGCGAATTGGGGAGGCTGCAACGGCTGGAAAATGCCTGGAGACTTGGAGCGGCGAATTGACCGGCCGAGCGGGACAGCAGCGAAGCGACGTGCTCTAGCGGCCGTGCCGGCTTTGCAGGCAGGCGTGCGCTGTCCCGGGTGATGCAGCGGCGAATTGATGGGCTCCTCCGGCATGCTTGCAACGTGGCATCGATCTTCTGCAGTGGCTGCAGCGATGGCGTGCGCGCGCGGGCAAAATCGGCGATGCTGGTGCGGCCGCGGTGGCTCCACGGTGGCGAACGGCGTGCGCACACGTGGCAGGGACGCAGTGGCAAGGGTGGCGACCACGGGGCTTCACCGGCGATGAAGTTCCTGGCGTGGCAGCGCGGTGGTCGCGGTCGTGCACGGCTGCTGGTCGCGCACAGTGCCTCTGGTCGAACCAGGGACCAAAATGCAAGGATTCTTATTTGAAATCTGGACTGATTTGTAATTTCTGTCTTAGAGATGGTTAATTTGAGAATTGATTTCATGGCTGAGTATAACATTTCTATTAGTACTCATCCAACTCAAATTTAGAGAAAATTTGATAAGATTTGGGGGATTTCAGCTATTTTCGAAAATAGGGTAAAATTAGGGTAAAATAAGTCTGGATTTTGTCGATTTCGAATTCTGGTGATTTGAGAGAGATTTTGAAGTCTGATCAAAAGGGAGATCTGTATCAAATAGTATTTGGGAGGTGTTTCCTGAAGAAATTCTGAAGTTGGAATTGATTTGCAGATTTTAGCCTTTTCAGGCTTCCAGGTAAACAGAAAAGGACTTATTCGCAGTAAAATTTGGACTAAACTGCGAAAAGTGTTTAGATGAATTAATTTGGCTCCCAACTTTTGAAGTGAGTGGAGGATAAGCCTAGGAACATATTCCAGGGGTTACTTGAGTCCGAATAGGGTTAAATCAAAATAATTCAATCATCTGAAAACTGGGGTACTTAGGGTAAATCTGAATTTTCCTGTTTTCGAAAACGGAGAGAGGCTTAGGTACTGAGAGTTAGGTTCAGAATTTGATCTGGCTCCTGAAGACTTTTATCCTCAGGGTAACTGATAGGTTAAATCTGGATGGTCAGATCTTGATCTGGAACTAGAGAATAGATTTGGAGATTTTTAGGGTTTGGGAGAGATTAGAGTTCAACTGCTCTGGCTACTACTACAGGGATACATGCATGCAGGATTTTCATGCCAAACTTTTCACCCCCAAAACTAGGGTGTTACACTCTCCCCAGCGGGACGTCTAATGGCTTTCTTGGATATCTTTTCCCCGGAGACTTTATTCCCGGCTCCCCGTTCTCACGGCGACCGGACGATTGTCTCCAGGAAGGATTTTCTCTGGAATCTTCCTCAGCATTTCTGGCCTTATTCCCGGCTCCCCATTTTCATGGCGACCGGATGATTGCCTCTCGGAGACCCTATTCCTGGCTCCCCGTTCTCACGGCGACCGGATGATTGTCTCCGGGAGAAGTTACGGATTTCTTGGGCATTTCTTCCCCGGAGACCTTATTCCCGGCTCCCCGTTCTCACAGCGACCGGACGATCCTCTCCCAGGAAGCTCACCTCCGGAAATCTCATCGGGTTTTCTTGGGTTTCTTCCATACGAGGCCTTATTCCCGGCTCCCCGTTCTCACGGCGATCGGATGATTGTCTCCTGGAAGGTCTGTCCCTTGGAAGCCTCGTTTTAGAATTTTCTAACTTAGAAAAATTCTTATGCTACAGGTTATCGTCACCCCGGGGGCGTTGCTACCCCCACAGCGCGCGGAGCTACCCTCCGGCCCGCTGTGGGTGGGGGGGGGGGATAAGGAACCCCCGGGTGTCGACAGCACCGACCTCGAGCAAACTTAGCTAATTCTTGTCAAAAGGAGTCGTCCAGACCATCCAAGAAGAAAATAAAAGAAAACTCTCAAAGAAGAAAGCGCACAGCTTTATTGATTGTCAAACCCGGAGGACATCTTCCCCCTCCGGTGGGCATCAGAAATGGTACAACCCGGGCTCTAACCCGGGGGATTCTCTACATCCTAAGGCTCCTATGCCTAATAGTCCCGGAGGCCCTCTGCTAGCTCCCGGGCCAAGTCTCGGTACAAGGTGCACACGCGGCGTCGAGCTTCCCGGAGCACATCTTCGGGCCAATATTTGTATCCCGCAGGTGGAAGTATCCGAAGAGGAGGTATCATCCGGAACCCCGGACGCGGAGGGGACAATTCGGCGTGATGATTGTCAAAATTGTCCAAGTGCCACTCTGGAAGCCACCTTAACCGGACGGGCTCCCGGACGGCGTCCCCGCTGCGCTCCCCGGAGATGACGCTTAGCAAGATTAAAGCCACTTGGGCGTCCCCCGGGGAGCCCCTCCCGGACCTTCGCCCGGGAGTAACCTCCGGGGAACCCTGGTAACATTGCATTCAATTCAAGACTTAGAAAAATTTCTAACTCTATTGCATTCAAAATGTCTTTTTACAAGTGTCCGGGGCTTCTTCTAAGAAGCTACCGGGATCAAAATCCTATGAAAAGCGAAAAGGGTCCTAACTAAGACCTGGGGGGAGGCTCATACTTTTTCATTTGTGTCCTCCCCCCGGGGGGCTTCCGCTGGGGCCGGGGCCGAGCCATCTGCTGCCGGAGGTGCCGGTGCCGGGAACCTCACCCGGATGTGTTGACGATTCAGACTCGGGGTCCTCAGCCGAACTTATGTAGAATTTGTAATAGCGAGACCTTTCAAGATGACCCTCCGGGAAGGTATGTAGAAAAATGGAGAACAGGAGCATAGAGAAGTTTATACAGGTTCGGGCCCTCGATGGTGGGAGTAATAGCCCTACATCCTGTTGGGATTTCACTATAAGTGGCAAAGGTTTACAAGATGGTGGGAGAAAACCTTCACAGGCGAGGGTTTCTCCTCTACAAGTATACAAAAAGAAGCCAAAGAGGCTTGTAAAGAACTATCTAATCTAGGCCGTAGACTTGGCTGTTTGAGTGGTTGAGATGTGTTGTATCTCGCTTGTATCAGAGACGTTGATCTTTTTTCCTCTCGATCCCCCCTGTTTGATGCCTCTTGACGCCCTTTTATATCAGTCGAAAGGGTGCCATGTCGTAACTGCATCAAACAGTTGCTTGGATGCGGTTTAGAGAACCGCTCTTAACCTCCATGTAAGTTTAACACGTGTTATTGATGGATAACTGCACGTATTAACCTCATGACGGTTATTCTTCCACGTGGAAGAATCTCCGGGATACTTGGAATATTCCCACTACAGGGACAGCCGGACAGGTAAACCTCAAGTATCCTGGTTGAAAAATGCTCTGACCGCGGGATGTTGGCTGACCTCGCAACATCTCTGACATTCTGTTCGCGTATAGCATACGAACTCCTGACCGCGGACTGACTGCGGTCTGATCACCAAAGCCTGTGATCTGATCGCACAGAGCTTGCGACCTTGGGCTGATGCTTCTCAGAATAACTTGAGTTCGCACCGCCAGGCACGTGTCTAGCTCGAATCTGTCTTGAACCAACAGTGCATTTTATTTGAACTGACTCGGGTGTCAATCCTCGTCAGCTAGCCCCCAAATTTAAAGAAAACGAAGGGACGTGTTTACTTTGAATTTAAAGACATGCATCGAATTTTTAACCCAACTCTTCAAATCCCCCATTTAGTGGCGCACTAAATAGAACGGTTGGTTCCCCGAGACAGGTTCTGGGCATTATATGACGGGTAATGATGGCGCTGTTGAAATATTTTTTAACCCGAGATAAAATTGTAAATGCTTTTTAAGAACCCGAGACGCTCGGAATATAAACCATCACCTTGGCGGCTATAAATACCGAGTCTTTGAATCTGTAAAGCTTCACAATTTCTTCTCACAGTTAAGTTCTTTCTAAAGTCACCTTCATTCTTCTCTTCATACACTCCCTGATGGCAGACCATAACATCATCGAGATTGAAAGTGATGAAGAGGAAGTTTTCAAGCAGGAGCTTCAAATGCCTGAGGATCCATCTTTTTCAAGGAAGAAACCCAAGGTTGACGAAGGATCCTCAGCAGAGCAAAGGTAGAAGATGAGCCATCATCTTTTCTTCCTTCAGCTTTCTTCCCAAATACTCCCTGCTTTTGTTTGGGTGATCGATTTTCTGGTCGGCAAGAGGTGATCATACGACCAGACGATCCTCAACTTGTGTTGGGGAAGCAATCTTCTGGTGGGAAGGTTGTACTTCCACCATCTGGTGATCATCCGCCTTCATCGGGTGATTCACTTCCCAAGATGGCTATATCAACGTGTCACGAGCAGGGACAGGTAACGATCCTCATCTCCTTTTGCTGATAGTTTATGGTTAACACAACTAACCTTTGCAAATGTTGGAGATTGGAGGCCCCAGTGATCAGCCTTCTGCTACTCCACCTCTTCCCCTCGGACAGACTCTTCTAGAGGAGAAGAATGCCCTGGAGAAGAAGACCGAAGAGATGTCTTCGGCGATTCTGCATCTGGCAGAATGTTTTGAACGATCCCGTGAAGAGGCACATCAGTTCCGTCGAGAGAGGGACCACGCTCAGCAACAGCGGGAACTCTCTGATTTGATTAGGAACAGTAGTGTACCTCTTGTTAGGGATGATGTAGATCGGCTTAGATTAGTTGCTAGTTCTTTAGGGGTTGTCAGTGTAGATCCTACTGACAACAATATGTCCCTAGGAGAACTCTGCAAACTTCTTTCGGACCAGGTCGACGCTCTTGTCGCCGGTATCCCTTTTGTATGTAAAGAATGCAAGAAATAAAATTTCTTTCTTTATATACATATTCTTTACACCTTCTGTGTGAAATCATGACCATAAGCAATGTCTTTACGATCATTCATACACAGGTAAATTTCAGTTCTGCGATCAAGATCACGCTTTTCATAAAAGTACCGCGACCAGCTCTGATACCGCGATCAGACTTAAAGCCGCGGTTAGAACTGAAACTTACCGCGACCAGAATTGAAGCTCGATCAGACCATTACTTCGATCAGAATCGGAGCTTAATCGAAAACATGATCTTGATCATACCACAACCCGGTCAAAATACATCCATACGTCCAAAAATTGGGTCGTAGGATTTCTTCGCGAAAGTATACAAAGCCGACAAAGGAAAATCGTCTTCTGAAAAGTTCTGAAAAACTTTTCAGGCTTTTGTACTTTCAAACTCTGAAACAAAGAAGTCCTTTTGTTTCAGATCCGATGCCTGGAACACTTTAATGGGTCCGCCAGAGACAGTATCCATTATGGGAAATGAATAAAATACTCAGTGGAACGTTTGAATAGAACGTTACTCACATTAGTGCGTCCCCTCGGGTCTATAAAAGGATCAGGTGTCTTCTTGAGGAAGCCACACAGCCAAAAACCCTCAACATTTCCGCCGCACAAAACCCTCGTTCTTCTCAGCTTCCATCTTCCCCAAAAGTCACCAACTTTTCCTTCGATTCTTCATCAAAAAATGGCGTCTTGTAGCTGATCCATCCACCACTCTGAGGAGAGTTTATTGACGTTGGAGAAGGAGGAGATCCTTCCTCCGCGGCTGCTAATCAACTGGCGGCCGTCGGAGAAGGACCAAGAAACCCTGATCGTCCGAGAGGGCGAGTTGGTGGTTTTTGAAGAATATTTGCGCTGCGGGTTCCGATTCCCTGAGAGTCGGTTCTTGAAGGATGTCCTCGAGCACTACGGGTTGGAGCTAATCAACCTCCACCCAAACACAGTGTTGATTCTGGCGGTGTTTCAACACTTGTGCGAGGCGTTCGTCGGAGTGTATTCCAGCGTGGATCTCTTCCGACGATTCTATTTTTCGGCGTGGTCGAAGAGCGCCAACGCCGGATGCATTTACTTCCGGCTAAGGGATAAGAAGGAGTATCCCTTCCCACCCCTGCGAGACTCAGTACATGGGTGGCACCAGAAATGATTTTACTGCACCCCGCCGACAGAGAGCGGGCTGTGGTTTGAAAACTCGTGGCCGGAGAAGCCGAGCGAGTTGGACTCCCCCCCGGCGATGAACTCGGAGTTCATGAAGCACGCCGAGGTGATTCTTCACTTAGTCGGACAAGGGTTGACAGCACGCGACGTCATTCGAGACTTTGTGAAGAACCGGGTGAGCCCCCTGCGTGAAAGGGCTCATCCGGCTTGGGAGATCAAGTCCATGGCAGACAGTACCCTGGACTATAATGAAGGTATTCATTTCCGGCACCGAAATCCTTTTATGTCATTTCTAAAATGCATCAATTTAACTCGTATCTGGGAACAGTCCTGCCTTCAGCTGAGATTGAGAGGCGGACTAACTACCTTCTCAGGGCGTACAATGCCGAGGTAGAAGGCCCCAAGGGATCGCCTCGTCCCCAAAGCTTGATTCACGCCGGCGACAACCTTAAACAGGAGCGCCGAAAGGTACATTTTCCACTTGGCCTCTGTTTTGCAGGTCTTTTATATTGTCCAGCACTAACAATTCCATCGGAATGAGAACAGCTCCTAGGGATGTTCGCCGAGGCGACGTTTCCCAGCGAGAACGTCGGTTCCCTGGGGAAGCCGACGACAAAACACATGAAGAAGGTTTCCTCGAGACCCAAGACGAGGAATCCCGCCCCCAAGAAAGCCAGACTAAATCTTGGGGAAGGGTCTTCACGAAGCGTTCCTCCTACCGCCAGAAAAACTGCGGTAAGATATCACATCCCTCTGATCTTTCCAGGTGCGAACTGGAATTACTTCTTCGTCGTACAGGGAGAGGGGAGCGAAGAGGAGGAAGACGACGACGTCCCCCTAATTCGTCGGAGGAGGAAGATCACGGGTTCTTCATCCGGTGATGCTCCAACCTGTTCCGCAGAAACAACTGCTACCACAGAGGCGGCTGTAGCAGACCCCGCGGCCACCGAAAGCCCCGTGGCCGCAGACAACATCCCAGCCCCTGAAGCCCCCGAAGCTTCAGGGCCAGTTGCCTCTACTTCCCTGGTCGGAGGGACGATCGTGGTAAGATTCTCTCACAGCCTCGTTTTCTTCAATTCTCTCCGTGCATTCGATAAGTTAATGCTTATGCAGGGAGAAGAGCTTCCCCCCGTGACTCCTGCGAATCCCAGGGAGGAAAATCCTCCACCCCCGCAGACAGGAGTGGAGGTGGTTGCACAAGATCCTGTGGTGGTTGCAAACGAGGCGCCGGCCCCAGAAGTCCAGGAGCCATCGAGGCCTTCAGGTAAAGACTCTTATCATTCGTCTTCATCTTCCCCTAGAAAATGTGCTCACAAAGGAACACACCCAGGGGGGAGATGACTTATTCTCCAAGAGGAAGATCAGGACGGACGACAGTTGTCCCCTTTCTCGAGGAGAGCCTTCCCTGAAATCTCAAAAGCTAATGGGATTTCAAATAAGGTAAGAACCTTTATCCTGGTTGTATTAAAATGATGGTCACGAATTGTGATTGTTTGATTCTTTTTCCCTTTGTCAGGCGAAAAGAAACAGTGTCCAGCCCTTCAACCGCCTCGGGGAGGGTTGAAGTCGCTGCTGGTGCAGGAGCCTCCAGTGATGAGTGCTCCGCCCCCTTGGTCCAGGAAGTCGTCCGGGCCGTGAGAGGAGAAGCAAGTGCGGGGACCCAGTCGCGACCAATGGCGACTGGGGGCAGTGCCCAGCTGGCACTCCCACCAACTGCCCCTGCTGTAGGCGCATCCAGGCCTTCAACGAGTCTTCCCGTTAGTCCGGAAGATGCCTCCTTACGGGAGTTTATGAAGGTATGATGAACTTCTCTCTCGGTGCCTGAATTGTACATAGGACACCTTTAACTTCCTTCTTTGCATCACAGGAACTATCCCGGATGATGGCCCAATCGCGTGCTACAATGGCAAGCATGGAGGCCATACAAAAAGAACGAGACAACTTGCGCAGGTAAGGATCATTACTCTTCAACTTGTATAAATACAAATTGGTTATGACCACACCTTCTGTTCTACTGCAGAGAGGTGGCATTGCTGAACAAAGAAGTGGCCACAGTCAATCTCCATTCGATCTCAGTGACTAGGAACCAAGAGATTGAAAACAACAAGCTGCGGTCACAACTTGCTGGTAAGTCGATTCCTGATTAGGAAGACTTAGCTTCATAACATGCGAGTAATCTTTTCTCTCGTTGCAGCACAAGCGGGTCAAATAAAGCAACTCAGTCAGGACAATGAACTCCTCCAGGGCTCTATTCTAACCTCCGAAAGGGCGATCGGAAAGCTAAGCCGTTCAATCTTCAAAAAACTGAAGGCAGTGGCTCATCTTCTAAAGGCTGATGTTGTCGAAACCACAAGAGACAATCTCAGCCAAGATGACTGGTCTACGCTAGTCATGGCCCAGGCGGGGTCACTTCTCGAGTATCTCCCTGAGGATACACAGCGACGAGAAGAGGCGATCAGAACCAGAGTTCGGTCAGTCGCTTCCGCCATCCTCAGCCGGGTTCGACTTCACCATGGCCCAGATGCAGATCTGAATCCATTGGTGGGACCGGTTGAGGTCGAGTGTGAAGAACAACTAGAGGCCGTCATGGAGGAGATTAGACCTCTTGTAGATAAGCTCCTGACTGAGCTTGGGATAAAATGATCCCTATACCTGTACAGAAACAGTTGTATACGATGTAATGTATGTTGAAATCCATTTTTTGAAAAATGAATATATATATTCTTGTTTTGTGTTGTTTCATACTATAAACATATCCCCCTAGCCCCCGCCTGTGATTGTAAATACTGAAGACTTAGTATTACAAACGCAGGAGAGAAGTGAATATAACGACCAGGGATGTGTGATTGAACCAAAAATTATGATCAGAATAACGCCTAGCCTTGTTTGCAAACCAACAGCCACTCAGATAACCGAGGACTTGCCAGAAAGCCCCGTGTGCGTTGAGAAACGACTTATTTAGGAGTGACTTGTCTGGAAGTGGTCATGAGATCGGCCAGCGAATCCGACTAAGACATTATAATGATCTAACCGCGGGCGACCAGCCCCCGAGCCGAATTCGCAGCACATGGGCATAAAGGGAAATATTCATTGTATGAAACCAAAACGTTTTTTGTTTTATGAAAAGATGCTAATTGAACAGGAGAAGGGATTGAGTACTTACACGTAGAACTTGTGAAGTTGATCGATGTTCCAAGTATTGGACAAAATTCGACCATCCTCCATGGCTAACCGCGCAGATCCTGGTCGCGGCACTGAGACAACAGTGTAAGGGCCTTCCCACTTTGGGGAGAATTTGTTGCGATTAGACTGATCTTCGATTTTTCGTAAAACCAGGTCGCCCACATGAAGACTACGTGGTCGCACCCTTTTGCTGTGATACTTGAGCAAAGCTTGCAAGTATGCCGCGGACTTGATCAAAGCGTGATCTCGCCTTTCTTCTAAGAGGATGAGATCTTGTGACCGCTGTTCAGACTGATTAACCTGTTCAAATTGTTCTGTCCGAACAGACCCAATACTAACTTCCACAGGCAACACAGCCTTGGCCCCATAGACCAGATGGCAGGGCGTCTCACCGGTGGCTCGACTAGAGGTAGTTCGTAGTGCCCATAGAACGGTATAGAGCTCGTCTGCCCAAGCCCCCGAGCGACTCTTAAGGCGATCAAAAACAAGCTTTTTGATGCCTTGTAGTATCTGCCCATTGGCCCGTTCTACAGCACCATTGTTTTGTGGATGTGCCACAGAAGCAAAGCACACCTTAGTTCCGATCTGGTCACAGTAGTCTAGGAAAAGACCACTAGCGAACTGGGAACCATTGTCGGTGATAAGACGGTTTGGAACACCAAATCGAGCAACAATGTTCTTATGAAAGAACTTTTGTGCTGCTGATGCGGTAATATTTCGTCCCGGTTTGGCCTCAATCCACTTTGTAAACGTGTCAATGGCTACGAACAGAAACTTGCACCCGTTGCTGCTTGTGGCATAGGACCAACAATATCCATTTCCCAAACCGCGAAAGGCCATGCGAGGGGAATGGTTTGTAACGCATAGGCAGGTTGATGAACCTGTCTCGCGTGGAACTGACACTGAGGACACATCTTGACCATATGCTTGGCATCATCGAGTGCCGAAGGCCAGTAGAATCCTTGTCGAAAAGCTTTTCCGACCAGTGTCCGATATGACGAGTGCGCACCGCATACACCCTCATGTATCTCTTTCAAGAGGGATTTTCCTTCCTCCTGAGATATGCAACGCATGAATACTCCTTGAGTACCCTTTCTGTACAAGATCCCATCTATGAGCTTGTACAGACGCGCTTTTCAAATTAACCGATCGCTTTCGGTTTCGTCCTCGGGTAGGGTCCCATGCTCAAGATAGACTTCTCAATGGATGAGTCCAATCCTGTTCCTGACCGAGGTTGGTAACGCAGGCTATTACCGGATCATCCTCGACCGAAGTCATGATCGAAGGACGGTCCAAGTGTTCAATGAAGACTCCTGCCGGAGCGGATGTGCGTGAGGACCCAATTTTGGATAATTGGTCTGCGAGAATGTTGTCCTTTTGCGGGATGTATTGGACCTCGAAATGACTGAAGTGTTTTTCCAATCCCCTCACTTCCCCCAGGTAATGAGCCATTGTCTCATCGGAGGTGCTGTACTCCTTGTTTACTTGGTTTACGACCAGTTGTGAGTGTCCCCTCACCACTAATCGATGGACTCCGAGGAATTTTGCTGCCCGGAGCCCTGCAAAAAGACCTTCATACTGTGCTGCGTTGTTGGTTGCAACAAAGTGTAGTTGGATGACGTACTTAAGCTGTTCGCCCTGAGGCGTAACTAAGACCACTCCCACCCCCGAGTGTTGAAAACTACGGGAGCCGTCAAAGTACATTGTCCAGAAATCGGGGCATTCCAATTCTTCTGGCACCTGCACGGGTGGCTCAGGTTGGTCCATTCGACCACGAAGTCGGCCAAGACCTGAGACTTAACCGCCGTGCGGGGCGTGAAATGGATATCGAAGGCACCGAGTTCGACCGCCCATTTGGCGATTCGACCAGATTTTTCTGGATTTCGGACAATATCCCCCAAAGGAAAGGAGGAGGGTACTGTGATCTTGTGAGCTTGGAAGTAGTGTCGTAGCTTACGGGAAGCCATCAGTAGCGCGTAAAGTATCTTCTGGACCTCAGGGTAGCGCTCCTTAGGACCATGAAGTACCTCGCTCACATAGTAGATGGGTCTATGTATTCCTTCCCTATCCGCGATCAGAACGGCGCTGACCGCGTGCGGTGTGGCTGTAAGATAAAGAAGCAATGGTTCTCCTTTGTCGGGAGACACCAGTACTGGCGGAATGGACAGATATGTCTTTACCTCCTGAAACGCTTTTTCTGCCTCATCCGACCATGTAAAATTGTGATGCTTTCGCAAGGCTTTGAAGAAAGGCAATCCCCTTTCGCCTAGTCGCAATATGAAGCGACTTAAAGCCGCCATGCGATCAGCCAGGCGTTGAACATCTTTCATGGTCGAGGGTGACCTCATTTGTTCAATGGCCCTGATTTTCTCAGGATTAACTTCAATGCCCCTGGAACACACAAGGAAACCAAGGAGTTTTCCTGAAGAAACCCCGAAAGAACATTTCTCCGGGTTTAATTTTATTCCAAAGCGATTCAAATTACAGAAGGTTTCAGCGAGATCGTCCAGATGAGACAATCTCTTGGTACTTTTTACAACAAGTCGTCTACATATGCTTCGAGATTACGCCCTATCTGGGAAAGAAAGGTCTTTTGCATCAAGCGCTGGTACGTGGAACCTGCGTTCTTGGGACCGAACGGCATTCTGACGTAGCAGTAAGTGCCGAACGGGGTGATGAAGGCAGTTTTCTCTTCATCTTCTTCTGCCATGCTAATTTGATGATATCCTGAGTAAGCATCCAGGAAACTCATCAGTTCGCAGCCCGCGGTTGAGTCGACCAACTGGTCGATGCGGGGAAGGGGAAAGTCGTCCTTCGAACAGGCACTGTTGAGGCTAGTGTAGTCGACGCACATGCGCCACTTGCCATTTGACTTACGGACCATAACTGGATTGGCGAGCCATTCCGGGTGATCGACTTCGCTAATGAACCTGGCCTTCAGGAGTTTGTCCAACTCCTCTCGGATGGCTTCCTGTCGGTCAACAGCAAAACGCCTGAGCTTTTGCTTTATTAGTCGTTGTCCAGGTCGAATTGCTAACCTGTGCTCGATTACTTCCCTTGGGACTCCGGGCATGTCGGACGGTTTCCACGCAAACACATCTGCATTAGCCCGGAGGAAAGCAATGAGCTCGAGTTCCTATTTGTCATCCAGACCTGATCTGACCCGAATTGTCTTGGATGGATCATCTGGGTACAAAGGAACCAGTTTGAGTTTCTCATCTGGTCGACGAGCAGCCTTGATCGCGTCGGTGGCGACGGTGGCGACCTGAGCGTCCCGGAGGGGAAGTTGATCGACCATCTCCAAAGATAGCCGGTCGCACGTGAGCGCCACGTTGCGACTGCCTCAGACCGAGATGACACCTTTGGGGCCAGGAAATTTGCCGCACTGATAAGCATAGTGCGTTGCCATCATGAATTTAGCGAGAGTTGGCCTGCCAAAGATTGCATTATAAGCTGAATCACAATCGATTACGTCAAAAGTAACCAATTCTGTTCGGAAGTTGTCCGGTTCTCCCAGTGTGACCGGGAGGACCACCTGTCCCAATGGCATCATGGAGGGGCCTGGGATTATCCCATAAAACGGATGGATTATGGGCTTGATCTTCGAACGAGGAATTTGCATCTCATCGAGTGCCTTGACCAACAAAATGTCAAGGGAGCTCCCTCCATCGATCAGGACCCTTTCGACTCTCGCGTTACTGATGATTGGGGTAATGACCAGAGGGAGCCTCAATGGTCGGGTAAGCCCCACAGGACAATCAGAGAGATCGAATGTCAAAGGTGTATCTGACCAATGGGGGTACCTCCGAATATAACATTAATATGATTTTGAGGTACCTGGTAAGACATTTCCTCGTCTCTGTCGGCGTCTCTAATTCTGAACGCCTGTTCCTTAGGCAGTAAGGTTGGCATTGGCCCAACTCCCTGGTAGAAATCATCCAATTGCTTCAACCAACTCCTGCAGTTCTTGAGGTCGTGGCCTGCGGAGTTGTGGAGTGAACACCACTTCTTGCCTTCCTGCGGATTAGTTGACTTTTCTGGCTGGTCGGCACTCCGACCACCAGAGGCAGTTTTATTCTTAAATGAAGGCTTGTTACCTTTGGTCGAAGACGGCTTCTCTGCGACTGCGACCTCGCGGTACTGTCCAGAGCGGTTCCTCTTCGACTTTTTCGACTTCCCACCTGACGAAGATTCTGGTTTTTTGCTTGAATCTTCTTTCCTGGCGTCTTTGAAACCTGGTTGAGGTGGTAAGTCACCCTTGTCGACCATCCGGTTCCATTCGACTGCTTCGGCTGCGTCGGAGTATCGATCAGCTATGTCGAACAAATCGGCCACTGATCGAGGAGGGTGGATAAGCAAGTCTTCGGTGAATCTCCAGTATCGAACGGCATGCTTAAATGCCCTGATAACGGAGCCATCAGATATGTTCGGGATGGTATTCCTCACCCCGACAAACCTCTTGACAAACTGCCGAAGAGTTTCGGTTGAAGTTTGTCGTAGCTGATGAAGATCGTCCTCTTTACCCGGCTTTTGGTAACAGTTTTGGAAATTGCTGAGGATAGCGTCACACAGCATTTCCCAATTGTAGATGGAACCCTCAGGCTGATTAAACAGCCAAGTTCTAGCCGGTCCTTCGAGGACTGTAGGCAGGTAGTTGGCCATGACCCGGTCATCGCCTCCCGCCGCTTGGATGGCAGTGATATAGATTTGAAGGAACTCAGATGGGTTCTGAGTTCCATCAAACCTCTCAATGGCCCCTGGTTGAAACTTATCAGGCCAAACGACCGCACGTAGGCCGGGCGAGAAAGTTTTACAATCGACGTAGGGACCGTGAACCGCCCTGTGATTCTCGACCGGGTCTCGGGCGATCTCACGCAACGGTGAAGTTACTCATGGTCCCAAACGAGAGTGGACAGGAACTCGATCCCTACTACGAGAATCCTGAGCTTGCCGGTACTTGTCCTGTCGGGACGGTACGGGCGGTGGGTAACTTCGCCGGCCAGAACCAGAGTGAGGACACTCTCGTTCGCGGGAACATGTTACCGAGCGGGAAGAGGCCGTTGGGGTCGCCTCAGATGTGACCTCATCTAGCCTTTCCGCCAGGATCCTAGTAAAGGCCGGTTTCTGCGCATCCGTGACCGTAGGAGGAAAGTTACGCATGACTTCCGCGATAGATCGCAGTCGACCATGGGTGCTTCTCCTAGGGGCACCAGGTGTTACTGTTTCTTCATCTCCCGGGAAACGCTCCGGAGGCAAAGAAGGGGTCTGGTCGCGTTTGCGCCCACATGACCGTCGAGAAGAACTCGGAGCAGCATCGTAACGAGCCTGCGCATCTTGAAGAGCCTATAGGGCAGTTCTGCGTAGTTCGTTGTTTTGTTGCTCGAGATCTTGATCCTCCTTCTGTTTGCGATCTCGTTCTTTCCTAGCAGCCTGTTGATCGGGAGTCTCTTCCGACAAGGCAGCAAACTGTCTAGGGAGAGAGGTTGTCGATGGGGAAAACATCTCAGTTTGTTCCGAGTTGGACTCGAAATCAAAGAGACGGTGAAGGTTATCAGGGTCGAATCTCCCCGGGCTAATTTCCAGGTCGACATCATCCTTCCCCTCAGTAGGGTCGTATGACGGACCGGATTCATTCTCTAGCGCATTAAGAACCTCTGTGGGTTCTGACCTTGCGCTAGTCGCCCCCTGGTCGATGGACATGACCTGGAGAGATGATTCCACCTCTGGAATATTCTGGCCTTCAACCTCGTCCATCGGAATAGGATCGCTTGGAGAAGGCATTGGAATGTGAGCATAATCCTCGAGATCAAAATCGTTCTCGGAATCATATACTCCAGCCATGTTTCAGCGAACCTCCGGATTAAAATTAGGATGCCTTGAGAAAGGCCCCACGGTGGGCGCCAGCTGTCGACGATTCGGACTCAGGGTCCTCAGCCGAACTTATGCAGAATTTGTAATAGCGAGACCTTTCAAGACGACCCTCCGGGAAGGTATGTAGAAAAATGGAGAACAGGAGCACAGAGAAGTTTATACAGGTTCGGGCCCTCGATGGTGGGAGTAATAGCCCTACGTCCTGTTGGGATTTCACTATAAGTGGCAAAGGTTTACAATATGGTGGGAGAAAACCTTCACAGGCGAGGGTTTCTCCTCTACAAGTATACAAAAAGAAGCCAAAGAGGCTTGTAAAGAACTATCTAATCTAGGCCGTAGACTTGCCTGTTTGAGTGGTTGAGATGTGTTGTATCTCGCTTGTATCAGAGATGTTGATCTTTTTTCCTCTCGATCCCCCCTGTTTGATGCCTCTTGGCGCCCTTTTATATCAGTCGAAAGGGTGCCATGTCGTAACTGCATCAAACAGTTGCTTGGATGCGGTTTAGAGAACCGCTCTTAACCTCCACGCAAGTTTAACACGTGTTATTGATGGATAACTGCACGTATTAACCTCCTGACGGTTATTCTTCGACGTGGAAGAATCTCTGGGATACTTGGAATATTCCCGCTACAGGGACAGCCGGACAGGTAAACCTCAAGTATCTTGGTTGAAAAATGCTCTGACCGCGGGATGTTGGCTGACCGCGCAACATCTCCGACATTCTGCTCGCGTATAGCATACGAACTCCTGACCGCAGACTGACTGCGGTCTGATCGCGCAAAGCCTGCGATCTAATCGCACAGAGCTTGCGACCTCGGGCTGATGCTTCTCAAAATAACTTGAGTTCGCACCGCCAGGCACGTGTCTGGCTCGAATCTATCTTGAACCAACAGTGCATTTTATTTGAACTGACTCGGGTGTCAATCCCCGTCAGGATGATCCGGTCGTAGAAGCCCCCGGCGAGCTACTCCACCTCCCGGCGCGAGGGCTCGAAGAACTCGAGGAAGCTCCAGGGGATGCGGCCCCCGATCGCCCGGGCGCCCACCCCCCAGTGCTCGACGAGTCCGGTCGTGGCTGCGACGACGGGGATCGCCCGGCCCCGCGCCCGGGCATCCGCTGCCTCCGGGATCACGGAGACTTGTGTGTTAAGAAAACGCACAGCCTCCGCGAGCGTGGCCGGGGGCACCTTTGAGCCACCCCCGGAGCCTAGGCTTACGCCAAGGCTCTCGAGGGCCGAGCGGACGGAGCAGCCCGCGTCCACCACCGCCTGGACGCTCGACCCCTCGAGCTCCCGGAAGGCCTCCTCCTTCGCCTTCGCCTCCTCCCGAAGGCGGCCGTTGACGGTCTCCGAGACGTGGACCTGGGCTCGAACCCGGGCCAGCTCCTAGAGAGCTTCGTCCCGCTGACCCAAGAAGGAGGCGGCCCTGTCCTCCTCGTCCTTGAGCAGCCGGATGACGCGCTGCTCAACGCCCCAGGTAATTGCCGCCCCCTACAAATTCCAGAGTTAGAAAAATTTTGGATGCAGGGAGCCAAAAGAAAGCGACAACCGCCTCGGGTGAATACCTGGACTTGAAGGGACCGGAGCTCCGCGAAGCACTCGTGGAGCGTCCCCTCCGCGACGAAGGCCTGGACCTTTGGGGTCTGCAGGCCTTCCGCATAATGCTCGACCTCCCCTGCGGAAAGCAGGGGGGTCTCCCGCCCGGCGCTGGTCCCGCCGCGGCTGGTAGTGGGCCCCCGGACCTGGGTGCCCGGCATGACCTCGGTCGGGGTGGCGGTCGTCATCGTCTTCGTCGCCGAAGTGCCCCCCGAGGAAGTGGTTGAGGACGTTTCGGAGGGGGTCCCTTTCCGGGGGGGATCATCAGGCCTTTCCCCTTCCCGGGCGGGAGGGCCCCCGGAACCTCCACTTCCGGCGGGACCTCCTAGACCGAGGGGCTCCCCCCCTCGTCTACGGGCCACTCCACCCGCGGAGGCGAGGTCTCCGCGAACCTCACCTCCGGTTTCTCCGGCTCCAATGGTGCCGGGGGCGCCGGGAGGGCCGCTACCGAAGGCGGCGACGGAGCGTAGTCCGCCGAATCGGACGCCGCCCGGCCCGCGGCCGGTTCCTTCGCCCGAGCCTCAATGGGGCTCTCCGGGGGAGGGGGTGTTGCTTCTTTCCGGGCCGGCGCCCGGGCGCGCCCTGTCCCGGGGGCTTTTTGGACTCTGGCCTTCTTAGCCTCAAAGCCCCCGGCCGCGTCCTTCCCCCGTTTGTGCGACTCGGGGGTGGGGAGGGGCTTCCTCTCCGGCAGCTTCAGCCCGTAGGCCTCAGCTACCAAGTTCCGGGGAGGGCCCTCCCCCACGAGGCGCACGACGCGCTCGTGCTCGTTGGCGAAGTACCTCCCCAAGAGGTTCTCCGCCTTCTCCCGCGTCGCCGGGTACGGCCGGACTACAAGAGGTAAAGAGTTAGTCAAATTTCCAAAAATTTGTAAGTGCAATGAAGCAGGTAACGGACTTACGTTGGATCACCGGCTTGACCGGGGGCCGCTGCTCCGGGCCCATGCCGATCCCCCTTCTCCCGCGTGAGAAGGGGGAGATCCTCAGGAGCATCATCTCCTCGGCGGCGTCCTGCATAGAGCGGGTGCGCCGGGAGATGATCACCTTGCCGAGGAGCTCGAGCTCCTCGTCCGTCCACACCAGAGGCTTCGGAGCGGACGACCTGCTGTAAGAGGGGGGCTCCGGGGCGTACGCCACCTCATCGTCCCAGACCCGGAGGTAGAACCACCTCCGGATCCAGTCGCCCCAGTGGTCCCAGGAGGCCACCGCCGGGTAATCGGCCACCCGGGACTGCAGCATCTGCACCATCAAGAGCTGAAGGGGGACTTGGGTCCCCCCTTCACCAGGTGGGAGCTCCTCGCAGCCGGTTCGTAGAAGTACCGGAAGGCGCGTAGGGTGGGCTCCCGCCCGGTCGCCGTCTCGTAGAGCCAAATGAAGAGGCCCATCCAGACGATCGCGTTCGGGGTGTGGTGGTTGAGAGCCACCCCGTACTCCTTCAAAAACTCCCGGAGCAAGGGATGCACCGGGAGCCGGAGCCCCGCCTCCAGGAAGGCCTCGAAGGCCACGACCTCCCCGGGCTTGGGGCGGGGGGCTCCGTCCTTCTTCACAGGGACCCGGATGTCCCCGTCCTCAACGACCCCGCGCTCGACCAGGGACTCCGCGTCCTCGACCGTGAACTCAGAGGCCCAGATGAAGTCCGGAGCGACCTCCTCCGGGGGCACCTCGGTCGTCTTCGCTCGACCCTTCGGTGCCAACAGGTTTGTTTTTTCCGGTGGCTAACGTTTCAGGAGGCTACGCCTAAAGGTTCCGGATGGCTGCTGCTGGGAGCTAGCTACCGGGAGAGAGCTACCGGGAGAGCTAAACGCGCTAAGGCTGAGAAGTTTGGAATGAACTTCCCGGGCCCCCCAAGACCCTATTTATAGGGGCGAGCCGTGATCCATATGAGTGCCACGTGGTACTCCGCGGAGCAATCTGGGCCGTTGAAGTTCAAACCGTGCGCGGGAAACGAAGGGACTGGCATGCAAATCGAGGCGCCGGTTTGAACCGCGAGCACATTTATGGCAAAGCGGCGCGGTCATAAGGGCGCGGCACGGGAACCGAAGCGTCACGGCTCCTGTGGCTTGGCCCAGAGATTTTCCCGGTGACATGTACCATACCCACCGAGGACTCGAGCATCATCCCCGGGGGGTATGGGGGGGCTGCTGTTGGGGGAAATCTCCGCGGGACTAAGTCCAGGTAAGTTGCGTCACATTCACCCGGGGACCTGGCCTCCGGCGCCGGTCCCGGGCGCCGCCATTTGCCCGGGGACGTAGCCTCCGGTGCTTGCCCCGGGCGCCGCCTTTTGGCCCCCGGGACCTGGCCTCCGGCGCCGGTCCCAGGCGCCGCCATTTGCCCGGGGACGTGGCCTCTGGTGCCGGTCCCGGGCGCCGCCTTTTGGCCCCCGAGACCTGGCCTCCGGTGCCGGTCCCGGGCGCCGCCATTTGCCCGGGGACGTGGCCTCCGGTGCCTGCCCCGGGCGCCGCCTTTTGGCCCCCGGGACCTGGCCTCCGGCGCCAGTCCCGGGCGCCACCATTTTCCCGGGGACGTGGCCTCCGGTGCCTGCCCCGGGCGCCGCCTTTTGGCCCCCGGGACCTGGCCTCCGGCGCCGGTCCCGGGCGTCGCCATTGGCCCGGGGACGTGGCCTCCACTGCCTGCCCCGGGCGCCGCATTTTGGCTCCCGGGACCTGGTCTTCGGCGCCGGTCCCGGGAGCCGCCTTTGGCCCAGGGACCTGGCCTCCGGTGCGTGTCCCACGCCTCGTCGCCCTTCTAAAAGGTAAAGTCTCTTGTTGTTGATCACGTGCAGGTCACGCGAGGAGCGCCTCGGGAATCAGCGACCACCTGTCAAGCATCCAAGGCGTTTGACCGGGAGAAGAACGTTGCTACCCCTCAATCCGACAGTGGCTTCCGGGGTAGTTTAGACTTTTTGCTTCTTTTTGGGGCTATAAATAGCCCTTGTACCCCTCTGTTTTAAGACAAGTGATTCATATTGATTGGAATAGCTAAACTCACAGGTGTGCTCTGGAAACTCCGGTCGGAAGCGGGCCGACAGGACTAGGGCCCCCACCGGGACCCGAACCTGTATAAATCCTCGTGTCAATTCTTGTGTCTGTCGGCGGGGGAGGACCGGTCACCCGGTCAGCCCGCGTCGCGTAATCTTCGCTAGGATTGTTCACAAAACCTGCCGGGGTATTCGCAATACCACGACAAATTCTTGCATTGAAGAGCTAGTCTAAAAAGTGAATTGCATTGCATATTGAGTTTCTTGTGTAGAAGTGGATCAAGTGAAGGTGTTTCACTTGTTGCTCTTGGTGATTTCCGTCACCTAGATGACCTGCAGAGTCCGACAATCTCTTCATCGATGGTGTTTGTCGGAGAGACCCAGTGTGATTGTGAAAGATTTGGTGCTCACCTTTTCGGAGAGGAGAAGGAGAAACCATAGTGGACACTAGAGTTAGACTCATTCGTTGAGTGCTTCAACGAGAATTAGGGGAGACCGGGCGAGTCTCTGAGACCTCGGGATACATCACTTGTGTTTGATTCTTGCTCTCTTTTTACTCGTATTTTCTCTTGTTTGGTTTGATTGAGTTCTTGTTGATACTCACTTAGTTCTTTTAGGCTTTGATTGTTGGAAAACCGATTTGTTGTTCTCATTATTGCAAAAATTGTTTTTACACAAAAGTTTTTAAAAGTCTCCTGTTCACCCCCTTCTAGTCGGCATCCTTGATCCTTCAAGGCTGACTCAAACGAGCATAGAAAAGATGACGAGAAATAGTTCCACATAGATAGCGCAACACACGAAGCAAATGACCATAGTGAACTGTCATGGGAGCACTAATAAACTGACTGAGCACATGGACAGTGTGATCTATATCTGGTCAGGTGACAACAAGGCAGACAAGACTCCTAACAATGTGACGATATCGAGAAGGATTCTCAAGGGGAGTACCATTGGTGGGACGAAGTTGAAGATGAAGCTCCATAGGGGTAGCAGTAGTCCGTGTATCAGTAAGTCCAGATTGAGCAAGCATATCCTAAACATAACGCTGCTGAGAGAAATAGTAGCCATCATCAGTAGATGTAACCTCAATCCCCAAATAATAACCAAGAGGCCCCAAGTCAGACATCATGAATCTCTCAATGAGATGTTTTACAAAAGCAATATATTCCACATCATCTCCAGTAATCAACATATCGTCCACATATTGCAAAATCAAAGTGCGACCACGTGTAGATGTGTGAATAAATAAAGCGAGATCATGGTCACTAGGAGAGAAACCAACAGCTAAAATCACCGAACGAAAAAGCTCAAACCAGATATGAGGAGCTTGATTGAGGCTATAAAGAGCACGACGAAGAGGACAAACATGCCTAGTAGGAGCCACGACTTCCAGAGATAGGTTCATATAGACCTCTTCTTTTAGATCACTGTGAAGAAAAACATTCTTCACATCCATCTGAGAGATAGTCAAGGAATGAATAGCATCCACAGCAACCAGAGTGCGTATGATAGTCATGTGAGCAATAGGAGGAAATACCTCATCATAAGCCAACTACCACTCAGGAATAACGGCAACCTCTTGGTAGGTATGTGGCTCATACACAACACTAGCAGCAGTAAGACTATAATGATCAAGAGCAACAATAGTACTGGGATCTTGAAGAGTATACCGAGAAGCAGGGATCGACAACATAGACAACGGATCATCACTAAGAGCGCCATTAGTATTGGTCACACTATCAGAGAGAGGAAGAGAGAAAGGCTGAGGATCAGTAGTAATAGGAACTCTAGGATGAGGAGTATAGTGGAATGGGAATGGAGACATATCCAATGATGGAGGCACATCGAGAGGTGGAGATGAAGACTGAACAGGGGATGGCATATCTAAAAATGGAATAAGAGTGAGGTAGAGAAATGAGATGGACTCTGTGGGAGAGGTAGACCGAGTAGTAGAAGAGAAGTGATAGGGTCGATTCTCAACAAAAGAGACATCATGGGAGATACGCATGCGCTAAGCAGAGGGATCATAGCAATGATAGCCCTTATGCTCAAGATTGTATCCAAGAAAAACACACTTAACATTCTGAGCAGTTAACTTGGTACGCTCACGTGGTGCAAATAAAACATAGAAAGTACACCCGAAAGTTCGAAGATGAGCATAGCCTGGAGGAGCTAAAAACAACACCTCACTTCGGAGAAAGAGGCACTTCCAATGGCGATTCTCGCCATCTTCTTGGAGGTTGATGGAGCTTCATCTTCTGAGTCAGACTCCTCAGATCTGGAGTACCACTCTCCAATGCAAGCTTCACCCTTACCTCTGTTGTTGTAGAGCTTCTTGAAGAACATCATTTTGCCCTTCGAGCCTTCTTCTCCATCTTTCCTTTCTTGTGATCTTTGATGATCACTTCTCTTGTTCGGACATCTCGAAGCGAAATGCCCCATCTCATGGCATTCATAGCATGTTATGTTCTTAAATCCGGTCTTCTTGTGTGGCCCTTTCGAAATAGAACCCCTTCTTGTTGATTTTGTTTAGGAGTTTTCGGGTTTTTTTCACAAGGAGGGCTAAATCACCATCGGATCCATCATCCAAGCTATCCTCCTTGGCCTCCTTGACCTTGGCCTTAAAAGCCAAAATTTTCTTCTTCAACCCAGAAGCTTCCACAATTTCCTTCTTCTCCACCTTTTGCATTTCATGGGTAATGAGAGTACCCAAAAGCTTGGTTGGAGTTGTAGATGTGAGGTCACCGTTGATAAGCACGGTCACAATTGTGTCGAAGCTTGACGGTAATATCATAAGCATCTTGTGCACAATGTTGATGTCTTCAAACTTTGTACCTAATCCTTTAAGATCATTAATTAAATGGTTAAGTCGAGTGAACATGTCACTCATATTTTCATTTTCAAGCATGGTAAAAGAATTGTATTCTCTATTTAATTTAATTAATCTAGTTTCCTTAACCTTAGAGGTACCTTCATGAATGACTTCTAAGGTTTTCCACATTTCATATGAGGTTTCAAGATTACTAATGCAGTTGAACTCATTTAAATCTAATCCATTGAATATAGCATTTTTTGCTTGAGCATTTGCTTGAAGATTTTTTGTTTCTAGAGGGGTAAGATCTTCTAAATCGACAAGAGCTCTAAATCCGTCTCTAGTAACCCTCCAAATATCAAGGCTAATAGACTCAAGATATACCACCATCCTAATCTTCCAATAACAATAATTTTCACCCTTAAATAAGGGGACCTTTGCATTGTAATTTTCCTTGATGGACGACATCCTCTCTCTAGACGGTTAAGTCCTAATAAAGAGAGACCCAAGCTCTGATACCACATGTTGATAGAAGGATGCCGACTAGAGGGGGTGAATAGGTGGTTTCTCAAATTTTAATCTTGATTGAATAACTTATATCATCGATTGCAATATGATGTGAACGGTGTCCCGATCTTCCGATAGGTAGAGGTAAATCGATTGATGGAGAATTCGGCGTTGACAATCCGGCTTCCAATCAGAACTGATTCGAACCCCTACAATCGCTACACCACGGCTCCGTTGGTTATCAACCCCGCCAAGACACGGTTGACCTCACCAATAAGGCTTATCCCTACATGCGAATTGAGAACACAAGCAAGAACACGGTAGATGCAATTTGAATATTGCCAATTACCAATGAAGAGTACGAGTTGGGATTCCACAACTGATGAACGGCGAAAACTGTCTAAGCAGTATAATCTAAGAAAAACCCAACTCTAAATAGTGACGGCTACTGAGTATATGGAGAGGCGGCGTGGCTAGGGTTTCTCACACCCTACTAGGGAATACATGGGCCGAAGGCCCGAAACAAGGTGTCGTAGCACCGACTTGGCTCAATCAGAATCTGGTCAAAATTGTTTTCTTAATTTCTAGCGATCCAGAAGGAATTTGGACATGGGGCAAGATCCATTGGAAAGATCTCATCATGGGCTTCTCCGTGGACTATAATAACGTCCCAATCGGACTTCGTATGAGGGAGTTATGGTTGTTTGAAGGCAGGCTTCTCCTGGATGGCCGAAACGGACTCCAACTCGAATCCGTCCTGGACTCCAACTCGACTTGGGCTCTTTTCTGGTCCTTGCGTCCTTGCTGGTCCTCTCCATGGTTCCTAAGTACAATATTATCACCATTAGGTAGTAAACCATTCTCAAAACTATATATATATAACTTAGGAACGAGTTCACCTAGCAAAGGATTATGGTTGGTGCGTGTATCCGAAGAAGTGATGTCCTCATCACAATATCAACTCACAAATAATCTAGCAAACTTAGGGTGACAAATCACAATACCACAATTTCTAGAAGTATAAAGCAAGTAATAGAAATAACCGAATGAGATCGAATTTTTCCTGAGGTGTCAAAAATTTGTCGATTTTCACTAATCTTCGTTGAAGCACTCTACACAAGAGCTTTAGCTTCGATTCCACTAGAGGTAGCCCTTGTCCTCTCCGGATAGGCGATCTCTGAGCCTTTACACCCAACCGTCGAGCCTCTCCGACACACACCGTCGATGGAGAGATCACCAGACCCATCTAGGTGACGGCAATCACCAAGAGTAACAAGCCTAGCACTTCACTTGATCAAATACAAAGCTTGAAACGCAAGGATGAAAGTGCAAATGGCTAAAACGCAACTCTACTCAATTTGCTCTCAACAATTTGTTCAAGAATTTGCTCTAAATGCAAGAGAGTAAGTGCGAGAGGTTTGGCTAGCTTTTGCATAGAGTTTTTGAGTTGATGAAGTTGCAAAATGCTGTCAAAGTCAAAGTATATATAGCCCTCTCAAAGAAACTAGCCGTTTGCAAGAAATTAAGCCAATTTTGTACAGGTCAGACATTGTTCGGCCAGTGCAAGTCAATATGACCGTTACAAATGTGTCAGTTACCGTTCAGCGACTTTTGTCAAGGCCGCACAAATAATCTTTTGTCTGGACAAAAAGCCCAGACAGATGCATATGTCTCTATTCACTCTTTAATTTAGCCTCAAAACAACTTTGTACTGGGTAGACATGGTCCGCTCACACCGGACAAAGTCCGCTCAGTCCCGGATAGATGTGCCCGGACATATCTATTTGAGGCTCATAAGTTGTGTACAGGCCGGACATTGTCTGGCCATCACGGACAATGTCTGGCCTATACCAGACAAATGCTCCAGACAGATCTATCTGTCTCTGGTTTCGTTTTGCAATTGATAAAAGAGTTTTGTACTAGCTAGACATTGTCTGGCCATCACAAACAATGTCTATCCTGTGCAAAATGAAAACAAGACTTTACAATTTTACTCAAAATTGATTTTTGGCTATATGCAAATGCAATTTTGTTTTCAAAACACTACGTTTGATCAAATTACTTGTGCTGAGACCCCTCTTAATAGTATGACTATCTAAAATAGAAAAAGATAAAAGTACCATGTGTACTTGATAATTTTCATATCTGTGCAAATTTTTATATGTTTTAGCCCCCCCGATCATGCACATTTAGTCATACAAGGTGACATTTGCATTAATCATATACATTTTTATTACCAAATTGACTGTATTATTCGTGTTGTGATTTTATTGCAGGTCGATGCAATTTGGGTGGATTTTGGCTGATGGAACGTATTTCTTTGACTTTACTTGACCCTTGGTCGATTCCGGATAGAAGCACGTGATTCTACGGATGCGTAGGAACTAACCGTGCTGAAATCGGAGTCTCTGGGGCCCCAGAATCTCAATTCCTTTCAGCCAAGGACCTTCCTGTAAATTCTTTATTGATGTCTATATTGCCGCATTCTATCATGTATATTGAAATATCAATTGTTGAGCCTAATCTCTACACACATGCTTAGAACACGAGTGTTGGGGGAATCCCCAGCAGCCCCATGAAGTCCCAAGGAGCCCCCGGTGAGACCCGGAGAGGCACCGGGCCCCTGGTGAGATCCGGAGGGTCTCCGGAAGCCCGGTGAGATCCGGAGGGTCTCCGGAAGCCCGGTGAGACCCGGAGAGCCTCCGACCTCATGAAGCGCTGTTGCTGACCGTGGGACCTCTAGGAAGCCCGTGGCACCACGTGTCGAGCATCCAGGCCATCCGTCAGGCCAAAGGACGTCTTCGCCCTTCCATCCAACGGTCGCAGTGAGGGCTTTTTTGTCTTTTGTATTTCTTGAGGGCTATATATACCCCTCTTGTACCCTTTTTCAGGGATTCTAATTCATTTATACTAACACAATATCCGGCTCTCTTGGAGACCTCTCCCCGAGAGCACACCTCCCCAGCGGACTCGCATCCGGAGAGAGCCAACAGGACTAGGGCCCCCACTGGGACCCGAACCTGTATAAACCTCTGTGTCACTTTCTGTGTTGCCCGGCGGGAGAAGACCAGTAACTCGGTCTGCTCGTGCCACTGTACTCGTGCTGCGCACGTCCGAACCAGCCGGGGTATCCGTAATACCGCGACAGTTGGCACCGACCGTGGGGAGTATCCTGACGAATCGCCATGGCTCCCGCAACAACCAGAGCTCAAGCCCTCTCATCTCCCGAGGGTGCTGGTCCTAGCAACCCGGCTCCACCTCAGCGAGATGAGACCTCCGCAGCCCTGCTGCCCGGGGGCGTGCAAGGGGAGGACCTGCTTCCTCCACCCGCGGCCTCCGCCCGAGGGGTCCCCGTTTTCGACCCAGCGACTGCAACCGAGCTTCCGGGGCCTAGCGCGCCCCAACTCTCCGTTCCGGTCTCCGGAGATTCTATGCTGGGGGCTTTGATCCAAGGCCAGCTTCGTACCCAACACACCCTGGAGGAGCTGCTGCGGGTCCTGGCGCGGCCCCCGGCTCCCGTCTACCCGCCTCCGTATCCGTTCATGGGGGCGCCACCCCAATTCTTCATGGGGCAGCCCGCCTTTCCCGGGCCGGGGATGTTCCCCGATCCCGGAGGCGCGCCCGGGCCGTATCCGATCCCGGGGACACTTCCTACGCCGGGGAGTCAACTCGTCTCCGAGCCCTCCCCTGCCTCTGGGAGTCGCCCGGCCCCGGGTCCAGAACCCCCTCGAGCGGCTACCGCCGTGCCGGGGACAACCCCGGCGCCCGAGCCCGGCAGCCTCCGCGGGCCGACGCCAGGGATCGGCGCAACGCCCGCCCCTGCGGACGCCCCGGGGACTCGAACTGCGACCGCTCCAGCCGCCGTACCGATTGCGGACCTGGCGCGTTGTAACACCCTGAGTTAGGGGTGAAAATTTCCTTTTTCATCAATAGCATGCATGCATGTATCTGTAGTAATAGCCAGATTAGTTTATATCTCAAGCCCTAAAGTCTCCAAAATTTATCCTGTGACCTCAAATTAAGATCAGATTGTTCAGATGTGATCTATTAGTTATCCTGAATCTAAAAGTCTTCAGAACCTAGATCTAACTCTATCTCTAAATCCCAGAATTATCAACTTCTTCTGTTTTCGAAAACAGAATTACCTTATATTACCCAAATACCATAAGTTCAGAAATACAGATTTAACCTAAATCTTGACCAAGTTTAGACCAGATTATTTCTGGAATATGATCATGGGTATGTCAATACCTTAATATAAAAAGTTGACAGCCATATTTCACCATCTAGACTCTTTTTACAAATTAGTCCAAGAATTATCGCAAAATAGTCCTTATCTGTTATCTGAAAACCCAAAAAGGCTAAAATCTCCAGATTAACTCCAAATTCAGAATTTCTCCAGCAAATCTTCTCAAAATGCTATTTGCCACAAGTTTCTCTTCTGTGCAGATATCAAAATCGAACCCTAAATGCCAGAATTCAAAATCGACAAAACTCAAATCCTAATATACCCTAAATTACCCTATTTTCAGTTTGTATCAAAAGCTATCCAAATGTGCCAAATTTTATTTTCAATCCTTGCCAAATCATCTGTGGAATAAAGATTGCCAAAATAGCAGAATCAAAGTCAGTTCAAACCTCCCAGAATTCCAGATTTGCATTTCAGTCCAAAACAAGAAATCGAATATTGCAATCAGGTCCCTAATTCGACCAGGACAGCAGCAAGCATTCGACCAGGTCAACTGCTGTACACGACCAGGGCTCGCCGTGTTTCTTTGCGCCGTGGTTGCTCATCGCCGGCCAAGCTTCGCCGCACTTGTGACCGTGCATGCCAGTACGCACGTGTCCTTGCCTCAGTCGTCACCGTGGCAGCGTCGTTGCTACGTCGACGACCAGCGTTTGCTCCCGCGCGCGATCAACAGCAACTTTGTCAGCAATCCATCGCCACGTCGCCTCGCCGCGCCAGTACTTGTCGCCACCGCTTGCTACAAGCTTCGCCAGGTCCCGATGAAGCGACATTGTGATCAGCTGAAGGCTTGTCGCCGTCGCATCACCGTTCTTCACTGTGTCTTCGCCGCTGTTGCTCCAGCACGCAACCAGTCAAGTCACCAGCAGCCAATCTCTTCATTGTTTTCTCTTCGCATGCTTCGCCTGCCTATTTAAGCATTCCTGTGCTCAGCAGCTCCCTCAAACCTCACTGGATATCAGCTAAGTTTCGAAATTCTCCTGTCTTGGTCTTCTTCTCCGGCGAGCCGTCGAGGAGCCTCACGGTGCCAGCACAATCCGCAACATCTCCTGTCAAATTAACTGCATCAGTAAGTTCCCTTCATCTCCCTCATCGTGCTGTACCATTTAATTGGTTTACATTGCATCTAGTCGCCGGCGATCACCGGAAATGGCTGAAAATCGAAGATTGCCCTGTTCCGACAATGCAGGCCGAATCAATTCGAATTAGCCCTCGATCCTGTAAACAAAATTGATCAGTGAGCTAAATCAAGCAAGCCTGTGAAGTTGGATTTCGAATTTAAACAAGAATCGAAGCTTTTCCCTAAACCGAGCTTCACCAGAAAATCGGCGATCGTCGCCAGGCTTCTCCAGTGATCCTCCGGTCAATTTGAGGTTATCAGAAGCTTCCCTATACCTCCTAGATGCTCTCCAAGCAAGGAATTTAGTTCTCTCGGCCTGTAGCAGAAACCCCCAACTGGCAGTGTCTCTTCTCCGGCGCCGATGATCGGAAAAGTGATTCCGGCCATTTCAGCCCTCGAAACCTTGTCATTTAGATGTACCTTAGTCTCCTGAACACTTTTGTCTTCTAGCCCGACACCTAGATCGGCCTAGATTGGAAGATATAGCCATGCCAAGTTTGTGTCCAGAACTGATCTAGTGCAGCCAGTTCACCTCAGTTCATCATCAAATTTCTTGCTTTCCAGTCATTTCTTGCCCTAGATCCTGTTGACTTAATTGTTCCTGTTATCAATGCCTACCTCCCAGACAAAGTGGTGCATCATTTGGAGCCCCAGATCAAAAGTTATGCTAAGCCCTAGTTTTTGGCATTGTCAGCTCTATGCCAGAGCTTGTCAGCCAGTGGCATTGACCTTGTTTACCCACTTCTGGTTGTGTAAATTGAAAACCACTTTGTCCACTAAATTTGTAGAGTTGTGATCTACATTTTATTCTACTACCACAAGTTGAGATAACCCCTCTATCATTCATCGACCCTATGTCGATGCTTTGAACCGAATGTCGACCTAAAGACGTTCGCTGTTTTTGAGCGAACCAGTCGCAACCTTGATATCATTCTGATATTTTGAGACATTTGGAACCTTGTAAACCTTTGACAGCTAATCTTAACATTGGTTTCCTTAACTTAACCCTAATCAGCCTCTAAACCCAATCATTTCAGAATCATCAAGACTTCATCTTTGCATCTTTGCATATAGTATAATAATGTATGGAAAAGATTATGATTATTGGTTGTTTGTTTGATTGGAGAGCAGATCAAGAGCCCGAGTTCGAGGACTTCATTGCGGATCCGACGTCAACTGCTGTATCTTACGACGCGGAAGGCAAGTCATATCCTTGGTCATCTTGAACCTATATTTTAAATGTTGCTAAAACATAACCTTGAATATAGGCAATATTGCATGTGAAAGATTGAGAATGGTTGAATTATCAATTGGCAGTACTAGACTGGTTATCTGTAAAATGTGAAATAAACAAGTTTTGAGCCATGAACTATTATATGTATTTATATACTTATATTCATGAAATAAAACCCCTAGCCGTGACCAGAAAAATGGTATGGATGGCTGTAGCACTGGAGGTGCTAGACTGCAAAGGAATGCAGGCACTGAAGGTGCAGGGATGTGGATGGTCTGGTCATTGGCATATAAGGACTAGAACCTTGTGTTGTGCGTCTAGTGGCATGAACAACGTGCTAACCGCAAGCCTGGTATGGGACAGGCCTGAACAAGTAATTATGTGGATCGCACATGAAACCCCTGCATGAGATGTGTAGTGATGCACGATAAACACGGAGCGCGGCTCCCACACATATCACTGAAGGTGATCAAGCACGCTGACCCAGTAATGGGAATAAGCAAAGGGGTGGAGGTTTGGATACAACCTGCCACAACTGTGCCTCGCTGAGAGCCACAGGGTCGGGGGTGAATTGTGAGTAAAACATAACAAAAGTTCTTGTTATTTCCACCTTGCCGCTCACAATATGAAGTGAGTCAGGGGTCCAATCATTTTGTTATGATAGGAAAGGTTTGAAAGTGGAGTATCTTGCGGGTAAATTGGTACCTCTCTGCAGAGTTAAAAACGTATTCGAATACTCCGAACTCCCGGGTTTATAGGAGTCTGCTGCGGTGGATTAAATCCACGGGGTGTGACACAAGTACTATTTTCTAAATAAAATATGTTTAAATCAAGATTACCCAAATGACATGTGTTGTCATGATAAGGAGTGCTGCCGTGGGCTGTCGTGTGTCGACGTGTCGCGGTAGTGCTATAATCTAGTGAATATGAATGATGATGTTACTTTATGAAAAGTGCTGCCATAAGATGAGATGAGAAAGGAAAAGACTATTTTACAAATATCCATAATTCTTGACTAGTCTAGGTTCATATCATCACTACTATATGTACTTACCCTTACCTATGACTTGCTGAGTACGTAAGTGCTCACCCTTGCAACATTCAACTCAATAGATGGAGCCTACTTTGATCAAGATAATGGCACGGAGTATTACGTGGATCCAGAAGGAGGAGAATCAGTTCCGCCAGAGCCCTGAAGTGTGTTGTTCTGCCGTCAACTTCTTTTGTGGGAGGGTCACCTATCTTCTGCTGCGTAGTTAAATATTTTGTTAAACCCTGAATGCCTTATAGGCATTGTAATCCTCTTTATGTAATATTAAGGCCAGCAGGCCACACTGCTTAATATTTTGGGAGTACTCTGTTGCAATGTAATATACTCCTGTGTTTGACTCCTCCTGGGAAGTCAAAGGTTTGTGGTATGGGACTAGCTGCAGCGAGCTAGGTCTCTACAGGAGTAGTCGTTGTCCCAGTTACGGGGCGCGACACGCGTGGCCCGGTTCGCGCGCCGGCAGCGTCCACTGGGACGGTGGCAAATGCGCATCAGCTCCCTCCCCCTCCGGGGCCGCCCCCGCGGGCGCCCCCTGCGGATCAGACCCGCTTCACAAGGGAGGAGGTCGAGCGAATGCGTACCGCCAAGTCCGGAGAAACCACCTCCCGCCATCGGTCAGGACTCCTCCGAACCCGCGGGCGCGCGGAGACACGCTCCCAAATCGCCCGGGGGAAGAGACCGTTCAAGGAAGCTGCCACCATTCCTGCGGAATACCTTGACGCCCAAGAGGTCAGCTCAACCAATCAGGAGGAAAAGAGACGACACCGTCACACTGGCGGACCGCTGCCACCCCTCCCAGACTCCGACAATGAGCACGCGTCCCCGGCAAGAGAAGACGGCGACCGTGGATCCCCCAAGGAAGTTGAGGGGACCAACCAATAGCTATGCAGTCGTCTCCGCTGCATACACTGGCCGCGGCCTTACCGCCCGCCACACATCGAGCATTACAACGGTGAGGCCGATCCTTACGAGTTTGTGCAGGTGTACTCCACGGCCATCTCGGCGGCCGGGGGGGACGAGACGGTGCAATGCAATGTCTTCCCCCTCTACCTCACGGGCATCGCACACTCATGGTTCTACAACCTGAAAGCTGGATCCATCAAGTCCTTCGTGCAGCTGAAGCGCGAATTTTGCGCGAACTTCCAAGGCAACTATGTGCGGCCCTTAGACTCGTCCCAGCTCTACACCGTCCGGCAGAGGACGGGGGAGACTATCCGCAGCTTCTTTAAGCGCTTCGCTCAGGTGAAGAGCAAAGTGGCGCATGTCCCTGACTCCACGGTCATCGAAGCATGCAAGAGCGGGATACTCCCTGGGGAGCTCCACCGGAGGCTCTCTCGGAGCTGCCCCACCTCCGCCGACGAACTCTTCACCGTACTTGAGAAGTACGCCCGTGCGGAGGAGGACGATCTTTGGAAGAAGAACCAGGGGGCTCCTGCCCCCGCCGACCGGGAGGCCAGGGACCCCTCCAGCAAACGTCCCCGAAGAAGTGATCGTCGCGAGCCACGGCCTCGGGACGCTTTCGTCCTCGAGGGCGGAGGAGGCTCGCGCCACAGCGCCAAAGGCAGTCGTGCCCCTCCTAAGTCAAGGGGCTACGGGGGAGGACAATCGAGCCGCCCCAAGGAGGGCACAGCCAATGTGTGGTGCACCTTCCACAAATCGAGTACCCACGCTACTCGAGAATGCCATCAGCTTCTACAGCACTTCGCGGCTTTTCTCGACCAGCGCGGCCAGGGGGGAGGGGGCCCTGCCTCCTTGCCTCCCTCGGCGCCTCTGCCAGCGCTCCCCACTCCTGCAGGCGAGCAGCGGAGACAAACGCAAGAAGGGAGCTCGGCCCAGGAGCTCCCCTTTCAAACCTCCCAAAGACGTATAAACGTCATCACCGGGGGATCTGCCTCGAGACGGGACTCCAAGCGCCAGTGCAAGGAGTACGCACGGGAGGTGAAAGTGGTGGGGGTGCTGCACACGTCTCCGCCACCGAAATGGTCAGATGTCCCCCTCACCTTCACAGCGGAAGACGCGCGCGGGGTTTGCTTCCCGCACGACGACGCGCTCATCGTCTCGGCTACAGTCTACAACTGCCAACTAGCACGCATCCTCGTCGACGGTGGAAGCTCCGCCAATGTCTTATACCTGAAGGCGTTCAGGGAGATGCAAGTTGACGAGAAGCTGCTGCAGCCCGCACTCGGGCCGTTACAAGGCTTCGTTCCCGGGAAGACCATCCACCCGGTGGGGAAGGTCGATTTACCAATGACCTTCGGCACCCCGAAAAACTACCGGACGAAGATGGTCCGGTTCGATGTGGTGGACCTCCCCTCTTCATACAACGCTATTATGGGGAGGACCACGATCAACCATCTGGGGGCGGCGATTCACCAGAATTATCTCTGCGTGAAAATCCCTGGGCCTCACGGTGCGATCACCGTTCGAGGCGACCAGAACGTGGCCCGCGCTCTCTACGAGCACGCCACCGCCGCCGTCGGAAATATCAACGTGATCAAGACCCCGGGGGGAGCGCCCCCCCCCCCCCCCGAACCTCATGCTGCCCGGGTCGTTCCCTCCGGGAGGCCACTCCCGAGGCCGCGCCTCGAGGGAGACCTTCGGAAGGTCCAACTGTCCGCGGGAGATGAAGAGAGAACCGTCAGGATCGGAGCAGACCTCACCGAGGAATACGCCGAGCAGCTCACGGTTTTCCTTCGCGAAAACTCAGATGTTTTCGCATGGGAACCCTCGGACATGCAGGGCGTCGCCCGGGACATCATTGAGCATAAGCTCGCTGTGATCCCCGGCCGCTCCCCGGTCAAGCAGAAGTTGAGGAAGTTATCCCTCGAGCGCTAAGACACCATCAAGGTAGAGATCTCCAAGCTTCTAGAGGCGGGGTTCGTGCGAGAATGGTTGGCAAACCCCGTCCTCGTAAAGAAGTCAAGTGGCAAGTGGAGGATGTGCGTGGATTTCACCGATCTCAACCGCGCTTGCCCAAAAGATAACTACCCACTCCCGCGGATAGACCAACTGGTCGATTCGACCGCGGGGTGCAAACTGATGAGCTTCCTCGATGCATATTCGGGATACCATCAGGTTCGGATGGCTGCAGAGGACGAGGAAAAGACGAGTTTTATAACTCCCCTCGGCACCTTCTGCTATCTCCACATGCCCTTCGGGTTGAAAAACGCCGGGGCAACCTTCCAGCGCCTCATGACGCTGGTCCTGAAGGACCAAATCGGCCGCAATGTCGAGGTCTAAGTTGACGATGCGGTCGTCAAAAGCCCTCGCACGGCCGCACACATCGACGACTTAGAGGAGACCTTCCGCAGCCTCCGCAAGTACGGGTTGAAAGTCAACCCAGAAAAATGCGCCTTTGGCGTACGCGGTGGGAGGTTGCTTGGCTTCTTGGTGTCCCAGCGGGGCATTGAGGCGAATCCCGAAAAAATTCGGGCCCTGCTGGACATGCCTCCCCCGCGTTCCATCAAAGACGTGCAGAGGCTTGCAGGCCGCCTGGCCGCGTTGGGTCGTTTCGTCTCGCAGTCAGAAGAACGCGGACTCCAGTTCTTCAATGTCCTCCGGGACCTCGGGGGGTTCAGATGGACCCCCGAGGCCCAGACAGCGTTCGACGCATTGAAGAAGTACCTCGCGAGCCCTCCGATGCTCGTGAGCCCATCCCCGGGGGAACCTTTACTACTCTACCTTGCTGCGACCCCAGTCGCAGTGAGCGCGATGCTCGTGAGAGAGCAAGACGGGCAACAGCGCCCTGTATACTATGTTAGCGAGGCCCTTCAGGGGGCTAAGACGCGATACACTGAAGTGGAGAAGCTGTGCTATGCCCTCCTCATGGCGTCGCGGAAGCTCCGCCACTACTTCCTCGGGCACCCAATCACGGTCCCGTCATCTCTCCCGCTGGGGGAAGTGGTGAGAAACAAGGAGGCCACCGGCCGAATTGGCAAGTGGGGAGCCGAGCTCGCTCCTTTCTCCCTCACCTTCACGGGCCGCTCCGCCATCAAGTCGCAAGTCCTCGCTGACTTCGTGGCGGAATGGACCCCGACCGCTGAGACGGACTGAGGGGCTCCCCTCACCCCCCCCCCCCCCCCGGTGCCTGGACCATTGGACACTCATGTTCGATGGCTCCTTGTGCCTTGCCGGGGCCGGTGCGGGGGTGGTTCTTTGGAGTCCTGAAGGGAAGATGCTGGAGTACGCCGCCAGGCTCGAGTTCCCGGCTACCAACAATGTCGCCGAGTACGAGGCCTTGCTCCTGGGATTGCGCCTCGCGCGCTCCCTGGGAATCCGCCGCCTCCTGGTGAAAGGAGACTCCCAGCTGGTGGTCAACCAAATGGACAAGTCCTACTTGTGCCACGACGCGAACCTGAGTCTATACTTGGGGGAAGCGCGGAAGATGGAAAGACACTTTGAAGGTTTGGAGGCCCGATACATCCCCCGATGGGATAACACCCGGGTCGACGCATTGGCCCTGGCAGCCAGCGCCCGAGAACCTCTTCCCAAGGGCGCTTTTCTGGAAATCATCACGACGCCCTCTATAACCCTTCCGGACGTGAACCCGGGGGTTTGCGTCCCGGAGGTGTCCGAGATCACTTGGACTGCATCATGGATGGATCCCCTCATCTCTTGCATAAGGGACGAGGGGGAACCTTCCGGTGACGCTGACACCAAGCGTCTCCATGCCAAGGCCAGGGCATATGTTCTGCTGGACGGAAAGCTCTACAAGCAGGGGGCTTCCGCCCTTCTTCGCTGCCTCCCGCGGGCCGACGGACTCCAGCTCCTCGAGGACATACACTCGGGGAACTGCGGATCCCACTTGGCCCCGCGGGCGGTCGCGGCAAAGGCCCTTCGCCAAGGGTTTTACTGGCCCACGTTGGTCCGCGACGCACGGGATCTAATCTCCGCGTGCGAGGCCTGCCAGAAGATGGCGAAGGGCACCAGGCTCCCCTCCGCAATATTGCAAACCATCCCTGTTACTTGGCCATTCGCGCGCTGGGGGATGGATCTACTCGGTCCCTTCCCCCCAGCACCCGGGGGCTACAAGTACGCGGTGGTCGCCGTGGATTACTTTTCCAAGTGGGTGGAGGCTGAGCCATTGGCCAACATCACTTCCCGGGCAGTGCAACGTTTTTTCTGGAAAAACGTCGTATGTCGCTTCGGGGTCCCCCAAGAAATCACCGTCGACAATGGGACCCAATTCGACTCGGCATATTTCAGAGAATTCTGCGAAGGCTTAGGCACTACCCTCCATTTTGCCTCCGTGGCCCATCCCCAAAGCAACGGGGCCGTCGAAAGAGTCAACGACGTGATCCTGCAAGGCCTGCGCCGACGGCTTGAGCAGACCACCTCCAGGCGAGGCGCGTGGGCAGAAGAGCTTCCAAGCATCCTCTGCTCCATGCGCACGACCCCTAGCCGAGCGACAGGGCGCACGCCTTTTTCGCTCGTCTACTGGGCCGAAGCAGTTCTCCCCTCGGAGATTGGTTTTCGATCGCTGCGGGTCGAGCTCCTCGACGGAGCTCCAACCGCGGCGCATCAAACCAACGAGGATAATCAACGGTTGGAGGTCGACCTCATCGAAGAAGAACACGACCGAGCGCTTCTCCACCACACCATCTACGAGCGCGAGATGGCACGCGCGTACAACCAGCGCGTGCGCGAAAGGGCCTTCCGCCTTGGGGATCTGGTCCTCAAGCGCGTGACAGACCCCCAAGCCCAGGGCAAACTATCCCCCAAGTGGGAGGGCCCATACAGGATCTCCGCGGTCCTTGGCTCAGGAGCCTACAAGCTCTCCACACTTGAGGACCAAGAGCTGACGCACACCTGGAACATAACCTTGCTCCGCAAGTTTTATGTTTAGCCTCCAGGCTCGCCACCTCCTCCGCCGCGCTTCCGTGGGGGGAGGTTTATGTACTTAGTTCCCTCCCCGGCCGCGCTTTCGCAGGGGGAGGCGTTGTATCTCATCGCATGTTAATACAAGTGGATTTTGTGCTCAACTCTGGAATTTTTACGTCTTCATTAAACTGAATGGCTTTTTTCTACTGCACCGCTGGAGTTCTTTTACAGGAGTTTTTCTTCTGCCTAAAAGGCGACGTCTCCTCTATAAAAATCCCCTCCGTGAGGATGCCCTCTCCGTGAGGAAGTGGGCTACCACAGCCTAAAGTCCCTACGACGGGAGCACAGCTCCCATTGGGCGGCTTACAGTAACCCCTCGTGGACTGAGGGGGTAAGCGGCAACCCAGTTTTCACAAACTGCGGTAACGAGTCACTTCGAGAGATTAGTCCCCCCTCGAACACTCTACACCCGCTACCGGGTTACGGAACCCACCTAAGGGAATATCCATTGCCCCCTGCGGCAGACGGAGAACTCGGCTTTCGGAGTTCGCTCTCTCAAAACATAGACTGACCAGCTCCTCGGTCGCGCACCATCCATAAACCCCCGGGACTCCCGACGAGGGACTACGCAAACTAAGCACCCGGTGCAGTCTGGGCCCCTTCACTCCTTACCCACAGCGCGCGGAGCTGAGCTGCACCCCGCTGTGGGGGGGGAGGAGGAAAACCCTGGACCCGAACAGAAAAACAACGGCTTTACGCGAAAGGCTTCGAAGTTTCTGAATCAAAGGCACGACGAATAAACAAATCTACGTCTTAATTGATACAACATCACACTGGGGGACAACCCCCCCAGTAGGACGAAAGCGCCCCCCGGGAGAGACCCGGGCACGCGACTATGGCCCGGTGAGTTAGGCTCCCGCAGGAAGATGCCTCGAAGAACGATTCCCGAGAAGCAACTATAGCTAATAATTCCAGAGACCTTCTGAGATCTCCTGGGAGAGATCCTTGTACAAACTCCTCATGCGTCGAAGAGCCCGCCGAAGGAGATCCTCCGGCCAACAATCGTAGCCGGCCGGGGGGAGTATCCTGAGCGGGGGGACTTTTAGAGCCCCCGACCTCGGTGGAGACAACTCGGCGCGACAATCGTCGAAGTTTCCCAAGAGCCACTCCGGGAGCCAACGCAGAAGGGCCGGCTCCCCGGAGGCACCTTCCTTCGCGAAGTCAGCATGAACGGACTCGGAGACTAGCCCGAAGGACGCTCCCCCGGCTGCCAGACTTAGTAAAATCGAGGCCGCTCGGGCACCACTTGGGCTAGACCCCCCGGGCGACCCTCGGGCACTCTCCAAAAGATGGTCTTCAGGGCAAGAAAGCCCTAGGAAAGCGACGCCTAAAGATACCTGCCGACAAGTTGAACACATTTAACGAAAGAACTACTTTATTCCAGTTAAAAGGTATTTACAAGTTCCCGGGGCTCTCTCTAAGGAAGCCGTCCGGAGTAAAAGAGACCTAAAAAAGAGAAGCCTAATCTAACCGGGGGGGAGGAGCTCATACTTGCCCGTCCTTGTTCCCCCCCGGGGGGATGTCCGTGCTGGCTAACGCGCCCTGACCCGGGTGCCGGCCGCCCATCTCCATGGCGCCGGTGATCCGGTCGAAGAGAACCTCGGCGGACCGCTCCAGCTCAGGCCGCCGAGGGTCAAAGAAGGCGGGGAAGCTCCGGGGGACCAGATCCCCGATGACTCGGGCGCCCTCCTCGCAGTGCTCGACGAGGGCCGCCGCCAAAGCGATCACCGGGACGGCGAGGCCTCGCGCCCGCGCCTCCGCAGCGACCGGGATCAGGGCGACCTGCGCACCATGAAAGTGCGAGGCCTCCCCGACCAACGTCGGAGCCGGGTCAGGGCCTGCCCCCCGACCGAGCTCGATCCCGAGCTCCTCGAGGGTAGTGCGGATCACCCTACCCCCCGTGACCATGGCCTGGACGCCCGAGGCTGCGGCCTCTCGCTCCACCTGCAGCTCCCTCCATAGCCGAGAAGCCGTATCCTCAGCGGCGACGAGTCGAGCCTGCACCGCGGCCAGCTCCCCGAGTGCCCGCTCCTTCTCAGAGTGCTCCAAGGCCGCGTCCCTGAGCGCCTTCTCCTTCCCGGCGCGCTCAAAGGCCACTATGTCCTCGGCGGCCCGGAGGCGCGTGGTGAGCCGGGCCCTGAAGCCCCGAGCTAAGGCGACCGTCTGCATAGAAACCGTAATCAAAACGCAACCAACGAAGGAGAATGAGACTCAAGTAACTTACCCGAAGCCCGGAGGCGATGACCGCGTCGACGTCGCCCTCGTCGCCCTCCAGGTCGCTCCCTCGGGAGGCCTCCCCACCGGGCAGAGCACCCTCCGAAGTACCACCGTCGGAGGAGCCGGAAGCCTGATCCGGCGGCGCCGGAACCCCGGGGCGGACGAACAGGCCCTTACCCCTCCCGGGTACAGGGAGCGCCGCCGTCGCAGGCCGAACCGCCGACGAACCTGTCTCCAGGGCCAGAATCGAGGCCATCGGCAGGCAGCCCGGCATCCAAAACCGGACAGAGACCTCACTAGGCGAGGGCTGCGGCCGGGTCCCCGCGGGGGCCGGAGGCGGCGAAGGACTCGGGGCGTACATCTCCAAGTCCGAGCCCTGACCCTCTCCGGCCGGGACGCCACCCAAGGGATCCGGCCCACCCGGGGTGTCGGGAGCGGCACCAGATGGCCCGGCAACCGCCGCCGCAGTCTCCTTCGCGGGAGAAGGTGGAGGAGAAGACCGGGGCCTCGCGGGGCTCGTCCGGGCTCGGGACCCCGCGGGGCTGCCAGACGAACAAGACCGCTTCGAGGGTCCGCCGGCGACCTCCTTCCCCCACTTGCGTGAAGCAGGGGTAGGCAGAGGAGCCCGGGCTGGGAGCCTCAACCCGAACGCCTCCGCGACAATGCTTCGGGGAGGACCCTCCCCGATGACGCTTAGCACCCTCTCATGCTCGTCCTCGTAGTATCGGCCAACGAGGGTCGCCGCGACCTCCTTGGCCCGACCATAGGACCTAACTGCAAGAGGAAAAAATGAAGCAAGTGTTAGAAAGAATCCCCCAGCGGGGAGAAAGAGTCCGAATACTTACGGTTCTCCACCGCCATCCGGGGTGGTCTATGAGCCGGCGACATTCCCCTCCCTCGACGGGTGTGGAACGGCGCCACTCGGAGGAGGGCCATCTCCTCCGCGAGATCCCGCATGGACCGCCGGAATCGAACCTCCGCCATCGCGGTGAGGAGATTCATCTCCGCCACAGTCCACTCGGGAGCCACTGGGCCACTATACCGCGAGTACGTCGATGGCTCCCAAGAGCAAGTCACCCCCAGGTCTCCTACCCGGAGGTAGAACCAATGCCGGAGCCAGTCCCCCCAGTGGTCACGGGAGGCTATTACCAGGTACTCGTCGACGCGGCCTGGAGTCAGCTGGACCATGATGGAGCCGAAGGCCGACCTAGGGCCGCCCCTCCTCACCACCGGGCCCCTCGCCGCCGGCTCGTAGAAGTACCGTAGGAGCCACATGGTGGGCGTCACGGCCGTCGTCTCGCACAACCATATAAACAAACCCATCCGAACAAGGGTGTTCGGGGTGAGGTGGTTGAGCACGAGGCCATATACCTGCAGGAAGTCGCGTAACAGCGGGTGCACTGGAAGCTAAAGGCCGGCCTCCACGAAGGCCTCGAAAGCCACCACCTCCCCGTCCCGGGGGCTCGGCACCTGCTCCGTCGGGCCGGGGATCCTGATGTCTCCCGCCTGGAAGTAGCCGCGCTCCAAGAAGGCCTCGAGGGCCCCCGAGGAGAACTCGGTGGCCCCGAGGAAATCAGAGGTCACCTCCTCCGCAGGCAGCTCGGAGACCTTGGCGCGACTCTTCGGTGCCATCAAGGATGGACTTGTCGAAGAAACCACCGGGAATTACCGGAAACCACCGGGAATTACCGGAAACTACCGGGTGTTTCCGGACAAAGTCACCGAAAACTACCGGGCGTTTCCGGACAAAATCACCGGAAACTACCGGATGCTTCCGGACGAAGTCACCGGAAACTACCGGAAATCACCGGGAGACAACTGGAATTTGTGGGATTTTGAGGGCTTGTGGGCATGCTCAAACTAAGGGCCCCTCCCCGCTATTTATAGGTGGTGGAAGGGGGCCCGGATGCCCGACACGTGTCCGCGAAGCCATCAGAGCCGCGGAGCTGAACCATCGCGCGCAAAGTGAGGCGACGCGAACGCGGGCGCATCGGAGCGATGCGTCGGTTCGCGGATAGACGCGTCCCGCGGAGAAACGGTTCGGAAAGCTGAAGCGCCGCCGGAGGCGTAAGGGACTTCATGGAATACGAGGCATCGTCGGGAGATTCACATACCCATCGGGGGCACCAAGTGCCCCCGAGGGCCTGGGGGGCTGCTGTTGGGGGAATCTCCAGCGGCCCCATGAAGTCCCAAGGAGCCCCCGGTGAGACCCGGAGGGTCACCGGGCGCCCGGTGAGATCCGGAGGGTCTCCGGAAGCCCGATGAAACCCGATGAGATCCGGAGGGTCACCGGGCACCCGGTGAGATCAGAAGGGTCTCCGGAAGCCCGGTGAGACCCGGTGAGATCCGGAGGGTTACCGGGCGCTCGGTGAGATCCGGAGGGTCTCCGGAACCCCGGTGAGACCCGGAGAGCCTCCGACCTCATGAAGCGCTGTTGCTGACCGTGGGGCCTCTAGGAAGCCCGTGGCGCCACGTGTCGAGCATCCAGGCCGTCCGTCAGGCCAAAGGACGTCTTTGCCCTTCCATCCAACGGTCGCAGCGAGGGCTTTTTTGTCTTTTGTATTTCTTGAGGGCTATATATACCCCTCTTGTACCCTTTTTCAGGGATTCTAATTCATTTTTACTAACGCAATATCCGGCTCTCTTGGAGACCTCTCCCCGAGAGCACACCTCCCCAGCGGACTCGCGTCCGGAGAGAGCCAACAGGACTAGGGCCCCCACTGGGACCCGAACCTGTATAAACCTCTGTGTCACTTTCTGTGTTGCCCGGCGAGAGAAGACCAGTAACTCGATCTGCTCGCGCCGCTGTACTCGTGCTGCGCACGTCCGAACCTGCCGGGGTATCCGTAATACCGCGACAACGAGTCTCCTAAACAATCATTTAACCTATGTAAACCAAATTTGGAAAATTTGCTAATAAGGTCGCAATTACTTGTTCTCTACCTTGTAGGCACTACCAATCTTTCTTTCCTTTTGAATAAAAACTCTTCTACTTCATTGCTCCTTTGAGTCTTTGGTATGAAAGTATGGTTCGCACATTTTTAAATCTAATAATTGCATAAGCCTTCTTGCTACCTCTTTTGATTCATGAGCATATTTTTAAAACACTCTAGGGGACTAGTGAGCCTAGAGTGAAGTACTGAGAGATACGCCATAATAAGTCGAAGGGTAGAGACTCGCATGAGCACCAGATTTTGTTTTTGAAATAAAAGAGCTCAAAAATTTATAAGTTTGAAATGGATTATTTGATGTTAATGGAAACCGTAGTTCTCTCATGATTGTGCATTGTTTATGCTCACTTTGAAATTCTATATACATGCATGGATGTAGGTGGTATGGGTAGACCTAAACATTCTTATTTCCTCCGTACCCAGAACTAAGCTAGTTACCTGCAATTTCTGTGCAATTATTAGATGGTTGAACGCTTGATACATATCTTAGTTTGCCGAGCTTACTATATGCTGCATTAAACTCTTTCACATCATTTGTATGCTTGCTTGTCTGCTTGGACTTATCTCATTGCTTGAGGACAAGCAAAGATTTAAGCTTGGGGGTGTTGATAATTGTCATATATGTGCATATTTTTATATGTTTTAGCCCCCGATCATGCACATTTAGTCATACAAGGCGGCATTTGCATTAATGATATACATTTTTATTACCAAATTGACCGCATTATTCGTGTTGTGATTTTATTGCAAGTCGATGCGATTTGGGTGGATTTTGGCTGATGGAATGTATTTCTTTGACTTTACCTGACCCTCGGTTGATTCCAGATAGAAGCACGTGATTCTACGGACGCATAGGAATTGACTGTGCTGAAATCGGAGTCTCCAGGGGCCCGGAATCTCAATTCTTTTTAGCCGAGGACCTTCCTGTAAATTCTTTAAATCTCAAGCACCCTTTTGCAAAACAACCTACACTCAGAAATTTAAACCCTAACTCGGGAAGGACCTTTTTGTGATTTCTAAAATCCTGAGGGCCTTTTTGCAAAATCACCTTTCTTCTCTAAACACAATCGCCGGCCATGGTTTCTCTTTGAGCTTGGTTTTTCTTTTTTCTTCTTCTCTTCTTCCCCCTAATTGTTTCCACACCTCCGTCCCACCTCACCGCCGGCGGCCAAAAAAAACACCCTTTTGCTTCTTCTCTGGCGCAGTTTGCAGTCATAGTGACAACGGCGGTGACGGCTGCCGTATCCTCCTCTTCTCCTCACCCGAGCTCTTCTTCTACCTCCCCCAAACTTAGATCCACACCTCCATCCACCCCCGGCCCTAGCCGGTCTCTTCTTCCTCCTCTTCCTCTTCCTTTTCCTTGTCCTTTTCTTGCTCCAGATCTACGCCTCTTCACTCACCACGCAGCTCCGCCATCGCCTATGCCGCGCTTCCCGCACCCGATCTGCCGCCCTCCCACGCCGATCTTGCTCCACCTCCAAAGCTGCCACCTCTGTTCCTCCCTCGGCCGCGCTACGCCACCGCATAGCCACCACGCCATCAGATCTCGCCGGATCTGCCCGATCTTGCAGCCACTCCGCCTTCGTCACCGCCTCCACCCCGCGTTCGCCGCCATCGCCATCGTGCCGATCCACTGCCTCCCTTGCGCCGCGCCGCCATCACATCTCCTCCATCATCGCCGAGGTCCCGTGGCCATCTTCTTCCTCGACTTCTTCATTGACCTTGGCCACCTCATCTTCAACCTCTCGAATGAATGCTTCCCTGGCTACCAACATCTCCAACAGCTTGGCCGACTTCCTCGACGCTGACCTTGTGTTCTTCATCGACGCCCCTTGATGTGTGCCATCGCCCCTACTTCGGCCAACGTCGACCTCAGCATTGATCAAGTCCGGCTAAGGCCTAGCTTCTTCCCCAGCCTCAGCCTCAACTCCGACGGTGACCTCAATCAACTTCTTCTTTGACCACAAGTGCAGCTCCCACAACCTTGGCAGCAAGCAACAATGGTGGTTTAATTCCCCTCTCCTTTTACTCTAACTTTTTGAATTAAAATGCATATTCTAAATGAGATGAATTGTTCTTGTAATATTGATGAACCGAGACTCTGATGGATCAATTATTACTTTTTGGTTGAATTGAAAGGCTTTGGTATTAGTACTTGTTGTTCTCTTTATGAAATTGATTGTAACACCCCTATTTTTCTCAAATCCTGGCTTGCCTCATCTCTCTCTATTTCAAAATGAGATCCCAGTTGTGCCAGTATCTTACCCCAAAAAGTTGGCAGTCAAATTCTTTCGTTCAGACCTTTTTCACAAATCAGCCCAAAAGTATCACAAATCAGTCCTTTTCAGATTTGTCAGAAGCCCAAAAAGACTAAAAGTCTCAGACCATCTCCAAACTTTGATCTGATTCAGTGAATATCTCCCCTTTACTTTTCTGAACAATTTTCCCTTCTGGAAGAATTTCCAAATCTTATCCTAAACCCTAATTTTCAGCCTCGCAACTTTCCGAAACCCTAATTACCCTGTTTACCCTAATTACTCTGTTTTCGATTTTTGTCAAAACCACCAAATCTTATCAGATCTTACCATTTTTCTTGCTAGATGAGTCCAAGTGATTTAGTAACACTCATCTGCAAAATCAGAACTCAGATTAGCCCTCCAGATCTCCAGATTTGCAAATAGGTCCAAGATCCCGACCAAATTCCTTGCAGATCAGTCCAAAACCTTCGCGAATCAGTCCAAATCTTGCAACCAAGCCCCTGTACCATTTTCGACCACGACCAGGCACCATTCGACCTCGCCTCGCCACCTCGCCTCACCGCAGAGCTCACCGCAGACGAAGATCCCACGCTGCCACCACCACCGCCACGTAGCCACCACATGTGCGCACCCGTGCCGCCACAGTGGAGCCACCTCAGCCGCGCCTGTGCCGCGATTTCCCCGTGCGCGCGTGCTCCAGATGCAGCAAACCAGCGCCACGTTGCGGCCATGCCGTGGCCAGCTCTCACCTTGTCGCCTCGACACCGCCTGCGCCTGCATCGTCCACTGCTAAAGCTGCATCGCCCTGCCAAAAGCCTTCACCTCCGCACGCCAGTGCCTCACCATCATCGCCGGCACAAGTCCCCCCTGTGTCCAGTCGCTTCGCGGTCGAATTCGTCGCCGCTGTTCCCCAAATTGTCGACCAGCAGATTGCTCCAGCATCTATAAATACCCCTCAGTGCATTGTTTCAGCTCCCAGCACCAGAAAACAACCAATTTCCCAGCGCCGCCGTGAACACTTTCTTCTCCGGCGAGCTGTTTTTGAGGCCACCGTCGCCAGAGAAATTTACAGCCCCTCACTCCAATCCAAGCTCACCTATGAGTTCCTCTCATCCCCCTGTCTGTGTCATAGCACCCAATTGCACCCCGGTGAACCTTAACGCCGGTGATCATCGGAAAAGCCCAGAACCCTTGTTTCCCCAATGCTGCCTGATTCAATCCAAATCAGCCCTCGTGCCAGTAGTAGAAATTGATCAGCACACTCCATTTAGCAAGCCTACCAAACTGGATTTCAAAATTGAGCTAAGATCATAGCTTTCCCTAGTTTGCGCCCCACAAGTGAGTCAGCTCTCGTCGCCAGGCCACGCCGGCGATCCTCTGGCCAAATTAACTTCACCAGTAGTTTCCGCACTTCACCCTCTCACTCCCTGAGCAAAGAATCAAGTTCAAACCCTCTGTATCGAAAACCCCCAATGTCCAGTGTCATCTTCTCCAGCGCCGGTCGCCGGAATTCTTCTCCGGCCGATCTAGCTCCGGACACCTTGTCCCTTAGATAGATTCCAGTACCCTGAGAAATATTGTCCACTAGCTCGACCTCTGAATCGACCTGAATCAAGAGATATTCCAGTGCCAAGATCACTGTCCAGTAGCTCAGTTTTTGTCCAGGCCACCGTGTTTACTCGCCGGATTTGGCCGCCCTCCGGCCACTTTCTGCCCTTGAGCCTGTTGAGTATTTTGTTCCTATTATCAGGGCCTAACTCCCAGACAAAGTGGTGCATCAATTGGAGCCCTAGTTTCTGGCCATGTCCAGCACTATGTCAGTGCATGTCCACCAGTGGCATTGGATGATTTAGACCTGTTACACTTGAGAAATTAAAATGTCACTTTGTCCATTAGATTCCTAGAGTTGTGCTCTACATCTTTCTCTTCTGCCACTTCTCCAGAAAACCTACCTAAGACCAACTTAAGGCTATGTCTAGCCGTGGAACGAATGTTGGCTTTCGACATTCAACTCCTTTTGAGCCCATCTCTTCGACCAGCACCCAAGTGACTTTGTCCAAATCTTTCCCCTTGCATGCATGATATATTTACTTATTATTTTCTATTGCAACTATTTTCTGTATGCTTATGTAGCGTATGTGTTGTATTGCTTGTGTCCGCCGCAGAGCCCGAAATTGAAGGAACGGAAGAAGTCTTCGAAGATTCGTCCGAGTAACTAGACCCAGCATTGCAAGGCAAGTCTCAACCCCTTGATCATGTCTCACCTAATATTTTGAAATGAAGTATGTTAGTGTTTTCAAAGTATATGCATGCCTTACATTCAAATGAGAGTATGTTCAAATAATGTGGTTAGATATAACCTAAATGATTGTGAGGCCTTGTGGTTGAATACCCAAGCACCCTTGTCACCCTAGGATATATGCTTAAAATTATACTTATGCTTGAAGACTTATGCTAAATATCAAATGGTCGCTTATATGAGAAACATGTTTGAAAACCCTTTTTGTGAAAGAAAATGTGAATTAGAATTTATAGTGAGGATGGTTTGATTGGTTGGCTGCTGTGTGTGCATTGGGTATGTGAATGTCTCCTCACTATTAATTCATAAGGACAAGAACCTTGTGTTGTGCCTCTATGCGGCATGAAAAACGTACCAACCACTTGCCTGGTATGGGACAGGCACGACTTAGTAGCTTTCTTGGTATTATCAGTTCCCTGCATGGTTTGTCGGTCCGGTTTCTCGCGTGAAAACTGGTGGGGCGTAGTTCGTCCATGAGTGGTGTGAGATCAGAAAAATTATGAGAGGAAAAGGTGGAAAGAAGGAAGTCACCCTACGCCTGATTAAGTCATGCGCGGTTGTAATCATAAGGTCATATGTCTTGCGAGGACACAAACCAAGGCTAGGAAGTAAGGCAGTGGGGAGGACCCACAACGGTACTTGAGACTTAACTGTCTATTTACCGGGCGGGGATACTGTTAATACTAGACTGCAAAAGTGTTGTGTGATCTCGGCCTTGTCACATGCGTAAAAGTCGCATGGAACTGATCCGACTTGAAAGCCGAGTGAAGAAGTGGATTTAAAAAGAAGTACACCTTTGCAAAGTGTAAGAAAAGTATCAGATACTCTGTACTCCCAGGTCATGGAGTATGTTCGCGGTGGATAACCATGTGGTTCAGCACAAGTAATATTTGGAATGTTTTCATAATGTGGGTTGATAAAAGTGATGACTCATGGGAGACCATCACACATAACGATTTCTAAAGTATATCTTAAGATTTCAAAGTATTGCTTTTGAAAGTAAAAGCTTTTCTTTATAACTTTAGAGTGAAAATCTATTCTATTCTTACATATAAAACCAAGACCTCATTCCTTGAGAACCCCTCATCTATATACCTGCATTCTCATAACGAGACTTGTTGAGCATCGTGTAAAAACATGCTCACCCTTGCCTTTGCACACAAATTCAGAAGAAAGGATCCGTGGATCCCGATTCCCTTGGCCTTGAGCACCAAGAAGAGGAAGGAACCTCTCCAGGCGATTCGAGTTTCTAGGAGGGTCATGAGCCAAGTTGAGTCCGATATGGTGGAAGCCCTTCCAGAGCCGCTGCAGAAGGAAATGAAGACTCTTGTGGTTGTTTTTTGTGTTATGTTTCTGTGTTCGGTACTTCGATACCGATTCTTGATTTTGAAAAACTCTCTACTTTTGTATCAACTTTAATTAATGCCATCCTTGGCATTATGATATTGTAATAGTGGTCCTCGTGACCTTGTACTTGTTTTATCTACCAGCTTTATTGTTTAAAGTAAATCCTGTTGTTGTGAGCTTGTGAAGTACCTTTCTGAGTGCAACCCACCTGGGCGGTTGCCACCGATTCCTCAAATGAGGGTCCCACATTGATGAATTGAAATCCTGGGAATCAACTCTAAAATTTTTGATTTCTTTTCTCTCCTCCCTGAGATAGTACCATTGATGAACAAAGTGATGTAAGAGATGCAGACCAAATGTAAAAGGAAAAAGAAAACTAAACTTAGTTTCAAATCTTCTCTGTGATGCTTGAGTGATGATCTACATTTTTGAGTTGGATTACATTTTCTTTAAACTATCTTCTGTTTAACTGTTCATTGTTGCAATTTGCATTGAACTGTAGTCTATCTTAAATCGAATTGCATTTCTGAATTGACTTGATCTCCTACTATGCTGAGTCTATTTGCAAATTGATTTGGATTGTGATTTTTACAGAGTTGGTTGTTTGCGGTTGAGTTCTCGAGAGGAGTTGGCTGGGCTATAGTGTTTACTTTGTACTTGTGTTTCGTTGATACTAGCCGTAGATTGTGATCGATGATGGTTGTTTGCGTTGCCTCTCGCGCTACCACTACATGATTTCTTTCTATTTCTTGTATTACGAACGCCAGTCCAGAATGAACACTAGTCGACTAATTGAGGAGACCACCCCTCTTTCTCTTTATTTCTTCTGACATTTTCTCCCTCATTCTCTCGTCCGTTTTGGTTTTATTATCCACCGATTTAGTCTAGTTTTATACGATTTCGTTTCTCTAGTCCTTGTGGAAAAAATGACAGAATAATCGCCTTACTGCTCCGATCTCGTTCTCTAGCGAGTCGGTCTAGGTTGGTATCATTACTACTCGATATTTTGCCCTCATGTCGAGTTTTGTCTTCTATCATGCTTCGAGAGGTCTTGACGATCTTCATTTTTTGCTTTTGTGTTGTTTTCATCACGACTTAACCTAAAACTCAATTTAAAAGGTTAGTCATGTGTATTCCTGATGTCATTAATCACCAAAATCCTAATTAGGGCTCAAGATTCAATAATCTCCCCCTTTTTGGTGATTGGTGACAACCGATATACATAAAACACAGGGATATTAAAAATAGAGATATACATACAGTACTCCCCCTGAATCATATGCATATACACAATGTAAAATAGAATTCAAGCATATGTGAGTCAAACCCAACCATCACACACACACACACACACAAAGATATATATATATGAGATAATGTGCTACATAACAATATAGAATCTCTCTCTCACTTTATCATCAAACAACCCACAAAGGGAGAGTAGCATACATCCATACAACAACATAGCTGAGAGTAGCCCATACAAGCATACAACTACCATAATAAGTACATGTCCATACACACATACAACTCTAAAGACTGATAGTAGTTGGATCACAAGATGAGCTAGGGCTGCAAAGTATGATCTGAAGAAGAGTCACCACGACGACGACACTGATACTGTCCGGCATCAAAGTGCCCACACAGCTCAGAGACGTCCTGGCTCATGGAATCTAGATAAGACTCGATGATGTTCAGCCGATGATCGATGGAGTTGAGACGGGAGTCAACTACATCAAAACGGGCCTCGAATCGCATGGACATCTAGTCGAGACGCTGCGTGATCATCAGATGGGGGGCAGCAACATCCGGTCCGGGTGACACAGAGTAGGACTGAAGAGGGGAAGGCGTGCTCGCCTCAGTTGAAATATCGGCCATCTCCACATCGTCATCAGCCGGGTGCCCTACTTGGTTCTCATAACGGATGAGAATGCCTAGACTCTTCATCTGGTAGAACTCCATCGAAGTGGGATGAGATGGTCAGTGCAGGCCAAAATAGGCTAGGGTGTGAGCGAGAAAAGGTGCGAAGGGCAAAAGCCTCTTCGGATCCATCTAGACCTCCTACATCTCATGAAACATAAACTCGACAATATCAAACGGGGTCTCATCTACCTGAGCCTTCAAAAGGCATAGCATGGTAGTGGAGATGGCCCCTCAATCCCCGATCTTTGGCAGGATAGTCATCCGGTGATCTTCTCAAGAATCACAACTGGGGGGGATCAGTTGAGACATTTTGCCAATATTGGGGTTTGGATTGTCAAAGAGATGGGCGGCATCCTCGACTCGTACCTCATCCAAGGCAAAGAGGTTGTGGTCTACATGCTCAATCTGAAGAGCTTCCTCGAACTGTGCCTTGGTGAGTGTCTTCTTGGAATTGTTGTGCATGAAGATGATATGAGAGCGGTCAGAGGCAATGTGAAGAGATGCGTAGAAGGATCAAATGATCTCCTCATTCCACTTCCACTGTCCCTGCATCTCAGTGAAAGAACACATGTTGATCTCCAGGAATTTGCCCTTCAAAGGATAGTGGACTTTGATCTCGATCAAGTTCCAATCAACCGCCTGATGTCCTAAAACCTTGGCGAAGGAGAACTGAGTGCTAAATTGAGACTTCTGGAAAGCATTCCAGAAGTTTCGTTCTGTGCAGGTATGTGGGTGCTCATATGGGTTCTTTCGACAAAGTCGTCGAACCGCACTAGCTGAGTAGGTCAGAGCGCACCTAGGCCCCTGAGCGATGTCACTACTTCTATCATCTGAATCTGAGCTCGCAACAGGGGAGTCCATGGGAGGATCCTGAGCTGCATCGTCCTCGTCTACGGCCAACGCGTCCTCATCGATGGGTTGAGCCGGCTGGGAGGACTCGGAGCCACGGCAGTGACTGGTCTGCTTACTCTTCCAAACATACTGACTCTGTGGGTAGAAAGATCGATATAGAGTTTTCGATAAGAATGAGAGAAATAGATGATCCGATATGATGAGTAGAGAATGTGATGAAATGCATGATCCTCAAATGCACCTTTAGAAATTTTTGGAAAAATTTTTGTCTTTACATTTTGATTAATCAAAAATGTCACCAAGTTTGCCTTAAAGTCTATTTCATAACTCTTAAGTTAAATATGCCAATAACATCACTAGCTATCATGCTTATGAAAGTTGAAATCGTGATCAATTCATTTAAAAACATATTCTTACAATTTTCTCATATGCAATTAGTTTCATTCAACTTGATTCGAAATACATCACATTCATGTATATTAGTAAAATATCATCAAAAGCACATTTAGATTTCATATTTTCACTTACTACATTTTAGTTATGTTCCATTTCAATTATAGCCCTAGTTATCAAGTCTTATGCTTTTGAATTTTCTAAATCACAAGCCTATGAGTGTCAAGGGTTTAGTGAACTAACATAGAGTAATATGAGTACATATGATTAAATCATCTTTCGAGGAGATTCATCAACTAGTTTGATTTACTTAAAGCATGGCAATTTGAAACATCTAGTTTATCCCTAATTTTGACATCTACACACTCATATCATGCATGTCCAAATTTATCCAAATTAGTAAGGGCATATGAAATCAACATATATTTGAGATCAATTTCATGAAAACCACATCTATTTTTACATGCAAAAACAGAAATTTTCAAAACCCTCGAATGTGTATTATGATAAAATGCAAGAGATGGAGAGAGAAGAGAACAAATCTAACCAAAGCAAGTGGAGGAGAGAAGGTCCAGGAGCCGAGATCTAAATCCTGACGAAAAATGGTCAGATAGATCCTTGAGTCCAGAGAAGGGGATGATAGCTCAGTGAGAGAGGGGAAAAGAATGAGAAAACAATGTTTGGAGAGATTTGGGAAAGAAGAAGAGGTCGAAAGAATAAGTAACCAAGACAGAGTCCGGCACTAGGCTGAATATTCTGAATTTTTGAGATTTTTGCAAATTTTCTTCAAAAATGAATCAAGTTTCAGAATGGGCTCAAATATCATGTTAGGAATATAGATGGATACGAGTCGAAAAAGATCTTGATATGAGTCCCCAAAAGAGATTTTAGGGTAAAACGGGTAAGAACAACTGAATTTTAACCAAATCCTCAATTCTCAATGAAACTTGGATTTTTCTGAAATGTTTGGACTTGTATGAATTTGAAATACTATTTCAAGCCAAGACATGGAAGAAAATTTGGCTCAAATAGCTAAATTCATAAAATGCACATTTTGGGTGTTTTCAGGTCAAGAGTCGTTTTCAGGCGACCTAGGATATGTGATAACTTGAAAACCGTAGGTCTTTTGAAAAAAGTTCAACAAAAATTATCTTCAAGTGATTGATTTCTAAGTGTTTTGTGTAGAAAGTTTTTTTCAAAACTCAACCCATCTTGTTTTATGGAAATAAGTCATTTTGGGCCAAAACAAGATTATGAAGTCTTCAGTTTTGTCAAAATTTTGAATTTTAACTCAAAATTCTTTTGTTTGACTTTCAAAACCTTTGAAAAAAATATTTGAAACATATTTTTGAAGATTTTGTGGTAATTTTGAACATTTTGAATGTTTTGAGCACTTTTTCACCTTTTTGGTTTGGAAATGACTCTTTTAACAAAATACATGCATAATTTTCATTCATGTACACAATTTGGGGTATACAAATATTCAATGAGTTTGAAGTTGCTCCCCCTTAATGTGTCATCCAAGTTTTGTTGAAAAGAGATGAAAAGGTGATCCTTTGGTCTTTTTCTTGAAATTAGGAAGTGATTGGCATAGATGCCTACATTACTTATATATATATATATATATATATTGATAGTATATAAACTAGGTAAGAGCACAATAAAGGATCATTCTAAGCAAGAAAGAATTCAAATAACATTTGAAATATCAATAACGTTCAATTCATTTCTTAACTTGCTAAATCTTGATTCATCTAAGGGTTTTGTGAATATGTCCACTAATTGATTTTCAGTTGAAACATGACTAATCACTATATCCCTTTTTGATACATGGTCCCTTAAGAAATGATGTATAATGTCAATGTGTTTAGTGCGAGAGTGTTGAACATGATTATTTGTAATTTTGACGGCACTCTCATTGTCACATAAAAGCGGGACACAATTGACCTTTATGCCATAGTCTAATAATGTTTGTTTCATCCATAATAATTGTGCACAACAACTACCGACCAAAACATATTCCGCCTTGGCGGTTGAAAGTGTTGTTTCTTAGATGTCCAAGAGACTAATGATCTTCCTAAAAGTTGACATCCACCGGAAGTGTTTTTCCTATCAATTTTACAACCGACATAATCCGAATCCGAATATCCAAGGAGATCAAAGCTGGCTTTTTAGGATACCAAAGACCTATGTTTGGTGTATGTTTTAAGTACCTAAATACTCTTTTTACCGCAATCAAGTGACATTCTCTAGGGGCGGCTTGGAATCTAGCACACATGCATATACTAAACATAATAAAAGAAGTAAGGTATAATAAACTACCAATCATAGAACAACATAATTTGAGTTCCACCGGTTTACCTCCCTCATCCATGTCCAAATGACCATTTGTTGTCATGGGGGTCTTGATTGGCTTTGCATCCTCCCTCCAAATCTCTTGAGTAAATGCTTCACATATTTGTTTTGGCTCACGAATATTCCTTCCTTGATTTGTTTGATTTGAAGCCCGAGAAAAAAGCTCAACTCACCGATCATAGACATCTCAAATTCCTTTGTTATGGTTTCACCAAAAACTCGACAAAGGGATTCTTAGTGGAACCAAATATTATATCATCAACATAGATTTGGCATACAAAGAAATCATCATTTATAATTTTGGTAAAGAGGGTTGTATCAATTTTTCCAACTTAAACCCTTGTGAAATTAGAAAATTTCGCAACCGTTCATACCAAGCCCTAAGAGCTTGCTTAAGACCATAGAGGGCTTTTGAAAGTTTGTAGACATGATTAGGATATTTTGAATCTTCAAAACCCGGTGGTTGCTTTACAAAAACAAGTTCCGAAATTTCACCATTTAGGAAGGCACTTTTAACATCCATTTGAAATAATTTGATGTCAAAATTGGATGCAAATGCAAGTAAGATGCGAATGGCTTCTAATTTTTCTACAGGGGCAAAGGTTTCATCAAAATCTAATCCTTCAACTTGTGAATAACCTTGAGCCACTAGTCTAGCCTTGTTTCTTATGACTATGCCATTTTCATCTTGCTTATTTCGAAAGACCCATTTTGTACCAATTACATTGTGATCAAGAGGTTTTTCTATGTGATGAGGAACGGGGTCCCAATCTTCCGACAGGTAAGGAATAGTTCGATTGGTGGAGACTCAACGTTGACGATCCGACTTTCGACCAGAACCGATCTAGGCCTGCAATCGCTACACCACTGCTCCATTCTTTATCAACCGTACCGAGGCGCGGTTGACCTAGCCACGAAGGCCTGTTCCTGCAAGCGAATCGAAGAACACGTGCAAGAACACAGAAGAAGCAATCTCGAATTGCAAGTATGTATTAAGATCACGAAGTGTTGGGGTTCCACAAACCGAAAGACGGCGAATTGCGACAGCAGAAAATTCTAAGCAAAACCCAAGCCTAACAATGACGGCTACGAGGTTTTAATATGCGAGAGGGGTGGCATCTAGGGTTTGGGGCACACCCCCCCACGCGGGATACACGGGCCGAGGCCCAATAGACAGGTGACGCAGCACCGCACGGCCCAACAGAATCTGGTCTCCACTTGTTTCGATTATTGTGATTGACTCAGAAGGATTTTGGACGTGGGACCAGATCCGTTGGAAAGGTCTCGTCGAGGGCTTCTCCGTAATGTACTTGAATGCCCCAAACAAAGTTCGTATGCATCTGCTACGCCCGTTTGAAGACAGGCTGCTCCGCCATGGCCGACCCGGACTCCAGCTCGCGGTAGACTTGATTCCCGACCCGTCTTGGCGCAAAGTGACACCCTCGCTGATCAACACCATGATTCCTGAGCACAAGCACAATATTATTAGGTAGTAACTCGCTCTTGTCAATATTCTCTCGTGTACTAAGAAACGAGCTCACCTGGTGATTTAGTTGACGTGCACGTGCCCTTGTTATTGGTCCTTGCACAACTGATGTTGGAAGAATGGACGCATCGTTAGGGGTGATGTCCTCATCACTATGAGTTTCCATACATTATTTCTAGTAAAGTTGTTCAATTCATCATGCATGGCATTTAGCCAATCCGGGTCTGCTAGAGCTTCATCAATGCATTTAGGTTTAAGACTAGAGATAAATGATGCATGCTCACAAAAAGATGAAATTTTAGAACGAGTTTGAACACCTTTACTGGCATCACCTATTATTTGGTTGACGGGATGATCTTTAGTGACGGTTTGATGAAGTCTCAGATTTTTCAATACTTAATCTTCATTTTCCTTTGTCTCCCGATCGAGATCAACTTGAGTACGGCCTTCGGCACCATATGAGTTACCTCATTCTCTTTTCCGGGTGACTTAGAATCTTCATCTTTAGGCTTGATGTCCCCAACCATCATATTCTTCATTGCTTCTCATAGTTCTTCATTTCCTATGTCATCAAGATTCTCATACTCTTCTTGAGAGCCGTTAGTTTCATCAAATTCAACATTGCAAGTTTCTTCAATGCATTCGGTTATTGTGTTGAAAACACAATATTCCTTGCTAGTTGATGAATATCCAACTAGAAAGCCCTCGTCAACACATCTTTGAAACTTTCCAAGATGCATGCATTTTTTAAGAATGTAACACTTGCAACCAAAAACTCGAAAATAGGAAATGTTTGGTTTTCTTCCAACAATAAGCTCATAAGGAGTTTTGTTTAGAAGAGGATGAGTGTAAAGCCCGTTTATAGCATAACAAGCTGTATTGCCGGCCTCAGCCCAAAACCTAGTGGTGGTTTTATACTCATCTAACAAAGTTTGAGCCATTTTGATTAATGTTTGATTTTTCCTTTCCACAACACCGTTTTGTTGAGGAGTGTATGGAACAAAAAATTCAAGTTTAATCCCAGATTCATCACAAAACTCAATAAACTCTGAATTTTGAAATTCTCCACCATGATCACTTTGAAGTTTCTTGATGAAGAATTCAAATTCATTTTCAACGCGTTTTGCAAATCTTTTAAAGACACTTGGAGCTTCCGACTTATGATTCAAAAAGAAAACCAAGTTAATCGGGAGAGATCATCAACAATAACATAGCAATAATTGCTACCACCAATACTTTGAGTTTTGGATGGACCAAACAAGTCCATATGCAATAAAATAACTAAGTGGTCTAGATGTTGATAAAACATTTTTAGCGGGGTGCGTACTTGCAACTTGTTTTCCCGCTTGACAAGCACTACAAAGTTTATTCTTTTCAAACTTTACATCTTTCATTCCTAAAACCAGATCTCTTTTTAAAAGCTTGTTTAATTGATGCATTCCAACATGAGCTAAACAACGATACCAAAGCCAACCCAAAGAGTTTTTTGTCAATCAAGCAAGTTGAAATGCAAGATTCTTTTCAACCGAAATCTACCAAATACAAATCTCCATATCGAAAACCTTTGAACACTAGAGATTTGTCTTTTAAGCGTTCAATAATAACTTCATTTGGTTCAAAAATGCATCGAAGACCCAAATCACAAATTTTTGCAATCGAAAGCAAATTGAAATTCAAGGATTCAACAAGTACCACGTTTGAGATGGAAAGGTTCTTTGTGATAGCAACTTTATCTAATCCAATTACCTTTCCTTTGCTATTATCACCAAACGTGATTTTGTCTATGTCATTGCTATCATTCTCAAAAGAGGAGAAACGATTTCCATCACCAGTCATGTGTTGGGTGCACCCGCTATTAAGCACCCAATGTCTCCCACCGGTCTTGTAATTCACCTATAAAAGAGATTAGACGCATTTAGGTAACCAAACTTGTTTGGGTCCTTGGAAGTTAGTGACAAGGGTCTTTGGAACCCAAATCCTCTTTTTATGTTTGTTCAAGTGAGGTACACCGACAAATTTTGCAATTACTTTTCCAAATTTTTTTTTTTTTGAGCATGTAATGAGAGTGAGACACATTTTCTTTAGCTTTAGAGGTTGAGGGACAAGAATTTGGTAAATGACCTATATCATGGCATTTATGAAAAAACTTGTTAGTAGCCTTAACAAAAGTTATTTTAGTACTTATCTTCTTTCTTTTATTCGGTTCATATCCTAAACCTTCTTTCCTAAATGAGCATCGTTGCTCACTAAGAAGTTTATCTAGGGTTTCTTTGCCTTTAAAACATTTTGCTAATCCTAGATTTAATTTCTCCACTTGTGCCTTGAGTTCTAAATTTTCAAGAATTAAATTTGAAGCATTATTAATAACCGAATCACAAGCATTTTCATTATTAATTCCTAGATCATCACAAGTAGTCGATATTGAATGAGAGACAACATGAGGTGATTCATCTAGAATATCACAAGTAATTCCTACAATACTAGTTTGTTTGGAATCAACAAATTCCTTAACTAGTAGTGCTTCATGTGAATCATTTAGTTGATCATACAAATCACTAAGAGTTGCATATCCCCTTTTACGTATTTTATTTTCTTTAGTCACCTTGCCTAATGCATCATTTAGTTCCATGACCATATCTATAAGCTCATCATACGAAGGTTCGGAATCCGATACCTTTGTGTCGCCACTTTCCATGAGATAAAGTGGTGACTCATCTTTGGAGAAAGAGGCCCTTCCAATGGCAATTCCCGCCACCTTCTTGGAGGTTGATGGAGCTTCATCTTCCGAGTCGGACTCCTCGGATCCGGAGTACCACTCTCTAATGCAAGCTTCGTCCTTACCTCTGTTGTTGTAGAGCTTCTTGAAGAGCATCTTTTTGCTCTTCGAGCCTTCTCCTCCATCTTTCCTTTCTTGTCATCTTTGATGATCACTTATCTTGTTCGGAAATCTCGAAGAGAAATGCCCCTTCTCATGGCATTCATAGCATGTTATGTTCTTAAATCCGGTCTTCTTGTGCGGCCCTCGCCTCTTTTCGAAATAGAACCCCTTCTTGTTGATTTTGTTTAGGAGTTTTCGAGTTTTTCTCACAAGGAGGGTTAAATCACCATCGGACCATCATCCGAGCTATCCTCCTTGACCTCCTCGACCTTGGCCTTAAAAGCCAAATTTTTCTTCTTTGACCTGGAAGCTTCCACAATTTCCTTCTTCTCCACCTTTTTCATTTCATAGGTAATGAGAGTACCCAAAAGCTCGGTTGGAGTTGTAGATGTGAGGTCACCATTGATAAGCACGGTCACAATTGTGTCGAAGCTTGACGGTAATATAATAAGCATCTTGCGCACAATGTCGATGTCTTCAAACTTTGTACCTAATCCTTTAAGATCATTGATTAAAAGGTTAAGTCGAGTGAACATGTCACTCGCATTTTCATTTTCAAGCATGGTAGAAGAATTGTATTCTCTATTCAATTTAATTAATCCAGCTTCCTTAACCTTAGAGGTACCATCATGAATGACTTCTAAGGTTTTCCACATTTCATATGAGGTTTCAAGATTACTAATGCGGTTGAACTCATTTAAATCTAATCCATTGAATATAGCATTCTTTGCTTGAGCATTTTCTTGAAGATTTTTTTGTTTCTAGAGGGGAAAGATCTTCTAAATCGACAGGAGCTCTAAATTCATCTCTAGTAACCCTCCAAACATCAAGACTAATAGACTCAACATATACCACCATCCTAATCTTCCAATAACAATAATTTTCACCCTTAAAGAAGGAGACCTTTCCATTGTAATTTTCCTTGATGGACGACATCCTCTCTCTAGACGGTTAAGTTCTAATAAAGAGAGACCCAAGCTCTGATACCACGTGTTGATCGAAGGATTCTGACTAGAGGGGGGTGAATAGGTGGTTTTTCAAATTTTAATCTTGCTTGAATAACTTATATCCTAGATTGCAATATCAAGTCACAAATAATCTAGATGATGACACAAATTAAGTTTTGCAGTCCTAGGGTGACAAATCACAATACCACAATTTCTAGAAGTATAAAGCAAGTAATAGAAATAACCAAACGATATCAAATTTTTAACAAGGTGTCGGAGATTTTCCGATTTCCACTAATCCTCGTTGAAGCACTCTACACAAGAGCTTTAGCTTTGATTCCTCTAGGGGTAGCCCTTCTCCTCTCCGGATAGGCAAGCTCTGAGCCTTTACATCCAACCGTGGGCTTCTCCGAAACTAATACCACCTAAAACGGGGCATCGCAAGCGGACGAGGTCGCAATAGTAGGCGAGTATGTCGTTCTCTCCCAAGGGACTAGATGAGAGCAAAATGTGACTAACTAAATCCGAATTAGAAAATCAAAAATGCAGTGAGAAGAGGGTTGGCTCGTCTTTACATGCCTTACCGACTGAAACACGATCAACAAAAATCGTTCTGCAATCGTGTCCCAGGCGAGTGGTGGACAAATGCACAAAGTCGGGAAAATGTTGCTTTAGATTCTATTTCTCTCAAGAGTCAGACAGAAGATTGATTTAAAATTTCCCAGCTACAGAAACTAAGAAACAATATTGCAGTCCATTCATATCATCCAATCAATGCCCAAATCAAGCATGCATCATGAATTTTCAGGATGGCAGCAACTTTGAATTCTACTAGACCATGGATCTCAGTTTGCAAGAATTATCATCATTAAACTACACCGAAATCAAGCAAGATCACGAAGGTAATCGCAAGACAAAACAAAGACAAGCACCTAATCACCAACAAGACTCAAACAGCAATAGGAATGAATTTGCAATCTCACAAGAATAGGGTGCGATCAAGTGAAACTTCGAAGAAATTAAAACACAAGTAAAATGGATTTTTTTTCAAGTATGAAACTGATCATCCACAGTTGAATTATGTTTATTTACATGCATCACAGGAAACAGATTAAGGGGAGAAGGAAAGAATGAGATTGAGAGAGAGGGGATTTGTTGCCAAAACTGAGGTCGGTGAAGAAACCGTGGCCGTAGTTGCTGACGACGTCGTCGGAGATGTAGCCGGCGATGAGGACGAAGCTGCAGCTCAGGGAAGTAGGCACCGTCGGCGGAGTTGATGTCGAGATTGAAGAAGAGGATGAAGAAGTCACCGGGTTCGGTGAAGAGGACGGCAATGATGGTGATGCTCGGGTGCGGTGACAACATAGCGCGCAGGAGCGGGAGAAGTGGCGGATTGGTAAGGGAGGCACGGTGGAGCGGCGGCGGATTGGCCAGATTCGGCTGATTGTCCAGTTCAAAACTCTTTTATCACGAACAATGTCTGGTCTATACTGGACAAATGCTCTGGACAGATCTATCTGTCTCTGGTTTCGCTTTGCAATTGATAAAAGAGTTTTGTACTGGCCGGACATTGTCCGGCCATCACAGACAATGTCCGGCCTGTGCAAAACGAAAACAAGACTTTACAATTTTACTCAAAATTGATTTGTGGTTATATGCAAATGCAATTTTGTTTTCAAAACACTGCGTTTGATCAAATTACTTATGCTAAGACTCCTCTTAATAGTATGACCATCCAAAATAGAAAAATATAAAAATAACATGCGTACTACTCGATATTTTGCCCTCATGCCGAGTTTTGTCATTGATCACGCTTCGAGAGGTCTTGACGATCTTCATTTTTCTCTTTTGTGTCGTTTTCATCACACCTTAACCTAAAACTCAATTTGCAAGGTTAGTCATGTGTATTCCGTATATCATTAATCACCAAAACCCTACTTAGGGCTCAAGATTCAACAATGAAGACTGTAGAGCCCCTTAGAGTCTACGGCGATGGCCAATACCAATGAGAGCTCTTGTTCGATAATCCTGTATAAAACAAGAAGAGTAATCAAAACCAACAAAATAGTTCATATCAGTAATCTGTCCAACAGACATAAGGTTCATAGAGAGTTGGGGCATAAGAGACACATCCAGAACAACAAAGTGAGGAGTGACAAGAGAGCCCTGATGGGTAATTGTGCAAGAGGTGCCATTTGCTGTTTGAACACAGGCACCATCTGTAATAGGCCAACAGGATATTAGCTGAAAGTCATTTGATGCCATATGAAAGAAGGCTCCAGAATCCAAGACCCAAGTAGAAGCAGTACTTGACACAGAAGTAAATGCAACGGCTAGACTAGCAGACCTACCAGAAGGGGCCTCAGGAGAGGTATGCTGCTAAATAAGAATCTGAAGGGCACTCATCTGAGTATGAAGATGACTAAGCTGAGTAGCTAGTGGCTTCGAAGTACTGATAGAAACTGGGGAAGATGCTGCAGCAGTATTAGACGATACGATGTATGCAGTAGCTTCAACTCAGGATGTAACTTGAAGCACCACTGTACAAGATGACCAGGTCTTAATGAGAGCAGATAATCTGGGTGAAGGAAGATGCCAGAACAACATGGGATGGATCCGTTTGATGGGAAACCGCCATACATTATGATGTGATACCACAGAAGAACCAGCAAAGGAGCGAAGTCGAGTCTCCTCAGCAATTAGAGCAGCGAGAGTCTCAGCCATGGTGGGGAGGCATGAGAGTTGAGCCCAAATGGGTTCAAACTCAGAATGAAGGTGGATGACGAAGTCAAACATGAGGTTCTGCTCATCATATCTCTCCGTAGCTGCACACCCAGTATAACCAGAGCAGGCAGAGGGCACCATAGAGTCCAACTGATGAGAGATACATGTGAAGGCACTATAGAACTCTTCGTTGGACTGATCCTGTTGCTGCATAGCCTAAAGACTCTGTCGAAGAGAGAAGCGAAGTGTCTCACTGCTCTGCTGGTAATGGTGCTGAAGATACTCCCACATCAGTCTAGATGAGGGAAGATCAATGAAACTCTTCCAAATGGATATATCCGCGCTGTGACACAATATGCCCATAATACGATCATCACTAGCATGCTAGGTCTGAGCAACAGCTGCCTCAGTTTTCTCTATAGGAGGATCTACCGTAAGAAATGATAGAAGATGAATTAACCTGAGGAGCATGAAAACTGAAGAAACCCACTCTTGATAATTTTGACCATTTAGCTTGATATTGGAGGCTAGAAGAACACCACCAGAAGCCATGACAATACAGGAACAACACATGAAAGTCAGAGAAGAATCAGACCAAAAGATGCATGTGTGAAGCCCTCAAACAGTCATTGTCTCTCTTGTATTTTTGAACCGACAAAAACTTTAAAATGGTTTAAAAGGCTGCACATCTTCAAATCTCCACAAAACGTGGGAGGCGGCGGCGTAGGACGGGAGGAAGTAGTTAGGGGCGAGAGATGGCGGCACAGCACATGTGGCAGTGGAGCACATGTGCCAATGTGATGAGGACATCCTTCGCACCACATTCAACGTTTCAGACCTTTCTCCGTCCTTCAATTCTATGCTGTCAGACTCGAGGACGAGTCCTTTTCAAGAGGGGAAGTATGATGATAACATTCTTAGCACTAGCGCTTGACTAGAAGAACTCTGCTCGACATGCAGTCTGCCAACCAAGCGACGATCAGATGTTTGATCGGAGACTTCAACCAAGCACCATTTTCAGCACAGATGTCCGAGTCGATCGTGTGAGTACTTGTTGGAAAGGTATTCAAAAGAGCTTTCCAATGCATCAAGAATCATGGAAAATCAACGTTGTATGCAACCAGGAGACTCAAAAGAGTAAACATTGTATGAGAGGCAAAAGTCCAGTCCAAATCCGTGAAAAATAGTTCCAGATTTCCTTTATCTCTTATAGTATGTTAGGATTTTATTCTGTTTCAAATTAGATTAAGATTTGATTTGTAGTTTAAATCTTCTATATTTTGTAAACACCATCCTCTACAAAAGAGAGGCATGGTCTCGTATAGATTGTATTCTCGTGCCTTTGCCGACCAGTATAATTCAGAGTCTCACAATTCGGATCATAATACAGATCATTGGGAGTATTATTCTTCTGTTGTTGCTCTTGCTTTTCTTTTTGATTTTCTTGAGTTGTTCTTCGTGAATAGGTCAATCTAGTTTTGCTTGGTTGATAACCAATTGAGGAGTTTTTTAGCGATTGTGAGGTTGCTGGTCGTGTTCTTGGATCGTGGTTAGCTCCCCCGCTTCGTCAAAGTCATAACTTGTTTTATCCACAAATTTCTCCTACGACGAAAGATCGGGACCAAACTACATGCACGCATCTTAAAGCGAGGTGTGTGCATATCACAGTAGCACGGCACGGGAGGCGAAGTGACACAAGAGGCGGCCTGGTGTAGGAGGCGGCGGGGTGGCACAAGAGGTGGTCCAGCGCGAGAGGTGGTGGCCCAATGCGGGAGGCGACGGCGACAAAGGTGGCGGCCGACGATGCAGCGCATGGGATTCGACGGCGACGCAAATGGAAGACAGATTCATGCGGGGATGCAGATCCACAACGGATTGTGGAGATCGACGACGACGCACAAGGCAGATCTAACGGCGACGCACACAGGAAATGACTGGAGTTGGTTAGGCACGTTTTGGTTGGCCGGAGTTGGTCAGAGATGGCCCTCAACCAATGGTTTATATTAGTGTATAAACTAGATATATATAGAATACAGGCTGTCGTGGTATTACGAATACCCCGGCAGGTTTTTTGGTTGTTCTTAGCGAAGAAAAGACGACGCGAGCTGACCGCGTGACCGGTCCTCTCCTGTCGGGAAAACAAAAAGAATGACACGAGGATTTATACAGGTTCAGGTCTCAGTGGAGACCCTAGTCCTGTCGACGTTCTCCCGACTTGAGTCGGCTGGGGGAGTTCCCTTGCGGGGAGAGTGCTCCAAAGCACGCCTATTGGTTTTTGTGTATGATGTAAAAATGAATTGTCCTCTTTTACATGAGAGGGATACAAGGGCTTATATAGGCCCAAAATATGCAAAAAGACGAAACTACCCCGGCCGCAACCGCTAGATCGAAGGGCACTAGCGTCCTTCTTCCGACTGAGGGGGCTGGATGCTTGACAAGTGTCCTCGCCAGTTCGCGAGGTGCTTCTCGCGTGATCCTCATGTGACTCGGCGCCGGGGGCCTTGTCCCCGAGCGAACGGTGGCGCCCGGGACGGGGGTCACCGAGGGCCTTGTCCCCGGGCAAAAGGCGGCGCCCGGGATGGGTGTTACCGGGAGCCTTGCCTCTTACTTGGACTTGATCCCGTGGAGATTTCCCCCAACTGCAGCCCCCCATCTCCACTGCTTCGGGATCTTCTTCTTGTATCAACCATGGTGGCTCTGAAAAGATTTCAGACTGATCTAACTAACCAGGGCCAACTAAGACAGCAATGCAGAAATTAATGCAAACTACTTTAATGCATGAAATACTTGGGCTACTAGCCATAATACACAAATTAACCATTGCAAAAGCAACAGCGAATCACAAGGCTATCAAGAGCATCACCAGCTCTATCTTTACCATCCCCTAAGACACTCTGAGACAACAGAATGCACTCCCACAATCTTACCGAATTTTAGAAAATCCAAATAAGACATTGAAATAAAAGTTTTTAGGAGCTACAAAGCTCATTATTTTTATCAAAATAAAGTTTTCAGCAATTAGTTTCTAAATAAATTACGTCTTCCTGGTACAGCCAATTTCTAAAGGTGTCATCCTACAGTCAAGTTCTCATGTTGCTCTGATACCAACTTTTGTGTCGCACCCCAAAACTGGGACTGCGACTACTCCCGTGGAGACCTAGCTCGCTGCAGCTAGTCCCATATATACATACCCTTAACTTCCCAGGATAAGTCAAGCACAGGAGTATATTACATTGCAACAGAGTAACTTACAAAATATTTAAGCAGTATGGCCTGCTGGCCTTAATATTACATAAAGAGATTACAATGCCTTCACGGCATTCAAGGTTTAGCAAAATAATAACTACACAGCAGAAGATAGGTGACCCTCCCACAAAAGAAGTTGACGGCATAACAACACTCATCAGAGCTCTGGCAGAACTGGCTCTCCTCCTTCTGGATCCACAAAGTTCTCCACGCCTTCATCTAGATTATTGAACACTCCTTCTAATGGATTGAAGGTTGCAAGAGTGAGTACTTACGTACTCAGCAAGTCATAGGTAAGAGTAGATACATATAGTAGTGATGATATGAACCTAGACTAGTCAAGAATTATGGATGTTTGTAAAATAACCTTTTCCTTTCATATCTTCTCTTATCTTATCTCATGGCAGCACTTTTCATAACATAGTATTGCTATTCATGTTCACTAGATTATAGCACTACCGCGACACGTCGACACACGACAGCCCACGGCAGCACTCCTTATCATGACAACTCATGTCATTTGGGTAATCTTGACTTAACAAATTTTATTTAGAAAACATACTTGTGTCACACCCCGTGGATTTAATCCACCGCAACAGACTCCTATAAACCCCGGAGCTCGGAGTATTCGAATACGTTTTTAACTCTGCAGAGAGGTACCAATTTACCCGCAAGATATTCCACTTTCATGCACATCCTATCAATATGATTAGACCCTTCCTCACAACCATGTGTGAGTGGCAAGGTGGAGATAACAAGAACTTTTGTTATGTTTTACTCACAATTCACCCCTGACCCTGTGGATCTCTCGCGAACCACAGTTGTGGCAGGTACTCCCTCCACCCCTATGCATATTCCCATTACTGGGTCAGCGTGCAAGATCACCTTCAGTGATATGTGTGGGAGCCGTACTCCGTGCAAATCGTGCATCACAGCGCATCTCATGCAGGGGTTTTATGTGCGATCCACATAAGTACTTGTTCAGGCCTATCTCATACCAGGCTTGCGGTTAGTACGTTGTTCATGCCACTAGACGCACAACACAAGGTTCTAGTTCTTATATGCCAGTGACCAGACCATCCACAACCTTGCACCTTCAGTGCCTGCACATCCTTTGCAGTTAAGCACCTCCAGTGCTACCATCCTTCCTTACCAAAATTCTGGTCACGGCTAAGGGTTTTATTTCATGAATATAAGTATATACATAAATATATATTAGTTCATGGCTCAAAACTTGTTCATTTCACATTTCACAGATAACCAGTCTAGTACTGCCAATTCATAATTCAACCATTCTCAATCTTTCACATGCAATATTATTTATATTCAAGGTTATATTATAGCAACTCTTAAAATATAGGTTCAAGATGTCCAAGGATATGACTTGCCTTCCGCGTCATAAGAAACAGCAGCTGATGTTGGGTCGACAACGAAGTCCTTGAACTCAACTTCTGGCTCTGCTCGACGACAAACAAACACACAATGATTACTTCTTATATTAAAATGTTTTATGACTTATATGCAGATATGCTTAACAAGAATAACTGAATAATGCTGAGATTAGTTGAGACTACAGACTGAACTGAGTCAAGATTCTAGGGTTTCAAGGAATTTGGGCTAAGGGATAGGTGTTTAGGGTTTCAAGGTTGCAATAGGGACATCAATTTTGTGGCTGGTTTGATCAAAATTAACGAATGTCAACAGATCGACATTCGGTTCAAGGCTCTGACATAGCTTTAAGAAAAGCTAGAGTGCTTATCTCAAGTTGTGGTAGTAGAAGAAAATGTAGATTATAGCTCTACAATTTCGGTGGACAAAGTTATTTTCAAAATGCACAGCCAGAAGAAAGTGAACAAGGCCAATGCCACTGGCTGACAAGCTCTGGCATAGGGCTGGCAATGTCAAAATCTAGAGCTAAGCATAAAATGCTATTTAAGGGCTCAACTGGTGTGCTAACTTTGTCTAGGAGGTAGGCTTGAGTAACAGGAACAAAATACATAACAGGATCCACGGCTGAAGATGGCCGAACGGCAAGAAATCCAGTGATGAACTGTGGTGATCTCACTGCACTGAAATAGTTCTAGACACAGATCTTGGCAAGGCTATAACTTTCAATCTAGACCGATCTAGGTGTCGAGCTAGAAGACAAAAGTACTCAGGAGATTGAGGCACATCTAGAGGACAAAGTGGTTGAAGCTGGATCGGCCATAATCATTTTTCCAGTGAACGGCGCCGAAGAAGATGACACGGGAATTGGGCATTTTTGATACAGGTCGATTGAACTTAATTCCTTGCTCGAGGAGTATCTAAGAGGTATAAGGAAGCTGTTGGTGAAGTCAATTTGACTGGAGGATTACCGGAGAAGCCTGGCGACGTGAGCCAGTTTCTGGTGAAATTCCAATTTGGGAACAGCTTCGATTTGAGTTAAATTTTATAATCTTGATGCACAGGCTTGCTAAGAATAGTTCACTGATCAATTTAATCTACAGATTCGAAGGCTAATTTGGGATAAATCAAGCTGCATTGCCGGAATAGGGCAATTTGAGAATTCCGATGACCACCGGCGTTAAAGGTCACCGGTGAGCAATTAAATGCTATCACACAGAGAGAAGGATAAGGCAAACTCGCTGGTGGCTTCAATTTGAAGATTGGTGCAGTGGAGCGTGCTGGCACTGTTAGCCTTTGTGCTGAGCTCACCGGAGAAGAAAACGTAAACGGTGAAATTCGGGTTTAAAAAGGCTAAGGGAGCTCTGGTGAAGATGGTGAAGGTTAAGTTAATCTGAAGCTGCTATTTATAGGCACGGAACGGAGATAGCGGTGACGAAATAGTAATGGAAATTGCATCAGGGATGAAACTGGCCGGCCGCAGAAGAAACAGCGGCGACGGTGCAATGTGACGGCGACAACGGTTCTGCAGCTGATCAAATTGTCACTTCATCGGGACTTAGTGCTAGCTGGTGCAAGCGGTGGCGACAACAACTGGCGCGGCACAAAAGTTACTGACAAAAGCTATGGTTGCTTCTGCTGGTCGCGCACGGGGGCGGTGGCTGTTCGTCGATGTTGCCACAATGATGGCTGAAGCGAGGACGCGTACACAAAAGCATGCACAGGCACAAGCACAGGCGAAGCTTGGCCGGCGGCGAGAAAACACAGCACACAAGCATGGCGAGGCTCTGGTCGAAAATCAGCTGGGAGCTCTAGTCGAATCTGGACTAATTTGCAATTTCATATTTTGAGTTTTGGACTGATTTGCTAATCTGGAGATTTAGAAGATTAAAGCTGAATTCGATTGCACTGATCTGGCAAACTATATTCAACAAAATATTTGGTAAAGATATTTGATAAAATCTGGCACATTTGAATAGTTTTTTATATAAACTGAAAATAGGGTATTTTAGGGTAATTGAAATCTGAGTTTTGGTCGATTTCGAATTTTGGCAGTTAGGATGAGATTTTGAAATCTGGACAGAAGGGGAAATTGTTTCAAATAGCATTTGGAAGAAGTTTGTTGAAGAAATTCTAAATTTGGTGATGATTTGCAACATTTAGCCTTTTTAGGTTTATGGAAAATCTGGAAAAGGACTGATCTGCGATACCTCTTGGACTGATTTGTGAAAAGAGTCTAGATGATGAAATCTGGCTGCCAACTTTCTGGTTTAAGGTATTGGCATACCTATGATCATAATCTAAGAATAATCTGCTCTGAATTAGGTCAAGATTTGGCTAAATCTGAGTTTAGAGTATTTAGGGTAATTAACTTAATTCTGTTTTCGAAAACATAAGTTTTGACAAATCTGGGATTTAGAGATGGAATTGAATCTGACTTCTGAAGACTTTTAGGTTCAGAGTAACTAATAGATCACATCTGAGCAATCTAATCTTGATTTGGGTTTATGGAATAAATTTGGAAATTTTAGGGCTTGATATAGACAATGATCTAGCTACTACTACAATATATGCATGCATGTTGTTCATGAAAAAGGAAGTTTTCACCCCAAAACTCAGGGTGTTACAGCTCCCATCTAGTGAGGGGAGGGCCGAAGTCTCCATTCGGCTCCGTTATGATACAGCTCCTGCCGCCGTGGGTACAGGAGTACCTGGTGGCTGCTTCCCGGGACCACTGGGGGGACTGGGTCTGGAGGTGGTTTTACCTCTGGGTCTGGGACGCCGAGGTGATCTACTCACCTGAGCCCCCCCCTATAGCCTATCGTCCGCCCCCCAAGCCCCCGGTGTAGACCGAGGAGGAGCTGAAGCTCCACAGCAAGGTGGTTGGCTCCCGGGGCGTCCGTTCCATGAGGGACACCGCCGAGGAGCTGACGTTACTGAAGGTTTCCCCCTTCTCGTACGGGAGGAGGGGGATCGGAATGTGCCCGGCGCAGCGGCCTCCGCAAAAGTCGGTGACCTGACGTAAGCCCGCGGCAACTTTCTTCGTTTTTTGTTAATTGCGCTAACTCCCTTCACTTTTGCAGTCCGGCCATACCCGGTCGCCCGGGAGAAAGCGGAGAACCTCCTCGGGAGGTACTAAACCGACGAGCACCAGCGTATCGTGCGCGTCATCGGGGAGGGTCCTCCCCGGAACTTGGTTGCCGAGGCCTTTGGGCTAAGCGTGCCAAGGCTCAGAAGGTCCCCGGTCCAGTAACGACGCCGGGTTCCACGCCCGTGAAGGCCCTGGACACCACCCCTGGGTCGGGATGTGTGCGAGCTCCTTCCAAGCGCGAGGTGACGCCCCCCCCCGGAAGAAGAAAACTCCGGGGGGGGAGACGCAAGGGTTCGCGTGCCTTCCCGAGGCCTCCAGAGAGGCCCGGGGGAAGGAGCCGGCCGGTGACGAGGGCGCGTCTGACTCGGCGAATTATGCCCCCTCGCCTCCTTTGGCAATCGCACCTCCAGTGGCACCGGGATTACCGGAGCCGAAGCCGCCGGAGGTTCGTTTCGCGGAGGCTTCCCCTCCGCGTGTCGAATGGCTGATGGACGAGGGGGGAACCCCTCGGTCTACGAGGTCCCCGCGGCGACGGAGGTCCCGGGGGCCCCACGGCCCGGAAAGGGGAAAGGGCTCCTCATCCCTTCCCAGGGTGGCACCCCCTCGGAGAGCTCGTCCACTTCCTCTTCGGCCACCTCTTCAGCGGCAAGGACTCCGGCCGCTGCCACTCTGGTTCACATCACCCCCGCGACCGTCGTGAGGGGGCCTGCTGGCGCGGACAGGTCCAGAGCCATTGGGAGGAAGAGCCCCCTGCTGTCCGCGGGGGAGGTCTTCCAGTTCGCGGAGGGGCTCCAGACCCTGGAAGGTGCAGGAGTATGTCTCGCAAGGGACGTTTTGCGATCGTTGCGGGGAGCTGCAGTCGCTCCATATCCAGGTTCGTTCCCGGATCACCAGGTCGTTTCTTCCTAAGATTTTACCAACAGTTGGGCTTCAAATAACTTTTGCGCTCGCAGGGGGCGGCCCTCGCCTGGGGCATCGAGGCGCGCTTTGACAAGGCACTGAAGGAGGTGGAGGGGAAGGCTGCTGCCTTTTCGGAGGAGCGGGACGACGCGCTCCAGGAGTTGGCTCGAGTCTGGGCCCAGCTCCACGCCTCCGAGAACGCCAACGACCGGCTCCGAAGGGAGGCAAGGGCAAAGGAGGATGCCCTCCTGGAGCTCGAGGGCTCTAGCGCCCGGGCGATGGCGGAAGCAGGTCGCTCTGTCTGCTCGGCCCTCGAAGGGCTTGGGGTGAGCCTCGGCCTAAGGGGCAGCTCTGACACGGCGCCGACGACACTCGCGGAGGATGTGCGTTTTCTCAACGCACAAGTCTCTGTGATCCCAGAGGCCGCCGATGCTCGGGCACGGGGCCGGGCGATCCCAGTGGTGGCCGCCGCCGTGGGGCTCGTGGAACTCCTGGGGATTGGCTCCCGGGCGATCGGGGGCCGGATCCCCCAGGGCTTTCCTGAGTTCTTTGAGCCGCTCCGGTGAGAGGTGGAGCAGCTCACCGGGGGCTTCTACGACCGGATCGTGCGGGTACGATTCCCAGCGTCGGCGCCTCCGAGGGCGGACACTACGGCTCCGGCGGAGGCCTCCCGGAGGGAGGAAAACAATGAATAAGTATGAGCCTCCCCCCGGGCCTTTAGATAGGTCCTTCTATATTTTAGGATTTCTGCTCCCGGTAGCTTCTTAGAAGAAGCCCCGGAGACTTGTACAAAAGACATTTTGATGCAATAGAATGAATTTTTTGCTAAGTCTTGAATTGAATTTACCAGACGCCCCGGGAGGTTACTCACGGGAGAGAGCCCCCGAGAGTTGAGCGCAACTTTAAAGGCGCCCTAGTGTTGCGAGGAGCCTCCCAGGAGATAAGGCCTCCGGGCTCCAGAGGGTATCACTCGGGGGATGCCCAAGCCACCTTGATTTTGCTAAGTCTCATTTCCGGGGGACATGGTAGGGGTGTCTCCCGGGAGCCGATCCGGTTGTGGTGGCTCCCGGAGTGGCACCAAGACAACTTCAACAACCACCGCGCCGAATTATCCCCTCCGCGACCGGGGTCCCGGAGGGTTCCGCCGCTTTGAATACTCCCACTGGTGGGCTACGAGTATTGGCCCGAGAACCTGCTTCGGGAGGCCCAGTGACGTATACGGAGCTTGTATCGAGACCTGGCCCGGGAGCTATCAAAGGGCCTCCAGGATTATTAGGTGTAGGAGCCCCCCAGGTTGTATCTTGCGTTTAATGTACCGATACCCACCGGAGGGGGAAGATTTCCTCCGGTTAAATATTTCAATAAAGCTAAGTTTTCTTGTTCCTTAACTTATTTTACTTTCTGAGTCCAAAGGATGGTGCGAAAAGGGCAATCCCCGGGCACGAGTTACCCCCCTCCCCACAGCGGGTTTTAGTGTAGCTCCGCGCGCTATGGAGGAGGAGTGAAGGGCCCGGATGCTAATGATTGCCGGGGTAAAAATTCTCTCAAGAAGATTTTCCAAAGGTCCCGGAGAGAAATTTCCCGGTCGCCGTGAGAACGGGGAGCCGGGAGTCAAGTCTCCGGGAGAAACGTGAGAGCGGGGAGCCGGGAATAAAATTTTCGGGAGAAAATCTCCAAAATCCCCGGGAATAATTTTTCCAAGAGGAAACCTTTCGGTCACCGTGAAAACAAGGATCTGGGAATGAGATTTCCAGGAGAAAATCTCCGAAATCCTGGGAATAATTTTTTCGGGAGAAAACGTTCCGGTCGCCATGAAAACGGGGGGCCAGGAATGAGATCTCCGAGAAAGAAAATCCAAGAATTCCGTCTCACTGAGGAGAAAATCAACCCCCGGAGGAGGATGAGTCCGATGACGGGTCTGAGTGTTTGAGGGGGACTAATCTCTCAAATTGACTCGTTACCTCAGTCCTTGAGGACTGGGTTGCCGCTTACCCCCTCGGTCCACGAGGGGTGATTGTAAGCCGCCCTACGGGGGCGGGGGCTCCCGTCGTAGGGACCTTTTGGGTCATGATAGCCCACTTCCTCACGGAGAGGGCATCCTCACGGGGAGGGCATCGCCGTGAGAGACGGTAATGTCGAGACCTGCAGTGAGCCCAAGCTGAGGAAAGACCAATTGTATAAACAAGGAATTGAGATACAACACCTCCCCCCGCAAGATCACGACAGGGGAGGGAACTGTGAGTACAATGCCCCCCTCCCCTCCGGCGTAATCGCTCTGGGGGAGGAATGAGCCCGTAGGCTAGGTGCAGAACTTGCGAAGCAAACGTATGTTCCACGTGTGCTTCAGCTCCTGCTCTTGAAGGTCGGAGAGCTTGTAAGCCCCCGAGCCAGGTTTGCTGAGATCTTGTAGGGGCCCTGCCACTTGGGGGAGAGCTTGCCCTGGGCTTGAGGGTCGGTTACGTGCTTGAGGACAAGGTCCCCGAGGCGGAAAGCTCTCTCGCGGACGCGCTGGTTGTATGCGCGCGCCATTTCGCGCTTGTAGATGGCGTGGTGGAGGAGCGCTCGGTCGTGTTCCTCTTCGATGAGGTCGACCTCCAGTCGCTGATTTGCCTCATTGGCTTGGTACGTTGCGGCCGTAGCTCCGTCGAGGAGCTCGACCCACAGCTACTGGAAACCAATCTCCGAGGGGAGAACCGCCTCGGCCCCGTACACGAGGGAGAAGGGTGTGCGTCCCATCGCCCGGCTCGGGGTCGTACGTATGGAACAGAGGTGCTAGGGAGCTCCTCCGCCCATGCGCCCCGTTTGGAGGCGGCTTGTTCGAGTCGTCAGTGTAACCCCTGTAGGATTATGCCGTTGACCCTTTCAACGGCCCCGTTGCTCTGGGGTGAGCTACCGAGGCGAAGTGGATGGTGAGCCCCAAGCCTTCGCAGAATTCCCATAAATAGGCCGAGTCGAATTGGGTCCCGTTATTGACAGTGATTTCCCGGGGGACCCCAAAATGACATACGACATTCTTCCAGAAAAACCATTGTACTGCCCGGGACGTGATGCTGGCCAGAGGCTCGGCCTCTACCCATTTGGTGAAGTAGTCGACTGTGACCACCGCATACTTGTAGCCCCCGGGCTCTGGGGGGAAGGGGCCCAGGAGGTCCATCCACCAGCGCATGAAGGGCCAAGTAATGGAGATAGTCTACAGCGCCACATAGGGGAGGTTAGAACCCTTGGCCATCTTCTGGCAGGCCTCGCACGCGGAGACAAGGTCTCGCGCGTCACGGACCACTGTGGACCAATAAAAGCCCTGACGAAGAGCCTTGGCCACGACGGCGCGTGGAGCCAGGTGAGACCCGCAACTCCCCGAGTGGATGTCCTCGAGGAGTTGGAGCCCTTCCGGCCGTGGGAGGTAGCGGAGCAGGGCGGAGGCCCCCTACTTGTAAAGCTTCCCCTCCAGCAGGAGGTATGCCCGGGCCTTGGCTCGGAGGCGCTTAGCCTCGGTCTCGTTGGGAGGGTCCCCTTAGCCTTGGTCTCGTTGGGAGGGTCCCCCTCCCCCTTTATGAAGGAAATAAGGGGGTCCATCCAAGACGCGACTCGGGTGATCTCGGAGACTTCCGGGACGCAGGACCCATTGCCCGCGTCCGGGGAGGTCACTGAGGGCTTCGCGATGATCTCCAAAAAAGCTCCCCTGGGGAGAGGTTCCCGGGCGCTGGCCACTCGGGCCAAGGCATCGGCCCAGTCATTGTCCCCCCGAGGGATGTGCCGAGCCTCTAGGCCGTCGAAGTGCTTCTCCATATTGCGTACCTCCTGCAAGTAAAGACTCAAGTTTGCGTCATGGCACAAGTAGGACTTGTCCATTTGGCAAACTACGAGCTGGGAGTCTCCTTTCACGAGGAGGCGACGAATCCCCAGGGAGTGCACGAGGCGCAACCCGAGGAGCAAAGCCTCGCATTTGGCGACGCTGTTCGTGGCGGGGAACTCGAGCCGCGCCGCATACTCCAATTCCTTCCCCTCAGGGCTCCGGAGGACTACCCCCGCGCCGGCCCCAGCGAGACACAAGGAACCATCAAACATGAGCGTCCAATGGTCACTGCGTTAGCGCGGTTCGAGGAGACTCTCGTCTCTGGACCCGGAGATAGGGGTCCACTCCGCCACAAAGTCAGCGAGGACTTATGACTTGATGGCAGAGTGCCCAGTGAGGGAAAGGGAGAAGGGAGTGAACTTGGCCCCCCACTTTCCGATCCAACCGGTGGCTTCTTTGTTCCAGAGTACCTCCCCCAAAGGGAGGGACGACGGGATAATGATCGGGTGTCCCATGAAGTAGTGACGAAGCTTCCGGGACGCCATTAGAAGGGCATACCAGATCTTCTCTATCTCCGTGTACCGAGTTTTAGCCCCTTGGAGGGCCTCACTCACGTAGTACACGGGACGCTATTGCCCGTCCTGCTCCTTACCAATACCGCGCTTACAGCGACCGGGGTTGCGGCGAGGTAAAGGAGCAAGGGTTCTTCCGGAGACGGGCTCACGAGCATTGGGGGGCTCACGAGGTACTTCTTTAGGTCGTCGAAGGCCTCCTGGGCCTCGGGAGTCCATCGGAACCCCTCGAGGCCTCAGAGGATTTTGAAGAATTGGAGGCCACGTTCCCCCGACCGCGAAACAAAGCTACTCAGCGCGACCAAGCGGCCAGTGAGTCGCTGTACATCTTTGACCGAGCGTGGCGGGGGCATGTCCAGGAGTGCCCGGATCTTTTCGGGGTTGGCCTCTATGTCCCGCTGGGACACGAGGAAGCCCAAGAGCTTCCGCCCACACACGCCAAAGGCGCATTTCTCAAGATTGAGCTTCAACCCGTATACGCAGAGGTTGCGGAAGATCTTCGCTAAATCGTCGATGTGAGCAGCCGCGCGGAGGCTCTTGACGACTGCGTAGTCGACGTAGACTTCTACGTTGCGGCCGATCTGGTCTTTGAGAACCAACGTCATGAGTCGTTGGAAGGTCGCTCCAGCGTTCTTCAGCCCGAAGGGCATATGGACGTAGCAGAAGGTTCCGAGGAGAGTTATGAAACTCGTATTTTCCTCGTCCCCTTCCGCCATCCGGACTTGGTGATAGCCCAAATACGCGTCCAGGAAACTCATCAACTCGCACCCTGCGGTCGAGTTGACCAGCTGGTCGATCCGCGGGAGCGGGAAGTTGTCTTTGGGGCAAGTGCGGTTGAGGTCGGTGAAGTCCACGCACATTTGCCACTTACCGTTTGACTTCTTCACAAGAACGGGGTTCACGAGCCATTCGGGGTGCAAAACCTCCCAAATGAACCCCACCTCTTGGCGATCTCGGCCTTGACTGCGTCTTGGCGTTGAAGGGAGAGTTTTCTCAACTTCTGTTTGATTGGGGGGTGACTAGGGGTCACTGCGAGCTTATGCTCGATGACTTCCCGGGAGAAACCTCGCATGTCAGAGAGCTTCCAGGTGAAAACGTCGAAGTTCTTGCGTAGGAAAGCCGCGAGTTGCTCCACGTGCTCTTCAGGGAGATCCGCCCCGATCTTGACGGTCTTGTCTCCGTCGTCTGGGGACAGCGGGACCTTCCGGAGGTCCCCTTCCGGACGCGGCTTGGGGGGAGACCTCCCGGAGGGTATGGCGGTGGCATCCAGCGCCGGGGGAGAGGTCTCTCCCCCCAGGGTCTTGATTATGCTGACACTCCCGATCATCACGGCGGTGCGCTCATACAAAGTGCGGGCCACGTCTTGGTTGCCCCGGGCGGTGATCACGCCGTGAGGCCCAGGGATGATCACGCCGTGAGGCCCAGGGATTTTCACGCAGAGATAGCTCTGGTGGATTGCGGCCCCCAAGCGGTTGATCGTGGTCCTCCCCATAATTGTGTTGTATGAGGAGGGGAGGTCCACTACGTCGAACCGGACCATTTCTGTCCGGTAGTTGTCTGGGGTACCAATGGTCATGGGGAGATCCACCTTCCCCACAGGGTGGATCGTCTTCCCCGGGATGAATTCCTGCAAGGGCCCTACTACGGGCTGCAGTAGCTTCTCGTCAACCTGCATCTCCCTAAACGCCTTCAGGTACAGGACGTCGGCGGAGCTTCCGCCATCGACGAGTATGCGTGCTAGGTGGCAGTTGTAGACGGTGGCGGAGACGATGAGTGCGTCGTCATGGGGGAAGTGAACTCCGCGCGCGTCTTCCGCTGTGAAAGTGAGGGGGATGTCCAACCACTTTGGTGGCTGGGACGTATGCAGCACCCCCACAACCTTTACTTCACGCACGTACTTCTTGCGCTGGCGCTTGGAGTCTCGCCCCGAGGCAGACCCTCCCGTGATGACGTTGACACGCCTTTGGGAGATTTGGAAGGGGAGCACTTCTGAGGGGCCCCCTTCCCGTGCTTGCCCTTATTGCTCCCCCGCAAGGGGAGAAAGGGCCGGTAAAGCCGGCTGAGAGGGCAAGGAGGCAAGAGTCCCCCCCTGCCCATGCTAGTCGAGGAATGCGGCGAAGTGTTGGAGAAGTTGGTGGCATTCCCGAGTAGCGTGGGTATTGGACTTGTGGAAAGCACACCACAGGCCTTCCTTGCCTCCCGTCCCGGGGACTTCACGACCGCGGGACGACTGCCCCCCCCCCATGGCCTTTCGGCTTGGGGAAGGGACGGTTGCCCTTGGGGGCATCGCGTGAGCCGCCTCCGCCCTCGAGGGCAAAAGCGTCCCGAGGCCATGGCTCGCTATGACTGCCCCTCTTGGGGCGCTTGAGGGGGTCCCTACCTTCCCGGTCGACGGGGACGGGAACCCCCTAGTTTTTCTTCCAGAGGTCGTCCTCCTCCGCCCGAGCATACTTCTTGATATAGTGAAGAGCTCGTCGGCGGAGGAGGGGCAGCTTCGGGAGAGTCTTCGATGGAGCTCCCCGGGGAGGATCCCGCTCTTGCACGCCTCAATGACTGTGGAGTCAGGGACGTGGGCTACTTTGCTCTTGACCAGAGCAAAGTGCTTAAAGAAGCTGCGGATGGTTTCCCCTATCCTCTGTCGGACAGTGTATAGCTGCGATGAATCCAGGGGACGCACGTAGTTTCCCTGGAAGTTTGCACAAAATTCGCACTTGAGCTGCGCAAAAGACTTGATGGAGCCGGCCTTCAAGTTGTAAAACCACGAGCGGGCGATCCCGGTCAGGTAGAGGGGGAAGACATTGCACTGCACCGTCTCGTCCCCCCTAGCCGCTGAGATGGCTGTAGAATACACCTGCACAAACTCGTAAGGATCGGCCTCACCATTGTAGTGTTCGAGGTGCGGTGGTCGGTAAGGCCGCGGCCATTGAATGCATCATAGACGGTGGCATAGCGGTTGATTAGCCCCCTCCACCTCCCGGGGAGAGTCCCGGTCGCTGTCCCCTTTGACGGGGGATGCGCGTTCGTTATTGAAGTCGAGAAGGGGCCCAAGGGGTCAACCGACGTGGCGGTAGCGCCTCTTCTCCTTCGGGTTAGTCGAGCTAACCTCCTGGACATCTAGGCATCCCTCCGCGACGGCGGTCGCTTCTTCAACAGGCCTCTTTCCTCGGCCAGGACAAGAATGTGGTTCACCGCGTCCACGAACCGGGGGAGGCTCCGGCCGGCCACGCGAGAGGGCCTCTCCAGACTTGGTGGTACGCATTTGCTCGACTTCCTCCTGAGTAAAGCAAACCTGATCCGCCAGGGCAGGCCTCGGGGGTGGCCCCAGGGGAGGAGGGAGCTCATGCGTTGCGGTCGCAGGCTTGGGAGGTACTATGGGGGTGTGGGTGGGATCCTCCACCGGGCAGTCCCCGAGAGTCCCAGGGGGGCCCTCACGGGGGAGATCCAGCGGCGACGTGGGAGCCGTCCAGTGGGCTGCTTCCGGCGCGACGGACGCTACCGGCTGGGCGAAGCCAGCCCCAGGCCTAGGGAAGACCCCCGGTCCGGAGTGAGCCACTGGCATGGGGAAGGCTCCGGGGACGGGGTAAGCCCCAGGCGTTAGGAGCGCTCCCAGGAGCATAACCCCCGATGGAATCGTAGGTCCCGGGAGTGACTTGGCCTCTGAGGGTCGGAGGGGCCACCGGGTGTCCCATGAACGGGGGCATTGCCCCCATGAACTGGAACTGGGGCGGATAGATGGGGGTCGGCGGCCGCGTCAGGACGCGGAGGAGTTCATCCATCGAGCACTGGGCGTGGAGTTGGCCCTCCACAAGAGCTTCGAGTAGGGCGTCCCGAGAGGCCAGGGGAGCCACTGGGAGAGAGCCAACCCCCCCCCCCTCTTGGGCGCCCATGGTTACCAGGTCAAACCCGGAGGCCTGTCCGCTGAAACTACCGGGAGGGTCAGAGGTGGTACCTGGGTTTGGCCGTGTCCGAGCGGGAGCATAGGAGCGGCCGTGCTTCGGAGGGGTGGCGCCGGGTCACTGGGACCGGCCTCACCAGGTAGGGCGCGAGCCCTCGTTCTTGGGGGAGCCATGGCGATTTGTCGTGAGCTCCCCACGGACGGCGCCAACTGTCGTGGTATTACGAATATCCTGACAGGTTTTTTGGTTGTTCTTAGCGAAGAAAAGACGATGCGAGCTGACCGCGTGACCGGTCCTCTCCCGTCGGGCAAACACGAAGAATGACACGAGGATTTATATAGGTTCAGGTCTCAATAGAGACCCTAGTCCTATCGACGTGCTCCCGACTTGAGTCGGCTGGGGGAGTTCCCTTGCGGGGAGAGTATTCCAGAGCACGCCTATTGGTTTTTGTATATTGATGTAAAAATGAATTGTCCTCTTTTACATGAGAGGGATATAAGGGCTTATATAGACCCAAAAGATGCAAAAAGACGAAACTACTCCGGCCGCAACTGTTGGATCGAAGGGCACTAGCGTCCTTCTTCGGCTGAGGGAGCTGGATGCTTGACAAGTGTCCTCGCCAGTTCCCGAAGTGCTTCTCGCGTGATCTTCACGTGACTCGGTGCCTTGGCCCCGAGCAAATGGCGGCGCCCAAGACGGGGGTCACCAGGAACCTTGTCTCTTACTTGGATTTGATTCCGCGGAGATTTCCCCCAACACAGACTAAATGTGCCACGTATATGCATAAACAACTATACATATAAGTATAGATATATGTACATAACACTAATGACAGCAGCGAACAGGCAGCATACAAGCTTCTTTTGAAAAAAACACCACCATTACTGTAAAATTAAATTCGAGATGCATTGCCAAAAACAAGCCCAAAATTTTCCTAAATAATTTTACTTGTCACTAATAATTATATTTATGTCAGCAGCATACTAGTCCGTATAAGTAGGCTACAGAGGGATGCTTTCTGAACCTTTTTGATCTTGTAGCTACAAGCCATGAGTCCAGGATAAGCCATATGAACTGTGTGAAGTACAGGGTATTAATTGTAGGTCTACCATGGGTACCGCACTTGCAGGCTGATGCTATGCAGGAAGTTGTTTTATACAAGGCATATTAGTCCTCTACAAATTTCTTCCAACTGAAAAAATATAATGTTGTTTGTAAATGCAATGACTCCAGAGAGAAAATCAGGCAAGGGATGCATGTACAGAGCACAAACGTCTAGTGCAGTGGATCTTTATCCACATGAATGAAGAATTAGCTTTGTAGTTGATGTATGGGTTACATTTCCTTTTTTTTCCGTTCTTCTCAAAGTATCGTGTGGATTTACATGTTTTGGTGAGAGACTATCTACTGAGAAGATGCAGCAACAGGTGGAGTCCTCAGCAGCTGTTGCAACAGCCGGGCTGCAAGGCGCTGTGTGACCCCTCCAGCAACACGAGTACCCAAGGTGCGGGCTTCAGGTTCTTGCAGCACCTAAGTATCACAACTACAGTTTAGTTACGTGTTACAGAATTGTGAATAGCTGATCAGATTGTCATTATGAACTATAGCTACAGCCTACCTGTAAAATTGGTTGCAAAAGTTTTGGATCAAAGCTATTCGAGGATCTCAAAAGGCCCCATATTCTGAAAACCCTGTCTCTGAGCTCAATCATTTGTTCCCGTTCAACATCACTTATCTTGAAAGGTCCAGCTGGACTGCCATTGGAAACTAAGGGCTTCAGAAATTCTGGAGTTGCATTGTATGTATCAATCAGTGTTCCAAAAGTGATGGCTTCCGTGACACGAACTGCTTCTTTCACAACTAGTCCTCGCAGTTCTTCCCCATCAGGACCAAGTAGAAGCTTTAGGACGGGCTGTAGAGCATCTTTTGCCACAAAATCTCTATCTTGGCGCCCTTGAACAAGAAGATTTTCAAGCCTACTCCATCTGTAGCAAAGCAAAAGGTCAAGTAATACTATCATGGTAGGATGCAAATGTTGGATGATCAATTATATTCCCCCATTATAGAGCTGTAGAAACTATTTTCAGCAGGACAAGTACTTGCCTAAATTTGCCATCCTTGAATAGCAGCTCAATTAGAGCATCTCTGAGATATGGATTGGGATCAGTGAGTAGCCTTTTAGCAAAATAAGGATACGAGGCAGCCAGCACCTTAAAATTTGGGTCGGCATACAGTGCTAGACCTTCCAGCACAGTGAGTGACCGCAGTATCAAGGCGTAGTAGGCTGGTACTAGATTCAAATAAACCAAAAGAACTTATCATTATCTAAGAAAAATCAAGATGTAAGAATTAATACCTGAACAACGCAATACTTACCATTGAATGGGTACTGATAAAGAACAGCACCTAAGCCATCGACAATGGTTTTGAAGTTTAGCTCACTTACTGTTGAGTTCAGTGCATCATCAAAGAAGTTCTTGAGAGCAGGCACAATTGGTGAAACATCTACATCAGGTTCCAAAAAATCAAGCGCATAATAATCTCGAGCCATGGCTTCATAATCCCTATTGACCATGTGAACAACATGTCCAATGATGGCTACCCTTGCCTCCTCGGGGGTTTCACTCATCATGCCAAAATCAAGAAAAGCAAGCTTCCCCTCAGGTGTTGCCAAAATATTACCAGGATGGGGGTCAGCATGAAAGTAACCATACTCTAGAAGCTGCCTTAAGCTACACTGGATACCAATGTTCACCAATTCCAGGACCTTCAAACCTTGTTTTTCAATAGCTGCTTGTTGATTTAGTTTTACACCCTCAATCCACTCCATTGTCAGAACCTTTGCACTTGTGTAATCCCAAAATATGTCAGGCACCAATACATCTTGCTTGTCAGCATATAACTTTCGAAACTTCCGTGCATTTTGGCCTTCCTGCATTTAGCATTGGTACTACCGTTCAATTATCAATCACAACATGTTGGCAGACTTATTAGGAGAAATAGTTCACAAGTCTGCTGCTTAAGCAATTGAGGATGTGTATTGTCTCGGAATTTCATGATATACGCAATTTATTAACATTTGTAGTAACTCTAATAAAGCTGTTCAACATTAAACAGTAGGAAAGCTAGTGCCTTATAGGCTGCATATGTGGATACGAATATATGTGAAAGACGGCATATGCGGATAACAGAATATATGTGAAAGAAGTCACAAGGGCCAATGACAGGAAAATGTACCTGGACATAATTAAGCTCTTGATAAACTCTTCGAGCAAATTCATCCGTCAGGGCAACAACATCGCTGGATATAAAGTCGACATACTTATTTATTAGGAAACCAAGCCCCCTCAATAGATAAAAATCAAGCCCTATGGCGTCCTCAATACCAGGTCGTTGAACCTTAACAGCCACCAGCTGGCCAGAGTACTTTAAACGAGCCTTATAGACTTGACCTAGACTTGCAGCTGCAATCGGGGAAGGTGATATCAACGAGTAGATTGAATCAAGAGGAAAGCCGAGCTCCTTCTCGATGCACGCAAATGCCGCTTCATCGGGAAATGTGGGAAGTGAATCCTGCAAGGTGAACAAAAATGTGAATGGTTTGTATAGACCTGAAAACAGTGCCAAAGGTTGTTCCCTAAATATTCAGGATACATCACGATTCATGAATTAGTAAACCCGACAAGATATTATCGATTCCCTCCGAAATAATAAGCATTTTGTAATGTCGGAAAGGGATCCAAATAATGTTAAGTCTATATTCTTGGATGAAAATGTATTTTTCTTGGCCTAGTCTTTGATCTATGATCGAATTATCATTGAGAAACTAAATAAAGCCTGTCCATAGGTAGGACATGAGAGTGGACAGTTAAGCGAACACTGCCATTTTATCTATACTTAATTTCTATACTACTGCATATTGTATGAGTTTTGAATTTGCAAATTTTCTTTCTTTTTATAACTGTCTGATCTAAATGATGTTATCCATTGATTTTGATAAATCTAATGGACAATATTTTGAGTTGTTTCTGCCTCCACCTCATTTACTATGCATCCACAGTATTAATTCCTGCATTAAAACCTGCAATTAAACCATTTTGCGTGATTGGGTGCCCTTCCCCGCAATTATGTTGTACATGTATCACCAAATTTCTTATGTTAGTCTCTTACTATAGCTTAGTTTGCAGCTAGACATTATACTTTTAAAAAGACTGTGTCATGTTTGATGCTATGTTGTTGGGTATAACTGCATCACTTTATATGAAGCATATAACAATTTTGTTCTAACTTAGTGTCTTACAGCATGTGTTGCACGTGTTTGCTAACTAACTAGTATTATATACTGTATGAGTTTTGAATTTCCAAAAAAATTTTCCTTTTATGGCTGTGTTATTCAAACAACATTAACCAGTTATTTGAGATATCTATGTTCAATATTCTAAATTGTTCCCATCTCAACCACATTAAAACCTAGCTGTTAAACCATGCACGCAAGTATTTACCCTCAATTTAAACCCGTGTGTAATGTCTCAAATCTAGGAATGAAACCAGATCGGATATGGGCGGATATTGGATATTCTGTATCCTAACCCATATTTTTTCTCGAATACTGAAACGGATACGGATACAAATCCGGATAGTCTCAGATATGGATATGTGATGAATACAGATCAGATGTGAATACGGTTACGGATATATAGAGGTATATTAGGTACAAACACGTATTACAAATTCAGCGAATCAAATGCACAAGCTATATCATGCATACACTAGTTTATTGCAAGCATATACACCTGACATTAGCAACATAACAAGTTGCTAAAGTTAATTAAGAACATGTCCTTCCAAGAAATCCATGGAGCAAAAACACTCAAGCATGAAGCAGCCAAAATCCGATAAGACAGACAATTAAAGGCATATAAGTCATAGTTTAATTATAAACTGTATGAGTAACTCATTGTTGAGCTAGGCCATGTGCAATTGATGGTTGAGCTGAGGATAGGGCCAACCCATTTCCTATACTATCTGGATATCTGATTTCTTTTTTTTCTGGATATTCGTATTTGTATCCATATCTGTTGGATATCATGCTCCTGTATCTGTACTTATATCTGACAAATTTTATTTGTATTCATATCCTTATTTTGACTGGACAGTTATATTTCAACCCGAATTCACTATCCAACCAACACATACAGGATGGATTGGGTGGACAATATCCGACCCGTTTTCACCCATATCAAATAAATGGAATGTAATTTTTGTTTTGTAGCTTTTGAGCTGTATTTTTTTTTTGAGCTGTAAAACAAAATTTTTGGCTGACATGGAATCCAACTGTACGCTTACTATGTTTATAACATAGGCCCAGCATGTCTCAAGCTCAAGACCTCTTGCTTAGATACTATGTTGAGTCTAGGAAAGGGAGACATTTCTACTCATGTTTCAACACACACCAAGTTAAAGTAACTAGCCAAAAATCTCACACAATTGAACAGTTAATCTCAATATGTTTTAAAATTTTATTCATGTTCCATGGATATAGGACCTTGTTTCATCTTTCCAATTCCGTGAAAAATTAATTAAAAAAATAATTCTAAAAGACATATTAAAAATCTTTTAGTTAGATTGTGATATTTTAATTTCCAATTTCCAAATTCTGTTAAGAGATACTGTAGGATCTAGATAGGATTCTTTTTTTAAACAGAATTATTGACCGTTTTATAATCAGGGTCCACCACATAGACAGGTTAGATTTTCTTTCCATTAACCTAAATTTCAGTTTTTGTTTTTCAAGGATTGGTGTGGAAATTTTTAGTAAAATCTCAATTTGCAAGAAACTTGCTTTGTTTTACTAAAATCTCAATTTGGAACAAAAGGCACGCATTGCTACTCATATTTCAGCACAATCCAAGTTAAAGCACTATTGATTTTCCATTCTCAAGATTAAAACATGCCTTCTTGGCCTAATCTTGACCTATGATAGAGTCTGTGCACAGCAAGTAACAGTGGCTACCTGCAGCTCAGAGAGCTCCTCGAGGTACTCCGGTGGGCAGAGATCGGGCCGCGTCGACAACCCCTGCCCAATCTTCACAAACGTCGGCCCCAATCCGGTCAGGATGTTCCGCAGCTCCACCGCCCTCGCCCGCCTCCTCACCACCCCCTCCCCCCTCCTCTCGTCCAACAGAAGCTTCAAACCAAACGCCCCAAGCTTCGACAGCACCTCCCCCGCTCTAAGAACCACCTGCAAACACAGCAATTCACACCACAAATCAAACCAGAACACCTCACACCACCCCAATTGCTACTCGCTAAGCTTAGCTAATGCCAGAAAAGGTAGGGTTTTGACGGTGCCTTGAGGGGGCGGGAGCCGTAGCGGGAGGCGAGGAGCTCGGGACTGTAGACGGTGGCCGAGGCGGCGCGCACCATGGCGCGGGACTCGGCCTGCATGTCCTCGGCGCGGTCGCGGGCGTAGGATGCGACGGCGTAGGCCACGGGGGGCGTGGCGGGCGGGGGCGGGCGCGGAGCGAGCTGGATGGAGAGGTCGGCCGCGGAGGGGGCCGCGGAGGGGGCCGCGGCGGGGGAGGCGGCGCGGAGGAGGGAGGGGCGGCGGCAAGGATGGGAGGGGTGGGGGTGGGAGAGGAAGAGGGAGAGGGAGACGGCGGCGGCGGTGGCGGTGGCCGCCATGGCCGGCCGGAGAAGTGGGGGGGAGGCTGGTGTGGAGGTGGGAGGTTGGGGTCTTGATGTCTGTCTGTGCGCGAGTGTTTTTGTAAGGTGGTGTTAGTTCGTGAGGGGTTTGATTTGGGCCACAGAGAGGACGAGGAGATGAAAGCGTCCACGGCACTCCGACAATGGAGTTTCCAGCTTACATACTAGTGTAGTAACTTTGAATTGGACTGTTTTATGGTGTAGCTCTCCACGGATCGTGTCGTGTTAGATTTGTGTTATATTGTCATATGTGAAAAAATCAGACTAGTAAATTTAGATTTAGACTTTTATTTATTAAATGTGTCACTCATATTAACACATTAAGATAGTCATATTATATTAAAGACACCTTGATACAACACAAATTGATACTAGTTTAATATAATAAAAACTACGTTAAACTAGGATTATCTTTGTTTTGATTTTCAATTAAGTTAAAGTAGAACTGAATTAAGGTTTAAATTTCAGATTTATTTTTTAAGTTGAAATTCTTTTGAACTAGAAACTACAAATGAATTTAAGATCTTGTTTAAAAGAATTTCAACTTCAGATTAAAACTGCCAAAAATTTAAGTCCTCCGAAACAGAGTGCGCTAAGAGGACCTTTTCAAAGAAATTTAAATTTATTTTGAACTGAGAAGTGTTGAGAAGATTAAGTTTTTCTCCCTTAATTTCTCTGAAAAGTCTCAAGAATTCTTTTTTAATATAAACTTAAACTCTCTTAAATAAGGCATAAGTCTCTATCTACTGGTTTATTGGGTTTATAAATTTAAACTAATTAATAAAGTTAAGTTAACTTAGGTCGAAGTGATCCTAAATTTTGTTGGCTCTATTTGGTTTACAAACCAATAGGCCATCAGCTGTTCGATTCAACATGTCTCCAATCATGCTACTTAAAATTATATTAGTTTTAGTTATTTTATATTAGATTATCACATTCTAAATTTTTGTCCCCTCTAAAATTTTTGCTCTCAGTTCTAAACTATGTCAGCATGCATCTGATGCAGATCAATTTCAGATTGTCCAACCTTAGTAGTTGTTCAAATTTCACTTGATGCATCACAAAGAAAAATTTCTCAAATTACCCTTGCGTTGCATTAGCTATTGCATAATTGCATAGGTATCTTTGCACTTAGGGCCATATCATTTTGCTTAATTGCACAAGAGTTCCCCTCAGGGTCATGAAGCATCATACCTATTTGCATTTTAGTCCTCATATTATTAGAACATTGCAAAACTTACTCTTTTTCATCCAAAACCCTAGAAAGAAACTAAATTGCAACTAGTTTCTAGTATGCTCACGTACCACCATGTCAAATGACTAATTTACCCTCAAACCTACCACTAATGCAATAGTAAAGTGCCCAAAATGCCTCTCTTCCATGCCTTGACACCTCAACACATGCAATGCCACCTCATCCTTGCCAAGTTTGTACAAGAGAGTGTGTGTATATGCATCTTCTTTGGAGGTTTCACCATGTTTGCACACACTCGACAGCCATGTACTTGTTTCTCTTATGCTTGCCACCAGCACACATTCATAGCAGCAGCAGCAGCAGTAAACACAGCCCAGCCCAAAATTCTCTCTGCTACACCCTACTATGGTAGTGCTCTGCTCTAGTCGTGGCACATCTTTTTTATCTGCCACCGCATTGTAGGTTCAGCCATTTTTGCCTTGTCATCGAGTTCGCCGTTGCCACCACGCCAGAGACCGGCACTGCTATCCATCAATATCCCAGAGCCTTTTGATTATCTTTGCTGATTAAGCCGGGCATGATTGCTACAGGAGAGCACCCACGTTGTCACCCAGATCACTGTCTTCAGTCTTAACACGTCCAAGAAGAGTGTGTTTAATAATAACCGCAAGTGAATGGTTGAATGTTGAGCATTTGAGAGGTGAATCTACAAGAAATAAGCGTATTCGTCTTTCAAATTAATAATTTACCAATTAAATCAGAGGAGAGTTGGTTTTTGTGAACTACTATTAAAATTACAAATAAAATCTACTAATCTAAAGTTTTGAAAGTAAAAAGATTGTAAATTATGAAAACTAGGATTTTTGAAAGAAAAAAAGAAAATTTAGGGTTTCGGGAATTCCATAACCATCGGACGTAATTTTAACCAAGACCAATGAATTGTGAATTAGTTTCAAGTATTTTTCAAGACAGATTAAGTTGTCAATACAATTGTTGGTACGACGGTTAGAGAATTGCTTTCATGATTAAGTCTGGTGAAAGTCTCTTTCTGGTTCAGGAGTTTTGCATTAGAGTGCAATTGCTCGGTTGAAAGAATTTAAGAACTCTCCTAAATTCTTGTCTAGACTTAGCTGTTACGCCTGTTGCCTAGGCGAGAAATTAGAGTTTAGAGGAAGAAAACAAGAGAAAATAAGTTACAAAATTTCAAAACGGAGCCAAAAAAGAATTACGCCTGCCAAATTAGATCATCCCTAACCCTAAAAGGGGATTACATAGAAAAATCCATGAAAACAGAGAAATCACAAATAATTAACAAATACTTACTGAATTGCATAAAAATAGCGAAGTTGCCATCCACGTCGGTTTATAGAGCAAAACTAGAAGAAAACTTGAAAATAAATAGATAGGGGCTAAACTAACTTAAAAACTAATCTAAACTAATACTAACCCTAAAATTTTATGAAAACTAAACCAAAAACTTCTCTATTTATACACAAAAATTCTAGAATTAACCAATTTCAACTCATAACTTATTTACGAAGGAAATTTATTCAGATTCAGACTCTGGAATGCCTCAAATGGATCTGGGCACACCCGTGTCCATTTCGGATTTGGGTTTTGGATTCAGATCCTTATTTTTTAGATTTACAGTATTTTCTTTCCCCACTTTATTTTCTATCCAAATGGTGTTAAAATGCCTCCAAATTTGGTACGTTTATTCCCTGAAACATATGAACATACTCGTAAAAGCAGATTGTAAAAATTTTACAAAAAATTACATAAAATAGCATGTCAAATATGTTTTTAGCACGAAAAACCCACTAACCTAGAGTAAAATTAAAAACACTTAAACATTTATCAAGCCTCGCTGTTGGCAAGCTTCGCCGTCAAACTTCTTTCATCACCACCGCCTCGACCGCACTCCTTGTACCCCACATTGCTCCAGGGTCGATTGCTTTGCCTCCGCCACTGGTGATTATCGTTGTCACCATTCGGCCAATCATAGCTCCAGAGCTCATCCACTGCTCTCATCCTTGAGTTCACCACTGACTGATCAGTCCTCGATTTCACCATCTAGGCATCCTCCTTGATTTCCTTGAGCTCGTCACCAATCATCTTGCACACCCGATCGGCTCAGTGCTGGTGAATCACTCTGATTTCTCTATTTTCAACCTCGCCATCATGATTCCATTTGTCTTCACCTTTCCTTTACCTCAGGCATGCTGTCAAACCCCATCGCCGGCATTGTTGTCGTCACCGTCGTGATTTCATCGTCTTGCTCCTTCAGCCAACCATGCGCCGTCGCCATCGTCTTTGCCATCAGCATCCTCTCCCCAACCATTGTCTTCTTTGGCCTGGTCGCTGCTAGTCACCGGTCGTAGTGAGATTGCTGATCCTTGTCTTTGTGCCAGCAGACTGCGTCCAAAACTAGCCAGAGCTTAGCTTTGAGCCAACCATTGATCTTCTCTGTGTCAGTCGTTGCCCTAGAGATCTCCAAATTGAAATCTAATCGTTTCACCTTATTCATCTTGTTGTTTGTGTCCTAGATCTATGTTTTTTTCCCTGTGTCCCAATCCCAGATCAAGAGTTCCTATTGTTTTGATCCAGATTTTGAACCAAATAATCCCTTTTGGGCTAAAATTCTCCTGTTCCAGTTTCAATTCTTGCATGCATGTTAATATAGAGTATTATAAGACTATTTTTGCTTGATGAGTGATCAACATGTATTTAACTGTGATTTAGGTGTTGATCAAGTAGTCTCTGAGAAGCAGGAAGCATATTAAGGCTTTGAGGATTTTCCAATTGATATAGTAGGCAAGTCACAAACCTCTTGACCATTTTGATCCCAATACTTTAAACAATAAAACTACTTGGTGTTTTTTTTACTATGCATATTTATTTTAGTGTTAATTATATTAAAAATTTAACTTATGTACTTACTATCCTTATGCTGTGAGTTATCCTTGTTTTGATAACCCATACTGATGTAGACATCACAAGTTCCAACGACCAAAATGTTCGTCCCGATGACCAAAATGGTTGCATATAAGACTCTTCGACCAAATTTCAAGGACCGATCACTCGATCTCGTGCCAAGCAAATTCGTGACCAGGTGAATGCTAACTTGAGTCTCATTTCAGATTTAAACAACTTAATGGTGCTTCCAACGTCCACTTATTTGGTTGAACTTAGGTGTATTGGAAGGGACGACGAAGATTGGTCGCACGAATGAGGGTGATGCAAGGCACACACTGTCTGTCCTGTTGCGAGTAATTCTGGAGACAATCTGAGCATGCAACATGGTCATGGGCCACATCATTAGAAAGATAATGAAGTCTAGTTTCCAACGCATCAAACCATGCATCATTTCGACTTTCGAGTCAAAAGTTATGGTCATTTTAGTGGAAACTGCACAACCAGTCCAACCTGCGCGAAAATTGAAGCAACTCTTTTTCAAACGAATTGGTCTCTTGGATATCCAAGGAAACTCTTCATCTAATGGGTGCCTTCACACCTTAATTAGGAGGGTTGATTGTTTAAGAAAACTTTTCATCTAATGGTTGCTTTCATACCTAAACTAGGAAGGTTGTTCCTAGTATAAATACCCCATGTATTCCAACTATTAGAAGTACTTTTGATCAAACCATTTCAGCTATATGCTAGTGCAGCAAGGCTGCTTGAGTGTTCCTCTACCTTTGCTCTTGTGAGTTCTCTTGGATTCGCGAGAAGGATCTTTACGGGTCCCCCTAGTTCGTGCTCTACGGTTCCGGTTGTTTTGTGTGGATTAGTCCCGGATTGTGGTTCTGCGATTGTTCGGATAGTGGGTCAGAGTTCTTGTAGCTTCGGATCGACTTCCCCATCGTACGGGTTGCAACCAACCTTGGCAGGTATAAAGCCAGTTACCCCGGCTATTTGCAGCTAGTTATCTTTATTCTATCCTACGCCGTGAAGATCGGGCCACCCTTGTGGAGAAACTGATATGCGTTGGCGCAGCAGTGATCCATCCCCACACCACATACCTTGTCACCTTAGGCTAATTAGGCTAAGTTTATGCTTTCATCTAGCTACTTATTTGTGTTGGTAATAATCTCGATCAAATTCTAAACAATGTCATTTTGAGAAAAGTGAAATGTGTATTTGTTGAACTTGTCTTAAGGATGTGGATGTTGAAGGGAGGGTGGATGGTGGAACTTCAATGATGCATGTTGGTATGTTGTGATACACAGGGAAGGATGGTAAGATGCAAAGCCCTCACCTAGGAAAATAAAGAATAAACAGTTATGTTATTCATCCAGTGGCATAAAATAAATACTAATTATAAGTTTGATATGGGATGGGCATGAATAAATATCTTTGTTGAGTATTAAATTTAGCTCTACAATGACTGCTGTTGTTGTTATCCTATGATTTGAAATAGTTGTGTGCCACATAAAACTGAACCAATAATGGGAATATATTCATGGGTGGGGGGAGATTCGCCCACAATGATACTTGGATATGCCTGAGTGATAATTTGGTAGTCCTACTGGGCAAACTATAATTGATATAACGCAGAGCAAAAAACGTGTTATTCTCAACTCAGTTGTATGCAGAACCATTACATTTATATGGCTTGATAGTAGTAAGTCGAGAAATCTTGTGAGTAAAGAAATACACCTCTCTACAAAGTCAAAAATATATTCGAATACTCCGTACCCTGAGTTTCTTGGGTATGTTATGGTGGTTTAACCAGTCTGATGAACCAAGTAGATTTGGAATTTCATAAATGTTAATTGTTGATCTATGGTGGATCTGGACAACCCTATTAATACCAGTGAAATTGATTCTTTAAATGTTTTGAAATGTTTTCCATCTCATGAATTTTAACTTTGTATGTATATGTATATCAAACTTTTGAACTGCAAAGCAGTAAAACATATGCCTTTCTATGAAAATTTCTATCTTGCAAGTAAATGAATTTGTTTAATTGTGGTTTGTTGAGTACTTTGTACTCACCATTGTTGTAACTTGCTTTAGTGGAAGATGAAGCCAAAGACCACAATTTGTCTGGTTTCAACCAGGACTTCGGGTTGGATTCAAGTTTGACCCTGAGTTCTAGGGGTTGTGTGCCACAATCAAGATGGTTGTGCAATGTCAATGTCCTAGGTCACTTTGAGCTTTTGTTAAAAACGTTGCTAAAATGTAAGTTGGTTATGTTGGTTTTTGTACTATATGTAAGGCCGTAAGGTCAATATCCTGTGTTGTACTCATTAAACTTCCATGTTATTATGTGTATAATGAGTTATGAGTTGGTTGTGATATACAATTTTGTCAGCAACTGTATCCTGAACAATTGTGAAGTGATTGGTCAGTCAAGAGTGATCCCCCGCATAGATCATAAATTATTTAGATCGGTATGATGTTATCTGTTAATCATGTCAAATGTGTTAATTATGCTATTCATTCACAATCCAGTAATTTATAATAAATATACCCAAACTTTGTAAAGTGTCTCCTGTTTCATATGTAAGGAATTTACTAAAGGTTGCACCTCCACCGGGCGCCAAAAAAGTTGACAAAGTAGCTTCATTCTATGGGAGCACAAGGATTCACATGACCCCACATTGGAACCGCATGGTAAGATTAGAGTGTGCAGTCGCAAGTTATCTAGTGTATGCACACTAGATAGATACCTCTCTTATATAATATAATTGTGTCAAGTTAAATGTTGATAACTCTAATTTTAATTTTGATTTAAGTTGTCAGAGCAACAGAATTTATCAAAAAAATGTGGAAGGGAACGTTAATTGACAAACTGGAGAAAACAACGCTCTTTGACCCGTGTTTCATTGGCTAGTGTTTATTGGAAATTTGGAACACTTCTCTTGAAAAGAGGAGTGAGGGATGCTCCATTGCTCAATTGTCCACTTGTACATCCTCACCATGCGAGGTATATCAAGATACGTTTCAAACAAGGTACTAAATTACTAGTGTAATGATCTATCTAGTTAAGCCGGCTTTTTTGGCAGGTTTACAAGCAGCCACTGTACTGACAGTTATAGCGTCTATATTTTGGAACAATGAGTAAGACATATCTTCTTGTTAGGAGGAAATTAACCAAACAGTCTTTGTATATTTCTTTGATTTTGACTTTGTGGGTGGGTAATAGTTCATAAAGATAAAAGTAGACTTAGCTTGGGTGCACGGGAAATATTTTAAAGTTGCACGTTGGGGTTGGTATTTCTTTGTGTTGGGACTTAAGGCCCTTAGCTTCTTACAGGCCACGTGTAGTACAGCACTACAGCTGCACTTGCAGGCACAACGGTGAATTTTGTTGCCTAATAGTCAAAAAAAAAAAAAAAAAAAGTAAATTCAAAAACTAACTCAGAATTTTAAAATTTTAATCCTCGCTGGCCCAGGTGCCGTGGACTGAAAGGCAAAAGTAATTATTTTGCAGGTTTGAGTGGAGTAAGATTCAAACCTGGGCCAACAGGTTTGAATGTGGAACTTTGAAACCAAGTAGGCTATGTAACATTTTTGAAATAGTTTCCCATTGTAACCATTAGTACTGTATTTTTTAATTAATTGATTAAATACAAATAACACATATCGCATTCTTTTTATATAAATTTTAGACAACGTATTCCGTAGAAGTACATACATTCCTTTTGCATAAATTTTATGAATATGTATTAATTTCGCATTTATACCATACTTTTGATACTTAGTTTTGTAGGTTCATTTTTGAATATGTATTAACTTTTGCATGTATACTTGCAAAATAAAGATGGTATAAATTCTATGAATATGTATTAATTTCGAATGTATACCTAGTTGCATTTATACCATGCTTTTTTTTCTTGAGTTTTCTTTTTAATCTCTGTGTACAGACCAGTGGCCCTACAGAGTAACACGGAAGGTAACCCAGGCCAACAGATTTGAGAGGAGTGTGTTGAAACCAACTAGGCAAGTGCTGCATTTTTGAAATAGTTTTGCATTGCACATATTAGTACTATACTTATTAGTTGATTGATTAAATACAAAAAAGACATATCGCATTACTATATATTCGGGTAATATGTGCTATATAATTGTAAAAGGATATATTTTTAATAAAAAATAGAACTTGTAAACAACTTTGTAGAATTATATTCTTCTTATATAAATTTTATGAATGTATAATTGTGAAAAGTAAAAAGATGTGTTATATAATTATAAAATGTAAGGATTAGAATTGTATGTTGATTACTAATGCGGTACAAAGTTTAGGGTTTTGGTTTCGATTTCCACAAATGGCAATGCGGAAGTGTACAAAGTCTAGGGTTTTGATTTTCAATACAAAGTCTTGATGCGGTAGATAAAATATAAAGTTAGACGCGTGTATGAAGTTGCAAAAACAATTAGAACGAGGCCCACAGCAGCAAAAGGTGATCAAACTGCGGTGCGCCATCTGATCTGAGTAGAGAGTGTCAATCTCGCCCAGAAGATTATTTATAGTGGTCTCTCTACCTCATTCCAATCTGGGTCGAGCCACGACATGTAATTGCATCTATCCTTTTCCTTTTGGCAGCCACAATGTAGGTAGTTTCTACCAGTAGTGTCATAGGCCCAAGACATACTTACTCTAACATCACCTCGACATCTGCACATAAAGTCATCCGTGTCGGAGGCATTGTCGGGCCAGTTGAACTCCTCAGCAGGACGCATTGTTGGGTACATGTCTCTATGGCAAGAGCAATAACACGGACGTCTATAGCAACACATGTGTTGAACATCGTGCATGTTGATCGACAACTCTTGCATGAAGTCGAGCTGCTTGCGAAGTCTCTTCTTTCTGCAGAGAAGATGGAGTATCGTACGTGCAGCCTTTGCGCTCCACTCGGGGTTGAGCCAAAACAGGAAAGTGCACTTGCGAGCATCTTCCCTTGGACACTCGAAAAATCTTCTCCCGTAGTCACCCTAAACGGAGGACGTGGTAGTCTTCGGTAATAAACCACAGTTGCAACGACATGGTCCTGAACTTTGTCCGTCATCTTACAAACAGAAAGGAATAACCTAGAAAGTGAGGCATAAATTTGCGCTTCGTTTATGCGAGCTGATTATGCGTCTTCTTCTCCGGCCACAGCTATTGTCGCCCGCCATGTTTAGATGGGCGTGTTAGCAGAGTGCAAGTTGTGTTTTGAGCTGAACGGCTTAATTTATAGAAGTGCTAGTCATGAAGAGTTGTGTCGTTGGTTGGACGCATCTGTACGAAACCAGACATCTCCGCTCAAAAGATGAAAGGTGCAAAAGTTGAAAAGACTAATCGTATAAAAGCTGAAAAGCTGAAAAGATGAAATGATGAAGGCTGCAAAGCAGAAATGCAGAGTCGTAAAAAAGTAGAACAGTAAAAAAGTGCGACAGATCCAAACCCAAAAAGTTGGAAAGCTAACAAAAACGTACGAAAAAACTATACCGGCTAACAAAACCCTACATCAGACTACTGTCCCCTCCTCCCCCTCTGTAGGGGGCCCTGATACTCTAATGGTGTGTAGCGAGAGGGGGGCTGATGATCCCTGACGCGCCGCCTCCTCGCTAGTGGTGTCTACGCAGATGGTGGAGCCTAGGAAGGCTGTGTCGGCTGCGTAGGCGGCGGAGCATCGGCAAGAAAGCCAGGCTGCGTAGGATGCTACTGTGTCTGGTTGAGAGGCTGGTGCCACGCAGGAATATTGAGCTCTTCATCCGAAGAGCTATTGGTTGGCGCGAAATGAATGTGCGGTGGTGGAGGGTGTGACGACGACGGACGGTCCGCTGGTGGCACATGCGACGAAGGACCCGGCGCCAACGGTGATGGTAGGGGAATCACGGTCAAGTGAGGTGGCAGCAGCACTCTGAAATTGATTAGAATCTGATTGACCTGCCGCTCGACCTCTACACAATATGCGTACACATCGTCGCTGGGCATGGTGGGTCCAAGGCAGGACCTGAGCATCATGTCCTGTGCACCAGCAGAGACGCCGCTGAGGATGTCTAGCTGCATACACGAATTAATGCAATTATAGAATGGCAATCCATGTGAAAGTAAGGTTGCAAAGAGCTAAGGAACTCACAGAAGAGTGGATTCGCCCTGGAAGGCGTCGGTCGTAGCGCTCGTTGATGGTGGTAGGAAGGATGGGCTCATCAGGCGCGGCTGGTGGACCGCCTGCCAATTGGTAGATCGTGCGAAGGATGGTACTAGGACAGGTATGAAAAAATGGATGTCGTGGCTGTACTGCCTGTGCTCCTCGACCGTGCGTGTGTGGACCCAATCCATCCACTCCTGCACATAGGGCCGCTGCCAACGAACGAAATCGTCCCTTACTCGACCCTTCCTCGATTGCCTGCGGACAAAGTAATTAGTTAGTGATAGAAATCATGTATAAAATAACGTGTGAATGTAATGCATATTTGACATACTCGTGGATATGGTGTTGGATCTCTCGAGGAGGCGGCACGGGGAAAAGCTGGCATAGGCCGAACTGGTGCATAACTCGCTCAGGTGAGTACCCCTCAATCATGTGCGAGAAGACGAGAAGAACCTGGGTGCGCCAGTAAATAGCATCCTGCGTATAAAGAGAAGAAAGGCCAACCGGAGCGATAGATTGCAAGTTGGAGGCGGTCCACGGATCCCAGATGACGCTGTCGTCGAGGAGCGGATCAAAACTCGTGGCGTATGAAGGATAACAGAGGTGCGCCTGATCTGTGGACCACCTCAAACTCAGCCCAGCCCACCTCCATCCCATCACAGGGCTGTCCCTCGCATCACCGGCCAACGCAAACTGATCCCGCGGCACCAGCGGTCGGCCGACGGGGAAATGCTCGTACGACCACATCTGCAAGAGGATGGCGCACCCAGCGAAAAGCAAGCTCACCTGGTCTCTCCTCGTGGCGTTGCACAACCCCTGTAGGTGTGGCAGAGCACGACGGATCCGAAATTGATCCGCAGCACGTGCCCTAGGTCCGAGTCGGCAATACTCCTGGCGAGCTGAACGTACTGCTGCTCGCAGATGTCTTCGTGGGTGCCAGGGAAGAGCAACCACCCAAATAGGTACAGGAAGTACGCCTCAAGGTGGCACCTGAAGACCTCCTTTGGAGCGGCCAAGGGGAGTGCACCATCGTGCACTGTGCGAAGGTAACTCTGGGGAGTTCCTGCATCCTACTCAAACCCCCCGTTGGCCCTACTCCCTTGAAGTGCTGTAGGAAATCTAGGCGCCATACAACTCTATCGGTGGCTACGGGGACATATATCTCCCTGCGGATAGGCAGGCCAAGCAGCATGCTGATGTCCTGTAGTGTGATAGTGAGCTCGCTGAAACTAAAGTGGAACGTGTGCGTCTCGGGCCTCCATCGGTCCACAAGCGCGGTAACCAGGGCTCAGTCGAAGGGGAATCGCCTCACCCGATCTATCATGCTGGTGAACGGCAACAGTCCGGCCTCGAGAAAATAAGGCGCGAACCGCTCATCCAGAGGCCACATGTCACGCGGTGTCCTCATGCGCAGAGCTGGGAGAACGGTGCCCTATAGAAGCCGTCGAGCATGGTGGCGCTCCTGATGGTGCTGTGCAATCAGCTCAGGAAGCTGATGGTTGTCTGCCATACCTGCAGTTGTGACATATTTGGTCGACAAGTTGAAACATTACAATTAATTAACAAACATTCAGTATTACTTACAAAAATTCACAACAAGCCATTACAACATTACAGTTTTATTTATGAAAATTCAGTATAACTCATACAGGGAAATTGCATTGCTTCAGTTTCTCGGAGAAGTTGATGCGCATGCCACTTGGGGGCATCGATTTCTTGTGTGACCAGGCTGCCTGCAAGCGCTGCATCTACGTAGGTCATCTTCACGCTCCGCTGCATCCATATCGTTTTGTATCCTCCTGGATCGACGTCGGCCGACATGGCCTACAAGGAGTCTCTTGTCTGGGATCCACGTGATGGCATCTTCCGGCGATAGTCTCAATAGTTTCCCCTCGCCGCAAACCCATGGAAGACACCCTCCCAGGTTTTCTACAAGTACTGCAGAGTGTAGTAAGTTGAGATATACTGTGCCGGATCGATCCCAGGAACGGAGCAGGCAGCGATGACATGTTAAGCAAGGAATGTGTAGCAGTTGAGGCTTGTTGCATGTACATTGGGCATCTGCATTTGTAATTCGACATTCATGAACCCGACCAGCTCGCAATGTGCCACGGACATGTTTGTGCCTTAGCCGAACCTCGTAGTTTCTGTTCAAACAACTTAGCACTGAGACATCATGTGTCAACGACTTTCTTGTCCAAAATTCGAGGTAATCATTTATCTTTTTGGGCCAGTGTACTAAGGGGTCATGCACAAGTGTTGATGCCGCCAAACTCCTGCTGTCGTAGTATGCTACTGTGCGAAAGAATGTCATCTCAACTATTGCAGTGAGTGGTAAGCATTGCACACCTTTTAGGACGAAGTTGTACGCCTGTGCCAGATTTGTTGTCATGATTCTGTACCGAGCCCCACCTGTGTCGTGCAGCAACGACCACTTCTCAAACGGTTTGGGCTGAATCCATTGACTGAAACTGAGATGACTCCGGCGGTTTCCCTCGTCGGTAACGGTGCCATCTTCTGGAGCACATGGCTCTTGCAATTCCGTCAACGTACCTTCCTCCAGCGACTTCCATATAGTTGAGAACTTTGACTCTTGGTTCTAGTTGGTAAGCCGTTTGAACACCTACATCAGGCGCCTACTCTTGAAACAAGTGTGAAAACTTGCGCCAAGATGCCGAGAGCACCAACGACTCTGCAAGTCGTCCCAACTCAACGATGGATCCACACCCGATTTCATGTACTCCACCGCACTCAGCATTCCTCTGTTTCGATCGTGAATCAAGCACACGCCACTACCATAGAAACAGACATCCAGGACGGCACATCACAGACGGTTATGAACTTTTCAATGGAACACCGTCTGCGAAGGCCTGTTGGGAGAATATGTTAAGTTATCACAGTCGGTTCTGATGTCAAAACCAACTGTGATAGTCAACCAGACGGTTTTGAACATAAACCGTCTGTAATAGTCTACTTATCACAGACGGTTTTAAACTAAAACCCGACTGTGATAGATACAATCGGTTCTTAACTGAGAACCATCGATGATAACTAGAATATCACAGACGGTTCTGTTATCAAAACCAACTGTGATATATACAATCGATTCTGAACTCAGAACCGACTGTGATAGTGTAGTATTAGAGACGGTTCTAATATCAGAACCGACTATTCTAAATAGTGCCGGCGCTTCGAATTCTCAATTGTGTTCATTTCGGTCTCCGATCTTCGAGCGGTGCCTAGGCGAACACGAAGCGTCGCCTTAGAAATTCTATAAATAGCTTGATAGTGGAACAATTGCCATTTACTTTACAAGTTTTTATAATTCTCAAACTATTTGACTCCTTAGCTTCTCTACGCCAATGGCATCCTCAATGGCATCGTCAGCCTCACCCTCCCCGGTAAGAACTCTCAATCTTTTGGACTTACCCCTGTATTGTTAATCCCTGTTCAGTACATTCTTGACCTGTTGATTTGCACAGGGAGGGGAGCAGTGGAAAACTTGGGCAAGGTGAAAGCCAAGCTGAGGGCCCTCCAGGAGGACCACAAGCTCCTTACGGAGAAGCACACTCAGCTATGGCTTGACCTGGATGATCTCTTCTAGCGCATTCAGCACATGAAGACGGATGGTGACAATGCTAGGGCGAGGACGAGGAGTCTTCGCGAGGAGAAGTAAGCCGCGGATATGACCATCGTTGGCTGCAGTTTGACTATGAAGGATACCATTGCGAAGCTGAGGGAGGTCGCAGGCCTTCTTGACGTGGTAGTAGTTGAACCTAAGAAGGAAAACTTGTCGCTGGAGGAGTCTGCATCTTGGCTGCAAGTCAAACTGACTTTATTCTAGATGCAGCCAGGGCTAAGACCACTCCTTGACCTAGCATTTTGTATTTTTACTTTTTTTTGTAAGTGATGAAAAAAATTAATGAAAATTTTTTTCTTATGTCAATTTTCCAATTTTCCAGCACGTTCTTGAACTGCATGCTATCTTCCCTCTTTCTTTATCTTTCTTTAGCTTTTGGCGAACATTCGACCATACAAAGGTATGTGCACTATGTGCGATCATGGAACGACTATCGCAATCATATACATAGAAGCGGCAATCTTTGGCGCGTGAGGGTAGTCCTTCGGAGCCCTGCAAATAATATAGAAACAATATAGAAGTTGCAGGTCCCATGCAAATAATATAGAAAGAATATAGAAGTTGGGCTTATTTGGCTAGATGGTATTGTGACATGCCAAACGCGAGTGTGGTGCAACATATTTTTTATGGCAAACAAAAAAATTTAGAAATAATATAGATGTTGGGCCTATTTGGTTGGATAGTCCCAAAAGTGTCCGACGCTTCGAGTTCTCAACCTGCTTTGAATATCACAGACGGTTCTGAGGTAAAAAACGTCTATGATAGCCATATTATAGACAGTTTTTATGTAAGGACCGACTGTGATAGTCCCAACAGTGACCGATGCTTCGAATTCTCAACGTTCTTTCAATATCACACACGGTTTTTAACTCAAAACCGTCTGTGATAGTCACATTACAGACGGTTTTTATGTAAGGACCGACTGTGATAGTCCCAACAGTGTCCAACGCTTCAAATTCTCAAAGTTCTTTCAATATCACAGATGGTTTTTAACTCAAAACCGTCTGTGATAGTAACATTAGAGACGGTTTTTATGTCAGGACTGACTATGATAGTCCTAACAGTGTCCGACGCTTCAAATTCTCAACATGCAATCATGGATAAATGCACATGGATAACCACACATGATAACTGCGCAGATGAAGAGACTTAATTATTTACTTCAAATTTAATTTGCATCGAATTATGTAATATGACGCTTCAACTTCTTAAGTGGGCACTGTTCCGCCGTGTGGCAGTTTATCTCCCGAGAAATAATCATTAATTTATTGACCTTGAAAACCAGTAGTGCACTTTTTAAAACTCGAGGCATCCGCGCATATGAACCGTCACCTTTTGGTTCTATAAATAGTGAGGCTCTTCAATCCTTAAGACTTACAAATTCTTGGCTAAGTCTTTTAGGAATTCTGCTTCTAAATCCCTGTCTTTATTCCCTCCTCAACTGCCATCTTGATGGCGAGCTGAGATTCCAATGAGGTTATTGAAATTGAGAGTGATGAGGAAGAGCTAAGGAATGAACTCGATCAGGATGTTCAGAAAGTAAGTCCTCTCTGAAACTCTAGTGCAGATCTTTCTTTTATGACTTGATTACCTCCAAACAATTGTATTTCGAAATCCACAGGTGCCTGAGGAAATGCTCCCTCCAAAGAAGAGACTAAGATATGATGAAAGATCCTCCAGTGGAGCTGCAGCGAAGACTCTAGAGGGTGCTGAGGCCTGTGTTGCCACATTGCCCCTTGCAACCCCTTCAGGTGCATCTTCATCTCCACCTTTGAAGATCCACAACAATCCTTCTAATATCCCCTCTTCAACACCTTTGGATCATCAGCTTTTTATTGGGTGGTCGACTTTCTGGGGTAAGTCGCACACTTCCACGTCCAAATCCACTCCAAATCTTGGCAACCATCTTCACCCTCTCTGCTGGTCGTTATGTTTTTCAAACCTAACCCATGCATGTGCAAGAGGAGAAAGCTGCCTTGTGCAGAACTCTCCAAGAAGAAAAAGAGGCGCTGGAGAAGCGTTCTAAGGAGATGACTTCTACCATTGTGCCCTTGGCAGAGTGCTATGAGGGTTCTCGCGAAGAAGCATGCAGGTTCCGGTCGGAGAGAGATTACGCTCAGCAACAGCGAGAACTCTCTGATATAATAAGGAACAGCTACACTCCTTTGCTGAGAGATGGTGTAGATAGGCTTAGAGGTATTGCTAGTTCTCTTGGGGCGGCCAGTGTAGATCCTACTGATGCCAATATGTCCCTAGTAGTACTTTGTAAATTATTTTTGAATCAGGTCGATGCTTTGGTCGCTTGTATCCCTTGTGAATGCAAAGATTGTAAGAAATAAGAAATTTCTTTTCCTTATATATCTGGCTTTTCCAATGATTATGTATAACTGATAATCACCAAATGATGTTCTCTGTGTGAAAATATTAACAAGAAAATACTTCTGCGATCAAGATGGTTTTTAACTCAAAACCGTCTCTGATAGTAACATCACAGATGTTTTTGATGTCAGGACCGACTGTAATAGTCTCAACGTTCTTTGAACATCCACAGACACATATATACACCTTAACACCATAATATATCATTTTTTTAATACTAACATTGAAAATAAGATAAAACCAAATATGAAAAACATTTTATTCAATCATTTGGTCACGTTTCTAATATTATTGCTACCCGTTCAATTGGTATTGGTGGCTCTTACATGCAGATTCATCATCATATACTTGGACTTGATTCACCAGAGAAACTAGTGGCCATCGATGGAGTTGCGGTGGCCATCAATGGAGGTTACGGGTTAGGGCTTGTCGTGCCCAAGGAGAAAAATAAGTGAAACAATTAAACTAGTCGAACGGTTCGACTACAAGCAAAATTCCAGGATATTATAGACGGTTCGGACCTTATCACCGTCTGTGATAGTAGAGTAGACTGTTGATTTTATAATTATTATAGACGGTTATGAAGTAAATACCGACTGTGATAGTAAAGCGGACGGTTTTGAGCTCGGAACCGTCTGTGATATTCTAATTATCACCGACGGTTCAGATGTCAAAACCGTCTGTGATATTTCTGTCATAGTTCTACACAAATGCACCGATATTACCGACGGTTTAAAGTGAAACCCATCAGTGATAGTTTCTGTGATATTCTGTTCTACAAAATGCACCGATATTACTGACGGTATTATATAGAACCGTCTGTATTGAACTTGGTATAAAAGGTCTTTTGGCGGATGTTTTGAGCTAGTCGTACACTCTTGCTCAACATACTGTCTAGTTGGAAGAGATCTGGGGCAAGGAAGAGGAATATCTCGAAAGGGGAGCATTTGGGGGCAACAAATTTGAAGATCCAAGGTTGGTACTTGCTCCTAAGGCATACACATTACTTGATTTCATCATCAATATCGATCTCCATTGATTGATCAAATTAGAGGGAGAGGGAGGGCAAGCTACAGTAGCAAATCCTAGTTGTAACTCATTTTCGACCTGTAGCTATTTAATTGCTTTATGATGTGTGCTATCCACACCCCCAATTAGTTATACTAACTAATTGCTTGCAGTTCAAGTAGTAGTTAACTAGTTATACCGCAAACTCCACATCAAACACTAGCTAGCTAGATTTATAATTTATTGCGTGTCGACCGTACGTAGAGTATTACTAATTAGCATGTGTATGAATTTAATTAATTGTAGATGGTCCATCGATACTGGATGTATAATGACAATCGAGTGAGTGAGGAATACATGAAAGGTGCTTTAGATTTCTAAAAAGTTGCTAAGCAAGACATGGCGAAGAAGGGTGTACCATATATGTACTGTCCTTGCGTAGACTGCCAAAATCTTAAGATGTTCACCAACTCATCTCAAATTGTCGCCCACTTGATCCGACGTGGTTTCAAAAAGGGGTATACGTGTTGGGTCCACCATGGAGAAGAGCCAACTGCAGAAACAAGTGCCACTCAGCTTGAGGAACAGGACATGTCGGATCCCAACAATGACTTCGATGAGGATATGCCAGATGATGACAATTTAGATGACATGTTGCATGATGTGGAAGGAAATTACAGTGAAAGGGAGTTTGGCAAATTCAAGCGCTTGATCGAGGACTCAGAAAAGCCATTGTTCCGTGGTTGCAAGTCAAAGTACACAAAGTTGGCCTCCGTGCTTGAACTGTTAAAATTGAAGGCAAGTAACAGCTGGACCAACAAGAGTTTCACGGCACTGTTAGATCTTTTGGCGGACATGCTTCCGGAAGGAAACAAGTTGCCAAA